>CM028134.1:623067500-624407500 GCA_016271365.2 Neoceratodus forsteri
TGGGACCTGGGTTTATAGTTTTCTTAAGATTTTTGAGGAATGGATGTATATCAGAACCTTTAATACTATATGAGTGAATTAATTTGGGATGAGATCCAGTATTTGTTTTAGGCATGTGAGAACTTTTTTTTTAGCAAAAACTGAGCAAAAATAAGAGTTAAAAAGATGAACTATGTCCATATCTGACTGTATGGGAATACCATCTTGAATTAATGGCCCTACTTTATGAAAATTTCCTTTTTTGTTATTTAAATATGAAAACAGTGCTTTATATCCATCTTTGGTATGTGCCAATTTAAATTCAATTTTCATTTTAGCCTGCTTAATCATATGTTTGAGTTTTTGTAATTTTTTTTATACTCAAAGAGAATTGCACTATTACTTTTACATTGAACATTTTTTTCTTTATTTGTAACCTAATTGATTTATTCAACCATTTTGGTATCCTACCCTTTGTGTTGTATTTGTTTTTAGTTGGAACATATTTATTTTCAAGTGAATAAATTAAATCTTTTAATAAGGTCCAAGCCTCATTTGTAGAAAGACCCTGGAAAACCTTATCCCACTGAATATTGTTAATTTCTCTATTAATGCTATTATAGTCTGCACTATCATAATTTTTGTATGTTGACTTATTAAGTAAACTACATTGGGCTCCTATCAGATCAAACAGTATTGAATGCTGATCACTATTGCCTAAGGGATCCAAAATCTGAATATTGGTTATTTTGCGGCTAATATTAGAAATAAGTAGATCCAGAATATTAGTTCCTCTGGTAGCAGAGTAAATAAATTGCACTAAACCATTATCTGTCAGTACTGATAGAAATTCACAATCACAATTGCTATTTCCTGACTGGGAGGACCAGTTTATATGAGGCATATTAAAATCACCCAATATTATTGCATCCTTATGGCTAGTAAAGTGGACAAGATCGTTAACCAAAGCTTTCCAAGTATTTAAATCACATGAAGGGGGATTCCCAATAATTATTTGTTGAAGCCTTTTAAGTTGAATTGCCACCCAGATGCTTTCAGAATTATTTGGGGCTAAAAGTTCAAAAGATGAAATGTCATCTCTAATGTAGAGACAACGCCCCCTCTTATCGACTCTGTTTTTATGATAAATGTTATAATCCATTATTTGTTGACTCCACTGGGAATGTGAATCCCACGAGGTTTCTGTTCCTGCGATTATGGCCAGGTTTAGTAGTTTACTTTTTGCTTCTAATTCTGATAGTTTAGACATGTTCAAGGAGCGAGCATTTAAGGATAGAATTTTAAATGTTCCAGGTAACTGGGTCATAGACTTAGAGATGAGAGCTGAATCCCAGTTTCCCCCTTTTTTGTTAGTTTAAATGATTGTTTATAATGTTTAAAAAGGATTTACCCAGCACAGTGCTACCTCTCCTATTCAGATGCAAACCATCCCAGCAATATATAGGAGATTTAGCAGCAAAGTTTTCCCAGTGAGTTAGACAGGGGATGTTCTGACTAATACACCATTTCCTAAGCCAGTTGTTTACAGATTTAATTTTTTAAATCAAATCCTGAGTTGCTCTAGGAACTGGCAGAATTTCTGAAAACAAACAATACATCCTTTGTCCACAAGCAAATTGTTAAGAGCTACAAAATCCTGTTTCAGTTATTAAGAGTAGTATTCTGTACGTTGTTTATGCCTGCATGAATTATGACAAAAGGATATGGACCTGTGTTATGTAGAATGTTGGGGATCCTAATTGTGATGTCACTTATTTTTGCCCCCCTAAAGCTAGAACAGGTAAGATTGATCTTATCTGGGTTGCAAATAGTCCTATCCAAATGCTTAATGAGAGAATCACTGAGAACAAATATCTGCTTAGGGACATCTGCAATGATGGGAGCCCCAACTGAATTTGAAAAAAATCACTGGAGGCGATGTTAAATTATAAACAGTTTTAATAACTGATAAATGAGGAGATAAAGTATTCTGAGTGGAATATATGATAGGAACTAAGTCATTTTGATGTTTCTGAGCATCATAATCTGACAAATAAAGGGGGCTTTGAGATTTCTCTGTTGATGTATTTCCCAGAGATATGGGTTTTAGAGTTGTACTGGTGTTCGGTGTAGGATAAACTGCCAAATTATTTGAGCAAATGATTGTTTCCTGAGGTACAATATTATTTAATGGTGAAAATCTATTTTGTAATAGTATTTGAAAAGACTGGTGTATTTGTCCCCTCTATGTTTAGTTTTACATCTAGGAACCGTAGCCCAATCATCCACAACAGACTGGGTGTGTGAATTTACAGATTCCAAGGCTATAGGTTCAGACAAGGAAACAGCAGGAGTAGAACTGCCAGAAATAAAGTGCTCTACTGCCTGGTCAATAAAGGATTTCAAACTTGTAATATCACTGTTTACAGTTATTCGACTAAGAAGACCAGAAATTTGGTCTTGCAAAGATTTTATTAGCAAACAGTCATTACAAATAGATTCTGGATCAAGAATACCTAGGCCAAACATAGAACAGTGATTGCACTGTTTATACAAATCATCCATTTTGTCTATTGGCTAGGTGCTTTTTAGCTTAATTCTAGGTGAACTAGTGATCTTACCCCGATAGGCAAACATGGCAGAGTTTTTCTAGGAGACCAACTGATTCCGCTCCACTCGCTAAACATGCAAAACACGCACGGGGACACACGTGTCTTTGCGCGAGTCTTTGCACACATCTAGCACTTGCCCCACTCTAGCTCACCCTGCTCGCTATAGGGCAGTGTTATATAGCCGCCCCAATCCGGACATGAGATTGAGGGATCACCGAGCACACGCTCGAGCCCTGTCCACTTCAAATTAAAGTTTTGTTTAAAAGTAGAAGCCCACACCTAGCAAAATGGTGTAGAGTAAAAGTAAAATAAATCACTAGACAAAGGTCCCTCTTCCCACATTCATTACAGGGCTCACACAGTAGTCAAACACAAATGTCCCAACAGTATGTTTCATATAGATAGCGAGGCAGAAACTGTGCAGAGCAGTGTCTCACACAGCAATGATGCTACAAGTCCCCAGAAGCCCCCAAGTTCCGGTAGGCTTGCTGACGACTGGGAAATCCACCAAAGTAGGATAAACATAGTTGTAAAACAAAAAAAAACTATCAACTGGCAATCTCCTGTAAGAAGGCAGAATTCCTGTCCAAGAAGATTGCTGTGGCAAGGAATCAACCAGCTTAGCTCTTCTGAACTGTTGACAGGTTATGCAATTCAACCTGTCTGCAGTTATGGGGAGCATTTTCACAGGATAAGTGTGATGAATGCTCGGTTCTTCACCGATAAGATTGCAGCTATCAGGTCATAGATCCATTCATCACCCTCAAATTTGCATTGTGGAGATCGGCAATAGGTTACAAGCCCCTGGCCTGCCTGGTCTGACTTCAGCCAGTTGGAGATCACAAACATTGTGTGAGTTGTCCAGGGTATGCATCCAACCTACTGTAGTTCAGATCCGGGCCTAACATGCCTCCTAGTGGGGTGCGTTGAAACCGTCAGCCCAATCCTTCCTGAGATAGTCCACTGTTCATTGGAGACAGGGGCATTTCCAAATCCCCAGAAAGAGGCAGTAGTGGTACCTCTCCAAAATAAATGTTCTCTCAACCTGGATTGTCCAGCTAACTACAGGTCAGTCTCTAACTTGCCTTTTGTGGGCAAAATTATTGAGAAGGCAGTTGTGGTGCAACTGGATAACCATTTAATATCCCACTATGTCTATGATCCTCTCAAATCCAAGTTTAGGAAGAGGCACAGTACTGAGAGTGCCCTTGTTCGGGTACTTAATGATCTCCTAATAGCGAGGGATCGGGGGAGCCATTTCATCTCGGTTCTCCTTGATCTCTCTGCAGCATTTGACACTGTGGACCATGGGGTGTTGTTGGAGTGCCTGCAGATTCTCTGTGGACTGTCTGGTACATTTCTCAGCTGGTTTCAATCATTCCTTACTGGCAAGACTCAGAAAGCTGTGTTGGGGATTTATTCCTCTGCCCCTTCCCCCTGTCATGCGTGGTTCTGCAGGGCTCCATACTATCCCCCATGTTGTTTGCAGTGTATATGGTGCCATTGGGGGACATTATAAAGTGGTATGGGCTGAGTTTTCACTGCTATTCAGATGATTCTCAACTCTACATGTCCTTTGTGCTGGAGCAGAGTAGAACAGTCTCGGTTTTTAACAGATGTCTCTCTGAGATCCAGGGTTGGTTGAGTGCCAACTGGCTGAAGTTGAACTTGGCCAAGACTGAGGCATTGGTGGTGGACCCAGGTTACCAAGGCATGGGGCTGCCAGCTGGTCAACCATCTGAGCTTTGGCTCGAGAGAAATTAGCTGCTTACCTCAGATCGGGTGCGAAATCTGGGCACTGTGTTCGATAGTGGCCTGACATTAAAATCTCAGGTGTCTGCTGTTGTTAAAACCTCTTTTTACCATCTGAGGAACACCACCTTGATTAAGCACCTGGTCCTGCCTGGTGATCTCCTTACATTGGCCCATGCCTTTGTGACCTCTCAGCTTGATTACTGCAAGGCCCTTTACCTAGGGCTTCTGGGGGTTGCTATCCATCAATTGCAACTAGTGCAGAATGCAGTGGCCAGGTTGCCGACTGGCTTATCAAGATTATGCCATGTCACTCCTGTGCTCTGTGATTGTACTGGCTGCCCATTCATTGGCAGATCACCTTCAAGGTCATGTTACTGACCTATAAAGCCCTACATGGCCAGGGACCGCACTACTTACAAGATCTTCTTTGTCCCTATCTCCCCCTCTGCTCACTCCATTCATCTGACAGGGAATTGCTAGAGGTTCCCAGGGTTCAACTAAAGACCTCCAGGGCCTGTTCTTTTGCTTTTGTGGCCCTACCCTGTGGAATTCTCTATCCTGTCAGATTAGAGAGTGCCTGACCATCAATTGCTTTAAAGTTGCCTTAAAAATGTATTTGTTTTGTCTGCCATTTCCTGACTTGAGCAGTTAGTGTACCGCCATTGTTATTTATGAATTGTTTTAAATTCTGGTTAAAAATGTCATTGATATTTTTATGGATTTTCTGTATTGTTGTACAATGCAGTGATCTTTTTGGAAATGCACTTATAAATAAAGTTGACATGATATGATATGATATGATATGATATGATATGATATGATATGATATGAGAATATCCAAGTCAGTGACTAACCTATCAGACAATATCGCTCCCAGTGAACAGTATGTTGCAATCATAAAGCAATAATGGAGGGGACTTTTGTTTGAACTACCATCCACATACAAGCTATCTCAAACCAGACAGCATAAGAATCATACATTTTCCCATGTAAAGTCTCTTTTGCCCTGTTACAGTGAAACTTTACATGCCACAAATATTCTCCAATGTGTGCAAAGGGAGAATTTAATGAATGGGTCCTCTGCTCTTGTTCCCATTTTACTGCTGCCAAAGGCATTCTCCCAGATACCTTTAGTGACCACTGAATGGTCTAGTGTGTACAAAAGATCTGTCTCCCTAAACCTAACCTGAAGGACATCTGGTTGTTGTAACTTATTGTTGTACTCTCCTCTTCCCCTACCCCCAGAATTCATCTGGAAATTCATTATTGCAGCTCAGTTTGTCTTTCTTGGTAAATCTTTTGAAATAAGTAATAAATAAGGGTCCCTCCTTTCCTAGATTTTGGTAAAGCTTATTGACTAAATTAAACCTCAGGACTTGGTCTGGTATTTCCATGTAATATGCTGCTGGTTATAACATGAATCCTTGCTCAGAAATACAGGCACACACACAAGACTGGAGCAATAACTTCAGACTCAGTATTTCAGCAACACATAAGGAAGAAAACACAGCAACCACTACAGAACAGCAGATTCAACACAGGCAACTGCTTAAGGAACTGTAGTTGTAGATTTGCATGAACAGATTCAACACTCTGCTTCAGTACATTCAAATATATCACACCTACCCCCCCCCGAATTACATGTACATATATATCTATATTATAGTGGCACGATAGCACCACTATAGTTACGATTGAGCAGCATGCTTAATGTTAAACCTCAAATTGTGAACTTTAATAACTTTGTAACCGATCAGTGGATTTGCACAAAATCTGGCATTCACTGTACTGTAGGGTAGATCTCTTGATGTGGCAAGCTTCACTTCAGTAGGATGTGCAGATTCTGAGATCTGGATAGTGCAGAACCCTTAAAAATCACCACTGTTTGCAGTTTTTTCCTCATCGCATTGCACCCAGATAGTGTGGAATATTGATGTGAATTTCTTTATGGTAGAAACTGCTTGGGTAAAAGAATTTCCATGAGTTTATTTAGTGAATTAATCTGTTGCAAAGTTATTCAGTTTTTTAAGTTCCCATTGTTTTCAATGGGAAGATTACTCTCCTGGATACAGGGAAAAAAGTTCAACAAAGGATTTGGCCTCATGAAAAAGGATTCTTTTTCATGAGGGACCAATCCTTTTTCATGAGCCGTCATCTTGTTGATTTTTCCACGAACTATAAAGCATGGAACATAGATAAAAATGTTGTAGTTTTAAAAATCAAACACCAGAACCTAGCTAAATGGGCCCTGTTAAGCTAGATTTTGATGTTTGTTTTTCACAGTTAGGGCCAGAAATACTTTTTCTGTGCACCCAAAATCCCGGGTGCCCAGCTTAACGGGAGGGGCACTTCCCCTGCTTTTCTGTTTGAGAACAGTGGGAATTTCTTGACTTCTGCAGCTGCAGCTGAACTTGTTCTGCTGGTTGCAGTGCAAACTGTGAGTCCCCTTGGTCTGGTGTCTAGTAGCACCCCTCACCCCCCCGATCACTGTCCCCCTCAATGAAATAGCTATGTTTGGTGTCTAGTAGCACTCCTTGCCCTCCAATCACTGTCCCCCTTGTTTTAGTATTTTCCCTAGTGTCTAGTGGCATCCCCCACCCTCTGATCACCATCCCCATTATTCATTATTCCCTGGTGTCTAGTGGCACTCCCCACTGTCCGATCTCCATATATTGTATAAAGAATATCAGACTTTGGTGGTTAGTGGTACCCCTTCACCCGTCCCTGTCCATGTCAAATTGAAATAAAAAATATCCCTCGATGTCTTTTTGTAATTTTTTTAAAGCTGTAAAAAAAGTCCAATGCCGATCACACCCACTCCTCCACCTGACCTCCTATTGTGCACTCATCTCCCTTTACCTTACTTGACAGAGAGCAGTCACAGTTTCCAGCAGCAAGACAGAGAGTGGAGGCTGACTGTGTTACCCATTCAAGTGAGTGAGAGCATGGTGGGGTCAAGTGGGGGGTGGGTAGGTGGGTGCACAGTGGGAGGTCGGGTGGAGGGAGCGGGTGTGATCGAAATTGGACTTTTTTTTATGCAGTGAATATGGTATCCATGATTGAGCACCTACAAAAACAGTGACTCAGTTACGGTGCCTGTGTTCAGGGCTACCTGGCAGGGCAGTGTCCAGATACCAGGGTGGGTAAGGTAGGGTGAGAGGAAGCTATGTGTGTACTCATCTGCACATGCATGGGGGGAAGGAAGGGGAATGTATGTGGGAGAGAGCATGGTGGGCAGCTGCTGAGCTGATCTGCTAGCATGGTGGGGACGGTGGTCAGTTGGGAGGTGCAGGGTGCATGGTCTGGGTCCAGTGCTGCATGGTTTGTTTTTTGCCAACAGCCGGCTTTTTCTTTTTTAAAGTGTTTCACCCCTGACATGCACCGTGCCGGAGTTTAGAATCCTCTAGTAGGGGGTGCAGGGTGCAGTCCCCCCCATTAATAAATATACCTGTGGATCGCGGGCACCCTCTTCCCAGTTGCCGCGAATGTGCAGTGACAAAATTAATATTCGGTGATGTACAGTACACTCGCTGTAACTGCGATTGCTATTCCGCAATTGTCGTTATCACATAGAACCATATTCTTCATTTTACATTGACACGAACAGGTGGGGGTGGGCAGGACAACTAATCACCACTGTCTGACATTACTGACACAATATACGGGGATCAAAGGGTGGGGGTGCCACCAGACACCAGGGATAATAAAGACCAGAGCTTGTGTAAATTTGCCAAGAGGTGGGCTCAAGAGTGATTCCTTTTCATAGTATTTCTAATGCAGTAACAACATCCTTGCAGTTTGATGGCTCATTCAGTTAGTCATTAGGTCCATCTATAATCCTTGTATGCTCTGTAGCACTACAGAACATGCCAAATAGAATAAACACCCAGGCTTCATTTTATCTTCCAAATAGGATGATTTAATTTTGTATGGGGAAAAAAAGGAAGCTGTGAAGAGGGAAAACAAAACAGTGCACATTACCTGTCCCTTACGTGCCACTTGTCATAATGAGAGAGATTACTGCAATAAGAAAAACAATAAATAAATAAATTGCCCACCTTAATTCAGTCAGAAAATTGTTATCCACATGAAAAATAATGCTAGTGATTATTTATCTCATTGCCTCAAATATTTTTACAGGACAGATCTTAACAAGTTAAAAATACTCCTTCTTACATTCAGGATAACACGCTGTAAACACAGGGTTAACAAAGCTGCTCAGTGGGATCGCATTTGAAAGAGTAACTGATTGCAGACATTTACAGAAGATCATGTTTCCTTGTGGGGGAAGGGGGGGCTTGAATGGCTACATGATAGTGACGTAACATCTACTGTATTTGTTCAGGCACTACATAAACTGTGGCACCCCCAACCCTCCCAATATGGCCAAAAGCTAAAATAAAGAAAATGGTCCCTCAATGTTTTTTTTTACCTATAAAATAAAATGGTCCTTTGCTGATCAGCCCTCCCACCTCTACCTCCCACTTATCCCCCACACCCCAGATCCCCTAGTACACTGCCAAACACCCTCACTCACCTGAACAGGTCCCAGATTCAAAACCCACTCTCCGATCTAAAACACGTCTTGCTGCTGGAACCGATGACTGCAATGGGGGTTTCAACTTTTATGCATAACTTAGCCATTATTTGAGATTTTGACCCCACATTTTCAACATAGCCGTTTGGGGACCCCACCTGATGAATAATAGGACTGTTATTATGCAACTCCTGCCTGAAAGGTGATTTCACAGTCACTTGGCAAATTCACCTTTTGGGCAGGATTTGGAAATTTTTCTGCCCTTGTTCATGAGGTGGAGTCATAAGAAGGCTATGTTGAAAATTTGGGGTCGGAATATGAGAAAATGACAAAGTTATGACTATTCACTGCAATTTTGCTACACTCGCTTGTAACTTTGGACATTTTAAATATTTTGACCCCAAACTTTCAACATAGTCTTCTTATTATCCCACCTCATGTATGTTCCAACTGTCATTTTTCAAATCCTGGCCAAAATGTGTTTTCACATCTGTGGTGCGGAATGGAATTGCAGTTGTATAGAATTACGTTTTGACAGGGATTCAAAGATTTTCTGTACCAGGCACATGCAGTGGCATAATAAGATGGCTATGTTGACAATTTGTTCACTGTTGTACTATAAATGAAAGTGCAGGGCCCAGAGGGCCCTGTGCTTCTACAGCTACAGACACATATGCATCTATGGAGGAATGGAAGTGCAGGGTCCAAAGGACCCTGCGCTCCCACAGTAAAATAAGGATACTATTATACTATCTCAAAATGTAAGGAAATAAGTTGCAAAAAGCTTTGTTAATGCTCCAATAAGGGTCAAAGCAACAAAAGTTGGGAAATGATGTATTAGGATTTCCAACCCTAACACCCCACTCTCTCAAACCAGGGAGAAGAGCAGGTATGGCTTGTGCCTTGGGCTTATCAAGCTTAATGCTCACCCCTTTCCATTTGTAAATAAGGGCAGATGTATAGACTTTATAAGCATGGGGTGAGCATTAGGCTTGAGAAGCCCAAGATGCCACCAGCTCTCCTGCCTGGTTTGGGAGGGTGGGGTGTTAGGGTTGGAAATCTGAATGTCTCATTTCCCAACTTTTGTTGCTTTGACCCTAACTGGAGCATTAACAAAGTTTTTAGCAACATAAGATACCTTTACAAGAAATTGCAAAGGAATAAACAAAAGGTCCAGTTACAAGTCAAGTCTCTCAGGTGGCTTGCGTTTCCTTTCTGGATAGCAACTGCTAGCATCTTGAACACTTCCCTGAGGAAGTGGCATGTCTACAACAATGTCTTACTTGAAAGTCACCTCAGATGATAGAAACATAGAATTTGACAGCAGATAAGGACCGCTTGGCCCACCCAGTCTGCCCATTTCCCTACCTACTGGTTAAGCTACAGATCCTAGTTAACCAGCAGCCTACTTCTTCCTACCCCACCCCCTAGAATGGCCTTATGACTGTCCCATGCATGCTGGAATTCCACCACTGTTTTTGACTCCACAACCTCCTCCGGAAGGCTGCTCCATGCATCCACAACCCTCTCTGTGAAAAAATACTTCCTTAAATTACCTCTGAGCCGCCCCTTTCTATCTTCATATTGTGCCCCCTTGTTTTTGCACACCTCTTTTTTTGAAAGATGCTACCCTCTTGCACTTTGTTGAATCCCTTGAGGTACTTGAATGTTTCAATCATGTCCCCCCTCTCTCTCCTTTCCTCTAGGCTATACATATTAAGCTCCTTTAGTCTCTCTTCATATGTCTTCCAGTGCAGACCCTGCACCATTTTAGTTGCCCTCCTCTGGACAGCTTCCATCCTGTCTATGTCTTTGCAGAGATTGGGTCTCCAGAACTGCATGCAGTACTCCAGATGGGGTCTGACCAGCTGTCTGTACAGAGGGATAATAACTTCCTCTTTTCTACTGGTGATGCCTCTCCCTATGCATCCCAGTATCCCCCCAGCCCTCCTTGCTGCCCTCTCACATTGCTTGCCCACCTTTAGGTCATCTGATATGACTACCCCCAGGTCCCTTTCCATTTTTGTTGTTGTTAGTATCTCACCCCCCATTGTGTACTCTTCCCCTGGGTTTTTGTTTCCCAGGTGCATTACCTTGCACTTCTTAGCATTGAATCTAAGCTGTCATACATTTGACCATTCCTCTAACCTTGCCAAGCCCCTTCTCATCCTTTCCACCCCACCTTGTGCATCAACTCTGTTGCAGATCTTTGTGTCATCTGCAAAGAGACATACTTTTCCTTCTAGTCCCTCTGCAATGTCGCTTATAAAGACATTGAAGAGGACCGGTCGTAATACTGAACCCTGCGCTACACCTCTAGCAACCCCCCTTTCTTCTGAGTGGACTCCATGTACTATTACTCTCTGTGTCCTATTCTCCAGCCAATTCTTTACCCAGGCTGTCATCTTGGGACCCACTCCCAGGCTGGCTAACTTGTATATTAATCTTTTGTGTGGGACTGTGTCAAATGCCTCGCTAAAGTCTAGGTAGGCCATGTCCACAGCCCCTTCCTGATCTACTACTTTGGTCACCCAGTCAAAGAAATCTATCAGATTTGCCTGGCATGACCTTCCCACTGTGAATCCATGCTGCCTAGGGTCCTGTGCCCCTCTGACCTCTAGATACTTGACAATTCTTTCCTTCAGAAGTGATTCCATCATTTTCCCTATCACTGAGGTTAAACTAACAGGTCTGTAGTTTCCTGCTTCTGCCTTGCTCCCACTTTTGTGAAGGGGAATTACATCTGCCCTCCTCCAGTCCTTGGGTACCACCCCATCCTCCCATGATTTGTTAAAGAGGGTAGTCATTGGTGTCACTAGTTCTACCCTTAGTTCTTTTAGAATTCTGGGATGAATCCCATCAGGCCCCATTGTTTTGTCCACCTTCAGTTTTAATAGTTCTTTCATAACCCTTTCTTCTGTAAATGAGCTGGTATCAACTTCTGTATCCAGAGTGTTTCTACTGTTTGTTTTAGGTACCTCCCCCTCTTCATTTGTAAATACTGAGCAAAATATTTGTTTAGTATCTCTGCCTTTTCACAGTCTCCCTCTGCCCACCCTCCCTCCCTTTATTAAGCCTCACAATCCCTCCTTGGTCTTCCTTAGCTCCCTGATGTACCTATAAAGGTTTTATCCCCTTCCTAACTGAGTTGGCTATCTTTTCCTCGGTTTTGGCCTTTGCTGTTCTGACTGCCTTCCCAGCTTCCTTTTTGCTTTAACTGATACAGTTCTCTGTCCTGCTCCTTCTGCAATTCCTTGTACTCCTGAATGTTTTCTTTTTCTTGAACCTTTACTGCCACTTCCTTTGAGAACCATAGTGGTTTTACATCATTTTGTTTTGTTTATTTGCTTCACACAAAGGCTCGTTACCTCTGTGATGGCAGTTTTATTATTCCCCATTGTTCTTCCACCCCTCCTTCCTGCCCATTTGCTAGTGCATTCCTTAGGCACTCACCATTTTGGCAAAGTCAGTCCTCCTAAAGTCCAGTACTTTTGCCTTTGTATGGCTTGACTCTATTGCTGTGTTTATTGTGAACCATACTGTTCGATGGTGCTAGTTCCCAGATGGCTACCCACTTCTACATCTGTGATCCTCTCTCCATCTCCATTTGAGAGAACCAGGTCTAAGATTGCTCCCTCTCAAGTGGGCTCCAATACTAGTTGTCTAAGGCATGCCCACTGTAGGGCATCTAGAATAACCCCACTCTTTGAAGTGGCTGCTGCAACTGCACTCCAGTTAACATCTGGCATATTCAGATCACCCATCAGCAATATCTCCCCTTTTTCTGCCATTCTAAGTATACTTTCTATCATTTCCTTGTCCATTTCCTCCCCCTGAGAAGGGGGTCTGTATACAACCCCTGTGCGGATTGTGGTGCCATTACCTGTCTCCAAATTTACCCACAGTGCTTCTTCTCCTTCCTGTTTACCCTTTTGTTCTGTTGATTTTATTCCTTCCCTTATGTAAAGAGCTACTCCTCCTCCTCCTCTTTTACCCTCCCTGTCCCTCCTGTAGATAGTGTATCCTGGTAAATTTACGTCCCAGTCATGGTTTTGTGTGTACCATGTTTCTGAGACTGCCACAATATCCAGATGTTCCTCCTCCATCAGGGCCACTAATTCAGGAAGCTTGTTACCCAGACTATGGGCATTGGTACTCATTGCTCTCCATTTTTTAATAGCTTTGCCTTCTGTTGCAGCATCTCCCACTGACCTTTCTACCACAGTCTTTTTCTCATTTAGTACCCTGTTTTGCAGGGAGAGGCTGGGATTTTCCTGCTGCTTATCAGTGCCTCCCCCTTTTACTAGTTTAAAAGCTTGCCAATGAAGCATTTAAACCAATTTCTCAAAAGACTTGTTCCCTTCCTGGGCAGATGCAAACCATCCTGCCAGTGTAGGCTGGTGTCCCTCCAGGTGGAACCCCAGTCCCCAATGAAGCCAAACCCCTGTGCTCCACACCATTTTTTCAACCATTCATTAAACTGCATGGTGCAAATTACCCTCACCTCCCCCATGCCATTGACAGGCAGCACCTCTTCTGAGAAGGATACTGTGTGTGCTACTTGTCTTAGGCCCTTCCCCAACTCTACAAAGTCCTCCTGCACTGCTCTAATCTCATGATGAGCCAAGTCATTTGTCCCTAGGTGGACAATGACATCCAGCTCAGACTCCCGTGCAGCTGTTCTCGTGATCCTGAGGATGCGCTTCCTGTCCCTCCAAGCCATGGCACCAGGCAGGCACCTTACTTCAGTTTTCCCTGCTCCCCCAGTTCTATCCCCCTAATAATTGAGTTCCCCACCAGGAGATGCTTCCTTTCCCTGTGGTGTCCTCTGCCTCCTTCCTGTGGGCCTCCCTTGTGACAGTTGTCATCAGTCTCTTCTGTGGGTGCATCCATAGGGGAGCTATGCTCCCCCAGAATGGTGTATGGATTGTGGAGTGGAACAACTGACTTAGTGTGCCTCTGTTCCACCATCCTCACCCTCCCTGAGCCCACTGTGGTCCAACTGCTGTGCTTTCTTCGCAACCTCTGAGGTAGTGGTGGCAGCTCTGGTGCTCCCTGGATGGGGAGGTTCCCTTCATACTGTCCAGTGTGGCCTGGGGGAAGGTTCCCTTACTACTGTCCAGTGTGGTCGGAAGATGGGCAACTTCCTCCCTCAGGGCAGAGAGTTGTCTGCAAATAGGGCAGCATCTCAGCCTCTAGAAAGACTCCCATAAGACTGCTGCCCCACAGTCATTACATTGCACTACTCCCCACATGTTTATCTACTTTTTTGTTTGTTTGTTTTTGCGTGTGTGTGTGTGTGTATCAGTGTGTGTGTGTGATTGTTTTGTTATATAGAAATATATATTATACAATGTGTATGCTTATATTGTCAGTGCAGTGTGCTAGAGAGGATATGACAGTGATATGCACCTTGCATGCTTGAGGAAATGATGTCAGAACCCCAGGTATAAAGGAACTATTTCCAGGAATTGGGTGGGCATTGGAAGGGTTGGGCTAAACTGTGCCCTCACAAAACAATCAGCTAAAAGCTCTGACCCACCACTGCGATGAGTGCCTTCCTGTCAGCAAGATGCACTACACAACAATTTGACATAGAAAATACCCTGCTAATCAAACAGAGAAAAGTCCAGACATCCAAGTCAGACACAGGTAAACCTCCCCAGCCCCAAAACAGTCTGGTGGTTTGTTAGCTACAAAGAAAAATCAAATATGGAGTTATTTCAACCCTTCTGAAGATGCTCACACGATAAGCAGTTTTGAAAACCCCCTTCCTGAATTAAAAACTGATATAATTAAACACAAAGCAATGCCAATGTAAAAGTAAGGAAAACTTCCCTCAGATATAAGCAAGAGAGATTTTTTGCAGATATCTAGTCCAATATAGTATATCCCATGCAGCTTCTCGGTTGTTTCAAAGCACACCCAGTTACACAACTTGGAAGAAGATGAACTTCTGTCTGAAAGAGGATCACACCAGTAGTTTACAGTAATTGATCAATGCTGAAATGTTCAAACTAGAACAATTGGCTGTGTTGCAGATCTCCTTGACTTGTGAAGACAATTTCCTCCACCTCAGGCTATGTCTGGCATCCGATTACAAACTGCAGCCTTTGCTATTTTAAAGCACACAGCCACCACCAGCAAATATTGCAAAATATATTGATGCAGATTGTCACAGAATTCTAGCAGACAGTCCAGTTAGCCACAAAGAAAAATCAAATATGCAGTTATTTCAGCCCTTCTGAAGATGCTCACAAGATAAGCAGTTTTGAAAACCCCTTACTGAATTAAAAACTGAAATAATTAAACACAAAGCAATACCAATGTAAAAGTAAGGAAAACTTCCCTCAGATGTAAGCAAGAGAGATATGTTGCAGATATCTAGTCCAATATAGTATATCCCATGCAGCTTCTCAGTTGTTTCAAAGCACACCCAGTTACACAACTTGGAAGAAGATGGACTTCTGTCTGAAACAGGATCACACCAGTAGTTTATAGTAATTGATCAATGCTGAAATGTTCAAGCTAGAACAATTGGCTGTGATGCAGGTCTCCCTGACTTGTGAAGACAATTTCCCCCACCTCAGGCTATGTCTGGCATCCAATTACAAACTGCAGCCTTTGCTATTTTAAAGCACACAGCCACCACCAGCAAATATTGCAAAATATATTGATGCAGATTGTCACAGAATTCTAGTAGACAGTCCAGTTAGCCACAAAGAAAAATCAAATATGCAGTTATTTCAACCCTTCTGAAGATGCTCACACGATAAGCAGTTTTGAAAACCCCCTTCTTGAATTAAAAACTAAAATAATTAAACACAAAGCAATACCAATGTAAAAGTAAGGAAAACTTCCCTCAGATGTAAGCAAGAGAGATTTGTTGCAGATATCTAGTCCAATATAGTATAACCCATGCAGCTTCTCAGTTGTTTCAAAGCACACCCAGTTACACAACTTGGAAGAAGATGGACTTCTGTCTGAAACAGGATCACACCAGTAGTTTATAGTAATTGATCAATGCTGAAATGTTCAAGCTAGAACAATTGGCTGTGATGCATGTCTCCCTGTCTTGTGAAGACAATTTCCTCCACCTCAGGCTATGTCTGGCATCCGATTACAAACTGCAGCCTTTGCTATTTTAAAGCACACAGCCACCACCAGCAAATATTGCAAAATATATTGATGCAGATTGTCACAGAATTCTAGTAGACAGTCCAGTTAGCCACAAAGGAAAATCAAATATGCAGTTATTTCAACCCTTCTGAAGATGCTCACAAGATAAGCAGTTTTTAAAACTCCCTTCCTGAATTAAAAACTGATATAATTAAACACAAAGTAATACCAATGTAAAAGTAAGGAAAACTTCAGCACAACTGCTTTCCGGTATAGTAGTACTGGTTGCTGGCTCAAGCTTAGACACTGATGCCAGAACAACTGGAGCTCCAATGGTTTTGTTTCTTGGGTCAGCGATGGAGTCACACCTGAATCCCACAAATGGTCAATGTGGCAACAACAAAAGGTATTACATGCTGCTTGTACTGTATAAGACAAATGACCTGTTTGTGCACTAACAATCCAGAAAGCCATGTATTAGGTCCCCTGTAATCATGTGCTAACACTGTTTGGCCCACCTGTACCTGACGGGGTGTGCTGGTTCCTCTCACAATTGCTTGACTTTTTTGACAATTTCTGACTTGTAGACTTAGGTGTGGCTTTAATTAGTCTAAGTGTGACCTGAGATTTTGGCCCGTAAACAACCTTGCAGGAGTCTGGTTTGTCATGGCATGTACAGCATTTCGATATGCTAGCAAGAAGTGTGCCAGCTTCTGTTGCAATGACCCTTTTCACTTGCCATAGATCACAGGGCTTACTTTAAAGTTTGTATAAACCTTTCAACCAACCAATTTTTGGGGTTGGGTGGTACAGTGCTGAGGTGATATGTCTAATGTCATTTTTCTTCACAAACCACCAGAACTCTTATGAGCTAAACTGAGGGCCACTGTCACTCACAACTTGCTTTGTCAGTCCAGTTCTTTCAAACAAAATTTGAAGTTTTTCTATTGTCCGTGTAGTTGTGGTGGAATTCATGCAAAAGACCTCTGCACACTTTGAATGGGCTTCCACCACTACCAGGTACATCATTCCTAAAAATGGCCCTGCAAAGTCAATATGTACATATTGCCAGGAAGCCAATGGCCACTCCCAAGGGTGTAATGGTGCTGGCTTAGGCATGTGCTGTACCTCTTGGTATCCTGAACATTCCTTAGCAAGCTGTTCTATTTGCTGATCAATACCTGACCACCATACAAAACTTCAGGCAAGTGCTTTCATTTTTACTACCCCTAGGTGTCCTACATGGAGCTCTTCTAAGATTTTTGAGCACAGTTTGCTAGGTATAATAACACAAATTCCCCACATTACACATCCTTGATATATAGTCAGCTCATCTCTGCATGTGTAAATGGGCGCCAGATTATGGCTCTTGGTATATTTCCAACCCTTAAAAGTGGCTTTGCAAACCTGATCTAGTGTGGGATCCTTCTTGGTTTCTTTCTCAATCATTCTGTGAGTCACTGGGAGGCACTCAATTTGGAATAAGTTGACAAATTCAATAGATTCCGTCTCTGTTGCAGGTTGACCTTCAGCCGGCACCAGCAGATGTGAGAGCCCATCTATATTTGCTTGCAATTCTGTTCTTTTAAACTCAGTATCATAATTGTAACCAGCTAAAAAGAGAGCCCAGCATTGCATACATGCTGCAATTGTCATAGAAACATCTTTCCTTGGATGAAGGATTGCAACTAGGGGTTGGTGATCACTGACGAGGATGAATTTCCTCCCATATAGGTACTGACTGAATTTCTTCACACCCCATATCAGACTTAAGGCCTCTTTGTCTATTTGGCATAGTTACGTTCTACCACTATAAGAGATCTGGAGGAAAATCCTATGGGTCTCTCACCATGATCTGGCATGATATGAGATATGACTGCCCCAATTCCATATGGGGATGGATCACATGCTAACTTGATAGGCAAGGATGGGTTAAAATGTGTGAAAACACTGTCTGATGTGACCAATGTCTTTGCTTCCTGAAAGCTTGTTCACACTCATGTGACCTTACCCACTTTTGACTAGCCTGTATCAAACAGTTCAGCAGATGCAGTACAGTTGCTAGGCTTAGCACAAATCAGCTATAGTAGTTAACATATACTAGAAATGATCTAAGTTGAGTAATGTTTTTTGGCCATGGAGCTTCCAGAACTGCTTGAATCTTCTCCGGAGATTTATGCAGGCTTTGTGCATCATAACATGCCCACAGTAAGCTATTGAGTCCTTGAAAAATTAGCATGTTGCACTATTGGCTTGTAACCCATATTCCTCTAAATGTCTTAATACCTTTTTCAGGGTTTCCAGGTGTTCTTCATCACTTACTTCTATCACAATAATGTCATCCAAATAGCACTGTGTTCATGGAATACCTTGCAAAACATGTTCTGTCACCCGTTGCCATATAGCAGAAACTGAAGCAATACCAGCCACTAGCCTGTTGTACTGGTACAGACCTTTTGTTGTATTGATTGTGAGGTATACTTTGGAATCTTTCTCAACTTCCATCTGTAGGTAGGCCTGTGACAGATCAGTCTTGCTGAACTGCCCCCTCCCCCCACTAATGTAGCAAAGATATCTTCAATCTGTGGCAGAGGGTACTTTTCAATTTTCAGTACTGGATTTATGGTAACCTTAAAATCTCCACACACCCTTACTGCACAACATTTTTTACAGTTGGAATGATAGGGGTCCCCCACTCACTCCAGGCCAATTTTAAGAATATGCCCTCTTTCTGCAGATGTGCCAACTCAGTGTCTATCTTTGGGTGAATACTGTAAGGGACAGGTCAGACTTTGTGGAACTTGGGCTGCACTTTCTTGACTAGAATTTATCTGGCCTATATGTGTTTTAGATTTTCTATGCCCTTCTTAAATACTTCTGACGCCTCACTTAGTATACCTTCCAGCTGCCGCTTGACAGTTTTAGTGGGATCTGGTGGAAGTGACTGCAGCATCATTATAGATTTCCAATCCAGAGGAATCTTATGTAACCATTCACGGACCCACAAAGCCAGTCCACCCTTCTCAATGGCATATAAGTCTAATAAACATTGCTTATTGTTGTAGTCTGCATTCTCTTGCATCACTCCCAATGGGCACTATCTTTTCTTCAGTATGCATGTTTAGCAACACTGGTGCCTCCATCAGTTTGGTATTTTAAAAATGTTCCCATATTCTGAGCATGAGATAATGGACACTGTGGACCCCATGTTCCATTCCATCTTGAGTATTTTTCCCACCTCCCAGGGTGTCAACCAAATTGTCAACCAGTTATGTTGCTCACACTATATATTTCCATGCTGGTCACTCCAATCTCGCAATCTGTGTCACTACTGTCTCTGTCCAAAGAATGTACATTGGTATTCCTTTTTCTGTGCCCTGATTTGGTCTTTTCTCTAGTCTCCTTATCACAGCAAACCATTTGGATATGTCCCTTTTTATTACAGCTTCTGCCATATACATCTTTAAACTGGCAATAAGGAGTGTGGAACACCTTTCCACAATGATAACATGTGTCTGACTGCTGAGTGGACTGCCCCTTACCATGTGCTGTAGATATTTTATGCATTCCTACTTCTGTTTTAGCTCTGGTTTGCAATTTGACTGTATCCCTTGCAGAAGTTTCCATTGCTACTTTAATTTCTACAGTGCGTTTGAAAGTCAGATCTTCTTTAGTTAAAAGCCTTTTCTGTATGCTTTTGTTAAGCAGTCCACGTACAAATCTGTCTCTTAGGGCATCATTAAGTCCATCCTTAAAAATGCAGTATTCTGATAATCTTTTTAACTCTGCTTCAAAGTAGGAAATAGATTCACCTTCAAGTTTATTCCACTTGTAAAATCTGAACCTTTCTACTAAAAACAGAGGCTCAGATGTCAAGTGCTCTTGAACAATTTTCACTATCTCTTTAAACATTTTACTAGCTGGCTTCTGTGTAGCAGTGAAACTGCATATAAAGCTGTATGTTTTTCCTCCCATCATGCTCAGTAATGCTGCTACATGTTTCTCTTTGGGGAATCTCATTTACTTCAAAATATTATTCCAGCCTCTCTATATATGTGGGCCAGTCTTGCATGGCACTGTCGAAGGCCTCAGGTTTTCCAATATAGTCTGCCCTTGCACACAGCTGCAGATAGTTCTGTATTCAGAATACTCATAGTTGTAGCAGACTCACCCCATAAGGCTCTTGAAATCCTCATCACCAACTGTAATGTATTGCTAGTTATAACATGAACCCTTGCTCAGAAACACAGGCACACACACAAGGCTGGAGCAATGACTTCAGACTGGATTTCAGCAGCACATAAGAAAGAAAACATAGCAACCACTACAGAACAGCAGATTCAACTTAGGCAACTGCTTAAGGGACTATAGTTGCAGATTCACATGAACAGATTCAACACTCTGCTTCAAAACATTCAAATATATCACATTCCATAAGGCCTCTGGCTCTCCAGAAGATCTGATGAGATACAAACAACTCCATCACGCAAGTAGAGAGGCCACCAGGGAAGCCAAACAAATTACTCCTCTAATAACCTTCAGAACAATCTTAACCAGGCCAAGCTGGACCAATCAGGAGGCCAGGAATCTGTATATAATTCCCAGGGGACCAAGTGACCCCTCGCATGAGCGACCCCGAAGCATGAGTGCCATGAAGCAGGAGTGTGGGGTCTGACTAGGTGTAATCTGCAGGGCGTCCGCAGGGAGGACTACAGACCGCAGGCTGCAGACCACACTGGGGAGTAGATAGGAGTCAGGGTGTAAATATTTAAAGGGGAAAGCTGATTTGATAGTAGCAGGGAAGTGTTCAGAGCAGGACTAATACTTGGAAGGCAGAACAGGGAGGACAGATGGTCCTAGGAATTAGGGCAGAAAGCAGGCATGGGGAGGTCCATGGGGATGGAGGGTGTTTGTGGGCAGCAGAGCAAGAGTGGAGGTGGGGAGGGTGGTAAGTTGCAAAGGTTGCAGAGCAGACATATTCTTGGGAGTTGCATGGAGGGCAGGGGGTTGCATTGTGTGTAGGCAGATGGGGCAACTTGGAGAGGAGCTTGGAAGGCTGAGAAGGGAGCTGAGTAGCAGAGGGGTCAGGTTGGGGGGAACACCAGATGCCAGGTGACCTGAGGAGGGCTTCCCCAGAAGACACAGCAGGTGAACAATGGGGTAAACGGAGCGAGAAGACAAATGGAGAGGCCACTCGGGAGCAGCTGAGAACAGGGGTAGATGACTGATAGGTGGTCAGATATTGGGGAAGACAGGAACAGTGGCAGAGCAGGGACAGAATTCACAGGGAGGGGTGGCAGGGGTAGCTCAGAAACTAGATAATGAGTATAGTAACAGGTTCTCAGTGTTGACTAGCCTGGAGGAGTGGGGGGAGGAGTCATAGGGAAGATAGGGGAGGAGGGTAGTGGGAAGGGCAGGGGAGACAGCAGAGAGGAGGGAGGCAAGATCAGTAAACTAGATGGCAGCAGAGGCAGGGAATGAAGGTAGGAGGTGGAGCAGCAGTTACAGGAGGGAGGGGTGGGGCAAGTAGTGAATGGTCAGGGGGGCTGCAGCAGTCAGCCCAGGCAAAGAAAAGTACAGGGCAGGGGGGTATAAGGAAGGGGAAAAGCATGGTTCAGGTGGGACATGGGGAGCCAGTGGCGGGGGGGTGTTATGGTAGAGAAGGAAGTAGCAGATACAGGAAGTCAGGAGGTAGAGCAGATGGGGAATGGTGAGGGAGAGGAATCAGATTGACTGGGCAGGCATATTAGAGAAAAGTGGGAAGGGGCAAAGGATAGGGGAAAAGTAAGGTTCAAGTGAGGCACAGGGGTCCATAGGCATGGAAGCAGGGGAGGGAGATCGAGTCGGGGGCAGAGGAAAGGCAAGCATCAAGAGGATGAAAAGGACAAAGGAGGGAGAGTCATCATTCTGGGGGATTCAGTACTAAGGGGTGTTAGATGGAGAGGTAGGGGAGCCAGGAAACGCTGCATATGGTTGGAGTGTATGCCAGGCATGACAACAGGTAGAGTGGGTCAGTATATTAGCAGGTGTGTGGAGACGGTAGGGGAGAAGCCCCACATTGTGGTGCACCTGGGCACAAATGACCTGGAGGTGAGAAGGGTAGAAGAGGTGCAGGAAAATTTCAAGGAAGTGGGAAGACTATGCAATAAGGAGGGAAGGTCAGTGGCTTTCTTTGAAATTCTCCCTGTACCAAGAGCTAGTACAGCCAGGAAGCAAAAAATCATGGATTTCAACAAATGGCTAGGGGAATGGTGTGTGTCTATGGGGTACAGATTGGTGGGGGAGTGGAGCAAGAAGTGGGAGAACAAGGACCTGTATGCACTGGATAGATTGCACCTTAGCAAGGTTGGCTCAGAGGTCCCAAGTCAGAAGTTGGGGAGTACATACAAGCCAAGTACAATTTAAACTAGGTAAGAGGGGGCAAAGGGGTGGGTAGCCACCAGGTGAGGGGGTATTCTGGACCTCCCCCCATAGTTAGGCAGGAGCAGAATTCAAAAAGGGAGGGGATGGGGAAGGGAAAACGCACTGAGGCGATAGGATCATATGAACATACAAAAATTGGCAGCAGAAAAAGGCCAACTGGTCTATTGAGTCTGCTTAAGTTTGCAGCTAGCCCCCCTTTTTTGCAGCTGCCCCTCCCCCTCCCTATTGTCCTGTCCCACCCTCTTTTGAATCCCTCCACTGATTTATATGCCACCACCTCTGCTGGCAGTGCATTCCACTCTGCCACCACCCTTTCCATAAAGAAATGCCTCCTCCTTTCCCTCCTGAATCCCCCCCTCTAATTTCATGTCATGGCCTCTAGTGTCTCTTCCCACATTCACTCTGAACAGACCCTCTGTGTTTGCTTGGATTATCCTCTTCCTGTACTTGAAGGTCTCTATCATGTCCCCTCTGTTTCTCCTCTCCTCCAGTGAATACATGTTTAACTCTGCCAGTCTGGCCTCCCCCAGACCTTGGATCATTTTTGTTGCCCTGTGTTGCACCCCCTCCAGCAGTCTAATGTCTTTCTGCAGGTACAGTCACCAGTACTGCACGCAGTACTCCAGGTGTGGTCTGACCAATGATCTGTACAATGGCAGAATCACCTCCCTACTCCTCAAAGTTATACCCATGGCAATGCAGCCCTGCATCTTGTTTGCCCTTGTTACTGCCCTCCTGCATTGTGCTGAGTTGTTCATTGCTCCCATTATGAGCACTCCAAGATTTTTCTCTTTTATGAGCACTCCGGGATCTTTCTCTTTCTCCTTTACTGCTAGCTCCCCCCCCCCCAGGTAGTAGCTCCTCCTCCTCAGGTTCTTTGACCCGAAGTGCAGCAGCTTACACTTTCTGGCATTGAACCCGAGTTGCCAGGTGTCAGACCATGCATCAAGTCTTGTCACATCCTCCTGCAGCCCCTGCCAACCCACATGGTTGTCCACCACTGCCCCCATTTTGGTGTCATCTGCAAACAGACTGATCTTGCTTCTGATGCCCTCCGAGATGTCTGTAATGAATATTCCAAACATCACTGGCCCCAACACCAACCCCTGTGGAACCCCAATCATCACTGGCTTAGGGGATGAGAATTTCCCCTCCATCACTACCCTCTGTTGCCTACTCTGTAGCCAGTTCTCCACCCACCTCACCAGTTTTGCCCTGCCCCCATGTCCTTTAGTTTACAACTTAGTCTCCAATGTGGTACTGAGTTGAGAACCTTGCTGAAGTCCAGGTACAGGACATCCACTGCATGGCCACCGTCGACTTGCCTAGTTACCTAGTCATAGTAATCAACTAGGTTGGTCTGGTATGATCTACCCTTGATGAAGCCATGCTGCTTCCTGTCCTGCACCCCGTTAACCTCCAGCAGCACCTCCAGCCTCTCCTTTAGGATGGTCACCATTATCTTACCCATTATGGACATCAGACTCACTGGCCTATAGCTCACCGGTTCATCCCTGGGACCACTCTTATGGAGGGGAACCACATGAACCAGTCTCCAGTTCTGCAGTATGCACCCTGTGCCCAGAGATGCATTAAACAAGTCTATCAAGGGGTCCACCAGGACTTCTGCTAGCTTCTTCAGCACCCTTGGATGCACACCATCTGGCCCCGATGCCTAACCTTCTAGCATCCTCTCTCTCCCGTGATTTTACCATCTGTAATCCCCCCCAGTCTGTCTCTATCCTCCCTACCACTGTAGGTAACTCTCCTCCCTTCTCCTTAGTAAAGACTGAACAGAAGTAGCTGTTCAGCTCCTTTGCCTTATCACCCCCCCTCCACCCATCCCCTTCCCTCCTTATCCTCACAATTTGGTCCTTGCAGGTTCTTTTCTTCCTGATGTAACTAAATAAGTCTTTCTCCCCCTTTTTTATGCCTTGCAACAGCCTGAGTTCCCTTGATGCCTTGGCTGCTCTTACCTCTCTTGTCACCTCCTTTGCTTCTTTCAGATACACTTCCCTGTCTTCCTCCCTCCCTGTTCTTCTGTATCTCTTTCATGTGCCCCTCTTCCTTCTCACCTTGTCTAACATCTTATTGCTTATCCAGCTTGTTTTTATCACCCTTGCCTTTTTGCTCTGGGCCTTGCAGTAGGTGTCAGTTGCCTCCAGTAACCCCCATTTTATCAATTCCCACCTTTGATCTGTATCCATAGATGGTTGGATTTTGTTCAGGTAACCCTGCACCATTTCCTCCATCATGTTAAAGTTGGCCTTCCCAAAGTCCAGCACCCTTGTGTCCACAAGTTCCAAGTTCATACAGAAGTCCCAAACTGCCACTGCAATCCTCCCAAGCCATGGACCAGAGCACATTGTAGAGTGGTCTCATTGAATGCTAGGAGCCTGGGTAACAACACAGTAGAACTGCAGGCTATGATGGTGGAAGGGGAGGTGGCTATAGCTACCATCACTGAAACCTGGGCCACCCATCACCAGGAATGGGACCTAATTATCCCAGGATTCAAGCTATACTGCAGGGACAAAGAAAAAGGGAAGGGGTGGCTATCTATGTTAGGGAAGGGAGATCCCAGTAGGCAGGGTGATGGAGGGCCTTAAGTCCCTGAGGTGGGATAAGGTGCAAGAGCCAGATGGAGTGCATCCTAGGGTCCTGAGAGAGTTGGCAGAAGTCCTGGTGGGTCCACTGGTGGACTTATTTAACATCTCCCTGGGTACTGGGTACATGGCCAGGGACTGGAGTATGGCGCATGTGGTGCCTCTCCATAAGAGTGGGCCTAGGGATGAACCAGGGAACTACAGGCCGGTGAGCCTTACCGCTATTGTAGGAAAGCTAATGAAGACTATCCTCAAGGAGAGGCTGGTGAAATGTCTGGAGGAAAATGGTCTTCAGGATGGCAGGCAGCATGGGTTTGTCTCGGGCAGATCCTGTCAGATAAACCTGATTGACTTTTTTGATTGGGTGATACAGGCACTGGATAAAAGCCATGTGGAGGATGTCCTTTGCCTGGACTTCAGCAAGGCCTTTGACTCAGTGCCTCACGGAAGGCTGGTCAGCAAGTTGTATAACCTGAGGGCAGGGAGGAAAATGGTTAGGTGTGTGGAGAGATAAGGCCATACTTTTTTTGTTATAATCATATTTCATGGTATTTTTTGTGAGAAATGCTTCAGAGATGCCCATGGTGGCCCAGTGTAACTTGCAAGGGATCATGAATACAAAGAAAAGCCATGGGCCCCCCAAAATTATGTAATTTATTGTTACTAGGCAGAGAAGCTGTTTGCTGCTAGTCAGGGACTAGAGTTTAATTAAATCATTTAGAAGGAGATAAAATAATAATTAAGCATAGCTGGGAGGCCAGGGAGCAGAATTTAATTGTGAAAAGGCCAGGACCTCTAGAAGAGCTGTGATGTCTGGACTCCTTTTGTTTTTAGAGGTCAGCACTGACTTAATCTTGTTACAGTTGAATGGGCTACCATTTATTGTGCATAGGGGGAGGAGGGGAGTTGGGGGTGCAAACAGTGGAGGTTGAATGAGTGAGGCCATCATATTGGGGTAGTGAGATCCAGAAGATGCCCTGGGGTGAAATGGAATCTGGAACAGAGTTCTTCCTATCTGGTTTCCATACCCATGGGCACCACCAGTATTGGTGGACAAGTGGTCCGTGCAGCTCCAGAGACCCATCCTACCCGGGCGGTGTTGTGCAATGCCAGGTCCATAAAGAAAAAGACTGCAGTTATTGCAGATCTTGTTGGGTCAGTGGATCTGGCATGCATTACCGAGATCTGGCTGGATGAGAATGCAGGCCCTATATTAGAAGCTGCTATTCCAGCTGGGTACTTGGTGTTACACCACCTGAGGTTGGACCGCTGTGGAGGGTTGCGGTCTGTTTTAAGACTGAACTGGGCCTCACAAGTGTACCAGTAGAGGGGGCTGAGTTATTTGAGTGTACTGTAGTGGCAAGTGTGGGCTGCAGAATCGCTCTCATCTACCGTCCACGAGATGGTGAGAAGCAGTTTCTGCAGGAAGTAGCAGACTTCGTGATCAACATGGCATTTGAGTCGCCCAGGCTGATGGTCCTGGGTGACTTCAATGCCTGGGTCGATGAACTCTCACAGTTTGGACAACACTTCCTCCAATTGATGACATCTTTGGGCCTTACACAAGTTGTTACTTCTGCCACTCATAAAGGCGGTCACTCCTTGGACTTAGTCTTCCTCCTGGGGATCAAAGCCTTCGACTTGGGGGTGGAACCTGTCAGTTGGTCCAATCATTACACTGTGAAGTTCAGTTTTTGCACCCCCCCTTCATAGGCCTACCCCTGTGGAGATGGTCAGGTACTGCTTTTTGCAAGATGTAAGCTCTGAGGGCCTGGCAGCGGTGCTTGACCTATCAGAGTTTTCTAGAGTGAGCAATGACCCAGATGCCTTGGTTTTGGCCTATAATAAAGCCATTTCCTCTACTCTGGATTCAATTGCTCCCATCTGCGTTCATCCTCTCCCCCTTCACCTTCAGTCACCATGGTTTGATGGGACTTTGAGGAAGATGCAGCGATATGGACGAAGATTAGAGCACTGTTGGCAGAGATCCGCCCTTGATGCTGACCATCTTAGATTGATGAAACGTTATCAACTCTATCATTCCACAATCTCCGGTAAGAAGGCAGAGTTCCTTTCCGGGGAGATTGTGGCTGCTCAGAACTGACCAGCTCAGCTCTTTTGAACTGTTGACAGACTGTGCAGCCCAGCCTGTCTACAGGGTCAAAGAGCTTTTTCACAAGTTGAGTGTGATGAGCTTGCTCACTTCTTTGCAGCTAAGGTGGCCGATATCAGGGCGGAACTCCAGCCAGCATCCTCTATGGGAGAAGCTATGGATCGGTGCTTGGTCATGGTCCCTAGACTGTCCTGGAGTTCCTTTGACTAGCTACAGTTCATTGATGTCATGAGGATTGTCCAGGGTAAGCGTCCTACATGCTGTAGTTTGGATCCCAGCCCAACTTCCCTGATAAAGAGTTGTTATGATACTATCAGCCCAGTTCTAGCATGGCTAGTCTGGTGCTCCTTGGAAATGGGTGAGTTCCCTAGCTCCCTGAAGGAGGTGATGGTAATGCCCCTCCTGAAGAAATCTTCTTTGGACCCAGACTGCCATGCTAACTACAGACCAATCTCTAACCTCCCCTTTGTGGGGAAGGTGATTAAGAAAGTAGTGGCTATACAACTGGAGAACCATTTGACCATCCTTGACATCTATGAACCACTCCAGTCTGGTTTTTGAAAGAGGTATAGTGCAGAGACAGTGCTGGTTCAGGTGCTCAATGATCTCCTGATGGAAAGAGATTGAAAGAGCCATTCCATCTTGGTTCTTCTAGATCTCTCCTCAGCTTTTGACACTGTGGACCATGGGGTACTTCTCAAATGCCTGAGGTTCATCTGTGGCCTGTCTGGTACAGTCCTCAGGTGGTTTAGATCTTTCCTCACAGGCAGAACACAGATGGTGGTGTCGGGGATTAATTCCTCCCACCCAGTCTCTCTGTCTTGTGGGAGTCCTCAGGGTTCAATGTTGTCCCCCATGTTGTTCACAGTGTACATACTACTCCTTAGAGACATTGTAAGAAGGTATGGGCTGAGGTTTCACTGCTATGCTGATGATACCCAGCTCTACCTATCTTTTGCACCCGACCAGGATAGAGCTCTCTCAGTATTTAATAACTGCCTCACTGAAATTCAGTACTGAATGAATTCAAGCTGGCTGAGGTTGAACTCGGAGAAGACAGAGGTGATGGTTGTAGACCCTGGTCACCGGATAGAGGAGATGAGAGCTGGTTTACCCTCAGGACTTTTTCTGGGAGGTATCCAGCTCGCTACCTCTGAACAGGTGCGGAACCTGGGGGTGATTTTTGATGACAAGCTGGCACTATGATTACAGGTGTCAGTAGTCATCAGATCATCCTTTTACCATCTGAGGAACATCTCCAGGATTAAGCACCTAGTTCCATCTGGTGATCTGCCTACATTGGTCCATGCCTTTGTGACCTCGCATCTTGATTACTGCAACTCCCTTTATCTAGGGCTTCCTGGGGTTGATATCCACCACTTGCAGCTCATGCAGAATGCTGCGGCCTGGTTACTGACAGGTACTCCTCATACCTGTCATATTTCTCTGGTTCTGCACAATCTGCACTGGCTGCCAATACAGTGGCAGATCACCTTTAAAGTAGGTCTTTTGACTTACAAAGCCCTTCACGGACTGGGCCCGGACTACTTGAAAGAGCTTCTGATACCTTACTGCCCTAGGTGATCATTCCACTCGGCAGACGAAGGGTTGCTAGAGATTCCGAGGGTTTCTTTAAAATCATTGGAGGCCTGTGCTTTTATGTACGTGGCCCCTGCCCTCTGCAATATTCTACCCCATCTGCTTCAGCAATGTGCGTCTGTGGAGGAATTTAAAAAGGCCTTAAAGACTTATTTGTGGTCAAGGGTTTTCCCCTGATGATGACTTTATTGAACTCAGTAGTTGTGTTATTTTTCTTTTTATGTGTAATTGTTGTAAGGCACCTTGGTTTTTAGAAAGGCACGGTATAAAGATTTATTATTATTGTTATTTAAGTAAATGGCTGTACTGAGTGTAGCTTAATTACAGCTATTTCAAAAGGAAGAGGGCTGGATGGTTTCCTAAAGTTCCAGTTTAGATTACCTGACCTCTAGGCCCCTTTTTCCCTCTCATATTCAGAAACGCACATTTGTTGTTTTGTAATAAAATACTAAAAGCTGATCGGTTGCATAGCCATAGATATGGAAAGCTAGCCAATAGCAGGGCAAGTCACTACCCACTGGACCTGCCCTTTGAGAAGCCCATAAAACAGGGTGCAAGACTGTACCTGGACCTTTTGCATTTTGGGACCCTGTCTGCTTAAAGAGCAGAGACAATTTTGTCTCAAGACTTCTCCAGGACAAACAGCCAAGACTTCAGCTACCACTTTAAAGAACATTTTGCACTTCAAATTCAGCAGCTAAGGACTTGAGGTAGAACTTGCAAACTAGATTTCTCAAATTTCATTTTTTTTTGTATACTACCATTTTATTTTCCATATCCTGTAAACAATGGCCCAGATATTCAAACTGCACCAGGCTGTGGTGCAAGCCTGGACGCAGCTCAACTTGCTGCGCAGGGGCGTGGACTGGGCGATATTCAATGGAGCTGCGCCACGGCTCAGCATCATTGAATATCGAACCCTGGCCACCCACAGTGCACATGGCACAGTGGCGCTGTGCCAGCACCAGTGGCCGGAGTGGAGCATGGGGATGCACTAGTGCAGTTTCCATTGCGCTAGGTGCAACTACCACAATATTCAAGAGTGTACATGCAAATGGGACCATAATGTATGCAAGACACAAATGGGGCCATTTGCATGTCATTATGGCCCCATTTGCATGCAGGTGCGCTGATCCCCAATGACTTGTACCTGGTGCCCTGCCAGACAGCAACCATCGGGGACCGATGCCCCCTGCAGCACAGCAATGTGCCCCATAGCCTGATCGCAGGCTTCAGTAAAAAAAGAAATGAATCTTATATCCCTGGTGGTCCAGTGGACTGCTGTCTGCCTGATCACGGGCTTCAGTAAAAAATTAAAGAATCCTATGTCCCTGGTGGTCCAGTGGACTGCTGTCTGCCCGATCGCGGGCTTGAGTAAAAATTAAAAGAATCCTATATCCCTGGTGGTCCAGTGGACCACTGTCTGCCCGATGGTGGGCTTCAGTAAATTAAAAATGAAGTCCTATATCCCTGGTGGTCCAGTGGACTGCTGTCTGCCCGACCGCGGGCTTCAGTAAATTAAAAATGAAATCCTATATCCCTGGTGGTCTAGTGGACTGCTGTCTGCCCAATTGTGGGCTTCAGTAAATTAAAAATGAAATCCTATATCCCTGGTGGTCCAGTGGACCACTGTCTGCCTGATTGTGGGCTTCAGTAAATTAAAAATGAAGTCCTATATCCCTGGTGGTCCAGTGGATGGCTGTCTGCCCAGTCACGGGCTTCAGCAAATTAAAAATGAAATCCTATATCCCTGGTGGTCCAGTGGACCACTATCTGCCCAATTGTGGGCTTCAGTACATTAAAAATGAAGTCCTATATCCCTGGTGGTCCAGTGGACTGCTGTCTGCCTGATCGTGGGCTTCAGTAAATTAAAAATGAAATCCTATATCCCTGGTGGTCTAGTGGACTGCTGTCTGCCTGATTGTGGGCTTCAGTAAATTAAAAATGAAATCCTATATCACTGGTGGTCCAGTGGACCGCTGTCTGCCTGATCATGGGCTTCAGTAAATTAAAAACTAATTCCTATATCCCTGGTGGTCCAGTGGACCGCTGTCTGCCCGATCGCGGGCTTAAGTAAATGAAAAATGAAATCCTATATCCATGGTGGTCCAGTGGACCCCCTCCCCACCAATGATCCCCACTGCCAGCTCCCCATCAGTGGCAGTCTGCATCACCTCACTATATGCCACCCCATACTCATCGCCGACTGACACCATTGGTAGGGCTGTATGCCCATTGGTCCACAGCGTGACCAATGGTGTGTGCCCATAATACCTTACATTCCAGATATGTGAATGGATCCATTCACATATCTGGAATGTGTAGTATGGTATACTGCACGCCCATGGCTCACACTGTGGACCATCGGGCATACAGCCCCACCGACGATGTCAGTCGGTGGGCGGCGGGTGGCAGGCGGTGGTGCTGCTGCCACCGTGGATGGGGGAGGGTGGTGGAATCAGTGGGTGGGTGGGAGGGGTCCACTGACCACCAGGGATATAGGATTTCATTTTCATTTACTTAAGCCCACGATCAGGCAGACAGCGGTCCACTGGACCACCAGGGATATAGGATTTTGTTTTTCATTTACTTAAGCCCATGATTGGACAGACAGTGGTCCACTGGACTGCCAGGGATATAGGATTTTGTTTTTAATATACTTAAGCCTATGATCAGGCAGACAGCAGTCCACTGGACCACCAGGGATATAGGATTTTGTTTTTCATTTACTTAAGCCCGCGATCGGGCAGACAGCGGTCCACTCGACCACCAGGGATATAGGATTTCATTTTATTTTTAACTGATGCCCATGACTGGGCATGGGAGGGCACCACCACGGAAGCTCAGGTGGTCACCCTCAGGTGGCAGCTGCCGTGTTGCACCTTGCAATGTGGCAGTTCACCTGTGGGTGGCCAGCCTTTGCTCCTTTTTTTTTTTTTGCTCAACTTTGTGCGGCGCAAGTAGGGGTTGCAAATGCATGGCTCAGCACATCCTGGGCTGAATATCGGGCTGTGCAGAGTATGCATGGGCATGCCCCCCCCCACTTGCACCTGCATACATTACTGATGCGCTCCGGCACATTGGGATTTGTGCCAGGAGCAATTCCCATTTGAATATCATGCCTGGGCACATCAGTGGGTTGTACATGGTGCAACACTGTTGTGCCATGTGCAACCCTTTTGAATATCTGGCCCAATGTCTAAAATGATGCCTTTATGTTATTTATTGCATTTATTAATTAGTAAAGCTTTTTGACTTGCTTTTAAGATGATTTTGACAGCATCTTCTGTGTGTGTTGCCTTGGGAAGGGTTGTTTAAACTATACTACTCCTGTATGATTGCTTAAGAGCCAAACACTACCAAAGGAAAGAACTACTAGGGGCTCTGTGGACAAAAGGAGGGGAGGAAATATGAAAGATCTCAGAGGGAGTCTGTGGGGGTTTGAACCGGTCTTTCCATTTCTGGGGAAAGACACATAATAGAGTGCATGGGCCCCTGAAGCCTATACATGCCTGTGGCTTTCTGGTTCATTGTGCAGTGGCCAAGAGGGTTCTATCCCAGGAATATAGACTCAAGACTGTATTTGCACCCGCTTGCATGGAGAGAGGGAACCCTGGGATTTTCTGGTGTATGTTCAGTTCTGAAACAGGAGCATGCTAAAAGTACTGAGGAAGGGTATCCCTGACCTCCTGTCATAAGAGGGATTTGCTGTGATGCAGATAATTCTGCCCCTCAGGAGTGGGCTTGAGATAAGGTGGATTAAGAAGTGGTTACAAATATAAAAAAAAAGTTGTGTGGGACAGCTGAGAGAAACATAACAAAAAGGTGAAGACTGGGATACAGGGCCCAGTCCCATATTCTCATAGCTTCCCTGCAAAGGAGTAAGACTGAGCGCCCTTTGCCAATGGATGCAGTGCACCACCCTGATGTTATCTGTTTTGCATCAGCAAGGGACCAGCATTGAGGTATTTTGCAAAGGCTTGGAGACCAAGAAGAACAGCCCTCATTTCCAGAATATTGATGTGGAGTACTGAGCCCAGATCATTCCTTGGCCCCTGGGTCCAGACATTATCCAGAGGTGCATCCAATCCTGACTGGGATGTAGCCATTGTTTGGACCTGTATCAGAATTGCGGAGAAGAGAGGACACCCTGCAATAGGTTCAGTTGATCCAGAGTCTTGTGAAGAGGAGATGTGATGAGAATCATATGTTACAGGTCATTCATCAACTTATCCCACTGTGCTCAAAGTGTTTAGTGTGGCATTCACATATGTAGGTGGGCAAGTGGGACCATCAATATAGCGGTGACCATGAGTCCCAGAAGCTTGATCATTGTCTGGGCAGGTACAGAATGACTAATGTACTAGTGTAGGGATATATACATGTGCAGCTGAGAAAAATGTTTCATGCAAACCAGCATGGCTGACATAAAGTCTATTCTCCATTTTAAAGCAAACTACTTATAAGGCGAGACTTGTTTTTCTCTGCAGTTGGAAACTAGTTTCTTTAGAAATGTACTAGTTTTGATCATATGCTAAAGTCAGTTAGAAATAAAACATAATGGAAGTTTGTGGTCAGGCAACATCTTGAGCTGCACAGTTTCAGTATTTCAAAGATGCTCCTTAAGGTTTGGTAGAACATTATAGCCATCTAGTGGCTGAATAAATTAAGAATGTCTATTTTGCTGAAATTGTAGAATCAATATAGTACCAGTTGACCTCTTCCTGGAGATGGAGTGACACAGGACATGGGCAACCAATCAAAATGATCATTAGCTTTTGAAACTTCGAGAACATGGAACAAAATGGGTAATAATCTTAACCTGCTGTAATTATATGCTTGACCTAAGGCCTAGTGTTCGATCAGGATATTAAGTCAGTCTGGGTATAAAAGATGGAGATATTTCTTGGTTCTTCAGAGAGCCCAAGAAAAGAGAAGATTGAAGACCCATGCCTGCCAGCTTGCTCTCACTGGAGGAAAGGTAATTGGCCACTACCAAATACTCAGAATGCTAAGCTGTCATGGCTATTGCTGTATTTTGGTAATAGTTGGAATAAACAAGATTTTGGGGAGATTTAAATTCCAGTTTCAGTGTTTCTTTTGAGACCTGACAAAACCACAACAGTTTACGCACCCCAACAGGACTGGAAACTTAAATTATCCCAAAGAGAGGGACAAGAATAGGAACAAGGATCTCAACCTAACTACTCCTTACGGTGGAAGTAGATCAGCTGTTGGATGCTATCTATGGAAGATCTTATATTATAAGACCTGGTCTAGCAAGTAGGTTGTGATATAATGGAAACATATACTGTTGCTTGAATCAGATAATAAACTTAAGGATAAACAGAAATAAAGGTTATGTTATCAATTTGACTTTACGAACAAAGTCAAATGTATTAGGAAATGTGGTAAAATTGAAAAACATGAACTATAAAGTGAGAAAGGAAAATCAGAAACAAAAGGAAATAGATTGCTAGTGCAGTTGAAATGTGTAACCTGTGGTAAGTTAAATCTCAAGCAACAGTGCACAGACCTTAAAGAGGCCATGAGATTGCAAGGACAAGCTTTAAATGACAAAGGTTAGGTATCTAGGCAGGAACATGTCAGCATACCAGATAACCTTTACCTTTAACTTTCTCTTTCTCTATTGTGGGCTGCAGTCCACATTTGTCTAACACTATCCTTCCTGTCTTATTTTATCTGCTATCTCATGTTCCATTTTACCTAAACTTGGCTTGATAAACCAAAGTTTAGAAACCTCTTAATGGTCTGATTTTTGTCTCTCTACATGTACACAAACACACACACACACACACACACACACAGTAGTACACATTACTTCAGAGGTGCAATAGTTAGGAAAAGCTGTGACTGTTAGTGCTGTGTCAGAGAGTAGATAAATACTATGAATGTTATGCTTTACATGAACCAGTATAGTGCTGTGGTTTAAGGTTCTGAGCTGCAAACCTGGAGACCTTGGTTTGAATCCCACAGCCCCCACTTATATACTGTGTGACCCTGAGCAAGTCACTTATCTTTCTTGTCCTCCCAGGTCACACCTGTAAACTAGCTTCAGCTTAGTGTGCCTTTTCTGGTTAAACAATTTCCCCTTTCCCTTACAAATGCTCAGATGTTATACCACTGTGGGTTATGTGAATTTGAGCTGCTAATTTTTTTCCTTCATTTCTGTGCAGAGCCGTGATGCTTTATAAATGTACATGGTTAAAGCTCTACATATTTTGAAAACAGTTTCTTAGCCAGCTATTGAAAAAAAGCAACATGGGGAACAGAAAGAGAGAAATGTTTATAGCCTTTTAATTCCTTAGATATGTGTTTTATGACAACAGTATGCTCATGATGACATTCATGAGTTTTATAATAAGGTTATGTGATATTTTGATTTGAATATATTTCCCATATTCTGCTTTCTACATAGGACCACCTAGTCCCTTGAATCACCATGAATCAGATGGGGAAAGGATTAAATATTTTCCACTATTCAGCTTTTGCAGCTTGGGAAGAAAAAAGAGAACAAAAAGATAAGGGTTTCTTTACATATTTTGTAACTCCATTACACCTGAATTAAATGGAAGTAAATGCAAACTGACTCATAGGTGTGAGGTGTTTAAAGAAAAATGTAGTTTCTGTAAAATGCAGCAAGGAGGGTTCAGATAATGAATGCATTGCCAGGCACGCGTGCACACACACACACACACACACACACACACACACACACACACACATTTTTTCAGGCAATTGGGCAAGCAGAGATATTATATGAGACTGGATAAAACTGATGGCAAGACTGTGTTTGTATGTAAAAAAAGGGCTTATTTAAGTCTAAGAAGGCAGAATACAGGGAGTGTGTTCAATGGTGGAGACTTTGGAATTGTTTCTCAAGCATTCAAGATGATGTGATAGAACCAGTTTGCACAGTTAACACAGGCTTACTTGTATGTGTGTATCTTATGAAAGTATAAAGAGGTGTTTTGATTCTTTAAAAAGTATGGTGTAGTATGAACTAATGTGATTAAGCCTGACCCTATGCACCTACTGAAATTATTCCTTAAGAGGCACAGGGTCCAGACAACTATCATAGCTTTCACTGGTTTGAACCTAGTGAAATGTGGGGGGAAGGGGCATACCTGACTGTGAACAGAAGCAATAAGTTTTTCCTTCTGCTGGTTTTGTTTGCTCATTTGAAGTTATTTGTAGCATTTCCATTGCTTGGCACATCTGTGTCATCTCAGTTGCAATAGGGTCCCAACTTATGGCATTCCCCTATTGTGTTAACACAACTCTGACTGCTTGGAGCAGCTGCTCAAACAGTGCCACTGGCTGATGTCAAATCCACAGACATCAAGGAAATGCAGACTTCCCTTTTCTCTGCAAATGCATTGATATCGCAAAATTAACCATTTAATTTCAGCATTTTAAGATTTTGAGTCATTACATAATGTGACTGAATGGTATTATATTGTTTATTTGGAGTAATTTGTGGCTTTTCTATTGCTTGGCACATTTGTGCCATCTCATTTGCAAGGGGGTCCCAATTTACAGAATGCCCCATTTTATTTTTTTACAAAGCCACATGTTTTTCTTTTTTGTACTGTGATGTTTAAGCCAACAGGCTCAGAAATAGCTATAGAAGGAAGGGTCAAATTTCAACTCAGTTCAGGGCAGTAAGTGTCTTGTGGTCTGTGAAGTGAGAGATAGAGAAAAAAAATTATTTACATTTTACAGAGAACCGCTGTGCATAAATTCTGAAACTATAAAGCAGCCTTTAATTTCATCATAGACTGTCCTCCACCCCCACAATCTGTGGCAAGTCTCACAGTGAAACAAATTCAAGCCAGAGACCTTAGTAGTTTAACGGTTTAAAATCACAATTGTTGTCTTGAGACTGAATTTCTGCTGTATGCAGGTCCAGGAAAAAAAGCAGTTTAGGTAATTCCACAGCATTTCAGACAAGAACTTATTTCTTCAGTACCTGATCTGCCTGCAGGGGAGTCCATTAGGGGACTGAAAAAATCACTTTGAAAATGCAGATAACCAGGTTGTGGCCAGTTATTAAAAAAAAACACCACATAGGTACTGTGAGAATTACACTGTATTTGTTCAGAGTAGCCACTGACAAGTGGTTATGATAAATCATTTGAAACTGTTTAAAGAACCAGAACTAACCTACCAGTGGGAGGTAGGGTTGGACGAATCTGTCCTCTTTGTTTGTTTTGTCTTTCAGAGCTTAAGCAATATGTGGCTGGCAGTCACAGGACTATCTACATTCCAACCACCATGGCCCATTTGATATGGTGGCAGAAGACTTCAGACAACTTGGAGCAAACTACCAAGAGCACATACATCTGTATGAAGATAATGTATCATTATTCATCAATTCAGTGCACCAATCTGATGCAAGCATTTATATTACTGACTGTTATAGAGTCAGAAACAACCAAAAATCCAGAACATGAAGCAGTGATACATATTGTATTGAGGGTCCTTAGACTGTCACTACTGACTCCCAGCATTATGCCAGCCTCTGCATCAGAGACTGTTGCAAAGATTGAACTGTGCAAAGCAGAGCCAGGCCTGCTCAGTGGTTTGACTGCTACTTCTATCCTGGGGACTTCATTGACTAATGTACAGTTCATGAATAAATTTTTTTTTTATATGATGGAATATGGACCATATGTGGGAACATGTGCATCATTATGTTATGTTTCTTTACTTTTAGAGGTGATTGTCATTCACCAAGCAAAAGCTGCTGATGTTCCATACTGGAAAAGTGTATGCATATTCCTGTTATTTTGAAGTTTTCTCATTTAGGGCATGTCTGCACATAGTCATTCTTGTGCTTCTACTATTTATTTTTTTGTGTGTGTTACACAGATGCTTTGTTTTTTGGTATGGCAGTTAATTTCATATCCTTATAGAGCCCAAGATCCCATAGCTATGCAAGAAAGGAGATCCCAAGATGGAGTCTTCCATACCTAACAGGTTTGAGACCTGGAAGAACTTACTGGCACCATCTTAGGCCTATTTTCATCTGGCTTGCTCATACGGAATAGAGCTGACATGGAGATCATAATAAGGTTACCAAACCTGTGATATATAGGATTGATGGTCTAGCATAAAACAAAGAAAGGTCTACTATTTCTAAATTGTTTCAAGCAATGCAAGATAAAATCAATGAATTGATTGAGATTAACAATGAAATGGCCAAGTCAAAGAAATCAGGGTGAGAAATTATTTGAACTGCTTAAGGGGCATATGTCCTGTCAGCTGTTATTTCTCTACTGGAAGTGGGTGTAACCATCCCCCTTCACAGTCCATTAGAAACATAGGGCTAACCACACTGCATCCTGAAAACCCTGTGTCCACTTGTTTGAGTAGATACACATATACATTGGTCAGTGAGTATGTTTGTCACTTTTACTTTGTCTATATCAGCACTCTATGTGGCAAGAGATGCGTACATCATGATGGCTGAAACTCACTCCATAGAGGTGCTGGAAGGCACTCTGTATAAAACCAGTATAGTCCCACTGAGCTTGATTATTTATCTACCCCAGAAAAACTGTGGGCTGTACCTCATATGTCCTGCTGTTCGGTGGTTAGATATCAGTCCCTGGATAACACTTCAGTTATGGTAGAACACATTTGCCCTATGCAGTTGACCACATGGCACACTCAGCAAGCCAAGATGGCTTACAGTATGGAAGGTCAGTAGTGTGTGGTGACAAACGTTAATTTTTTTATGTATGGAACAAAGCAATGTTCTGTCCCATATCCTAATTTATGTTTCACACCTACATATCAAACTGTGATAGGGGATATGGTAAGTACACCCATTCCAACATGTGACACTGAGCTTGGCAGTAATGTGCCCATAAGCAACCTATCAATAAAAATCTCATGGCTAGGAAACATAGTCATATCATAATGAGTGGTAGTAATATGAATAATGGAATGAGGGAAATTGTGCCCTTTCTTCTGATACTTGATTGCAGGTTACTTTTAAAGTCCTCCTTGTAATGTAGGCTATTCTTGTTATTTTATGTTCAGCATTTATTGTTTATATGAAACATTGTCTTAGTACTGCCAACAGTAGACCACACATTTACTGCAAGGACTTAAATATTAAAATGTAATACCTGTTTCATTGGTATCAAGGTAGAGACTGTAGGGATAAGTACACCTGCAACTGGGAAAAATGTTTCACACAGACCAGCATGGCTAACAAAGTCTGTTCTCTATTTTAAAGCAAAGTACTTACAAGGCCAGATTTGTTTTTCTCTACAGTTGGAAACTATTTTCTTTAGAAAAGTAGCTAGTCTTGATCATATGAGTGATCAGTGAGGCCGCACCTGGAGTACACTGTGCAGTTCTGGAGACTTTACCTACGTAAGGACATAGACAGGGTAGAGAAGGTTCAGAGGAGGGCAACAAAGATTGTGCATGGATTGCATCACAAGTCCTATGAGGACAGGTTGAAGGCACTGAAGTCTGTTTCCCCATACCCCTGACCTCTAGAATTCCTTTATGACTATCCCATGCATTCTTAAATCCTGTGATTGTTTCAGCCCCCACCACTTCCTCTGGCAGGGTGTTCCACTTGTCCACCACCCGTTCTGTGAAGAAATTCTTTCTCATGTTTCCTCTGAATCGTCCCTCCTCCAACTTCATCCCATGCCCTCTAGTCCTGGAACATCTTTTCGCTTAAAATAGTGTTCTCCTGCACTCTGTTTCTCCCTGTAAGATACTTGTATGTCTCTATCATATCCCTCTCCTCCTCTCCTCCAGGGAGTACATGTTCAGTTCCTTCAACCTGTCTTCATAGGACTTGTGATGCAATCCATGCACCATCTTTGTTGCCCTCCTCTGAACCTTCTCTACCCTGTCTATGTCCTTACATAGGTATGGTCTCCAGAACTGTACACTGTACTCCAGGTGGGGCCTCACTAGTGTCTTGTATAGTGGAATTATGACCTCCCTTTTCCTGCTGGTGATGCCCTGCCTATACATCCCAGCATCCTATTTGCTTTACCTGATGCCTTGTCATACTGTTTCCCTACCTTGAGGTCATCAGAGATGACAACCCCAAGATCCCTTTCCTGCTTGGTGCATGCTATATCCTCACCCCCCAACTGATATATTGTGCCAGGGTTTTTGTGCCCCATATGCATTATCTTGCACTTCTTTGCATTGAATTTCAACTGCTAAACCCTTGACCATTCTTCAAGTTTCTGCAGGTCCCTTCTCATTCTGTCTACACCCTCTCGTGTGTCCACTCTGTTACAGAGCTTTGTGTCATCAGCAAACAGTGAAATTCTGCCTTCTAGATCCTGCGCAATGTCACTGATGAAGATGTTAAATAGGACCGGTCCCAGCACTGATCCCTGTGGTACCCCACTGGTCACTCTTCCTCTGTGGAGTGACAGCCATTTACCACCACCCTCTGTGTCCTGCCACACAGCCAGTTACCTACCCACCACACTACTGTCCTGCCCACACCCATATTCCCCAGTTTGTGTAATAGTCTTCTATGTGGCACAGTGTCAAAGGCCTTGCTGAAGTCCAGAGGCCATGTCCACTGCCCTCCCTGATCCACCTCCCTAGTCACCCAGTCAAAAATTCAATGAGATTGGTCTGACATGACCTCCCCCTGGTGAAACCATGCTGCCTTGGGTCCTGTAGTCCATTGACAACCAGATGTTCCACCAATCTCTCCTTCAGAAGTGCTTCCATGATCTTTCCCACTACCGAGGTGAGGCTGACTGGTCTGTAGTTCCCTGCTTCCTCTTTATTCCTGCTTTTGTATAAGGGGACTACATCTGCTGTCCTCCAGTCTTTGGGTACCTCCCCTGTTTCCAGTGATTGGCTAAAAAGGATAGCCAGAGGTCAGTCAGGGTATACAAGATGTGGAAATTTCTCAGTTCTTTGGGGAGCCCAAGGAAATAGAAGACTGAGGACCCATGCCTTCCAGCTCACTCTCCCCAGTGGAAAGGTAATTGGCCACTACTAAATATTCCAATTGCTAGGCTACTGTAGCTGTTGTTGTATTTTGGTAATAGTTGGAATAAACTTGATTTTTGGGAGATTTAAATTCAGTTTCAGTGTTTCTTTTGAGACCTTATGAAACTAGCCTTTGAAACTTCAAGAACATATACCAAAATTAGTAATAATCTTAGCCTTGTTACATGTTTGACCTAAAACCTAGTGTTTGATCAAGATACATAGTCAGTCAGGGTATATAAGATGGGGAAATTTCTCAGTTCTTCAGAGAAAACTGAAGACTGAAGACCTATGCTTGCCTGTTCACTCTCCCCAAAGGGAAGGAAATCAGCCACTACTGAATACTCTGAATGCTAGGCTGCCATGGCTATTGCTGTATTTTGGTAATAGTTTGGAATAAACTTGATTTTTCAGAGATTTAAATGCTAGTTTCTGTGTTTCTTTTGAGACTTAACAAACCCTCAGCGCTAGCTAGGTTTGGGCAACCAAGGCCTCAGCTATGTCTGGAGGCAGGAAAGCACTGCACACCATTGTGTCAAGCACTGAACCAATAAATTGTGGGTGCTGACAGGGAATTAGTACCCATTTTGATATGCTAATCATAATACGCAAGTCCTAAAACAAGTGTAGTGTTCTGGACTAGCTGTAGTTGAACCACTCCTTAGATAGGCCCTTCATTAACCAGTCATCCAAAAATGGGAAGACATAAAGTCCTTTCTATTGGAGGACTGCAGCCTCAACTGAGAAGCATTTAGTAAATATCCATGGTATTGAGGATAACCCAAAGGGCAAGATCTGAATTTTGATAAGAAGGAGAGCAGTGGTGTTGCCACTGCATCAATCATTGTTGAGACCCCACCTGAAGTACTGTGTCCAGTTCTGCAGATCACATCTCAGGACAGACATGGACAGGGTATAGACTGTTCAAAGGAGGGCAATGCAAAATGAATGGGATGAACTCCAATGAAATTTTCAGTCTTGTTTTATTTTTGTTTTTTAAATCCACACATGACAATCGGGTGACAGTTTGTGGCTCCATCACTTCTTCAGGCCCAAACACTGTGTTTCTTTTCTTCAGTATTTTTGATATCCCTGTAGTATAGATTTTACTTGCTTTCCTGGTTTCCTAATTCATTGCTTTGCATTCACTTAAGTCTCTTTCTCTTTTCACTCCTATTTTTTGTTGCCTTTCAAGCATATCAAAGTTCCACACAGCCAACTCCCCAAACCACTAGGAGACAAAGGAGGGCAACTAAAATGATGCAAGGACTGCATTATAAACCCTAGGAGGAGAAACCGAGGGATCTCTATATGTATACACTGGAAGGGGAAGGGGGATGTGATAGAGACCTATAAGTACCTAATGGGAGTGAATAAGGTATACAAGGGGAGTATTTTTAAGAAGAGAAGGTGTATGAGGACAAAGATGCCTGCAATGAACCTGGAAGGGGGAATTTAGGAGGGATGTGAGGAAGTATGTCTTCAATGAAAGAGGGAAGGATGCCTGGAACAGTCTTCCAGTCAAGATGTTGGGGATGAAGACAGTATTGGGCTTCAAGCATTCATGGGACAGGCACAAAGGAATCTTGGAAGGGATGCAGGGGGAGTAGCTGGAGATCAGCAGACTGAGTGGGCCAAGCAGTCTTTAGCTGCCAACAAATTCTATGTTTCTATGAGATGGGGAATGAACTGAAGGGGTGGACATCAAATCCAGAGCATATCTCTTTTCTACCATTTCCAGGATCCACTCATCAGTGGTGATCTCACCCCCTTTTAATAGATGAAAGGAAACCCTTCCCCCAACTTGTACCCCTGGAGGCAACAGTGAAGTGGGAGAAAGAGGTTATGGAATGGGCAGGTAGGGTTGGGTACCCAAAATGAGGCTACTTCTCCAGAAACTATACTGCTGATGGTATTAAAACTAGCTGAAGCAGTGCTAGGCAGAGCAGTCTCAGGAGAACTAGCAGCCTGAAAAGCAGTCATGGCAGAGGGCTATAGGCTTTGTTGAGATGTTATCCTATATGCCTAAGAAGCTGCAAGTTCTATGCCCATGGATGCAGAGGCATAAGTTCTGTTGCCCATACCATCCAGCTTCTCAGCTTCCTCACCATGAGGCAAACTACTCAGGTCTCTAGAGAGATCATGAGCAGTGTAGTTTACTACAAAGTTATTGCCTGGCTGGTAAGCATTGTAAAGCCCAACAGACTAAGCAATGTACTGTACATCAGCTGCATGCAAAATATGAGGCCTCTGCCAGGTAGTAAAGGTATAAGTCTGATATGTATGGCATACATAAGATACCACAGAAGGAAATGCAGGTGCCATCTCCAAAAACTCCATTAAAGCAGTAATACTGGAGTTGTCTTCTTCTCCTTCAAGACCCATCATCTCTTGGATTTGACTGAGTAAAATCCAATAAGAGGTATCATTAGGATGAGACCTGTGTTTAGAGACCACAGTGTCATCTACCTTGTAAGATGAGGAGGCAGAACCAGAGGGTAGCCCTGCTCTGTTGGGATCTTCTACCCCTTCTGGATCCTCCAAATCCTCCTCCATGTTTAGGAGTGTAGGATTATGGTTCATCTCATTGTTGTCTTGAGCAGCAACAGGGTTAATCAATGGAGCCAGTGACAAAAGTGGTAGCTGCAACAGAGGAATGGTAGGCATGCTTCTCTGTCCCATTGATGGTGACTGCATTGATAGGGGAGGCCCTGCTGATGGGACTGTAGTCACCTTCCTTGTTTCATACAGTTATGAAGACATGTGAAGTAATATGTCTGAAAATGATGCGAGCACAGCCTGGGAGTCTGCAACATCCATAAAAGGGAGTGTGACTTTTGGTGCCACCAGAACAGAGCCCAATCATGGAGACAGCATACCATCCATAGTAGTTATGGCAGTGCCTGAGCCAAGCCCCGACCTGGTGTCTCAGTGACAGCCAACAGGCTGTAGTCGAGACTGCTGGAGTGGTCCATGACAAGATCTTACCCTCCTTTAATGGAGACCTCTATTGTACCAGTGAAGCACATTCCCTGATGCATAAAGTGATAACTAGAGGAGGAGGGTAAACATATCACAGAGAAAAAGCTTTTACCATGCTGCCTATGGGAACAGGTGCTGTGTTCCTACACTTGCATGCAGTAGCCCCACTGTAGTGAGGACAAATTACAAGCAATATTGAGGACAAATTATAGGCACATACACCTTGTTCTTCATTTGCTAAACCAGCTTTTACTTTATATGTCCAAAACCAATGAACATATATGCAAACTGCAATTCATGCAAAACAGTGCTTCACAGATTCAGTGCTATACAAGGTATACAACTGTTTGTAGCCTCTGTACCCTCTCACATAATGTTACTCATTGAAGCTTCTAATATTTTATATCTTTTTAGATTATTGGCCTGTGTAATTTCATAGTCTCAGTGAGTGGGGAATGAGAGGGCTGAAAGCCTCATGACCAGTGGACCAGACAGCTTGCTTCGGGGAAAAAAATGTCTCTTTTTCTTTCATGTGTGTTTGAAGGTCTCCTCCATGTACTCGGCTCCCTGCTCATCTGACGCAAAACATGCTGATGCTTTGGTGGAGTACCACATTCTTCAGAGCATCATGAGTGTGGACCAAGCAGGATTTAAATAGCTCAGTTATCAGCTGTTATTAAAGTGACAACACCCCTAAAAGGTGCACAGTGCAGACCTTGTAAAATACATTGACATAATACACCTAAACATAATTTTCCTATATAAAACACTACATATAGCAAACATATAAGATGGTACAACAAGCTGAAAGTCAGAATGTCGAGTTAGTTATGCACATATTTCAAAGAATTGCACTCAATGAAAAGTCTTCATTGAGCTCCTTAAGTATCTGTGTCTCTAATCCATTTATCTAGTACTCTTCAAGTTTGTCAGTTTTTTTGAAATATCTGTTATCAGGTAGAACTCCCCACAGTCCCACAAATTTCAAGTTGGCCACTGAAATCAAAACTTCACAAAGAACTCTAAATTTAGGATTAATATACTGCTCCCCTAATCTTGATGCCATCCGAAATGATTCACTACTAACTGAAACTGAAAATAAAAATATGGTTGGCGAACAAATACTCATGGGCGATTTTAACTTTCCCAAAATATCATGGAAAATGCAGAAGGGTACAAATCCTGTAGAAAATCAATTTATTGACATCATGGCACTTCATAATTTAGAACAACTGAGTACAGAACCCACAAGAAGGAATAATATACTGAATTTAATTTTTGCAAACAATCCAGAATGTATTGATAATATTAAAATATTACCACCCTTGGCAGATAGTGTACATAATACAATTTATTTTGAATATAAGATCAGTCACAATACAACAAAAGGTAAGACCAAAATAAAGGAATACAAAAAGGCTAACTATAAGAGTATGAAAAACTATCTTAACAATATGGAATTGAAGGGAAGAGTTAAATGGGAAGAACTAAGGAGGCACTGTAGCGCAGTGGTCTAAGGCTCTGAGCTGCAAATCTGGTGACACCCAGCAGACCAGACCTGGGTTTGAATCCCACAGCTTCCATCTACATACTGTGTGACCCTGAGCAAGTCACTTAACCTCCTTGTGCTCCCAGGTCGCTCCTGTAAAAAAACTTTCAGCTTAGTGTGCTATACCTGGTTAAACAACTAAATAATAAAAAAAAAACTTGACTGACACATGGAATATTATTCACAAACATATAGCATACTGCATTGAGAGATGGGTACCAATCAGACATAAATATCATAATTTTAGAAGGGTTCTCCCATGGTGGACACACAATATAGCTAAACTAGTAAGGAAGAAAAAAATCACTATCAGGCATATAAGAAGAACCAGTCGCCTTGTAACTGGGAATGATTTAAGCAAACTGCAAAAAAGATCAAACTAAACATTATAAAGGCAAAAAAGGAAATGGAACTGAAATTAGTAACTCGTGTAAAGGACAATAAAAAACATTTTTTTAGTTGCATAGGCTCATTAAAAGGATAACAACCTACAACTGGACCCTTAGAATAGCAACTAAGTTAAACAATTATTTTATGAGTGTATATAACCCAAAGGATATTTTTCATAACCAACAGCAAACAGATGTAACAAATTGCCCAGTATTTACTAATACAGAAATTATAGACATCATAAAAAACTTAAATACTAATAGCTCACCAGGACCAGATGGTGTAACACCAGCCTTTTTAAAATCACTAGTAAAACAACTAGCTGGGCCAATGACACAAACATTTAATACTCCAATCCAGGAGGGTAACACCTTAAGTGAATGGAGAATAGCTATAGCAACACCAATTTTCAAGGGTGGGAATAGGGCAGAGGTGGGCAATTATAGACCCATCATCCTTACTTCAGTTGTTGGAAAAATTATGGAAAAGCTGTTACAGAAACACATACACAAACATTTACAATCCATGGGAATTATAGACATAACACAGCATGGTTTTTCAGCCGGAGGTCATGTCTCTCAAATCTAATTAGTTTCTTTGAACCCATCAGTGCAGCACCAGACAAGAACATTCCAATGGATATCATATTCCTGGACTATTCCAAAGCATTTGATAAGGTTTCCCTTTCAATTCTATTAGAGCAACTTACAAAAATCAAGCTTCACATAAATACAATCAAATGGATAGAATCATGGTTAGATCATAGAATCCAACGCATGGCTGTTAAGGGACATTTATCTGACTGGGGATCAGTAACAAGTGGAGTACCACAATGATCAGCATTGGGACCAGCACTATTTAATATTATGATCTACTCTTCAGACATCTGGCAGTGTATGGGTTGGAAAGTATGCAGATGATTGCAAACTGGGAGGATTAGTACCAACTTTGGAGAATGCAAAATTAATGCAACACAATCTAAATAATCTTGCACATTGGGCTAACCAAAGGAAAATGACATTCAGCTTAGACAAATGCAAGGTAATGCAAGGTAATGCACATGGGGAAAAATAACCCCATGTATCCATACAATATAAACAATACTACTTTACAAACTGTTGAAGAAGAAAAAGATTTAGGGGTATTTATTGCTGACAATCTCACTTTTGATCGGCACACAATTGAAACAACTAAGAAGTGCCAAAAAATTGCAGGTTGTATTTTAAGCAACATAAAAAGTAGAGACAGTAAAGTCATTATTCCACTGTACCACACATGGAGTATTGTGCGCGGTTCTGTGCCCCACAAAATAAAAGAACTCAAAGACTGGTGGAGAAGGTTCAGAGAAGAATCATTAAAAAAATACAGTCACTTAAGCATATGGGATACAAGGATAGGCTTTGTAAACTCAATCTATATTCAACTGAATATAGAAGACATGGGGGGACCTTTGTCTTATATATAAAACATAAATGATCCATACATGAAGGAAACTTTAGGACTGAGAAATAATAAGACCACCCCCCTCCCCTGAGGAGACCGGAGGTCGCAAGGGCCTGCTCTGAAGCTCTCCCTGCCTGCAGAAGCCCCGAACCCGAGACACACCAGAGGCCACCCCCCTCCCCTGAGGAGACCGGAGGTCGTGAGGGCCTGCTCTTAAGCCCTCCCTGCCCACAGAAGCCCCAAACCCGAGACACACCAGAGACCACCGCCCCTGAGGAGACCGGAGGTCACGAGGGCCTGCTCTGAAGCCCTCCCTGCCCGCAGAAGCCCCGAACCCGAGACACACCAGGTAATTTCTACCTTGATCCAGGCTGCTGCCACCATCATTGGCCATCTGGTGCCTTTTCTGAAACGGCCACAAGCTCCCCTGCTCAGCGCATGAATCCCGGCCAGAGTAGCACCTCGAGTTGCTGCCCAGGCTCAAACGGAGCAGAACTGTTACTTTTGTGCCTGATTTTGAAACTTTTAAATGAACCAGCTAAAACTATTTGCATTTGCCTCTAACTGTATTTAAAAGCTTAGAGTCACTGCAGGCCCAGGACCTGTGTTCTATCTGAAATCCCCCCCTGTGCAAATCTCACTGGGGACTGTTTGTTAATTTGTAAAGTGCATTTCCAGTTGTAACTGAATTACCCCCCTGTGAAAAACTCATTTGGGGACTGTTTAACTTCTAAGTGCTTTTCCTGTGTGCAGAATTTGAGTTTGCCCTGCTAGTAATCACCTTCTTTTTTGAATCACAATAGTACCTGATAGCCCACAGCCCATTTGCTCTTCTCCCCACACCCACTACCAGCCCGCCCCCAGCAAGTTAATCTTTTGCCTGTGCTTGATCTTTTTTTTTTTAACACCCAACTTCTCCATTAGCTCCTTATACTGTTTTGCCACTAGAGGGAGCCTGATTAATTTTGAACAATTTGCTCCCAATACCTCACTTGTCACATTTTACTGCTCTCTAGTAGCTGTTTTCACTTGGTGATCACCCCCTCATCACCCCCTCTCCAATCGTCGAAAGCTATCCCGCCATTGTGCACTCCCCAGATCAGCCCTCCTCCTCCTGCTCCTGTCAGGCAATGTCCACCCCAATCCCGGGCCTGGTGGCACTGGTCCTCCCCCTGAAATCTCCTGGGCTGCGCATTGCTTCTATGAACATCTGTAGCCTCCTGAAAAAATGGACTCTCTACACTGCTGGGTGACGCCTCATAAACCTGATGTTGTTGCCCTGGTTGAAACCTGGCTGCTCCCTCCACCCTAACTCTCATGTCTCTCCCCGGCTACACTCTCCACCGGTAGGACCGTGTAGCCGGCAGGAGAGGTGGGGGCTGTCTTCTATTTGAAGGATTCTCTCATGGGCTACCACTCCCCCGCCTGACCTTGGACCATAAGGCCCAAGACTTACTCTAAAGCTGTCCCCTGACCCAGCTAGAGGCCCATTATTCCCAACTGTAGCCTACATACCCCCAAGAACTGATCCCAGGCCCTGGGCCCACTAATTGACTACCTCACCTCCCCTACCCAACTCTGCTCGGACCAAATCTTGGTGGGCTTACTTGAATATAAACTGGCTCTGCCCCTCGTCCCTCCTCCCACCGTGAAGCTTTCAATTCAATTGATCTAACTCAACTGGTCACACAGCCTACTAGAAAAACCCTGGGGGGACAAGCACCCTCCTGGATGTGGTCTCACCAACAGGCCAATCCGCATCACAACATCCAAATCCTCCTGACTGCCTCAGTGACCACTCCTGTGCTTTTCAACTGGGAAACTGCCCTCATCCCGTCAAAACCACCTCTCGAAGGTGGCTTAGGCCTGGGGGACTCATAGGCCTTAAGCGCTTCCTTGCCCACTCTGATTGGTCCCCTCTGATGAGGGCAACCAGCATTGACTTGGCCCTGGCCTTCTTTGTAAGCACTTTCAACTTTGCCTGTGATATCTTTGCTCCCATAACTGCTAGGAGGTCCAAAGTGAAACATGCCCCTTGGATCACCCCTGCCCTACTGTGGCAACTTAAGCAATGTGACAATCTTTGGCACCTTGCTGTTGCTACTGGCCGTTCAGCTGACAGGCAGTCCTATGCTGCCACCCGCAACCAGTGCACCTGGGCCATCCGCAAAGCAAAGGCGGAATACTACAAGCTCTCTTCACCTCCTGGGGAACCCCAGGTGCTTCTGGGACAGCATCAAGCAACTGAATGGTCACTCCCAGTCCCCTCCTCCTCTTCTCAACATCAATGGTACCATCTCCTCTGACCCTGCCCTCATTGCCACCCACCTCAATAACTCCTTTACCGACCTTAGCTCAGTACTTCCTGGTAACTTTTTCAGTCCACCTCCTCCATCTGTACCACCACCCATTGCCCGCCCCTCTTTCCACCTGCATCGTGTCACATGCAAGAAGCTAGGCCTTACTTGCTAAAAGCCCTAAAAGGTAACACCATCGGTAATGACTCACTTGATCCCTGCCTTTTACGTCAGGTCCTGGATCAGGTCCTCTCACCTATTATGTGCATTTTCAACAAATTACTCTGTCTCGGACAATTCCCCTCTGCCTGGAAGATTGCCACAGTTACCCCTGTCCATAAAGGTGGTGACAGGACTCTTCCAGGTAACTACCGACCCATCTCAATCCTCTCCCTCCTCTCTAAGGCGTTAGAGAAAATTGTGGCATCCCAAGTCTCTGACTACCTCTGTAAGTACAATGTTCTCTGCCCTGAACAACACGGGTTCAGAGCAGGTCATAGTACCAATACAGCACTCCTGAATTTTCCAACTCTCCATGCCTCCTTGGACTCTGGGTGCCCTGGCTGGTGCTATATTCATTGACCTGTCTAAAGCATTCGATACCGTCAGTGATCCTCTTTGCTCTCCACCTCGACCTAATAGGGCTTTGCCTCAGGACCTGTTTCTGGTGCACCAGCCATCTCCGCCTCCCCAATGTGTGAAAGCCAACGGTACTTCTCTGAAACATGCCCCATTCGCTCTGGGGTGCCGCAGGGCTCAATTCTGGACCCTACTATTCTACTCTTTTCTTAACTCTCACCCAGCAGTTGTACGGGTAAGATGCTTCTCTATGCTGATGATGCTGTTCTTGTTGCCTCCCACAATGACCCCATGCTGCTACAGAACCCTCCAACTAGTCTTTGACTCTTGCAGCTACCTGGTTCACTGAGCAATCACTTGTTATCAACTTTAAGAAAACAAAAACAATGCTCTTCTCCCACCCCCAAAATAAGTACAGCAAGTTTCCCTTAGCTGTCCACTCCACACCCAATCTCGTCATTGACCAGGTGCAGTCCTATAAATATCTTGGTATAACCTTTGACCCTCCACTTTCATTCCATGGACATATATCTGCCCTAAATTCTGTCACCAACTCACGGCTAGGCATTCTTTACCAGCACAAGAAATGCCTCCCTTCTGATGCCCTCCGCCTGGCTGTCACCTCCTCTGTCATGTCTCTCATTGACTATGGCCTTCTGGTCTATGGCTCAGCAGATCAGACTGCCCTCAACAAGGTTTGCCTCACAGTTAATAAGGCCTGCAGACTTATCACTGGTGCTCCCAGACTCACTCACACATGTGAGCTGTACACCCTGGCTACCCTACTCAACCTGGAAGAGCGACTCATGTATCAGACATGCCAGCTCTTCAAAAGCCCTCGCGTATCCTATCCCCCATGGCCGACTCCAACTCCATTCGCCGGTACTGCACTGACCCTGATCATGCGTAGCTCACCAAGAGCTACCCTAGTTATTCCGGGAGAGCCAGGATCTCTCAAGGTCAGAGGGCATTCCCTCACCGTAGCCCCACTGGTATAACTCCCTCCCTACCAGTGTCTCAAACTCACTAACCTTAGCTTGCTTTAGCCCAGGCTCAGAAACTTCCTGCTTAGCTCTCGAAATGCAACTGCCGCAGCCTAGTGTAAAAATATATATATATATATACTCTGTTTGACAATGCTTACTGAGCGGTCTCCTTCCTTTCCCTACTAATTCCTCCTCCCTATCTCCTCCCTTCTACTTCCACCAGCTCTCTCCTGACCATAAGTTTTGCACCTTTTGTTATCTTTTTGCTTCTGTTGGAGATTGTATTCTATTGTAACAAAATTGTAATTGAGCTGTAACTTTTTTGTTTGTAAGTACTGTGTCCCTTGTACTACTGTTCTGATGTCCTCTTTGTGATGAGGTACCTTTGTAAATGAGCCTCTGGCTCAAAGGTTTCTAAACTGATGTTTAACTAAATAAATAAATAAATAAATAAGGGTATTACCTCCACAAGGTCGCACAAACAAAAATTATTAGGGGAAAACAATATAAAGGTCAAAAGAAGTAGATTCTACACACAAAGGGTAATAACTAAATGGAACAAACTGCCTAAGGAAATAATAGACAGTACAAATACAACAGCATTTGAACAAAATCTTGACAACTATATGGGGGATAAAAAATATGCATTCCACCCATGAATGGGTGGCAAGTTCAATAAAGGGTCTCGGCTCACTGAACTTGTCAGTAACCTATGAACCACAGTTTGCCATTTTAAAGTTCACTGCCAAGCTGTATGATTCATTGCCTATTCTTATGGCCACTTACAGTATGCTCTGCAATCCTTAGTTTCAGCATGCACTTAGTTTGTCCAATATAGTTTAGGTCCTTAGAGCATAGGATCAAGTACATGACCTGTTCTGTTGAGCAGTTTATACAAACTTTAATTCTGTATTTCTTCCCACTTCTTGGATGTCAGAACATATTGTTTTTTCTGGTGGAAGCACAGAGTGAACCAGGCTGTCTTTCAAATTCTTGCATCTCCTGTATGAGACCAAGAGGTTTCTTTGTGTACATAATCTAAGGTTTGGCTCATTTCTTAAAATGTACCTGTGACATTTCACACTTTGACCAGGTTCCACTGCAGCAGGGTTAAAATCCGTGATCAGATTCAATGTTTTGTACTCACTCTTCATCCTTATTCTTTTTTTTTATATAATTAAAAGTTTATTAAATTTCTCATAATCCTACACATACGAACAATAAACAAGAAAGGTATATGTACAACAAAAGAGTAAAACATATATAAATACAATCATGCTAAGAACTAACAAAATGAAAAAAGTATCTCTCAAGAGAAATATACTACTGCCTGGTAACTACAAAGTTAAATGTAAAATTAATGCACGTTTCAAACCGAGATTCTTACAACATTGTGAGCTAAGGTATGGATCCCAAATGTCCTGAAATGTGTCCAGTCTGTCAATAGTAATGTAAGACAGTCTTTCATAACTAGCTCATAAGGCAATATCCTGAAGCCATTCTGAAATGTTTGGTATTGATGTACTGTTCCAATGTCTGAAAATTACATTTTTCACTTCAATAAATGCAACATGCAACCAAAGTTTCTGGTGATTTAAGAGATTAATTGTATCAGAAAAGAGACCCAACATAATTTCTTTATCAGTGAATGTAAGTTCAACCTGTATAACACTCTTACAGGCACTAATCACCTCAATCCAAAAAGAAGCCAAAGTGTCATAGAATCAAATTATATGGGAGATGGACCCCTTATTCTTAAGGCATCTCCAGCATAGGTCATCATTAGACAAAAGCCTAGTTCTAGCAATTTGCAAGAGGTGTAATGCCATCTATGTAGAATTTTGAATTGAACTAATCTTCCCTTGGCTCCTCAACAGGCCTTAAAGGTCAATGGCAACCATTTTATACATTGTTACAAAAAGCCTGAATTCAAGTCCCTGTGGCATAAGTAGTGTTTCCTGAAAATTTCATGCTATTTGGTTTTGTGATTTTCTTTAAATCAGCATTTGATAACGTGTTCTGCACTAGCTGGAAACCGGCTGTTTCTGTCCCTCTGACTAAGCCTTGGAGAGTGATGACATCATATTGGACTAAGCTACAGCTTCAATAGAGTACATCCCTGCTAAACTGAAGAGCTGACAAGCTGTTAACTTCCCAATTAGAGCAATCTGTGAGCTAATTGTTTGCTGTCCATTAACTCAGTCTCTGGTGTTCAATGAATTAGCTGAAAATCCACATTTTGTTTTTCTAAAAAGCTGATCATTTTAATGTCAGTGCTGAATTGAAGTGGTATGCATTTGAGAAATCAGCTAGTTTGTATCACAGCTGTTGCCAGTTCTTTCTCATCAAACCTGTGTTTTTTTTAGCTATATAACACTGGGTTGTTTATGTGATGGATATAAAATAAATCTAAAGTTTGTTATTTCATACAAGTAGTTTGTCTTTGATGTGACCTCAATAAATAGGTAAATGTAAGAAAATTTCTTTTCCTCACAGATTGACAAACAGATGCCTGTCACACTCTAATATTTCAGGCACATGTATTATATGAACTCACAAATTTCAGTTCTTTGATGGTTTCTGTATGAAAATACATAATGTGTAACTATGAACAATATATAGCAATCCTGATGTCCCCTGTTTCCTGTGCCATAGTTGAGGCAGCTGCACTCTGCTACACCATCCCCTGCCCCACAAGCTCCCTGTCTCCTGCCCCACATTTGAGGCTGCTGTACCCTCCTGCCCACTGTCTTCTCCAACTGCACCATGCTGCCCCATGTCCAAACAGTTGGGGTTGTTGCACCCTGCTGTCCTCTATCCCCCAACCCCATAGTTGGGGACATTGCACCCTGTTCCCCCTTGTTCCCCTGTCCACAGTCAGGGCTGCTGTGCTCTGCTACACCATAGAGTCCAACATCTCCTGCCTCTACAGCTGGGGCTGCTGTGCCATGCAGTCCCATGCCACCAGAGGTGGGGATTTTGCTGCACCATGCTAACCACATCCATTGTCCCAAATGAGCAGGGCTGCTGCACCATGTGCACCCCATCCTACAGTCAGTGCTGCTGTACTCTGATGCCCCCTGTGTCCTACCTCACAGTCAAGGTTTTTGCACCATGGTGTCCACAGTCCCCTGCCACCTCAGCCAGGGCTGCTGCACCCTGCTCCAGCCTACTTAGGCAGGGCTGCTGTGGCCTTCTGTGCCTTAGAGCCCCTTGCCTCCACAGTTAGGGCTGGTGCACCATGATGCCACTTGCCAAAACAGTTAGGGCATTTGATGCACTCTGTCCTCTGCCTCCATAGTTGTGTCAATTCCACTCAGGTGTGGTTGCCACATCCTGTCCCAAAGTTTGGGCTGCAGTACCCTAAAGCCTCTCTTGACTCGTGGCCAAACAGTCAGGACTTCTGCACCATACTGTCCTCTGTTCTTCACCCCCATAACACAATATGGAAGTATTTTTTCTGTTTTTTTTTCCTTTTGGGCAGTGTAGCACAAAATCTGACTTTGGTGGCAGGGGCAGCATGGTGCACCAACCCTAACTGTGAAGTCATGGGGCTGTGGAGGCATGGGGCTGTAGTGTGCAGCAGGGCACAGCAGCCCTGACTGGGTAGACAGGAACAGGGTGAAGCAGTTCTGGCTATAGTGTCTTGGGATAGACTGCAGCATGGTGCAGAAGCCTTGATTGTGGGTCAGGATATGGAGGGCATTAGCGTACAGCACCTGACTGTGGGATGGGATGTGCATGGTGCAGCAGCCCTGCACATTTGTGAAAACTGAAGTAGGTAGCAGGGTGCAATAAAATCCCCACCTCTGGTAGCATGAGCAGCATGGTGCAGCAGCCCCAAATGTGAATACAGGGGACATGGGATTCTAGGGCATAGCAGAGTACAGCACTGTGGTGACAGGAATGGGGTCAACAGCAGTGGCTCTGATAGGGTGTGGCTGAAAAGGGGCAGCAGGGTGTAGCAATCACAAATGTTCAGGCAGGGGGCAGCAGGGTGTAGAGGCCCTGATTGTTCAGGCAGGAGATGGGGTAACAGGATGCAGCAACCCTGACTTTATGAGAGAAGAGAGTAAAGCAGGGTGCAGCAGCCTCAAATGTGGAGCAGGAGACAGGGGACTTGTGGGGCAGGTGACAGGGGGCAACAGAGTCCAGCTGCCTCAACTGTAGGTAGGAGATGGGGGCATCAGGATGCCATACAGTGTTTCTAGTTATATATTATGTATTTTCACACAGAAGCCATCAAAGAACTGAAATTTGTGAGTTAATATAATACAGGTGCCTGAAATAGCAGAGTGTGGCAGGCACCTGATTGTCAATCTGAGAAGAATTGTTTTTTTTTTTTACATGAACCTATTTATTGAGGCTACATCAAAGACAAATAAATTGTATGAATTAACAAGCTTTAGATTTATTTTATATCTATTAAACAACCCAGTGCTATATAGCTAGAAAAAAAAACAGAGTTTTGATGAGAAAGAACTGGCAGCTGCTGTGATACAGACTAGCTGTTTTCTCAAATGCATACAACTTCAGTTCAGTACTGACATTCAAATGATCAGCTTTTTATAAGAACAAAATGTGGATTTTCATCTAATTCATCTGAACAAATACCAGAGACTGAGTTAGTAAAAACCCTGGACAGCAAACAATTAACTCACAGATTGCTCTAAATGGGAAGTTAACAGCTCTTCAGTTCCTCAGACAAGCAGGAACTTGCACTGCTGAATCTGTAGCTTAGTCCAATATGATGTCATCACTCTCCAAGGCTTAGTCAGAGGGACAGAAACAGCCTGTTTCCAGTTAGTGCAGAACAAGTTAACACATGCTGATTTAAAGAAAACCACAAAACCAAATAGCATGGCATTTTCAGGAAACAATACTCATGACACAGGGACTTGAATTCAGTTTTTTTTAACAATGTGTAAAATGATTGCATTGATCGTTAAGGGTTATATCCCAACAATCATTCCAATCTTCTAAGGGGATTGTTCCCATAGGGGGAATCAAAAGTTAAACAGGATTAGTTTCTGAGTCCACAATCATCTTACAAATAATTTTATAACACTTATTTGTAGTAAAACTTCTGTCTAGGATATGTATGGTTGCAAGGAGGGTATTACCCTTAAACAATTAAGTAACAATGTATTTTAGTTGTAGGTATCTATAGAATATTGTATGGGGTAAATTACACTTATTAGAGAGTTGGGTAAAGGTAAGAAGGGAACCAGAATAAGGATAAAAACAAAAAATCACCCGAGTATTGAATGCCCTTGTTCTTCCAAATTGGCCAGTTAAGACAGTTGGTTTTGTATTGATATAAGGCATTAGCCCAATGGGGGCAGTAGGCAGATATGGCTGGATTCCAACCTAGTCTATGAGAAATAACCTGCCATGAATTATGTGCCTGTTAGAAAACTGGATGAGAGTTAAGGTTCCTAGGAAGACTTGAAAATAGAGTTACCCTGGGATGGAAGCTATTTAATCGAAGGCAGTATAGTGCAGTGGTTTAGGGCTCTGAGCTGGAAATCTGGAGACCAGGGTTTGAATCCCACTGCCTGTACTTGCATACTGTGTGATCCTGAGCAAGTCACTTAACTTTCTTGTGCTCCCAGGTCGCACCTTGAAACAAGCTTCGGCTTAGTGTGCCTTTCCTGGTTAAACAATTTCCCCTTTCCCTGATAAAGATGTCTCTATGAAGAACTCACCTGGGGGGGTCTCTCATTATTAGATAACCATAATGCTTTAATACTTTGAGAGACTATAAAGGAGTGGGGACCATAAAGGAGTCGTGCCTTAATTTAAAGTTGGGGAGGTCAAATCCACCTCTATTCCTGGGTCCCTTTTCTCTCCCCCCCCTCCTCCTCTCCGGCACCTCTACTTAATATAAACAATACTCAAGTTGTCGACCACCTTAGCTTTGCTACAGAATTTAATACTTATTTCACCTCCTGTGTTTCTGCTGTTCTTATCCTCCTTGCCTCCACCTGCACATGCTAACCCCGCACCCCCTCCCTCAATACCCTCTGTATCCCCCTCTTTCTCCTTCTCTAACATCACACCTGCTGCTACCATGGAGGTACTTTATGGCCTCAACCCTGCCAAAGGCAGCTCCCCTGATGGCTTGGACCCCAAACTGCTGTACCTATCAGTGCCTGCTATCTCCGCTTTGCTATCTGCCCTACTTAACCATTCTTTCATCACAGCTTCTATCCCTCCTGTCTGGAAGCATGCCACTGTCCTTCCCTTGCCTAAGGGTGGTGACCCTTCCATGCCTGCCAATTATCACCCCATCTCTCTCCTTCCTACCCTTGCTAAACTCCAGGAGCATCTAGTTCTCTCTCTCTCAACTTACCTCCTATCTTTCTGAGTCTAACTTCTTCATTCTCTTTCAATCTGATTTTCAGAAGAATCAGTCCACCACCACCTCCCTGATTAAGCTCACTGATTCCATCCTCACTGGGATGGACAGTGGTCAAATCACTTCTGTCATTTTTGCTGACCTAGCAAAGGCTTTCAACACTGTTTCTCGTGCCCTTCTTTTACACTCCCTCTCCTCAGCTAGCCTCACTGACCCTGCCACTAGTTGGTTCAAAGCCTATCTAGTAGGTAGGACCCAGTCAGTTAGAATAGTGGAAGCAGTATCTCCTCCTCTCCCTATCAATACTGGTGTACCCCAGGGTTCTGTGCTGGGCCCTATCCTTTTCTCCATTTTCCTAAATTACCTTCTCTCAGTCTGCTCATCCACCTCTATCCACATGTATGATGTTGATACGGTTATCTTCACCTCAGGCCAATCCCCTGTGGATGTTGAATCCAGACTTCAGCATGACTTCAATCAAGTTCAGCTCTGGTTCAGCTCCCACCAACTCTCGCTCAATGCCAAGAAGACATTCTCAATGACCTTTGGCACTAGGCAGGAACTCTCTCAGCTCCTCTTGCTACCCTCCTTCCACACCCTAGATGAGACAGTCTTTGAGGATACCTCCTCCTTTAGGTATTTGGGGGTTTGGCTTGACCAACACCTCAACTTCTCTGGACATGTTTATGCCATCCTGAAGAAGCTGCACCCCAAACTTGGTGCTTTATACAAGAACCGTAGCTGCCTCACATTACCGGCCAGGTGTGAACTAGTCCAGAAGATGATACTATGTATCTTTGACTATTGTGATGTAGTCTACAGTGCCACTCCCAAGTCCTCCCTAACCAGACTGGATTCAGTTTTTAACTCCTTTTGTTGCTTCCCTCTGGACACACACACACACACACACCTCTTACCCACCACTGTGCTCTCTACCACTCCCTGGCCTTCTCCTCCTTAGAAAATCATCACCATCTCCACTGCGCTAAATTCACTTCTAAATTTTGGTTTGGTTTGCTTCCCCCATACCTGATGACCTCCCTATCTATTCTATCCCCAGCAGACCATTCCATTAGGTCTTATGACTCACAGCTATTAGTAGTTCCTCATCAGTCTACTATAGTAGGGAAGATGGCCTTCTCACATCACTTCCCTAAGTTATGGAATGCTCTCCCTCCTCATATTTGCCACTTTTCCTCCCTCTCACCATTTCATTGGCCTTACAAAACTTTCTTGCAGTAAACTGCACCTGCAACTAGTCACTCCTCCTTCCTGTGACAGCTGGCACACTGCATTCTGTCTCCTGTTCAACTAGCTGTCCATCTATCGGTTGCACTTCTTTCATTGGTATACACAATTGTATTTTCTTTACAGCACTTCTTGTACAGTCTTCTTTATGTTAGAATAGACTGCTTCTTCTACGTATTTCACTGTGTATTGAACCTGATATCCTAATTGCTGCTCAATGTCATATTGTAATTGGATGTACTGCACTGTTTTAATCAGTTCACACTGCACTATTTAAGTGTACTAGCTATTTTATGCTGTGCTGCTCAGTGTATGTATTGTATTTTATGTTGTTTATCCCTTTGATCCATCCCCCAGGATGCACCATGAGATGAGCAACTTGTTGTTCAGTGTGCCCTTCCTGGAGAAACATTTCAATAAATAAATAAAAATAAATTAGTTGTTGGAGCTTGGCAAGGGAAATGTGTTCAGGTTTACTTTCCAGATGAAACCTCTAAATAAGGAGTATAGTTTTTTTTTTTTTTTAAATAGTTGAAAGTATTTGCATAGGAAGGTTCTGTAGGAGATAGTATATCTTAGGGGCTAACATCATATTAACTGATTGGATTTTACACAGAAACATAGAAATTATCAGCAGAGAAGGACCACTAGGCCCATCCAGTCTGCCTGTAAGCCCTATTTTCACCCACAAAGAGAGATTCAATTGCTTTCATCTTTGTAGATCATGTTCTATCTTTTCAAGTAGGGAAGAAAAGTTTCTTCAAACAATTTTGTTGATGTCAGCCAGCAAAGTAATGCATAGAAATGTTATCCCATTAGTAGGAATCCTAATTTGCTTAATGACCAGAATATTAGCAACTTTTTGGCCGGATAATCAAAAGACTTCAGATTTATCTAAACTAATTCTGAATCCTGAGAACATCAAGAATTCCCGAATAACATTTAGTAAGGCTGATACAAAGATATCTGGGTTTGTTATGGGGAGTAGGAGGTCATCTGCATAGGCCAAAATCTTATGCCTTTTGCCCATTTTTATGCCAGATATAGCCACAGAGTTTCTAATTTTGATAAGAAGGTTGCTCTAAAGCTAGAACAAAGAATAGGGGCAATAAAGGGCAACCTCAATGAGTGTCTCTCCAAACTGAGAGGTGACCATTAACTTTAACTTGAGCTGTTATGTCTGTGTATAACACCTTAACCCATCTTTAAAAATAGTCACCCAGGTTAAATGTATTCAATATATGCAGTAGACAGCTCCATTCTAGGTGGTCAAATGCTTTGTTGACATCCAAAGAAAGGAATAACGGTTGCAACTGTAGTTTACTACAGGCAAAAATGAGATGGAAAGCTTTCCTCAAATAATCTGAACTATGATGCCCTGTAATAAAAATCTACTTAGGGTGAACCAGATGATGAATAACTCTGTTTAGACCGTTAGCTAAAACCTTAGCCAAAATCTTACAATCCACGTTTATCAGTGAGATGGGGCGATAATTTTCACAGAAGGTAGGATCTTTATCTTTCTTAGGTAGGACGGAGACATTAGCTATTCTAAGAGATGCGGGGAGAATACCTTAGAAATGTGCATGTGAGAATACCCTATGCATAACAGGGGTGAGTTTTTGAAGGGTGGCTTTATAAAACTCATATGAGACCCTTGTAAGCCCTGGGCTATACCTGAAGCTAAGGACACTATGGCCTTAATTATTTCTTCCTGTGAAATGGGTTTGTTTATTGAAATGTTATCCTCTGAGACAGATGGGAGAGAAAGGCCAGTGACAAAGTTCTCTAATTCAGTGTTATCAAATATGGCTTTTGATATGCATAAATTAGCATGCCTACCAAAGGCCTCAGCAATTTGCTTAGGAATCATAGCCATCTCCCATTGTCATTTTTTATGGCAGATATTTTAGAACTTTCCAAGCTCTTATGAAGTTTGTAAGCCAACAATTTTCCTTAAGCTTCTCCTGCCTCCCAATAGTTTTGTTTTAGTCCAAGAAGGGCATATTCTGATTTCTGGTTAAGAGTGGAGTTAATCGCAAATATAAGATCTACAATCACAAAATGCAACTCTGATTTAGTACTTATTTTTTGAATTAGCACATAATGATTTCTTCTCTTTTAGCTTGATTTCTAAATCCATTCCTTTTCTTTTAGTTTCTTATTAAAGCCTGAGAATGGGATGATTCTACCATATATATAGGCTTTGAATGAGTCCCATAAAGTGGCATCAGAAACATCCCCAGTGTTATAATTATCAAAGAAGTCTGTAATCTCATTATTCACCATTTTGGAAAAATCAGAATCTCTTAGTAAACTGCTATTAAATCTCCATGCTTTGTCTGGAGAAGAAATGTCTTCAAGAAGAATCTCAGCAGAAACAGGAGCATGATGTGTGATAATGATATTACCAATGCTGCAAGTTATAAGACCAGGAATAAGGCACTTAGTTATGAAAATATAATCTAGACAACTGCAAGAACCATGTCTTTAAGATTTGAAGGTGTAATCCCTGTCACAAGGATGGATAAGCTTTCAGGTGTCCACCAAACCAAATTTGCTACAAAACCTCTTGCAAGCATTTGAGGAGACAATCTGGTAACTGGAGGCTTTATTATTCCTATTAATAAGATTGTTTAAGACAGTATTCATGTCCCCAGCAATAATCATATATGTTGAGTGAGTACTAGTCATGGCATTAGCCAATGAAGAAAAAAAGAGGACTGGCTTGTGTTAAGGGCATAAATATTCACTAGGGTGAATATTTATGCTCTTAACACTCTACCACCTTGAGGGTAACTTGGAACTTGATGGGCACTGTTTAGGGTGCTTTGGGGCTGCTGTTTTGGCAACCAAGCAATGGCTACACTGTTCTTTTAAGGGCAGTGTATATCCATTGTCCACCAGCTGTGTTACAGTTGGGAAGAAAGTTGCCATAGCTACTGGCAATGTCACCAAAGGACACTATAAACAGCTCAGCTCCAGTGAGCAGAGTCGAGTGTAGAGCGGAGGTGAGACAAGCAAAGGCCAGCGGTGTCTGTCGGCATCTGGTGGGAAAGGAGGGGAAGAGGGCCAGAACCCCTAGATCTGCAAAGACTGAAACAATAAAGAAAGTAAGAACCAAGGTAAGAAAGGTGACCTGCCGTATAACTGAAGGAGCTGAGACTAGGCAAGGGCAATCAGTGGCACAATATTTTGTCAGCTTGACACCAAATTAAATATTGCAGAATACTTACAAATGGATAATAATACTGTACCACTAGTTGGGAGTGAAATTGGAATAAAATGCTCGGGATGCAAAAAAATGTCAGTTTAAAAGAAGTACTAATATTTGAGCAGTACACCTGTACACAATGCATAGAACTAAAAGAATTAAAAATCAAGCTATTAGGTTTGGAGCTAGAACTTAAGTATATTAAAAGTCTACCTGGAATACAAAAGAAGTCATTAGCAAAGAAAGACGGATCAATTGAAGGGCTAACAAATCAGGAGAATATGGGAAAAAGAAAGAGAGAACAGGAAGGGGGGAACTAGAATATTAAACAAACTAGTACCTTGAAAAAGGGCAGGTGTGCAATGGATTTTGCTGTTCCAACAAGTAACAGATATGCACCTGTTTTGTAAATGGTAGATAATATAGAAAACCAAGTTAACGAGCTGGTAAGCATGGTAGTAGACATAAACACCACTATAGATATAGAACTAAAAGAACAGTTATCAACAGAAAATGTAAGTGAGAATATTAATGAACCTAGAGATAATTTAGAAAAACAAATGGGTATAGGAAAGGATATCGGGGTAAGTGAGGAAACACAAAGAGAAAAATCTATATACTAGGTGACAGTCATCTGGTATACAGATCATTACACCACAAAAATTAGTAAGGAACATGTAACGAGTTGTTGTTTCCTTGGGGCAGGGGTTAGGGACATGCTGACCATAATACCAGATTTAATAAAATGAATACCAGTCAATTCCTTTGTTGTGGTTCACACAGGAACTAATGATGTAAGGCATAACTCCATAGAAGACATATTTAGTGCCTTTAAGGAAATACATTCAATGCTGCAGAAATCTAAATGTGAAGTGATATTTTCAGAAATGTTGCCAACATCAAGGGTTAACAGAATGATAGAAAAAAAACTGTTAAGATAAATAACTGGTTAAGACAATGGTGCCTCATGAAGGGAATAACATGTATCCACACTTGGGAGAAATGTAAGGGTCACACACAGCTGTACTGTCAGGATAAACTACATCTTAGTAGAGCTGGTAGTCCTCTCCTAGGTAACCTTTTCTCAGACTGCATAAGGACAGCTTTAAACTAGAGGCTATGGAGAAAGGGGAAACATTGGTAACAGGTGGATACACAATGAGAATCCCAATAACTTCAAGGTCACCCACCACCAATAACAAAAAAATTAACATGCTGGGTAGGGAAGAGCTGAAAGTAATTTTACTAAATGCAAGGAACTTAAAAAACAAAATGGATGAGCTGAAACACAAACTATACAGAAAAAAATTTACATATGTGTGGTGACAGAAACCTGGCACAAGGAAGAGGACTGGGATACTGAAATACCTGGTTATACAAATTTCGTAAAATACAGGAAGGAAAAAGGGGAGGCAGCATAGCAATATACATTAGTGAAGGAATTAGAGTACATGAGATAATACCGCAGGACATTCTCCATGGTGGAAAATAACTACTATGGGTAAAGGTCCAACTCCCAACTAATTACATAGCAATAGGGGTGGGTTATAGGTCCCCAAACCTTACTATGGAAGAGAACAACATGTTTCTAATGGCTATTGAGCAAAGAGAAGTTGAAACTGAATATATTCTCCTGGGTGATTTTAACTTTCCAAAAATTAAATGGAGCACACTGGCGGGAACAACCCAGATTGAGAACAAATTTATTGACTCAACTATTCAAAAATATCTAGATCAAGTGGTAACAAGCAACACAAGAAGTAGTAATGTACTTGGTTTGGTTTTTACTATCTCACCAGAGAATATAAGGGAATTATCAATACTTGAGCCATTGGCAGATTCTAATCACAGCATGATTAGATTTGATTTTAAAATGAAGTGGGAAACACTTACGGGTGTTACTACACTTAGACGCTACCACAAGGCAGACTATAATGCAATGAGAAAATATTTAAGTGATTGGAACTGGGACAAAGAACTAAGGACAAAAGGAAGGCAAAAAATATAGGAAGCAATAATGCAGGAATTGGATTACTGTATTGCTAATTATGTGCCAATAAGAAAGAAATACAAAAAAAAAAAAAACAGGCAAAGTGCCAGGATGGTTTGGCAAGATAATTAAAAAGAGTATCAGAAGAAAAAAAGACTATAACAAGTATAGGAAGAATACTTCAGATGAGAACTAAAAAGAATATAAAAAGCAGGCAAATAAATGCAAAAACCTTATAAGAAAATCCAAAAGTGATGCTGAAACTAAGCTAGCAAATAACATAAGGATAACAAAAAATAGTTTTTCAGCTACATCAGATCTTTAAGGGGTAATCAACCTAGGATAGGACCACTAAAAAGGGTGACATAATGATCAGTGATGAACAAGAACTATCAAATGAATTTAACAATTATTTCTTAAACACATATTCACCCAAGGAACAACACACCAGCAACAATATACCAGACCAGTCTGAACAAACAGAGATCATAATTACAAAATAAGAAATTATTCCAAAAATCAAAAAACTTAAATCTGACAAATCAGCTGGTCCAGAAAACATCCGCCCAAAACTACTGATAGAATTATCAGAAGATATAGCAGGCCCAATTGCAATGCTGCTTTCAGCCTCTATCAAGGAGGGGAACGCACTGGTGGAGTGTAGTGGGGAGAAGCTACTGTATCTACAATCTACAAAAAAGGGGATAGGCATGACGTCAAGAATTATCGCCCGGTAAGTTTTACATCCATTCTAGGCAAATTGATGGAAGGGATACTTCAGGACTACATAATCAGACATATTAGGAAAAGAAAACGTGAAGATATTATACAGCACAGTTTCATTCAAGGACATTCATGCCTAACAAACCAGTTGCATTTTTATGAAACTGTCAGCTTAGCACTAGACAAGGGCCTGCCAGTTGATATTGTCTTTCTGGACTACTCGAAGGCCTTTGACTCAGTTTCACATCATATCTTAATTAAAAATCCTTGGGAAATACAGCTACATCCAAAGGTTATCTCTTGGATTGAATCATGCCTGAATAAAAGGAAACAGAGAGTAGGCATTTCAGGTCACTACTCTGAATGGGGGGAGGTGACAAGTGGGGTCCCGCAGGGGTCAGTGTTGGGACTTACTCTATTTAATGTGTTTGTAACATCCATGCAGATGTCCCTCCATACATGATATGCAAATATGCAGATGATAGTAAAATAGAAACTATTGTTAATAATGATAGAGCAACCAAACAACTCCAGGAGGAGTTACAACAACTTGAACAATGGGTAGAGAATAATAAACTGAAATTGAATTAAACAAAATGTAAGGTTATGCATCTAGGCAAAAACAACTCAAGATAACAGTATGTACTGAATAAAATTATTTTACAAGAAACAATTAACAAAAGAGACTTAGGCGTCATAATAAATGATCTGTCCTTTGATAAACACACCAGCCATATGGTCAAAAAATATAACAGGATTCTAGCCAACATATTAAAATACATTAAAAGCAGAGACCCCACAGTCATGATTCCTCTGTACTCATCTCTTGTGAGACCCAATTTGGAGTACTGTTTAGCATTTTGTGCTCCCCAAAGTATAGAAGGACAAAAGTTGTTAGAGGGTGTTCAGAGAAGAGTGACCAAAAAAATCAAGAATCAAAGACACAAAGCATATGGGGAAAGACTAAAGGATCTAGGTCTCTATTCTATGCAGTACAGAAGATTAAGAGGAGGTCTCTGTTTTGTGTACAAAGCAATGAAAGATGACGTTGTCTGGGAAAGCACAGGATTAACTAGGAGAATAATAACCAGAGAAACAAGGTCACACATTGTGCAGCTGCAGGGGGAAGTAACTAACACTGACAAAAGAACAAAGTGGTTCAACCATAGGGTGATTACAGAACATCTTGGAATTCTTTACCAGAATGGGTGGTTACAAGTGATACAATGGCAGCATTTAAAAAAGCTCAGGACAAATATATGGGTGAGGAAAATTGTAAGTATTACCACTGAACAAGTGGCGAGTCATTTATGGATCTTTGACCTCCCGACTCATAATACACTTATGAACCTTTGAATCTATTTTGACCTTAAGCAACAGAAATGTACCTTTTGGATCTACAAATGTAGAATCAACAAAAGCATTCAATTTTTTTGTGAAAGAGGGTGCACGTACCCCTACTATTAGAATCATAAGGACTGCAATATACATGTCCTGTCCAAGATTTTTTTAATTTATTGGTTTTCATCAGGGAGAGGTGTGTTTCCTGTAAGAATGAGATATCAGTTTGTAAAGACCTAAGATACAACAGAATCCTGGCTCTTTTAACAGGATTATGACAACCTTTGATATTCCATGAAACAATTTTAAAGATTTTTCCTCAGCTAAACATATTTGGTAAATAAGCAAATAAAAAGGTAAACTATATATAAGAATATATAAACTATAGAGTAGAATATTGTAAGTTACCAGCAAATAGAAAACAATATGACTAAACTAGACTAATACTAAGCTAAATTCAAATTCAGATTTTTAACACCTGAAATAGTAAAAATATATTTCCTTTCAAACACTCTGCTAATAAAACCTAAAGAGTGTCAATACAATCCAAATAAATCATTCAGCTTAACTTAACTCTTTGTCCTTATTCTGATTTTGATTCATTAGTTTAAATCATGGTGTACTGTCTGCCCATGTATAGGCTCTTTCAATTATAGCTTTAGAGTATGTACTTTCTCCAAATGTTTGGGCCATATTTTTTGTTCCAACTTTGAACTGGCGTGTAATGCTGCAACTTCTTTCTAGCCTTAAAAACTGTCCGGTTGGAATATTATCAGTTAAATGCTTAGGATGTGTTTCTATCAGTCGGTTTAGTGTATACTGTATATATTCATGTTGATTTTATTTCCACACTTTGTCATCTCCAAATCCAAAAACTATACTTTAGTTCTTCTGCTTTCAGATGTGACCCTTAAGTGGCTATTGCTGCTGTTGATTTGTTCCATAAACTTGGCCTGTTTGTCACTTATGCCTTCCCATAAAAGCAGGCAATCATCGATGTACCTCTTCCACATTTAGATTTTGTCATAATTCTTGTTGGCTGGTGAATAGATGTTCCTTTACTTCCATGAGCTTATATAAAAGCCAGCAAAGTTAGGGACAAACATGGTGCCCATCGCAGTCCCCTTAATTTGAGCAAAGTATTTGTTATTGTACATGAAGAAATTTCCCTTTAACACAAACTCAGCAAGTTTGAAGATAAAAACCATTAAGAGGCAGAACATGGTTTTGTCTCACATTTAGATACTTCCCCATTGCTTGCAGACAACACACATGGGGTATGTTTGGGTATAGGGCCTCTATATCAGTAGTGGCCATAATGGTATTTTCTGAGACTTATATTGTTGAGGGGCAGTTGATCACATCTGTCATATCTTTAAGATACTATGATAATTGTACAACACCGTTTTTAATAAAAAAAAGAGTCCACATATTGAGAACCTTTTTTCATTAAGTCCACTTATGCTTGAAACTATTGGCTTTTCTGGTTGTATAGTGGCATGCTTGTGAATTTTTGGAAGTAGGTATATAGCCAACTTTCTAGGATGTTTTACTTATAGAAAGTCTCTTTCTGTAGTAGGGTCCTTGGTTAGTTTTTTATAAAATTGTTGGTTTTGAGTTACTTGTCCATCTCAGATTCATAATCCTTCCTATCCCATACAATCACCACCCCTTCCTTGTTGGTGGCTTTTATTACTATGCTGGTATTGTCACTGAGCTCTTTGATAGCTCTTCTTTCTGCTTTTGTTATAGTTTGTCTCACAGAATGTATTGTTTCCTGTTTTTTTTTATAAATCCAATACTACCTGTTTTACAAATGTTTAGATATTGGTGTTGTTTGAGCAGATTTACATGAATGTTGATTTCCTGTGGAAAGGTGTACCGTATTTTCCCTTACTGTGTAAGATCCATGATCATTCTGAGTAGATGTATTTCAATCATTCAGACCACTTTCCACTATGGGCATCTCTGCCACTGGAAGTCCTGCTGTTCTGTTGAAAGTATTCCTAGTTTCTACAGTTCTGGGGGAACTTGGGAGCATAAATATAATACTGATCTGCTTGAGGAACTTACATAGATTGACTTTAAGAGAAAATAGGTTAATAGGTATGGTGTGGGGACAAATGAGAGTCCTTTTCTAAGGACCTTAACTTGTGTCTCTGTTAAAACTGTATCTGAGAGATTACCTCCACTGTGTTTGTCTTGGATGCAGCTCCATGTGGCTCTGTCCATAGTCACAGTCCTGCTCCCTGCCTCTGGCTCTGCCTCTTCTTGCTCCTCTTAGTCTTCCTCCATCATGGTTTCCTCTTGACTCTGGCCCTCATTCTCTTAAACAATCTCTCCTATTAGTAGCATCATCTGAGACCACAGGCAAGGGACCATAACGTATCTATCATACTGGAAAGTAACTCATATGATGGTACTAATAGGAGAGATTTTTTAGGAGAAAGATGGACAGATTCAAGAGGAAGCTGCTGTGGAGGAAGACCAGAAGAAGCTATTTTAACAGAGACATAACCTGAAGTCCTTAGAAGAGGACTCTCATTTACCCCCACACCACCTATTACCCTGTTTTCTCTTAAAGTCTATCTATATAAGTTCCTCAGACAAATCAATTTTAAGTTTATATTCTCAAGTCCCACTGCAAACACTTCCAATAATACAGCAGGACTGCCAGTGGCACAGATGCTGATAATGGAAAGTGGTCTGAATGATATAAATACATCCACTCAAAATGATCATGGATCTCACACAATAAGGGAAAATACACCATTTCATAGGAAATTCACATGTGTGCCAATGTGCCCAAACAACATCAATATCCAAACATTTGCCAAAGTGGTAGAAATGGATTTTGAAAAAAATAAGCAGTAAGCAACATAACTATGCTGTGAAACAAAATATAACAAACACAGAAAGAAGTGCTATCAACAGCTCCATGACAACCCCATCATAGTAATAAAAGCCACCAACAAGAGTGGGGCAATGGTTGTATGGAACAGGTAGGATTATGAATCAGAGATGGACAGAAAACTCAGAAACCAATAGTTTTATTAAAAAAACTAACTGAGGAACCTACCCCAGTATTACAAAAGCAACTAAATATGTTGGCCGGACATGCAGAAGTACATAACTGGACAACACAGAAATAGACTTTCTAGAAGTGAAACATCCTAGAAATCTAGCCATATATTTACTTCTGAAAATCCACAAGCAAGACATTAAACCACCATGAAGGCCAATGATTTCCAGTATATGTGGAATTACTGAAAAAGCTTTTCAGTATGTGGACACTTATTAAAAAGCATGTTATACAACTTCCATCATATCTGGAAAAACATGACAGACATGATCAACTGTCTCTCAGCAATACAAGTCTCAGAAAATACCACCATGGTCACTATTGATATAGAGGCACTATATACAAACATACCCCACAAAGGAGTTGCAGGCAATGGGGAAATATCTAAGTGTGAGACAAAAGGTTCTGCCCCCAATGGTTTTATCTTTGAACATGCTGAGTCTGTGTCAAAAGGAAATTTCTTCATGTACAATAACAAATACTTTTCCCAAATTAAGGGGACTGTGATGGGCACTACATCTGCCCCTAACTTTGCTGGCTTGTATGTAGGCTCATGGGAGGAAAGGAAAATCTATTCACCAGCCAACAATACTTCTTATGGCACAATATCAAAATGTGGATGAGGTACATCGATGACTGCCTGCTTTTATGGGAAGGCACAAGTGACAAACTTACCAAGTTTATGGAATACATTGACAGCAGTAATAACCACTTAAAGTTTACATATGAAAGCAGCAGAACTAAAGTACATTTTGGGGATTTGGAGCTGACAAAGTGTGGAAATAAAATCAACATGAATATATATGCACTAAAATGAATGACAGAAACACACTGCTTATGATGGACAGCCACCTCCCTAAGCACTTAGCTGATTACATTCCAACTGGACAGATTTTTTTCTCTTGAACTATAGGCCCATCTCTATTCTTCCCTTTTTGGAGAAGCTTATCAAGAAGGTGGTGGTTGACCAGCTGGTTGAGTGTCTGGAGAGTTTGTCCATCTATAAACCTTTCCAGATGGGCTTTTGGCCCCGACACAGCACTGAGACAGCTCTGGGCAGGGTGGCATATGATATTTTCAGGGTGATGGATCGAGGGCAATTTACCATATTGGTGCTCTTGGAGCTGTCTTCAGCATTTGATACGGTGGATCATGGGGTGCGTTTGGACCATCTTTGGAAATATATGGGTGTAACCAGTGCAGTTTTGCACTGGTTTAGCTCATATTTAACTGGAAGATCACAGCATGTGGTCCTTGGGAATTTTTCCTCTTGATTTTTTGTGCTGCCTTGTGGTGTTCCGCAGGGTTCTATTTTGGTCTCCACCCCCGTTCTTCTCCATGTATATGCTGCCACTGGGAGAGATCATTAGGTGGTACAATCTAGGGTTTCACTGCTATGCGGATGATACCCAGTTGAACAGTACCTGTCTTGTGTCCCAGATGACCTCTCTGCCTCAGCTACACTGAGCTGGTGTTTAGCTGAGGTAATGACTGGCTATCCAGTAACCAGCTATGTCTCAACCCTTGCAAGACAGAGGTTATAGTGATCAAGCCGAGTCATGGGACATCTTCTCTGATGAGAGATTGACCACTTTAGTAGTTGATGGGTGCCCTCGTTGGTGATCAGTGCAGTCAAGGATATTTATGCTTTTCTTGATGACCATCTTATCCTCAAACAACAGGTGTCATCAGACCCGGGTTTTTCCATCTCTGGAAAATCACCAGGATCTGTCTGTTGACACCTGCTGACTTCACTATGGTCATCTATGCCTTTGTTACCAGCAGACTCGATTACTGTAATGCCCTATACCTAGGGATGTCTGGAGGTTTGATGCGTTGACTGCAGCTACTGCAGAATGCTGCAGCCAAGATGTTGATGGGTACCTCAGTGAGGGATTATGTCACTCCTGTTATGCACTTTCTGCACTGGCTGCCTGTGAGTTTGTGTATCACCTTCAAGATATGTTTGTTAACTTACAACACCCTACATGGTTCAGGACCTGACTACCTTAAAGAACTCCTGGCTCCATACTCCCCTATCTGCCCCTATGCACTGCTGAGGCTGGCTTGCTGGTTGTACCCTCTTCTTACCTCAAGAGATCTGGCAATAGAGCATTTGGCACAGTGGCACTGCTGCTGTAGAACTCTTTTCCCCCATATATTCATGTAGCCAGCATGGGGGAAGCCTTTAAAGCCTCCTTAACAACATTCCTGTTTGAGAAGGCTTTTAATTTTCTTTGATAATGTGATTTTATCTGTGGCGATGTTTAATTGGAATGTGGTTATTTTATTATGTTTGAACAGCGCTCTGAGCCACTGGATAGGGCATTATATAAATAAAATTTGCCATGGCTTGCCTAAGGCTAAGAAGAAATTGTGCACTACACACAAGTATGAAACTTGAGCAAACAATATGGCCAACAATTTAGAGAACGGGACTTCCAGTTCTGCCATAACCAAGTAAGCAGCCCGAAAAACATGCTTTCTTCCACCCGGGGAAAAACTTTCCTTCTGTCTACAAAGTTTATTCTTTAAAGTGCTAAAAAGGCCTGTGAAAGATAGAAGAGACCCTAAACAAGTGAAAACTAGCCTGGAAAAGGGAAAAATAGTGATGGATGGCTACCGATTCTATGTGCTTACCACTGAACATAGTCGTAGCCCCTCTCCAGCTGGATGAAGTGGTCAGGGCTATGACACAGACTGAGAGGACAAGAAGCTAACTCAAAACAGGTCTGAAGTCCTGCTCACTGAAATTAAGGCTTCTCAGCAAGAAACCAAGGTGGAATTGCAAAAAAGTCATGATCGGTTTGCCTCAATTAACACCAAAATTCAAACTCTGGAGCAATGAGTGGAGACACTGAAAATGGGTGAATACACACTCTGTACAATTGTTTCCATGCTTTTACAATACACAAAGGCACTCCAGGACAAATGTACTGACCTAGAGGCCAGGTCTAGATAAGACAATCTCCACTTGAGTGGCTGGCCTGAAGGCTCTAAGACTGGAAATATGGCTCATTTTATGCAGGATTTACTTAGGGATGTCTTAGATCTGCCACTCAGCTTGGAGATTCAAACAGAATGAGCGCATTGTGCGCTACAACTGAAGCCAACAGATTCTAATGCCAGACCTCAAGACATCATCAAGAAGTTTGCCAGTTTTCAAGCAGAAGAAAATGTTCTGCGGCAGGCTTGGAGGAAGGGGGAGATCACCTATAACATTGCTAGACTTCTCCTAGATCAGGACTACCCCCCCCCCCCGAAATCCAGCACATCAGGCTACAATACTACCCAATTATGAGAGCTTTAAAGGATAAACAGATAAGATTCCAGACACCTTACCGAGCAAAAATTAGGATTTTGGGGCAAGATGGTCCACAGTTGTATTCAAAGCTGAGAGAAGCAGAGGAGGCCCTGAAGATCCATGGTGTAATGGTAGAGGGCAGAGTTAACTTCCCGACCAGACCTAGAGCTTGGAGTGGTACCGCAGATGGAAGGCAAATTTCTGGAGGACAAACTAGTGCAATCCAAAACACTGAGTCATGACATTCCCTAGTGGATATCTGTTTGCTGTTACAAACAACAGGAGCTTCTGTGGAGAGCACAGGACAATCCAACCATGAATCAGAGTGGTTCTTTCAGGGGTTGTCTCTTTTGTTTAAATGGACACATGTCACAAGGACTTCCAGGTTCGATATGCACAGGGGTAAGGTACACCCAAATGATATAATAAGGAGCTTGCCTGTACTGTATTAACTGTCAAACTTGACTCCTTATAAATGGTCTGACTGTTTATGCTAGGATGGTGTTTGCTTCACTGGACTAATCGATTTATGATTGTGCTGAATTACCTATTGGTTTCCCTCCCCCATCTGTGTTTTGTAGATGGACTATCGGACTTTAGATTGACCTTCAGAGCTATGTTGGTCTAATCTATGGGACCTGAAAACAATAGACAACTGAGTAACTGAGGGGTTAATGGGTGGATAGGTTTTATTGCTTAATTCATGGTTACTTGCTTTTCTTTTTTTCTTTTAGGTGGGCACTGACATTTGGAGGGTTTTCTATTTTCCCTTAGCTCTTACGTTTCCAGATGGCACAGAAGAGGAGACTTTGAATTTTAATTCCAGAAGGTTCGTGCCACAGGGAGCACCCTGACTGCACAACTCAGTTCTTGATGCTTAAGAATTGTATGCAACATGTCAGTTTGGTCCCTCAGTCTCTCCCCTTCTGGGTTTATAAAATGCTGAAGGTGCTGACCTCCCAGCAACAGTAGAACTATTATTATTATTCACGGGGGAAAAGGGGGGTATACAGATGTGAGCTGAGTAATGGAATTTAGGCTCTAGCCATGGCATTTATTTTCCAGCCTCTTAGGTTGTCCAAGTGAGCAGGGGATGCTCCCTTGTTGGGGTATTCTTTTGCTCCTTGCAGCCTTTGTAGTGACCCCTTTAAGAGATGGCTTTGCTCACACTAAACTCTGTTTGGGAGGCAGAACAGGGTCCTCTCCTACAGAGACAAGAAACATGTACTGATGTTCCTGTTCCTTAGAAGTTACTGTAAAAAGTTTCACAAGTTCAAAGTTTACTGTTTTTCTCATTTGTTTTTGATATATAGTGTTAATTGGGGCATAGAACTGAGTGGCTGTAAGGTACCTGCCAGTGAGGATGGTTGGTGACTCTCTGTTACCCTGAAAGGACTGTTATGTAGACTTTTGGCCTTTGTTGGGACATTAAATCTTAGTAATGGGGTGTAAAGTACTAACCTATAATGTTAATGGCTTGATCGGTCCCATAAAATGGAAGACAGTCATGACTTTCATAAAACAGGTGAAAGTGGATTTTATTTTTTTACAGGAAACACATTTATCAGATTCTGAACACCAAAAGCTTACTGGGTTTCGATATGGGGAAGTTGGTTATTCTTCTTATAAATTGGGTAGACGACAGGGTGTTGCTATTCTTGTCCCAACAGCAGTGCCTTTCGAGGTGACAGATAAGGTCAAAGATAAACAGGGTCACTACGTTCTCTTAAAGGGATGACTCAATGATCAAATGCTTAAGTTGGCCTCTGTTTATGCTGCCCCCCCGATTCACCTTACTCCTTTTATCTCAAGGTATTGACGTTAATTATTGAAGTGGCAGAAGGTGTGCTCATCTGTGTATGAGATTGGAACCTTACCTTAGACCTTAAACTAGACACCACATCTCACATCTCACATCCCTAGAAGGTCCCATAATGTAGCTAGGCAAGTTAAAGGATTTGTGGATAAGTTGGGCATGCAGGACGCATGGAGATATTTAGAAGGCTCTATCCTGGGCTCCACATATTTTTCTGCAATGTACTCTATCTATTCCAGGTTAGACTATTTTTTTTCTAGCAAGGGACGCAATACCCCAAATTACTGGTTGTCAAATTCCCACGTTAAACATATTTGGTAGATAAGTAAGTAAAAAGGTAAATTTTATATAAGAATATATAAGCTATACAGTAGAATATTGAGTTACCAGCAAATAGAAAACAATATGACTAAACTAGACTAATACTAAGCTGAATTCAAATTCAGATTTTTAACACCTGAAATAGTAAAAATGTATTTTCTTTCAAACTCTCTGCTAATAAAACTTAAAGAGCATCAAAACAAACCAAATAAATAATTCAGCTTAACTTAACTCTTTGTCCTTATTCTGATTTTGATTCAACAGTTTAAATCATGGTGTACTGTCTGCCTGTGTATAGGCTCTTTCAATTATAGCTTTAGAGTATGTTCCTTCTCAAACTTTTTTGGCCATATTTTTTGCTCCAACTTTGAACTGGTGTGTAATGCTGCAACTTCTTTCTAGCCTTAAAAACTGTCCAGTTGGAATGTTTTCAGTTAAGTGCTTAGGATGGTGGCTGTCCACCCTAAGCAGTGTGTTTCAGTCGGTTTAGTGTATACTGTATATATACATGTTGATTTATTTCCACACTTTGTCAGCTCCAAATCAAAAAACTATACTTTAGTTCTTTTGCTTTCAGATGTGACCCTTAAAGAGGACAGGAAATGTGTGCTAATTGGCAGTTGTTTATAAAGTTCTTATTCTCAGAAACAATATGCATTCTCCTAGAGTATCCATATTTGGCTATACCGGAATGAAAAGTGATAGGTAAAATTGTAGTTTGCATTGCTGTGTTTTTATGGGCAGCATTCAGTTACAGTTCACTTTATGTAATCACTTATGTGGAGTTCTTACTATGTCACGATTTGTGTACAGAATGCTAATTATGAGCTGCTGACCTATCAGAACCCTGTTTAGAGTTCTGTGCACAAACCATTACATAGTTAAAACTCCAAATTATTGGCTCTATGAAGAGAACTGAAACAGAATGCTGCCCATATAAACAAGACAATGCAAAATACAGCTTTTTATATCACTTTTTATTCAGGTACAGTTAAATATAGATAATTTAGGTGAATGCATATCATTTCTGAGAATGAGAACTTTATAAACAACAGCCAGTTAGAAATGATTTCCTGTCCTCTTTAAGTGGCTATTGCTGCTGTTGATGTGTTCCATAAACTCGACCAGTTCGTCACTTATGCCTTCCCATAAAAGCAGGCAATCATCGATGTACCTCTTCCACATTTAAATTTTGTCATAATTCTTGTTGGCTGGTGAATAGATGTTCCTTTCCTTCCATGAGCTTATAAAAAAGTCAGCAAAGTTAGGGACAAACATGGTGCCCATCGCAGTCCCCTTAATTTGGGCAAAGGATTTGTTATTGTACATTAAGAAATTTCCTTTTAACACAAACTCAGCAAGTTTGAGGATAAAAGAATTAAGGGGCAGAACATGGTTTTGTCTCACACTTAGATACTTTCCCATTGCTTGCAGACAACACACATGGGGTATGTTTGGGTATAGGGCCTCTATATCAGTAGTGGCCACAATGGTATTTTCTGAGACTTACTGTATATTGTTGAAAGGCAGTTGATCACATCTGCCATATCTTTCAGATACTATGATAGTTGTACAACACCCTTTTTAATAATAATAAAAAAAAGAGTCCACATATTAAGAACCTTTTTCATTAATTCCACGTGTGCTTGAAACTATTGGCTTTCCTAGTTGTATAGTGGCATGCATGTGGATTTTTGGAAGTAGATATATAGCCAGCTTTGTAGAATGTTTTACTTCTAGAAAGTCGCTTTTTTGTAGTAGGGTCCTCGGTTAGTTTTTTATAAAATTGTTGGTTTTGAGTTACTTGTCCATCTCAGATTCATAATCCTTCCTATCCCATACAAACACCACCCTGCCCTTGTCAGCAGCTTTAATTACTATGCTGGTATTGTCATTAGCTCTTTGATAGCACTTCTTTCTGCTTTTGTTATATTTTGTTTCACAGCATATATTGTTTCCTGCTTTTTTTTTATAAATCCAATTCTACCTGTTTTACAAATGTTTGGATATTGGTGTTGTTTGGGCAAATTGATGTGAATGTTGATTTCCTGTGGAACAGTGTACTGTATTTTCCCTTACTGTATAAGAGCCATGATCATTCTGAGTAGATGTATTTCAATCATTCAGACCACTTTCCTCTATGGGCATCGCTGCCACTGGAAGTCCTGCTGCTCTGTTGAAAGTATTCCTAGTTTCTACAGTTCTAGGGGAACTTGGGAATGGAAACATAATACTGATCTGCCTGAGGAGCTTACATAGATTGACTTTAAGAGAAAATAGGTTAATAGGTGGTGTGGGGACAAATGAGAGTCCTCTTCTAAGGACCTTAACTTGTGTCTCTGTTAAAACTGTATCTGAGAGACTAATTACCTCTGTTATGTTTGTCTTGGCTGCAGTTCCACATGGCTCTGTCCAACCTTCCAATCTGGTTTTCAGAAGAGCCACTCAACAACCACCTCCCTCCTCAGGCTTACTGATTCCATCCTTTCAGGGATGGACGACAGCCTGATCACCTCAGCCATCTTTGTCGACCTAGCCAAAGCTTTCGACACTGTTTCCCATCCCCTGCTTCTTGATTCACTCTCCTCAGCTGGCCTTGCTCCATCAACCACCAACTGGTTTAAATTCTACCTCATTGGCAGGACCCAATCAGTGAGAATCCTTGATTCCATCTCCCCTCCACTCCCCGTCAACACTGGTGTCGCTCAGGGCTCAGTGCTTAGTCCCCTACTCTTTTCCATTTTCCTTAATGATCTTCCCACAGCCTGCTCATCCTCTTCTATCCACATGTATGCTGATGATACTGTTTTGTACAGCTCCGGCAAAAACCCTGCTGCTGTGGAAACCAGCTTACAGCATGACTTCAACCAAGTTCAGCTCTGGTTTGCTTCTCACCAACTTTTTCTAAATGCCAAGAAGACAGTCTCAATGACCTTTGGCACCAGGCAGAGACTCTCTAGGCTCCCAGCCCTACCCACCTTCCACACCCTCGATGGGACCATCTTGGAGGACACCTCTTCATTTAGATATCTGGGGTTTGGCTGGACCTGCACCTCAACTTCTCTGTGCATGTTGATGCTATCCTGAAGAAACTGTGCCTCAAGATTGGTGCTTTGTACAGGAATCATAGTTGCATCCCGCTGACTGAAAGGCATGAAATTGTGCAGAAGACAATACTCCCCATCTTTGACTACTGTGAAGTAGTCTATGGTGCTGCTCCCAAATCTTCCCTGACCAAGCTGGACACTCTCTTTAGCTCCTTCTGCCGCTTTGCTATCGGCTCCCTTCCCGCTCCCACCACTGTGAACTCTATCACTCTCTAACCTTCCTTCCACTATCTCACAGATGCATCTTCACTGTGCCAAACTAACCTCCAAATTCTGGTTTGGGGGGCTCCCCTCCTATCTCTCATCCTCTCTCTCTCTCCACCCCCTCCCCCCCCATTCTCTCAGATCAAATGATGCCCACATCTTGACAGTCCCTCACCACTCCACCCTCACTGGTCAGACTGGTTTTGCCCATTGTTCCCCTAAAATCTGGAATTCCCTCCCTCCCTCCTGAAATACGACACCCCTCCTCCAACTACTCCCTTACCTATGCCCTACAAAATTACCTTTCCCTCAGCTGTTCCTGCTTTAACCCTCCTTAATACCTATCCCCAGTTTCTGCCTTCCTACCATGACCCCCCTGGCAGGGTTCTCAATATCCTGAAGGGGGAAATCAGGAAATGGCTACCCCTTCTCCTCATATTCAGTTCTTGCCTCTCCCCCTCTCTTCTCCACCTGTCCTTCTGGGTCACCAGTTTGCACAACCTACCCCATCTTTTTTACTCCAACAGCACTTGCGTACTACCTCGAGCCTGCTCCTGGTACACGCATGCACTATAAATGGTTTAATCACATTATTACTGTGTTGTACATTTATATGTTCTTCTGTATTATTTTGGACATGTATTGTAATTTAACCAATGTTCCACTATTGTTTATTGTATAATACCTTGTGTTCCAACTGTTGCACAGTCTTATAATGTTGTATTGTTTGTACTACCCACATACTATTGTAACTGATCATCCTTCACAACCCTATATAACACCCTTCCCCCAGGTCACATCGTGAGATGAGCAACTTGTTGTTCAGTGTGTCCTCTTGGTGAAACATTTCAATAAATAAATAAAAAATAGACCCAGCACTGCTCCCTGCCTCTGGCTCCACCTCTTCTTGCTCTTCCTAGTCTTCCTCCTTGGCGATTTCATCTTGACGCTGTCCCTCTTTCTCTTAAATAATCTCTTCTATTAGTACCATTATCTGAGACCACAGGCAGGGGACAATAACATATCTACCAGTCTGGAAAGTGACTCAGATGATGGGATTAATAGGAGAGATTTTTTAGAAGAAAGATGGACAGATTCAAGAGGAAACTGCTGCGGAGGAAGACCAGAAGAAGCAATTTTAACAGAGGCATAAGCTGAGGTCCTTAGAAGAGGGCTATCATTTGTCCCCACACCACCTATCACCCTGTCTTCTCTTAAAGTCAATCTATATAAGTTCCTCAGACAGATCAATTTTAAGTTTCTATTCTTGAGTCCTACTGCAAACACTTCCAACAATACAGCAGGACTGCCAGTGGCAGAGATGCTGATACTGGAAAGTGGTCTGAATTATATAAATACATCCACTCAAAATGATCATGGATCTCACACAGTAAGGGAAAATACACCATTTCATAGGAAATTCAGATTTGTGCCAATGTGCCCAAACAACACCAATATCCAAACATTTGCAAAAATGGTAGAAATGGATTTTGAAAGAATAAGCAGTATGCAACATAACTATGCCGTGAAACAAAATATAACAAAAGCAGAAAGAAGTGCTATCAAACAGCTCCATGATAACCCCAGCATAGTAATAAATGCAACCAACAAGAGGGGGGCAGTGATTGTATGGAATAAGTAGGATTATGAATCAGAGATAGACAGAAAACTCAGAAACCAATAGTTTTATTAAAAAAAACTAACTGATGACCCTACCTCAGTATTACAAAAACAATTAAATATGTTAGCTGGACTTGCAAAAGCACATAACTGTACAACACAGAAATAGACTTTCTAGAAGTGAAACATCCTAGAAATCCAGCCATATATTTACTTCTGAAAATCCATAAGCATGACATTAAACCACCATGAAGGCCAATGATTTCCAGTACATGTGGAATTACTGAAAAGGTTTTTCAGTATGTGGAATCTTATTAGAAAGCATGTTATACAGCTTCCATCATATCTCAAAAAATATGACAGACATGATCAACTGTCTCTCAACAATACAAGTCTCAGAAAATACCATCATGGTCACTGTTGATATAGAGGCACTATATACAAACATACCCCACATGGGGAGGGTTGCAGGCAATGGGGAAATACCTAAGTGTGAGACGAAATGTTTTGCCCCTAATGGTTTTATCTTTGGACTTGCTGAGTCTGTGTCAAAAGGAAATTTCTTCATGTACAATAACAAATACTTTGCCCAAATTAAAGGGACTGTGATGGGCACTACATCTCTCCCTAACTTTGCTGGCTTGTATGTAGGCTCATGGGAGGAAAGGAAAATCTATTCGCCAGTCAACAATACTTCTTATGGCACAATATCAACATGTGGAAGAGGTACATCGATGACTGCCTGCTTTTATGGGAAGGTACAAGTGACAAACTTATCAAGTTTATGGAATACATCAACAGCAGCAATATCCACTTAAAGTTTACATAAGAAAGCAGCAGAACTAAAGTACATTTTGGGGATTTGGAGCTGACAAAGTGTGGAAATAAAATCAACATGAATATATATATATATATATATATATATATATATATATATATATATAAACTAAATGACAGAACCACACTGCTTAGGGTGGACAGCCACCTCCCTAAGCACTTAGTTGATAACATTCCAACTGGACAGATTTTTTCTCTCGAACTATAGGCCCATCTCTATTCTTCCCTTTTTGGAGAAGCTTATCGAGAATGTGGTGGTTTACCAGCTGGTTGGGTATCTGGAGAGTTTGTCTATCTTTGAAGCTCTCCAGCCGGCTTTAGCCCTGGCACAGCACTGAGACAGCTCTGGGCAGGGTGGCACATGATCTGTTCATGGCGATGGATCGAGAGCACATTACCATCTTGGTGCTCTTGGAGCTGTTTTCAGCATTTGATATGATGGATCATGGGGTGCTTTTGGACCATTTTTGGAACTATGTGGGTGTTACTGGTGCAGTTTTGCACTGGTTTAGCTCATATTTAACCTGAAGATCACAGCGCGTGGTCCTTGGGAATTTTTCCTCTGGATTTTTTGTGCTGCCTTGTGGTGTTCCACAATATGCTGCCACTGGGAGAGATAATTCGGTGGTACAATCTGCGGTTTCACTGCTATGCAGATGATACCCAGTTGAACAGTACCTGTCTTGTGTCCCAGGTGACCTCTCTGCCTCAGCTATGCTAAGTTGGTGTTTAGGTGAGATAAATGACTGGATATCCAGTAAATGGCTATGTCTCAACCCCAGCAAGACTGAGGTTATAGTGATCAAGCCAAGTCATGGGGCATCTTCGCTGATGGGAGGTTGACATCCTTAGTAGTTGATGGGTGCACCAACTCGTCGGTGATTAGTGCAGTCAAGGATCTTGGTGCTTTTCTTGACTACCATCTTACCCTTGAAAAACAGGTGTCATCAGAGCTGGGTTTTTCCATCTCCGGAATATCACCAGGATCCATCCGTTGACACCTGCTGACCTGGCTACGGTCATCCAAGCCTTTACCAGCAGACTCGACTACTGTAATGCCCTATACCTAGGGCTTTCTGGAGGTTTGATGCATTCACTGCAGCTAGTGCAGAATGCTGCAGCCAAGATGTTGATGGGTACCTCAATGAGGAATTATGTCACTCCTGTTAGGCACATTCTGCACTGGCTGCCTGTGAGTTTGCGTATCACCTTCAAGATGTGTTTGTTAACTTACAAGGCCCTATGTGGTTCAGGACCTGACTACTTTAAAGAACTCCTGGTTCCATAATCCCCTATCTGCCCCCTATGCTCCACTGAGGCTGGCTTGCTGGTTGTACCCTTTTCTCACTTCAAGAGGTCTGGTAATAGAGCATTTAGTACAGTGGCATTGCTGTTGTAGAACTCTCTTCCACCATATATTCATGCAGCCAGCACGGTGGAGGCCTTTAAAGCATTCTTGAAAACATTCCTATTCGAGAAGGCTTTTAATTTTCTTTGATAATGTGATTTTATCTGTGGGGATGTTTAATTGGAATGTGGTTATTTTATTATGTTTGTACAGTGCTCTGAGTCACTGGATAGGGCGCTATATAAATAAAATTTGCCATGCCTTGCCTAAGGCTAAGAAGAAACAGTATACTACACACCAGTATGAAATTTGAGCAAAATATATGGCCAACAATTTAGAGAATGGGACTTCCAGTTCTGCCATAACCAAGTAAGCAGCCTGAAGAACATGCTTTCTCCCATCCGGGAAAAAAATGTCTTTCTGTCTACAAAGTTTATTCTTTAAAGTGCTAAAAAGGCCCGTGAAGGACAGAAGAGACCCTAAACAAGCCAAATCTAGCCTGGAAAAGGGAAAAATAGTGAAGGATGGCTCCCGATTCTGTGTGCTTGCCGCTGAACATCGTCGTAGCCCCTCTCCAGTTGAATGAAGTGGGAAGGCCTATGACACAGACTGAGAGGATGAGAAGCTAACTCAAAATAGGTTTGAAGCCCTGCTCACTGAAATTAAGGCTTCTCAGCAAGAAAACAAGGTGGAATTGCAAAAAATTCATGATTGGTTTGCTTCAATTGACACCAAAATTCAAACTCTGGAGCAACGAGTGGAGACACTGGAAATGGGTGAAGATACACTCCGCACAGCCATTTCCATAGTTTTACAATACACAAAGGCACTCCAGGACAAATGTACTGACCTAGAGGCCAGGTCTAGGCAAGACGATTTCTGCTTAACTGACTGGCCTGAAGGCTCTGAGACTGGAAATATGGCTCATTTTATGCAGGATTTACTTTGGGATGTCTTAGATCTGCCTCTCAGCTTAGATATTCAAACTGAATGAGCGCATTGTGCACCACAACTGAAGCCAACAGATTATAATGCCAGACCCTAAGACATCATCATGAAATCTGCTAGTTTTCAAGTAAAAGAAGATGTTATGTGGCAGGCTTGGAGGAAGGGAGAGATCACCTATAATGTTGCTAGACTTTTCCTAGATCAGGACTACTCCCCCTGAAATCAAGCACATCAGGCTACAATACTACCCAATTATGAGAGCTTTAAAGGATAAACAGATAAGATTCCAGACATCTTACCCAGCAAAAAAGAGGATTTTTGGGGAAGATGATCCACAGTTGTATTCAACCCCGAGAGAAGCAGAGGAGGCCCTAAAGATCCATGGTGTGGCGGTAGAGGGCAGAGTTAACTTCCTGACCAGACCTAGAGCTCGGAGTGGTACCGCAGATGGAAGGCAAATTTCTGGAGGACAGACTAGGGCAATCCACAGCGCTGAGCCATGACATTCCCTAGTGGATATCTGTTTGCTGTTACAAACAAAAGGAGCTTCCGTGGATCACGCAGGACAATCTTACCTTGAATTGGAGTGGTACTCTCAGGGGTTGTCTCTTTTGTTTAAATGGACACATGTCACGAGGACTTCCAGGTTCGATATGTACAGGGGTAAGGTGCACTCAAATTATATAATGAGGAGCTTGCCTGCACTGTATTAACTATTGAACTTGACTCCTTAAAAATGGCATGACTGTTAATGCTAGGATGGTGTTTGCTTCACCAGAATTAGCAATTTATGATTGTACTGAATTACCTATTGGTTTCCCTCCCCATCTGTGTTTTGCAGATTGGACTATCGGACTGTGGATTGACCTTCAGACTTATGTCGGTCTAGTCTATGGGACCTGAAAACAATATACAACTGAATGATTGGGAGGTTGATGGGTGGAGAGATTTTATTGATTAATTCATGGTTACTTGCTTTTCTTTTTTTCTTCTAGGTGGGAGCTGATATTTTGAAGGTTTTCTATTTTCCCTTAGCCCTTATATTTTCCAGATGGCACAGAGGGAGAGACTTTTAATTTTAATTCCAGCAGGTTCGTGCCACAGGGAGCACCCTGACTGCACAACTCAGTTCTCGATGCTTAAGAATTTTGTGCAACCTGTTAGTTTGGTTCCTATATCTCTCCCCTTCTGTGTTTCTATAATGCTGAAGGTGCTGACCTACCAGCAACAGTAGAACTATTATTATTATTCACGGGGGGAAATGGTGGGGATATACTGATGTGAGCTGAGTAATGGAATTTAGACTCTGGCCATGGCATTTATTTTCCAGCCTCTTAGGTTGTGCCAGTGAGGGGGGATGCTCCCTTGTTTGGGGCATTCTTTTGCTCCTTGCAGCCTTTGTAGTGACCCCCTTTAAGAGGGTGTTCACTCACACTACAACTCTGTGTGAAAGGCAGAACAGGATCCTCTCCTACAGAGACAGAGAACATGTACTGATGTTCCTGTTCCTTAGAAGTCACTGTAGAAAGTTTCACAGGTTTAAAGATTACTGTTTTTCTTATTTGTTTTTGATATATAGTTTTAATTGGGGCATAACACTTAGTGGCTGTCAGGTACCTGCCAGTGGGGATGGATGACGACACTCTGTTACCTTGAAAGGACTGTTATGTGGACTTTTGGCCTCTCTAAGGACATTAAATCTTAGTAATGGGGTCTTAAGTACTAACCTACAGTATAATGTTAATGGCTTGACCAGTCCCATAAACGGAAGAAGGTCATGACTTTTATAAAACAGGCGAAACACAGGAAACACATTTATCAGATTCTGCACCAAAAGCTTGCTGGATTCAGATATGGGGAAGTTTCTTATTCTTCTTATAAATCGGGTAGATGACGGGGTGTTGCTATTCTTGTCCCAAAAGCAGTGCCTTTTGAGGTGACGGATAGGATCAAAGATAAACAGGGTTGTTATGTTCTGTTAAAGGGACAACTCAATGGTCCAATGCTTACGTTGTCCTCTGTTTATGCTCCCCCGAGTCACCTTACTCCTTTTATCTCAAGGTACTGACGTTAATTACTGAAGCAGCAGAATGTGCGCTCATCTGTGCAGGAGACTGGAACCTTACCTTGGACCCTAAACTAGACACCACATCTCACACCCGGCACAGGGTCATAATGTCGCAAGACATTATGTCACATGGCAAAATCGCGCTGCCAATACAGCTAGATATTGCCATGCAGCATAATTCTTTTTTCTGTTGGAGGCTCTGCCCCCACACCCTGCATTACGGGGGACTGTGTCCCCCGGACCCCCCCCCACTGAAGATTCTCAACTCTGGGGGGGGGGATCCAACTCAGGGAGTGCACAAAATGCAAAGAAAAATAAAATGTCTGGGACCGGAAATCAAACCCGGTCCCAGACACAGCGCCTGGGGTTCCTGCTGCTGTGACTCAGTCCAGTGAGCCACGGTACCTGCTCAGCAGAACCTACTCCCAGCAGAGGTCTTATCCGCTGCTTGGGAGTGTGTGAATGGTGCAATACTGCATACAGCAGTATACACTGTATTGCACCATTGGCTGTCCTGGACAACGTTCTTTCAGGTTAGCTATAATGTCATACACTATTAAGCGTACAACATTATGACCTAGTAGGCTCACATCCCTAGAAGAACCCCTAAGGTAACTAAACAAGTTAAAGGATTTGTGGATAAGTTGGGCATGCAGGACGCATGGAGATATTTAGAAGGCTCTATCCCAGGTTGCACGTATTTTTCTTCAATGTACTCTATTCCAGGTTAGATTTTTTTTTTCTAGCAAGGGACGCAGGAGCCCAAATTACTGGTTGTCAAACTGACCCAATAGGCCTTTCAGATTATGCTCCCCTCACCCTCCAAACTGATCTTCAACTTCCTAAGAAATTGACATTATGGAGATTGAATTTGTCTTTACTAAATTATAAAGAGGTACAAGATCAGATTCCCACTCTAATAACTCAAGCTATACAGGATAACACCTCCCCTGAAATCAGTGGAGGGATACTGTGGGACACAATAAAAGCCCTTATCAGAGGGAAACTTATAGTCATAGCTACTGCCAGGAAGGAGCAACGCTTAGAAAACAATAGTTAGAAACTCAAATCCGTACTTTGGAAGGACAACAGCAGATTTAAGTAGATAGAGGGGGAAAGAATTAATAAAATTATGATGGGAGTTTAATCAATATTTGGATTTGAAAGTAAAGAGGAATTTACGGTTTTTGAAATAGAGACATTATAAGGGCGGCACAAAAGCTATAAAATTGTTAGCGCTGTGTTTGAGGGCTAGATATGCTTGAGCCCATATAACACTCATTGTCCATCCTGTTACTGGAGTTAGGGTGAGCCAGTTATCTGACATCTCTGAGGCCTTTACTTGATACTATAAAAATCTGTATGCTCAGCAGTAGAGGCCAGGGATATCACAGATACAGACCTTTCTAGAAAAGTGAAATTTTCCCACCTCACTTAGGTCCAGAATAATAATCTAAGCTGCCCAATAATGGATGTAGAAATCATTGGTCATTGGTAAAAGTAAGACAGAGAAATCTCCAGGCATGGATGGCCTCTTGGATAAATTTTATAAAAAAATTTAAAGACAAGGCTTTACCCCATTTAGAGTAGGCTTACCAGGAGATTTTGAGAGATGACTCAAGCCTTCTCCCTTCATGGAGACAGGCAGTGGTGTCTGTTATACCCAAGTCTGGCAGGGACCTGATTTTGTGCTCTTCCTATTGCCCTATTTCTGTCCACAAAGTAGACTGCAATTTTTTGACAGCTATCTTAGCGAAGAGATTAGAGGATATAATTCCCACCATAGTCCATAAAGATCAGATGAATTTTGTTTCAGGACGACAGGCTGCAGATAATCTGTGCCGAACCTTACATGTAATAGATCAACTTAATAGCGGTTCCACTCCAGCCTTGATGAGCCTCGATGCTGAAAAAGCATTCAATCAGGTGGATTGGGAGTTCCTCTCCTCTACTGTGTTCTTGCTGAGTTTTTTTTTTTTATTTAAATTTTATTGAGTTTTATAGAACCAACAATACATGAGATATAGGCTATTTGACATACTATACACGGAGCAAGTAAGAAAACAATTAATGAAGTGAACAAAACCTCTAAAAATTAGAGGGAGACAATAAAAAAAACACACAAAACTCTCCCCAACCTTCCCCCCACTTATCCCCCCCCCCACCACCACCCTGGAGAGTGCCATAGAGAAAGTGGAAACTGAGACAGAAGTGAAGGGTATTGGAAAGCAGCATCGGACTAACCATAACTGTACAATGGAGGCATATTAAGCAGTAAGTATCAAAGGCTCATCACATATAGAGATTATTTCAGATATAGAGCATATAATTTACCCCATTTCCGATTGAAAGAAGCCAGATGGTTTCTGGAGCTAGCTACTAACTTCTCGGTGTTAAAACAAAGGGACATCTCTTTAAGCCATTCCGAGTATGTGATAGAATCTTGGTCCATCCAATGTCTGAGGACCAACTTTTTGACAACTATAGAAATCAGAGCCATATGGTGCTTACGTTCCTTCACCTCAATGTTGGAGTAAATTCCTAGAATAATAACTTCTATGGTGAAGAGCCCTTCTAGCCCCAAAAGTGGGTCTAGATTGTTACGTATTGTGTTCCAGAGGGGTGCTACTCTGTCACAATCCCAGAGGATATGCAGCAAGTTCCCTTCAGTAACCCCGCATCGCGTGCAGTTAGCTGATTTGAGTTTACCAAATTTAGCTAATTTAACTGGCGTATAATAAAGATTGTTCAGAATGTGGTATTGGATTAGTCTATGGTTGTCCTGGGAAAGATATTTGCACAAGTCTTTCCAAATCAGTTCCCAGAGACCGAGTTTGGGCTTGTCGGAGACTGTTCTGAGTACAATACAAACATTATACACCAGCCCCCAAGCCTGTGTGAAAGCCAATAGCACAGTATCAATGGGATTCTAATTGGAGAGGGGTACCAGGCAGGGATGCCCTCTATCACCCCTGCTCTACATTTTGTACATTGAGCCATTGGTTAGGTGGATTCGCTAGGAGCCGGGGGCAGAGGGATGAAGATAAGTGGGCAGACTCACAAGGTGGCCTTGTATGCCAATGATGTGCTTCTTTATTTAATAAATCCGACCTGTTCTCTCTCCCCAAAGTGATGGAAATATCTCACTTTTCTGCTTTTCTGGATACACACTGAATATGAGCAAAACTGAGACCCTAACATTTCATTTTTTCCCTTCACACAGGTTGAAGCAATACTTTCCTATGAGATGGGGACTTCCTCACCTTAAATATCTGAGAATTACACTGTGCACTACAAATGTGTATTTATATGTAAACAACTATGTCCCTCTCTTAAAACAACTGGGGGATCATATTAAGAGATGGTCCTTGCCACCACTCCCAATGTATGCCCGTATACAGGCAGTCAAAATGAATCTCTTACCCAATTTTTGCATGTTTTTCAATATGCCCCAACATCTTTAAGTATACGCTGTTTTTTAAACCTTCAAAGGAAGATTGCAAAGTTCATCTGGGATAATAAACCACTTAGGGTCTGCTGAGCACTGCTATATATACAGAAACAATTTGGAGGTAGAGCAGTACAATACCAGATCTCAGTGAGTATTGGATTACAACACAAGTCAAATGGTTGCTCTTATGGAACTGCACATATACTATGGCACACTGGTCCCAAATGAAACAAGACCTGCTGGTAGGGAGACCACTTCAATCACTTCTTTTTGAACTACCCCAGGATAGACTCCCAGTTTTGGATCATTATACGGTAATAAATGTAGCATTTCAGGCTTGGGTTAGATTTAGATGGTATGCCCTGGCTAGCGTGGATGGGTGATGTTATCAGTGGCTGGCTCGACAACAGATTTTTTGCCAGGTACATTGGACTCCTGGTATCCTAGATAGACTCAGGGAGCCTTCCGATATCCTGCACAGATTATGTGAGGTGACACAATTCTATCCTTTGAGGAATGTCAGGATTTGTTTAACTGGATTCCAGGGAATTTTTTCAGATATTTCCAAATAAAGGCATACATTCAAACACAATTAAGGAAGTGAAAACAAGCTATATTACCAGGCTTGCCTCAGGGGGTTCAACTTAGGAAGTTAATGTCCCTTGCAACATCTAAAGGAGCTGTCTCATAGATATATTAATTTATGAATGCACATAAAGTACAAGTGGTCAGTTAAGTGAGACAGAGGTGGGAGTTGCAAATGCCAGGAGCCTTAGCAACAAGATGGAAGATCTGGAGGCTGTCATGGTACAGTCAGACCTGCACATTGTGGCCATCACTGAAACCTGGTGTAATGATAACCATGACTGGGAGATGGCCATACCTGGCTACAACATATTCAGAAGAGACAGAGCAGGCAGGAAGGGAGGAGGAGGGCACTGTATGTGAAAATGACATAAGGACCACAGAGATCCAGGAGGAACAAATGGGGAAGAGATACTGTGGGTTAGCTGGAAAGGAAAATGGGACAGCCATCCGCACAGGTGTGGTCTATAGACCACCAGCCCAGGAGGAAGAAACAGATAGGGAGCTGATGCTAGCCATCCAAAGGATGGCAGACAAGGGTGAGGTAGTACTGGTTGGAGACTTCAATATTCCAGACGTGGACTGGAGCATCCCAGCAGCAGCATCAACAAGGAGCAGATTTATCCTGGACTCCCTTCAGGGTGCCTTCCTCAAGCAACTGGTCATGGAACCAACTCGGCAGAAGGCAATGCTGGACCTTGTGCTCACAAACAGGGACATGTGATGGGGTAACAGCGGGGAGCACCTGGAAGCAGTGACTACCAGTCATTGTGGTTTGAAATCACAGACAGAGCAGAACCAAACCACACAAAAACACGATCCTGGATTTTAGGGGGCAGACTTTGGGAAAATGGGAGATACTTGAAAGAGGCATTAAGGGAATGGGACAGGAATCAGGGTTGAGGAACAGTGGGCAGTATTTAAAATGGGGATTACAAGAACAACAGAATTATGCATTAAGCAAGTTAGCAAGAGGAAAAGGAAGAGGAGACCATTATGGTTTTCCAAAGAGGTAGCAAAGAAAGTGAAAGCCAAAAATATTGCATTCAGGCAATACAAAAAGACACAGGCAGAAGGGGATAGGGAGAAGTACCAGGAGAAGCAAAGGAGGCAGGGAGGTCAGTAAGGGAAGCCAAAGCTCAGACAGAAGAACACATTGCAAAATCAGTGGGTAGAGGGACCAAACCTTTTACAGGTACATAAGTGAAAAAAGAAAGACAAAGTGAGGGATAGTGAGACTGAAGGGGGAGGATGGGGGCGGCATGGAGGATGATAACAGTAAAGCTGACATATTGAATAGGTATTTCTGCTCAGTCTTTACTGAGGAAGAGGAGGGTAATGGGTCTGAAGGGAGTACAAGGGATGAGAATGGTGCAGAAATGGACACAAGTCCCTTTACATGAGAAAGGGTCCTAAGGAACTGGAAGCAATAAGAGTTGATAAAGCAATGGGGCCAGATGGGGGCACCCAGGGTCCTTAAAGAACTAAGAGAGGTGGTGGCTGAACCTCTGGCTATCCTGTTTAGCCAATCACTGGAAACAGGGAGGTACCCAAAGACTGGAGGACAGCAGATGTGGTCCCCTTATACAAAAGTGGGAACAAAGAGAAGCAGGGAACTACAGACCAGTCAGCCTCACCTCGGTAGTGGGGAAGATCATGGAAGCACTACTGAAGGAGAGATTGGTGAAACATCTAGTTGTCAATGGACTACAGGACCCAAGGCAGCATGGTTTCACCAGGGAGATCATGTCAGACCAACCTAGTTTAATTTTGACTGGGTGACTAGGAGGTGGATCAGGAGGGCAGTGGACATGGCTCATCTGGACTTCAGCAAGGCCTTGACACTGTGCCACACAGAAGACTATTACACAAACTGGGGAATATGGTGAGCAGGACAGTAGTGTGGTGGTAGGTAACTGGCTGGCTGGCAGGACACAGAGGGTGGTGGTAAATGGATGTCACTCCACAGAGGGAAGAGTGACCAGTGGTACCACAGGGATTAGTGCTGGGACCAGTCCTATTCAACATCTTCATCAGTGACATTATGAGGACCTAGAAGGCAGAATTTCACTGTTCACTGATGACACAAAGCTCTGTAACAGAGTAGACACACCAGAGGGTGTAGACAGAATGAGAAGTGACCTGCAGAAACTTGAAGAATGGTCAGGGTTTGGCAGTTGAAATTCAATGCAAGAAGTGCAAGATAATGCATATGGGGCACAAAAACCTGGCACAATATATCAGTTGGGGGTGAGGATATAGCATGCACCAAGCAGGAAAGGGATTTGGGGTTGTCATCTCTGATGACCTCAAGGTAGGGAAACAGTGTGACAAGGCAGCAGGTAAAGCAAATAGGATGCTGGGATGTATAGGCAGGGCATCACCAGCAGGAAAAGGGAGGTCATAATTCGCTATACAAGACACTAGTGAGGCCCCACCTGGAGTACAGTGTACAGTTCTGGAGACCATACCTACATAAGGACATAGACAGGGTAGAGAAGGTTCAGAGGAGGGCAAAAAAGATGGTGCATGGATTGCATCACAAGTCCTATAAACACAGGTTGAAGGAACTGAACATGTACTCCCTGGAGGAGAGGAGGGAAAGAGGGGATATGATAGAGACATACAAGTATCTTACAGGGAGGAACAGGGTGCAGGAAAACATTATTTTTAAGTGAAAAGATGTTCCAGGACTAGAGGGCATGGGATGAAGTTGGAGGGAGGACGATTCAGAGGAAACATAAGAAAGAATTTCTTCACAGAACGGGTGGTGGACAAGTGGAACACCCTGCCAGAGGAAGTGGTGGGGGCTGAAACAATCATGGGATTTAAGAATGCATGGGATAGACATGAAGGAATTCTGGAGGTCAGGAGTAAGGGGCAACAGACTTCTAGGAAAACAAACTGAATTTACAAGCTCAAATGGGCAGACTGGTTGGGTCATAGGCCCTTATCTGCCGACACTGTCTATGTATCTATGTATCTATGAGTTGGAAGCTGGTTACCAAATATATTTAGCTGACTGGTGGAAAATTTGGGAGGGCACCTCTAAAGTTATGTCCTCTCCTAGGTGGCAGGAGTATATGTGGAAGATCAAAATGTGTTTCTTTCTCACACCAACTGCTCATGCCAAGTGGGACTCTTCAATACCACCTTAGTGTTGACAGGGCTGTGGGGAACAGAGGGCTAAACATTATCATGATTTTTACTCCTGCACAGCCCTCCTTATATTTCAGAGGGATGTGGAGGATAAACACGGACCTTTTTTGAAGTACTAGTCCCCCTACAGTATCATAATTTGGTGTGGCTACCCTCCCCCAGTGTCAAGGGAACTACTGCCAGCATATTCTCAAGTGTCCCTGATTTTCAGGGACGTCCCTGATTTTGCCTCAAAATTTTACTCTGTCCCGCCTAAAATTTGTGTTTTTGTGGCTAAACAGTGGGGTCTGTAAGCACAAAGCAATATCAAGCATTAAATTTACAGACTTGATCTTCTTTAGAAAATGTGTTTTGCACTAAGCCCCATATTCTACCAGCTTTCTGGGTGGATATCTCTAATTTTGAAGATGTGTCCCTGATTTTGGTCCTTTGTCCCTGATTTTTTTAAGCATTGTCCCTGATTTATGGGGCAGTGGGTTGAGAGGTAAGACTGCCAGATATTTATGGCATATTTGTGTTGCAGTCATGAACAAGGCAGTTACTCGTAAATGGCTTACAGCAGATCCTCCAACCTGTTAGGAATGGCAACAAATTGTACTGGAAATTTGTAGGATGGAGGAGCTGACTTTCCGCTAGTAGAATAGGATTGAGAAGTTTGTGCAGTGCTAGTCTAGGTGGACTTTATTAATGGATGAGCCTGCAAGCCCTGATCAGGCACTTCCCTCCCAGACCTCAGTAGCGGATCCCCTCCTGGACCTCAGTAGCAGTGCGGCGCACCAATCCAACTGCCGCCCACTCCAGCTCACTGCCTCCCCGCTAATTGGATGGACCCCTTCTGAACCTCAGTAGCAGCGCGTTGCATCGATTCAACTGCTGCCACTCCAGCTCACTGCATCCCACCTCCACTCCAACTGTTGATCCAGCCTGCAAGCCCTGATAGGACAGTCCCCTCCCGGACCTCAGTAGTGGCATGGCGCACTGATCCAACCACCGCCCACTCCAGCTCACTGCCTCCCTGCCTTTGCTCCAACTACTGATCCAGGTACAGAACAGACTCCGTTTGATTTTCTGGCACCTCCAGTTACTGTTGATTGGTCACTTCTCTCAGCTGCTCGCATCTGATTGGTGCCTGCATGTTTATTACCGCACCTTTTTCTAACCTCTATTCTGCCTGCGCTCAGTACACTTGCTAAGTTTAATGTTGGGAGTTTGCTTGGGAATTTGACTGTCTACTTGATTATTGTACTGTTGTGGATATTTCTTAGGGATTGCTTGCTTAAAGTGTTTTTGATGGCATTAGCTGCCATGTTACATGCCACAGCTCTGTTTGCAACTGTACTGCTGCTCTTGCTCTCTGCCTTTCCTTCCCTACTTTTCTCTGACCCTGGCAAGGCTGCTCCTGCTCTCAGCCCTTAATTCTCCTTACTTTCTTTGACCCTGGCACTTCCCGGTGCTTGACCCGCGCCTCTCCACTCACTAACCTATCTTTCACTCTGTTTGCCAACAGCACTATCAGTTAAGTCTCCTGCCCCTGATTCTTCTACTCCCTTGCCCTTCCCAGCCATCTGCTGCCTCCCCATCTCTCTGCTCCAGTCTCCCATACCCACCGATTTAGTCCCTCATGTTTCCCTGTCACTCTGTCCCTGTCTCCCACAACCACTGATTTAGGCCTTAATTTAACCCTGTGCTCTTTTTATTTCCTCCTCTAGCCTGCAAGCCCTGATCGGGTGCTCCCCTCCCAGACCTCAGTAGTGGCGTGGTGCACAAATCCAACTGCCGCCCGTTGCAGCTCACTGCCTCCACTCTGACTGCTGATCCAGGTATGGAACAGATGCCACTTGATTTTCTGGTGCCTCCAGCTACCCATCGCTAATTGGCCACTTCTCTCAGCTGTTTGCATCTGATTGGTGCCTGCAAGTTTATTGGACTCTGCAGCTTTACTGCACCTTTTTCTAACCTCTATTCTGCCTGTGCTCAGTACACTTGCTAAGTTTAGTGTTGTGAGTTTGCTTGGGGATTTGACTGTCTACTTGATTATTTTACTGTTGGGGATATTGCGCGGGGATTGCTTGCTTAAAGTGTTTACAGTGGCACTAACCACCAAGTTACATGCCACAGCTCTGTTTGCAATTGTACCGCTGCTCCCGCTCTCTGCCCTTCCTTCCCTACTTTCTTCTGACTCTGGCAAGGCTGCTCCTGCCCTCAGACCTTAATTCTCCTTACTTTCTTTGACCCTAGCACTTCTCTGTGCTTGACCCACATAACCCCCCACTCATTAACCTATCTTTCACTTTGTTTGCCCAGAGCTCTATCTGTTAAGACCCCCACCCACGATTCTTCTAATCCCTTGCTCTTCCCAGCCCCCTGCTGCCTCCCTGTCTCTCTGTTCCAATTTCCCACACCCACCAATTTAGTCCCTCACGTTTCCCTGTCACTCTATCCCTGTCTCCCACACACACCAATTTAGGCCTTAATTTAACCCATGCTCTTTTTTTTCTTCCCCTAGCCTGCAAGCCCTGATCAGGTGCTCCCCTCCCAGACCTCAGTAGGGGCATGGCGCACCAATCCAACCGCCACCTGCTCCAGCTCACTGCCTCCCCACCTCCGCTCTGATTGCTGATCCAATCCTCTCCCACCCATCTGATAAGTGACTTATATAGCTAAGCATGGTCACATGATTTAAGGGTGTGTGCATTGAGCTGTAATTTTTTCAGTATCCACTCTTCCACTTGCTCATGCTAGTCTTCACCACTAGAGGCTCCCATACACAGTAATCACTCATTCTACTACTTCATCACTAGAGGCTCCCATATGCCTGTAACTATGCATTTTACTCACACTGTCAGGTCTCTTCACTTGTCTTATTCCCTTCTCTTTGCATCTTGATACTTGCTAGCTTTCCAGCCCTCACCCCCCATCCCATGCACAACCCTACACGTGTACTTGGTTTTCACCAAACTCGAATCCCTGGATCACCACGCTGGCTGGCCCATGCCCATCATCCTCAACTAGTTTCCTTCTCCTCCAGGCCCTGTGTACCGCTAACAGGTGCACCTCTCCTGCTTATATTTACATCCTGAAGTCTCCAATCTTACCCATGGTGGCTGTCTCTCTCCTAGACACCCTACTGTCAGTTGACTTCTGTGCCGCTGTACTTTCCTCTGACCAGGCTGACTTATGACACTTCTATGAACTCTTGCTTCCTCCCTATCCCCCAAAAAAAACTAGGTGGGAGAGAACCCCTTTCGGACCACTTACACTTGCCTTTCTTTCTAACCTCGAGCATCACCTACTAGGCTTCTTCTTATCCTCCCTCTCATTCCCCCAATCCCTCACTGGCCTGCTTTGCCCATATTACCTCCTATTCACCCTGCTCCTACTGGCTGGGGATATTGACCCTAATCCTGGCCCTGCGAACACTCCTATCACCTCCACGTGTGGCACCTGGGTCAGCACCCCTGGACCGAAAATCACACACATGAACATATGTAGTCTCCCTGCAAAATTTGCTGATCTGGAAGCTTGGGTTCCCCTCCACACTCCCCACGTGCTCTGTCTCTCAGAGACCTGGCTAAAGCCACAGCACACCAATACCATGTTCCAAATAGCAAGCTATGCCCTTCTGCGCAAAGACAGACCAGGCAAAAAAAAAGGGTGGCAGTGCTGCTATATATGTCAGGGAATCTCCCTCTGCCACCACCACCCTTTGTGCAGATAATGACTCCCCCAGTGACTGGCTTATTGCAGAAGTTACTTTGGCCTCAACCAAGAAACTCTACCTGGGTAGTTGCTACAATCCCCTGAATGGGAGTGTAGCTGGTCTCCAAAGCATGCTCACTGGAATTGGGTCCCTCTCCCCTACCAGGAAAGCTATCCTTTTTGCAGAAGTCAACTTCACCAACTTGCTCAAACAGCATAACTTGGTGCAAATCATCACTCTCCCTACTCAACTTAACCCTTGTACCTCGTCTCATTCCCTAATTGACTGGGTAATAACTAACTGTGAGGACAGGATTCTACATGCTGGTACACTATCTGACTCTTTAAGTGATCACTCCTCTACCTATGCCATCTGGTCATCCAAAACCCCCCATCCTTCTCCCAAGTATCTATCCATTCATAAATTTAATTGTCCTGACATATCCCTCCTCCTAGAGAATGTAAGGGCCATAAATTGGCAGGGCATCTATGCTCTCACTGATGTGACCCTTGCTGTCAATTACTTCCACAAGGCAATTCTGGACATTCAGGATCATCAATTCCACATTACCACTCAAATGTATTAGAGGTGGCTGCATGCACTGGATGACCCAAGAACTCCTTACCCTTATGAAGGAGAGGGACCACAAGTGTACTACCCACAAAGTAACACCCCCCCGCTATGTGGAATGAATACCGGCACAAGCACAATTGCTGCAAGCACATGGCTAGAACCCCAAAATGTAATTATTACCTTAAGCTTCAGAGGAACAGCCATGGTAACCCTAGAAAATTCTGGAACTCTATTAGTTCTCTTCTTACTTCCTGAACCAACAGCCCTAATATACATCTAAGTTCTTCTCTGGCCTATTGACTGCCTCTACAAGGTTGCCAAGGCATTCAACAATAAATTCTCTGACCTGTTAGCACTCCTCAGCAAACCACCTCCTTGTACTCCCGCTTACTCGGGGCCCATGTGCTGCATCCCCCCTCCAGTCAGTCCCTGTGCCCAGGGACCGGCTCTGCCCACCTAACTCCTTCCATCCCCCTTCTGTCACCCTCCATCACCCCTCTTTCTATTTCAAAGCCATTCCACTAATGATACCTTTAAACTCCTAAAGAGTCTACCCAATTGGGGTAGCCCAGGTTCTGGCAGCCTCTCCCCTACCTTGCTCAAACTTATCTGGCAGAGAACACCAGCACGAAGGAGCTGCTGTTGTGACTGGACTTCTCCACTGGGACTAAAGAAGTAGAACTCTACTACTGGGACCTTAAATTTAGGGTAAAAAAAAGTGTGTTTGTCTGAGTTGGCTGAAGTGAATTGTTATCTGTGCAGTTATCTAGGTGTTAGTCTCAGGTGGCTGAAGGGGGGTTGTTATCTGTGGCTTAGCTAGAAGGAAGCCAGGTTAAAGCCAGATTTAAACACTGCCCTAGATAGCTTTTGCCAGAGAACTAGCAGAGAACACCAGGATGAAGAAGCTGCTGTTGTGACTCGACTTCTCTACTGGGACTATATCGCCCTCCTTCCGTCCCCTCCACCTGAAGCCAGTTCTACTTTTATAGGCACAGGATTTGACTGACAAAAGGAACTTACTGTTTGGGAGCAGGAAGTGAGTGGTCACAGAGCCACCAAACTCACCATCCTAGAAGGACAAGAGTAGCTCTCCATCCCCCCCAGCTGCTGGAGGTCCGCCTCTGAGCAAGTAAGGAGACTACAGAGAAATATAGGATCTTCTTGTCTCAGAACAGGAAGATCAGGAGCTTAAAGGGCACAGAGGCAGTAAGTAAGTAGGGAGAAAAAAATAAATAAACAGAGGAAAGAGTAAGTATTTCAAACAACAGTGAAGGGGCCAGAAATAAGACATGATGGGAGTGGTGCAGTGCAGTGGCTGAGGAGCAGCAGTCTTCCAGGAGATGTTCCAGAGGATGTGGCATTGTCCCATCTGCAGGCACCTCTCTGGGTTGGGGGAGGAGATTGCTCATCTCCAGGCTGAGTTGGCCAGGATTTGTGGGACCTCCTTTCCCATCCAGTGACCACCAGGGCCACTGCCTTTGCCTCAGAGGTTGCCAAGAAAGAGGAGTGGTTGAACCACAGTGGGCTCAGGGAGGGTGAGTGTGGTGGTACAGAGGCGCATCCCTCCAGTTGTACCTCTACAGAATTCATATGCCATTCTGACAAAGTGTGGTTCCTCTATGGAGGCACCCACAGTGGAGACCAAGGAAGATGCTGGGAACTTCCACAAAGGAGACCTACAGGAGGGTGGCATGGGACCCTACAGGGGAAGGAAACAACTCCCGGTGGGGGACTCCATTGTTAGGAAGGTAGAACTGGGGGAGGAAAGGAAGAGGGAGGTAAGATGCCTGCCTGGCACCATGGCTTGGAGGGACAGGGAGTGAATCCTCAGGATTGCCATAGCAGCTGCACAGGGGAGGGAGCTGGATGTCATTATCCTCCTAGGGACAAATTACCTGGCTAAGAAAGGGATCAGAGCAGTGCAGGAAGAGTTTGTGGAGTTGGGGAGGGGCCTTAGACAAGTAGCACGCACAATAACCTCCTTGGAGGTACTGCCTGTCTATGGCGTAGGTGAGGCTAGGGTGCTCCACACCATGGGATTCAATCAGTAGTTGAAAAACTGGTGCAGAGCTCAGGGATTTGGCTTCATTGGGGACTGGGGATCCACCTGGAGTGATGGTAGCCTATACTGGCATGATGGTCTGCATCTGTCCAGGAGGGAACCAGGATCCTAGGTGATAGGTTCAAATGCCTATTGGCAAGCATTTAAACCAGCCAAGGGGGAAGCACTGGAAAGGAGACAGGGAAATACTTGCCCCCAAAAATCAGGGTAGTAAGTAAGGTAAACACCAAGATAGAGATGTTGATAGGGAGAAGGGCAGGGGTAAATGGAGAAAGTGACAAAGGCAATAAGGACAGGGATGGGGCAAAAAGGGGTAAGGCCATCAGGAAATGGAGAATAATGAGTACCAATGCCCATAGTCTGGGCAACAAGCTCCCTGAACTGGTGGTCTTGATGGAAGAGGGATGCCTGGATATTGTAGCAGTTACAGAAACATAGTACACAGAGAACCATGTCTGGAATGTTAACATACCAGGGTACACAATCTATAGGAGAGACTGGGAGGGTAGAAGAGGGGGAGGAGTAGCTCTCTATGTAAGGGAAGGGATAAAAGCAACTGAACAAAAGAGTAAACAGGGAGGAGAGGAGGCACTGTGGGTCACCCTAGAGACTGGAAATAGTACCACAATCCGCACAGGGGTTGTAAACAGACCCTCAAGTCAGAAGGAGGGAATGGACAAGGATATGACAGAAGGCATTCTTAGGATGGCAGAGAAAAGGGGAGGTACTGTTGATGGAAGACCTGAATATGCAAGATGTTAACTGGAGCACATTTGCTGCAGCCACATCCAAGAGCAGGGCCATTCTCGATGCCCTTCAGGTGGCATGCCTCAGACAGCAAGTTTTGGAACCCACTCATGAGGGAGCAATCTTAGACCTCGTACTCTCAAATGGGAACAGTGAGAGGACCTCAGATCTAGAAGTGGGTAGCCATTTGGGAACAAGTGACCACCAGACAGTGTGGTGCACGAAAAACTCAGCTACAGAGTCAAGCCATACAAAAGTGAGGGTACTGGACTTCAGGAGGGCTGACTTTGGCAAGATGGGAGAGTGCTTTAGAAAAGCACTAGCAAACAGTCTAGAAGGAGGGGTGGAGCAACAATGGGGAAACATCAAAACTGCCATCACAGAGGCAACAAGTCTTTGTGTGAAGCAAATTAAAAAATCAAAATGAAAGAAAAACCCACTATGGTTCTCAAAAGAGGTGGCAGGAAAGGTCAGGGAGAAAAAGATAGCATTCAGGACGTATAAGGAAACACAGATGGAGCAGGAGAGAGAGAGAGAGCTGTACCAGTTAAGGCAGAAGGAAGCAGGGAGGGAAGTCAGAATAGCAAAGGCCCAAACTGAGAAAAAGATAGCCAACTCAGTTAAGAAGGGCGATAAAACCTTTTATAGGTACATCAGGGAGCATAGAAAGACAAAGGGAGGGATAGTGAGGCTGAATAGAATGGACAGTGGGTGGGCATAAAGGGACAGTGAAAAAGCAGGGATACTGAACAAATATTTCTGCTCAGTATTCACAAAAGAGGAGGAGGGGGAGGTGTCTAATCCAATTAACAGAAGCACTCTGGATACGGGGTTGATCCCAGTCCTTTCACAGAAGAAAGGGTTCTGAATGAACTCCTAAAACTGAAGGTGGACAAAGCAATGGGGCCTGATGGAATTCACCCCAGAATTCTAAAAGAATTAAGGGGAGAACTAGTGAAACCACTGACTACCCTTTTTAACAAATCATGGGAGGATGGTGTGGTACCTGAGGGCTGGAGGAAGGCAGATGTGATTCCCCTTCACAAAAGTGGGACCAAGGGCAGGAAACTACAGACTTGTCAGTTTGACCTCTGTGGTAGGGAAAGTGATGGAATCACTTCTGAATGAAAGAGTTGTTGAGTACCTAGAGGCCAGTGGGGCACAGGACCCAAGGCAGCATGGGTTCACAGTGGGAAGGTCATGTCAGACGAATCTAATTGATTTCTTTGACTGGGTGACCAAAGTAGTAGACCAGGGAGGGGCTGTGGACATGGCCTACCTAGACTTTAGCAAGGCATTTGACACAGTCCCACACAAAAGATTAATAGTCAAATTAACCAGCCTGAGAGTTGGTCCCAGGGTGGTAGCCTGGGTAAAACATTGGCTGGATAACAGGACACAGAAGGTAATTGTAAATGGAGTCCAGTCTGAAGAAAGAGGGGTTGCTAGTGGGGTTCAGTACTGGGTCCACTCCTTTTCAATGTCTTTATAAGTGACATTGCAGAGGGACTGGAAGGAAAAGTATGCCTCTTTGCAGATGACACAAAGATCTACAACAGGGTTGATATACAAGGAGGCATGGAATGGTTGAGAAGGGACTTGGCAAGGTTGGAGGAATGGTCAGAAGTATGGCAGCTTGGATTCAATGCAAAGACATGCAAAATAATGCATATGGGAAACAAAAACCCAGGGGAAGATTACACAATGGGGAGAGGTAGTAACAACAAGAAAAATGGAAAGGGACCTGGGGGTAATCATATGAGATGCCCTTAAGGTTAGCAAGCAATGTGAGAAGGCAATACGGAGGGCTGGGGAGATACTGGGATGTATAGGGAGAGGCATCACCAGCAGAAAACAGGAAGTTGTTATCCCTCTGTACAGACAGTTGGTGAGACCCCATCTGGAGTACTGTGTCCAGTTCTGGAAACCCCATCTCCTCAAGGACATAGACAGGATAGAGGCAGTCCAGAGGAGGGCAGCTAAAATGGTGCAGGGTCTGCAAGAGAAGCCATATGAGAAGAGACTAAAGGAGCTTAATATGTATACCCTTGAGGAAAGGAGGGAGAGGGGGACATGATAGAAACTTTTAAGTACCTCAGTGGAATCAACAAAGTCCAAGAGGGTAGCAGCTTTCAGAAAAAGAGATGTGCAAGAACAAGGGGACACAATCTGAAGATGGGGGGTGGTTCAGGGGCAATGTGAGGAAGTATTTTTTCACAGAGAGGGTGGTGGACACATGGAACAGCCTTCCTGAGGAGGTTGTGGGGTCTAAAACTGTGGGAGAATTCAAGAATGCATGGGACAGACATGAGGTAATTTTTGTGGGGGGTAGGAAGAAATAGGCTGTTGGTTAATTAGGATCTGCAGCTTATCCTCTAGGTAGGGAAATGGGCAGACTAGGTGGGCCAAGTGGTCCATATCTGCCATCAAAGTCTATGTTTCTATCTCCTCTGTGATTTCTAAACCCCTCACCTTCAGTTCCAATCTTGCCCTATCCACCTCCACTATGCCCTTCCCCTGGAAGTCAGCCAAGGTTGTGTCTATTTTTAAAGCCGGTGATCCCCTCTCATCTGACAACTATCGGACGATATCTATTCTACCTCACCTAAGTAAGCTGCTCGAAAAGATTCTGCCTCACCAACTATCTGAATACCTCATTAAAAACAACATCTTAGGCAGCCAGCAGTATGGATTCCATAAACATCACAGCACCACTACAGCTCTGGCCTTATTTACTGATCATATTCTTATCAATATGGATCAAGGGTGGGCCAAAGGTGCTGTCTTTGTAGATCTATCTGAAGCCTTTGATCTGGTAAACCACTCCCTCCTCCTCTCCAAACTACACTTGATCAGCTGTTCCGCGGAGACCACCAACTGGTTTTCAAGCTACCTCTTTACCCACTCCCTAACTGTCTGTATTGGCCCCACAACGTTCCCTGCCCTGTCAGTCACCACCAGAGTACCTCAGGGCTCCATCCTGGGCCCTCTGCTCTTCTCCATATTTGTTAACACTCTCTCCTCAAAAAGCCTAACCTGCAACTCACACCTTTACACAGATGACCTGGTCATCTTCTACAGTGACAAATCCATTCCTCGTATATCCTCTGTCCTTACCCAGAACTATTGTGCTGCCCATAACTGGTTCTCATCTAACTTGTTGCTGGTTAATGCTAAGAAAACTAAGGCGATGCTTGTTGGCTCCAAACTGTACCATGCCAGACACACTGATGCCAACTCTTCTCTCCTCATTTACCCTCCCGCTAGCCCTCCTCTTGAAACCGTCCCCTCCTTCAAATACTTGGGAGTAACACTGGACCTCTCTCTCTCTCTCTCTCTCTCTCTCTCTCTCTCTCTCTCCTTCACCGAACACACTAACCTTGTGGTTCGTAGGGTTAATCAGAAGCTTGGTGCTGCTTACCATATCAGATTCTACCTGTTTCCTGGGACTCATTTGGTGATTGTTAAAGGAAATCTTTCTATCCTGGCTTACTGTTCCCCCATCTACTCATGAGTCTCTTCCATGTTCTGGGCTAGGCTCACATCTACCTACAACAGCATGTACTGCTTCACACTGTCCACTCCTTACTCCAGTCACCACTGTGACCTTTACCAATCACTCGGCTGGCTCTGTCTGCAAGGTTGCTTTGATTATTTACTTGGATGTTTCATCAATACTTTCCTCAGATGCAACCCTGCTTGTCCCAGGTAGTACCCCGCGAGAGAATAATAAAGCTTGTTCATCCATCCCTACTAATGTTTCTGACTAAGCTCCTCATATTCTGCTCATGCTTGGTTGTTGCCTATTGGAATTGCTCTCGTGGGGGAGGGTCTACTGTTGTTTTACTCCTCAGCATTTTAACCACAGCTGCCTGCTTATCATTTTCATTATTCTATTGATTTGCTACATTCACTGTTTCCACCCTTACTATACATACTTCTGTCCCGAATTGTACCATTTTCTGTATTGAACCTATTGTATATTTTTGTATGTGCATTTTTGTAGAGTTGTATTGAACCAATGTATACTTCTGTATTCTCTACTTGTGCCTATTGGCCCAGGTCATGTCTGTAAATGGTCATTTGAACCAGAACACCTACCAGGTTATCAAACACATAAATAAATAAACAAATATATATATATATAAAATAGAATAAATCGCGGCTGCGGAGGTACATACAGATATGAGATAAGGAGGTAGTTACAAGTTGAATGGGTAGGTCAGGCCATACACACATATACAGTACATACCTGTGTATATTATTATTCTAGGTTTGTATAGTTGGGTATCTTTGAATCTGATGTACAGTGGAGGTCCCCCTTCCCCACGACAGGGAACCAGGTTTCATTTTTTTTTTTGAAAGCCACAAAAAGGGTTTTCTATTATCTTAATTTAGCCCCAATGAGTTTTACAGTTGATCATTCTGTTGTTACTATATGTTGATGCTATTAATATTTTTGAGAAACCTAGACATTTTTTAGATTCTAGCCTGAGTGACATAGAATTTGGAAACAAGAAAATGCTTCTTCTGTGTAACTTCATCAGACCTATGGTGTTTGTAAGTTACATGGTATATATTGCCATTTTTCCAGGTTCATGGAAATTATTTACACAACAGTAATGTGCATCAACTGTTGTATAAGTTTTTTGCTGCTTTTCTAAATAAAGTATAAATAAAAAGAATTTAGAGAAAGACAATACTTCAAAGTTGTAACTGAAAGAGCCTACACACAGGCAGTCAATACACCATGGATTAAGTTGCTAAATCAAAATAGTGCAAAGAAGGAGGAGAAATATTGACTCTGATAATGGAATTTAACCCTGCTACAGTGGAATTTGGTCAAAGAATCAAACATAACTGGTACATTTAAGAAATGAGCCAAAACTTTGATCATGCACACAAACCCTTTGGTCTCATACAGGGGAGGCAAGAATTTAAAAGACAGCCTGATTCAGTCTGTGCTTCCACAAAACGAACATGCAATACATGGCTACCAGCACCAGCTAAGGGCAACTATTGATGCAGCCACTGCAAGCATTGCTCAAATACTCAGAATACTACATTGCTCACACATCCAAGAAGCAGGAAGAAATACTGGAATAAAGATTTTATAAACCACTCAACAAAAAGTGGTCATATACATTTTCACAACCCCTTGGGGTCAAACTACATTGGACAAACTAAGCGCATTATGAAACTAAGGATTGCAGAGCATAAAACAGCCATAAGAACAAGCAATAAATCATACAGCTAGGCTAAGAATGCAAACAATGGTTCAACAGCCAACTTTCATTTAATTTCATTTTATTCTTTGTTAACCGGGTAAAGACACTAGACCAATGGTACCATTTCAGACCCGACCCAGACAAAAAACAGAGATAACATACAAGGCATCAACAATAATACATATTACAAATAACAATTACAAAAGATGTAGACAATAGATGCTGTTTTAACTTTAGTTTAAAATTAGATACAGTAGTAGCAAGTCTAATGCTAACCGGAAGAGCATTCCAGACAATGGGGGCTGCCACAGAGAATGCTCTTTGACTAATCTTAAGAATATGCTGGGGAACATTGAATAAGGGACCATTAGCTGACCTCAGGCACAGTAACAATTGTCTTCTAGAACCTAAATAGGAGAGAGGAAAAAGAGATTCAAAATGAGAACACTTAAACATCAAACACCCGACTGAATACCCAGTCCAACAATTAGGTGATAACCAACCCAGATGTGAATAAAGGCTACAATGAAGGAGGTGACTAGAGGCTGCAAGGACAAATCTGCAAATATTATTAAAAGTAACAGCCAAAGCATTTAACTCTTTACACCTAATATTAAGATAAATTCCAGACACATGGTCAAAATGGGGAAGAAGAGACCCAATAGCAATTGCTTTCCTAGTCTCTAATGTAAAACAGGATTTAAATTTATATAATAATCCTATTTTCTGATTAATCATTTTGACAACAGAATGTACATGATGAGAAAAAGTTAAACAAGGATCCAAGGATACCCCAAGGTATCTAAACTGAATAACCAGATGTAACAAAAGGCCCTGATGATCAAATATTGTTAACCTCGGGTTGTCCTCCAGCATGGATGGCACACCAAAAAGCATAACCTTAGTTTTACTTGAATTTAAGACCATAGCATTACAGGTCAGCCAAGAGCAAACATCACCAAAATCTTTATCCAACACAGAAGAAAGTTTAGACACTGATTTGAATTGGGCGAAGATTATTAAATCTTCTGCATATAAAAAGGAGCCACTAAGTTTATAAACCTGAGGTAATTGATTAACAAAAATAGAAAACAATAGAGGGCCCAAAATAGACCCTTGTGGTACACCACAATGAATGGGGGACACAGCCGAGGCAACAGAGCCAACCTGAACAAACTGGCATCTATTACTTAGGTAATCTCCAACTCAATTAACAGCTGCTTTATAAAAACCAAAATGATACAATTTAGAACAGGTAAGATCATGGTCAATCAGGTCAAATGCCCTGGTCAGGTCTGTGAACACCGCCCCTGTCATCTTATCTTTCTCAAAACCATGCAGGATGGTGTCCGTGAACCCAACCAAGGCAGTCCCCATTCCATGAAACTTACGGGAGCCATGTTGCAGCTTAGCCAACAGATCATAAGTCCCCAGATAGTCATTATTCTGCTTTCCCATTATGTTTTCAAGCAGTTTATCAAGTGGATTTAAAATGGAAATAGGTCTGAAATCATCTAAGGTACTTGCATTACTTTTTTTAGGGACTGGAACCACTCTTGCTTTCTTCCATTCAGTAGGGAATACACCAGTTGTTAAAGACAGGTTACATATATAACATAAAGGGTCAGTAATGAATGAAATAACTAGTTTAAAAAAAAAATTACCATCAAGCCCACCCCCACAATCACTGATTCTGTCTGGAATTGACTGCAAATGTTTCAGGACTTCAGGTGGGGCAACTTCAGTAAGTAGCAGTCTGGGTCTATTATCCAAAACAGGTTCTGACTTAGATTTAATGTCATCAGACTGTAGGAAAGCACTCCTGTAGCTAGATACATCGGTGTATTTATTATTAAGCAGTTTGACAATTTCTGGCAGATCAACAATTTCTACATTATCAATCATAATTTTCTGAATATCAACTCTGGGTTTAGCGGACAACAGAGAATTAATATTATCCCAGAATCTCTTGGGGTTAGCACAACTAGCTTTAAAACGCTCCTGATAATAACCTTTTTTTGCTTTCCTAACCTCTGATGACACCAAATTCCTAAGCCTACGATAAAGATTCATAGATGCAATACTAGGAAGCCTTTTAAATGAAGACCAGGCTGCATTTCAGTCCCTAATCAGTTTCTTAATAGCAGGAGAAAACCTCCCAGTAAAAGTACCTCAGCATCGTAAAGCATGCAGAGGAAAAAAAACTTCCTGAATAGGAAGCAGCTGACTGCAGAAGAATTCCAGTGCTGCATCAACATCACGGATAACTTCAAGAAAAGACCAATCAATGGCACCCAGATGAGAATGTAGCAAAGGGATATTAATCTTCTTGAACGATCTAGCTTGAACCAAACGGGGAGTTAAGATGTTGAAAGTTCATAACACAATATATTGCCATATGGTCACTGACAGAGTCAGCCAGAACTCCAGAATTAGCTATTCTATTCTCCTTATTAGTCAAAACCCAATCAAGTGTGGAATGATTCAATGTAGCAGAATTTAAGCGGGTAGGTTCCTTAATACATTGTGTTAAACCATAAGTAAGATGAAGAGACTCTAACCCCAAAGTATCTCTAGCTAACCAGTTTAAATTCACATCACCTACAATAACATCACTGTGCTTGAAAAAGGGGGCACCAACTTCTAAATAATGTTTTAGACCTTTCTGTCCACACTGCAGAGGATTATATAAGCAGTCCACAATAATGTTTTTCTTACCCCCTAAAACAAACTGCAACAACAACCAATCAGTTTCACAATCCTCTTCACTACTAGATTTAAGAGAATTTACTTGGAAGTGTTCCTTAAAACATACCATGACACCACCACCCTTATACCATGACACCGCCTCCCTTCTTCTTACCCTTGTGGGCCACTCTAACATGCTTATACCCCTTTATGCTAAAGACAAATATTCGAAACACTTAGTTCCAACCATGTCTCTGAAAGAGCAACAACATCAGGCTGATAAGAACCAATCAACTGTTCAAATTAAGCCAACTTGGGAATCAAGCTACGAACATTTAGGTGAATAATTTTAAAGCCATGGCTGTTAAAAACTCATTTGTTCCCATAGACGCCATATGGCGTCAGAACCATCCATTGCTGGAATGGACCCAAAATGGCCACCGGGAGCAAATTTAAGAAGGGCAGAAGTACAGTGAGACTCCTGAGGAGTGAACAACGAATTAAAGGGGGTAGGTCTTGGATTCTGCTCCATATCACCTGCTTTCAACAATAGGTAAGCAGTTTGTACAATATAACCCAATTTACGCATAATGGACCTGCCAAAACTTGAAATCTGTGGAACTTCGGAGAGTTCCAACTGTTAACAGAGGTGGAAACATTTCAAAACAACTGAGACAAATTTCAGGAAATGAACAATGCATAATTCCATTATATAGAATTTACATCAGACCAAACCTGGATTATGGCTCCCCCTTTTGGAGCCCCTACATTAAGCAAGATATTAATCTGGTAGAGAGTGTCCAGAGAAGAGTGACCAAAATGATCCCCCAGCTTAAAAATGAAACATACTGTACCAAATAGACTAACAAAAACTGGATTGTTCAATCTCCAGTGTGATGTGGTAACTGTGGGGGAGCACCTGAGGAACAGTGACAGTTGTTTGAAATCACAGATGGAGCAGAACCAAACCACACAAAAACATATATCCTAGATTTTAGGAGGGCAGACTTTGGGAAAATGGGGAGATGCTTAAAGGGGCACTGATGGGAATGGGGAGGGAATCAGGGGTGGAAGAACAGTGGGCAATATTTAAAACAGGGATTACAAGAGTAACAGGATTATGCATTAAGCAGGTTAGCAAGGGGAAAAGGAAGAGGAGGCCATTATGGTTTTCCAACGAGATAGTGGAGAAAGTCAAAGTCAAAAAGATCGCATTCAGGCAATACAAAAAGAAGCAGGCAGAAGGGGATAGGGAGAAGTACCAGGAGAAGCAAAGGGAGGCAGGGAGGTCAGTAAGGGAAGTCAAAGCTAGCTGTTACTAGCCTTGCTTGTAGAGCAGAAAGCAGGTAACTAAAAGAAGCTACATTTTCTTATTAATTTAACACTTACATCTTAGCAGGAGTCAGTGTCTGTTGAGTTTAAGCAAACAGATACTTTATTAGAAGTAGAATGGGCCTTATTTAGGGTTTAAAAAAAAGAAAGAAAGTCAGTATGTGTTCTGTGTTGGGAAGGGTTCTGTATCAGTTTACTTTGTTAAACCAGTAGGAGGAGAGAGAGCTTAATTGGGGGTGTAGCTTAGACACTATAAAAGCAGCTGACTCAAATTACAACTTCCTGTTGCTAGTCTGGCTTGTAGAGCAGAAAGCAGCTAACTAAAAGAAGCTACATTTTTGTAAACCCCTTGTTACTCTGGGTAACTAGAATCCCAGTAAGACCTAGTGGTAGGCAGGGAAGGCAGCTTGTGAAACTCCAGTTAAATGGGTTCCACACTGTCTCACTCTGTTCTCAGTCTCAGGTGAGACTGAGGGATGACATCACCAATAGAACTTTCGCAGCTGCATAAGCCATATTGGAATCTGCAGCAGAGGGAGTTAGATAGAACGTTGGGAGTTTTCAAAGGTAGTAGTCAGTGTCCAGTTTGGTTCAGTAAGTGAAGGTGTGCTCAAGTGGTGGAGACCGCTGTTCAGGTCTCAGTGCCCCTCCCTCTGGGGGGATGTAAAGATCCCCATGCAGATTCCTGGGGCATTCCCCTTAATTCTGCCAAGAGGAAGAAAAGCTGCCAGTTCAGTTCAGCATTTATTTTGAAGGTTGGAAGATTTGTGAGTCGCCTGTGGGGCACCTACAACTAAAGGGTGAGTGTCTGCTCTGACTAAGAGGGCAAAATGTTTTCTTCACCCTGGGACATGTGTGGAAATCTAGGGATTGAGATACAATTTGTGAAGCCTATAGGACTGGGCCAAACAAGTAAAGTAGTGTCAAATGCTAGAGTGCTGTGTGATTCAAGTAATATGTAAAGGAGATGCACCCAGATCATCTACCCTTTAATCTACATTCAGAAGTTCAGAAAAAGGAATGGTTCAGTTTTCCCAGGGAAATGGCCGGGTATGGGCTGTGGGAGCTGGAGGTGGGGGAAACCCCCCATCTTTAGTAACCAGGTCCACCTCTACGGATTTCTGCTGTGGTTGCTACTTTGCCTCATGCACTTGGCCAGTGATGGGGGAAGTACCCAGACGTGGGGTTGCAAAAGGGAAAATCTTTCTAGGAGTCGTGGACTCTAAGTGGTGTGGGGAACCACACCAAGTAAGGAAAAACTCTCTCTATGAGTCGCCGACTCTAAAGTGGTGTGGGGAGCCACGACAGGATAATTAGTTCATTCTTCCAATGGACCGTGGGGAAAACCCAAGTATGTACAAGTCGGGCTGTGTACCCAAAGCGCGTGCAAGTCCACACTGTGTGCCTGGTGGGTCCAGAGCCTGAGGGCTGAAAATGGTGATAGAGTGTTCTGTAGTCTCTAATCTGCATTACCAGGAAATGTAGCCCCATGGGGGTCCGTCTATGCTTTGTTTTGATCAGCTAGTTTGTGAATAAAAGCCACACTGAAGAATCCCATTCCTGGTTCTGGACATTACAGTTATTGTTTCTTGTGTTCGGATTTACTTGGGTGCCCCTGTGCAGAGTAACCAAACCTAGGTCTGCCTGTGCCGAGTAACCTCATCCTCCCCGAACCCAGGTCCCCACCAGGTACTGCTGTCAGCTTCAACAGCATGCCACCTGTCATTTTGGCAAAAAGGCAGGGGTGAGGGATTACATTCATTTTCTTATTAATTTAACACTTATATCTTAGCAGGAGTCAGTGTCTGTTGAGTTTAAGCAAACATATACTTTATTAGAAGTAGAAGGGGCCTTATTTAGGGTTTAAAAAAAAGAAAGGAAAGAAAGAAAGTCAGTGTGTGTTCTGTGCTGGGAATGGTTCTGTATCAGTATACTTTGCTAAACCAGTAGGAGGAGAGAGAGCTTAATTGGGGGTGTGGCTTAGACACTATAAAAGCAGGTGACTCAAATTACAACTTCCTGTTGCTAGCCTTGCTTGTAGAGCAGAAAGCAGCTAACTAAAAGAAGTTACATTTTCTTATTAATTTAACACTTATATCATAGCAGGAGTCAGTGTCTGTTGAGTTTAAGCAAACAGATACTTTATTAGAAGTAGAAGGGCCTTATTTAGGGTTTAAAAAAGAAAGAAAAGAAAGAAAGTCAGTGTGTGTTCTGTGCTGGGAAGGGTTCTGTATCAGTTTACTTTGCTAAACCAGTAGGAGGAGAGAGAGCTTAATTGGGGGTGTGGCTTAGACACTATAAAAGCAGGTGACTCAAATTACAACTTCCTGTTGCTAGCCTTTTTTCTTACTAATTGCCCTGCATCCCACCCACCCTAAGCCAGTTCTACTTTTATAGCCACTGGATTTGACTGTCAACAGGAACTTCCTGTTTGGCAGTAGGAAGGGAAGGATCTTAGAAAAACATTGGTATTGTCAACCCTAAAGGAAAAAAGTAGCTCATTCTCCCCCCCCCAGCTGCTGGTGGTCTGACACTGAGCAAGAAACAAGGAGGCTACTGAAGAATATAAGAAGTTACTGTCCCAGAACAGGAAGGGTGAGAGTTGTAAGGAGAGGAGAGGGTAAGCATACAGAGAAACAGGTGAGGGGACACAAAATAAGACATGATAGGAGTGGTGCAGTGCAATGGCTGTGGGGCGGCAGTGTTCCGGGAGATATTCTGGAGACTGTGATGCTGCCCTATTTGCAGGCACCTCTCTGGTCTGAGGGAGGAGGTTGCCCATCTCCCGGGCTGACCTGGCTAGGATTTGTGAAACCTCTTCCCCCACCCAGGGACCACCAGGGCCAATGCCACTACCTCAGAGGTTGCCAAGAAAGAGGAGAGGCTGGACCAGGGTGGACTCAGGGAGGGAGAGGGTGGTGGAATGGAGTTGCATCCCTCCAGCTGTACCTCTCCATAATTCATTCGCTCTTCTGGTGGATAGTGGTTCCTCTACGGAGGCACCTGCAGTGGAGACCAAGGAGGATGCTGGGAACCTTCACAAAGGAGACCCACAGAAGAGTGGCATGAGACCCCACAGGGGAAGGAAACAACTCCTGGTGGGGGACTCAATCACTAGGGGGGTAGAAATGGGGGAGGAAGGGGAGAGGGAGGTAAGGTGCCTGCCTGCCACCACGGCTTGCAGGGACAGGAAGCAAATCCTCAGGATCATGGGAGCAGCTGCACGAGGGAGGGAGCTGGATGTTATTGTCCACCTAGGGACAAATGACCCGGCTAGGAATGGGATCAGAGCAGTGCAAGAGGAGTTTGTAGAGTTGGGGGAGGGGCCTTAGACAAGTAGCGCATACAGTAACCTTCTCGGAGGTGCTGCCTGTCTATGGAAAGGGTGATGCTAGGGTACTCCTCACCAGGGAATTCAATGAATGGTTGAAAAACTGGTGTGGAGCTCAGGGTTTTGGCTTTATTGGGGACTGGGGAGCCATCTGGAGGGATGTAGACCTATACTGGCACGATGGTCGGAGAAAGAATCTCAGATTTAGAAGTGGATAGCCATCTGGGAAGAAGTGACCACCAAACAGTGTGGTTCACGATAAACACAACCATACAATCAAGCCATACAACAGCAAGAGTATTGGACTTTAGGAGGGCTGACTTTGGGAAAATGAGAGAGTGCAGGGTTTTATTTAACTCTAAAAATTGATTAACGTTTTGCTTATAAAAGTGCTAAAACATTGTGAAAATGCATAGCACTTGCCTCACTGTGTTTAACAAACATAACACTTCTAGAAAACCTATATAAATACTTTCTGTGCAGTTAGCATTATCAGAAGAAAAAAACTGCTAATCAATTATTTAAAACCCTGGAGTGCCTCAGAAAAGCACTAGCAAACAGGAAAGAAGGAGGGGTGGAGGAACAATGGAGAGTAATCAAAACAGCCATCACAGAGGGAACAAGCCTTTGTGTAAAGCAAATCAACAAAACACAACGAAGGAAAAAAACGCTATGGTTCTCAAAAGAGGTGGCAGAGAAGGTTAAGGAGAAAAGGATAGCATTCAGGAAATATAAGGAAACAGAGAAAGAGAAGGACAGAGAACTTTATCAGTTAAAGCAGAAAGAGGCTGGGAAGGCAGTCATAATAGCAAAGGCCCAAACCGAGGAAAGGATAGCCAATTCTGTTATGAAGGGGGATAAGACCTTTTATAGGTACATTAGGGAGAGAAGAAAGACCAAAGAAGGGATACTGAGGCTTAATAAAGGGGAGGGAATGTGGGTAGAGGGTGACAATGAAAAAGCAGGGATACTGAATGAATATTTCTGCTCAGTATTCACAAAGGAAGAGGAGGGGTAGGTACCTAAACCAAACAAGACAAACACTCTGAAGACGAGGGTCGATACCAGTCCATTTACAGAAGAAAGGGTTCTGAAAGAACTAATAAAATTGAAGGTGGACAAAGCAATGGGGCCTGATGGGATTCACCCAAGAATTCTAAATGAACTAAGGGTAGAACTAATGACACCGCTGACTACTTTCTTTAACAAATCATGGGAGGATGGGGTGGTACCTGAGGAATGGAGGAGGGTGGATGTGATTCCTCTTCACAAAAGTGGGAGCAGGACAGAGGCAGGAAACTGCAGACCAGTTAGTTTGACCTCAGTGATAGGTAAAATGATGGAATCGCTTCTGAAGGAAAGAATTGTTGAGTACCTAGAGGCCAGTGGGGCACAGGACCCAAGGCGGCATGGATTCATGATGGGAAGGTTGTGTCAGATGAATCTAATAGATTTCTTTGACTGGGTGACCAAAGTAGTAGACCAGGAGGGGCTGGACATGGCTTACCTAGATTTTAGCAAGGCATTTGATACAGTCCCACACAAAAGATTAATACACAAGTTAGCCAGCCTTGGAGTGGGTCCCAAGCTGGTAGCCTGGATAAAAAATTGTCTAGACAACAGGACACAAAGGGTAGTAGTAAATGGAGTCCACAGTGAAGAAAGGAGGGTAACTAGCGGAGTACTGCAGGGTTCAGTACTGGGACTGGTCCTTTTTAATGTCTTTATAAGTGACATTGCAGAGGAACTGGAAGGAAAAGCATGTCTCTTTGCAGATGACACAAAGATCTGCAACAGGGTTGATACACCAGATGGAGTGGAAAGGATGAGAAGGGACTTGGCAAGGTTGGAGGAATGGTCAAATGTATGGCAGCTCAGATTCAATGCAAAGAAATGCAAGGTAATGCACCTGGGAAACAAAAACCCAGGGCAAGAGTACACAATGGGGGGTGAGATACTGACAACAGTAAAAATGGAAAGGACCTGGGAGTAATTATATCAGATGACCTAAAGGTGGGCAAGCAGTGTGAGAAGGCAGTAAGGAAGGCTGGGGGGATATTGGTAGAAAACAAGAGGTTGTTATCCCTCTGTACAGACAGTTGGTGAGACCCCATCTGGAGTACTGTGTGCAGTTCTGGAGACCCCATCTCCACAAAGACATAGACAGAGTGGAGGCTATCCAGAGGAGGGCAACCAAAATGGTGCAGGGTCTGCACCAGAAGACATATGAAGAAAGACTAAAGGAGCTTAATATGTATACCCTTGAGGAAAGGAAGGAGAGAGGAGACATGATAGAAACTTTCAAGTACCTCAAGGGAATCAACCAAGTCCAAGAGGGTGGCATATTTCAGAAAAAGAGATGTGCAAGAACAAGGGGTACAATTTGAAGATAGAGGGGGGACGGCTCAGAGGTAATGTGAGGAGTATTTTTCACAGAGAGGGTTGTGGATGCATGGAACAGCCTCCCTGAGGAGGTCGTGGAGTCAAGAACAGTGGGGGAATTCAAGAATTCATGGGACAGACATAAGGCAGTCCTAGTGGGGGGTAGGAGGAAGTAAGCTGTTGGTTAATTAGGATCTGCAGCTTATCTGTTAGGTAGGAAATGGGCAGACTAGGTGGGCCAAGCGGTCCTTATCTGCCGTCAAATTCTATGTTTCTATGTAAAGCTCAGACAGAAGAGCGCATCACAAAATCAGTGGGTAGAGGGGACATAAGTGAGAAAAGAAGGGCAAAGGGAGGGATAGTGAGGATGAAGGGGGAGGATGGGGCAGCGTGGGGGATGACAACAATAAAGCTGACATGTTAAACAGATATTTCTACTCGGTCTTTACTGAGGAAGGTAATGGGTCTGAAGGGAGTACAAGGGGTGGGAATGGTGAAGAAATAGATACAAGCCCCTTTACATGGGAAAGGGTCCTAAAGGAACTGGAAAGAACAAGAGTCGATAAAGCAATGGGGCCAGATGAGGTGCACCCCAGGGTCCTAAAGGAACTAAGAGAGGTGGTGGCTGAACCTCTGGCAATCCTGTTTAGCCAATCACTGGAAACAGGGATGATACCCAAAGACTGGAGGACAGCAGATGTTGTCCCCTTATACAAAAGTGGGGACAAAGAAGAAGAAGAGGGGAACTACAGACCAGTCAGCCTGACCTCGGTAGTGGGGAAGTGGGGAAGACCATGGAAGCACTACTGAAAGAGAGATTGGTGGAATATTTGGTTGCCAGCGGACTACAGGACCCGAGGCAGCATGGTTTCACCAGGGGGAGGTCATGCCAGACTAACCTCATTGAATTTTTCAACTAGGTGACAAGGGAGGTGGTTCGGGGAGGGCAGTGGACGTGGCTTATCTGGACTTCAGCAATGCCTTTGACACTGTGCCACATAGAAGGTTATTAAACAAACTGGGGAATATGGGAGTGGGCAGGGCAGTAGTGTAGTAGGTGGGTAATTGACTGGGCAGCAGGACGCAGTAGTAAATGGCTGTCACTCCATAGGGGAAAAAGTGACTAGTGGGGTACCACAGGGATCAGTGCTTGGACTAGTCCTATTCAATGTCTTTATCAGTGACATTGCGCAGGACCTAGAAGGCAGAATTTCCCTGTTCACTGCTGACACGAAGCTCTGTAACAGAGTGGACATGCCAGAGGGTGTAGACAGAATAAGGAGGGACCTGCAGAAGCTTGAAGAATGGTCAAGGGCTGGGCAGCTGAAATTCAACGTAAAGAAGTGCAAGATAATGCAAATGGAACACAAAAACCCTGGAACAATATATCAGTTGGGGGTGAAGATATACTGTAGCATGAACCAAGCAGGAACGGGACCTTGGGGTTATTATCTCTGATGACCTCAATGTAGGGGAAATAGTGCGATAAGGCAGCAGGTAAAGCAAATAGGATGCTAAGATGAATAGGCAGGGGCATCACCAGCAGGAAAAGGGAGGTCATAATTCCACTATACAAGACACTAGTGAGACCCCACCTGGAGTACAGTGTACAGTTCTGGAGACCTTATCTACGAAAGGACATAGACGGGTAGAGAAGGTTCAGAGGAGGGCAACAAAGATGGTAGAAGGATTGCATCACAAGTCCGATAAAGACAGGCTGAAGGACTTTAATATGTACTCCCTGGAGGAGAGGAGGGAGAGAGGGATATGACAGAGACATACAAGTGCCTTTCAGGGAGGAACAGAGTGCAGGAATACACTATTTTCCAGCGAAAAAGATGTTCCAAGACTAGAGGCCATGGGATAAAGTTGGAGGGAGGGTGATTCAGAGGAAATGTGAGGAAGAATTTCTTCACAAAAACTGTGGTGGACAAGTGGAACACCCTGCCAGAGGAAGTGGTGGGGGCTGAAACAATCACGGGATTTAAGAATACATGGGATAGACATAAGGGAATTCTGGAGGTCAGGGGTAAGGGGCAACAGACTTCTAGAAAAACAAAGGGAACTTACAAGTTCAAATGGGCAGACTGGGTGGGCCATAGGCCCTTATCTGCCAATAGTGTCTATGTATCTATGTATCCAGAGTAGGAGAATGAGGGGAGACCTACTATTACTTTTCAAGATTATTAACTCTCAGGATCAAATGACCCAACGTGGGCTACGTTTTTGCACCAGAACACCTAACCTTAGATCCCATAAGAGAAAACATTATATTCCCAGGGTAAGTACTAATAAACGACTCAACTACTTCACTATTATGTCAGCACGTCTATGGAATCAACTTCCTAGTGAGGTAGTTTACCAAACAACATTTTTGGGTTTTAAAAACAAGGTCAGTGATTACATCAAAGCAAAGTTTCATTTACAATAATACACCCACTGAGAGTGGGAGACAACCTCGATGGGCAAAATGCCTTCTTTTGTCTTTATCACCTAGTAATACCTAGTAATGTGAAGAGTATAGAATAAATGAATTAGAGATACAGGCACCTAAAGGATTAAATGAAGACTTTGTTGAGTGCATTTCTTTGAAGTATGTGCATAACTAGCATGAAATTCTGACTTTCAGCTTGTTGTACCATCTCATATGTTTGCTATATGTAGTGTTTTATACAGAAATAAATATTTTGGCCCCCAGATTAAAAGCAGATGTACGGTGCAAACGACAGATGTGCTGCGTAGAGGTAGAAAAGTGCACCAGCGCCATATTCAGCCAGAAGGTGTGTGTCGTGCAAACCAAGATGTGCCACCACATAGTGAGCATGGAAATGGTACAGAGGAAGGGGCGGAGATATGAATATGCCACACAGGTGCATATGGAAATGCACTGCTTGAAAGGGACATAGCACAACACGTGTGTGCTGACATGCAAAGGTAGGACTACAAAAGGCAGCCTAAATCAGAAAGCCACCCAGTGTCAGGTGCAAGAACTGCACTGGGAGAGGGGGAGGCAGTGAGAGAGATGGAGAGAGAGTGTGAGAGGCAGAGAGACATTCACACAGTTAGCAGGTAAAACAACATGGCAAGCTTTGTATTTGGAATGACTGCAGTAATGGTTGATGTGAGGAGACTGAGGGAACAACAGGCCAGCTGACAGAGGGCCCATAGCAGGTATGCCCAGCAAAGATGATACCATCCCCACATCACATTTGAACAGATCACAGACACAGAGATTGTAGGGCGGTATCGTCTCAACAGGACACTTCTGAGACAGCTCTGTGAGCTGTTCCATGATGAGCTGCAGGCACCCACACACAGAAGCCATATCATGGTGAGGCAGACAAAGGTCACTGTGGCCATGTGCCTGCTCATGACAGGCACCTTCCAGACACTGGTGGGGGACACCATCAGCATCACCCAGTAGGCCACATCCAGGCTCCTTACACAGTTCCTAAATGCCCTGCTGCCTCATGCTAGCGAGTACATCAGATTCCCTAGCATGGCAGCAGAGCAGACAGAAACAAAGCAGGGCTTTTACAAGATGGTACATTTACCTGGTGTAATAGGCACAATAGATAGCTAATTACCTCAAATCGTGTGCATAACCTGGGTGTTATTTTTTGATGATGACTTGACCCTGAAGTCTCAGGTGTCAGCTGTGGTCAAATCCTCATTTTACCATCTGAGGAATATTGCCCGGGTGAAACACCTGATTCCCCCAGGCGACCTTCCAAAATTGGTCCATGCTTTCATTACTACCCGTCTTGACTACTGCAATGCCCTCTACCTAGGGCTGTCTGGGGTTGATATCCGCTGCTTGCAGCTGGTGCAGAATGCTGCAGCCAGGCTGTTGACTGGTACCTCTAGGACCAGTCACACTACGCCTGTGTTGCGCGAACTGCACTGGCTGCCAGTTCAGTGGCGGATTACCTATCATTGTAGATGAGCTAACGCTGAACTGAATGCTTCCTTTATTCATATGAACAAAAAAAAGATTTACTACTACTACATAAGGTAGGCTTTCTTACCTTCAAAGCCCTACATGAACAGGGACCTGACTACCTTAAAGATCTCCTGACTCCCTACTCCCCCAATCGCCCTCTCCGATCTGCTGACGAGGGATTGCTAGAGATTCCCAGGATTCATCTTAAAATATCTGGATCTCGTGCTTTTTCATTTGCAGTGCCAACCCTGTGGAATTCTCTACCTCATCGGTTAAGAGAATGCCTGACCATCAGCAGTTTTAAATCTATGCTGAAAACTTATTTATTTTCTTTGGCCTTCCCGGATTAATTAACAAATTGATTTTAAATATTTATTGTCTGCTTTTGTACTGTATTTTATAATTTGTACAGTACCTTGACTTTGAAAGGCGCTGCAAAAATAAAGATCGATTGATTGATAGATTGCATCCATGTGGCCCTGAGAGCACCACCTGGCGATGACACTGAACTGTACCGGAACCGCAAGGGATACCACTCCATCAACTGCCAGTTGGTGTGTAATGCCACAGGGCAAATCACCTATGTGTATGCCAATTATCGTAGGAGTGCAGGTGATAGTGGAAATTATCGGACCACTGCTACACAAGTACCATAAATCTTTCATGAATACAGTGCGTGCTTTTGCTTACTGTTAATGTTGGTTGTGTCAGTTTGTTTAAGTTGGGGGGCTTTGCCCCCCACAACCCCCCTTGGTTTTTTTCTTTTTGTGGTTTTCTTTATAGGGGTGAAGACCACCAACTCAAATAAACTACCAAAAAAATAACCCAAAGATTGATATGAGAAAGTAGCGTAACTTGACCTCAAGCTAATAGCCTAGGTCCGTTGGTGGTCCGATAATCTCCACTATCTCTGGAGTGCACATGATGCCTTCATATGGCATCAGTCTGACCTGTGCTGCCAGTTTGAGTTTGGGAACCTGACCGGGGGCCATCTTGTGGGTGAGTGCAACCCTAGCATCTGAAAAGGTGTAAACCAGGTACCAAGGGCACAGCCAAGGGGGACGTACAGGAGGCTCTACAGGATGCCATGTGGCATGGCATGCAGACATGCAGCTGGTGGGGGGAAGGGAACAGGGCATGTGGGATGGGAGTGAAGGCCAGGGTGCACCACAGCATGGAAGGGGGTGGCTGGCCACAGTACAACAGAGGCAGGGATACACACAGGCATGGTGTGTGGCCAACACTGTGGGATGTACAGTGCCAGTCGCAGCCAAGGACACAATCACCATTGGCTTTCACATGCAGCCACCGGGGGTGGCTGTGCACACAAACAGGCCATTATTCATGACGTGAGCAGTTTCAGTTTCAGGTTTATTGTTCAACCGACAAAAATAGGACTTTACAATCAGTTTACATAAATACGCATATAAAACTATATCATAAAATCAATCATACAGCTTGTTCAGACAAATACACTAATATATGCTATGCACATCAGTTTAAAGTGCATATTAGAAATTCATTTTCTTTTTACGTGCTATTCCTAAGGCTAGAAATTTTGCTATTAATTCTAGTTCTTCTGTTTTAGGGTGTAAAAGAATGAAAATTGGATCATAATTTAGGTTTACATACTTCCCCAGGAAATCCTTCAGCAATGACGTGAGCATGGCGATAGTGGATGGATGACTGCAGGGAGTGCAGGAATGGTGGCAACAGTGACGCAGCCACACAAATGTGCAGGTGTACAGGTGTAGAACAGCCAGTGCAGTGTCTCAAGAGCCATGAACAGAGCAGGATATACACATGTGTAACAGACTAGCAACTCATCTCCCTTCCTTGCACAGGTGACAGCGCATGCCTCCTCTGGCCATTGACGCTAACACCCATCCTGAGGCCCACATCCAAGGTGGAGAAGAGATACAATGAGGCACAAACCACAACTAGGAACATCATAATGCATGTGCTCAGCATCCTGAAGATGCGGTTTAGATGCCTGGACAGGTCCAGGGGTGCCCTATAGTACTGTCCACAGAAGGTCTTAGACATATTCCTGGCCTGTTGAATGCTATACAACATGGCCATTGATCACGGAATAGTGGTTCAGGACCCTGAGGGCACCATAGTGAAGGACATGGAGCCTGCAGATGGTGATGTGCAGCTGCTGCACAAGAGGGGGAAGCCATGGATGGCCATACTGGGTCGGAGGCACAGGGACACAATCGTGCAGAAACACTTCGGTGATAGGACGTGAGTATGCTTGGCAGATGTGATACAGTAGCCATGCACACATGCACAGCGCATGCCACTGGATGTGTGCACACATGGTAATGGTGGGTATGTGTTGAGTGACACTGGATAGTGTGAACACCTGTATGTGAGTGGCGTCTAGACACATGTCCATGTGAGCCAGATGGCATGCACGGCTGTCCAGTGGTACTGTAATGTAGGGTGCATGGGTCAGAGACATTACAATGACACACACCCACAGTGGTTCACCACAGGACACTCATCACTCCCATGTCATGCCCATGACTACAGGTACCACAACTATGTGCTCTATGGCATCCATGCCAGGTGACAGTGCAGTATGTGATGTGGGGGGGGGGGGATGCGTTGGACATGGTAAACAACACCAGGTTGTAGGTGAACCAGTGTGGCCCATCCAGTGCCTGATGAAATCATGGTCCAGCAGCAGTGTGCACAGACACACTAGGGCATCTGTGTGCGACCCCTATACACATGAATGGAGCCCCTATGAGATGGCATTACTCTCAAGGGTGTGCCACATGCCAAGACATGGGGGGAGTGCTGTGACATGATTATTGGGAGCCATGCAAACCCATAGCACAGCATGATGGGGGGTATGATGTGTGGTGGGCTGTGACTGTGTTGGTGTAGGTGTAAGCAAACGGGGACCCCAATGGGCATGTGGTGTCACACTGAACTGCAGACCACCACATGGTGTTGCTGGGATTGCTGGCTAGGCATCTGGGGAGGGTGTGGCATTGTGGAACCTGGGTGGTGATCGCTCTGGTGTGCTGAGGTTGCTACATGGTGCCTGTGAAGGGGTGGAGAATGCAAAGCCCACAGCCCCGTCACTGTGTGCAGGTGTATGGTGGATGCTATGTCCTGCAGAGCGACTGTACTGGCCTTGCTGTGAGTTCAGCATGGTGCATAGAACAATGCTCCTCATGGAGGTGTATCGTTGTCTGCAACCCCACCACATCATCATGCAGACGCACCTGGGCATCCACAGTGGCCCTAGGTAGCATGGCATGGGTGGCCAGCAATGGGTCCTGGGGCCTTGTTGCTGGTCATGGTCTGTTGTTGAACTGTGGGATGCAGAGAAGGCCTGCTGCATGACGGGGGGGCCCATGCACCTCCCCAGCACGCTGGCTGTCCTGTGGAGATGGCACACATGTGCGGGGGCTGTGAGGGTCAGGGAGGCCTGTCCCTGTTGCAGAACAGGCTGCTGTGCAGCACTGGTTACCCTGTGCTGGTCCAAGACACTCTGCTGCTGAGACGCCTCAGGCCACACTGTGACACCATGTACCTGCACAGTGGCCTGGAGCACATGATGTCCAGTGATCAGCGTGGGGCCAGCCCTGGATGTGTGCCATCAATCTGTGCTGTACCTAGGGGGGACACCATGCAGCAATGTACAGTCCATGTCATGGATGATACCATCAAAGGGTGAATCCCCCATGGACAGTGTCAGGGGCAAGCAGCTCCGCAGGGTCCAGGTTTCCATCTCCGCCACCACCAGGAGCACCTCACCCAACAGCAAGGTCATGGCATCATCAACCTCCGCCACCTCATTAACAGCATCATCATACTCGGGGCCCAGCAGCTTGCATACCATGTGTGGCCTGCTGCAAGGTACACAGCTGGTCCACAACAGTGGCAGGTGCCACTGTTGATGGTACTTAGTTTTCCACAGCATGCAATTGTAAACCACCACTGGCTCCAGCTCATGCAGGTGCTGTGGAAGGAAACACACAACATAGTTAGGATAGACACAACATGGTAAACTGTGTAAACACACACCAGTGGCCACACCTGTACACAAGGTGTGCAGGCAGTACAACATCCTTATGGCTAATGGGTGCCTGTCTGGAGTGACACATGTGGTGTAGACATAGGTGGTGCAGTGTGCACATGTGGCTATGTTATGTGCGAGTCATGACACAACAGACACACCGGACAGTGCCCTGTGAACATGCCTGCCCTGTGCTGAAACATGTAGGTGAGGCCCTTACTAAACACATGAAAACTCACCACACTGGGCCTGTGCAAGGCCAGACTCCTGCTCACCACCTGCAACACCCTGCAGGGCTGCCTGGTGGAATGTGGTTGCCATCAATGCCTCCTGCATGGTCATCTGGCTGGCACGTAATGCCCCATGGCCTGCTGGTCCTGGCATACCTGTGCCAGTAGGCCCTTTGTTCATACCTGGAGGCCACTGGTATGCTTTCTGCACTCCTGGGGTGTGCAGTTGTACACCCCATGTGCATTCACCCCTGGGTCACCTCAAGCCAGCCCTGGTTATACTGCTGCGGTGTGCCTGTCCTGCAGCTCAGAATAGCCTCTCTCAGTACATAGGCCTCAGTCATGGCCTTTACCTCATCCTTTGTAAAGTTAGGCCTCCTACACTTTGTAGAGGACATCTCTGGTGCTATGGAAACACAGTAACACACAAATGACCTGTCAGCAAGGAGTGTTCAGCAAGCACAAAAGCAGAGTATCACACACAAACAATGGGAGCCAGACCTACCTGTAAGGATGCAGTTCCTTCTGTACACCACAGTGGCCTGATAGAGCATCCCTTCTTACATGCTCCTCCACATGCAAATGAGGGGAACACCTCCTCTGTAAAGAGATACAATGTCCTGGATGGACGCAGACTGTGTAATGAGTCCATTTGCATATCCTGGCTGAATAATGCTGTGTTCTGCACTGTGCATACCACTACTAATCACGCATTAATGACTGTGCAGTGGAACACCATGGTGCACATACCTTGGAAGCTGTGCGGTGTCTAGCACACATCATTGAACCGCACAACACAAGCAAGGCACCTTCCGGCGCCATAGGCATTCCATATTGTGCACAGCCTACATCAGATGCCCATGCACCGTTCATGCCTGTCACGCTACCACAGTGCACAGCACGGTCTGGATGGCACAGGTCATGGTACTGCCTGACCTCCACAATATGGCGCCAAGCTGTTGCTAGCCTTGCTTGTAGAGCAGAAAGCAGCTAACTAAAAGAAGCTACATTTTCTTATTAATTTAACACTTATATCTCAGCAGGAGTCAGTGTCTGTTGACATTAGGCAGACTGATACTTTATTAGAAGTGGAAAGGGTCTTATTTAGGGTTAAAAAAAAGAAAAGAAAGAAAGTCAGTCCATGTTCTGTGCTGGGAAGGGTACTGTATCAACTTACTTTGCTAAATCAGTAGGAGGAGAGAGACCTTAATTGGGGATGTGGCTTAGACAATATAAAAGCAGGTGACTCAAATCACAACTTCCTGTTGCTAGCCTTTTCTTACTAATTGCCCTCCATCCCACCCACCCACCCTAAGCCAGTTCTACTTTTATAGCCACTGGATTTGACTGACAACAGGAACTTCCTCTTTGGCAGTAGGAAGGGAAGGATCATAGAGAAACATTGGTTTTGTCAACCCTAAAGGAAAAAAGTAGCTCACTCTCCCCCAGCTGCTGGTGGTCTGACACTGAGCAAGGAAGAAGGAAGCTACTGAAGAATATAGGAAGTTGCTGTCCCAGAACAGGAAGGGTGAGAGTTGTAAGGAGAGGAGAGAGTAAGCATACAGAGAAACAGAAGAGGGGACACAAAATAAGACATGATAGGAGTGATGCAGTGCAATGGCTGTGGGGCAGCAGTTTTCTGGGAGATATCCTGGAGGCTGCGATGCTCCCCTATTTGCAGGCACCTCTCTGGTCTGAGGGAGGAGGTTGCCCATCTCCAGGCTGACCTGGCTAGGATTTGTGAAGCCTCCTCCCCCACCCAGGGACTACAAGGGCCAATGCCACTACCTCAGAGGTTGCCAAGAAAGAGGAGAGGCTGGACCAGGGTGGGCTCAGGGAAGGAGTGGGTGGTGCAACGGAGTTGCATCCCTCTAGCTGTAAATCTCCACAATTCATTTACTCTTCTGGTGGATAATGGTTCCTCTATGGAGGCACCTGCACTGGAGATCAAGGAGGATGCTGGGAACCTTCAAAAAGCAGACCCACAGGAGGGTGGCATGGGACACCACAGGGGAAGGAAACAACTCCTGGTGGGGGACTCAATCATTAAGGGGGTAGAAATAGGGAGGAAGGGGAGAGGGAAGTAAGGTGCTTGCCTGGTGCCACGACTTGGAGGGACAGGAAGTGAATCCTCAGGATCGTGGGAGCAGCTGCACAAGGAAGGGAGTTGGATGTCATTGTCCACCTAGGGACAAATGACCTGGTTAGGAATGGGATCAGAGCAGTGCAAAAGGAGTTTGTAGAATTGGGAAGGGGCCTTAGACAAGTAGTGCATATGGTAACCTTCTCGGAGGTGCTGCCTGTCTATGGAAAGGGTGATGCTAGAGTACTCCTCACCAGGGAATTCAATGAATGGTTGAAAAACTGGTGTGGAGCTCAGGGTTTTGGCTTCATTGGGGACTGGGGGACCACCTGGAGGGATGCAGACTTATACTGGCGCGATGGTCTGCATCTGTCCAGTGGGGAACCAGGATCCTAGGTGAGAGGTTTAAATGCTTCATTGGCAAGCATTTAAACTAGCTAAGGGGGAGGCACTGAAAAGGAGCAGGGAAATCCCAGCTTCCCCCACAAAACACAGTAATTAGTGAGGTACACACCAAGGTAGAGAAGTCATTAGGGAGCAGGAAAGAGGTAAATGTAAAAAAAGGCAAAGGCAGTAAGGACAGGAATGGGGCTAAAAGGGGTAAGGCCATCAAAAAGTGGAGGGTGATGAGTACCAATGTCCGTAGTCTGTGTAATAAGCTCCCTGAACTAGTGGCCTTGATGGAAGAGGGTTGCCTGGATATTGTGGCAGTCACAGAAACATGGTAGACAGGGAACCATGACTGGGATGTCAACATATGCACAATCTACAGGAGGGACAGGGAGGGTAAAAGAGGAGGAGGAGTAGCTCTCTATGTAAAGGAAGGGATCAAAGCAACAGAGCTAAAGAGTAAACAGGCAGCAGATGAGGCACTCTGGGTCACCCTGGAGACAGGAAATGGCACCACAATCCGCATGGCGGTTGTATACAAACCTCCATCTCAGGGGGAGGGAATGGACAAGGAAATGATAGAAGGTTTCCTTAGAATGGCAGAAAAAGGGGAGATATTGTTGATGGGGGACCTGAATATGCCAGATGTTAACTGGAGCACCTTTGCTGCAGGCACATCCAAGAGCAGGGCCATTCTTGATGCCCTACAAGGGGCATGCCTCAGACAGCTAGTATTGGAACCCACTCAGGAGGGAGCAATCTTAGACCTGGTACTCTCAAATGGGGCGGAGAAAGAATCTCAGATTTAGAAGTGGGTAGCCATCTGGGAACAAGCGACCACCAAACAGTGTGGTTCATGATAAACAGCCATACAATCAAGCCATACAAAAGCAAGACTATTGGACTTTAGGAGGGCTGACTTTGGGAAAATGAGAGAGTGCCTCAGAAAAGCACTAGCAAACAGGCAAGAAGGAGGAATGGAGGAACAATGGGGTGTAATCAAAACAGCCATCACAGAGGCAACAGGCCTTTGTGTAAAGCAAATCAACAAAACACAATGAAGGAAAAAAATGCTATGGTTCTCAAAAGAGGTGGCAGGGAAGGTTAAGGAGAAAAGAATAGCATTCAGAAAATATAAGGAAACACAGAAGAAGCAGGACAGAGAACTTTATCAGTTAAAGCAGAAAGAGGCTGGGAAGGCAGTCATAATAGCAAAGGCCCAAACCGAGGAAAGGATAGCCAACTCTGTTAAGAAGAAGGATAAGACCTTTTACAGGTACATTAGGGAGCGAAGAAAGACCAAAGGAGGGATACTGAGGCTTAATAAAGGGGAGAGAATGTGGGTAGAGGGTGACAGTGAAAAAGCAGGGATACTGAACGAATATTTCTGTTCAGTATTCACAAAGGAAGAGGAGGGAGAGGTACCTAAACCAAACAAGAGAAACACTCTGAAGACGAGGGTCGATACCAGTCCATTTACAGAAGAAAGGGTTCTGAAAGAACTAATAAAATTGAAGGTGGACAAAGCAATGGGGCCTGATGGGATTCACCCAAGAATTCTAAAAGAACTAAGGGTAGAACTAGTGACACTGCTGACTACTCTCTTTAACAAATCATGGGAGGATGGGGCGGTACCTGAGGACTGGAGGAGGGTGGATGTGATTCCTCTTCACAAAAGTGGGAGCAGGACAGAGGTAGGAAACTACAGACCAGTTAGTTTGACCTCAGTGGTAGGGAAAATGATGGAATCACTTCCGAAGGAAAGAATTGTTGAGTACCCAGAGGCCAGTGGGGCACAGGATCCAAGGCAGCATGGATTCACAATGGGAAGATCATGTCAGACAAATCTAATAGATTTCTTTGACTGGGTGACCAAAGTAGTAGACCAGGGAAGGGCTGTGGACATGACCTACCTAGATTTTAGCAAGGCATTTGATACAGTCCCACACAAAAGTTTAATACACAAGTTAGCCAGCCTTGGAGTGGGTTCCAAGGTAGTAGCCTAGATAAAAAATTGGCTAGACAACAGGATGCAAAGGGTAGTGGTAAATGGAGTCCGCAGTGAAGAAAGGAGGGTTACTGTTGGGGTACCGCAGGGTTCAGTACTGGTACCAGTCCTTTTTAATATCTTTATAAGTGACATTGCAGAGGAACTGGAAGGAAAAGTATGTCTCTTTGCAGATGACACAAAGATCTGCAACAGGGTTGATACACAAGATGGAGTGGAAAGGATGAGAAGGGACTTGGCAAGGTTGGAGGAATGGCCAAATGTATAGCAGTTCAGATTCAATGCAAAGAAGTGCAAGGTAATGCACCTGGGAAACAAAAATCCAGGGGAAGAGTACACAATGGGGGGCGAGATACTGACAACAGTAAAATTGGAAAGGAACCTGGGGTAATTATATCAGATGACCTAAACGTGGGCAAGCACTGTGAGAAGGCAGTAAAGAAGGCTGGGGGGATACTGGGATGCATAGGGAGAGGCATCAATAGTAGAAAACAGGAAGTTGTTATCCCTCTGTACTGACAGTTGGTGAGACCCCATCTGGAGTACTGTGTGCAGTTCTGGAGACCCCATCTCCACAAAGACATAGACAGAGTGGAGGCTATCCAGAGGAGGGCAACCAAATGGTGCAGGGTCTGCACTAGAAGACATACGAAGAAAGACTAAAGGAGCTTAATATGTGTACCCTGAGGAAAGAAGGAGAGAGGGGACATGATAGAAACTTTCTAGGCACCTCAAGGGAATCAATAAAGTCCAAGAGGGTAGCAACTTCAGAAAAGAGATGTGCAAGAACAAGGGGCACAATTTGAAGATAGAGGGGGACAGCTCAGAGGTAATGTGAGGAAGTATTTTTTCTACAGAGAGGGTTGTGGATGATGGAACAGCCTCCCTGAGGAGGTTGTGAGTCCAGAACAGTGGGGGAATTCAAGAATGCATGGGACAGACTTAAGGCAGTCCTAGTACGGGGGTAGGAGGAAGTAAGCTGTTGGTTAACTAGGATCTGCAGCTTATCTGTTAGGTAGGAAAATGGACAGACTAGGTGGGCCAAGCGGTCCTTACCTGCCGTCAAATTCTATGTTTCTATGTTTCAAGTGTGTGCCGCCCATACGGGTCAACGTGGGTCGTGACCCTTGTTTGCTGCCCAGCCACATGTAATCGTGCATGTCCAGTGTGTGGATGTCCATCCCCTTTCGTGCTAATGAATTGTATATCCCCATGGTGGTCCATCGTGCAATAGGCACAGCCCAGAGTACTGTGTAGCCCATTTGTGCCACAGTGATCTACATAAGCCTATGTAGATGGTGATGGCATCCAGGCACGTGTCGGCCAGCAGGAGGGACCACAGGTAGTCTGACATCGAACTGGCAAACCTTGTAGACCTAGCGGTCCCCCTGGTGGATCAGCTGTTTGAGACAGATGACCTCAACAGGCCTAGGTCGGTGGTGTGGGCTGAGGTGGCAAGCAGGCTGGTGCAGCAGACCAGTGTGGACTGGACAGGAGAGCAGTGCTGCCACTGCTTTTGGGGATATGAGATGGCCAGACCACGACCAGCTCGACAGGTACTGGGCCATGGTCCAGGATGGCTTGATGCCATGCCCAGGTATGTAGTACATCCACATATGTGCCACACCATAGTCAGACACTTGCTGTGGGAAAACTGTGTCCATGGGAGCATGTTGGGGACAATGTCATTGCTGAACCAGCATGACATGGCAGTCCATGGTCAGAACACACAGTGTGACTGTGGCATGAGACAGCGGTCATGGTCAGTGGGCTGTCCAGCAAAGGTGCACCTATGCACCCTGCCACTTCATACCACAGCATGCATGATATATGCATAGCAGAGTGTGAGGCACACTGCACGTAGCATCACCCAGACACTGTGACGGTGCCCAGTGTGTACATGGCTCATGCCTGACTGTCTGTGGGCATGCAACTCTGGCCCTGTTGTCCCGGAGATGCTATGTCATAGGACATGGCTGTGCTGCACAGGGTGGGTGTGTGCGTGTGTGTGTCCCATAGGCAGTGCTGGGTACACAGGGTGGGTCCCTGTGGAATGTGCAGGTGAGGTACAGCCTGTACACTATGGGCAGTCAATGTGTCTGTGCACACCCACTCACTGGATCGTTGTGCCACTCATGGTGGTCCACCCTCCAGTGTGGCCCTTGCCCCACAGCATGTGTCAACAGGGAGCAGCAGCATTGAACAGTGTGTAGCTGGGGATAGGGCATGGGAGTACTGTCCCAAGTCTCATTGTGTCCTATTGTCTCTGTTTCCCCTTGCAGACAAATCCACCAGGTGCAGGGACAGCTATCCATCCAGAATGCAGGGCCATGATGGGGTCAGTGGTGCAGGGCTGTCAATGGTGGGGGTCATGGATCACACCACCTGGACACATAAGTACACATGCATACGTCATTGTGCTAGTTCACACAGAACCCTCACACTAGGCACTGCATCTACATGGGGCATGTGCATGGAACACCTGTGGGTACGAAACCCACAAGGGTACATGTGTGGCATGCACACTGTACCACCTGCCATGTCCATGCATATCACCCATGCGGGTGACAAGTGTCATGCAGAATTGCATGTACACGGTGCTATGCAATGCAGCTGAGGCCTAATGGCCCATGTTGGTCACCCTGAACCCCAACCTAGCGGGACCGCCCCACAGTCGATGCATTCCACACATACATCCCAGTACCAGACCACCTGGGCGGCCCATGTTTGACCCATGCAGGTATGGGACACCCCCCTGTCCTTGCCCCCACAACCCACCGTGGCAGGTGGTTCCAGAGCACCTCCACTGTCCATGTGTGGACATACCATGCTGCATTGCCTCTCAGTCTGCCCTACCCCTGTCACATGGCATGCCCTTCTGTCATTCTTGAGCCATGTCACCTGTGGGGCAGGACACCCCCTTCATCTGGTATACTCCCTTGGGATGTATGATGGTCACATCCATGCCCCACCTCCACCTCCCTATCACTAGAGTGTACATATGTGGCACCAAGATCCCCTCCTTGTATGGCCATTTCCACAATACCTGCATCATGTCTGTGGCTCTACATTGGGCTGCAACCACTCCAACCATCGCCCCTGGGGGAACTGGACATGGTACCCAGTGTGTGGTTACCCCACTGGCCTGTGCAGTAGCATTGGTATCCAAATGGCTGTTCTGGTGACACAGCTCCCTGTACAACCCCCCACTCCACTGGGAGTCCACTCCACCCCAGCACCTAGGGCAACCACCATTGGGACCCATGACATGTATGCCATCAGGACACATTCTAGTAGTGTGGCCTCAGACACCTCCCAGGCCAGATTGTATCCCTCCTCTTGGTGCCATCACACAAGTGCATGATTCTGCATGTGTACACCTACCGGATGCCAAGCTCTGGACAAGTACACTTCCTTGGCTAGGTCCATTCTCATCGGTGGCACCCCTCACAGTGTGTCTGCCATAGCGCAGATCCCGGTGGCATCCACACACAGGCATAGCAACCTCCACAGCCCATCCACTATGTCACTGCTGTAGCTGTTACACAGCACTGTCCCTAGTATTGACACATGCAGCACACCACCAGGCACACAGACTACATTGGTTGTCTCCCTGTTGCCCATCACCCTCTGCGTTCAGTGCCATAGCCTGTCCCCGCCTTGTTACCCATACCCTGTCCACCCAGCATCAACCTTGGCCTCCGATGTGCACCACTGACAACCGCTATGCTAAGGACACGGTGGGCCACATCCACGGCTCCCCCATGCTCCCCCTCACTTGTGTCCCATATGATTTCCTTTCTAGTGCACGTCACATGTCATTCCTCCTGTGGATCTGTGTTGCCACAGACCTAGTACTCCACATGGGCCATGGTGCTCCACTGTCCATTCCTGCTGCAGTGCTTATGTCATGATTGCCACTACTGGTGTCCGGCTGACAGGGCTATAGTATCCTGTCCCCACCCTGCACACACACTTGTGGAGTGTGCCTACGATGGCACCCCAATGGTCCTGTAAGCCCACTTCTGAGTCCAATGAATCATTGTACACATCTGTTACAGTTGCCCACTGTACCCCCCCCTGGCTCCTTGCATGTCCTAAGTCCTAGGGTGAATCCCGTCAGGTCCTATGTCCGTGCATACGTGTGGCCACTGCTAATCACCATAGCATACACATAGCCACCATGTGGCCATGGCTGCACAGAGCAGGTCCACAGCTGGTCCACAGAGCACTGGTTGCACTGTGGTATGGTATGCTGGCCGTGTTGCTCAGCAGGTGTAAATGTGATGACACCCAGCGGTTGTGGTGGCATTGACATTTGCACATCCACCAGCCAGTGTGTGTGTTGCGCATACCTGTGATGCCCACAATGCTCATGTTGCACGTGCATTTGTGTACCACCAGGGGATTCGCACCCGACCACATGACTGGTACACAATGGTCATGTGTTGCAGATGCCTCCTACCAGCCACATTTGTCTGCATGTCACTGTGTTGCCCATCTCTTATGCAGTTGGCCCACTGTACTGTGCCACCCACAGATATGTGGTCTGTCCACTCTGACTGGCACACTGTGTCTCCCACAGGTCATACATCAGCCAGCATTGTCTGCCTGCAGCCATACCCTCCGCACATTGACTACTAGGCACTCATCTGTACACAGCAGTATGTTGCCTAGCTCAGCTCTGGGTATGGCCACTGTGTTGTATGCATTGCTGTGTTTGTTTCGCTGTTGTGTTGTGCACATCAGCCACTGTCATAAACGCATCATGTGGCCAGCACCAGTGGGTGCACCACGTGAATCCATGCATGGTGCTGCGGATGGGGTGCCATGGCTGTGGCATACCTGCACACTGGTTGTGCCTCTGCGGCCTGGTGCTGTCATGTGGCAGGACACCCATGTCCCATTGTGTCCCATGCAACTGTGGCCATGACCATCACTGTGTGCCAGCCATGTGTGATCATGGCTTGTATCCAGTCATCAACCCATTGTATCCCAGCAGCAGTGGCCTGTGGTCCCATGCCATGGCGTGCACATACCCGGCACACGCCAGCCATGCCATTGGGTGCATCCCCGCCTCATGTGTCACATACTGTGTGGCTGACACACTGCACAATGTGTGCGTGCACAGTGCCATATGGTGGTTACTGCCACCATTGTCGCTGGCATGTGCATTGTCCATGGCACTACACAGTATGTTCAGTCCTGCTGTGCAGTCCTGTGTTGCAGTTTGGGCCCTATGCAATTCCCACAACATGCTGCCACCCCAGTGCTGTGGGCATGTGTGTGCAGACATGCTGCATGTGTCAGCCTCCGCATTGTGTGCACCATGCTATGTTGTTGGCCCTGTGTGCACTATGCAGGCCTCCATCGTGTGTGTGTGTGTGTCTGTCTGTCATGGTGCTGCAAATGGCCAGCTGGATACTGGTCAGTGCTGAAGCACAGGGCCCAGGTCATGGCCACTTGCATGGCAACTGCACACTGTGAGGTGACACACTGGATGGCTCATGTCCACAAGCCCATGTCCGGCATGTCCCACATGTCTGTGCCTGGTGTGTACCAGTGGGTGTCTGTTGGCCATTGCTGGTCTCATGATGGGCACGGCTGCACAGTCCAGCCATTTGGTGGTGGGGGGCCTATACCTGTATCCCGTATACAGCTCTGGGAGGATTGACTGAGTCTGTGTTTTGTTCCTCGAGGTCGTTCACAGCCAGCAGACATATCCCTGGGGGCCCAGCAGAGTGACCCTAGAGGAGGTCGTCGGACACCAGCATGACAGATGTCTATGTTGCTTCGGACTTTCATCCTGCAGCTGGGGGCCCTGATATGCTCCGTGTGTATCATTAACAGGAACACTGTCCGCCTTCAGGGTAATTTGGGCAATGCACTATGGTGGCAGCCTTCCAGGTGGGCCTGGACCTAGGGCTCTGGAGTTTATTTGGTTTTTGTGATCCTCCACAGACTCCATCTAGCCTTGCACCCCCTGTTTTTGATTGTCACCCTCCAGCCGATTCATCCATTTCCCCTTTGCCTTGCCTTTTTCAACGGTTCATGTTAACACTGTTGCTGCTATTGTTATGGGTTCTGTTGCTCTTCCTGTATGTATCTTCACCATTCATCACTGGTGGGTTATATGCTGGAGGTGCAATGACCCCGTGGCAGCTTTCAGCTTACAAATTGATTTATTTTTTCTTGGGGGAGGAGCCGGCATCATGGACAGCGCTGCCCACGAGGACAACGCACAGTGTGTTGCTTGAGCGTCAGCTAGTAACTGATGCAGACTCCTCCCTCACCACAGTTCTAGTCTTTCTGCCATCGAGAGTGCACCTCATGGGATCTGAGTGCAGAATCACGTAGTTTGCCATTGTTTGAAGTCACTGAAGTTCTGTTCATCTACTCAATGCTGTAGAGCTGCAAATGAGTGAGACTGTTCCCTTTTTTATTATATTCTTGTTTTATTGTTTCTACGGCACTGAGTCTTTTATTTATTTTAATTTATTTTGTGTGCGGTCGATCATGTCTAATCCAGGGTCTAAATCGAAATCTAAGGAGGAACATGCCCCCATGTGTTGGTGCCCCTGTAGTAAGTCCATCTCCGTAACGGATCACCATAATCAATGTCTCTCTTGCCTGGTCCCACAGCACAACATGGACAACTGCAATGCGTGTTTCTCCATAGACCACCGGGTCCGTGAAATGCATGCGTTGAAGATGAGTCTGAAACCTCCTTCAGAGGATGGTGTCAGTCCAGGGATGCCATGGCAAGAACTCTGGACCCTCCCCCTGGGTCGCCCTCCATTACTATATGTACTGGAGGGCCACGAGCCATTGACAGTGCCGGCCTCGCTGGTGCTTCCAGCTTGCTAGAGGGGTCGCGTGGACAGTCAACCTCCTCCAGGGGGTTAGTTGAATACCCCTCTCGATCGTTGGCCTCCTCGGGGCCACAGCCACCCCTGGTGTCGCAGTCGGAGCTACATGCTGGATCCAAACTGGTGGGGCCCCCGACTCAATCTGCTGACTCTGCTCAAGCGCCTGGCCCCATTTCTGGGGCCAGTGAGCAAGATGGCACTGAGATTGTGGCATGGCTGTTGTCCGGTGCCACGTGCAGTGCTGGTTCCAGTAGGGTGCAAGGGGTGGCCTCTCTCTCCCGGTCATCCTGCTCTCTTCCTCCTTGGAGGAGGAGTATGGGTCTGACCCAGAGTGGTTGCCCCCCACTCTGAGGAGCTCTCCGGCTCTGAGTAGTCTTGATGCTCTATGAGGCCTAGCTGCAAATCTTTGGAGGTATCTTCACCCCTCTCTCCCAATGGGCTCTGTCTCTGGGGCTGCCATCTCCTAGTTTTCCATCGCCATTGACAGTGCCAGGGGCTCTCATGGCACTGACCCTGGTGCCATGGAGAAGGGCAGCACCTACACCAGCGCTGTGGAGAAGAGTGGTGCTGAGGATGCAGTGGGGTTGGGAAATGGTGCAGGGTCTGGGGGCGGCGCCGCACCCGATGCCAAGTTGGAGGTCGGCACCTCTGTGGGGGCCAAATCCAGCAATGAAGCTGGGAGCGATGCTGCTTCTGTTCCCAAATTAGGGTCTAACTCGGGGGTTGCCACAGCAGGCATGCAGATGCCTGTGGCTTCTCCAGTGTTGTCCCTGTCAATGCCTCTCAGGGATAGATGAGGGGCAGGTCTCTCTCTGAGGGGAAGGGCTTGAGAATGCCTGGGGTGGTTTGGGGGTGTTCTCCCAGAGCTGCTGGTGGCTCTGGGAGGAGCCGCAGCACTAAACCCTCACATTTTTGCTATCCTCAGCTGGGGGGGGGGATCTGCATCAGGTTGGGTAAGGAGTCACCCACAAGGGCCAGACAGGCCCCAGTCTCCTCACTATGGGGCATCTTCCTTGGGGCATTACTTAGGCCGCAGCTGTACGGTTGTGCAACCTTCTGTAGATTCTTTGTGCAGCCCCACCCTTCTGGTGGGGTCATGTGAATGTTCCCAAAGCCCTAGCAGGGATCCTCCTCTTGCTCACCAGTCTTCTCCTCCCTCTTCGGAGTCTCTGCCTCACCCTTCTGCTCTTCTGAGCATTTTGGGTCCTATGGGGCGCCTGTCTTGGGACCAATTCAGAAGCTCAGCTGCAGCTTTCCCTCGCTATCTAAGAGCTCTGGACCAGGTCCTTTTAAGACCACAACCCCCCGCTGTGCCCCGATCTGACTCAAGCTCCTCTGCCTCCTCATCTTCCTCTTTTGAGGAAGAAGACTCTTCAGTCCACCTGTCCTCGGACGCTATCACCAGCTATCAGCAGTTCATGATGAGGATGTTGGAGGAGCTCCACATTTCCCATTTTGCAAGTTGTGATCCTGCCCATGTGATGCGTGTTCTCCTGGGAGAGTTCTCCTTGGAGAATGTGGTCATTCCTCCGTGGCTTGTTCCTTTTCAGGAAGTGTCCCATCAGGTCTGGCAGACTCCTTCTGCCTCCTCTACTGCCCCAAGGGACTGCCAGTGCAGGTATCATGCTCTCTCTCTCCAGGGGTCTCCAGGTTCCATGTCTCATTCCACTTCGGGGATAGAGCTACTGGATACCCCCTCTGGGCATCACCAACCAAGACACAACCGTCCCCAGAGTTCAACTCAGCTGAGTTTAATCGCTGGGAGAGAAGGATTTTTTTTCCTCAGTGTGTCTCCTTCTATGCATTTCAGCCCATCAGGCCCATATGGCTGTCTATCCTAGACACTTATGGATGATGCCTGGACAGCTCCTAGCCACTTTGCCTAACTTGGAGGAAACCAGGCAAGCCATCTGCCTTTCTGCTTCTGGCCTAGAGCTAGCAAGGCATCTCTCAAGGGTGTCCTACAATGCTAATGAGGTAGCTTCTAGGTTGGCAGGATCTGCAGTCTGTATAAGACGGGCAGCATGGCTTCACCTTTCTGGGTTATCACCCTTGGCTTGGCATAGGGTGATTGCCTCCCCTTTCCAAGAAGCCCATTTTTTTCTCCTGCAGGGTGAGATGGGAATTAGTGGGGCACCTTCCTTCTCCCAGGTCACAGGAGTGGCCATCTCACCCTGATCAGTCTTGGGTCTCTCCTGACCCACAGGAGGCTTCTCCCCCTGTGATTCTCCTCCACAAAGGGCTGAGGGAAGTTCTGCCCTCATTGAAGTGCAAGGTCACCTTTGGGGCGCTTGGTACTCACTCACCAGTGATGAATGGTGAAGATACATACAGGAATACATGAAAATGATGTACTTACCATAATTCTCAATCTTCTTGTATATCTTCACCTTTCATCACTGCTTCCCACCCACCATCCCCTCTGGTGCCTCAGCCTCTGGGCAGTGTCTCCTCCCTACTTGCTCTCTCCTCCATGGATACCTGAAAGATCTCCTTTGTCCCTACTGTCCCCCCCCTTCTCTCTTCGATCCACTGATGAGGGATTGCTAGAGATTCCCAGGGTTCGTTTAAAAACTTCAGGGGCCAGATCTTTTAGTTTCATGGCCCCAACCCTGTGGAATTCTCTACCTCATCAGGTGCGAGACTGCCCGACTGTCCAAAGTTTTAAAGGAGCTTTAAAAACCTATCTTTTTAGTAAAGCTTATAATGATTTTTGAATATTTTTAATGTTGTTTTAATTATTTATTGTTTAATGTTATATTGTACAGGTGCCTTGGTTTAAGAAAGGCGCCTCATAAATAAAGAATGATTTGATTTGATACCCTTGTGGGGTAAGCCTTTGGCTTCTCTGCTCCTCTGTTTCTCCAGGGGATTAGTTCTCCTTGAAAGGGGGAGGGCAAGCGGGGTCTTTTGCCCTTTTATAATGAGGGCTTCTCGGATCCCCCCCCCCACACCGATCTCCATATTGCCTTCTGAATAGGACCAGAGTTCGGTCCTTCCTTGGGACCTTGTTTTGAATCCTAATGGACGTTGGGGAACCGAGGACCCCTCCACTTGTCTCTTTCTCCTTGTGAACCGATCTGGTTAACCTAGGGCAGTTCCTCCCCTTCCACGGTTTCTTCCCCCTTGCCTCTGGCTCAGGATGAATTACAGGAAATAACAAGCCTCAATGTGGAATAGCTCTTGGGGGGGTCCTTTTTCCCGGGGTGGGTCCTGTCCCCACCTCTACGCCCTTGGACAACCTGTAGAGACCCCAGCATCCTACTCCCCAGGGTTTCAATGGGCATGCCCTCTTTTTTTCAGCCTTGAGGTTGTTTCCTGGGCTATCTTAGCTTAAACAGCCTGGTCTTGTCTCAAATGAGAGACAGTCCAGTCTCTCCTTCATGTGGAAGTGTCTGGGGAATGTAGAGTTGGAAGCCACCTTTGACATCTTCACCCTGTCTCCCTTGGTGGGGAGTGGGGTGCCATGGGGTCTCTCATCAGTCTTTACTATCCCTTCTTCTCCTCCTTCTTCCTTTCTTTTGCTGAATTTTCCTTAACCCTTCTCATTTCTCTATTCTCTCTACCCCTTAGGACTGCCAGTGGTTGGGGCTCCCTTCCCTATGCCACACTCTCAGGTAGCCTCCCTCTCCCCTTGTGTCATTTTTTTTCTCCTTTCTGTTTATATCCTTTCCTTTTACTATCTCTTGGGCTCCCTTGTCCTGCCCCCTCCTTTCTCTATATCTAGTTTTCACTCTCTCTCTCTCTGGTGGACAGAACTGAGGTGAGGGAGGAGTCAGTGTCGGTTAGTGGCTGACGCTCGAGTAGCACGCTGTGCATCGTCCTCATGGGCGGCGCTGTCCATGACACCAGCTCCTCCACAAGAAAAAAAAAAATGTGTAAGCTGAAAGCTCCCTTGGGTTCACAGCACCTCCAGTGTATAACCCACCAGTGATGAATGGTGAAGATATGCAAAAAGATCAAGAATTACAGTAAGTACGTAATTTTCATTTGTTGTGGTTGGGGTTGTTGCTGTTGTTCTTATATTGTTACAGTGTCAGAAATATACATTTTTATACCCATAATGCTGTGTGCTGAGTGTTCATTATGGGGTTACCTGTGTGGGTGGTGTTCCCCTGTGCCCCACATCCACTTGACCACAGTTGCAGGGGTCTGCACGGACCAGGGCATGTGTGTCCACTGCACATGTTGGCCATGCACAGTGTTGCTGTGTGGCCTGCCAATATGTCCCTCTGTGTGCGGCAGGGGTTTGGTCTGCCCTTACTGGTGTGCATTTGTTATTCTGCTCTGGCTGCAATCACACCATGCATGGATGCGGTGTTCCGCACATCCTGTTTGAGCTTGTGTTGTTTGTGCCTCTGTGCTTGTGGCCCCATATTCAGTTGTGCCCTGCTGTTCTGCACCTTTTCATTTGTGCTTTTGTGCATCAATGATATATTCAGCCATGTTTGCGCGATCACATTTCTTTGTGCCACTGCTGAATATCACATTGTTTTTCGGTCACACATCCCTCTGTGCTGTGCATCTCATTACGCCGTGCACAGTCCTAGGTTTGAATATGTCTCCCTTTATGTATATTCTGTCTATGTATTTTACACTATCTACACTATGCACTTTGTAGGGGTGTTGTCACTTTAATAACAGCTAGTAACTGGGCTATTTAAACCCCACCAGGTCCACACTCATAACTCTAACAAAAGGTGGTACTCTGCCGAAACATCAACACATTTTGCATCAGATGACCAGGGAGCCGAGTACATGGAGCAGATCTACAGACAAACATAAAAGAAAAACAGAAACAATTTTTCCTAAGACTTTGAGCCCTCTCACACCTTGTTCACTGAGACTATGAATTTATACAGGTCATTAATCTAAAAAGATATAAAATATTACAAGCTCTAATGAATAACACTATATGAGGAGGGTGAGGAAGCCACAAACAGTTGTATACCATGTACAGCACTGAATCTGTGAAGCACCGTTTTTTGCCAAATTGCAGTTTGCACATATGTTGTAGGTTTTGGACATATAAAGTAAAAAATGATTTTGCAAATCAAGAACAAGGTGTGTGTGCCTGTAATTTATCTTCACTACTGTGGGGCTACTGCACACAAGTGCAGAAATGCGTAGTATGGAGAAGGAGAGTATCAATGACATGGCATCCATTTTCTTCTCTTTAGTCTGCCTCAGTGGTGACACTGACCATTGCAGCGACAGCATTGCTGCCTTCCTGGGAGTATGCATCTCGGAGGCAGCCAGATATGAATGAAAAGCCGGCTTAGAGCTCGCGGCCTTGGATGAAGATGCCACGTTTGGCCATGAAGTTCTTCCAGAGCCTTTGTTTATCCTGTCCTTGTGGCCTGTTGAAAGTCCTGGTGGATTTTGTAGGCACTCACTGTGGGGAAGGTTTCCCAAGTAGCAGACATGCACAGTGTGAGTGTTTACAAAATCTTAAGTAAAGGTTCAGTCAATAGCAATATTTACTGGCAACAATGTAAGTTAGTTTGCTGAAAACAAATAAATCATAGAAATAATGGTGTTGTTTCTTTGCGGGTCCAGTGAGCGGTCAATGGTAGGAAAAAACAGCTAGGACCAAGTGGGCCATCACGATGATGAGCAACGTCGACATCTTTTTTGTTTTACCAATTATTTTACCAGGTGAGACACACTAAGTTGAAAGCTTGTTTGCAGGTGCAACCTGGGAGCATGAGGAAGTTAAGTGACTTGCTCAGGGTCACACAGTATGCAAGTGGGGGCTGTGGGATTCAAACCCAGATCTCCAGATTTGCAGCTCAGAGCCTTAAACCACTGAGCCATATTGCCCCCTATATGTCTATATAATCATGGGCAACTCCACTGCTCCTCAGGCTAGCAGAAATTTCTAAGTGGTCCTGACACCTATGGCTTACAGTCCCAAAGGTTTGGCCCAATGGAAGAGATATCCTTGATAAAGGTCGATATAACAAGGAAGAATGAGTATAATGAATTATTTTATTTCTTTATTTATTTAGATTTTGATAACCGGGTAAGCTCACTGAGACCAGGATCCCTTTTTCAGGAGTGACCCGGATTAGTTACAGACAATGATTACATACAATTAGCACACAGTAGTACATACATTGGCAGGAGTACACAGTAGATTAAGCATACATTAGAATAGGGTAAGGAGTACATTACAGAGCATGTCAGTTACATTTACATAACAACATTGTAAGTTTACATACACATAACAGCAAAGCAGATTAAATCAGACATGTGACATCAATGCCACCATATTTTGGGCTCCTGCTGTGAGGCAAGCAGAAACTTACAGCCACCAGGACTAGGTTTCGGGCTAGCGGTTACAGCCACAGAGCCTAAGCTCTAACATGTAAACTTTCAGGCCAGACTTAAAACCCTGAGTAGTACGACTATTAGCCAAGTCAGCAGGGAGAAGGCTCCACAAGTGTGGGGCAGAGTACCTAAAGGAGCACTTGCCATAGTTAGTTCAGACACGAGGGATGTCAAGGGGATGGCCAGTGGAGGATCTCGGGTTCCGGTCCCGGCTTTGGGGTTTAGTAACCCACACAGGTGAGATGGGGGGGCCAGCAGTGGTGAATTTGAAAGTCAGGTTCAGAGAGGAGAGGCCAGTTTTTGTTGCATAGACAGCCAGTGGAGATCAGCAAGGACCTCACAGTGGTGCCTTCTTGGCGGGGAGTTGGTGGTGAAACAAGCCACCCTATGGTAGAGAGTAGTAAGTTTTCTTTGTTCACCTTCCCTAAGGGACTGCAGCAGGGGAGCCCCGTAGAGGAGGGAGGGGAGAAGGGTGCAGTTAGATATGGCGCAACAGGCCTCAAGCGAGAGAGAGACGCCCAGCCTGTAAAGAAGTCCTAAATTCTGGTGGGTGGACTTTACAACGGAGTCTACGTGAGGCTGGAAGGTCATTGCCTGATGAAGCAGGATTCTGAGGTATTTAATCTTGTCTGAGACCTCTATTCTCTTCCTTTGTGCAGTATGAAGCTGTAGGATACCATGCCGGTCTGAGCCAAGGCAACGGGACCCAAATAAGACTGCCTTCGTTTTTTCTTCATTTATTACAAGCAAGTTTGAGGAGAACCAGGCTTCCAGTGTGGCTAGACTGGCCTGGAGGTTGGCACTGATTACACTAGGAAGTGGGTCACTGCAGTAGATGACAGTGTCATCTGCATAGAGGATGAGGCTATTCCTCACACTGATTGCCTCAATATCGTTGACAAAAAGAGTGAATAGCAGGGGACCAAGGATTGAGCCCTGGGGTACCCCGGAGATTACATGTTTAGTACTAGACTGGGTTCCTCTCCATAGGACTTTCTGGGTTCGGTTTAGCAGATAGCTCTCGAACCATGTGACAGAGAGCCCATCCAGTCCAAGTAGCTGAAGTTTGGAGAGGAGAAGTTCATGGCTGACCAAGTCAAATGCCTTGGATAAATCAATGAATAGAGCCCCCATTCGGGAACCACTATCCATTGTGTCAAGGATGTCCAATGTGAGCCAGATAAGGGCCGTATCAGTGCCATGGCCCTTCCTAAAGCCATGCTGGATGTCAGCTGGGAGTAGGTGTCTTTCAGGGTAGTCCTGTAGTTGATTATAGACCGGTGTCTCCTGCACCTTCGCTAGGAAGCAGAGAATAGAGATTGTTCTGTAGTTTCCCACATTATCCCATGGCCCTTTTTTGTGAATGGGGACAACAGTTGCCACCTTCCATTTATCTGGGACCTTTCCTTCAAGGAGGAACCTGTTTATGAGTAAGGCAACTGGGTGGGAGATAGCCAGAGCAGCAGCCCACAGGAGTCTAGGTTCTAGAGGAGTCTGTGTTTATTCATTGCAGAAGGGGAAGTACTTCAGTGGGCTTGACCAGCTTCAGGTGAAACTGTGGTCTGGAGTGTTCCCATGTGGGGTCTCTGATTCTGGGGCACCAGAGGGCAGGTGGGTTAAGGTTCCTCCAAGGTTGGAAAGAGCGGCACTAAATGCCTCAACAATTAAGGTGGGGTCATTGGTTAGGGTATCACCGACCAGAAGTGCACCTTCTTGGGCACTAGGGGCACCCTTTAAGAGCAGGTTAATTTGGCCCCAGAATCTCTTGGGATCCCGTAGCTGCCTGGACTGGAGATTGCGTAGGTATTTGGATTTAGCCAACTTGGAGGCTTTCTTGCACCATCTGTGCAAAAGGCAAATACCACATAAATGAATGTAGAGATCATTAATTTAAGTGCCAAACCTAAGTAAAACGTACACACATCTAAAAATCAACAAGTGTAAATGATGTTCACCACTGATACCAAGCTCTCCTTATGTATTTTTTATCAATAAAATGTTATTGCTTTAAAGATATAAATACATTACATATTTCAAACATTTTCAAGAAAACAATATGACATATCACATAAATAGCTTTAAATAAAATAATTAATCCATATCTATAATATGTGTGTAACTATAATTTTACTTTTATATTTGTATTTACTAGTAATTGTTAAACTGAGTAAATTACACTCTAAAATTAGATGAGCTAAGTAGAGAGGAAAAAGAGAAGGAAGAAAGATATATATATATATATATATATATAGAGAGAGAGAAACCAAAGAAGAAGAAAAACCTAAGGACCATTGAATATCTCCACTATGCCACTTATATTAACTGCAAGTGTGAGGAATTTGTCATAAAAGGTTCAGCCACAAATACAGACATGGGTTGACATTATTTAGAGTCTAGTTTTGTATACCAGTAAACTTTTCCACTGTGGATCTTAGATTAGTTCATTTTAAAACACTACATAACCTTTATTGTACCCCTCTACAAAGGTTTAAGATGGGCCTCTCTAATACGTCATTATGTCCCCTTATGTATTTGACATATTACACATCTTCTTCAGGAGTGGAGTCTTGGACTGATAGCCTTACTTAAAGGCAAAATTTGCATTTTTTTTTTTGGTGCCTCCAACCGCCGGTACCTTCTGCCCGGTCATGAACCCTCGGCTATGACTCCCACATCAGCTGCCCTCCCAGTACCCACGGCTTACCCCCCCAGGGCAGGGTCACAGCACCTGAACCCCTCTGAAGGGTGCCACAATTGACAGGATAGGGTGGGAGTCAGCCTGGGAGCCAATTGCAGCCAGGGGCGAGCGTCATCCAGGCGGTGGGTGGCAGGCTCTTCTTGATGTTTGCGAGGGCAGGGATATGCAAAGATGACCAGCGTCCACCCCGCCCTCCAAACGTGCTTGGTGTCGGTGCAAGCAGTACACCCAGCCTCCACTGGGTGCCAGTGTAGCACCGACACACTCCCCGCCCTCCCTCTGGAGAAGGAGAGCAGTCTCCGGATGCTCAATCCTTCTCTCCCCTGGCCGGCCCTCTGGCATCCCAGGTCCGTTCTCAAACCCGGGTCACCATCGTCGCAGGTTGGTGCCCTGCCCCTGCGACAAAGGGCTGGCACAAAATTAGCATATTTTTTTAAGAGTCATCTCTTCTTATTCTAAGGTTATTTAATCTACATGGCAAAATCTTGTACAAACTAATTCAAGCTAATGCAGAGCCATATTTTTGCATGGCATGGATGCACATGACAAAAAGTATCTGCTAATAAAATGCTACCCAAAAAGTGAACATAAAAAAGTTAAGCCTCCACCCCCTGAAAAAGATGTGTATAATGTTGAATACCTAAGGAGAGTCTGATGTATGGAAATATCAAACCTAGTATCCTGTCTTGCTGTGTGTCCAGGCAATAATGAGATGGGAATATGTGGACTGTGGACCAGGCAACAGCATTGCAACCTTTTGTCAGTCGCACATTTCTTCTAGCTACTACTGATGCAGTTATACTCCTAAGGAGTGTGCCCTAATGCCATTTGGGAGTATGTCCCCTGTCTTGCCATAGCAGAAATGTATTGTGGATACTATCCACCTTGATACAGTCTGCTTACAGGCTGGGTGTTCTTTCCACAATTCGCCATATGTAACAAACTGAAATGTTTGTTATTATCCCTACTGTCCTGTGCGCTAGACTTGTAGAAACAGAGGATTCTCTTGACATATAATAAATAACGATTTCCTATCCTCTACTGGCATGTGACCTTGGCAAATATACTGACATGGTAATAATCTGATTCAAATGGAATTGCGACACTACCTATGAGAAGAATTGTACATTTGTTCTTCAACCACTTTTTATTATGGAAAATCAAGTCTGAGGATCAGTGCTGGGTGCTTGTAATTCTCTGGCCTTTCTAGCTGATGTAATAGGAATCAGGAATATGGTTTCCAGATAAGGCACTTTAGCTCATTAATTGCCATAGGTTCAAATGGGTAAGTCATTAACTGAGTGAGAAGCAGGCTCAGGCCCTAAGTTGATAGGTTTCTTCCCAGGGGGGTACATATGTAATATACCTTTAAAGGATCTTTTTAAACACTGGATGTGCAATGATCCTACTGAGGCATTGGACCTAATGCAGAAATAACAGACACATGCACCTTCAAAAATGCTGGTCTCAAGCCCAAAGAATTTAAATGTAACAAACAGTCCAAGAATGTAATGCAATCTCTGCAGTTTCAGCTGAATAGAAACTAAGTTTTCCTTATGAATGGCTTTCTGGCCACCTTAATGAACCTCTATAACCTGGGCAGACTGATTTAGCTGAGAAAACTCTACCTCATCAGAAACCATAACTTCAAGTGAAGGGACTCTAATGTTTGGGGAATTTGCCTGGCCTTTGGAGATTGCCTGAAGGTCTCGACACAGAGGCAGGTTGTGAGTTCTTCATGACAGCTGCAGTAACAGTGAATACCATGGTAGTCTGGTGCCATCAGGACATGGCTTGGAAGTACATGCTATGGGCATCTTCTGGGACTGTTGCTTGGCATGGGACTCTTCAGCAGAAAAGTGGTAGCTTCTTGTCCTCCCATGAGAAAAAATGATTCACCTCTGGGGCACCCCATATCCTGAAAATCAACCATAGCACATCACTTATTCATTATTTTTATTTTTGCAGTTAATTCTTTTTATTGAAAATATTTCAACAACAAACAAGTAAAACCAGAGACAAACAGGATTAAGGGTAACTGTTATTTAGTTAACACATACACAGACGACCTCCTCCTTACCATGATGAACGCTGCCCAATCGCTGGGCACTATAATGGCTCTTTTTGATAGGTTTGCATCTGCCTCTAGCCTTGTTGTTAATTGGAAAAAGACCACTATATCTCCCTTGAACTCACTTTGCATGTCAGACTGCACTGATGGCACACATATAGTTTGGGTTGAAGAGGGCTTCACATACCTAGGGGTTCTGATTATGACCAAATGGGCTGACCTGGTCACTGCCAACTTTCTCCCCCTCCTTCGCATGTTAGAACATGATGTCCAAAGGTGACTCAAATTCCATTTGACACTTAAAGGCAAAGTGGAAGCTATTCAAATGTTTGTACTCCCCAGATTTACTTATCTATTCAATAATCTTCCTCTTGCAGTCCCTGATAAAATATTTAGCAAGACTGATAAGTTACTGAGTTTTCTACTACAGGAAGGAAGAGCGCTCAGAATCAGCAAAGCTAAGCTCTTAACACACCGGTCACAAGGGGGACTCGGACTCCATTGGTTCCAGGGCTATCTCTGGGCCTATAAGATGGCCCAGGCCACAAAATGATTCTTCCCACACAGTACTGACACTCCCCAATGGGTCACTCTAGAGCAATACTTAACCGGCATGAGGTGGTTGGGCCTACTCCTGGGACCCATGATAACAAAGGGGACCAGAAAAAAAAACATTATTCTTCAGACACAGAAAGCCTGGCACCGATGCTTACAGGTAACTCAATGCCCCAAATTTGCTCATCTGCCCCTGCTACAGTACACTCACATATGGGGGTAACCCCAACATTCAGGTAGGATAGCCACAGCTGACAACTCTGTGCCAAATTCTCATGATCTGCTCTCCTTCTAACAACTCCAGGCCAAATCTGGGATACCCAGAGGTGATTTTTGGAGATCTGGGCAACTTTGAAGTACCATCCAATCCTTTAAATAACATCACTCACTTCAAGAGAAATGGGAGTGGCTACAGCACGTGCATAAACCTCACAAGGCTAAAGGGGTGGCAGGATGGATCTACCACACAGTTAGAGATGCCCAACCAAGCACCTCTGACAAATGCAAGGCCCAGTGGGAAAAGGAACTACAATTAGATCTCCCCCCTGAGAGATGGCAGCGCTGCCTTCAGGCTGCTCATTTAGCATACTGTGATGCTACAGGCCAACTAATCCAGACAAAGCTCCTTTACAGATTGTCCTGCACTCCTGGCATATTCAATAGAGGCTTGTTACCCCACTCCCAGTCCTGCAGATGTCACACCCCTGCCACCAACCTATTACATGTACTCTGGCAATGCCCATGTCTACACCACTTCTGGAAAGGAGTCATGAGGGACTGCTTCAAAGTTCTGAATTTCCAGATCCCACATCATCCAGCTTTGATGCTACTAGGTGATACCTCACTGTTATCCAGAAGTTCAACTGGCTATTGGTCACACTTATGGGGGCAAAACAAACTATTCTTATGAAATGGAGGCAACCTGCCCCCCCAACTCATAACTTGGCATATTGCTCTTGCCCGTTCTGCTGTCTTTGAAAGATTGACCTACTCAACCTATAACAAACTCCCTGTTTACTACAAGAAACGGGGCAAGTATCTTACTTCACACCTCTGTTCTGTTCCCCTTCCCCTTCCAGAGAATCTACCTTATTAGATTCATTACAGTGCTGACTCTGTTCCTAGAGCTATTTCATGTAACGCTATTTACTCTGCTGCATATATTTTGCCACTGCTTATATCTCTTTTTGCATCTACTGGATGTGCTGACTTATTTATTTATTAGCTTCTGATGTTTATGTTTGTTATATGATATGTCTACCCACTATTATACTTTTGTAATTTTGCAAAATTCAATTAAGTCTTTCATGTTAAAACCAGAGACAAATAAATGCCAACAGAACCATGACAGGGTAACATGTTTCATATACTGTAAACTATATAGAGAATACTGGGTGGGCAACTATGCATAACCAATGAGTTCTGCTACAGAGGGGTTCTGATTCCCTCTGACCTCAAGAGCGAAGCTTGAGAGGGCCATGGGAATCAGAACCCCAAGATGGCAGAACACACTGGTTAAGCAAAAAGCTTTTCCGGTCCTCAAAATTGATGGCTCCCCTATCTCTGACCCTGCCTCTGCAGCTGAGGCTCTCAACAAATATTTCATCTCCTGTGCTCTGCCAGATCCCTTCCCCCTCCACCTGACCTTCCTCCCTGCCCTCCTGAATCTCCCTCCCCTCCAGCCAGCTTCCTCTTTCCTTCCTTCTCTTCTCATGAAGTTTACACTGCACTCATTTCCCTTAACCCCTCCAAATCAAGCCCTGACGGTCCTCATCCTAAATTGCTCCACATCTCCGCACCCACCATAACCGCTCCCTTGACACATATACTAAAGCTATCTCTCTCTGTCTCTCCCCACATCTTCCATTCCCAATGTCTGGAAATCAGCCAAGGTCCTTCCTCTAAACAAGTGCGATGGTTCCTCATCCCTTGGAAACTAACAGCCCATCTCGCTCCTCTCCTCCCTTGTTAAAGTCCAAGTATTCCTCATTCTTGCAAAAATCTCCAACTTTCTCTCCTCAAATAATTTACTATCACCTGTGCAATCAGGTTTCTGGAAACAACTCTCCAAAATCACCTCTGCTGCTTGTCACAGACTCTATCCTCACTACAATGGACCAAAGCCAAATCGCCACTGCAATTTTCATAGATTTGGCTAAAGCTTTTGACTCTGTCTCCTACCCACTCCTTCTTCAAAAATGTAATTCTTTCAGCCTTGCAAAATCAGCAGTAGATTAGTTCTGCTCATGACTCCAAAACAGACAACAATCAGTGCAAACTGGTAATGCACTCTCTACTCCTCTCCCTATACTCTCCGGGGTTCCTCAAGGCTCCTTCCTTGGCCCCATCCTCTTCTCTCTTTTTATAAATGATCTTCTGACAGTCTGTCTCTCCTCTCATCATTCACATTTATGCAGATGACATTGTCATCTATGCCTCTGGCCCATCCTTCAATTGCATTCTCCCTCCTCTCCAAAATTACTTCAACAGTGTTCAAACCTGGTTCTAATCAAACCAACTAAAACAGAATGCCATAAAGATAGTTACCAAGTTTTTTGGCTCCAGACAGAAGCTTGCCTCCCTCCCTCCCGCCCCCTCAGTGATCACCACCCTGGATGGTTCACCCCTTGAGTTGGTCTCCACCTTCAAACACCTGGGTGTCTGGCTGGATAGTTACCTTGACATCTCCACCCACATTAAGGCCCTCTACGCCAAACTCTAGCCCAAACTTGCAGTCCTTTACCACCATAAAGCCTGCCTCCCTCTCCCCAATCAATGCGAATCAGTACTTAAAACAATTCTGTCAGTGCTGGACTACACAGACGTAATCTACTGCATTGCCCCAGCCATTTCCCTCTCCAAATTGGACACTCCACTTAACTCATTCTGCTGTTTTGCCACAGCCCCCTCCCCATCACTGCCTCCTTTATGCCCCACTCTCCCTCACTCCACTATCTCATAGGTGAACTGTCCACTGCACCTCCCTCAAAGCTAAGTATTGGTTTGGCTCCCTTCCCCCCATCTCTCATCCCGACTTACAGCCACCAATTCCACTACCTACTCTCTTCATTACAGAGACTTGCATTCCTTCTCCATCCCTTGTCCTCACTTGGCTGCATGCCAGTCTGCCTTCTTAAACCATCCCCCTCTTCTATGGAACAATCTACCCTCTGACCTTCATCTTGCTTCTCTGTTCTCATCCCTCAAAAAATTCCTTGGACTCCTCCTGTCCCCTCAGTGCCAATGCTCCTGACCCCACCTCCATCTCACTTCTGACCACTCGTGGGCTTTTCCCGCTATCCTCCCTGGTGGATTTCCTTTCTCCCCCTCTTACCTCAATCATATTTTTCTCCTCTTTCCCTCTCTCCATCCCTGAGGAAATAGGTCCTGGCTGGCCTGAGCCAACTACACTCCTGAATATAATCCTCAGCCCTACTTGCTCCAGCTCCCCTACCAATGGGGCCTACTAGTGTCTTCAACTATAACTACTGTTTTGGATTTAGGTACTCCTGCCTTATTACACTGTGTCTTACCTATGTACATATTGTATAAATTATGCTTGTACCTAATTTTAACCTCTTGTAAATTTTGTAACAGATGTTTACTGTAATAATGTTCAAACTCCTAGGAAGGAAGGAAGGGAGGGAGGAGTCTGCAATAGGTCCTTGACCCTTAGTGATTCCAGCTGGGACCCAAGGCATAAAATGGGAAGGCCAGAAAGGGACCCTGGATATCCTAATGTAGAGAGGTGGTTTATGTGTGACAGTCTGGGCAGAGTTATCAGATTCTCAACTGCCCTTATCTAGTTTCGTACGGATGGAATGTCACTGGACCTCCACCACTGGAGGAGCAGTTGCTTGGCCTCAATCGTCACCATCATCAGCCACTTCAGGGTAAGGTCAGGTACTGAGGACCTTGGGGGAAGGGAAGACCCAGAATAAACAGTGGAGAGAAGGGGTAGGCCAACACATTTATCTTCATATAGCAGGTGTGCACCTGTTTCCAAAAGTACTTCAGCTTAGGGCCAGACCACTAGATATGGAAAAGGTCACTGCCTGGAGCTCACATCTCCAACATAAGTCATGTGTTTGCAAGCCCATGATTTTTATGTTGAGCAGGAGTGTGGTACTGATAATGCATTACCTTATTCTGAATTAATAGGCTATTATCAGGGCTCACTATGAGTCAGTTTCCACAGTCTGGCCCATTCCACCTCCTGAACTGCAGTTTTCAGTGTGTTTTCCATTTACATTTAGCATTCATTGTGGGGTCCAGAATATCATCAATGAGCACCCTATAGATTTTCTCTGCCCTTTCTCTTCTGAGTGCCATCCATTAGAGAACAGGGGATGAGACACTTGGAGTAGTTTAAGAGGTTCCTTTTTTGAGCAGGGGCATTAGTAGACTGTGAATTTGTAAGAACCTCCAGAAGTCCATCCGGGGCAGCTCATGTGTTCTCCGGAGGTTCTCAAAGGACGATAGCTGGTGGAATGGGGTGTGGAAAAGTTATTTTAGCAGCTATATGACTTTCACCTTCTAAAACTATGAGTAAACAGGATCACCACCAATATGCAAGAAGGGGTTCTGCCATGAAGGAGTGAGTTGCCATAGGGTCAAGGAGGTCTTAATGCACTCAGTTTAAGACTTTAAGAGAAGTAACGATGGTTTGAAGGTCTTCTACCAGTTTGGTGGAGGGGCATATAAGACTACCACTGGGGGAATCCCCCTTAGAAGAGCCTGTTTCAAGGAAAAACATAAAGGAGAAGCATATGATAGGGATTCAAACCATCTTACTGTCTGGGCCCCCTGGAAAGCAATACTGTAGCCTTGAAACCATGGCAGGTTCCATCCTTCCCTTCTCCAGAGGACTTGTAATTTGACACTACTGTAAGAAAAAATTACTTACCATAGTAATCTTCTTTCTTCCCAGTGATACTCAGATATTCATAACTTTATGCAGTAAGCCTGAGGGGTTGGACTGCTTGGAGAGATAGAACACATACAAATGACGGAACACTTTGCACGTGAGCATCTTTCAAACACTGCCTCTACTAACTGCCTGTGTTCTAAGCTCTTCAGATTTTATAAAAGGAGCCTGGAAAGGTAGGCACAAAATAATATAGTACTATAATTTTATTATTAAAATTGGGGTTTTCCAAATTATATGAATTTGTAAAACAAACCTCCAGCTGGAGGAACCAACAATTCAACAGAGTTAGAACAAAATGCCAGAGAAATACCAAAAAAGTTAAAATGCAATGAACCCTGTGCACCTTACCTATTAACAGGTGCAGGGTAAAAAACACTCCAAGGGTGTATAGTGACATGGTGGCACCAGCATGCAGAATGCAGAAGCTGAAATTCTGGAAGGGGAGGTAGGGAGGGAAGTTATGAATATCTGAGCATCACTGGGAAGAAAGCAGATTACTATGGTAAATAATTTTTTCTTCTAACCCCAGTAACGCTCAGAATATTCCTAACTTTATGCAGACTACCAAGCAGTACCACTGGAGGTGGGCACAGAACTTTATTTTGGAAACAGACTTTGCAGGACCTCTTTGCCAAATCTAGCATCACCCCTGGACAGAATATCCAGGTTGTAGTGTTTTGTAAAAGTGTGTACTGTTTTCCAGGTAGCTGCTTTACAGATATCCACCAGCAGAACATCCCTGGCAGCTGCGAAAATGGCAGCTGTTCCTTTTGTGGAATGGGCCCTCAATCCTGATGGTGGCTCCTTACCAGCTTTAGTGTAACATAACTGGATACACTGGACTATCCACTGAGAAATGAACCTTTTAGAGGCTGGATTATCTTTTCCCACAACCCCATAGGTCAGGAACAACTGTTTTCTGTCCTGTCTATGGCCCTTTGTGGCTGTCATGTAGTAACTGAGAGCCCCTTTTACATCCAAACTATGGAGTCTTCTTTCACCAGAGGTAGTATGATCATTGAAAAATAAAGGGAGAGTGATGGACTGGTTTAAGTGAAAGTCCAAGACCACCTTGGGAAGAACTTTTCTGTTTGTTCTAAGGACTACCTTATTCCTATGAAAGGCGATATAGTCCTGATCTATACAGAGAGCCTGAAACTCAATAATCCTTCTTGCAGAAGTCATTGCCACAAGAAAAAATGTTTTCCAAGTGACATATTTTAGATGAGCTTCAAAGGGAGAGCCCATGAGTTTAGCTGTACATGCATTCAAATCCCAAGCTGGCACTGGTGCCTTGTGAGGGGGATGCAATGATTCAAGCCTTTGAAGAATCTTTTAAAAATAGGATCTGAAGCTAAGGTTATCCTTGCCCCAGCAGAAAGGAAGGCGCACACAGCTGCCAGATAAACCTTCAAGGAACTTGGTTGCAAACCAGAGGAATGTAAATGGGAGAGATAATTGAGGACAACTGGAACTCCAGCTTGGCCTGGTATCAGAGATTTACTTGAGCACCAAATAGAAAATATTTTCCATTTAGAAGAATAGGTTTTCGTAGTAGGTTTTCTGTAAGCTTTTAAGATGCTTAACACAGATTCAGAGAGGTTCAATTTAGCGTATTCTATGTCCTCAAGAGCCAAGCTTTGAGGTTGAGGGACTTGAGATTTGGATACAAGAGTTCCCTGGCTGGAAGTCAGTAGGTTGTGCCTCCAAGGGAGGTGTATTGGTTTGGTGACAGACATGGAGAGCAGAAGAGAGTACCATGGCTGCCTTGGCCAATCTGGAGCTATCTAGATCAGTGATACTGCATGGGACCTGAGCTTGAGCAATACCCTGTGAACCAGAGGAAAAGGAGGAAACACATACAGGAACCTCCCTGACCAATCCAGGGTCAGGGCATCCAGAAGGAGTGTGCCCTGGTCTAGTGGTCTGCAACAATACTGAGGCAGGTGGTGGTTCTGGTGGGATGCAAACAAGTCTATCTGTGGAGTACCCCACTTTCTGAAAATAACCTGTACCACCTATCTGTTTAGGGTCCATTAGTGATGGGCCTGGTTGATTCGACTCAAGGCATCTGCCAGGATGTTGTCTTTCCCTGGCAAGTGGATTGCCTGCAGGGATATTCCCAAAGAGTAAGCTAGAGTCCAGATTCATATGACTTCTATGCAAAGGAGGCCTGACCCGGTGCCTCCCTGCTTGTTTAAGTAACACATTGTGGTGGTATTGTCTGTTCTGATCTGTACCACCTTGCCTTGTACTAGGGAAGAGAAGGCTCTTAGAGCTAGCAAAACTGCTCTGAGTTCCAGCAAGTTTATGTGCTGAAGGGACTCTGCAACTGACCAGGTACCCTGGTTGATGTGCTACCCTAGATGGGTGCCCCAGCCCAAGGGGGATGCACATGTTGTGAGAACTACTGAGGGGTTCTCTTTTTGAAAAAGGATTCCCTGTCTTAAGTTGGATTCCTTTTTCCACCATAAGAGGGCCTGTAACAGTGCCCTTGTTACTGGAATGAGTTTTGAAAAAGGGACTTTTTTCCGACACCAGTGAGACCTAAGGTGGAACTGGATGTTTCTCATGTGGAACCTGGAACCCAGCACTGTGCCTATGGAAGCAGCCATGTGGCCCAGTAGCTAAAGAAACTGTCTTGTCTTGCAGTTCTTAGTTTGTGTAACATGAAGGAGTTTGCTACTGACTGAAGATTTTTTACTCTTTCCAGAGGCAGATAGGCTCTGGCTTGTAAGGTATTTATTTCTGCTCCTATGAACTGCAACACCTGTGCAGGAGTGAAGGCAGACTTTTTGTGATTGATCAGAAACCCCAGAGACTCTAGAAGGTCCTGGGTGACTTTCAAATCCTGCTGTACTTGCAGTGGGGATCTTCCCACCACTAACCAGTCATCCAGATAAGGGAAGACAGTGATTCCCTGTCTCCGAAGATGTGCTACTACAGCAGCAAGACATTTTGTGAATACCCTTGGGGCCGAAGAAAGGCCAAAAGGCAGGGCTGAATACTGGTAGTGACCTGAAGGGAGTCTGAATCTGAGATATCTCCGGTAAGAATCCCTTATGGGGATGTGGAAATAGGCATCCTTTAATTCCAGTGATGCCAGCCAATCTCCCTTTTGGAGCATTGGCAAAATCACAGCTAGTTACCATTTTGAAATTTTGTTTCTTCAGGTGTTTGTTTAAAGCTCTGAGATCCAATAAAGACTGCCACTCCCCACTTTTCTTTGTTGTTAGAAAGTATCTGGAATAAAAACCTCTTCCTTTCAGAGATGTTGGAACTGGCTCTACTGCTCTTAGCTGTAGCAGGTTTCGAACCTCTGCCTCTAGCAGTGTTTTTTCTGCTAGGTAGGGAGAACTGAAAACTCTGATCTTTTGGCAAGGAGGGGATTTAAATTCCAGAGACAGACCCTGACCCACTTCCTCCAGAACCCACTTGTCTGCGGTGATGTTCAGCCAGGCATGGAGGAAGTGAGACAGTCTGCCTCCCACAGGTCGGGAGGAAGCGGCCTGTGGCTCAGGGAGTCTTTTTAGATTGTGGCTGAGGCTGAGCTTGGGATCCTCGCCTCGAGCCCCTTCTACTCCTGCCCCTGGAGTATCCCTGCTGTGGCTACTGCTGGTACTAGGGTAAGGCCACTGGCTGGAAGAAGGACCTGGTATAAAAGGACCTGCCCTGGCTTCCCCTTCCATAAGGCCTGGTGGATGGAAAAGCTCTCTGTTTGTCAGAGTTGCTTCTATAAATGGCCTTATACTCATCCACCTTCTTCATATAGGCCACAGTGGATTCCCCAAAAAGGAAATTTCCTTCCAAAGGAAAATCCAAAGCCTTGGACTGGGTATCCTGAGTAAGGTTTGTGGCCCTTAGCCATGCAAACCTTCTCTGTGCCACCGTATTCGCCATCCATCTGGCTGCAGTGTCATTTGTGTCAGCAGCCATTTGAAATTGGTACTTAGCTGCCTCTAACCCAAACTTGGCAGTTTCAGCCAGGTCATCTGACAAAGGTGAGGGAGCTTTTTGAGACATAGCCAGAACTGACTGCCACAGTGACTTCTGATACTGAGCAGCATATGCCTGGAAGGTAGCCTGATGCATAACCAAAGAAGCTGATACTGTAGGTACCCTTTTGTGGCCATACTGTCAATCTTTCTGGAATCCTTGTCCGGAGGATGTGAGGACAGAGGGACCCTAGCTTTGTCGCAAGCAACTTGCTAAATAACCCCCTGATGGTCTGGATGGGAGAAGAGAAAATCAGCTCCCTCCCTCTCCAGCTGGTACTTTCTGTCCATCCTCCTATCTACGGGAGGAATGGAATTAGGTGTTTGTAAAATATTTAAGGTATCCTTCTTAAAGAATTTGTACACAGGATGGAGGAGAGTTTTGTGGGCGTCAGCCCCATCATCTCCAAATACTCCACCTCCTCTTCAACCTCAATTTGCTCAGTAGTGGAGATGTCCAATGCATCTGCCATCTTCCTGATGAAAGTAAAATGGGATGGAAAATCCTCAATCACACTTGGAGGAGAACCAAAGTCCTGTTCAGGGGACACTTCTGGTTCGATTGGTCCCTCCTCTTCACTATAATCATCATCATCATCATCACCACCATACTGATCCCCTCTGTCTTAAGGGGGTGGATGCACATTGCTGCCAGCCTGGGGACCCTGAGGAAGGGTAGGAGGCTGCTGAGGAGGAACTATCGCCTGTAAGGTTTGAATTATTTTGAAGGCCTGAGCAATTTTCTTGGACCATAGGTACAGCCATAGCAAGTGCAAAAGTCCCCGGTTTGGCAGGCAAGGGTTCTGTATGCTTTAATTTTTTACTTTTCTTAGAAGGAATCAGGGAGTCAGCCAGTTCATTTGTTCTTTTAGTGCCCTTTTCGCCCATCTCAGGGGCAGGCACAGAAGCAGATGTGGGTTCAGCCACAATATCTTGGGGTATCGGCTGGTCAGAGCCAGAGGGACCCTTTGGAAATTTCTTCTTAAGTCTTTCAAGGCGTTGTTCTAATGTCTTGTCTGGGAATGTATTGCACACTTCACATTCCTCTTTCAGATGGTCAAAACCCAAACAAACCACACATAAAGTGTGTTTATCTGCTTTAGCAAATACTTCTCCACATTGAGAACAGTTTTTGAACCTGGGTTCACTGGTTCTCTTTGTGGGTTTCTTGGACATGATGTTAAAAAGAGAAAACCACAACCACTAAACGGTAAACCTTTTTTTTTTTAAACGGTCAGTTCCGCAACCGAAAAGGAACCAATGGAACCGAACCGACATAAAAGGTATGGAACTAAGTCAGCGGTTCTAGTAAACGAGAATTATCGGTTACAAAATTTTAAATAACTCAAGTTTTAAGATATTAACTAAGGTGGTTCTTTAATCCGAGAACCCTGATTTTAACAATAACTAACCCGGTTCCCCCACGGTTATACTGAACCGAGAGGAACCGGGAAAAATAACAGATTTAAACGTAACTAGATTAATAATACAAAACAACTAGTGGAGGCAGTAAATGAAAAAAATATAGTTATGTTTAAGTATTTGAAGTTTTCTTCACGCAGGAGAAAGTGGATGAACGGCACTCCAAGTGACCAGATTTTTCAGGCGGAGAGAAAAATCTGAAGAGGTTATAACACAGGCAGTTAGTAGAGGCAGTGTTCGAAAGATGCTCACGTGCAAAGTGTTCCATCATTTGCATGTGTTCTATCTCTCCGGGCAGTCCAATCCCTCAGGCTTACTGCATAAAGTTAGGAATATTCTGAGCATTACTGGGGTTAGAACAGGGGGCTTTCCTTCCTATAAGAAGTCTCCCACCAGTGTATCCAACTTTTGGAACCACTGCTGGGGAATACTGAAGGCCAGGTGGGCAAGAAAGTAGAAGAGCTTGGAGGCTGTGATAATTTTTACTGTTATTTTCCCCACAAGGGAAAAATGCAGGAGCTTCCAGCCATCACATTCCTCTCTGAAAGCCTTTAGTAGTGGAGGAAGATTCAGTGAAAGAACTGTCGAAGTACTGGAAGCAATCTCTAAACCTAGGTATTTAATGCCCTTTGGTGACCATTTCAGCCCCAAGTGGGCAAGCTGCACAAGCCGACAGTGCAGATTGAAAGGCAGCACCTCCATCTTGCTAGGGTTGGTTCTGAAGCTCAGAGATTGCCTGAAAGCCTGTAAGATGGTGGAAAAGGTGAGGGATGCTGGACTGGGCAGCTTGCAGCAAGACCAAACAGTCATCTGCATACAGCTTTACTCTGAAGTCCAGAGGCCCCACCTGAATACTTGAAAGGGCACTGTGGTGTCTAATAGCCAGAGTGAAGGGTCTTATGCAAATTAAGAACAACACAGGAGATAGAGGACAAACCTTCTGGGTACTCCATGATATCTACAGCACAGGGAATAAGACAGATTTCGTGAAAACGCTGGCAGATGGTTGAGTGTATAGTGTCCTCATTGGCCTGAATCCCATTTTAGTCATAATTAAGTCACACCTCCATACCAGCTCCCCTCAAGCAAAGATCTCCTCCTCTCTGTACAGCACCAACAATACCCACTGGGTTGCTCCTCCTCCAACCTCTTGATGTCCTTTCACCTGTCCTGTTCCCCCATCTCCTTTGTACCCCGTCCTTCCTCTGTCATCCCTTCCCCACAGCCCCCCTTTCTCCTCCTCCTCCTTATTGCCCAGTATCTCCTGGTCTGAGCAATCTTTCCAAACTCTTGGTACTAGCACAAACTATGTGCCTGCCCCCACTAAATCCTGCCTCAAGTCAGCAATCCCATTGCTGTAGTCTGTACTAACCCTCTAGCACTTCTTAACCCTGTCACTGTTCCACTGGGTAGCCTCGACCTTGCACTTCACTGACCCACTATCCTCTCCCATGGTGTTACCACACTCCCCTACCTCTCTTCCCTACCCCTCCACCTCCTACTCCCCACCACCCACCCCTTCCTCTTACCATTACCTCTCCATCTCTCCCCCCCCCCCCGTCTACTCCACTGATTTTTGTCTCTCCTTGATGCGGGCATACATTGTACAATGCCTCAGTATAGCGTAACCATGAACTTTTTCTGTATTGTTGTACCGTAATATGTGTTTGTATATTTGCTACCGAACCGCTCTGTATTTGAATGCTTATGTAACACTCTGTACTTGTTAACTGATGTGGAATCAATTAACAAGCATCCGTTCACTGGTGCTATCCAAGATTTAAAAATAAATAAAATTAAAAAAAGTGTCTAATTCTTGCAACTCTGTATTTATTGTACCATTGTAAATATATTGCTTAACTTGTATGCCCGCCTTTTATCCCTGTAATACTGGTATTCCCGATTCCTCTATTGATTATGCACCAAGAGATTCTATTGTCTAATTACCTGTAATATAGTTATTCTCTATGCCTCTGTCTTTCAAAATGTAGCTATGATTCTACTGCCTAATCACCTGTAATCATATGACATGGAACCGTTGTAAAGGAGCAGTAATGCTCAAAGGTTGTTAATCTGAGATTCAATAAATAAATGAAGTGCAAGTTCCCCACTCCACCAAGTCAAATGCTTTCTCAAAGTCAACTGCTACTGTAGCTGCTGGAGTGGGTGCAGAGGTGGTGGCCATAATGAGACAGAACAAGAATATCAGGTGGTCCGATCTCAGATGATCCTTCACAAAACTAATTTGGGCCCAGTGAATGAGAGTGGCCATGGCGTATGGCCTGGGCTTTTGCCAGGATCTTGGCATCTGTATTGATCATATAGACTGGCTAATAGCCACTGAAGTGGCATCCTTACCTTTTTTGTGGGGGCAGAACCGTGACTATTGCCTCTCGCACTGCCAGGGGAGACATGGCATATGATGGGGATACTGCATCAGTCATGTTCTGATAGAAATCTACTAGGAAGCTGTCACTGCCAGGGGATTTCTGGGGTGCAAGGGGCAGAGACTGACATGGCTATCTTGGTGACAGAGAGGTTCATTGGGACTTGGAAAAGCATGGCAGTGGGAGACCAGATAGCAAGGTCTTAAGAGTGGAGAGGCCAGTGTGGCCCTGTAAGGTGTATAATTCTTCATAGAACATACTCATAAATTCAGTGGATGACCTCTGGTTTAGTTGAGAGAGTACCATTCTTGCATTTTAGAGACCACTTATGGGTGACATGACCCATTACCCTGAGTGGGCTAGTACACGGTCTTGCCCTGCAACATGGACAGCACAGATATGTACTCCACATATAGGCTAGCTCAAAAACTTTCAGTGCTTCCCTGCACAGTTTTAGGGATCTTGCATCACCTTGTATGTTTGTGTAATACTTTGTTGTGGTATTGTCTGTCCTCATCTGTAAAACCTGGTTCTTGTCCAATGCGGAGAAGGACTTATGGCACAGAAATACTGCTCTCACTCCAGCAAACTGATGTGTTCCTTTCTCTCTGGAAGGGCAGACTTTGCTGACAGAGAGGAGGGAAAGCATCTAGCTTTATCTTAAAGGTAGATTTATATTTCTTTATTATTTCTCTTCATACTAAAAGTAACAGAGTAAGTGGGGAAAGAAAAAAGATTTGTAGGCAATGTTTGGTGCATTTTGAAACTTATCTTTAAAACTATAACAGGATGTGGGAGGAAACCAGCTCAGCAGATTAATCTTGGAACTTAGTAGATTCAGGAAGCCCTGTGAATCAGGTGTATGGGGGGGGGGGGCAGCAGAGAGGCTTAGTGCCTCCTTACAAGAGCATTATATAAGGACTGCCTATTAACATGTCCCATACACGTTCATGTCCCAGCAAAGGAGTGGAACAGGTAAATGGCATCTTGAACATCAGCAGGAGGAAGAAAGGAAGCAGGGGACTCTGCTAGTTGACTATGGTAAGGCACCTGTTTACCACTGTGTAACAGTCACTGCTGGTAAAGCAGAAGATCTGATAGGCCAAAACTGGAAATAGGAGCAACACCACATCTAGGGTAGGATTATAAAGAGATTTAAACAAGGTATGGAGGAACACAAACAGACACAAACAAAAAAGAGGAAAACTGGAAACATCCTATTGGGGTAAGGGTACAAAAGTATTTCTAGTAACACACGGAGAAAAGAAGTTGGGAATGCTGAGAGTGGCTGTAGGGCAGCAGTTTTCAGAGAGACCTCCTAAAGACTGCAGTGCTGTCCTATCTTATGTACCTCTCTGGGTTGAGGGAGGAGGTCGCTAGACTCCAGACCACATTGGCTAGGATTTGGGGAACCTCTGCCTCCACTCAGGGGCCACCAAGTCTGCCAATATTACCTCAGAGGATACCATGGAGGAGGAACTGCAAGACTATGGTGGGCTCTGGAAGGGTGGAGGTGGTGGGACAGAGACACATTCCTCAACTGGTACCACTACATAATTCCTACACTGCTTTGGCAGGGATAGACATCCAGGAGGAAGCATCCGTGGTAGTGATCAGGGAGGACATGGAGGCCCTCCATAGTGCAGCACCCAAGGTGGGTGATAGAGGACCCCAGAGGAGGAGGATGAAGCAACTTCTGGTGGGGGACTCAATTATGAGAGGGCCATATCTGGGAATAAGAAGGGGGAGAGGCAGAATAGGCGCCTACACAGCACCACCCCCAGAGGGATGGGAAGTGGATCCTAAGGATCGCTTGGGCAGCAGGATGGGAGGGAGATCTGGATGTCATTGTCCACCTGGGGACTAATGACCTGGATAGGGACAGGGCTGGGATAGTAAAGGGGGAGTTAAGAGAGCTAGGGAGGGGTCTTGGGTAACGTGCTCTGTGGCTTTCGCTGAGGTGCTGTATATCTATGACAGGGGAGGAGGAAAGGGATCTTCACACCAGGAGCTTCAACACATGGGTGAAAGAATGGTGCAGACAGGAGGAGTTTAGCTGCATTAAGGACAGGGAGCTCACTTAGGAGGATAAGGGCCTATACAGGGGTGATGGTCTGTATCTATCCAGTAGGAGAACCACAGTCCTCAGTGGACAGTTTAAATGTGACTTTAATAAACATTTAAAGTAACCAAGGGGGGGTGGCAGAAAGTATCAGGGGGACAGAAACTGCACCCCGTCCCAGGATGAAGCAGAGAGTAGGTAGAACCCGAGGGGAGAGGAGTCCTCCAGAGTGCAAACTTATAAAGGAAACAGGGTTGTAGAGACAAACAGGGAAGGGAACAGGAGTATTAAAAAGAAGGGGGGGGGGAAGGAAGGTAACAAGCAGAGTGGAACAAAATCTGGAAGGCCATGTGTGTGAATGCTAGAAGTCTAGGAAATAAGATTCTGGACCTAGAGGCCACTATGGCAGAGGCTGACCTGAATACTATGGCTAATACAGAGTCATGGTGCACTGAAAACCATGACTAGGACATGGCCATTCCAAGCTATACTCTGTTGAGGAAGGACAGGGTGAAAAGGAAAGGGGTGGTGGTGGTACTTTATGTGCGGGAAAACATAAAAACAACAGAGATGCAGGGAATACAGGGGGAGACTGAGGTACTGCAGGACATTCTGGAAATAGGGAATGGAGCCACTATTCTCTCTGGAGTGATCTACACACCTCCAGCACAGGGGGAGGAATTAGATAAGGTACTGGTGGAAGCCACTGACAAGATAGCAGAAAAGGGGAAGGTTCTGCTGTGTTGGGACTTCAACCTGCTGGATGTAGATTGGAGCCTCCCAGCAGCAGTTTCAGCTACAAGCAGTGAAATCCTGGGCTTTCAGTGTGTGTGGGGGGGTTCTTCAGGCAACTAGTCAGCGAACCCACTCGTGTTGGGGCAATACTGGCCCTAGTACTCACTAACAGGGACAGTGTTGCAGATGTCAAGGTGGGAGACCACCTGCGGACCAGTGGTGGCTCAGTATAAGGATGGCTGCAAAACTTAGCCACACAATTGCAAGGGTCCTGGACTTCAGGAGGGCGTATTTTAAAAAGATGGGTGAATGCCTCAGGGATGACCTGGGTAGGGAGGAAGAACAGTGGGTGAAGCTAAAAGGGAGCATTCAGATGGTATAAGGAGATGCAGAAGAAGAAGGATAGGGAAGTGAATTAGTGGAAACGGAGAAGCAGTAAGGAGCAAATAGGTGCAAACTGAAGGGAGAATGGTCTAGGAGGTAATGAAAGGGGACAATACATTTTTAGGCAAGTGAAAAGAGGAAGATCAGGAGTGGGATTGTAATGTTAAAAAGGGACTGTGCAGAGGGGGACAAGGAAAAGGCAGACATCCTGAACAAATGCTTTTGTCCAGTGTTCGCAGAGGAAGGAGAAGGAGAAGGAGAAGGAGAAGGAGAGGGGCCAAAAAAAGTAATAGAAGCTTTGGAGGGAGGAAGGTGGACACTAATACTTTTTTTGAGAAGTGAATCCTGAAGGGACTTGGTAATCTGAAGGTGAACAAAGCGATGGGGTTCATCCATGTGTATTGGGTGTCAGCGTGGTTCAGTTGGTAGCACATCCGCCTCTGGACCAGAAGGTCGTGGGTTCTCGTCCCACACTGGGATAGACTTGCACCTAAAAATCACTGGCATCCGAATGCAGTATTGGGGGGTGCTGTACTGCTGGGGTGTGCCGTCCTTTGGATGAGACGTTAAACCGAGGTCCCTTCTGCCCATCCTGGTGTTGTCCTGGTGGGTGTCCTGGTGGAAGTAAAAGAACCCAGGGTACTCTTCGTAAAGAGCAGGAAACATTCCCGGTGTCCTGGCCAACATTCCCCTTCCCATAAACCGGTTCATGCAATTATCCAGGCTGTGCGTGGGTGATGATGTTCGATATGGCCACCACCACACATTCAGTCACTTCACTACCAGTCTAGCATTGCTTGTAAAGCACTTTGGGATACTGTGTATGAAAAGCGCTATATAAATGCTGATTCTTCTACTGAAGGAGCTCAGGAAGATAAGGGCTGTACCTCTGATACTCCTTTAACAGCTCATTGGAAACAGGAGTGGTTTGGGAGGATGGGAGGAGGCAGATGTAGTGGGTCCAAACCACTCCTGTTTCCAATGAGTTCCACCTTGATCTAATTCCTTCATCACTCAGTCAAGGAAATCTATCAGATTCATACGACATGACCCCTCTCCCAAACCCATGCTGCCTCGGGTCTTGTAACTCACTTGATGCAAGATATCCCACAGTCCTTTCCTTCAGCAGTGATTCCATTAACTTTACCACCACCAAGATCAGGCTGACTGGCCTATCATTGCCAGCCTTCTCCCTTCTACCCCTTTCTACAACATTTTTAAAAGTAGTTTTGCTTTTAATTGACTTTGTTTATATAGCTCTCTGTCCACTATCTAAACAGATGTAGTCTCAATGGGGAAGTCTGCAGCCTTGTTCTAAAGGTCCACAAGTAAACTTATGGTTCTTAACCATGCATATTTTCTGCTAGATACAGCAATCAGAGTTCTAGCAAATGGAATATCATGAATCTCCACAGCCATTTGCAGTTGGTTTTTGGCTATATCCAGACCAGTTTTTATATGTTGCAATATCTGTGACCTCTCATCAGAGGGCAGACTGTCACAGAAGGGTGGCACAGCTTTCCTGAGAGCTTCCTAGTGGTGTGATGTTTAACTCCGAAATGTTGTCTCCCTCATGATCAATATGGCAGAAGAGTACTTTTCTTACCAAGCGTATCCATTTTTCTGGAATCCTTGTCAGGTGGTTCTGTACAAGAGACTATTTTTCACTTTTCACATGCAGCAGCCTGTATGAGACAATAAGGACTAGGGTGTTTGTAAAGATATTCTGAACCAGTCCTGATTAGTATATATCTATTCTCTTCTTATCAACTGCTGAAGATTCTTGCAATTGTAAAATCTTTTTGCTCATCTTTTTAAATGTGTCATGAATGGTGATACTGACTCTCTTGTTTGATGTTAGTCTCAACCTGCTTAAGAAACTGGACTCCTCAATGTTAAAATGGGAGGCAGTATAGCACAGTGGTTTAAGGCTCTGAGCTACAAATCTAGTGATATCCTGCAGACCAGACCTGGGTTTGAATCCCACAGCTTCCACTTGCATACTGTGTGACCCTGAGCAAGTCACTTAACTTCCCTGTGCTCCCAGGTTGCACCTGTAAAAAAGCTTTCAGCTTAGTGTGTCTCACCTGGTTAAACAACTAAGTAAATAAATAAAATAAAAATAAAGACTCCGTTTCCTCAGTGGGGATAGTAATCATAGCCGTCATGCTTTTAAGGAAGGGGTAAGGCAGAATACGAGTGGTAGTCTTCTATAGGACATGGAATTGAACATATTTCCTCATCACCTGTGACTTCAGCAGCAACAGATTCCTCTTCTTCATCAAAATAACACTCCTCCCCTGTAACATTAGGTGCAGTAGAGGGAGAAAGCTTGGATTACTGGTCTTTCATGGTCTGGAAGAATTATGTGAAAGGATGACTCCTCTGTGTGACTTTTCTTTGGGCCCTTTCAATTAGAATGTTCGTCAGCCAGGGATTTATTCTCTTTAGTGGGTTTCCTTGCTGACTCTGCTTTAGACAGATATTTAGGAGAAGCTGCTTCTTCAGATATTATCACAGAAGTGTTTTCAACCTTTTTACTAGGGAAACACTTTTTGGAGCTAGACAGGCTGGAGCTGATAATGAGTGTCTTTTTGTTCATCTCTTCTTCTGTGTTGTAGGACAAACACGTTGCACAGACCACAGTTTAACAATTTGGGATCTGGGCCCAAACACCTGTAGCACTCTGTATACCGATCTGCTTTAAGAAAGTAGTGACCACAGTTGCACTTTTTGAAACTTGTGGGGCCAGTTCTCTTTTTAGATTTTTCTTTCAGTCAAACACGAGACTAGAAATTGGTACCACAGTAAAATCTCCAACTTCATTTAATAAGGAAAGGTACTGTATATTTGTGTTCACAGTTGTTGTGAGACGGCCAATTTTTACTTAATTTGACCACAGTCATGAGATGAAAAACAGTGTGAAGTACTGTAAAACAGTAGACAGAATCACTTCCTTATATTTATTTATTTATTTCTTTATTAAACTCTAGGATGACAAGTACCGTTGAGCAGGATCTGCTCATTTACAAAGGTTCCACGTCAAAGGAGGGGGGAACATACAAACAGAGGTTGGAGATGGTATACAGTCAATAATGGTATGCAATCAAAGCAATGGTATTCATTCGAAACACAGGCATGTTTGACATAGTTTAATAGTTGTGACACACTTGAAAATAAAAGATGTTACTAACGCAAACTTAATATTGGCAGCTAGATGAGGTGACAGAGGAAGGAATTAAGAAGCAGATGGACTATCGGTGGGAGATAGTGAAGAAGGGGGAAAGAAAATAGGCAGTGAGGCCGTTGTCAAGAGAGGGGGAGGGTAGTCTAGGACAGTGGAATATGGGCATAAGTCAAAGGGTAGGGAGAGAGGGAGGGGGGACTAGGAGGGGAACAAGGTAATAGGTTTATGGTTGGGCGTAGGAGTGTGGGGGGGAGGGGAGAGGGGGGACGGAAAAGAAGAAGGCTAACCAAGAGGAGCAGGAGTCATAGAGGGTAATGTTCAGGATGGAGGTGGGTTACAAGTTTTGAGCATTTAGACAGAGGCTGGATCAGGCTTTTAGGAGAAGCAATCACATTGAGTGGTAGAGGTGAGGTATTTGCAGAGATTCCTTTTAAAGGGTCCAAGCGTTGCAGAGGAGAGTACTTCATTGTTGAGGGAATTGAACCACTGATGGGCCCTATGGGTGAAGGACCGTTGACCCATGGAGGTACGACATCTGGGAACCAGGAAGGCTTGGTATTGGGCACTACGCGTATGCTGTTTACCACTGAAGGCAGTGAGGAGCTTATTAACACCAAGAGGCATAAGTCCAAGGAGAACCTTTTTGGATAGTAGGCAGGTCTGGTATTGTATTCTGCTGTGGTGTGTAAGCCAGCCAGTCTGTACGTAGAGGTCACAGGTATGTGTAAGTCGGTCAGTGCCCGTTAACAGCCTGCAGGCTTTATTGAGATTGAGATCCTGCGTAGGGCAGTTGTGGAAGCGGAGCTGTAAATGGCCATTCCGTAGTCAATAATAGAGGTGACAGAACTGTAGATGGCTAGCCTAAGGGCATTCTCATACATACAGCACTTGTGCTTATGTAACAGACCAATCCGTATGTTGGCGGCCTTGGCAACAGAGTCAATATGCCCAGTGTATGAGAGGGATGAGAGGATACTATCCAGTGTGATTCCAAGGTACCTGAACTCCTGAACATGTTCAAGCAAGTACCTGGCGTTGTTCTTGATAGTGAGAGACAGAGTTTTGTGCCTGCTCTGCGGATTTCCGAAGGTCATAACTTTGGTCTTACTATAGTTCAGGACAAGCTTATGCGTTCTGGACCAGTTTTCAACACATTGGAAGTCAAGCTGCAGCTGGGTTTCAAGGATTTGGGAGTCATGGTGGCTAGAGAACAGGACAGCATCATCTGCGTACAGTAGTATTTTTTGCTGGCAGACAGTGGGGAAACTGTTGAGGAATAGGAAGAAGAGTAGTGGGCCATGAATGGACCCTTGGGGGACTCCGGAGAGGACTGGCTTTAGATCAGACACAAATGGAAATTACATACCTACCGTAATTCTTGATCTTCTTGGACGAAGTCTCCACCACTCATTCACACTTATGGGACTACACCAGAGGCACTAGGATCCAGTGGGAGCAAACTTTTTGTAGAAGGTCGGCACCAGAGATGGAGCCGCAAGGAGTGGCGCTGTAAGCATTAGCTCGTGCGGCAGTGACTATCTCGGTGTCGACCCTCCAACTGCTTCAGTACCTTTTTTTCTGAGGAGGTGCAGCTCAACTAACCTAAAAAGACTAGTCTAACACAAATCAGACATAAGATAGTCCGAATGACCCATGTAAGAAGGGTCAACACAGAAGTCTTCACAGCCTAAACATTGAGGGGGTGAAGACCAAAACAGAGAGGTGAGCTCGGGGATGGAGGGTGGGTGTGTGAATGAGTGGTGGAGACTTCATCCAAGAAGATCAAGAATTGTGGTAGGTATGCAATTTCCATATCTTCTTGGACATAAAGTCTCCACCACTCATTCACACTTATGGGACAGTACCGAGCTAAAAATCACCCGAGAGGGCGGCAGGAAAACCAAAAGCTCATGAATTCAGGACAGAAGTCTGTTAAGGACAGTCCTGCCAAACGAAAGGTTTCATCTGGCATGGACGTCCAGTGCATAGTGCCTAATAAAAGTATGCACTGAGCTCCAAGTAGCTGCATTGCAAATGTCCTCAAATGGCACATTATGGATTTCCGCCAGGGATACCGCAACTGCTCTAGTAGAGTGAGCATACACTCTGCCCTCCAGCTTGACCTGTGCCATAGAATAACAGTGGCAAAGGCATGCCACCAGCCATGCTGAAATGCATCGGATAGCGACAGGCTGACCCAGCCGGGTCTTGCTGAAGGAGACAAAACAGTTGTTGAGCTTTGCGAATTTCCTTCGTTCTTTCTAAATAGAAGCGCAAAGCTCTTTTAACATTTAAGGAATGATGGTACATTCTCCTTCATTCTGGAAATCAGCAAAGTAAGTAGATAGGACCAAAGGTTGGTTTAAATGGAATTCTGAGACAACCTTAGGGAGGAACTTAGGATGAGTCCTAAGAACTACTTTATCCTTGTGAAATACAGTGTATGGAAGGTCTGTTACCAGAGCATGTATTTCAGAAACTCTGCAGGCTGAGGTGATGGCCACCAGGAAGGCCGTTTTCCAAGTGAGGAATTTCAATTCACAGGTAGCTAGTGGCTCAAAAGGTTTTCTAGTGAGCATGTCTAGCATGAGATTAATGTCCCAGGCTGCAACTGGACATCTGACAGGAGGTCTGGTATGCAGAATACCCTTAAGAAACCTCTTAACTACTGGTAACTGAGCCAGAGATAAGGAAAGTAATGGCTCATGATAGGCTAAAATGGCACAAAGGTGAACTTTGATTGTAGAGTATTGAAGACCTGAATTTGAGAGGTCTAAGAGGTACTCTAAAACTTTGTTGGGTGGGCAGGAAAAGGGATTCAAAGAGGATCCTGCACAAAATACTTCCATTTTGCAGTGTAAGTCTTTCTGGTTGCTGGTTTTCGCACAGCCAAAAGAATGTCAGAAACTCTCCGAGAGGCATTGAACCTATTCACCTCTATCTCCTCAGGAGCCAAGTGTGAAGATGAAGTGACCTCAGATTGGGATGGACCAGAGGACCCTGGGTCAGAAGGTTCATCTGAAGGGGAAACACCTTCAGAGGGGTTTCCGCCATACTGTTGAGTGATGGAAACCAAATCTGTCGAGGCCAGAAGGGAGCAATGAGAATCATCTTGTGTCCCTGAGACTCAAATTTGAGGAGTACCCTCTGGATTAGGGGAAGAGGAGGAAAGACGTATAGAAAGCGTTTTGTCCACTGCAGCCTGAACACATCCTGACAGAAAATGCCAGACCCTGGATTTCTGGAGCAGAAAAGAGGCAGTTTTGTGTTGAGTGGGGATGCAAAAAGGTCCAGGTCTGGAGTTCCCCACTCTACGAATAGCGAATGAACTATGGTTAAGTCGAGAGACCACTCGTGAGTGTCTGCCTCCATTCTGCTGATATGGTCTGCCAGTTTGTTCTGTATTTCTGGCAGGTAGACCACCTGAATAAGAGCCTTGTGATCTAGGTACGATTCCCACACTCTATCTGCTTCCCTGCATGAGGGGTAAGAGTGTGCGCCGCCCTGCTTGTTGATGTAATACATCACTACCTTGTTGTCCATCTGAAGGAGAATGTTCTTGTGACAAAGAATGTCCTTCAAGGCTCGGACTGCATAGAGGACGGCTCTCACTTCCAGGATGTTTATGTGAAGCTGGGCTTTGACCTGAGTCCACCTACCCTGAGTGTGGAGATCCTGACAGTGAGCTCTCCATCCTGACAGAGACATCTGTGGTGATAGAAATCTGATGATCCAGAGGAGCAAAGGGGTATCCTTCCAGAAGATTGTCCTCTTGCAACCACCAGGTGAGCAACCTCCTGAGAAGTTTTGTCACCTTGATGAGAAAGGACTGAGGAAGAGTAGTCGGGGACCATTGAGTACTGAGCATCCATTGAGAGGTTCTCATGTGGAGGCGTGCTAGGAGTACAGAAACACCGAGGATGCCATAAGACCCAGCATCCATTGCACTGAGATAGCTCAAACCGAGCTGTTCTCTCTGATGTTTTGGGCCATCTGTAGGATATCACTCCTTCTGTCCTCTGGTAGAAAAGCTTTTGCACAGGAGGCATCCAGAAGAGTTCCTATGAAAAGGAGCTTCTGGGAGGGTTACAACTGCGATTTCTTGAGGTTTAGCAGGACTCCCATGGACATGAGGAAGTCTGAGGCCATGGCTATGGCGTCGAGGGTTCCTTGCCTGGAAGGGCTTGCTAGAAGCCAGTCGTCCAGATATGGGAACACTTGTATTCCGACCTCTCTGAGGTGCACTGCGAGAATTGCACAACACTTTGTAAAAACTTGCGGCGCCGAGGATAGCCCAAAGGGCAGGACTCTGAACTGATAATGTTGACCCAAAGCCACAAACCTTAGGTATTTGTGATGTTTTGGGTGAATAAGAATATGTTGGTAAGCATCCTGCATGTCCAGGGAAGCTAACCAATTGTGTTGATGAAGCAAGGTCAACAGGGTTCCCAGTGACATCATTTTGAACTTTTCCTTGGGAAGAAATCTGTTCAGTTTTCTGAGGTCCAAAATGGGGTGCATGCCCCCAGTTTTCTTTGGAACAAGAAGGTAGTGGGAGTAGAACCCTGTGTTCTGTTGATCCGACAGAACTATTTCTACTGCCCTGTTGTTCAGAAGGCCCTATATCTCAGAGGTGAGAAGTTCTGACTGAACTGTCGACAGTCTGCGCTATCATTTTGGGGAAAGATCTGGAGGAGTCTCTAAAAGATTGAGGGAATATCCCTCACGGATTATCCGGAGGACCCATTTGTCTGATGTTATGGTCTTCCAATGGTCATAGAACTGAGTGAGATGACCCATCACCGCTAAGAGAAAGTCCCCCTCTGGCAGCTGAGGAGGGATGTGGGCCAGTCAGTCAGAAGGTAGCACTGAACGCTTTGGGTCCTTGTGCTTTCTGTTGCATTTTCTTTTGAGGCTGGGGGGCTTGGTTTTTATTAAAACCTCCCCTGCCTTTGCCTCGAAAGGACTGAAAGTTGTGCAACTGACGCTTATTAACACCCCCACGAGAAGGGGCGGGAGCAGGTTGAGCCAATTTAATGGCAGACCTAGTCTTTTGAGTGGCCTCCAGAACTTTCTCTACTTGGGGACCAAAGAGATACATACCGTTGAAGGGTAATGCCATAACCTGTTGCTGGGCATCATTCGTGAAACCTGAAGTGCGCAGCCAGGAGTGGTGGTGAGTACAGATGCCTGCCGCTGCCACCCCAGAAGCAGTATCAAAAGCATCCATAGCTGTTTTAACCTGCTGGTTGTTGGACTCAATACCCCTGGTTATGGTTTGAAGTAGCTCTGAATTAGAGTCCGACTCTGGCAGAGCTTCTACCATTTGTTTGAGCGAATGCCAAAGAACATACTCATATTGAGAAAAATAGCCCTGGTAGCTGGCAATACGCATACCCAGGGTAGACGCAGAAAAGCCTCTCTTACCTAAGGTGTCTATCTTGCGAGATTCTTTGTTTATAGGCCGGGCTGAAGATGCCTGAGGGAGGACAGCCTTATCATTCTCCGCCAGGACTACAATAGGGTCCACAAAGGCCTGGGAGGCCAAGATGGGTCGATCCTTGGGAGCAGCATACTTTCTATCTATGGACTTAGCCACAGAAGGAATGAGAGCGGGATTATTCCATACCATTTGAGAAAGCATTTCAAAGGAGGGCTGTACCAGAGGAGTCAAATCCATAGGGATCTCCGGAACATGGAGGTATTGGAGTCTTAACAGCTTCCCAGGATTGATATCTGTAGTCTGGAGAGAAAGAGTGGAATTCAAATTTTTCAGGAGAGACTTAAAAGACAGGTCTTCGACCAGAGGCTTTGCTACAGGATGAGATCCTTCCACATCATCACCTAGGCGAAGGTCTGGGTCAGGCTCAATGTCATCTCCTGACAGCCCAGGAGGGACTACATGGACAGGAAAGGAGTGAAAATCAGAAGGAAATGAGGAAGGAAAAGGATTCAGAGAAGAGAAGCCCTAAAGACTGGACGACACCCTAACAGGCCTCAGCGCCAAAGAAAGGTACGGTGCCAATGATGGCACTGAAAAGCTGCATGGCGTCAAAGATGGTGCTGACGAGGCGAATGGCGCCAACAACCCCAACAGCGCCGAGGATGGCGCAGTCGCATCAACGCCGAGGACGACGCCGAACAAGCCATCGATACTGAAGGTGCCGAAAATATCCCAAGTCTCCAAAAAACAGAATCTGAGAAGAAAGAAGGATGAATGCCAGGAGATAGAGGCATCGGTGTGCCCCCCTGCACTGCAGCCATGTGAGGAGGGAAATACCTAAGCGCAGAGTTGACGGTACCGAGGACGGCGTCACACAACTAGGGAGGTCCAACCACCCTACCCGATCCCCGGAAAAACCCGAAGGCCCCTGAGTGACCGGGCCAGGCAGCTGGACCAACCTCAGAGCCCATTGCTCCATAAGAGCACCCACTGATGAAACTGCTCATCTGAAGACCTACCGGAGGGTGGGGTAGGGCTCCGATGTCGAAGAGGTCAGTGACCGGAAACAGAGAAACCAGCGACTTCGAAGGAGGAGACCGGCAACTAGCTCCAATAACCGACCGTCTGCGCGCAGACATACCAGGGGGCGACCTTGAGTGATGCTTTCTCTTTGTTGACCTGTGGGCCGAAGAAGAGTTTGAGGCTGAACGGTGCCGAGAGTGCGACCATTTACTTTTATGCTTCTGAGGGAACTGACCATCCTCTCGGGCATTGGACTGTCTGTTGTCAGACCCCCCCTTCCGGAGAGGACGGCGGACCGGACCCAGCCCAGCTGACTGAACAACTTTCATACGAAGTCTCCCTAACATCACCTGACCCGTTCATGGTTGACTCCGTCAATGTAGGCTGAGACTTCTTTTCTGTAATAAGAATAAATAAACTAAGTGGGACTTATTCGAGATATTATTACAAAACAATAAAACTGAAAAACTAGTTTGAAGTTTGACTCCCGGCGAGCAAGCGACATCGTCACTGAAGTGCACTCGACATCGGGAAAAAAGGAACTGAGGCGGTTGGAGGGTCGACGCCGAGATAGTCATTACTGCACGAGATGATGCTCGTGGCTCCATCTCTGGCGCCGACCCTCTGCAAAAAGTTTGCTCCCGCTGGGTCCTAGCACCTCCGGCGTAGTCCCATAAGTGTGAATGAGTGGTGGAGACTTTATGTCCAGGAAGATCACCTGCAATCCTGACACATTGGACCCGATTCCCAAGGTAAATATCAAACCATCATTGGAGAGCCTGATTGAAGATAGCTGCCTGAGGAGTAGAGGGTGGTTAACGGTGTCAAAGGCCTTTGTTAGGTCTATGAATACTGCTCCCCCACAGTTTCCTTTGTCGAGCGTGTCATGGGTGTAGCTAGTGAATTCCAGTAGGGCCGTGGTGGTGCTGTGCCCTTTTCTGAAGCCATGTTGTTCTGGGCATTGGACTTCATATTTTTCCAGGTATTCAATTAATTGGTCTGAAACTATTCGTTCCAATGCCTTGGATAATGGGGGGAGGAATGAGATGGGTCTGTAGTTGATGTGATGAGACCGGTCTCCACTTTTGTGCACCGGCATGACAGTCACCGGTTTCCAGAGAGAGGGGAATTGTCCCAGTCTTAGAGAGAGGTTAAGGATCTTTGTCAGGGGTTCAAGGGTTTCATCCAGGACTTGCGACAATAGTTTTATGTCAAGGGAGTCTCCACTGTACCCAGACTTGCATATGGCCTTGCTGATATAATTATATAGGCCGCTTGTGGAGGAACCTCTTTGAAAAAGAATTGAGGAACTGTACGAACATGTTGGGAGGTGATATGGGGGGTATTGGAGGGGGAGTAGTCAAAGAAATCAGGAGGAAGGACACCATCTAGGTTAGAGAATGCATTATTAAAGGTTTTGGTAATGGTACCAAGATCTAGCGTCGGAATGCCCAGAATATTGAGCATGGTGGGAGGCACTTTAGGATCCTTGCCTATCAGTTCTTTCAGGTTGCTCCAGAAGTTTTTCCCATCCCCCCAGGAGTTGGTGAGCGCTTCCTTGTAATATTTGCTTTTAGCATTCCGAATTTGATGAGTGCAGTCATTTCTGGCTGCTTTGTATTTTTGTATATTACCTTGCGTTGGTGTATCACGAGCACAGTGCCAGAGATGGTCCCTGTGCTTGAGTAGAGTTACAAGTTCTGTAGTAATCCAGGGGTTAGACTGAACTTTGACCTTCATCTTTTTCAGTGCAGCACAGATATCACAGGCAGTATTAAAGCATTTGATGAACAGGTCCAAGGCTGTGTTAATGTCCCCGAGTGTGTCAAGCTCATCCCAGTCAAGCCTGGTTAGGTGGATTTTAGCAGCTGTAAGTGTCCTTGCTTGATTACCCTTGCATAGATTAGTTTGGGAGGGGGTTTGTGGAATTTGTTGGTCCAAGAGCAGATGACAGGTGAGTGGTCACTTATGGCATCAGGGAGAACTGAAACATTTGAGATTCATTCAGGGTGGTTAGACAGAATCCAATCTATTAGTGTGAGAGTACCAGTCCTATAGTTGCATCTGCTGGGGGCATGGACAAGTTGTGCGATGTGCTGGGCCGTGACTGCATCTTTATAGACAGAGGCCTCAGTGGAGAGCCAGTTAATATTAAAATCGCCTAGTATTATGGTTTCAGAGTTAGTATGCTGGCTCCTAAGGTATTCCATGATGTTGTTGAAGTTAGTGGCCTGGTCCTTTGGGGGTAGGTAAACAGAGATAACAGTGAGTTCCTTATTATGGCAAAGTGAAGCCATTAAAATGGAACCACTAGGCTTTAAATTTAAACTAAAAACTTCACAACAATCACTGTGAGTAGAGAGTATTTGTGGTTTAGGCCATGGTTCCTGGAACAGTTTGTGAATCGCTACAAAGAAGAAAAAATTTGTTTGCACTAAAACACAGTCCAGAAATGAGAGCAACTATAATTTATCTAAATACTTTATAAAACAACAACTCTTAATGACTTAGCCTTCAAATTAGCAGAGTACACAGTCCAGAGTGACTGCTCTCTTCTGTGGAAAATAACAGTTACGTAAGAACTTACCATAACAGTAGATCTTCGAGAGAGGTTCCTGTAGCAGGTCTTCACAGATAGGACTGCATCCCCTGGCATCAGAACTGCATGGCAAACTTCTAGCTAGCAATACATAGCAGGGGACTGTCCCCAGCATCACATGATGGGACAACAGTGTGACGGTATATAGGGGGCGGTCCCCACGCCCGCCCTTCAGTTCTCTCACCGGAAGATCCCTGTAAATGTGGCGGGAGAAAGAAGCATAACTCCTACAGCCCGGAGCTGCTGGTAGTTGCCCTGATAAAGGATAAGAAAGAAAACAGGAGCTGGGGGAAAGTGGGAGGGAAAATGTGACCTACTGTAGGAACCCCTCTCGAAGATCTACTGTTACGGTAAGTTCTTATGTAACTGTTATATCTTACTTCAAGAGGGTTCCTGCAGTAGGTTTTCACAGACAGGACTGAATACCAAGTAGTCAAGAAAAAGTGAGTCAGAGACTAAGGTCCAGGAGGTGGAATGTCTACCAACTAAAGAGTCTGCTATGATAAGAAGCCTTGCAGGACAGCAAGTCCAAAACCGGCCCTATGCCTAGAGGCAATATCCAGACTGTAATGCCTGGTGAAAGTATGGACCAAAGACCAAGTGGCCGCTGCACAGATACCCAAAGCGGACACATTCCATAGGAAGGCCGTCAAGGCAGGAAATCCACAGGTCGAATGGCCTTTCACTTCCCCCGGAAGGGGTTTCTCGTACTTCTGATAGATGAACGAGATGCAATTAGCCAACCATTTGGACAGGCCCTGTTTAGAGATGGCTGTACCCTGTCATCTGGGTGCGAAAGCAACAAACAACTGGTCAGACTTGCGCACCTCCTTGGTCCAGGAGATACAGTATCTCAAGATCCTGTGCACACCAAACGTGTGCAAAAGGTATTCCCCCTATTGGAATACATGGGGAAAATAAACCGGCAGTTGAACATCTTGTTTCAACGTAAATTCCGATACCACTTTCGGTAGAAAAGAAGGGTTAGTCCACAGAGCCATCCAGTCTCTGAGGAAAATTAAATAAGGCTCCTTGCAAACAAAGGCTTGAAGCTCAGAAATCCTTCAAGCAGAGGTAACAGCGACTAAAAAGAGTGCCTTCCAAGACAAATAGCGCATGTCGCAACTTGCTGCCAGCTCAAAAGGGGGCAAAGTAAGTTTCTCCAAAATAAAATTTAAGTCCCAGGGAGAAACAGACTATAGATCAGAGATTTCAAGTGGAGGATCCCTTTGAGGAAGGTTTTTGAGACCTCCAACTGCGCAAGGGTTTTGCCATCCACTGAGAGGTGGTAGGCAGAAACTGCTGAAAGATGGACCTTCAGTGAGGAGTAACTGAGGCCCGAATCAGACAAGTGCAAGAGATACTCTAGGACCTAGGGCACTGAGCAAGAAAGAGAGGCCCTAGGCCATGGCCCAAATGCAGAATCTCTTCCACTTCATGACATACATAGATCTGGTGGACGTTTTTCTGGCCTCCACCAAAACCTGGGCGACTCACGAGGAGATGCTCAATCATGAGACCACTATCTCCAAAGGTGCCACGCATGCAAGTGGAGAGACCTGAGGCTCAGATGCACCAGGCTGCCCTGCTGCTGAGACAGAAGGCCGTGGAGGAGAGGTAGGGGTACTGGGGGTTCCAATGCCAGTTGCTGTAGCAGAGGGAGCCAGATCTGCCAAGGCCAGAGGAGAGCTATGAGAATCATGCAAGTGCCCCTCTGCATGAAGCTTCAGCAGAATTTTCTGCAGGATTGGAAAGGGAGGGAAGGCGTACAGAAACCTCCCTGTCCAACAAAAAGACAGCATGTCACGCCAGAAAACACCACGCCCGGGAATTAGTGAGCAAAAGCTGGGTAGTTTTGCGTTGGATAGGGAGGCAAATAGATCTATTTCTGGCCATACCCACAGATGGAAGAGATCTTCAGCTACTACCTCCTGTTTTAGTTCCCACTCGTGTGCCGGAGCAACTGCGTGGCTGAGACTGTCCACCAGGATGTTGTGACCTCCTGGGACATGGACCACTGTCAGAGACAGGCTATGCTGGACTGCCCAGTACCACATCCGCATCGCCTCCCTGCAGGAAGGTACGATTGGGTGCCTCCCTGTTTATGTACCAGACTGTGGCAGTGTTGTCAGTCTAGATAAAGAGTGTTCCCAGTTGTAAGAGGGACGGAAATGCTTGTAGAGCGCAGAGCACAGCTCTCATCTCTAGGACATTTATGTACAAGTGTTCTTCTTGTGGAGACCATCTCCCCTGAGTCTGATGGTTTCCTAGGTGGGCTCCTCAACCTTGACCCAAGGCATCCATTGTGAGGATCATGGAAGGGGACGGGGGATGAAAGTGGGTCCCCCCGAGGAGAGGTTGGACAGCTCCTGCCACCAGAGAAGATCCCTCTTCATACTGCCCATCATCTGAGCATTGATCCTACTGAACCCTGAGGGTTCACTGGGTCACCCTCATATGCAGTCTCGCCAATGTAACTGTGGGAATGGCTGCCACCATTAGACCCAACAGGTGAAGGATGCAGCATGCTGTGGTCCAGCGAGAGTTGCACACAGACGAAGCTTGATGAATCAGAGTTTCCACCCTGTCTGCAGGTAAGAAGGCCCTGCCCTGGACCATGTCCAGCACTGCTCCAATGAATTGGAGGTACTGGGAGGGTGAAAGTTGAGACTTGGGATAGTTCACCATGATGCCAAGTCAGGAAAAAAGGTCCAAGGTGGTTGAGAGAGACTCCATCAGACTGTCTTGAGATGGGGCTGAAAACAGCCAGTCATCCAGGTACGGGAACACATAATTCCCCCTGCGGCACAGGGCCGCAGCCACCACCACCAGGCACTTGGTAAAAACCTGAGGTGCTGAAAAAAGGTCAAAAGGAAGGGTCTTGAATTGGTAGTGGTTCTCCTGAAAGGTGATCCGAAGAAAACGATGATGGACTTGGAGAATAGGGATGTGCAGGTAAGCATCCTGCATATCCAGCGAACACAGCCATTGGTTCTGTTGCAGCAGGGTTAAGAGTCCCTGGAGGGTTAGCATGCAGAACCTCTTGAATTCTACAAAAAGGTTGAGCAGGCTGAGGTCCAGAATGGGTCTCAGATCGCCCATCTTTTTGGGCACCAGGAAAAAATAGGAGTAATACCCCCTTCCTGTCTGCCTGAGAGGAACCAGCTCTATGGCTGATTCTGCTAACAGAGCCGGGATTTCCTGCTGAATGAGGAGCAGATGGCCTGACAGATAATGGGACCTGCCCGGAGGATTGTCTGGGGGTCTGTCCAGGAAGTCAGTAAGAGTGCACTCTTGCGATCAGCTGAAGGACCCAAGCATCTACAGTTATTGCCTCCCATCTGTCTAAGTGGAGGGTGAACTCCCCCCCCCCACCGGCTCCACTGAAAGAATGGAAGGGATCCCCTTGAGTCAGGAGGTGAAGGGGAGGGCCACTTTACTGCCTCCAGCAGCCTTTTAGGCTTTTGCCTGAGGGATCTGGGCACCAGAACCTGTGGTACTGTGCTTTCCCTGGCATCTGTTCTGGTTCTGTCTATTCCATCTTCTCTGAGGGTGACAAAAAGTCTGTTTGGGTTTTTGGCTGGAACGGTACATGGAGTGGACATCCCTCAGGGATCTGCCACTCTCCAGTAGTTCTGTAATTATATCCTTAGTGTTGCCACCAAACAGGACAGAACCCCTAAAGGGGGCATCCAGGAGAGTAGTCTGGACATCTTGCGCCAGTCCCACAAGACGAAACCATGCCAGATGTCTCAGGTAAATGCCCGACATGGTGCATCGGGCAACCGAATCATAGGTGGCGCGCAATGCGTGGCAGCAGGAAAACTTAAGTCTTACCTTGTCCACAGTTTGTTATTGAGTTCCTCATCTGGAATAGACTGTAGCTCTTTCTCTAGATCAGTCAAAGCCGACTTCTGGAAAGAGATCATGTGGGCCACGTAATTAAGAGACCTTAAAGCACAGGTGGAAGAAGCGTAGACCTTGCGGCCATACTGGTCCATCTGCTTGGACTCTTTGTCCAGAGGTGAGACACTCAGAGGCTTTAGCTGAGCTGACCTGTCATGGGCCAATGTGATGAGTATCGAGTCAGCTTTAGGTTGGCTTGTGAGGTGGCTTGCCCCTTCTGGGGGATGGTAGGTCCTGTTGGCCTTTTTAGAGACTGCAGGAATTGAAGATGGTTGCTGACTTATTGTGGACACTAGGTCCTCGTGTGGCCCTGTCCAAGAAGGGATGGGAAGGGGTTCTGCATTGATCAAATCCAGGTACTCCACAAGCCTCTTCCTTTTTGGATCCATCTCCTGGGATGCCCAGCCATAATCCTGCTGGATGGATTGAAGGAGTTCCACATACAGCGTGTCCTCTGGCAGAGATTTGGGAGACTCCTTGGGTTGAGGTTCCATGGGAGAATGAGGCTGTGAGTGAGCTGCAGAGTCAGAGTCAGTATCTGAGTCGGATGACCCCAGGCTGCTGGGTAAAGAAACTATGTCCAGAACCTCCTCCGTGACCCTGACACCCGAGAGGGCACCAGCTGATCGCCTGCTGGAGATCCTATCCGACAACCGATGGTCATCCGGGGATGGGCTCCTAGGAACTGCCCTGTGAGATGGGGTGGACATCATGGTGGGATGAGGGTGTCCCAGCTCCTTTAGGAGCTTCAATCTGTCGTCCTTCCACCAGAAACAATTGTAAGAAGTGTTGCCCTCAATCCAAAACCAGGAGGAAAAATCAGACGGAATTCACTTTTCCTTTTCTTAATTATTTTTTTTTATTTATTTTTGCAATTTGTCTTTTTTTATAATATGTTTCTGTATCACAATTTATTCCGAGGCCTGAAAAACATTCTGTCCAACTGAAGTGTAAGTAGATGCTGCAGCCAGGTGGACATTTAAGGTACTGGACTACAAGCCCAGTAAGAGCAAATAGGTAAGATAGACCAGCACAACAGGAATACCAGCCTGTGTTGACATGTGCTAGGCTCATAAAGAGCCTTTTGTAGCTAAGATCTGAAGCAATAAAAACATTTTGTCCAACTAATATGCCAGCAGATGCTGCAACCAGGTGGACCTTAAGGGTACAGGATAGTCAGTCCAATGACTGTAAATAGATAAAATAGTCAGACAGCTGGGACCCAGCATGTTCCGGGACCAATTTCCTGGTTGAACACCAATCATAAAACATTTTCCCATTCTGAAGCATAGATTTTCTTAGTGGAAAGCTTCCTGTAACCATATCACATGCTTAAGACACTTTGAGAAAGATGCAAACCTGCATATTATACCAAAGGTACTCAAGAGCCATGCCTTGAACATGAGTGATCTGAGGTTTGGATACAGGAGGCTCCTGATAGGAGGTCATCAGATTGTGCCTCCGAGGGAAGGTGTATTGGTTTGGGCCCAGCATGGAGGGTAGCAGAGAAAGAGACATGTCTGTCTGGCCCATTCTAGTGCCATCAAGATTATTGATGCTGACTGGGACCTGAGCTTGAGAAAATTGCTCTGTATACCAGAAGGAAGGAAGAAAGAAAGAAGAAAGATGCACTTGCTTCCCTTGCCAACTCAAAGCCAGAGCATCCAGGGGAATTGTTCCCAGATCTGGCTGTCTGTCATAGTACTGTGACAGGTGGTGGTTGTGGTGGGATGCGAACAAGTCAATCTCTGTGGTGGCCCACCTGCTGAAGATAACTTGCACCACCTGACTGTTTAAGACCCATTCATGATGGGGCTGGCTGATTTGAGTTGAAGTATCTGCCAAGGTACTGTCCTTACCTGGCAGTGGCAGATGAATATCCTGAAAGGGCCTATTGAGCATGATAGATCCCATATTTCATGAATACTGTGCAGGGAGGGCTTAACCTTGTCCCTCCTGAAATGCTTATGTAATACATTGTGGTGGTACTGTGGACCTGTACTCCCTCCTTGTAGTAGTTATGTAAAACCTTTAGTGCCAGTAACATCACTCTTAGCCCCAGAAGGTTTATGTGCCATGGGAGGTGTGAACTCCCAGGTGGGGCCACACGCAAGTCAAGATGTCTCTTTTATCAGACAACTGATGGAGATTTTTGCTGAAAAATAAACTCCTTCCATTAGATTAGTTTAGTTTTTTTCTCCGTTGGAGACCTGTAAAATTGTTTATGACAAAGGGTCCTTTCTTTGACACCAGTGAATCCTGAGGTGAAACTGAATAGTAATTTGTAACCTGGATTTCATGAGTGCGCCAGTCGCAGGTGCCATGTGCAGTAGCTGTAGAAACTGTTCTGAAGTTGTTGTTTTTTTTAATTTATTCATTTCATCCAGTATGAATGAAACCACTATCAGTGGTATACTTCTTGCCCTGCTTGTAGGAAAGTAGGTCCTGTCTCACAGGGTATTAAGCTCTGCTCCTATGAACTGTACTGCCTGAGCAGGCTGAGAGACAAACTGCCTCTAGATTTATCAGAAAAACCTAGAGACTCCATGAGCCTCTAGGTGAGTTGCAGATCCACTTGCTGGGGTGACTTTGCAACCACAGCCAATCCTCTAGATATAGGAAGAACTTGTGACACCTTGTCTTTGAGGTGCTACAACCACTGTGCACACTGTTATAGAATGACCTAATGAGAGTCTGAATCCGAGGTACTTTCTGTGCTTATGGGGATGTGGAAATACTTTAAGTTCACTGATGCCAAACCTTCATCTTTCTTAGGAGTGTTGGCAGAATCAGTTCCCAAAAGCACCATTTTGAACTTTGGCTTTGTCAGTAGCCTGCTTAGTACCCTCTAAGACAGGTTACCACTCCCCATCCTTTTTGTAGTACCTTTTGCTATACCAAGACAGACTCCTCTGTCTTTGACAGTAACAGGTTTTGAACCTCTTTTTCTTGAAATTTTATTTCTCTACATCTGTAGATGGATTGAAAACTTTTTTTGGGGGGGTAATCGATTTGAACCCAGAGACAATCCCTGATTACTTGTCTGTGGTGTCTGGAATACCCCTGGCTGTAGGTATTGCTGATACTGAAGAACAGCCCTAGTCTGATACAACAAAAGTTGCTTACTGTGGTGTATTCATCCATTTTTTAACTTTCATCTTTTCTCTAAAGAGGAATTACCCTCGACTTGGAATCCATAGCCTTGGTTTGGGAATACTGAGTTAGGTGGGTAACTCACAACCAGGCAAACCCCCTTTGAACCACTGTATTTACTATCCATCTAGCAGCAGCCATTTAAACTGTTATTTGGCTGCTTCCAAACCAAATTTAGTTGTTTCAGCTAGATCTGGCAGGAGAGTAACATGGACCTGAAAGTATGGCAGTTTTCCTAGGATCCGTGTTAGGAGAGTAGGATGCAAGGGATCTCTTTGCCTTGTCACAGGCTGTTACTTCAACTACTCCTTAATGTATATCATGAGGGAATAAACTGAGTTCCCTCCCTGTCTAACTGATGTTTCTTATACATCCTCTTTTCAAGAGGGGGAAAAACAATTTAGAGTTTGTAAAATCTTTAAAGTGTCTTCTCCAATTAATTTATTCACAGGAAGGGGAAGCTTTTAGTGGACGTCAGCCCAATTATTTCTCACAAATGTGAAGAGTGAGGAATAATCTTTACTTTTTTGGTAAAAACTCCAACCATTCCATGAAATCCCATAGTCTTCCTTCAGATAATGGGAAGACTGATCAGAGGAGACAAGCTGCTGTGCAGAGGTCTGCTGCTGAGAAGTACACAGCACTTGTAAGTCTAAAAGTGTTTTCTTAAGCCTTTTCAGGCACATCTTCACACTTTTTTTTTTTTAGGAAAGTTTACAATTTTCACACCTTCATTCACAGTGAAAAACCACCAAAATGAAGCACAGTGCTACAAAATGCTGCAGTAAAGTTACTGCAGTAAATGATACCATTTCAGTGGGAATTAATCCCTTTAGTGATACAGTAAGCCTGAGACACTGTACCTCATCCTGTTGGGCTTCACCATAGGTAACAATCTACATGAACTGGCAGGCTTTCTAGCAGGCACAGAAGTCCCCATACACTGTCTAGCAGGGGGTTCTGTGTGCTTAGTTTTATTTGATTTCTTAGAGAGAACCAGGTAGTCAGCCAGTTCAGCAAGTCTCTCAAGAACTGCTTGTATACCCATCTCAGGGGTAGCAGTTTACATTAGTTGTTGCGGTTTCACCCACAGTAATTTAGGGTGTCAGCTGGTCAGAGCTGGAGGGACCCTTAGGCGGTGAAAGTTTTCCCTTTTCCCTTTTTTTTTTAGCCATATTCCAGGCATTTTTCAATAGTTTTCACAGTTTGTTAGCCATATTCCAGGCATTTTTCAACAGTTATTACAGGACATGAAATGCAGATTTCACTCTGCTTTTAATGTTCATGTCCAGATAGGTAGACAAAAGGAACTTAACAGAATTTCACCACACAGAATACAGAGTTTGAAACCGGGATCACTAGTGTTCTTTTTCATTTTAAAAGACAGTTTGAATGTAAAAGCAATGAAACTTACAATTTAAACACAAACTACAGGTTTACTTAAAATTATAAAAGTAAAAGACAGCAAAAGAAATGTTCAAGAATACTTAATCATATTCTGTAAGGTTTCTCACGCCAGAACAAGATGATGAAGAGGAGAGAATCTCTGAGCATCTAGACCTATCAGGCAGAGAGAGAAATCTGAAGGGTTTAGAACTAAGGCAGTTAGTATAAGGCAGCATTTGAAAAGTGGCTCATGCAAAATATTCCATCATTTGCATATGTTCCAAATTCTCTCTGGGCAGTTCTACTTAGGAGGAAGACCGCATAGTTATGAATACCTGAGTATTACTGGGGTTAGAAAGTGAACTATTTCTGATGCCTATCTTAAGAATACTGTTACTTCTTATACAAATTAATTTATACACTATAATGAAAAGGAATTACCTGTATTGCACATATAATCAGCATACATTCTCCTATTGATTTCTATCAAAGTTTCTTTTTTCTTGAATTACATTTCATATTACATGTTCTACAGCCATAGCTTCAATAAAGACCTCAAAGATCAGACAATACTTTAATCTATATTGGTAATCCAGATTCTATCTACTGGAAGATCATCAATTGCTGCTAAAGATCAAGAGACAGAAATTTCCAAAATCTGCTCAAATGCTCAATTTATTTCACTTACATGTGAACCAAACCAAGCTTTCATTTAGTCCATATCTTTTTTTTATATGTTTGTAGGGTGTAAATCCACCAGGCTTCTCTTCTGGCCAAAATCATATCCCTGTTGCCTCATGCTGGTTATAGAATTTTCTCCAACCCCCAAAATTTTAAGGTGGAAAGCTAATGCTTTCGTTCCTTTCGTTTCGGCAGTGGTTTGTGGAAGCCATGCCTCTGGAATTACTTCCACATCTTGGAGAATCAGTGAATAAACTGTTACTAAGTTTTTAAAGAGAAATGAGAAGAGAAACATGTTAATTTGTGTTCTGTACCAGTTCAGATAAACTGACCCGGGAATCATTGTATTTCGCACAGGCTTACAAGTCAGGTGCACAAACCAGCCTCGAGCAAGAAGCACTCAGTAAATTGAGACCGAAATTGAGCCACAGTGTATCGGGAGGTATGTTAGTTTTAAAAACTTAAAACATAAAAAGATTAAAAGAAAAGACAATGAGATAACATTTTTAAAGTACAGTTCTCATATATTTATTTCAGATATAAAGAAAGACATGACTTCACAAATCAGTTTTGCCTGAAATAAGTATAAAAATGATGAATGAAAGAGGTCAGTTCCCACCAACTCTAATTTGAAATCTTGCTTTATAATTTAAATATAATAAAAAATAATATAAATTCAAGGGGAAAACATTTATTTGATCACAGATTCTGTTTATATTTATTTCAGTTCATGACTTAAGCAGCTGTTAAGTCTGATGAAGGGACATGAAGGTCGTGGAATGTAACTGTCTATTGTCATATATGGAGGGAGCTTTAAAAGAATAAATTGTGATACAAAACATATTATAAATAAAGAAAAATTGAAAACCGAAATAAAAAATAAAACAACAAATAAAAAAAGGAAAAGTGAATTCTGATTTTTCCTCCTGGTTTTGGGTTGAGGGCCACACTTCTTACAACTGTTTCTGCATAACCATATGTGGCACACTCCCAAGGATAAATATAAAAGGGAACCGAGGAAACAGTACACACATGACAAGTCCTTCCACCAGGCCAGAATAGTTCCCTGTGGCTCCGGCTGAGGAGGAGGAGGCGGTGGAGGCTGATAGCCTGGAAATCCCGAAGGAGAATATGGGGGGTAACCAGGAGCTTGGTACCAATAGGGGGTAAGGCTGATGATGGTACCTCTGGTACATATGGCCCGGCACTGGGTACCCTGGTGTTGGCCCATGCGATGGGTAACCAGGAATGACACCCCTCTGGCGCAGGGTAACAGGGGATCTGTGGTGGCGGGTAGCCTGGGTTCTTGCCTGTAGGGCCCGATGATGAAGGGGCCAAAGGCCCAGAAGGCGGTGGGGCCGAGGGACCACTAGGAACATTTGGGTCTGTTGGCAGGCCTGGGGTCCTGGTTGGAAACCCTCATGGGCCAGGCAGAGGCTCCGGTGTTGGAGCAAGAAAACCAGAGTCAGGAGGGATGTAGACTGTAGACTGGCCTGGTGTAGGGAGCCTAAGAGTACCTGATGTCTGATCCGAGAAAGGTGAGGGGGTAAAGGAATGGAGACCCCCCCCATCGACGGATCCACTGGTGAAGCTGGAAGCTCGGACAGAAGGCCCAACATGGTGCGCCACCCACATGGCGTATATGCACCTTTTGTATAAACAGCACTGGGCATAGTCAATTTGGAGATTTTAATATCTCCGTACATTAGGGCAATGTACCAGAAGGGGCAAAACCATGTCAGCATAACATGGTTGTGCTCAGCGCGATCGCCCAGGGAGCTGCACTCCGGTTAGCAACATGCTAGCTACACCATATGCAAAAATGTAAAATTACAAGCATTCAGGTATTTTAATAACTACAGATATTAAGGCATTGCAAGGGGAATCAGGGAGCTTGAGCCACAACATATGCAGCAGTGGCTCACTGCACTTAACCAGTAGATCTCCCTTAATGCACTATGGGATCCTGCATTCGAGTTGCTGTTGCAAGTTTCAGTGGACATCCTGTCCATTAAGGCAGGTTTTCTAGTTGCAATTTGATCTGCTAGTTGAACAGGATAGCTGCAGGCACTCTCGTGCAAAAAGCCATATCTTCTGTTCCATCAAGATAAGTTAGTTACAGTCCCTTCTCCCTTTGGTTCTTATGAGGTTTAATGTTAACCAAGAAGTAACACCCCTTCCTTTTGTCCAAAGCCCACAAACGCAAAGGAGAAGCTGTTGCGCAAGTTAGATGTGCAGAGTGGTTAAGACATACCTTATACGGACACAGTCTTTTTAGAAGTCTGCTAACCTTTTCGTACTGTCTTATAGCTGCTAAAAAAAAGGGACAGAAAGAATCCAAGGCGACTTTGGCTAGACGGGTCAGAATATGTATAGCAAAGGCTTATAAGGTGGCAAGACTGAAACCATCAGCTGCAATCAAAGCTGGCAGTTTCAATTTTGCTGCAACATAAACCTTTTCTATACATATGTGGTGACAAATCTGAAATTGTCAGCTGTAATCAAAGTGCATTTGACCAAGGCTATGTCAGTGTCTTGAGCACAGCCTTCAGTGTCACTTGTACAAGGCAGAAACCTGTCTTCCTTGCACTCGGCATTACAGATCAGAACTCTGCAGGTATGGCCTCCTGGTGAAAGGTTCTTCAAGCAGCAGCAAAGCAACAGGCAGCTAAAATTGAAAAATATTCTCTCCCTCCTGAATATATTTGGGGGGGGGGGGTACTGCTTGTTAAATCCCAGCAGTAAATGAATGCCCAGAGATAAGGTGGAGTGACAAAGAAAGAAGAAAGAGATATTTGAAAAACATTCTAAGCTTTATGTTCTGGGGCACCACTCCACATGGGGAGATGCAAAAGTTGAACTGGCTGTTTTAATCCATATAGTTAGATCAGACTTACCAACATTTCTTTTTCTGTTATTTCCTGTGTTGTTACTAGGACCCACTACAGCCCTACAGTGTTTTACTCTGTACAGAATATTTTACAAACAAGATTTAATTAGATTTCATGAAATTTCTTGCCAGGCAAGTTGATGTTATTTGTTTCAGACACACACTGTTTAGTGCATTGTTCCTTTAGACAGAGATTCTCTGGAAATGGTTCAGTATTGAAGCTGCCAGTACAGAGAGTATGCTGGAAAGGTTGGAGACACTAGGAAACTAAATCAGAAATACTATAATGATGGACAGCTAGATGATGTGCACACATTCCTGCAAGTTAGGGCTCGATTTTTCTGTATTTATTAAGGAATGGATAAGTTAACCTTGGCACAGTTATGTTGCTGAAGGCTCTCAATGATTTAGGACTGAAGACTCTTAAGCTAACTGATTTAGAATGAGGCGGAACCAGGGGTTCTAGAAAGATGTCAAAGTTTATGAGTGTATTGGCCCCCAGTAGGTGAGAACGTGTAACCCTAGCAGTAAATAAATTTCCAGTGACAATGTTGTAACTAACAGAAGACTAAATTACAGTAAGTCCAGTAGAATGCTTTCTGTTTATCATCTCTTCCCATTTTCCATGTTGTCCCCAGGATGCTCCTGAAAACAAGTCGATTTTCAGCTTGGTGTACCTTCTTGGTTATAAAAGGTTTAAATAACAAATAACACTGTCAAATTTTTGTTTTCTTCATCACCAATACATATGAGGCAGGGTCTTTTACTTGTGACTACAGCCATTTATTATAAGATGTTCAAAACTCAAACAAAACCCAAACAGCAAAGGCCATAAACAATACAAAACTGGTATTTGTATTCTGGAGACAGAAGAGCATGCAAACACTCTTAGGATCCAGCTGACACCAGCAGTACAATCTTCATTGCACAAAATAGACTCCATTTTGCTGAAATTTACATAGTTTCAGTCATAATATTTGCCATTACTACCCTTACTAGGCAACAGGCTGTGAAAATAATAAACTGCACAAAAAGACAGATACTGCAGTTTGTCAAAGTATTACATACAACTGGACACTATTCCATCAAACATCCTTTACATATCAATATATACAAAACAAAAGCATAACATTCATTTAAATGGTGACACTCCTACTGGTTAGTGCAAAAAAAGTTAACAAATGTAATGACATTTTTTAACTTTATCTTCAGCTACCTAGTTTCATGAGAATCAAGGTTACACAACTAAGGAAAAACATTATGTGCGGATATTAAACATCTTACACATAACATACTACAAATGAAATAACTGGTACCCTTTCACTGTACTAACAATTATTTCTTGCACTAAGGTTCTTTACATATAAATCAATCATAAACAGGTGATAAACTGCATTCTTCAGATATGCATTCCATTATGCCAAATAAGCACTATACATAAATCAAAACACGTACTTTTCAAATTTTGATTTACATACTTAGAAATAAGTTCCTTACTCTGGGCTGGAAATAGAATGAAAGAATGAAGAGGCCACATAATATGTTGCGATACAACTCATACATGAAAAAGCCACCAAATGTTGACACATTTTAAAAAATGATATTCTACAACAAAGACAGCAACACTATATTGAAAGACTTTTTAAAGGCTTCTTGGTGGACTATGCTTAGCATTTACATTCCAATACTTTATTTGTACACACACATCTGGTGAAGCGATCATTAAATACATCAGAATTATACGAGAGTCGGTACCACAGCATTATGCAGCTTCCTCTTGGTCTACAATGGAAATACAGAAAATGAAAATAAATTGAAGATAACAGAATGTCATGCCACAACACACTGATGACTATGCACTCAGCCATGGACATGAACCATACTCATTATCCTGGTTCTGCCCCTGGCTACTCTACATCCAATTACCAAGGTACCTGCCTCAGTATTTTTCTTGCTCCTGCTCACACTGATGGCATTATATATTTGCCAATAGCAAGCAAACACAGTATCCTGCTGTTTACTATGTGCACTTGTTTTTTCCTGCTACTGGAAGTCACACAGTAATTGGAAGTGGGGTTAACAGAAACAATAAAATGGTGCTAAATCTTACTTTAGGGATAATTTTACATGATATGTGACAGCGTGCAAGGTTCAGCTGAGTAAACTAAAACACTATAAAAAAAAAAAAATAAATAAAAACAAACCAAAAAAAACCCACTGAGCAGCAAAATCTATTTTGTCAAATATGCATCAAGTTATCTAAAACTATTTCAAATGATTAAGCAAAGATTCCTCTTTCCAGCAAAAATGTCATGGCTGGCCCACTGGCACAGTGGAAAGATTTACTACTGACACATGGGTGACCCAGGTTCGGGAACAGGCTGACCGTGGGGGGTGAAATGAGAGACCATTGCATGCTTCCCCACCCCAAGGGGGAGAGGGAGGGTTGAGTGCCTCCAGTTCAGTGCTCCTGGGTGACCACAGGATGCACAATGACCGGAGCACCTGAGAGAGAGACGCTCTTGGGGGCCTGTCGGATGCATGACACAGTTGTGTCTGTCCCCCACGAAAAATAAGAAAAACTAGCCTCAGGCATGCCACATGATGCCTCCCACCCATCACAGATCTGGTGGTCCTCCCAGTCCATCCATGATAGAATTTGTAGTGGCTACTGCAGGGGCTCTGGCAACTCCACCCTGGGGGCAATCCAGGAGGCACTGCACTTGGGAAAGATCACCAGTCTGGCGGCATTGGTAGGGCGGCTGAAGGGAAGCATAGTAAGTAAAAAAAAAAAAAAGTCATAGCTGGTATCAGAAGAACTCATTAACAAAGCAATCCCTCCCCCCCACCTGAATTCTGGTAGCTTCCGGTTTTTATTACTGAAAATAATATTACTAAAATGGAGAAATTTTCTCCTCAGACTTCTGCTCACATTACTCATTCCTGCCCTGAGATCATAAGCATGTTACATCATAATCTGTTGCCACACAAAATATTCCGATGTCACAGTCAGCGGATAATTACTTCAGGGCAGGAAAGCATCAGGAAAAGATGAAATCTAAACAGCAGAGTCCGTTTACATGAAAATGTATCTAGTAATAAATGGAATATCTTGAAATTTAAATCCGGGGGAATGTTAGGAGATTGGACTTCTGCTGATGTCAACTGTAACTGTTTTGTAGGAAGTGCTATTAAAAGTTTTGGTCTGTCAATTACAGAACAGTATTGTTCACAATGTGAAATTGGCCATATGATTCTCTGAGAGGTGAAAATAAATTGTGTGATGCAATGAATTTGCAGTCTGTACTGATAAACAAGGCTAGTGCCAAATCAATCAAGTTTATTTTGGCACCTGACCTTAATCGGTTTACTTTTTATGTGATATATTAGAAACTTAAAGGGCACAGGAAATGTGCATTAGGTGGCAGCAATTAGTAATGTTCCTGTTAACAGAAATGAAATTAACGCCTCCAAATGATCCCTATTAAACTATACCTAGAACAATGCTGAGGTGAAAAAACACAGTTTAAAATGTTATCTTTTTATGGGCAACATTCTGCACAGTTCACTTCATGGAACCACGAATGTGGAGTTTTTACTATGTCACAGTTTGTGTAAAGAATGCTAAACATAAGAAGCTGACCTATCAGAACACTGCTCAGAGCTGTGTACACAAAGTGTAACATAGTTAAAACTCCATATCACTGGCTCCATGCAGAGAAATGTAACAGAAAGCTACCCATAAAATAATAAGAAAAAAATTACTTACCATAGTAATATTGTTTCTTCCAAGGGATCCCTCCTATGCTTACTGTCACAATCAACCTACAGGTCTAAGATGTCCAGAAAGTGGGATTTTATATAGATTAGGGAGCTATGGAATGAAATACAAATCTCTGCCACATCATGGTGTTCCACCCTGCCCTCCAATGTCAGATTTATTTCGATAGTAAGGGAGCAGTGACCACCAATCTCGCTAACCTAACCGTAAGAAAAAAGATTGGTCACATAGGACAAGCTATGGCAGACTAAGGTTATGCATCAAAACAGTCAAAACTGATTGTAGGCAATACAAGAAGTAATGTTCAAGCAAAAAACTGAAATAACTGATTTTTGGCAAACCTTTTCCAGGTTCTGGAAGGGGAGGTAGGATGGGCATGTTAAGCACAATGACAGATCCTTTGGAAGAAACTACATTACTATGGTAAGTAATTTTTTCTTCAAGCCTCAGGAATCCCTCACTATGCTTACTGTTGCAAACTATAAAGCAGTACCTTGGGAGGCTGGGTACAGAACCTATTTAGGGAAAAGGTTCTGCAAAACAGCAGTGCCAAACCTGGCATCCCTTTTGGACTGCACATCCAGACAATAGTGTTTTATAAAGGTATGTACAGCTTTTCATGTAGCTGCTTCACAAATTTCTAGCAAGGGAACAACCTTTGCAGTTACCACAGAAGCAGAGGTACTATGGGTGGAGTGTGGCCTGAGACACTGTGGTGGCAGTTTGCTAGCTTTGCTGGAACAAAACTATATGCAAGAAACTACCCAGCGAGCAAATAGTTCTCTTGGAGGCTGGCCTACCTTTCATACATCACCATATGTAAGGAACTGCTGCGAGTGGGAAGATCCTAGATCCTTTGTGCGATCCAGGCAGTAACTACTGTAAGTGCCTCCTTAACATCCTGGCTGTGGAGTCTCTGCTCACCAGAATTGGATTTTGCTGTGAAGAACACTGGGAGGGTGATGGACTGGTTCAGGTGAAACTTGGACACCACCTTAGGGAGAAACTCCCTGTTAAAGCTTAAGAAAACTTTGTCCCTGTGGAAGATGATGTAATCTGGGTCTGCAGAGGGCCTGCAGTTTGCACACCCTTCTGGCAGAAGTTATAGCAACCAAGAAAACTGTGTTCCAGGTGACACTTCAAATCAGCAGTAGCCACGGGCTCAAAAGGGTGTCAATGAGCTTTGCTATGTACAGGTTTAAATCCCAAGGAGGGACTGGGAATGCAGGTGCAACAGCCTTTTAAAGAATCTCCTGAAAATGGGGTGTGAAGTCACCATTTTCTTACAACCTGCTGAGATATATGCGGATATAGCAGCCAGGTGTACTTTAAGGGGTGAAGGCCTGAAGCCCAACACCCGAAGGTGGACCAAGTAATCCAGAAGTGTGGGCAGGTCTGCATGTAGAGAATTCAGCTGCTTAGGGGCACACCACAGAGAGAACTTTTTCCATGTAGAAGCATAGGTTTTCCTAGTAGTTGGCTTTCTAGAGACCCTGAAGACTATCAGACTTTCTCCGAAAGGTGAAAGTCAGAATACTTTAGCTATTCAAGAACCGTGCTGTGAGGCACAGTGACATGAGGTTTGGGAAGGTGATTCTGTCCTGGAACATGTGCAGCAGGTTGTGCCTCAGTGACAGGCAGATGGGCTGTTTGATGGAGAGGGCCAACAGACAGGAAGGAAACAGATCCATCTCCGGTGTGCCCCATCCTTTGGAGATTGTGTACATTACCTGTTTGTTCAGGGTCCATTTGTGATGTCCATGGCTGATCCTGCTGAGGGAATCTCCTAGGACACTGTCCTTCCCTGGCAGATGGACTGCTGAAAACTGCATCTCCATGGAGTAAGCCAGATTCCATATTTTCACAGTTTCTGTACACAGCATTGAGGATCTTGTGCCTCATTTGTTCATGCAGTACATGGTGGTGGTGTTGTGTGTTCTGATCTGGACTGACCCTTGACCTGGGGAGTGAAAGACTGCAGAGCCCTGAGCTCCAGGAGATTTATATGCTCCTGGAATTCCTGGGCGGCCATGCTCTACTTACTGTCAGGTCACCCAGGTGATCTCCCCAGCTTAGGAGGGAGGCATCTATTGTTAGAATAACTGTGGGAAACAGTTGCTGGAAAGGCACTCCCTCTGTCCTTTTCCTTCCACCAGTCCAGAGCTCTTAAGGGAGACTGCGTCAAACACACCAGCCTTGGGGGGGGTCTCATTTTTGGGACCAGTGGGCCTTAAGTGGTACTGGATGACTCTCACTGGAAATCTGGCCCATGACACCAGAGCTGTGGAGGAGGCCATATAGCCTAACAGTTGTAGGAAGTCTCTTGCTGGCCTGGACTGACCCAGGATAAAGAACTTTGCCAGATTTATAGGACTTTTCACTCTGTCTTGAGGCAGAAAGGCCTTCCCTCGGAGGGCATCCAACTCTGCCCCATGAACTGGCTCTATTTGGGACTTTTGGGTGTTTATGAGGAACCCCAGGCCCTCCAGGGTGCTCTGGGCCTGGGCGGGGGAGGAGAGAGGCCTTGGCCTGCTGGTGCGATTCCTGCAACTAGTCAGTCTAGGTATGGGAAAACCTGTACTCCCTTGTCTTCTGAGGTGTGCTGCTACCTCAGCAAAGTACTTTGTGAACATCCTGGGAGTGGAGGATAGACTAAAGGGGAGGGCGGAGAACTGATAGCGACCAGCTCCGACCCTGAACCTTAAATACGTCCTGAGCTAGGTCTAATTGGAATATCAAAATAGGCATCTTTCAGGTCTGGAGAATCCAGCCAGTCCCCTTGTTGAAGGGATGATATCACTGCAGCCATGGTTATCATCCTGAACTTTTTTCTTTTCAAGTGTTTGTTCAGATATCGGAGATTCAAAATGGGTCATCACTCCTAGTTTTTCTTGTTGGTGAGGAAGTACCCTGAGTAAAGGTCCATTCCCCACTGAGAAGAGAGATGGGGCTCTTTCTGTTGCTTTTGCCTGCAGCAAAGTTTTGACCTCTAACTCCAGCAGGATCTTTTCTGTTAGAGTGGGAGGTATGAAGCTTCTGCAAACCTGCAGTCTGGGGAACTTTCTGAACAACAGTGTGAACCCCTGGCTCACTACTTCCATGATCCACTTGTCTGTGGTGATGTTTTTACACTCCTGGATGAAGTGAGTCAGCCTCCCCCCCAGCTGGTAATGGATGGGTGACCTGTACCGACTCATCAGGGGTTCTGCTTGGTCTGAGCCTTGGGTGCTGGGGTTGGATCAGCCCATCTGGGGCCTCTCATGCCCCATCCCCTGAAGAATCCTCTCAGCTGAAAGAAGACATAAGGTAGGAAACCGTGGGGAAAATAACTCCTACCCCCCCCACCTCCCCTTCTATGGGGCCTATAGGAAGTGAAGGCCTTTTCCTTCTCAGTGTTGCTTTTATAGGTGGCTTTGTACTCCTCCACCTTTTTCATGTATGCCTCAGTTTTGTCACTAAATAAGAAGCTACCCTCACAGGGGGAAATCCACAGCCTTCATCTGGGTGTCTTGGGACAGGTTTGTAGTCCTGAGCCAGGCAAGCCTTCTTAAGGATATTGCATGGACCATGACCCTGGAGACAGTGTCATTGGTATCTACTGCCATATGAAACTGGTACTTGGTTGCATCCAAGGCTGATTTTGCAGTATCTAATTCCTGTGCCAGATCCCTGTAAGTTTTGTCACTCATGGCCAGGATAGAGCTCCAAGGAGCTTCCTGGTACTGAGCAATATAAGCTATGTAGGCCACCTGCCTCAACAGCAGGGAGGCAGAAGTATAAACCTTCTTCCCCATACTATTCAGCTTTCTGGAGTCTTTGTCTGGGGCTGGTAGAGAGGGGGAACCTTAGCCTTATCTCAGACTACAGCCTGCACTACTCCTTCATGGTCAGGATAGCAACAGAGGTACTCAGCATCTTGCTTGTCAAGCTGGTACTTCTTTTCAATCTTTCTGTCAATGCCAGGGGTGGAGGTGGGAGTCTGCCACAATTTATAGGTTGCCTTCTTAAAGGGTTCATGCACCAGAAGGAGCAACCTCTTAGGGTTATACCCATCATGTCCAAGAACTCCAACTCATACTCATCCTCCAGAGTCTCTTGGGTGGAGAGGCTGTGGGTGTTCACCATTTGCCTCACAAATACATAATGTGAGGAAAAATCATCATGGCCCCCGGGGGAGAGAACCAAACTCTGCTCAGGAGAATCATCGAGCTCCATGGGCTCTCCTTCGTCCTCCTCCTCATCATCATAGCAGAATTTGTCCCCTTGATCCTCTGGAACCAGGGGAGAGAACCAGAACCGGAGGAGAAACTGGCATGCCCATAAGTGACACTATGGCCTGAAGGGCCTGGAAGAACTGCCAAGCCTTAGCCATGTCCTCCATAGAGGGGCATTTTATTTCTGTCTACTGATGGCTCCTTTCATTCTTCAGGAGAAGGAGCAGCAGCGATATGCTTTCCTTTTTGTTTTTTCTTTGCAGGAGCTGTTTCTGGAACCTGCTCAGAGGGCCTTGTTTGCCTACATCAGGGTTCCCTCTTTAAGCAGCCCTAGACTCTGGGACATCTTTAGCAGACATTTCGTTCTGCTAACTATGGGAGGAATAGCCGTTAGTGTGCTTAGGTGACGTAGAGGCGGACTAAGAAGCCATTAGGATTTTAAATTTTTTTGGCCCCTTTCTAACAGTTTTAGGGCAAAATTTACTGCAAATCTCACAATCAGAAAAAAGGTGCTCAGGACCCAGGCACCTTAAACACAACTCATGGCGATCCTCCTTAGCCAAGAGGTTGTAGCACTTAATACAATTTTTAAAACCTGTAGGTCCTGTTTTCTTTTTGGGCTTGTCAGACATGCCAAACACAACAAAATCCCTAGAAAAATGGTTCCCAACAGCAAAAAACTAAGATTGTTTTTTAACAGATTTCGAAAACACCAACACACCTCGGTTACTGGCGACTGGGGAACCGAGATGAAAAACAGTTTCAAACTGCTGAAAAGTACCAAATGTAATATTAAAAAAGGAAAAGAGCTAAAGTAGTTTTCACGGTTAAAAAGGGGAGAAAAATGCAACGAAAGAGAGTTTTTTCTCTGGTTCCTGGGAACCGGAGAGTAACTCCAAAAAAATGACAAAGCAAAAACTTCAACAAACTAACTAAACTAGCAGAGAGACAAAGAAATAAAGAAAATACTCAGAAAAAGTAAACGAAAAAACGTGTAAACTTGAAGCTAGATAAAAAGAGCTCTTCGGGCCAACTTCTTCCTCAGGCGCGGAGAAATAAATCTGACATTGGAGGTCAGGTTGGAATGCTACCATGTGGCAGAGATTTGAATTTCATTCCATAGTTCCCTAATTTACATACACTTCCACTCTCTGGGGCAGCTCAGACCTGCAGGCTGATTGCAACAGTAAGCATAGTGAAGGATTCCTGAGGTTTGAGAATGTAAAATACAGTTTTTCACATCACTTGGTATTCAGGTATGGTTATATATGTATCATTTAAGTTATGAATATCATTTCTGAAAATAGGAATACTATAAACAGCTGCCAATTAGAAATAATTTCCTGTCCTCTTTAAGAAATCCCTTAAGGTGTGATGGGTTAGAGCTAGCAGTGCCAAAAAATAGCAGGCAGAAGGTTACTGTAATTCCTAAATGTAGCCTTTTATCACTTTTTAGTTCTGAAGTGTTTTCCTTTTTCTATGTCCAGATTAGATGGTTTTCTATCTAGAAGTATTGGGGATGATACGAAAATCAGTGCTTTACCTGGAAGCAGCCATATCTAATTCTGTTCCTCCCACTACATCACCATGTGACCTTACTCACTGTTACATCACAAATGTTTGCCACCTGATTGGTAACATGTCACAAACTGCCAGTCAAGCTTCTTGGTTACTAATGATGTCACAGTCCATGAGATCACAATGCTGATGAGGTATAGAGAACAGAACTGACTATGTCAGCCTCCAAGCTGAGTTCTGTTGCATATAGCACACCTAGTACTGTCAGGTAGAAAATCTTCAAATTAGCAAAGTAGAAAAGAAAAAAATACTTCTTGAGAAGTGATAGCTGACTACTTCTGAAAGTAACTTTAAATTCAAGGCAGTACACTAGCCCTTTAATCTTTGTCTTAATACAAGAACATTTTTGTGTGCCTTCAATGTTCATTTTATAACGCAGTTGACTGGTAAATGTATAAACAGAATGATAATGATAGAAGAAGAATCAGCATTTATATAGCGCTCTTCATATACAGTGTATTCCAAAGCACTTTACAAGCAATGCTAGACTAGTGGTGAAGTGACTGAATGTGTAGTGGTGGCCATATCGCACATCAGTACCCAGACACAGCCTGGACAATTGCATGGACTGGTTTTATGGGAAGGGGAATGTTGGCCAGGACACAGGGAATGTCCCCTACTCTTTGTGAAGAATGCCCTGGGTTCTTTTACTTCCACCTGGACACCCACCAGGACAGCACCAGGATGGGTAGAAGGGACCTCAGTTAAACATCTCATCCAAAAGACGGCACACCCCAGCAGTACAGCACCCCCCTAATAAAGCACTTGGGTGCCAGTGTTTTAGGTACGAGTCCAATCCCAGTGTGGGACGAGAACCCATGATCTTCTGGTCTAGAGGCAGATGTGCTATCAACTGAGCCACGCTGACACCAGTCCCAATTACGTCCTTATGTCCATCTAAAGGCCTAACTTGGAACTTCACTCAGCTACATATATGTTCTGACTGTCATTAAGACACTCAATATAGCTTTAAGGAAACATTTTGCTTTGTATCTGCTAGCAGTATATTAAAGAAAATTATTTAAGGGTGTACAATTCTAACACATCAAGTATTATACTGCAAATGTTCACAGCTTAAACATTTCCAAGATATAGAGAATACTGGATGGGCAACTATGCAGAACCAGTGTGTTCTGCCACAGAGGGATTCTGATTACCTCTTACCTCAAGAGCGAAGCTCGAGAAGTCCATGGGAATCAGAACCCTGAGGTGGCAAAACACACTGATTGTGCATAGAGTTGCTCATTCTGTATTTTTTATAGTGTATAGTACTGTGTGAAAAATGTGTTTTGTGAGTTCTTTTGCTTTCAAAATGAAACTGACTCATGCAGTCTCTAGAGGTTCTAGAATGCTGTTCTACTACAGTAGGGTAGAACAGCATTCCATGACCTTGGAACTGTGGTAGAACAGCATTTTGAAAGGGATGGAATTCTATACAGAACCACATTCCACCATACACTATTATGCTACACTTAACAACAACAACAACAAAAACACTTCATGAAATATGCTAGATGGAAAGAAGTTGTAGGTATGGTATTAGCGGCTGCTGAGCTCCTGAAACGTAAACTTCATGAGAAAGAAAGAATGTAACTTAACTAGGAACTGATCCCAAACCTCCAGAGTACTGTTCAACTTTTTAATCAACTAAGCTAGCAAACCAACTTGTTAACTTGTGCTTTCTAATGTCATTTTCTCTGTTATTCAACACAATCTATTTGGGAATATTTAGATGGATTTAGGGGCCAGTACAGCATTAGCCATGGTTTAACACTGGAAATATAAACTGTAATGAGAAAATGTTACCCAATGGGAAAGTGAACTCAGTCCTCCTGTATATCATCTAGGTGCTTAATTATCAAGCTAAGTGGACTACAATACTTACCTAACCCTGCTGTGCTGGGTGAGAGTACCAAGGAATAGAGCAAGCCAAATTGCTGTAAAGTGTTTAATTTTTCTAGTGTACATCTATTTTTCATCAACTTAAATTAGTCGGAACCAAGACCAGGGCAACATTCTAAACATTTTTCACTGGTGTTCAAACACAGGTTGAAAAGTCTACTGGCCTAAAGTTCAGAACCTGCTGTTTTTGTCCTAACTCAAGAAACTTTCTTTGGGATTTATGGTGGGGTGTCACAAAACGCATACCTCTCTGCTTAATCAATGTAGTATATTGGTGAGAAAACACTGGATCACCTGGCCTCAGGTTCCCACTGGTGACTTTCTTCACCATAGTACCAACACCCATAATATTTAGTAGTAGCACTTCCCATTAAACAATGCCTACAGCTATTTCAGATAATACTGAATGCTGCTGCTGTGTGGATGGCAGGAGCTGAACACAATGGTGCCACTTTTTTTTTTTTTTAATCTAGCACTTCCTCTGTTCATTCACCCCATGAATCCAAAAGGACTGAGGTCTTGGGTCAAAGACAGCTCTGTACACAAACATATCAGGTGACTAGACAAAAGGCGTGCAAATGAAAAGTATCTGACAGGGCCCTGTGACTTTAAAAGAAGTAAATTTTAAAAATACATAAAAAATAAAACTAGCACTGAGATTATTTTGATTTAAATGGAAATGAATCCTCTAGGTTGAGCCTCACTGACTAATTTTCTTTGTACAATAAACCAAAAGTTTAACAACTGCAGCCGTGCCAGCTCACTGGCACAGCCACAGCACCACTCAAGATACCCAAGTTCACAAGTCAACTCATCTGTCCCACCCAAGACTGGCAGGAAGGATAGGTGTATCATGGAGATGTTGCATTCAGCTCCCAGGAAAGAACCACCCAAACACACACCAGTGATCAACTGCTGAGTGGCACTGGAATCTGCTACCAAAGCAGTTGCTTACCCCAACACTGGGGTGTGAGTTCAGGTAGAAAATTCTGGGCAATGACATTTAGCCCATCTCATCCCCCCCCCCCCAAAAAAAAATTACACTGAAAATATTTTCTTAACTTTGATTGTTTCCTCGGCACGTTTCTGGTCTAAGAAGTAAAACTGAATGTCCCCCTTCTTCAGAATTATATTTATATACAACATACCTGGTGACTGGAGAGAGGAAGGTTTCAAAACTCCCTGCCTGGCCTTTTATATCAAGTTAGGCAACTACGCTGAAAGCGGACTACAAAGAAATATCATAGTTCAGTTCCTGGCATTGATCAGTTCATGAATTGTAATTACAGTGAAACTTGTGTATTAAGGATCCTTATGGGACCAAATAATCTGTCCTTAAAGAGCTAGTAGCACCACTAAAATGCAGGCAGAAAATTCTAGTAATTTTTAAAAGTAGTCCCTTATCACTTTACTTTGGAAGCGTTTTTCTTTTTGTATGTACTCATCATATGGTTTTTCTTACTAACAGTATTGTGTGTGATGTAAAAAGCAGTGCTTTATGTGCAAGCAGACATAAATAGTTCTGTTCCTCCCACTACATCATAAACATGAGACTTCACTCACTGTTGCATCACAAGCCCTGCTGCCCGATTGGTAATGTGTCACAAGTTACCATTCAAGCTGCAAAAGACTCTCTCTCTCTCTTCCTGGTTACTAGTGGTTATGATCAGTGAGGTCACAATGCTGGTGATGTACAAGGAGGAACAGAACTGAACTTCAGCCTCCAGGTATTGTGCTGTTCCATCACACCTAGTACTAAAATCTTCTAATTAACAGAAATGGAAAAAAAAAAAAAACTTCAGAAAAGACGTGATAGCTAACTACTTCTGAAAGTCATTATTAACTCCACTCAATACACTGGCTCTTTAATGTGCATATTGCACATAAAGGAAGAAACTGCATTCAAAGTTACAAGAAGTGTCCTTAATAATGTGACGTTTGTAATATGCAGTGTCCTGAATAGGCAAGATTCATTGTACATGGCAGGGGTTCTTGATTCACCGTGGTTGATGGAGAGGAGTTTGAACTTTTTAACAGAGGTATTTATTAAGTAGGAAAATCTGTGGACAAAGTTCTGTACATCCTTCAGCACCCACCCCTGCAACAACACTTATTATTGGCCAGGAGCAAAGTATAAGAGGAAGAAAAGTATGTAAGCTTTTATTTAATTTAATGATGAGATTTTGGTACTTGTACTGGCAAAACAAACAAGTGGAAATACTTTAACTAGTTCTGATGGAGGAAAATGAGCATAGTCAGTTACCTGTAGCTGTAAAGATGTGGTATTAAACAGGTAAATCAGAATAAGTATTTCCAGTAACCAGTTCTGGATCAAGAAAGATTTCCACCACAGGTGTTCTTTTCTTTCTTCAGAGCCAAGATCATATTGAAAAAAATCACAAGATGGGTACTGTACATCTGCCGAGATGGTAGCAGAACTGACTAGATGGCCACTTTGGTCTGTCAGTTTCTTGAATCCAACATTCCTATGAGTCTCTAGGTTTAAGAAAAGGCCACATTTATACTCACACTCCACAACAGTCCAGAAATAAACAAACAAATAGCTACTGAAATACACTATATACACACTTGCATCAGATGTTAATTTTTCTTCACTGCAGTGGGGTGCGATTTACAACCTGAGGACTTTCCCTGGATCCAATATTTTGTTAGGATATCTTTCCACAGTGAAGGGCTACTCAAAACAAAGAAGTTTGACTAGGATGACAGAATTTCAAAGTTAGTTACTGGCCATGACCAGTTATCAACTGAAACAGAAGTGTCTCTGTCTACATTTGACGCTGCCTGAAGTGGAATGTAATAGCATTGTGCTTCCAAGAATTGGCACTAGCAGCCCTCCACCAAAAACACCTGTAACTTTGGGGAGCGTGTGCAGCACCTTCTAATGTGCTGCGGTCCCCTGCTGGCCCAAATGAAGAGGTAATGTGGGAATGTGAGTCACGGCCAACCCTCAGTACTGCCATGAATTTTGAGCCAGTTCACTTGAAGCATCATGCCTTCATGAGCCACACTAGAAGAAGAGGTTACAGGTCACTCCCCAGTCATTCCACGAAAGGCCCACAGTTGAAAATGGGTGGCCCTATGCAGATGATGCTGCCATGTTACCCAAACCCCAATTTGCATCCACAGACTGCCCGACCAAAAACCTCTTCCCACCCCCCACCCCAGTAATCTAGGGAGAAGTCCTTCCTGGAATCCCTAACCCTGAATGGCTATGTTGGGTGTTTCTGGAGTCAGAGGATTAAGACACTCCAGAGGGCTTCAGGGCAAGTTTTGGCTGGTTTGAAGTAGAGCTCGGTCCTCCATAGGAGGGCTACAAAAAGTTAAAAGAAGATAGAAATGTTCTGTTTCATGCACCCCAAAAAACAAAACAAAAAAAACCAGTAATAAGTCACCAAAATAAAATAACAGTGAGTAGTCCTTTTTTTGGGGACTATATTTTAAACTATTTTTGAAAGAGTGTGTTTCAAAGTGGATTTTCAGATCAGATGTGTGTAAATTTATAGTAGAGATGTTTGTTATGAAAAAAATCACACCACCAGAGGGCAATGTCCAGAATAAAAGTAGGCCTAGTAGGGAGGTGGTGCTGGAAATCCATATTTACATTTTAAACATGTAAATGACTACAAAACAGGCTGCACAAACAGTTGTTCACTTGGCCATACCTTTCGCTACTTTTCACTTCTAATTAAAACTTGTAGAATTAATGACTAACCCTTTAATTATAGCTTTTAGCCATGGTCCCTCTGTTCCGTCACGTTTCAAGGGTTGTGTTTCATCATTTACATTTACAGTCTGTTTTGGTGCTGGACTAAATTATTCAAGCTTTGCTATTCATCGGTTTCATTGTTGTTTGCAGTATTGCTTCCTGAATCTCTTTTTTTTTGTAATGCTGGACTAAAAATCAGTGAATAATTTAATTTTAGAGGGGTTTTGAGGGTTGTTGGATTGCAATGTTGCCATAAGTTCTAAAAACTAATTCCATAAATAACAAAACGTGGTCCATATTTCCAAATAATTGCCCATGTAATTTGGTTGCTCTAACAAAATGTAAAATACACTTCTCGTAGAAAACATCTTGCTCAGAATTTCTACGGATGTGAAACACATTTTTAACTCTGGTGATGCTACTAGGAATTCAGAACAGGCAGCTGCTGGCTAAGAAAAATGTGTTTTAGAATTTGTTTAAAAAAAAAAAATTAACAAACAAATGTTTTGAAACTGTCACCCCATGTCTCCTACTGGCTATTTAGTTGATAAAATTACCACCTGTTGGCTTACAACATTTCTTTAAAAAGTTTGAAACTGCCTAAAATTAATATTAACTTTTAAAGGCAGTCAACAATTACTTTTAATATCTGACGTGCTCTTCTTTTCCTTTTTTGTTAATTTTATTTATTTCAAAAGTTTTACCAGGAAAGACATACTGAGCTGGGAACAGCTCATTGCCAGATGTGCCCTAAAGATTTTTTCTTTGACTGTACTAAGTATGATATATATGTGTAGCAGCAGCACTCTGGAGGCTGATAGCAATAGTCCTATTCCTCTTCATACCTCATCAGCATTATGACCTCATGGACTGCGACATTACAACTGTCCAGGAGCCAATCATCTGTTGCCTAATCATTTACATGTGATTTCATGATGAATATTGTAACAGCAGTGATGAGGTATGAAGGGAAGTGGAACTAGACATGTCAGTCTCCTGGTAAAATATTGCTCTACAGAACACTCCCAAATACAAGCAGGTACAGAACTACCTAATCAATAAATGAAAAAGAAAAATAATTTAGAAATATAATGTAATAAATTGTTATTGATAAAAATGAGTAGCATGTTCGGTCAGCTATCCTTGGTGCTACTAACTCTTAAAAGCACCAATTCATCCTTCTTGGTACATGACGGTCATAATAGGTAAAATAACTTCTAAGGCAACAATATTTAAACAGCATTCAACTAACTACACAACATTAAAGTGAGTTTACTTAAGGAAACACTTTGAAAACACAATACTTCTGACACTATTCAGCTTATATTTAATATACTCTATTTTCTGTACTTCTATTTTTCATTACAACAGGATATTTGTCTCCTACAGTTGATTTACTCCTGCTATTTAATCTTGAGCTGAGGTCACATTCCTCTGTTTATGACATCATAATCTTCACAGCAACAGGTATGTCACAAAAAAAATCACTTACCACAGTAATACTGTTTCTTCCAAGAGATCTCCCAGTAGGATTAGACATATGCAGCCAGCTCAGAATCTCTAACTGCCCTGGAGCTGTAGTGATGTAATGTGGAATGCATGCAAATAGTGGAATTAGAATGCTACATTCAAACTGTTGCCTCCAGAAGGGCTGTGTTCTAACAGTCAGATACATTTTTGTAGTTGAAAAAATACTTAAGTATACGAATTAAGTAATTCTAACCCAAACAACAATAGTAATAATAATACGGTTTCACGTCAAATGCTGCGCATGAAATTTCAGCACGGTAAATATAAGGGAGGTAATTTTGTCGCATGACAAAGCAGTGCCTAACTATTCAATCGCAAGCCACTGCATTGCATTGCAAACAGGCAAACATTACAATACACCAACCGCTCACTGCACTGCCAAAATGCTCTGGTTACGTTATTTTATGTGCAGCATTTATCTGTCTTTCAGATTACAATACACCAACCCCTCACATCAAGATTTCTCACGAGTGTTTCCTTCGGCAGCATTTTTTGTGTTTAAAAAAAGATTAATTACCTTGCTGATTTGTGGAGCAAGCGATATTGTGTAGCGGAGAACATCATATCCCAATCTTCCCCAGCCAGCAGCACAGCATGAGAAGAGACGATCCAGCAGATTAAGTGGAACAGGAGTGCTCACATTGGTATTTCCCTCTGGACTAAGCCACATAAATTCTGTTAAAACCTTTATCTTTATTTGTTTGACAACACACCAGACATGATGCATTAAAATGAATTGTCTCTCCAAAGCTCCATCACACTTGGAGCCGAAAGTTATGAGCGATTGCTCTAAGGTAGTCCATTTCAGAACAGCTTCCATAGCCACTAACCACTGCTGTAATCCTTTTGGCAGTGTCCCGGTACTTACGGCATGGTGCTGGCGGATCTTGGCCTGAAAGATACTGCTCCAGCTTTAGTTCATTCATTTTCTGCTCTAAGGGCCTTAATGAATTTCCATATGTTAGGATGGCTGGTCCCCAATAATTTATTGAAACTCCGATGCCAACCCTCAACGGCATTATTGTGCGAGGGAGACATTCTGTCACAGCAGTATAGCAGTTCCAAAATTGAGGAGGAAACAGCGGTCTGTGGTGCTCACGTCTGCCAACTGGGCACACCAGGCACATATCTTCAAAATAATCCACTAAAGGAGCGAGCTGTTCATCATGCTCTGTGTAAAACAATCTGCATCTGAGTGCCTCTCAAGCGGACAGAACATCACCGGGAGAACATAGGTTAGAGCAGGTAACATGCATATGTGAAGAGCAAAGTTTTCATCCACCATATAATTCCTGTGTGTGTCTGACAGCTCCTGAATTTTGCACCAGATTGCCTGGCATAAATGAAAAAAACAACCTCTGGTTCCGGTGCCAGGAAACTCAGAGGAAAACGCTTTTGCAGCTGCTGGTTCAAAATTGGTCATCACAGACTGGGGTGCAAGATTAGGGCACAGATCTTTTATCGCCGTCGGAACTTTTACATAGGCAGAATTGGTACGGCTTGACATCAATATAAAAATGGCAGGGATGATAGCCGTATACTGCACTCCATAAATAGTGTATAGTTGTGCAAACAGTGGAGGAGTGGCTTTAAAAGTCCTGTTGGCATACCAATGCTTGCTTGCCAGCATGTATTGAAGGTTCCTGCGTGTGGAGAATACTAGAAATCTTTCACTGTTCTCACACCCATGATCATGGAGTAGGAATGGCTTTTCACGATATGTCAGGGAGCATTCCCTCGGTATCTGCAGCTCTGAGAGGCAAGTAGGCAACATTGGGGCCACAGAAGCTATTTGTCTAGCACACTGGGTTTTGCATTTCAGACAAGGAACTGAGGGCAATTTACCTGCAGTTGCCTGGTCAAGATTGCTAGTTGCACCAGCTGCTATTTGGTGTGTGCTCTCCTGTGAAGATATTGCTTTCTCCTTCATTTCTTGCAATACCTTTCTGACTGCTACAGTGCCAGCATCGGGGACATGATTGCGCTCATTTAAAAGTTTGGTGATACTGTCATTGCTTGTATGACATCTTGCGGTGCATCACATGGAATCATACTGGCAGTATTTCCAGCATGTTTTGCCTCCATAAACCCGCTCTTTATGATATAAATGGCTGCAGTGAGCTAGTAGCTGCTAGCCACATTGACTACAAACAAATTCAAGTGGCATGGCTACTGCAGTATTCGGACTACCATTGAGTGCACCATAACACGGCATGTATTAAAAATGTGCCCTTGTTTACACCGATTGTTGATTGCAGTACACAGATTGCTGTACACTGCTGCCCCTCATTTACACTGATTGTTAATGACCTGAATGAACTATAGTAACCCACATTAAAGCTTTCTAATATAGGGGTTACACATACCCAAATTTCCATGACAGCTGTACTGTAGTCTTGTTTTTAAACACTAAAAATGCTGCCGAAGGAAACACTCATGTGAGCAATCATGCTGAGAGGGGCTGGTGTATTGTAATCTGAAAGGTAAATAAACAAATGTTACAACTGTAAAGCGAGCACTGTAGCAGGGCTGTGAGGGGTTGCTGTATTGTGATGTGCGATGTGATGCGCTGACACCATTGTATGCTGTATTTTGTTATTACCATTTTTGGTTTTTTTGCTATAAATGCAGCGCTGAAATGCTCAGGCTGAAATCGCCAAGCTGATTTGTCGTGATACCTAATAATACTCACCCCCTGGTGAAGAGGACGGGCCTCCAATAGGATAAAAACAACACGAAGGGACAGCTAGATCCCCATGTTATCTCTGTGTGCATCAAAAACAACAAATTAAGCCAATGATTAATGGCAACATTAAGAACCCCTATGAAAGTATTGCTGAACCTGATCCAGGTTATGTAAGGGGAGGTAGGGTGGAAGGACTAATCCTACTGGGAGATCCCTTGAAAGAAACAATATTACTGTGGTAATTTGTTCTTCAAACCCAGGAATCTCCCAGTATGATTAAACAAATGCAGGCTACCAAGCAGTGCCTTAGGGGAAGGGTACAGAACCTACTTAGAAAAAAGGTTCTGTAATACTGCAGTGCCAAACTGTGCATCATTTCTGGACTGGATGTCCAGGCAATAGTGCTCTGTGAAGGTGTGGACTGTACTCCAAGTAGCTGCTTTACAGATTTCTAGGAAGGGAATGTCCCTTGCAGCTGCCACAGAGGCAGCAGTTCCACGAGTGGAATGTGCCCTGAGGCCCTGTGGTGGTGGTTTCTCAGCCTTTCTGTAACAGAACTGGATGCAGGATACAATCCAGTCTCTGACTGACCTCTTTGAGGCAGGCCTGCCTTTTCCTACCTCACCACAGGTGATAAACAGTTGTGAGTGGGAATCTCGGAGGTCCTTAGTACGACTGATGTGGTAGCTGAGAGACGTCTTTACGTCCAGACTATGAAGCTTCAATTCCCCTAAACTGGACTTGACTATGAAAAATACAGGAAGGGTAATGGATTGGTTAAATGAAACTCGGATACCACCTAGGGAAGAAATTTCCTGTTGGTCCTAAGGACCTCCTTGTCCTTATGGAAGATAATGTAATTAGGATCAGCAGAGCTCACACACTCTTCTTGCTGAAGTAACTGCCACCAGGAAAACAGGTAACATATTTCAGATCAGCCCTAGCCATTGGCTCAAAGTGAGATTCCATGAGTGTGGATATGCACACATTCAGATCCCACTGAGGGACTGGTTCCCTAACAGGAGAAAACTCATGTGCCCAGCCTTTGAAAAACTTTCTAAAAATAGAATGTGAAGCTATTGTTCTCTGAGCAACTACAGACAAGTAAGCAGATACTGCTGCTAAATGAACCCTGATGGTTGCAAGCCTATGGGTGTACAAGGTAGTCAAGCAATGTAGGTAAGCTTGCCTTAAGAGTAGGAGAGGACTGACATGCTAAGACTTGCACCAGATAGAAAATATTTTTCATTTTGAAGCATTGGTCTTTTTGGTTTAAGTTTTCCTGGAAACTTTCAGGACCTTAAAGACCTCTTCTGACAGTTTCAATTCAGAAAATTCTAGCTCACAAACCAGGCCTTCAGGGGAGAAGTCTGAGGTTTGGGAATACTTCCTGATCCTGAACGGCTGTTAGAAGACTGTATCTCTGGGGAAGCCGGAAGGGCTGCTTGGTGGACAAGGTGAGTAGAAGAGGGCATTACGGCTACCTGGCCCAGTCTGGAGCAATCAGAATCATTGTTGCAGACTGATTCCTGAGTTTGAGAAGGACTCTCAATTGCAGTGGAAATGGAGGAAAAGCATACAGGAATTTCCCTGCCCAATCCAGGGCTAATGCCTCCATGGGCAATGTGCTCAATGAAGGGGGCCTGCAGCACTAAAGAGAAAGCTGATGGTTTTTTGGGGGGCAAACAGATCTATTTCTGGAGTGCCCCAATGTCTGAAACTGTGTCCAATACTTCTTGTTTAAGGCCCACTTATTTTTTTTGTATAATCTTGTTATTGAAAGTTTTATATTTTACATCAACAAACGTGACAACAACAACACAAAACACATCAGTATCTCATACAATTCATCCATGAGTGCACATATTCTCATAAAAAAACATCACATGATCAGTCGATTTTAGACATTTAATTTTATACCAACTGGTATGGTTGATTTCATGGAGGTTCCCCAACTCCAATCTTGGTGGAAAGTCTGTTCCCCGACAAGGAGCTCCCATCCCCTAAGGGAGACCTCTATCCACCCGATTTGTCTACCCTTCCAGACCTTCCTGCAGGGTCAAAGCCTCCGCTGGGCTCAAAGAGGCCAGATGAGGTGCCCAGCTGTGGAGGAAGCCTTCCCCTCTACCTCTGACCATGAGCATCAGCTTTTCCAGTGCCAAAGTTTGAAGAGACAAGGTAAGCCACTGCTGTACCATGGGAGCTGCATTGGAGATCCAGGTGTTTTAGATACATAAGGCCCATTTGTGATGATCTTGACTGATTCTGCTAAGTGAATCTACTAGTGTACTGTCCTTCCCTGGAAGATGAATGACGAATAGATGCACCTCCAGGGATATGCTAGGGATCAGATTTTTATGGCTTCTGTGCACAGCCTTGCAGTTCTTGCACCCCCTTGCTTGTTGATGGATCACATGGTGGTTATGTTGTCTATCATGACCTGGACTGACTGATCCCTCAACTGAGGAGCAAAGACCTTTAGGGCAAGAAGGACCACTCTCAACTCTAAGACGTTAATATGCAACTTGGATTCCTGAAGGGACCAAGTCCCACTGATTGTGAGGTCACCTGTGTGTTCCCCCCTACCCTAGGATGGAGGCATCTGTTGTTAGAACCACAGTGTGGTGCTGTTGCTAAAAAGGGAAGCTCTGCCTGAGGTTGCCCCTTTCTTTCCACCACTGCAGAGCCAGTAGCAGAGTTCTTACAACTGGCACAAGCTTTGAAATGGAACTGCCTTGCAATCCTGGGCTGACCCAAGGCAATGGAGTTTGCCAGGGTCAGTAAGTTGTTTATCTTCTCTTGAGGGAGGAATGCCTTGCCCCGGACTGCATCCAGTTCTGCTCCAATGAATTCCAGTGACTGAAATGGTTCCATCTGAGACTTCTGAGCATTGATGAGGAAGCCCAGAGACTCTAGGATACTTTGTGACCCTGATGGAATCCATTACCTGTTGGTATGATTCCCTCACAACTAGCCAGTCATCCAAGTGAGGGAATAGTACAATTCCTTGCCTCCTGAGACAGGCTGCCACCACAGCTAGGCACTTTGTGAATACTCTTGGGGCAGAAGTGAGCCTGAAGGGGATTGCTGAGAACTGGGGGAAGAGTGAACGTTAGGTATTTTCTGTGGCAAGGTCTGGTTGGGGTGTGAAAAGCAGGCATCTTTTAAGTCCAGAGATGCCAGCCAGTTTCCTTTCCTTAGAGAAAGAATAACAATGGCAAGGGTTACCATTTTGAACTTGAGCTTTGCCAAGTGTTTGTTCAGGGATATGAGGTCTAGAATTGGCCGCCATTCCCCATTCTTCTTCTTGGTCAATAACTATCTGGAGTACATGCCCTTCCCCCTTTGGGAGAGAGGGACTGGCTCTATTGCTCTTGCTTGCAGAAGCTTTTTTACCTTCAATTTCAGCAGAATTGTCACTGCAGGGGTTGAAGGCTGGAAAACTTCTGCTGTCCTGAGGTTTTTCGGAGACTCTGTCTAGGCTGAGGTTTGGACAGTGGGGTAGAAAAAAAAATTACTTGCCGCAGTAATCTTCTTTCTTCCAAGGGTTCTTTAGCATCAGTAACATTTTGCACTTAGCTGGCTAGGTGCAACTGCCCTGGAAGTGTGCCTTTAAGAGATATTTAAATGAGCTTAGGACCAAGCCAATCAAAAGACAGGAGGGGGTGTGAGCTGAGTGAAAGCTGTTGAAGGCTTCAGAATTTTTTCGAGGAAAAACAAGGGCAAATGCCCCGAAAAAGAATCAACAGGATTCAAAAAACATGCAAATGTACACAAAAGTGGAAATAGAAGCAACAGCAACATGAGCTAAAAACTCATCAATAAGAAACTCCAAATTTGGTAAAAGGTGACATAAAGAGTCCTTCTCCGACAGGTGAACCGGGGAGGAAGAGTGGGAGCTTAGTGATGCTAAAGGACCCCATGGAAGAAAGAAGATTACTGCAGTGAGTAATTTTTTCTTCTTACCCCTGGAGTCCTTTAGCATCAGCAACTTTTTTGCAGACTACCGAGCAGTACCGAGTGGGAGGTGGGCACAGAACCGACTTAGGAAAGAGGCTCTGCAGAACTGCCCTGCCAAATCTGGCATCAGATCTGGTCTGCACATCCACGCTATAGTGTTTCACAAAGGTGAGCACAGATTTCCAGGTAGCTGCGTTGCAGACATATAGTAGGGGAATGTCACTTGCTGCTGCAATTGAGGCTGCAGTGCCCCTGGTGAGTGGGCCTTGAGCTCCACTGGAGGTTGTTGACCAGCTTTCTCACTGCAGAATCTAATACAAGAGACCAACCAACAAGAAATAGTTTTCTTGGTAGCTGGTCTTCCTCTGCCTACATCCCCGTAGGTAAGGAACTGGAGCCTCTGGACAGTCTAGTATGCTCTAGGTAGTGAAAGATAGCTCTTTTGACATCCAAGCTGTGGAGCTTTTGCTCGCCAGGAGTGGATGGCTCAGTAAAGAAGACAGCCAGAGTATTGAACTGGTTCAAGTGAAACTCCGAAACTACTTTTGGCAGAAATTTCCTATTTGTCCTGAGCTCAACGTTATCATTGTGAGGGATGATGTAATTCAGCTCAGTGCACAAGGCTTGTAGCTCTGAAATCCTCCTGGCAGACGTAATGGCTACCAGGAAGACAGTCTTCCAAGTTACAAGCTTGATGTGGGCAGTGGACATAGGCTCAAAGGGTGGATTCATGAGTCCATCTATGCAAAGGTTCAGGCTCCAAGGAGGAACAGGCTCCCTGGTTGGAGGCTGGAGGTGCAAGAGGCATTTAAAAAACTGTTTAAAAACGTCATGGGGGAAAAAATGATTTCTTCTTTCCCACCGAAAGGTAGGCCGAAATTGTCGCCAGGTGTAGCTTGAGTGAAGATGGTTTCAAGCCTGATGCCTGTAGGCAAACTAGGCAGTCTAGCAGCTGAGGGTCTGAAGCTGATAGGGGTTCGACCTTTTCACTCTTGCACCCGAGGGAAAACCTTTTCCATTTGGATGCATAAGTCTTCTTAGTGTTCATTTTTTTAGCCATCCTCAGTATCTTAAGGACCTGTTCAGAGTACTGTGAAGATGGAAAATCTAACTCCTCAAGAACCAGGCCTTGAGGTGAAGAGAGTATATGTCTGGGTACTGCACTCCCATCTGAGGAAGGGTCAGCAGGGAGCAAGTTGGAGGCAGGCGAATGAGCCTGTTGCAGGACACTGAAAGAAGGACAGGGTACCAGGCTTGCCTGGGCCAGTCCGGAGCCACTAGGGTCATCGATGCAGGCTGCTGAGTTTCAGCAAAATCCTGAATATGATGGGAAAGGGACGAAAAGCATATAGGAATCTCCCTGACCAGTCCAGGATCAGGGCATCCAGAGGAAATGTTCCCGGAACTGGGGGCCTGCAACAGTACTGAGGAAGCTAAACACTGAGAGCAGAGGCAAACAGATCCACGTCTGGTGTGCCCCACTGCCTGAACACTGTGGCTAGTACTTGCTTGTTCAGTGTCCATTCTCTCTGGCCTTGACTGATGCAGCTTAGAGCATCCACCAGAGTACTGAGTTTGCCTCGGAGGTGAATAGCCAAGAGGCTGACTCCCAGGGAGAATGCTAGAGACAAGAGCTTCAAAACAGTATTTCTGATCTGGTACCACCCTGCTTGTTTATGTAGAACACTGCAGTGGTGTTGTCCGTTCAAATTTGAACCACCTGCCCTTCTATGCTGGGAATGAAAGCTTTGAGAATTAGTAAGACGGCTCTGAGTTCCAAAAGATTTATGTGCAACTGTGACTCTTCGGGAGTCCAGTTGCTGCTTACTGAGGCACTGTCCAAATGAGCTACCCAGCCCAAAAGGGAGGCATCTGTGGTGATCACCTTTGTGGGATGAGGAGCTTGAAGGGGAACCCCTGCCTGCAAATTTGCAGGGTTCTTCCACTACAGCAAGTTTTGGAGGAACTGCTCTGACACAGGTAAATCTGTTGCTTCTCTGAGACCAGCGAGCTCTGAGGTAGGCTTGCAGGAGTCTCATCTTGTACCTGACCCCTGGGACTACTGCAGTCATAGAGGCCATATGTCCTAGAAGTTTGAGAAAATGTCTGACTGGTCTTGGCTGTCCCCGGGCAAAAGAATCTACCACTGAAAGGAAACTCTGAATTCTTTCCTGCAGGAGGAAAGCATATCCCTTCTGAGTGTCCAGCTGGGCCCCTATGAAGATGAGAAGCTGGGTGGGTTCCGGGTGAGATTTCTTTAGATTTACCATGAAACCCAGAGCCTCCAGAGTGCGTTCTGTGAGGGAAGGGTGGGAGAGGAAGAGATTCCTTGACCTGGCAAGGAGACTTTGCTACTATGAGTCAGTCATCTAGATAGGGGTAGAAAGCGACACCCAGTCTCCTGAGATGTGCTTCTACCACTGCGAGACACTTGGTAAAGACTCTTGGGCTGAGGACAGACCGAGGGGCATTGCGGTGAACTGATAGTGACCCGAAGGAAGTTTGAACCTGAGAAACGTCTTGTAAGATCTCCTTGTGGGTATATGGAAGTAGGCATCCTTTAAGTCTAGGGAGGCAAGCCAGTCTCCCTGCTGTAAGGACTGTATGACCAGTGACAGAGTGATCATTTTGAATTTGGTTTTTTTTTCAGGTGTTTGTTTAAATATCTGAGATCTAAGATAGGTCGCCACTCCCCAGTTTTCTTTTGTGTCAGAAAATACCTGGAGTAGAGGCCATTGCCCTTCTTGTGGGCGGGGATCCTCACCACTGCTCATAAAGCCAGAAGGTTTTGTACCTCCATTTCCAACAGCGGTATCTCTGTTGGGGACAGAGATCTTGACAGCTGGGTACGCTTGAGGTCTGGCAGCTACTTGAACTGTAATGACAGACCCTTCTCCACAGTCTCCAGCACCCACTTGTCCAACATAATGAGGGACCAGTGCTGAAGATAGTAGGAGAGTCTGCCTCCAACTGGAAGTGGGGAGGCGACCTGGACACTCACATCAGGACTTAGACTAAGAGGTAGATGACTGGGTGGAGGTGGCTCTTCTTTGGACCCTTCTGTCCCTGCCTCTGAAAGACCCCCTGTACTGGCCGAAGTCAGATTGGAAATAGGGACTGTAAGGCCTAGGAACAAAATTTCTGCCCCTACCACCCCTGGGATGGGATCTCTGAGGGGTGGCGGGCTTAAGCTTGGATGAGTGGCTCTGCCAGGAGGCCTTGTACTCATCGACTTTTTTTCATATAGTCAGTGGTTCTGTAATCAAACAACATATTTTGATCACAGGGAAAATCCATGGCCTTGTTCTGAGTGTCTGTGGTCAGACTGGTTGTTCTAAGCCAGACGAAGTGTCTCTGAGAGATGGCATGGGCCATCGTCCTTGAGGCTGCATCACTGTTGTCGTCTGCCAAGTGGAACTGGTACACAGTAGCTTCCAGGGTAGTTTCTAACGGATGCACCATAGAATCTGATCCGTTGCAGGTGACAGCCTGGACAGGCTTCCAAAGGGCTTTCTGATATCTGGCTGTGAATGCCATGCAAGAAGAAAGTCTGAGAAGCAGGGAAGCTGTGGCAGACATTTTCTTTGCTATGAAGTCAATTTTCTTGGAATCCTTGTCAGGGGGAGAGGGGGACAAGGAGACTCCAGCTTTCTCACAAGCTGCCTGCTGCACTATACTCGCGTGGCTAGGGTGTGCAGACAGGAACTCGGTACCATTTTTAGACAATTTATATTTTTTCTCTCAAGCCGCTTATCAACCCGATACTGAAGTGAGGTGTTGAAGCACTTTCATGTTGTTTTTTCTAAATGCATTATAGATAGGGATAACCAGGGTCTTTGAGGATGAAAGACTCTTCATCTCCCTATAATTTTCATCTTTATCGACATCCCGGTTGGGCTCCTGCATAGGGAGGTCCAGGGTGTCCAGCATATTTTGTATAAATGTAAACATAGAGGAAAGATCCTCGTGGTCACCCAGGGGATCCCCAAGATGAGGGTCCGGGGACTGCTGGGGCTCAAGGCCCTCAAAATCCATCAGGGGCATCATAAAATTGATCATCTGCATCACCCTCACAGTCTACAGAAGAAAGAACTGTGGAAGAGTGCTCGCCAGCCCCAGTAAATCGAGGACCCATCTTTTGAAGGGTCTGAAACAGTTGCCATGCTTTTTCCATATCTTGCACCAATGGAAGAACCCACGCAGTTTATGTTTTTTTCTTCTGTGTGCTTTAAGCTGCCTGTTGTCTCACTATTGGCTTTCCCATGAGCAACAGGAGCATATTTGTCTTGACAGATTTTCTTTTTAGCCACTTCATCAGAGACTTGATCAAGCTTCCTTTTTTCGTCACTCTTATTTTTCAGTTTGTGAGGAACTTCATCTTCGGAAGCTTTATTTTTTGGCTGGGATCTGGAGGGTTCCTCAGCATCTCTGCTTTTGGTATTAGTACTTTTGAATCGCCCCTCGTCGGAAGCCTTTGATTTATACTCAGCCATAATAATCAAAGGTCTGTCTGCTATGTTTGCCAATTTATGCAAAGCAAACCAGTCCTGGACCTTCGAACTGAGTGCAGGCTTCTGTGAAAATGCCACCGGCCAGTCCTGCCCCAGTTAATAAACTCTATTACTAGTGCCTTTTTTTTTCCTGTCTGGTTGTAGAACTGGGATCTATACCAGTGTCAGTCTTAATAGAAACACAGTAACACTCAACTGCACACAGGTGACTGCTGCACCCTTACAGACAGTCCTGACACAGATGATACCAAGGTCCAGTAATATGACAAAAAAGGTTTCCTCGTAATTGCCAATCTAGACAGAAAACCCCCAGGCACTGTTTAAATTTGAAATCCACTGCATGTGCCTTGTGGTAAACCCCGTGGAGGTCTGAAGTAAAAAAATAAGGCAACTGTCCCTAATTCGATGGTTCCCACAAGAATTTGACCCAAAATGAAGGAAACCGTCCAAAATAAGCACCCTCGATAAAATTAGGCTTTAAACTAAATAGTCGCGGTAAAAATAAAGTCAAAACAGCATGGTCACGCTAAAAATAAAAAATTTGTGCATGCTAATAAAAAAAAGAAAAACTTTCATTCAGCACACTAAAGGAAATAATTTATTAGGAAAACTTTACCCAGATAAGAACTAGGAGGCTGTCAACAAGGAAAGTTGGGAGACACCTCAGAAGCAATGTTGCTTAGTCCAGCGCAGAAAAAATTCTGAAGCCTTCAACAGCTCTCACTCAGCTCACACCCCCTCTGTCTTTTGATTGGCTTGGCCCTAAGCTCATTTAAATATCTCTTAAAGGAACACCTCCAGGGCAGTTGCACCTATCCAGCTAAGTGCAAAAAAGTTACTGATGCTAAAGGACTCCTGGGGTAAGAATCAGCCTGCCTAAAAGGCCTCCTACCCCTGTCCCTGTAGTAACCTCTAGCCTTAGTATAATCTACAGGCATGGTGACTGAGGCATAAGGTCTAGAGTAATACCCCCTACCTCCCTTTCCCCACTGATGTAAAAGAAGTGGAGGCTCTTTCTCTTGTAGAGTTGCTTCTATAGGTGGTTTTGTACTCTTCCATCTTTTTCATGTATGCCTCAGTCTTGTCACCAAAGAGGAAATTATTTTCACAAAGAAAATCTATGGCCTTTAACTGTGTGTCTTGGATAAAAGTGGTTGTTCCAAGCCAGGCAAACCTCCTCAAATACACTGATGGGGCCAACAATTTGGATGCAGTGTCATTTGCATCCACAGACATGTGAAATTGATATTTGGAGGCATCCAATGTCATCCTGGCAGTGTCAGCCAGATCACGTGCCACATCACCTAGTACTCTGCCAGTTATTGCCAGTACAGAGTTCCAAAGGGCCTTCTGATATTGTGCAGCATATGCCATGTAAGCTGCCTGTCTGAGGAGAAAGAAGGAGGCTAAATAACCCTTCTTCCCTATGGCATCAATTTTCCTCAAATCTTTACTGAGGGGATTAAATCAGAGAGGTACTTTAACTTCATCATAGGCAGCAGCATGTGCCATGCCCTCATGGTCTGGGGGAGAATACAAATACTCAGCAGCAGACCTATCAACTTGATTTTTTCTTTAACCTTCTTGTCCACCCCAGTGACACAGGATGTTGTTTGTAGAATTTTTAGAGTGTCTATTAAGAGAACTGCTGATAGGCAGGAACAATCTCTAAGAGGGAACCAGGCCCATTATATCCAGAATTTCTGCCTCCTCATCATCGTCCACAGACTCTTGAGAGGGGAGGCCTAAAGTTTCAGCCATTTGTCTGACAAAATCTTCCTCAGGGGATACCTCGGTCCTCAAAATAAACTTCATGACCCTGGTCTGTGGAAACCTGTGATGGGATTGGAACCGGTGAACCCAGGATAGAACCTGCAGTCTGGATGGCCTGAATGACCTGTAGGGTTTTATTAATGTCCTCAGCAGAGAGCATTTTGGTTTTGCCTGCTGGGAACTCCTTTGCTTCTTCAGCAGGAGGCACAGCAACATGTTTTTTTTTTTTTTCCCTTGGGGGGGGCAGTGGTGAGACTGGAACTGGTGAATCCAGAATAGAACCTGCAGTTTGGATAGCCTGAATGACTACAGGGCTTAACAACGTCCTCAAGCAGAAGGCATTTTGTTTTTGTCTGCTGGGAGCGCCTTTGCTTCTTCAGCAGGAGGCACGGCAACGTTATTTTTTTTTTTTTTTGAGGGGTGGGCGGTAGTGGGATTGGAACCAGTGAACCCAGGATATACCCTGTAGTTTGGATAGTCTGAGTGACCTGCTTGGCTTTAGCAATGTCCTCAGCAGAGGGCATTTTGTTTTTGTGTGCTGGGAGCTCCTTTGCTTCTTCAGCAGGAGGCATAGTGACATGTTTTTCATTTTTTTAAGCAGGTACAGACTATAAAGCCTGCTCAGTGGGTCTTTTGTGTTTACCGTGCTCAGATCCCTTAGCAGTAGTTTTAGGGTCTGAGAAATCTTTTGCATACGTCTAATCTGCTCTCATAATTAGAAAAAAATATGACTAGAACCCAGGTACTCCAAACACAAATCATGGCGATCAGCCTTGGCAAAGATTTGGAAACACTGTAAACATTTTTTTTTTTTTTTAAAACCTGTAGGTCCTGTCCTCTTTTTTGGTCTTACTTACATGCCAGTTGTCAGCAGACTAAAAGAAAACACCAGGAAAGGGAAAAAATAAAAATTGCGGTCGGTTTCCCCAAGGAGAAAAGGAACCGCGATTAAATAAAACTTATTTTATATTTGTAAAAATGCAGTCGGTTCCCGAGAGAAAAGCAACCGAGCCCAAAATAGGGAAATTGCTCCTAAAATAATAATAATAAGAAGAATAAATGGTGATTGTGTAGTTTGTCGGACCAGCGGTGGAGCTGCGCTTAATGCGTAACTGACAATGAGCAAACGTCATGTTGCGTACCTACGAGCAGAGATAGCCCGAACTGGGGGGGGGGTGCGGAGGACACAGCCCCCCGATGAAAGGTTAAATACATTGATTAAGTCTGCTATTATGTTTGTTTTTTACACTTTTTCATGATAATTTATTTTATTTGTGGTAGTTGGGACAGTTGACACGCGTGTCTCATTACGTAAGTTACGCTAAGCTTACGTTTACAGCGGACAGCAGCGTGCAATTCCCGTAGCTGTTGCGCTACGCAACCTGGGTGATCTGACTCTCTACACAATCACCAAATAAATAAAAATATGGTGCTTTACGTTAAATTCATCAAGTTAAATAGCAGTTAGGAACTGCTCAAACAGAAAATAAAACTGAGAAGATCTCAATTCCTGGGAACAGAAAAAGAGCCGTCAGGAACCAAGAACCCCCAAAAAAAAAAAAAAAATACACTGGATATCTAAAAACACTAACTAGAGGCAGAGAAATGACAAAATAGTAAAATTGCAACTTTTTTGAAAGAAATAAACAAACTTGCAGTGAAGTTGCTGAGGAAAGCTCTTCAGGGCATGTAGCTGTCTAATTGGGAGAAAATTAATCTGACTGTTAGATGGAACCCAGTCCATCCAGAGGCAGCAGTTTGAATGTAGCATTCTACTGTAGTTCCACTATTTGCATACATTCCACATTACATCAATACAGCTACAGGGCAGTCAGAGACTCTGAGCTGACTGCATATGTCTAATCATACTGGGAGATTCCTGGGGTTTGAAAGAGGATTATGTTTTCAGCAAAGGTTTACGTGGCAGAAGCACATGAACTCTAGGGGCAGCTGCAGAAATATTGTTTCCAAGTAACTCAACCTCATAATGAAGGGAAAAAGGAAAGAGAAATATATACATTTATGAATTATATACATAATTGTGACTAAACTTTGTATTTTTCATAGCGTTCTCAAAAGACCTTGTAGAGCACTACGACTGGGTGATGCGGGAACTGGACAAGGGCCATGCAGTAGCTGTCCTATATTTAGACTTCAGCAATGCCTTTGATTCAGTGCCACATGAGAGGTTGGGGGGGACTGGAATATGTGGGGGCGAGACCAAAAATGGCGAAAGGGATCACAAACTTGCTAAAGGGAAGGCAGCAAAGGATGGTGGTGGGGGGGGACCTCTCGTCACTGAGAGCAGTGAACAGCGGGGTACCACAGGGATCGGTACTGGGATCGGTGTTGTTTGGGATTTTTATTGCAGAGATCTCACACGGGATCTGGAGCAATATCAGTCTATTCACAAATAATACCAAGATGGGAGCTGTTGTTGTTGATGCGGAGGGGTGGAAGGGGTTGCAGAAGGAACTAAGTAGCAGGAGTGGGCGGAAACATGGCAGCTGGGGTTCAACGCCAAGAAGTGCAAGGCTTTGCACTCCGGAGCCAGGAACCAGGCGAGGGATTATCATTTGAATGGGGTACAGTTGGGGAGCTCCACAGAGGATAAGAATCTAGGAGTAATCATTACGGGGAGCATGAACAACTCTGCTCAGTGCAGGAAGGCGGCAGCAAAAGCCAACAAAATGTTGAGGTGTACTGCAAGAGGGATCTCCTCCAGAAGGAGGGAGGTTATCCTGCCCCTGTACAGGTCATTGGTCAGGCCCCACCTGGAATACTGCATGCAGTACTGGTGCCCATTCTTGAAGAAGGACATCATATTGTTGGAGGGGGTGCAGCGAAGAGTCACAAAGATGATCCAGGGATTAGAGAGCAAGACCTACGAGGACAGGCTGTGAGAGTTGAATATGTATTCGCTGGAGGAGAGGAGGGACAGGGGGGTTATGATTGAGACCTTTAAGTATCTGAAGGGGATAAACAAGACCAACACAAAAGGGATCTTCCAGATGAGAAGGGGGAGGGACACGAGAGGGCATGCACTGAGTGACTGGAGGAGGAGGGAAGATTCAGGAGGGAGATGAGGAGACATTTTTTCAGTGAAAGAGTGGTGGACAAATGGAACACCTTAGCAGACAAGATAGTATTTTGTAAGATGGTGGGCAGTTTCAAGAGAGGTTGGGACAGGGTAAGAAGAAGGGATACTGGGAAGGGGGGCGGGAGGGCAGCTGCGAGATGAGGTGCATGCTGCACACTTGAGCAGATTCGATACATCGGGAGGCCTATTTCTGCTGGCAATTTCGAATGTTCGTGACAATTTAATTTTAAGCACTGCGGAGTGGAACATTGCAGTTCAGTGCTGAACAGTTTCAAGCTCATCCACTAAACTTTAACAAAATTATGGAAATTAATGAACCAAGATACTTTATCATTAGACGGCTGTTCCAGAATTCTGAACAGACTGCATGTCCACTACAGAATTAAGGGTAGGCAGTCAAGGTCAGGAAATCTTTCCCAGTTCAATAACGGTTTCCTGATAAGCTGAAATGGGTACTCTTTCTTTACATCTGTTTTGATTAAAGCAGTCTGTTAACATTACTCATCCTACGTAACCAAACTCAGCCATTTTCTTTCCCTCGTTTTTTTTTTTATTATATTGACCTCCAGTACTTCCCATTTCGTGCTCATCCTATACATCAACTCTTAATTAAAAACCCACTGGCAATAGTGAGGTTGCAGCAGTGGCTCACAGCACTACAACTACTAGTGCTGACATGGATCCAACAGTGTAGAGAATAGGCTCACTCTTGATTCCTGATGGCCAGCAAAGAGGAGACTCTGTGCATCTGGATATGCCCTGCTGTAATGCAATTTTGAATACTAACTAGATGCGCCTGTATTCAAACTCTCAGCTTGTAAAAGGAGGATTAAAATAACAGCTATGTTGGCCAACTGCCTAAGCTAAATCTTTATTAAAATACCGACTACAAATAAGAAGTGGCTGAATTGCCTTCAAAGGCAGAAAAGTGGTACAGAAAAAGGCAGAATTGCAAACTATCTTTTTTTTTAAAGAACAACCCACACACCCCGACCCACCTAAAATTATAAACTGGTCTTTGCTGCAAGAAACAAATTTAGAATATCGGGTGGCCGGGGTAGTTCTTCTCAAAAAAAATTTGTTGCAGAGTCCTTAATCTTTATTAATACCACTGCCAAACAGTCTGGCTATATTGGGCATACTTACATGGTAGTTTTTCCTAATAAATCATATAAAGAAAACAAATGAGGACCCCACCAAGCATTTTTTGACAAAAATGTATCAATCAGAAAAAGTTTTTCTGATGGCTGTACTTCGTAGTTCTAAAAAGCAACTTCATTTATATAGTTTCTGAAGAAAAATGTTTTGTGCAGAAGTGTTTCAGAAAGTACTTTGACCTTCATTTTATATATTGCACCTCTAAAATTGAGGTGTATTTCTCCTAAAATTGAACATTTAGAAAAGTTATGTCCCATGTTATTATTTCTTGGTATATTTACCAAAATCAAAGTATGTCCAGTATAGAACAAGTCCAAAGAGCTCAAAGCAGTTAATTAAGGCCCTGTCCACACTACGCCTCTGTAACGTTACAGAGTGCCCAAACCGTTACCGCAATGGTTTGCGTTTACACCTGTAACGTTACAGAAGGCGTTCAATCGCTGTTGAAGTTCACATATGAGGTGGTTTCTTAACAATGGTTATGAACCGTCCCCGCCTCGGTAACGTTATCGGCGGTAGTGGTCCCCTACAGGGCACATAGCGCAGCGCGAGCTGCATTGTGGGATTGGGCGCCGCAGTAACGGTTACCCCGTTCCCGAGGTGTGGACTGGCGGTACCGGTCTCATACCAGTCACCGCTGCAGTGTGGACACACTGTACCGCTCCCCGGCTGTAACGGTTTCTGTCCATTACAGGGTCTGAGCGATGTAGTGTGGACAGGGCCTTAGTAATCTCAGATATCTAAGTGTATAATTAGGATGCAGAGAACCCATGCTATAGTTAAAGTTAGTGAGCAATCATTTATTACGAACTGAACTTTGTGAGTTTACATAAATACCTGAATAAAAATAGCTCAGAGATTATGGTTGACAATTTAAAAAGACTGGGGCATACTCTTGTAGGTTTTCAAGAGTCTTCCCAAAAATTTCAGGAATCTGATTCTGTAAAATACCTGGGGCCAGATTTTCAAAGCCCTTAAAAATCATAAAGTGGCAGCAAAAATGCGGCACAAGTGGACTGCCACTTGCAGAGCTGCAGTTATGGTATTCTTAAAAGTGGAGCCAGTTTACAACCATTTCCATGATTTCCGGCAGCTTGTGGCTGTTTTTTCCCCCGCAGCTGTGGGAAAAATGTTATGGCGGTGGGACCAGGCATTAACATCTCCTGCAGCTGCAGGGGACTGAAAATACAAACCTCCAAACAACTGCAGAGATTTCGGTCCACAAATGGAGCTGCGGAGTGGGACTTAGTCCCAGAACGTTTTGAGACTCTGGCCCCTTATCTTGTTCTTAGGTATTCATTTTTTGTAACGTTGCAATCATTGTTAACACTTCTCCATGTGTACGTTTATACTGCTGTTTGTATTGTAATTCATCCACTCATTTTACCATATTGTAACCTCCCAGGTTGTGCTGGACAATAGACAATTCTTTGTCTAGTACACTTTCCTAATCACCAAAAACTATATAAATAAAAATAATCTGAATAGACAAGAACATTAGGATGAAATGAGTGGTGCACAATTGGGCCTCCCATCATCCCCTGCTCTTCGGATCTATAATCTCAAACAAAATACAGAGGTCCTGGAGCTCTTACTATGGACTTAAATGCTTTGTCAGCTAGTAAATTAGATAATTAAGAAATATAAACTGTCATATTCCTTATGTTAATGACTTGGCCTAAAGGACCCTTCTTATTGAAAGTATTACTGAGATAATTTACAGCAAACATATTAGAATCAAATACGTATTTGTGCAGGAGATACATTGTAGAGAAATAGAATGAAAGATGTTGTGTTTATAAAGCTCTGGTAATCCTTTTATGATTAATTTGATGAACCTTTCTTAAGGGGATATTATAAGGGTCAGTTCTGTAACATAATTATAACTGGACTTGAACACCACTAGAATCAAACATTATATTTAGCAAGGATATGTAAACTACTGTACTATATACAAAGTGCAAAAATGCTAGTGTGCTACAAGACCCACACTATTTAGTATTCCCATTCATCAGTTCTCATGTCTAGATAACTGAGGATATTCTGAGCAAATTTAACTGCTTGTTTTCTTGCATCTTTGGACCTTTCATCTCCTTGGGTATCCACAGCATCAAGAGCTAGAAGTTGCTTGGTGAGAAGCTCCTCTAGGATCTTATAGTTCTTATCACTCCTGCGTCCATCAAACCCAAGCACCTCTCTCTGAAGCTCTGAAAGGTTTCCCAAGACATCCCAGACAGCTTTGTGCGAGGGATGCTCATTTATCTGATTACAATAGCTCTGTCTTTTCCAAAGAGCCTCCTTTAGGTCAAAATAGGTTACCAATGCCTGCACCTCCACCACAGCTCTCCTCCTGGCCTCCCTTATACAAGGATTTTTCCCTGTATTAACTTCATCCAACTGGGTAAGCAGCCTCTGTAGTTCTGTCTTGGGTTTGAAACAGAAGTCTGCAGAATTTTCAGCTTGTAGGAGCTGCCCTCTAAGTTCAGCCATATTCTTGTTAATCTGTTCTATTTTCTGGATGGAATCATTTTGTGCCAAGTCATAACCAGACGTAGAGTCTCCCTCTTCTTCCAAATCTAAATATTTAAGTAGAGCATTGATCTCGTCTACCACTTCTTTCCTGTAATTTCTTATCTCAGTATGCCCAGATACATCCTGAGCATCTAGCTCTACCATCAGTCCTGTAAGGACACGGGATAAATGCCCACAGGTCTTGAACTCATTTAGGTTCATCAAAAGGTTAATCAGATCTCCTTTCGCTTTGTTAACTTCACACATAGTAGAGTTGATTTTAGAGATACAAGGGTGTGTATCAGCAGAGAGAGGCAGTGCTAAAATCGGCTGCCGCATGCTTTTTTCTATGATCTCCTGCACTGCACAAACCCTAGTCAATGCTCTGTACCTGGCTTTCCGTAAATGGACTCTTCCTCCTGTTTTTACCAGAGTCAGTCTCAGAATAATGTTCTGTATGCCATCAGCAAATTCATCAGTTATGCAACCCCCACCTCCACGAAAAAAGTTAATCTGTTGAGCAACCAGGTTTTGTGCCTCAAGGAAGATTGTCTCTATCTCCACTCTAGTAGGATGGTTGGCATTCTGCTCCAGCTCTTTCAGAAGCCTTCCTATTTCCTGAGCAACCATTTTCCTTGCCTGCTGGATGTCTCCTCTTCTTTCAGTATCTATATTGTCTATTTCAAGAAGCTGCTTAGTCAGCTCTCTTTCTAGTTTCTTGTAGTTTCTGTCAGTCTGGAGGCCGCTGAAAGTAGTCACTTGTACAGTAATGTCCCGGATCTCCTTCTGAATTTCCTGGATCCTGATTATAGAAGGATGCTGGTTACCCATTTCCATCCTCTTGTTTTACTTAAAGAACAACTAAACAGGGAGAAAAGAAAAAAATATTTAGTATGCAGCTTTCACAATAACAAGTTACAGTATATGAAAAAGCAAACATAACTCTAAGTTGCATTCTCACTAGCTGTAATTATGGCACTGTCATGATATTAGCTTGCTGTGCTTTTGTTACCCATTCAGAATTTTGCTAATTAGATACAGCTACAATAATAGCATTTTAAGAATTGTATATTCTTCCAAGGTGGGCATGATTATCTAATAATGCCCGCATAAGCTATCCACTCCCACATAAATCAAAACTGCATTCACATTTGCATATTTTCCCTCCCGTTTCTCCCTTCCCCAGGAGATATCCTAATGCAACGAGAAAAAGATAACACTATCATATTAACAAAACATAATGCAATAAAGGTAATATGTTGTGTCACCTTAAAGGGATACTTTCAACCTTTTTTGCATCATATTATTTCTTGTTAAAACCCCACATTTTATGAGTACTTACCTACCTACTCTAAAACCCATTGATGTTCCTGTTTTTTTGTATCTGCCTTTTTGTTTAGTAGGGCTGAAATGCATGCTAGTGTATAGTTATAAACAACTTTGTTTTGTTTTGAATCCAGGATCTATTTTTATTGCATACTTCCTGAACAATAGAAATACCCCAAACAGTGCAGCCACTTAAGATACAATAGTCTCCTCTACTCCCACTACATAATGAGTGGCTAGATCATATTGGGGGTGTCCCTAGCTCCAGCAACAATGCAGTTGGAGTCGATCAAGGAATGTAAACAAACATGTTTTGGTGTGATAACAATATGGTGGGCAGTCCATTTTTCATTGTTTAACAGAAAAAAAAAAGAATCAGAATCCAACAGCCAGCTACATCAGCAGTCTCTACAGAACGTGAACAGTCATAAGATGTGTTTTCTAAACTAGGGACTTTCTGAGGCCTAAGGGGGTTGACAGTGTAACTTTAATAACAATTTCTTAGGTATGAACTTGGGCACTGTCATGCCAGGACTAAAGACATCAAAAAAACAGATAGAGCAAACAGTTAATTGATTCAAGGAAACATGTAAGAGAGACTGGATACATAAAAATCTGGAAATTTAAACAGAATATTATACTAAAAAAATGATTTAGTGGATGGTTAGAAGAATCATGCTATTAGCACTTGGATATAAACAATAATGATGGCCTGAAGTATCTTCCATAGACACAAAAAACGGTATACTTATCCAATTTGTCTGTTTTGTAAAACCCTAACCAAGAGTTTAGGTTCCTGTCATGTGGCAGTTAGCCACTGACTACCATTTTCAATAAGGATAGTTTGGACTATCCTTGCATTTTGATGGCCATTGTGTCTCAGGGAAAAGGCTTTCTGCAACCATCCTTGTTATCTTTTTTCCCATACAGCTTTCTGCTCCAGAGCCGCCACTATTCACCTTATTTTAGGTCATAGACTAGCAACTTCCCAGTCCCGTCAGCTGCCTATCCAACCATCTGAGCTGGTGGGAGGGGATGTTCAACGAGGAGTGGGGCCCAAGTGTGCTGGAGACCATCATACCAGTGGCTTAGGGTACATGGAGAGATTCAGTTTTCTTCCTATTCCCTCAATACAACCACTGCCTGCTAGGCACCAAGCCGTGCTCTGACAGGCCGCGCTAGCACACAGACAATGTCCTATGAAAAACTCAAGCTCTTTGGTTCAGCACAAGGGTTGCTGCACTGTCTTCACCCCCAGCTGGGAGAGCTACTGCACGTCAGTGCTACCCCATTAACCTCGGTCACCGATCCAGCTCCTGCATCTGCTCCAGAAGCCAGCTCACCGGCATGGGAGCATGAGGCACCACCCACTGGGCCATCAGCGGCCTTCCTGTTACCCTTTTACTAAACAGATGATTTGAATATATTACTTTCTCCTTGTTCCTGTTAACCTCGGCATATAAAGAATGAAATAACATGCTGGCAAAAGTATGATTTACTATTTGCAGAAATGAAACTAAAGGGTTATTTCGAATGCAGCCTTAAAATAAAGTCAGCAGCAATGCTTCAATGATGAAATCACCTTAAAGAATCTTCTGCAAGAGGCAAAAGCAAGTACTGTATACATTTATACTGAAGTTGGCACTGATAGCACACTTCATGAGTTTTCCTTTACAGATCATTCTGAAAATCACATTTTTCACCTTTCAGCCTTCTTAATAGGCCCTGTTAACTAGTCCCTACCTGGGGACTTCTCTAGCTCATTCACTCCTATCATGCCTTGTCTTTCCCATCATCACCTTTTTGTTTCGCAGATTCTCTCATAATCTTGCCATTTATCACTTCTTCTCCCTGAGCCTTCCCCTTTTTTCTTTCCCCACATATATATCCCTTATTTTATCTCCCCTCTACACAAACTTTATTTTTTTCTCTTTTAGATATTTCCTGAAGACCACCTAAGGTCGAAAAGTAGATTTTTAACTCTATTTTCAGAGTGCATTTAATATAACCATTTTGTTTTGCTTTCAGACCACATGCTGATGCAGCACCTTGTTTTTGTTTTCACATCCTGAAAATGAGGCATTTCTACTGTTAATTGTACTTTCAAGCCCCCATATTCAAAGGAGATGCACGGCACATCCCTGTACAAAACAGAGCCACGCATCCCCAAAAATGAACTGATGCGCGATATTCAATTGGGTAGGATGCGCCGTCCAAATGTGAATGGGCCATGGCCCTAAAGTAATGTATGCGGAGCATGGAGAGGGGGCATATCCATGAATATGCCACGCAGCAGCGTATTCAGTGGGAATGCGACCCACAAGGGCCGGAAATGTGCGGTGCATAGACAGACCAGGAAAAGCTGGCCTAAATCGGTCAGCCACCAACAGGAGGGCCATGGCAGTGCAGGTGCACAGCAGCCTGCCTGCACCAGTAGGCTGGTGGCAACCCCCCCCATCCCCGATCTGAAGAACGGAAACCCCGTGCTCCATTCCATAGTGCAGCAGTAACCCCCCAATCCCCGACCAGAGTACAGTAACACCCCATGCCCCATTCCAAGGGGTAGTGGTACCCCCTCCCATCCACGAACCCTGATCGCTCAATCAATGAGCTCATATACTGTACAGTACAGCTCTGTATGCTTCAGTCAGTGGCTGGCTTTGGACGGGTGTGGAGGGCTGTGCCAGTCGCCAGCATGGGTGGTGCGGGGGGGTACAGGGAGGGTGTCCTGCCTACCGGGGGGGGGCCACTACACTCTGGAACATTCGCGGTTGTGGAATTTGGACCGGGGCTGCGTTAGCGATCAGGGTTCGGGGATTAGGGACAGGGTGGGGCATCCTCTAATATGGCAATGGGGCTACTGTCACGACTAGACATCAGTGCCTGGGACAGAATGGGGGATCACTCAGCTGGGATAGTGCACATTTATGTATGAACAGGCATCAGGGGACAGGACATGGTGGGGGAGCACTCTGATGGGATGGTGCTGTATCGGTAATACAGGGGCCTCAGGGAAAAAGAAGGGGTGGAGGGGTCCATCATAACCTGGTAATACGGGGTTTTCCCTGTTATCTTGCAGTGTGCGGGGCTGGTGGGGGGGGGCGCAGGCCGACCAGGTGCATTCTGCTGGGCGCAGGCATGCAAATGAGCCCATAATGTGCATGCACGACGGATGTTTGCTCCATGCATGCCTAATGGACTCATTTGCATTTCCAGGCTGAATATTGTCTTTGGGGGCACAGCACACCCCTCATTGGTGGTATTCAGCCCATTCCCAGGATGTGCCAGTACACTGGCAGCCACCCCCCTTTGCACCGCCCACCCAGGCTGACATATTCAAACAGGATGCACGATCCGTTGGGAGCATGCATCTTGTCTGAATATATCATTTGGTTGTGCAAGCGCACTATTTGGGTAGCACTTATGGATGCACTGTGCATCTGGTCCCCTTTCAATATGGGGCCCTCTGTATGCATTCAAGATATTTAAGTAATTGCTTGAATTAAAAAAAAAAAAAACAGATTGGATGCTGTCTGATGTGATTTTTGATGTTTCTACCTTTAGCTTATATTTTCTACATGCATTCAAGAAAAGTATTTAGTTGTTTGACTGAAAATACTGATGGGATACTGACAGATATAATTTTTCTGAAATCACATATATTGGAAAAATAATATTCAATCAGGGTGAGGGGTCAAAACATTTTTTAGGATCGAAATCTCAGATCAGATAAAATTATTCAGCAATCTGGCCTAAAAAAATTGGTGGTAGTGGTGGTGGTGGGGGGGTAGTTTACTTTTCCCTCCAATACCCAGAGTATTACAAGTCTGCTCTGGGGCCATTGTACCCTACCCACACAACTCCAAGAGCCTGATATCGGAAAATGGGCAAAAGCGGAGCATAAAGGTTTGCACCATGTTTGCCCTCACCCACGAACGACCTCATGGATGCTATATTCCGTCAGACAGAGCACCAGCTCTACACAGCTGAATGTAGGGGCATCTCAGTGCAGCGCCAAGTCGAGCAGCAGTGCCTCTACATGGATTTGGGAAGTGCAGGGAACAGCGCCCTCAGATCCAATAGCACCGGGAACCTCTGGCACAATATTCAGCCAGCACCATGCAAATGAGCCTACTGGGTATGTAAGGCACTAAGGGGCCATATGCATGACCATTATGGGCTCATTTGCATGGGAAGCGGCAGCAGGTTTGCACCCCTGTGTCCGGCCTCACCCACTCTGATCACCCGTCTGCCAGTAAAACTAAATGATTTCCTGGTGTCCAGTGGTCCCTCCCACTCTCCTATCCCCTGCCCTGTTAACAATAACCCAGTCCCTGGTATCCAGTGGTACTCCCCCACCCTCTGATCGCCGTCCCTGGTAAAATACTAAATGATTCCCTGGTGTCCAGAGGTACCCTCATCCTCTGATCGCTCAACACAGTTTCTGAAAAGAAATCCCTGGAGTCTAGCGGCCCTCCCCCACCGCCCACAATGGCTACACCACCCTGTCACCCACTTACCATACTCAACGGTGCCAGTGTCTACTGTAGACAGTACATGCACTCCTTTTACAGTATGCAGGACATACACTACCTGTCATCGCATACAGCAGCCACACAAGGTGGTAAGAGGAGGGCTGTGCCGGTTACCGTATGGGCTCCTCATGGTGCCGGTGAGTATGGTAAGGGGAGTAAGCAGAGTGGTGTACCTGGTGCGGGGGAGGAGGAACTAAGACACCTGGGGCTTCTTTTAAAAAACTGCGGTGAGCAATCGGAGGTTGGGGAGTGCCACTAGACATGAGGGACTGGGTGACTGTTAATGGGGCCAGTGATCACAGGATGGGTGGGGACCACTGGACACCAGGGACTGGGCTTCTGTTAATGGAGCCGGTGATCACACGGGGGGGCATCACCGGACACCAGGAAATGCTGCGTTTGTTACTGGGACAGGGTTCAAAGGGTGGAAAGCTGCCACGGGACTGCAGGGAACGTTATGTTTGTTACAGGGAAGGGGTTCGGAGGGTGCCAATGTGGTTGTTGGCTAAAGTAGCTCAGCTGGCCACTAGTGCTGCCCAGAGTAAGTCAGGCTTCTTCTCGGCGATAACTGCACGGAGCAAGACGGCCTGTGCTATTCCTTTTTGTGCAGCACTAATGGGCTGAATATTGCACTGCACCCATATTCATGTCCCCACCCTCCCTTTGCACACCAAGCCTTGCACGCATGCTATCCTGTTTTACGGGTGCTCCTGATCCCTTTCAATATTGCGCATGTGCGCAAACCCTGGGCAAACAGCGGGTAATCACTTTGCCCACTGGGCAAATTTTGGCCCCAAGTTCTGCATGTCCTCTCTATCCAGTCTCTGAGATCCACCTTTACAATGTTTAGAGTCCCCTTCAACCTATTTCTTCAAGGTTGAAGGACTTCCTGCTGTAGGTCAGTGAGGAAGAGGAAGGTGCCTACTTAAAGAGCTAGTTCAGTGAACAACTGTGCTGCCATAACTTCCTTGGTCCTTCCAAAATAGGTCGCCACTGAAGAGTCCGAGTATCTACATGAATGGTCCATCCATGTAGCTCACCAAAGACCTGGCATCAGATGTCAGACTGGGACAACAGATTCGAGACTGGTGGTGCCCTACATGGAGAGACAATATGTATATATACTCTGTATCAGAGGTTCCACCTCATTTTTTTAGGACGGGTTGCTAAATAATTTCCTCATTATCAAAATCCCCCCCCCCCTTTATTTAAATCAAGCTTTTTCTTGTTCCCAGTTCTCAACGACTGCACCTCTCCAGCCCCATCACTGAGCTTCTCATGGACTTACTGGTTATCCACCACTTACCCTGGACCATACTGTGGTGGGTGACCTGCTGTGTTAGTCCTGTGTGGGCCTGCAGGGGGTGCCAGCATAGGGCCATACCAATCCATCTCTGGTTTTCCTCCCCAGAGGGGCTGGCATGCAATGGTATATATGTGTGCCAGTTGTCCAGCAGCTACCCCTCGTTCTTTTACTTCCTAGCTGTTCTCCCATCTGGTCTCCATCATATGGTAGTCATGCAGTGGGAACAGTGTCCCAACCCCGGGGAAGGAATGCAGTCCTTGGGATACTCAATCCTTCTTCCCTGGCCACTCCCAATGGCCTGCACGCATTCCTGAATGTGGGTTGCCAGTACTGCAAGAGGCAGCACTACTGCAGCACCAATAGGGTGTCCCTGATCAGATATTTCTGACCCAGTAAAGCAGATAATCGGGCAATTGGTCAACTTCCAGGAGTATCAGAATTTTAGATATCCAAGCTTCTATAAAGATAATTCTTTAGTTTCATCTGCAGCCTGAATGCTGACCCGAAACAGCAACCCCCCCGCCGTTGCTCTCTGCAGAAATAGAGTGAATTCCTTAAAAAAAAAAAAAACTGAATGAAGAACAGTACAAAGGGCCCTGCACTCAAGTGTGGGGCTGGTCCCAATGTGCATGTTGTGTGCAAAAAACATTTTGGTTTACTTACTCTTTACTGATGTACAGTTTATGTTTACTTCTAGGCTGACATCTTCTGTTACTACAAAACCCAGAATCTTTTGCAGCAGACATCAGAGCAATAGGCTGCAGTGGGAAATTCAATAGACAGTAGTGCATGTTTCAGCATTTATAATCTTTAATGAGATGTTTTTCATTTTTACTTTTCTCCATGGACTAAATACAGTCCTCTGTGATTGTACATAGCCCAGGGAGGACAGCAGGATCAACAAACAAAAGATCATAGCTTATATGAACTCCAACATGCACTGCAGATTACTGAATTTTCCTACTGTTGCCTACTGTTCTGATGTGAGCTGCTGGGGATTCGGGGATTTGTAGAAACAAAAGATGTCAGCCTAGTACTAAACAAAATTAGTCTGATACAATCTACTATACTACAGAAAACAGTAAGTAAACCAAAATGTTTTTGCACACAAATTGCACATGGGGACCAGCCCCATTCTCGAGTGTGGGGGCCTTGTTGGTGACTATTCCCCTTTAAGAGAACATTAGGGAAGCAGACAAAACAAAATCAGGAAATGCTGAGTTCAGGTCACAAAAGACCCTAACTCTGAATGTTCTGTGTAAGCAAGATGGTAGAATTTCAAATCTTCGGTTTCTGATCAATGATACCTAAAATCTACGAAGAACCCAACTAACAGCACTACGAAACCCTACTGCTTTGCACACACCAAGTATGAACTTGTATAATGTTAGACAAACAAACATAACCGGACCCCTGAAGGGCCTTAATTCTAACTTTTGGGGCCTAAGACGTGGTTATGCCTCATGCCTCATGACCTCTCTACAGTTACATTAACAGACACTAACCAAATCCTTCAGTCACTGCCTTAATACTTTAATTACTTTATCAAATGGTTACCAAAGACTAAAAATAAAAATTAAAAAAAAAAATAAAAAATGTGCAATCAAGCAATGTGATTGGTCAAATATGATTACATAAATATGCATTATCACAACATAACACAGGTCCAAAATGCTTAACTTTGCCACCTTCAGTACTTGGTCTGAAAACAAAAACTAGATGAATCATTTTATAAAGGCAATAAGACATTCTGCAAAGTGTTTAGTGGTCGAATAATGGGAAATTATGATTTCTTACAGGTAACTCTGGCTGTGTGTAGGCTCTGTCATGGGCAGTCCTCCTCTGCTAGTTGGAAGAGATTGTTAACAGTCTGAGTGATGTCTAATGACACTCCCTTTCCCAGACTCCCTGGCCCAGATATTCAAACCGTGCCAGGCTGTGGCGCAAGCCGGGGCGCAGCTCAACTTTGTTGCGCAGGGGAGTGGCCTGGGAGATATTCAATAGAGCTGCGCTATGGTGCAGCAGCTTTGAATATCGCACCCTGGCCACCCTCACTGTGCATGGCGCAGTGGCACTGCGCCAGTGCAAGTGGCCAGGGTGGAGCCATTGCGCCATGCACAGCACCTGCAATATTCAAACAGGGACATGCAAATGGGCCATAAGTTATGCAAGGCGCACAGGGGGCCATTTCCATCTCATTACGGCCACATTTGCATGCCATTAGCATGCAGGTGCGCCGAACCCTGACGACTTGCGCCTGGCACCCTATCGGGGACCGACGCCCCCTGCAGCCCGATCGTGGGCATTCCTGTAATATAAATGAAAAACTGTCCAATATCCCTGGTGGTCCAGTGGACCGCACTGAGCCCGATTGCGGGCATCTGTGCATGAACTCCCCCCCCAAAGTCCAATATCCTGGTGGTCCACTGGACCGATCGCTGTCGATCGCGGTCATCAGTACCTCATCAAGACCCCCACTACCCTGGTGGTCTAGTGCCCCACCCACCCGCCTCAGGGCCCCACCCCACTCCGTCAGCGGCGGGCGCAGCTACCATCCCCCTGCACGCCCGCCGACTGACAGCTCGGCAGGGCTGCCACGCCACTGGTTCACAGCATGAGCCAATGGGCGTGCAGCTATACTACTCGGTCAGATATGTGAATGGGTCATTCGCATATCTGGACTGAAATGTCTGTTATGGAGCTACTGCCATTATCGCTAATGAACAATGTGCCAGCCCACCGGCTATCGTCGGCCGGCGGCGAATGAGTGCTGCCACCCACTCCAGCTGACGAGAAAGCGGCGGTGAAGCTCAGTGGGCGGTGGGCGGCAGTGGTCCACTGGACCACCAGGATATTGACTTGGGGGGGTTCGGCGTACAGATGCCTTGATCGGGCTCAGTCGATCACTGGACCACCACAGATACTGGACTTGGGGGGTTCGTTTACAGATGCCGCCATGGGGCATGGAGGCACCGCCAGGTGTCGTGGGAACTCGGGTGGCCACCCACAGGTGGCAGCTGCTGTGTCACTGCAATGCGGCAGCTCACCTGTGGGTGGCCATCCTGTTCCTTTTTTGTGGCGTAACTTTGTGCAGGCGGTGGGGTTGCGCATGACTCTGCACATCCCAGGCTGAATACTGGGCTGTGCAGGTTATGCATGGGTACCCCTACCTGTGCCTAGATACATTACTGATGCGCCCGCATCAGGATTTATGCGTGCACTTTTCCCTTTTGATTATCGCGCCGGGGCACATCAGTGGGTTGTGAAAGGCACAACACTGTTGCACCATGCGCAACCCTTATGAATATCTGGGCCCCTCAGTCTAACCTTCTGTTTAATTCTGAAAAAAAGCACACAAAAGACAAGAGACTTCCCCTGCTGTAACCTCTACCATCCCTGTTTTGGCTCCCTCCTGGGTTCTACCTCAGCCTGTATCAGGCTCCATCCTTTTCTATATCCGCACTGGCATTCATTCCACCTGTTTTGGTCTCTTTGTTTGCACATCAAAGAGCAACTTTCTACCTGGTGCCCCCAAGAAACACAAATATCCCTTACCTGCCCACAAATTAAATCCTGCAAAAAATTATTTTCAGAAACGTCCCCATTTTGGAAGGGATCGTATTTTTGCTCCATGGAGCTCTGCCGCGCCGATCCCTTCCACTTCCTGGTACCTGTGCCTTGACTGATCTGCCCCCGATCCACCCCCATGCTACCGCATTTAGTGACATCACTATTTGAGTAGCGCGGGGGCGAGCGTCCATTGACCTGACTGGAGCTGTTTTAAAAAGTTAAATTTGGGTAGTTTAGATGGCCAGTCAGAATAAATCATGGCCACTGCTTAACTAATAAGGACCTTGTTAGTTTTACTAATTACCAGTACACCCTTACCCTGCCCCACCCTCCCCCAAAGAATGTTCATGGCATCCAGTGGTACCCCCCTCATCTCTCCCCACCTGATGTTCTGTGGTGCTTATCTTCCATCAACATCACTGTTTAAATTTTGTTTTTTCTCTTGAAGCACAGCATGCCCAACTCTTAAGGGGAGATTCCCTCATCCACTATCAATTCTTTTATTTCCCATTGGGATTGCATCCTGCCGTGTTCCCAGGGGGCCAGAGAAACCCTTTTTTATTAACTTATTTCCCCTGGGAAGTGCTGCCTGCTCTGCTTCAGAGGGGACACAAAAACATTTATTTTCCCCTTGGGAACATTGCCTTTCCTGTTTCAAGGGGACAGAGAACCCCTTTTTATTTACTTGTATTCCTGTCAGGAGTGCTGCCTGCTCTGCTCTCGAGAGATCTCCCTGGATCGTGGTTTTAATTTTTCCCTCAGGATGGCTGCCTGCCCTGTTCCTGAAGGTACCCAAGATGGAAACCTTTGCAATTTTATTACTTTCCCCTTGGGAGTGCAACCTGCCCTGCTCTCTAGGGGACATCCCCTACCCAGCACCGATGGTGATCGGCTACAACACACCTCTCTTCTCCACGACTGACCAGGACATCAAAGGCATTACTGCCACAACAGCAGACACTGAAGGGTTAGCGACAGGGTTAGGAGTCACCCAATCTGCCCATTGCCACCACTGGGCACGAAGGTACACCCAACTGACACTAGCTCAGGGTGCAGATGCAAGGTCCCTGTGGGAAATCACCACTATGAACACTCCTTGGTTGTGGAGCTGGCCCTGGTGAAGAGTCTAAGATGTCAAAAACCAAGAAAAGGCCGCTCTATGTCAAAAAGCCCAGACACTCGGGTTTGATCACAGTGTTGCTTTATTTTACACACCTCCAACATTTCACCACTAATTATGCAGCTTCATCAGGGGGACACAGACTTAACAAGAAAAATAATATAATGCAAGTATTTTCAATTTATACAACACTGACTATGTACCATAGAAACAGAATCAAATTTCATACCAGTGATTCTCAATGTACTATCTGGGGTTGTATTTTTGCAATTTTTAGCCCCATTCTAGAAATGCTGAAAAGCACAAAGTACAATATTTTGCTGCTTTATTTACATTGGCAAATAGTCACCACATCGTATGTGCCACCACATACATTTCTCAACCTGTGTACAGAAAACCAGTGCTACAAACGCAGCTCCAGTGGAGACGGTGATGCGATTCCAGCAGTGCAGGACCAGTGCAAACAGGTGAAGGCAGCCAGCCCCAAACGAAACAAAGAAGCACACACTGCTGCACTCACGAATTAAGCAAACAGTCAGCTTGCAGTATGCTGGTGAGAAACAGACTTCTAAGTTTACTGCAAACAAGAGAACAAATCGGCCAGCATTCACAGCATACAAATATCAGGCACTAAATCCAGATAGGAAATGCACAAGCTGACTAGCTCCCTGAGCTGTTACCACATAGCCTTGGCACACCAACTCTGCAGAGTCTTCATCAGGGCCATCACTTGTTTGCACTAAACTTCATTTTTTCTCACCAGCACGTTGTGCTTCTTAGTGCTACAGATGCCACTTGACCCTACCTCTCGCGTCTGGCTGCCTAGAAACCACTCTAAATTATTTTTTCTCCTACAAAAAATACACTGCAATCTTGTTAAATTCGGTACATGCCTTAATTGCACCATTCTTACATAACGTGTACAAGGACATGAAGATCCTCTGTATCTCGTGTTTCAACCTGCTGAGATCTGCAGTTTAAACAAGAATCAAAATAAAGCTAACAGCAGCATATTACTAGACAAGCTTGCTAACAGCTGCTGGTGCATCTAGCTAGCAGATTTGTTGTTCTCAAAGTCTGTGAAAAATTCAACATTTGTATTTCATATGCTACTTCTGACCTTACAAAGCTAAATAAGAGTCTCTCAGTGCTTGAAGGAGTAAAACTGGCTGACACTGAATTAAGCATTTGATGCAGAATAAATGCAAACAAACTTATATCTGACTGCAGGCCATGGCATTTTAAATTTCTTTAAAGAACAGCTAACACAATCTAACACATCAGGCAGGCAGCTCATACCAAGGAGCTGCCTGCCCAGGGAGCTAATTTAGCCCAGTATAAATTTTTTTATGTCGAAATTAAGGAATTACACTTTATTGCCCAGCTTGTAATTTCCAAGTACGAGCTGAGCGGCCACGGAACGCTGCAGTCCCTCCCCTAAAAGCAGCACTTTGATGATGCATGCTTGGGACCGCGGCTGCAGGTGCTTTACATAGGGATCCATGCTATCAGGGAATGGGGGATGTCTAAACATGCTTACAGTGTCTTTGATTGCGGTTATTCATGTATGGAGCTGTAACTGGATTAGTTAGTCCATTAACATTTTGAGAGACTGCCTTAAAGTTTGCAAGGGCTGCTATGGTCAATGATTATTGGTGGGAATCCTTTTGGCCCCCCCCCATTAAGCTAATGTGGGGGCCCCACAGTCCACCTCCAGTAACTGACTGTTTATCGATTCCCAGTGCATGCACCCATGCTTTATAATATGCATGCCATGGTTGCTTCTTTTAACCCCATAACCTCTCTTTTGGGAACCCAGAAACAAAGCCCGCCACAACCTAGGGCAAACACAAAATACCATGGCAAGGTGCTACCAACGGACAACTCTACCTCCGCCAGAACTGGCCTCTCTGACAACAGCCAGGGATCCTGGGAAACTATAGTACAATGTGCAACTTTCAAGGGAGTAGTAGGTACAGACACCCACCCTATATCGGGGAAGGGGGGCCTTCTAAACATGCTTACGGTGTCTTTGACTGCAGTTATACATGTATGGAGCTGTCACGTATAAGTTATACTTTATTTCCACATGTATATAGCTGTAATCAAAGACACTATGAGCATGTTTAGACAGCCCTCCCCCCCCCAAAATATCACGGACCACTATGTAGGGCACCTGCAGCTCTGGTCCCAAGCACATGTCATCAAAGTGCTGTTTTTAGGGGCGGGGTTGCAGCATTCTGTGACCACTTGTCTTGTAGTTGGACGTTACAAAATGGGCAATAAAATGCAAGTCCTTAATTAATTACAGCATAAAAAAAATTCTAATTTGGCTAAATTAGCTCCTCAGGTGGGCAGTTCCTTGGTATGGGTTGCCTGTCCAGAATGAGTCAGCTGCTCATTATATGTCCTTCGCTTCATATGGAGTAGTCCTGCTAGGCTTAAATCCACTTCTGTATGGACTATCTCTCAATGTGTTGCAGATCCATTATTTTAGTTTCTGGTAACAAAATACCTGAATGGTCCGACCTTGATGAAATGAAACACTTCTCACTGACAGTCCACATTCTGCAGCATGGTAAGAATAAGACTGAGAAATATTTTGCTCCTGCTTTGACCTAAAAAGTCAATGTTGTGCTCCTGCTGCCATGAATTCTTTTAAAGTCTTCATAACCTAAGATATTCTGCTAATAAGAGTTCACCTGTAATGTGGACTGCTGCTTGAGCACAGACCTTTAGCATTTGACTGTACTGTCTGTCTGCCCATTTAAGGTAGTACTGGCAATGACCGAGGCTTTTGTCTGCGACTTAAAGCAGCAAAAAACAGGGGCCCACAAGTAAACAAAAGATATGATGCGATGTGGGTGGGGGCTTGACTGCAAATTAGGTACCAGTCATATTTTCTGTGGATCCACAACAATGGAAATACATTTTAAAATATCTAAAAAAGTAAAGATTGCTAGAAAAAAATATTTACAGCTATGGAAAACGTAACTATGGCTGCATGCTTCCAGCCAAAAAAATGAATTTTGCTAATCACTTCCTGATTATCTAGTACTGCTGCCGTATTAAAGGTAATATTATTATCAAATCAATTGCATTTGGCAGAAGACTGTATTTCATGCTGCAATAAACATTATCTTTAGTTGTTTCTTTTTTTTTTTTTTTATTTTCTGCATGACAGCACTGTCTGCCACTGTTACAGTACTTTGAAAAAAAAATTATCAAAGCATGTGTGTTGCATGGGCAAAGCGCTGACAGTCTGCAGGCAGCTGTGTTTCAGCTTGCTGAATTTATTTCAAGGCCATTGTGACCCTGCCATGTACATTCTAAAATGCTGTAACAAATGTAATGAAGCAAAGTTAAAACTTCTTTTAAAATACTCTGCCAAAATAGGATTCTTTTAACCTAACTTTTAGTTAGCCCCTCCCTGCCTCAGTGACTTGCTGGTCACCCGACTCATGAAATATTACAGTACATTTACTACCCCGTCTCATCGACCTCTTCCCCTCCCTCTTTAACCTTTTCATAGCATTCCTTTTTTGCTTTTCCTTGTGTAGCCTGCTCCCTTGTGTAGGTTTCAGTTGTCTTAAAGCTGCACTGTCAGATTTTTCAAAGAATCTGTAATCTCACTCACCATTCTGAATTTAGACTCTGTGATGCTCCATATTTCATCCATCAAGACACAACCATTTGTTTGTTTTTCTTCCTTGTACTTTTGTAAGAACTCCAAATATAACTTTGCCATTCTCTGCTGTGTGAGACCCCGCCTTTGGTTTGATAAGAACCTGCCTTTGCTCTGCCTACACTTCTAACAATGTCTAAAGCAGGTGGGGAGTGTGCAGCCACTATCAGTAACTCGAGCCTACTTCCTTCCTCCTTCAGTCCTCTATTTTACTTCCCATTTCTGTCCCATTCTCCTTTGCATGACAGCTAGTGTCATCCTGCCTACAAGCTTCCCGAAGTCCTGCATTTTCACCACAGAATGGCTAGATAATTGGTAATTACAAATGATCTAATGCACAATGAAACCTATTATGTATAGCTTTATTTATCTATCATTTCTGTTGTACTGTAGCCTGCTGCACTTTTCACACATTGTATTGATTAGTTATCAGTGTGTCAGTGAGCACCCCATGAGCTTTAGGTGTCTACAAGAGCACTCATGATGAGATACACATTTGTTGTAACATTGCCTTGTAACACAGCCCATTTATGCTTTTTGTAATGCACTCCTATGTCATGTTCCCTATTGCAGCACTTAATATTTTTTGCATTTATGCTATCTCCCTCCTCAGAGTCTTAATTGTTTCCTTGATGTAATAAATCCCACATTTCAGCACCCTGATTTAGTGCTTACTAATATTGATATGCAATCCCTCTCCTCAATGTCCGGCGTCTCCAACCACAGTATAGTGTTCTGCTTCTTGCTGATGCTTGTGATACAGATGTTTATTATAAATCCATGTTCCTTTCCATAATGCTTACTTGTACTTCTTTGAGATCACTCTCCCTCACGTCCGAGGCCACCAGTTCATGTGCCATATATACCCCCCAAAAAAGCACATGTTCTGTGGTCTACTTGACTGAACCACCTGCTATCACGCATGATGTACCCACCACCTTCCACGAAACCCCATGCCATCACCTTGACACATTGCACCTATCACCAACACCTCTGTTTGGTGACTGCGCTGTGCATGTGTACTGTTGAAGTTCACTATATGACTAATGCATTGTACATTCCCACTCACTGACAGTCAGTCGTCAGCTCGTGGTGGTGGTGAGAGGATATGCTGCCTGCACCTCCTTTAGGGTTCTTTTGTAGTAAGTGTTGTGAGGTGGTGTGAGGGTGGTTGCGCTTACATCAACGTTAATTTGTTGTGTTTAGAATTTGTATTACTGTATACATTTTTTGTTGGTGTTGTGGGCACAGGAACATGAAGATTTTCCATACCAGTTTGTGAATGACATTACCTAAATTCAACTATCTGTGCAATGTAAAGATGCATTGAATAGTGTCGCATCACTTATCTCCTTTGTTTACAGGCAATGCATTTCAACCAGTTCTACCACCTCTGACACAGCATGGTGAGAATGAGATTCACAAATGAAACTATTGCTGCTTGTGCATATTCTCATTTTCCTAAGTGTAGCTCCTTATAAATTGGGGTTTACTAGAATGCCTCTAGTGGTCTCTTTAAGAGCTGCCAGCTTGCTGACCCAGTCAGTTTACTAAGAAGGAAGGGGACTGTGAGTTCTCTTGCTCGAATCCCACCTGAGCCGCGGGGTAGGTGCTCTATTGTTGCCATTGCTAAGTAGGCAAAGTGGGCCCGTTATTGGGCTGTAGTATTTATGTATTATATGTTGACTGAGTATTAAGGAATGTAGTTTGTCTAACCTGTTTTCCCTTGCAGCTTGGATTTTGTGCATTTTGCCCCTCCATTTTTGACCTGGACTGTCTGTGGGGTCCAGTGAGGATCCAAGGGCACTTAAAATGGAGCATTGAGCAGCCAGTTATGGCTGGGACTCTTTTGGGAGCCAGCTGCCAATGGGAGGTATGGCCTTGATCTGTAACTAAAGTCCAGAAGGTGGCAAATTTTTGCACCAATAGAAGGAGGTAGAGGGATTGGCAGTGGAGCTGTCTCCAATAGCATTGGGTCATGCCGAATGAGGACCCCTGCTTAGTGGCTGATGGAGCAGAGTCATTGTGGCCGTGATGAGAAAAGGAGCTCTGGGCTCCTGCGCTGTAAAGCCTTTGCATGGGTAGCATGTGTGGAAGGCCAAATAGTCGTGCTACAGTATCGCCATAAGGTGCTGGACAAGATCCTCTGTGGTGTGCCAGCAGAGGAGACTGTATACATGACAGCTATCTACCAGGCTCACCCTGTAGAGGACTGGAGAATCTGCTTCAATCGTACTCGGTCTGTCAGGAAAAGTGAAGCTGCATTGCGTTACCCGGTTCATGTAGTCAAAATGTCAGGAGTTTAAAGAAGCTGCCTGGTATGGTACCCTCTTTCCTACATATAAATGTGTGAGAAGTGTTTGGATCACAGGCCTTAGTATCAGGACAGGCAGTGAGTGGGTCCTGGGAAGGCTGAAGTACTTAAGGAGCACTTCTTTTCATGGTTCACAAGGGAGAGGGATTGGGATTGAGCCATTCCTGCAGGGAAAGGGTGTGCATGGGGGGGTGGAAGAGAGCCACAGATGGGGTCATCATGGTGGAAAGGCTGCTGGGGGGCCTTAGGTCCCTGGAGGTACACAAGGCACCTTGGCCAGATGGGTTACATCCCAGCATGCTTAGGGAGCTGGCAGGGGTACTGGCATAGCCACTGGTGGATCTGTTAAACACCGCGCTAAATACAGGATGTGTGCCCAGAGAGTGGAGGTAGCCACACGTGGTACCTCTCCACAACAGTGGGCCAGGACGAGCCTGGGAACTACAGACTGGCAAGGCTGAGCACAATTGGGCAGAAACTGATGCAATCTATGCTCAGAACAAAGGCTGGTGCAGTTTCTTCTGGCTAAATGCTATGGTAAACTGTGATAACCTCGTAGAAGTGTTTAGTTGCTAAAGTCTTTACCTGGATTAGGAACTGGTTACGAGGGCTGTGTTATCTACTACAACTGAAAAGGGATGAAAGTCTTCATCTTGGACCAACCCAGTTTGGACTTGGAGTGAGGGGTGGTACCTTGGGGGGGAGGACACCAGGCCCAGGGGGGAACATCCCAATGTTTATGGAGAAGGACAATTGTGGTGTCCTCCAGCCAACAGGGCATGCGTATTGTAATGGAATGTAGGCCACACTGGCTGTGGGGTGGTGATAATACTAAATGGAGATTGTTGGTACGAAGGTTGCCGACTGTGCAGTCATTCTCGCAGACCATTGGAGAGGTAATCTGGCTTAGCATGCAACCGTGGCCGTTGGGAGACAGTGGGAGGTGAAATGATGGACAAGTTGTAATTGTTGGTGCGAGACCGGGACGACTTTCATTCAACAGGAGATGAGCAACTATGGCAGGTAGACATTGCCACAGCACTCGGAAAGTGACCAGAGGTGTCCGGGGGAGCCTCGAGGGGTGGTGGGGAGGGTGGGCATTGGTTGGGCTAAGTCTCTCTCAGTTGTAAACCCGCTACACCCATCATTATAAGAGGTGAGCGCGGATGGGAGGATGCAAATGATGATGACATATCATTGATGCTAAGACAGGAACTATTACAGCTGTGCAGGTACAAACCATGCAGGGCGAAGTAACGCGGCAGAAGGACACATCAAGGAGATCGGGCGGCATTGAGGCACATACGGCTCAGGAGGGGTGGAAGACAGTAGGTTCAGGAAAAAGAAGGAAGATGCTGCATATAGTGTGCCTACATTCAGATTTGGCCACAACAAACATGTGAAGGACAAGCCTGGGTGTACAGCCGGAACACAGTTATGCACCCTTGTCACACTGACAGGGGAAGGAAGCAACTGATAGGAACCATTGGAGGAACGAGCAGCAGCAAGGAGGAAAGGAGACACTCCCTCGGAGGATGGTTCCGGGGCACACAGTCTGGGAGACATGGGGGAACTTCTCTTGGGAGCATTGATATTTCACCAAAACAAGAAAGAAAATATTTTTTTGGGGCCACCTGGAGGAGACACAAGTAAAGCGAGAAAAGGGGTTGCATTGGTCAAGACGGAGGGGAAATGAGCTGGGGGGGGGCAATGCTCCAGTAGGAGATACTGTGTTTCCCAGAAGCATCACTGGCAAAAGATAGGAGACTCAGGGTGGCAGCTCAGTGGGAGAAAGCTCTGTAGATGGGATGGGTGGTGTGGCCTTGCTCCAGGTGTACAAACTGACATTGTCCATAGTGATCCAGCAGGATGTAATGGATCCAAGGAGGATCAGTACAAAGGGAGATATTGGTTCGAGCCTGGGGGATGGACATGGTTCGATCAAGAGGGAGGGTAGAGGAGACATGCAGGCTAATGTAGGGGATGAGAGGTAGCCAGTGGTAACAGGGATAATGAGGCAGTGAGAGGCTGCTCTTGGGTGACTCCTGACTGTCCGGGACACCAGAACAGCCACCAGGAGAGCCGGTGGCCACCAGAGGACTTTCAGTGAAGCTGGGAGGTGATGAACAGTGATGGGGGAAACCAGGAGTAGCTACTTCATTGCAACAGGGATGTATACCTCTAATTCAGGACTCCAACTGGGCTGACATGAGTTATGACGAGACATGGATCACTTAGGGTGAGCAGATGCTTACTTGTATAGGGCCTGCTGGCAGACGGCAATGGCCTAGTAGTCTCTGTCTGCCATGATTATCCATTTTTCTATATTTGTTTGTGTCATCATTCCGTGTGTGCTGGTTCCAGTTTTCCTCTTGTGCTATGTATGTACCCTGTGTCACACTTTGTGGTGCGAGTCCACTCCAAGTGCTTTTACTGTCCACCCAAAATAAAAAAAAAAAACAGACACTGATATTTGTTTTTCCCTCCATGGTATTCCCCTTGCTACAACATAATTATACTTATTTTCTCTTCTTCTGCTTTGGGTGTGTGTGTGTGGGGGGTCATTTGGTAGTTCAACAGTCCCATTGTGTATAAATGCATCACTTGATGGCAGTTGACTGCACTCATTATGACTCCCACTGAGTCTCAATCAGGGTCTATTCTCACCTGCTTACCCTTGGTAATGTGCTTCAGTTTATGTGTTTGAGTACAGCACCATCACACAGACAACTGGGTCATCAAGCTAAATGTAGTATTTTGACCACACTGCAAAACACCATGAATTGAGCACATAACAGTATCTTTGGCATCAGATTGGCAGTCACACTGTCAGACATATCTGTGTTCCTTCATGGCCTATTTGTTTGTACTATGACACACAATTCTGCTGGGGATGAGCAGTGGGAAATTATCCACAGTGGTCGATATATCTATGGTCCACCATCCCGGTGGCATTGTTGGTTTAGGCACTGTACGCCACACCTCGCACTGCACCGTCAATCCGTGTTGGTTTAGTAAGTGAAGCTGATGCACCAGCCATTGTTGGCAAGGGGAAGAAGTCAGGACACAGACCGGAGGAGGCAGAAGGGGTGAATAGCTGGGGGGCTAGGGGAAAGGGAGCTTTTTTGAGGCAGTGAAAAGAGCAGGCAGAAAAAGAGAGGGAGGGAGAGACAGGGAGATAGAGGGAGAGCGAGAGTGAGAGAGAGAGAGGCAGAGAGAAGGAGAGAGCCCATAAAGGAGTCCATCATAATTCTGGAGGACTCTATAGTAAAGGCGATCATATGGTAGTGGTGAGCAGGGACAGGACAAGCAGCGTCTGGGTAGAGTGCATGCCTGACATGACAGCAGATAAGGTACAGCAGCACATTGATAGTTGTGTACGGAAGGTGGTGGGGAACACATCATCATTTTCATGAAAATAAGCTGAATTCCAGCTCCTTCATTTTCATCTGCCAGGCCAAGTCACCCCATCCATCAAGTAAGATCCAGCAAGGGCAGAATGATGGACCTTTGATTGTAACATTGCTCATGGTGTTATAGCATTACTTTAATTTATGTAACACCTCGATTCCCTGATGAACCACATAATCTATCAGCGGTTCTGTGGTCCTGCTGGTGTCCTTATTTCACTCACAGACCTTTTCCACACTTTTGAACATTTTCTAAAAAATAGGAGGAAGGATGCAACTATAGTTCCTGAACAGGGCACCAAGCTTGGGACACCCTTTTTTAAGGATGGTGTTGATATGTCCGAAGAAGTTTCGGTGTTGGTCCAGCCAAGCACCCAAGTACCTGAAGAAGGATGTGTACTCAAGTAGATTATCATCAAGGTTGAGGAAAGTGGGCATGGAGGCAAGCTGATAGAGTCTCTGCATTGTGACACAGGTCATGGACACAGTCTTCTTGGCATTAAGAAACAGTGGATGGTTAGCAAACCAGAGAAGAACGTTGTCAAAGTCATGCTGCAAGTTGGATGGAACCTCGACAGGGTTGAGACAGTTGTATAAGAACCGTATCAGCAGCGTACATGTGTTTCACTGTTCGCTGATGACACAAAGCTCTGTAACAGAGTAGACACACCAGAGGGTGTAGACAGAATGAGAAGGGACCTGCAGAAACTTGAAGAATGGTCAGGGGTTTGGCAGTTGAAATTCAATGCAAAGAAGTGCAAGATAATGCATATGGGTCACAAAAACCCTGGCACAATATATCAGTTGGGGGGTGAGGATATAGCATGCACCAAGCAGGAAAGGGATCTTGGGGTTGTCATCCCTGATGACCTCAAGGTAGGGAAACAGTGTGACAAGGCATCAGGTAAAGCAAATAGGATGCTGGGATGTATAGGCAGGGGCATCACCAGCAGGAAAAGGGAGGTCATAATTCCGCTATACAAGACACTAGTGAGGCCCCACCTGGAGTACAGTGTACAGTTCTGGAGACCATACCTACGTAAGGACATAGACAGGGTAGAGAAGGTTCAGAGGAGGGCAACAAAGATGGTGCATGGATTGCATAACAAGTCCTATGAAGACAGGTTGAAGGAACTGAACATGTACTCCCTGGAGGAGAGGAGAGAGAGGGATATGATAGAGACATACAAGTATCTTACAGGGAGGAACAGGGTGCAGGAAAACACTATTTTTAAGCGAAAAAGATGTTCCAGGACTAGAGGGCATGGGATGAAGTTGGAGGAGGATTATCAGAGGAAACATGAGAAAGAATTTCTTCACAGAACGGGTGGTGGACAAGTGGAACACCCTGCCAGAGGAAGTGGTGGGGGCTGAAACAATCACAGGATTTAAGAATGCATGGGATAGACATAAAGGAATTCTAGAGGTCAGGGGTAAGGGGAAACAGACTTCTAGGAAAACAAACTGAACTTATAAGCTCAAATGGGAAGACTGGGTGGGCCATAGGCCCTTATCTGCCGACACTGTCTATGTATCTATGTATGGTGGAGGGTGAGCAGATGGATGGAAGGTCATTTATAAAGATGTAGAATAATAAGAGCCTAACACTGAGCCCTGCGAGACACGCAGTTTGAATCTGGTGTGAGGAAATGGCATCAGAAATCTTGACCGGTCCTGTTCTACCAGTGAGGTTTGCTTTGAGCAAGTTTGTGGCTGAGGGAAATAAACCAGCTGTTGAGAGGTAGTCTGGGAGTGGGAGTCAGTGTTGAAGGCCTTAACCATGATGACCAAAACTGATGAGGTGATTTGGCCATTGGCCATCCCTGTCAGGATATAGTCACTGAGCTGAAGCAAGGAGGTGGTAGTGAAGCATTTGTTCCTGAAACCAGATTGGGAAGGGGTAAATTAGGAGGTGTCAGATATGAGGTAAGCTGTGAGATGACTATGTGTTCTTGAAGTTTTGGTAGCATATGAAGGATAGATAGGGTGGTGGTTACCAGAGGAGGAAGGGACACTGCCTTTGGGAAGGGGAAAAAGAAATGATGGAAGTTAGGAGGTCATAGATATATAGATACATAGACAGTGTCGGCAGATAAGGGCCTATGGCCCACACAGTCTGCCCATTTGAGCTTGTAAGTTCAGTTTGTTTTCCTAGAAGTCTGCTGCCCCTTACCTCTGACCTCTAGAATTCCTTTTGTCTATCCCATGCATTCTTAAATCCTGTGATTGTTTCAGCCCCCACCACTTCAAATGGCAGGGTGTTCCACTTGTCCACCACCCATTCTGTGAAGAAATTCTTTCTCATGTTTCCTCTGACTCATCCTCCCTCCAACTTCATCCCATGCCCTCTAGTCCTGGAACATCTTTTTCGCTTAAAAATAGTGTTTTCCTGCACCCTGTTCCTCAGGAGGTCAAGAATAATAGAGTGCTGGACGGTAGGACAGCAGTAGATACCAGCTACAAAGATAGGGAGAGTAAATGGAATAGACACATGAACTTTCTAAAGCATCACGGGTCGCTGAGTTAGAGGAGGAGTAAACTGTTGAGAATTGGAGGGAGGTAGGAATGTACATGGCCACACCACTTCCCCTGCTTGCTCTATCTTGCCTTAAGCGTGAGTAGTCTGGAATGGATACCGAGTGGCAGCACAGGTGAGAAACTGAACAAGAAGAGATGTAGGGTGCTGCAGGGTGCTGACTGAGCTGTCACTAAGTGCATACTGTCACAGCAGGTAGTACAACTCAGTTGGTGGCAGGCCATGATGGATAGCGAAGGAATGTGCTGGTCACTATGATGGGGGGAAGCATTGTGTTTTGGCACTACATTACGGATGGGTGATCCACACATCTGGAAACAGCATTACTTAAAGGGACTCTAGATTTAGTAGTTGCTGTATTGGTCCTTGCAAGAAAAGATCCAGAAGCAAATGATTTGATACCTTTTAATGGACCAACATAGATGTAACAACAAGAACAAAGTGCTCTAGCTTGACTCAACCAGTCCTTCTTCAGAAGCTCATGGCAGTTGTTTAGAATATACAATACTTATAACAGCTAGATAATGCAGAGAAAAAAGGAAAAAATCCTCATTGGTTTAAAATACTCATTTAAAAAAAAAAACAGAAGATGATGTCAGAGAAGTTTAACAGTACCATACTGCCTTCAGCCAGAAGCAACCTTGGGTTAAACGTGCTTGGTGGAACACGCATACAAAGAATCCTACAGCATATAAATTTAATTGACATAGGATAACACTGCTGAAGCAGATAACTCCTAAATCAAGCTATGAGTGTCACAGTTAGTATAAAGATGTGAATACTGAAAGGCAACCACCACCCAGATTAAAGACAAACTAAGATTATCAGGCTCATGAAGTTTCAATGTCTGCATTATAGACAAGAATTTACCAGTAAAGTTGTCAGTACATAACAGGCTACAATGTCTTAATTTCTTGAGGTTCCTTGACTAAAGTTTTTGTTTGACACTAATATTATCAATTTATATTTAAATTATCATTTATAGAGTCCTGAGGTTTTGAAATTTCTTGGGCCTTATATCTAGCTGGAGTACAGCTGGGTGACAGGTCCAGCTAGGTTTTACACATCACACAGCATGCACTGATGTCTTTAAGACAACTTTACTGGTAAATTCTTGTCTATAATGCAGACATTGTATATTCTAAACAACTGCCACGAGCTTCTGAAGAAGGACTGGTTGGTGCGAAAGCTAGAGCACTTTGTTCTTGTTGTTACATCTGTGTTGGTCCGTTAAAAGGTATCAAATCATTTGCTTCTGGATTTAAAGGGACACTGTCAGCCTTGGTACCTGTTGATTTCAGTGTTTCACAAAACGCAAACTTCTGTAACGACTAGCATTCATTATGAGGCTACAATAATTATTTACCTTTCTGGTGGGCAGCCAAAGCGTATATTTAATTTTATAATCCATAATCGACCTTCCCTCTGGTCCGACTTAATGTCCGTCTTTGGGTGGACCTCCCACCACTCACAGCATGTTAGTAACCACCCAGGTCTCATGCACCCACGCGATCAGTGTGCTTGTGATCGCGCATTCCAGTCATTCTTTCCTGCTGGCTTGGAAACAGGTGCTGTATGCTGCTCGTTCCAGCTGCTCCCATCCTATTGCTGCTTCTGCTGTTTTGTAAGTTCCTATCGTAGGTGCTGCATCTGGTATATTTTTGTGCTGTTTCTCACACATGTACGCTTCATTATCTGACCTATTGAGCCCCGTCATCAGTGTGTTCATATATGCTGCACTACTCTAACCTAACAGCAACCCTACATGTACAAAGGCTGGAGCTGGCGTGCAATCGGTCTGGCTACAGAGAGTGAGAGTGACAGACTTTCACTATTAGCTGTTCTGGCTAGTCCAGTACTGGATCCATGCAATTACGCTGACTAGCATTTACTAAAAGGCAGGGAAAGAAGCGAACAGGAACCAGTATTAAAAAAAAAAAAAACTTCCACAGAAATGACTGTCTTGCAGATTGAATTGTTGATACAATGATTTACCTGGGGTATGACAGCTGTGCTATAACCCATACTCTAGTTTTGTGTGTATGTCTTGCTTCTGCTCAGTTCCATGCGGGAAAACTGATGAACAAGGAGATCAAGTGACTCGCTCATGTTTCCCTAGTCAGTCAGTAACTGTGCTGAGGCTGGGACTGGTGTTCTGTTATTAAAAATCACTGTACTCCAATCATTAGGCCATGCTATCTTCCTCAAATCAACCAGATATGGTGCCTTATGATTGGTGCTAAGGGAATTGTTTTACTATGCGGGCGCGCCATCCATCTGCCTAGAGTAAGTGAGAGAGACGGACATACACTAGATGTAGCCATACCCTCCAAATGTACCGTTATGGCTGGTTCTGTACCAGAATTCTCTCGCTAACCACACTAACCCCTCAGCAGTAGCAGCGCTGTTGCAGCCTTCCCTGACAGATTTGACGTTTTTTTTCTAGCTGCCATAGAGGACATATAACTCAGCCGCGAAGCAAAACAACCAATTTAGTCATGTGGCTCTGGTGTTCACTCCTCAAATTTATCAAATGTTAATTTCCATTGGATGAAGCTCAATGTAAACATATTATCACTGTTTTTTTTTTCCTGTAGGACATTTGTGGGTAGTGTATGCTTTCCTCAGATGGGGAACTGATTCTTCATTTTAAAAAAGCATGTTATTCATTTTTTCCCTTATCTTCCACAAATCAGCATTTTTTTCATTTGCCAGCAACAAAACCGAACAAAAAATTATGTTTTTGTTGACCTACACCAAGATCACTATGTGGTGGTGGTGGGGGGCTAGTATAGCTTCACAGTCCATGCTCTTTCGTTGTTTTCCTTCTCTGCCCAGTTCAGCATTTTTCATTTGCCAGTAACAAAATCAAATGGGAATTTTTTTTTTGTTGACCTAGACCAAGATCACTATATGGTGGGGTGGGGCTAGTATAGCTTCCCAGTCCATGTCTTTCATTGTTTTCCTTCTGCCCTAATTAGAATTTTTTTCCATTTACCAGCAACAAAACCAAACAAAACATATGTTTTTGTTGACCTAGACCAAGATCACTATGTGGGTGGGGGGCTAATATAGCTTCCAGTCCATGTGTTTCATTGTGTTCCCTTCTCTGCCCCAATTTAGAATTTTTTGTTTGCCAGCAATAAAACCAAAAGAAAAAATATTTTTCGGTTGACCTAGATCAAGATTACTAGTGGTGGTGGTGGTGGGGGGTAGTAGTAACCCAATCCATGTCTTTTATTATTTTCCTTTCTATGCCCCAATTTAGCATTTTTTTTTGTTTGCCAGGAACAAAAAAATTGAGACATATTTTTCTGTTGACCTAGACCAAGATCATTATGTGGTGTGTGTGTGTGGGGGGGGCTAGTATGGTGACCCAGTCCATGTCTGTCATTGTTTTCCCTTCTATACTCTATTTTGCATTTTTCATTTGCCAGGAACAAAACCAAATGAAAAAGTATTTTTGGTTGACCTAAAACAAGACCACTATGTGAGTGTGAAGTGGGCTAGTATGGTGACCCAGTCCATGTCTTTCATTGTTTTCCTTATATGCCCAGTTTTGCATTTTTTCGTTTGTTGGAACAAAACCAAATGAAAAAATATTGTTTTGTTGACCTAGACCAAGATCACTATGGTGTGTGTGTGTGTGGGGGTGCTAGTATGGTGACCCAGTCCATGTCTTTCATTGTTTTCCCTTATATGCCCCAATTCTGCATTTTTTTTCATTTACCAAGAACAATACCAAACGAAAATATATTGTTTTATTGACCGAGACCAAGATCATTATGTGGTGTGGGGGCTAGCAAGGTGACCCAGTCCATGTCTTTCATTGTTTTCCCTTATATGCCCCAATTTAGCATTTTTTTATTTGTTAAGAACAAAACCAAACAAAAAAATATTGTTTTGTTGACCTACACCAAGATCACAATGTGGTGTGGGGGGCTAGTATAGCGACCCAGTCCATGTCTTTTATTGTTTTCCCTTCTATGTCCCAATTTTGCATTTTTTTCATTTGCCAGGAACAAAAAAAAATTGGATAAATATTTTTCTGTTGACCTAGACCAAGATCACTATGTGGTGTGTGTGTGGGGGGGGCTAGTATGGTGACCCTGTCCATGTCTTTCATTGTTTTCCCTTCTGTGTCCCAATTTTGCATTCTTTTCATTTGCCAGGAACAAAACCAAGTGAAATAATATTTTTGGGTTGACCTAGGACAATATCACTATGTGGTGGGGGAACTAGTATGGTGACCCAGTCCATGTCTTTCATTTTTTTCCCTTATGTGCCCCAATTTTGCATTTTATTTGTTTGTTAGAAACAAAACCAAACAAAAATATATTGTTTTGTTGACCTACACCAAGATCACTACATGTTGGGGGGGGTTAGTATAGCGAACCAGTCCATGTGTTTCATTGTTTTCCTTCTATGCCCCAATTTTGCATTTTTTTTCGTTTGCCAGGAACAAAAGCCTACACCTAGAGCGCTATGTGCTGGTGTGGTGTGGGGTGCTAGTACACAGACCCAGTCCCTGTCTTTCACTGTCCCCTCATATTTGTACGTGACCCTGAAGTTTATTTCACCTTTCACTGTCTAGCTGTGCACTTGTCTGCACAACCCCACTGATTCCACCTACATGTGGATGCAATTCACTCGGTCACCAGACCTGAAAATAATTTCCCTCTCAATTTTGTTTGTTCATGCACCTTCTGTCTAATATGTATTTCCTGGTACAATACTCAATAATGTCCTTTGAAGCAATAGTAACATTTAGTTCTAGCTAACTGAGCATGAGTATTGCCTAGTGCACACTGTACATTTCCATTGTCTGGCTTCATGTTTTGTGACATATTTTCTGGTTTAATTTTTTGACTCTAAATTGTGCATGCAGCATTGCAACTGCTAATAAGCTCTTGTCCCCTTGTGCTTTCTTCTGCAATTTTCTGTATTATTCATTTTGACATCTACCACCACTCCTATGTACCTCTCGCTTCATGTGGCTTTCATTGATACTACCACCCCCCCGCGGTGGATACATGTCCTTGGTTTCTGGCCCCCCCATTGCATCATCCTACACCTCCCTGCATTAAAAGTCAATCGCCACCTCTTTGACCACCACTCCAGGGTATCCTGGTCCCTCTGGACTGTCTATCTTGCTTCTTCCATGTCCGCTAGCACTCACAGTTCTGAGATATCCACCACTACATGTGGTTTGCATCTCCAAGCATCCTCAACTCTGTCAGTGAAAAAACAAACCTCCTGTCATTACCCCTGAATCATTCTTCCTTCTAATCTCATGCTGTGTCCACTTGTCTGGCTATTTTGCTTATATTGAAACATGCTACAGTCTTTGACCTAGTGATGGCCTTTTCTACTGTTTTCATCATATCACCGCTCTCTCTGCTCTGCTCTGTGTTATACATATTGAGCTCTGTTAAGCTGTCCTCATTTTTTTTCTGATGCAGCCCCTGTACCAATTTGGGTATCCCATATCTGGACTGCCTCAATTTGGTTAATGTCTTTGTGCAGTGTGGTCTGCAGTACAGCACCCAGTACTCCAGCTGATGCACAGCACAACCCATGGCTTGCTATACCCCTAATAATGAATGAGGAGTCTGCATAAGTCCCTATCTATTGATACAGATCCTTTTCTATCAACAGCCTTATTCTTGCTACACCCCTCTCGAATTGCCTTATGTCTGTCCCATGCATTCGTAAATTCCCATCCTTATTTTGACCCCACCACCCCATCGGGAATGCCATTCCACATGTCTGCAACAGTCACAGTGACAACATAGTTGCTCACATTACATTGGCCCTGAGTTATTTGACTTCTGTCTTCACATTGTGCCCCCTTTGTTCTTACACATCTCTTTGTATGCACCCTTTTGCATGACTGCCCAGATGCAGTAGTGTTGCATCTCACATTGCGTCTTCAGGAGGCTAGTATGGAACACAGCAGGCAGCAAGCAACAGTGGTCAAAATTGTGTAACCTGCACCTGGTGGTCCACACATGTGCAGCATATGTAGGAAGAGTCAAAGGTTGGGTACTGGACACAGGGAGTGGTGCAGCACCCAACCATGGCTGGGGAGGCTGGTCTCAGTCACCCACCAATGTCAGTGGCAAGTAAGTGTTGTATGATCCCCAAGTTTGTGGAGCTGCCATTTTTTCTCTTAGTGGCATGTAGTGCAGGGAGCTTCATGTTCTGCTGTCTGCTGTTTTGGCTTATGGAGGACATTGTGTGTCTGAATAGGGAGCTGGAGTCATGGGGTGGTGGTCAACATAGGGATGCATGTTAGTGTTGGTGGAACCCAAGGAGTCACACACACAGCATGTAGCAGGCAATGAAACAAATGGGTGAATGGGTGGCAGGGTAAGAGCAGGGATATCAGCCTCATGGAGGGGTGAATGGCGTCAGTCAGGTAAAGGTTATTAACAGCAGGAACAAATTTTAAATTTTAGCTCATGTGAGCACACAGATCCATATTCAGTTGATAGTCTACATCTCAGTAATGAAGGTTCACAGGTGTTGAAGCAGACTGATGTAAATTATCATCATGAGGTATAATTAAAACTAGCTGTTGCATAGGCAATGGAGGTTGAAAGAAGCTGGATACGGGGTCCAGATGACCTACCCCCACATCCAGGACAGTGCCAAAATTGACTTGGGGAGTTGATAGAGGGGGTGTGTAAGGAGGCTTGAAGGAGAGGATCAGGGTTGAGAGTGGTATCAGAAAAAGCTACTAGCATTGGAAACAACATACTAAAATGATAGCAGAATAGGCCTAATGGTCTTTTGTGTCTGCTCGTTTGGTCATCAAAACCCTGGTAGCTGATCTTGCTTCCCCCATTGCCCTATCTTGCTTCTCCCTTACCAGTCCTGGATTTTCTCATGCACTGGACTTTGCTTCCAGAACCCTTCCCCTGTACCTGACCAACCCTCTCTTGAACCCTTCCACTTTCACTGCCTCCACCATCCCCTGGGCAGCACTTCCATAGCTCCACCACCTTTCAGTGAAATAGCACCTCCTCCCTTTCTCCCTCAATCTCTCCCTCCATCTTCCAGCCATGCCTCTAGTTGCCCTCTCCTCGCAGCACCCTAACTGCTCCTGCCCTATTTACCCCATTCATGTACCTGAAGACCTCTATCAGGTCCCCTGTCCCTTCTGTCTTCCAATGTGTTCATATTTAGCTCTTCTAAATCATTTTGGTTGCCCTACTCTGGACCTCTCCAGGAGTTCAATGTCCTCTTTAGGTGTGGCTTCCAAACTGCAAGCAGTACTTGAGGTGGGGCCTCACAAAGCAGTTGTACAGAGGGAGTATCACTTCCCTCCTTCTGGAATACTGCTGAGTTTCAGGCATTCATGGCAGAGGGGGATGTGGACATAGCTGCCATTACCGAGACATGTAGTGAAATGTAACTATGCATTTGATTGGCATTAGGTTGCCATTGCGGGATGCATTAATAGCATCACCCTGTCATTAAGGATGGTCTGCAGAAGCAAACTGAAGTTAATGTACATGAGTATACTATGTTGGTCACTGTGTCCTTATCTGATGTCACCTGTTGCTTGCTATGTTTAAATGTATTAGGTGTGGTGCATACATGAGACCCCAAATATCAGTCATGATAAGAATTGGGTCATGGCTGACATAAACTTGCATTGCCATGGTCAATACCTGCAGGGTACTTATGACACCAGTCCATTTTCAGAATTCACTATTGAAATGTACATGGAAAGATAAATGTGAGCAGGTTATGCTAACACCACCTGAGAATCAAATGTCAAGCCATCATCAAGTATCACACCCATATTCGTTATCCGTTCTGTACGGGGAATTGGTATTCCCCCAGTACAAGACAGTGGTTATCCCAATATGCCCCTGCCACACCACGACCACTCTGATCCACCACTAGCACCTCAGTCTTGTCAGCGTTGAGTCTTAGCCAGTTATACCATAGATGCAACTCCAAAAGATATGCCGACAACAAGTAGACGTAAGTGGGTGTCCACATGCAGGCTGCTGTACTGCAGACAGGAGCATGGCATGTCAATGATGTCTAAAGTGTTTATTACTCTTTTTGGGGGTACTGTGTCAAATGGCTTACGAAAGTCTAGGTAGGCAATGTCAACGGAGCATCCCTTTTCTACTACTTCACTCACTCCATAAAAGAAATCCATTTGTTTCATCTGACAGGACCCTCCTGCTATGAATTCATGCAGCATCATGTCCTGTCATCCACTAGCCTATAGGTACTCAACATTTATTTTCTTCTAGTGATTTCATAATTTTCCCTATCACCAATTTCAAACTAAGGTCAGAGAGGGATTATGTATACAAACCTTGTGGACTGTGGTGGATTTCCATTTTCTATAAGGTGCCCCACAGCTGCTCTCATCCCTTTTACTATTTTGTTCCACTGCCTTTATCCCATCCTTTCACATAGAGCTACCCTCTCCCTCTTCTGCATGGCATGTCCCTCCTGGGTGTTGTGTGGCCTGGTATGTTGCCTTTACAGTCTTTGTTCTCTGTGTAACATGTTTGTGACTGCCACGAGATCTGTGCATCCTCCTTCCATCAAGTCCACCAGTTCAGGTCCCTTGTTGCCCTGACTACATGCATTCTTACTTATTAGCCTCCATTTCTTTATGTCCTTATCCCTTTCCCAACCTGTCCTTATTGCCTTGTGTCATTTTCTCAGTTTACCCATTCCCTTCTCCAGCTAAACGTCTCTATATTGGTATTTACCGCACTAATTACCGTTATTTCTTTGGGTGGGGGGTGCTTGGACTTCCCTACACCTTGTCAGTGTCTCCACGTCATATACACAAATGCTTGCCAATGAAGCATTTCAACCTATCACCTAGTGTCCTGTTTCCTTTGGACAGATGCCAACCATCATGAAAATATAGTTTCTAATCACCCAGGTCTACCACCAGTACCTAATGAAGCCAAAGACAGTATCGTGGTTCAACTCTTTCAATCACTGATTGAATCCCATGTTCAGGAGCACATTAGCCTCACTTATTGCGCGGACATGCTACACCTCCCATACTGATACCATGCGTGCTGCCTGATTAAGGATCTACACAATCCCCCAAACTCTATCAGCATTGCTCTTATCCTTTCACCGTCAGTTACTTTGCCCATATGTGGACAACGACATCAACATCCTTCCACCATGCAGGTGCTCCAGGGCTCCTCAATATTTGCTCCCTGTCACGTCAAAGCTATTGCACCATGCTGGGACCTTACCTCCTCTCGCCTTCCTCCAATGGAGGTGCTTAGTTGATTTTTTTGTAGAGATTGCTTTCACAGCCATGGATTAGCATTCAACATACTGGAACACAGACATCATGATTTATCACAGTCACAGTCTCAGCCAACCAGTGATTCACCAGAGTGGTGTGTGTGCCAAAAGTGCCAGTTAATGTCATTGCAAGTTGAGAGTGTCTGCAGTGGATTATGTCCTGGAGACTGCATTTTAGAATTACTGGTACGTTGTACTGCATCCGGTGCCTGCTTCTTTGCTCCTGTCTAACCTGTGCACTGTCACTGTTATGCTACCAATGTGTTGCCACATGCATCTATCTGTTTATAATATTTATCCTAATAAGTAAGCTGTGTCTTTGCATGCACTGCTAGTGCCTCAATGTGATGTGACTTCACCTATTACTTTATTGATCAACACGGCCAAACATGCAAGCATGTACACAAATGAACCCAGTCTAGTACACAAGATGTGCTGTGGTGATGTTCGTTTAATTCCAATGTGCATTTCGGTGTGTGTGTGACAAATGCGCAGCTGAGTGACTTCAGCAGACAGGAATTGGGTACATCCTCAATAACTCCTACCCTTGAGTGCCTTACTCTAATTATACAATGGACCCATCTGTTAGATGTGTTTAATTATGTTGTTTTATAAGTTCATTTTGTCAGCCACGGGTTATGCATGATTTACCCACGGACATGTGACATGCGTTGATCAATGCGGTTACAGAATAGTCACATACCATTGTATAATTCAATATACAGTATTACAGATGTTATGTGTTCATCATTACATTGATTGCATATGGAAACCTGTGAATGCCTTTCCTGTGGAAGTACTGTGTGATCTCTTCCCTTTCAAACAGTTCATTCCTGCATTATGCTGTGCTCACTTCTTCCATGCCTGTGCGACCAATGAACTAGTGCAGTGTCAAACCAATTTTTAAGTACGCATTTAAGATTAATTTAGCAGTAATGATTGTTCTGTTATACAGTTGTTCATGCAACCTGCACTAAAATTGGTCGTGCTCTGCCACTGATATTTGTGTCTTTCAATGTGCATCTGTTGTAATTTTATCATTATTTTCTTTCAGAGAGATATATCATCTAGTATTGAACCCGCCATATAAACTTTGTCAGCAAGCTATCTGGCAGATTTTTTTCTTTGCCCCTGATGCAGACACCAACCGATCTCGAGGCATTGGCATTCCATCAATATTATTATGGTGTCTGGGACGCCTTGGACAATGCATTCATGTTCCAGTGCCCATCTGCTGATGGAGAATTAGAGGTGTACCCTGGACCCATCTGGACAGGTATACGGTTTCTGTCCAAGATCGCTAATTTAGTAGACACATGTTTAAAAATGTACTGTCCCTTTGAGTCCTCCTGCATTTAGCATGCATCAGTTATAACTATGTTCAGCTGTACTTTCTGCACTCTGTAAATGTATTCTTTCAACTGCTCAAGTGTCCGCTTGTGATGCTCAATGTATGTATACTTTGCATGACACGTTTGACCATACAATGTTTGTACCATGATTTTATTATGTCTGTTCATCACAGAAATGATAGTACATGACATGCACAGCTACTGAGGTACATGTCATTTGAAATATTCTGAGCATCCACCAATAGGCAGATGGTGGAATGAATATGGTTAATAAATAAACCATTCTTATAACAGCAAACAATAGTAGCTTGTTTTGTGCTGAAGCTATGGATGCCTGGATATCATAGCAATCGCAGAAACATGGTACACAGATATCCATGACTGGGATGTTAAGATATGAGGTATACAACCACAGCAGAAACAAGGGGGTAGAATAGGGGGCCAATTAGCTTTCTATGTAAGGCGAAGTAACAGTGTAACAACAAAGAGTAAACACTGACACTGAGGTGCTGCCCTATCTGCATGCATCTCTCTGGACTGTGGGATGAGGTAGCCAGACTCAGAGCAGAAGTAAACTGGGTCAGGAGTACCATCACCCCTATCCAGAGACCACCAAGTCCAATGCAACTGCCTCAAAGGATGCCGAGAACGAGGAGCACTTGGATGACAGTGGGCTCAGGGAGGGTTAGAGTGGTCAGACAGAGGCACATCTCAGATCCTATTCCACTCAAGAACCCATATGCCACACTGGCAAACAGGGACAACCAAATAGAGGCACCCAGAGAAATGGAAGGAAAGGATGTGGAGGTTAGCCAAGGAGGTGACCTCAGCAGGGAAAGCAGTGGACCCCAGAGAAGAAGGAAGTGAATCCTGGTGGGGGGGCTCCATCATAAGAGGGATCCAGCTAGGAACACAGGAGGGTGAGGACAGGGAGGTGAGATGCCTACCAGGTGCCACAGCATGGAGGGATGGAAGTAAGATCCTGGGGATCACTGGGAAGGCAAGATGGGAGGGTGAGCTGGATGTCATTATCCACCTAGGGTACTAATGACCTGGCAAATGGGGAGCCAAAGGAAGTTTGTGAAGAGTTTAGGAAATTGGGGAGGGTCTCAAGCAAGTAGCTACTTCTGTCACTTTCTCAGAAGTTCCATTGTGAGAGGCAAGGAAAGCATAGGGGTGCATGCACCAGGAACTTTAACTCATGGTTGAAGAACTGCTGCTGTGGAAGGGTTTGGTTCATTGGTGACTAGGGACCCACTTGGAGGGATGGTTTGTTCAAGCCTGACAGCCTGCATCCATCCTGAGGAATCGCAGATCACTAATTAGGTTTAAATGCTACACTGACAAGCATTTAACCTAGCAAAGGGTGGTAGCATAGCAAGGAGGGTACTTACTTGTTCACACCCACAGCTAGCAGTGGAACCAGTGAACCAGAGGAGGCTATCTCTACAAAGCATGCAAAAGATGGAGATTAGCACCCAAGAGTTGGATAGGCAGAAAAGGGGCAACATTCAGCAGAAGGGCAGTCAGCATGGAGAACCAGGGATAAAAGACAACCAAGGAAGGGGCTGGAATAGAACAGTGAAACAGTCTAGGGTGGTCAAATCATGGAAAGCCATGTGTGCAAATGCCAGGAGCCTTAGCAACAAGATGGAAGATCTGGAGGCTGTCATGGTGCAGTCAGACCTGGACAATATCACAGAAGCCTGGTATAATGATTACCATGACTGGGAGATGGCCATACCTAGCTACAACATATTCAGAAGAGACAGGGCAGGCAGGGAGGAGTAGTGGCACTGTATGTGAAAAATGACATAAGGGCCACAGAGATCCCGAGAGAACAAATGGGGAGAGATACTGTGGGTTAAGCTGGAAAGGAAAATGGGACCAGCCATCCACCTGGTGTGGTCTATGGACCACCAGCCCAGGAGGAAGAAACAGATAGGGAGTTGATGCTAGTCTATCCAAAGGATGTCAGACAAGGGTGAGGTAGTACTGGTTGGAGACTTCAATATTCCAGATGTGGACTGAGCATACCAGCAGCAGCATCAACTAGAGCAGATTTATCCTGGACTCCTTCAGGTGCCTTCCTCAAGCAACTGGTCATGGAACCAACTCAGCAGAAGGTACATGGACCTCTGTGCTCATAAACAGGGACAGTGTGATGGGGGTAACAGTGGGGAGCACCTGGGGAATAGTGACCACCAGTCATTGTGGTTTGAAATCATAGAAAGAGCAGAACCAAACACACAAAAACACGATCCTGGATTTTAGGGGGCAGGTATTGTGAAATGGGGAGATACTTGAAGAGGGTATTAAGGGAATGGGCAGGAATCAGGGGTTGAGGAACAGTGGACAGTATTTAAAAAGGGGATTACAAGAGCAACAGAATTATGCATTAAGCAGGTTAGCAAAAGGAAAAAGAAGAGGAGACTATTATGGTTTTCCAAAGAGGTAGCACAGAAAGTGAAAGCCAAAAAGATTGTATTCAGGCAATACAAAAAGACACAGGCAGAAGGGGATAGGGAGAAGTACCAGGAGAAGCAAAGGGAGGCAGGGAGGTCAGTGAGGGAAGCCAAAGCTCACACTGAAGAACACATTGCAAAATCAGTGGGTAGTGGGGACAACACATTTTACAGGTACATAAGTGAAAAAAGAAAGGCAAAGGAAGGGATAGTGAGACTGAAGGGGGAGGATGGGGGCGGCATGGAGGATGACAACAGTAAGCTGACATATTGAATAGGTATTTTGCTCTGTCTTACTGAAGAAGAGAGGGTAATGGGTCTGAAGGGAGTACAAGGGGTGAGAATGGTGCAGAAATGGACACAAGTCCCTTTACACAAGAAAGGGTCCTGAAGGAACTGGAAGTAATAAGAGTTCATAAAGCAATGGGGCCAGATGGGGTGCACCCCAGAGTCCTTAAAGAACTAAGATAGGTGGTGGCTGAACCTCTGGCTATTCTGTTTAGCCGATCACTGGAAACAGGAGAGGTATCAAAAGACTGGAGGATAGCAGATGTAGTCCCCTTATACAAAAGTGGGAACAAAGAGGAAGCAGGGAACTACAGACCAGTCAGCCTCACCTCGGTAGTGGGAAAGATCATGGAAGCACTACTGAAGGAGAGATTGGTGGAACATTGTCAATGGACTACAGGGCCCAAGACAGCATGGTTTCACCAGGGAGGTCATAGGTCAGACCAACCTTGTTGAATTTTTGACTGGGTGACTAGGGAGGTGGATCAGGTGAGGCGTGGACATGGCCTATCTGGACTCAGCAAGGCCTTTGAAACTCTGCCACATAGAAGACTATTACACAAACTGGGGAATATGGTTGGGCAGGACAGTAGTGTGATGGGTGTGGTAACTGGCTGGGCGGCAGGGCACAAAGTGTAGGAAATGGCTGTCACCCACAGAGGAAGAGTGACCAGTGGGTACCACAGGATCAGTGCTGGGACTGGTCCTATTCAATATCTTCATCAGTGACATTGCGCAGGACCTAGAAGGCAGAATTTCACTGTTAGATGACACAAAGCTCTGTAACAGAGTAGACACAATAGACGGTGTAGACAGAATGAGAAGGGACTCTAGAAACTTGAAGAATGGTTCAGGGTTTGGCAGTTGAAATTCAATGCAAAGAAATGCAAGATAATGCATATGGAAACACACCTGGCAAATATATCAGTTGGGGGGGTGAATATAGCATGCACCAAGCAGGAACGGATCTTGGGGTATCATCTTGATGACCTCAAGGTAGGGAAACAGTGTGACAAGGCAGCAGGTAAAGCAAATGGATGCTGGGATGCATAGGCGGGGGCATCACCAGCAGGAAAAGGGAGGTCATAATTCCACTATACAAGACACTAGTGAAGCCCCACCTGGAGTACAGTGTACAGTTCTGGAGGCCTTACCTACATAAGGACATAGACAGGGTAGAGAAGGTTCAGAGGAGGGCAACAAAGATGGTGCATGGATTGCAATCACAAGTCCCTATGAGGACAGGTTGAAAGAACTGAACATGTACTCCCGGGAGGAGAGGAGGAGAGAGGGGCTAAGATAGACATACAAGTATCTTACAGGAGGAACAGGGCAGGAATACACTATTTTAAGCTTAAAAGACGCTCCAGGACTAGAGGGCATGGGATGAAGTTGGAGGGAGGATGATTCAGAGGAAACGTGAGGAAGAATTTCTTCACAGAACGGGTGGTGGACAAGTTGAACACCCTGACAGAGGAAGTGGTGGGGGCTGAAACAATCACGGTATTTAAGAATGCATGAGATAGACATAAAGGAATTATGGAGGTCAAGGGTAAGGGGCAACAGACTTCTAGGAAAACATAAACTGAACTTACAAGCACAAATGGGCAGACTGGGTGGGCCATAGGCCCTTATCTGCCGACACTGTCTATGTATCTATGTAAACAGGGAGGAGAGGAGTCAGTATGGGCCACCTTAGAGACTGGAACTGACACTACAGTCTGCACAGGTGTTGTATACAGACCCCATGTCAGGTGGAGGGAATGGATAAGGATATGATAGAAGGCATCTTTAGAATGGCAGTGAAAGGGTCAATACTGTTGATGGGAGACCCGGATATGCGAGATGTTAACTGTTGCACCTTTGTAGGGGACATGCCTCAGACAGCTGGTTTTTGAACCCACTCAGGAGGGAGTACTCTTAGTCATCAAAACTGCCATCACAGAGCAAACAAGGATTTGTGTGAAGCAAACTAACCGATCAAAATGAACAAAACAGTCAGTATTGTTCACAAAGGAGGTAACCGAGATGTTTATGGCAAAAAATATAGCATTTAGGAAGTATAAGGACACAACAAAGAAGACGGCCAGACAACTGTACCAGTTAAGGCAGAAGAAAGCCGTGAGGGTAGTCAGAATAGCAAAGGCCCAAACTGAAGTGGGATCATACCTTTTATAGGTTTATCTTGGAGTGTAGAAAGACAAAGTAAGGGACAGTGAAATTGCATAGAATTTGCAGAGGGTGGGCAGAGATGAACAGTGAAAAAGCAGGGACACTGAAAGAAAACTTCTGCTCAGTATTTGCCAAAAAATAGAATGTGTTGAGGTGCCTAATATACTTTCCATCTGCACTTTGGCTAGTGGGGCCGATCACAGTACTTTTACAGAAGAACGGGTGCAGAAAGAAGTCATAAAACCGAAGCAATGGTGCCTGATGGAATTCATCCAAGCATTCTAAAAGAATTAGGGAGAGAACTAGGGACACCACTGACTACCTTTTTTGACAAATCATGGGAGGATGGTGTTGTACCTGAGGACTGGAGGAAGGCGGATGTGATTCCCTTCACAAAAGTGGAGTCTATGGAAATATACCTGTGTGTAATCATATCAGATGACCTCAAGGTAGAGAAAGATCAGAGCCAAAGGCTGCCTTCAGTAAATATATAAGGAACACAGCAGGATGAAGATAGGAGGCATACAAAATGTACTAAGGGTGAGGAAGGCAGTAAGGCAGGCAAACTCACAAACTGAGGAAACACTAGCATGAACAGTAAAAGAAGGTGATAAGACTTTCTATAGATACATTAGTGAAAGGAGAAAGTCCAGAGGGGGCATTGCACATCTCAAGGGAGAAAATGGGTGCATGTGCAGAGGAGGACCCTTTAAAAGCATCTATCCTAAATAGATACTTTTGCTCAGTATTTACTGGTGAGAAGGTAGGGCAGGGCCCGCAGCTCAGCACCATGGACACTGGGGGGAGGTTGGTGAGCACTACTCCATTCACAAATTAAATGGTCCTACAAGAGCTCGCCAAGCTCAGGGTGGACAAGGCAATGGGACCTGATCCCATATATCCCAGGGTACTTAAGGAGCTAAGGGTGGAATTAGCAGAGCCATTTGCAGAACTGTTTAGTGAGTCTCTGAGCACAGGAAAGGAAGGTCCTGGCAAACTAATTTCCATAGATTTCTTTGACTGGGTAACAAGAGTGGTGGAACAAGGGGGAGCAGTTGATGTCGCTTACCTTGACTTCAGCAAAGCTTTTGACACTGTTCAACATAGAAGATTGATAAATAAGCATTGGTAGGCTCGCGTTGGGTCAGAGGTTGGTTAACTGAGTGGCAAACTGGTTGACAAGCAGAAAACAGAGAGTGGTGGTCAATGGTATTCAATCAGAAGAGATGCAATTCACAATTGGGGTACCTCAGGGATCAGTCCTGGGGCAAGTCCTCTTCAATTTCTTTGTTAGTGACATAGCAGATAGACTAGAGGGTAAGTCTTGTCTGCTTGCAGCTTACACCAAGATCTGTGAAAGCAGTAGATCATCCTGATGTGGAGTGCTGAATGAAAAGAGAACAGGATACACTAGCAAAATGACAGTCACAATGGAAGAAAGGCACTTGGGCATCATCATCACTGACGACCTGAACTCATCCAAGCAGACCTCTAAACCACTAGGTAAAGCTAGGGTGATGTTGGGGTGTATTAGTAGGGGTATCACAAGTTGTAAGAGGTAGGTAATAATCCCTATTTACAAGACACTAGTTAGCCACCATCTGGTGTACTGCGTGCTGTACTGGAGGCCACACATTCATAAGGACATTAAGCAAATTGAGGCAGTCCAGAGAAGGGCAACCAAAATGGTGCATGGACTATATCAGAAGACATATGAGGACAGATTAACGGAGCTCAATATGTATGCCCTTGGGCAAGAGAGAGAGAGAGAGAGAGAGGTGATATGATCGAAACATTCAAACACTTTCGGGGCATTAACAAGGTGAAAGAGTCTAACATGTTTAGATATATTAAAAATAGCAGGACAAGAGGACTCAGCTTGTGATTAGAGGTAGGCCAATTAAGTGGTGATGTGAGGAAATTCTTTTTCACAGACAGAGTCGTGTATGCATGGAATGGCCTACAGCTGGAACTGGTGGCTATGAATACTGTGCTGGGCTTTCAACAGGCATGGGATAGGCATAAGTGAGCAATACAGATGAGTATGAATAGATAGGCCACTGACAGAGCAAAAGCCAATGGCACATTTATAAGGTAGAAAAAGAAATGGGCACACTGGATGTGCCTTGCGGTCCTTATCTGCCATCAACCTCTGTGTTTCTATGCTTCTATGTTACGTTAGAAAGCAATGTGAAAAGGCAGTAGGGAGTGGTGGGGGTAGGGAGTAACTGATATGTATTGAAAGAGGCATCACCAGCTGAAAACAGGAATTTGTTATGCTTATAAACAAACAGTTGGTGCGACTCCATCAGGAGTACTGCATCCAGTTTTGGATACCCCATCTATGCAAGGACATAGACTGGATGAAGGCAGTCTAGAGGAGGGCAACTAAAATGGTGCAAGGTCTGCAAGAGAATCATATGAGGAGAGAGTAAAGGAGCTTAATATGTGTACCCTTGAGGAAAGGAGAGAGCGGGAGAGGCTGGACATGAGAGAAACTTGCAAGTTCCTCATTGTAATCAACAAAGTACAAGCGGGTAGCATCTTTAAGAAAAAAAGATGAGCAAGAACAAGGGGGGCACAATTTGAACAAAGAGTGGGTGACTGATCATGGGCAATGTGAGGATTTTTCACAGCCAGGATGGTGCACACATGGAACAACCTTACAGGGGATGCTGTGGGGTTCGAAAACTGTGGGGGAATACAATAATGCATGGGACAGAAATATGGCAATTGTGGTGGTAGGAATAAATAGGTTTTTGGTGAAATAGGATCTGCAGCTTATCAACTAGGTAAGCAAAAGTGCTGAATAGGTAGGCCAAATGTTCGTGATTCCTGCAAAGCCTATGTTTCTATGATTTGATGTTTCTGTTAGCCTGTCAACAAGAAATACAGTTACAATGATTCATACAGCCTTTGATTAGTGTCTTACTGAATAATGACATGTTCAGTGTCAGTAAAGGATGGTGTTCTATCTGAAATGTGCCTATCATGTGCTTGCGGTGCCAATCACCCACCTATTCAACATGTCACTCTCCCAGGGTAGACTCCCCCCTCAATGGAAAATAGACCATGACATCACTCTATTAAAAGCAGGTGACCACAACCATCAAAATCATTACAGACCGATCCCCCTACTCCCCTTTCTGTCTAAATTAATAGAAAAAATAGTGTGTGGCCAGCTAGGGGTATACTTAGAATCCAGAAGCCTATTAAACACGGTTACATCAGGATTCAGAGCAAAGCACAGCACCATAACAGTATAAGCATACTTTAAGGATGGCAACAGTGAAAGAGTATTCTACTTCAAAAGAGCATTTCAGATGCACATATCAGATATTGATAAGTTGCAGTAACTAGACCCATACATGGATAGGTCAGAAGAATGGGTACATGCAGTGGATAATGGACCCTGAATGGTCCATGTAAGAGAAGCATTGGGTTATAGTTTTATAGATTTTATTTTCAGCTAAGAACATAAGTCACCAAACAAGGTAAAATACATTATGTTGTCTCAATAACTGTTAATGCATTTCAGCAGATGGAGAGTACACAGCATCAAGTCAATGCCTAATCACTTTACTTTACAATGATGTGCTTCACACCTAGTCTCACAAAGAAAGGAGTATAGATAATGTGGCCTCAAAAACTTCTTAATGCTCTTTCTAAGGATGAGAGTACCCACTGGGTAATCAGATTATCTGACAATGAGGTGCTTTCCCAGATGTCTTGGTAATTGCAAGCAATTAGAAAAAGACAAAAACCAAAAGAAGACAGCATGAACTGTCTTTCACTAAACTGTCTCCATCCATCAGGTTATGAAAGCAGACAGTCTGGCTTTTCATGTCTGCAGCTGTAATGTGAGAGAACTGAATGAATACCTGTTGTAACTTTCTTACTACGTATGGATGGCATACTGGATGCATAGATGACTAAAAGTATCATCTGAAATACACTCTCTGAACACAACATGAATTGCACTTGAAAAATACATTTTCCACTAATGATTGCTGCATGTTCCCAAATAAAGATGTCAGGTCTCTGAAAAGCAAATTGTGTGTCTGGATTTATGCTGGGTTGTGGTGGGGTTGTTTGTGTATATTCTCCAAGAGAACATCCAGACAGGGTGATTGAGAAAGGAGTTGCTGTGGCACTTTATGTGAAGGAATGACTGAAGTGTGTAACCGGAGAAAGGGAGGAGGGTGATAGGAGTCAATTTGGATGCAAATCCAGGATTCTAAGAATATTGCTTTTATAATGGGAGTGGTGTGCAGGCCGCCATCTCAGACTGAGGAGTTAGACAGGAACTGAAGGGACAGAGCAGGAGGACCATGTAGAAGGGTAGTATGGTGACTGTGGGACTTCAACACGCCTGAGTAGACTGGAGTACCCCAACCAGGAATAGAAGGGAGCATACTGCTGGTTGCTTTTCCAGCACAGCTTCCTGCTGCAATGGTCAGTGAGCCGACAAGGTTAGGGAATACCCCTTGACCTTGTGCTGGCAAATGGGTACTTTGTGAGTGAACCACAGTGGAGGAACCGCTGTCAGGAGTGACCACCGCCTCAGTATGGCTCACATTGTATATGGGCAAGGAAGGAGTGAAAGCTGGCACAAGATTGGTGGACTTCAAGAGGGCCAATTTTGGTAGGATGGGTGAAATGGCAAAAGGGTACCTATCAAGAATCCAATCTAGTATTGACGCTAACCAGAGGTGGGAGCTCATAAAGCTGGAGACAGTGGAGGCAACCAAAACCTGCTGCAAGGCCCTGAGCAAGAAAGCTAGGACTAAGAAACAGAGCTGGTTGAGCAAGGAGGTCATGGAAAAGGTTCGGAAAAAAAGAACTGCCTTTAGGAAGTACAATAAAACAAGGAGAAGGGAATAACAGGGAGGAGTACTTGATGGAATCGAAGGAGGTGACAAGGCCAGTAAGGGGAACCAAGGCATCTACGCAACTCAGGCTAGCACAAGGCATTAAGAAGTGGGAGAAGGACTTGTTTAGGTACATCAGGAGAAAACGAGCGAAGGACCACATAGTAAGGATTAGGAAGAAGGGGATTGGTTGGAAGCAGAGTGCGATGAGGCAAAAGCACTAAATGAGTACTTCTGTTCAGCATTTACTACAGAGAAGAGGGGGGTGACACCAAAGGATGGAGAAATGCCTGAACCGGGGGAAGGGGTGACAGATGGGCAAAGCATCGAGGGCAGAGTTTTTGGAGGGTTTGAATGCACTGAGGGTGGATATGGCACAAGGCCCAGATGCCATCCACCACAGGGTACTGAAGAAGTTGGCAGAGGTCTTTGCAGGACCTTTGCCAGACCTATTTAATGCCTCACTACATTCAGGGTGTGTACTTGAGGACTGGAGCATGTTCATGTAGTGCCCCGCTACAAGAGTGGCCCCAAGGATGAACCGGGAAACTACAGACCACTGAGCTTCACATCCATCGTGGGTAAGCTACTGTAGACTATCCTGAAGGAAAGGACTACAGGACAGCTGAAAGCATGGCTTCATATGGTGCAGATCCTGCCAAGCAAACCTGGTGGAGTTCTATGCCTTGATAACTAGGCAATGGACAGGGCCATGCAGTGCATGTGCTGTATCTGGACTTCACTAAGTCTTTGACTCAGTGACGCATGGAAGGCTGTGAAGTAAGTAAGTTAGCACAGGGCAGGTGCAAAGCTGGTCCAATGGTTATGGAACTGTCTTCAGTGAATGCAACAGAGGGTAGTTGTGGGTGGGTAGCCTCAAACCCAAGGGTAGTGATGCTGTGTTGCACAGGGCTCGGGTTGGGGCCAGTGTTGTTTGGCATATTCATTGCAGACATATCATTGGACATCAAGAGTAAGATCGGTCTGCTTACTGATGTTACCAAGGTAGGAGCTGTGGTGTATGACCTAGGGCCATGACAGGGGTTACAGAATGATCTGGCAAAGCTTCAAACCTGGTCAGACACCTGGCAACTGTGATTTAATTCCAAAAAGTGTTTGGTTCTGCATTATGGGATGTAGAACCCAAGGAGGAGTTACCAGATGGGGTGAGTGCAGCTAGCCCAGACAGAGGAGGAGAAGGATCTGTGGGTGCTCATTACAGGGTCAATGAACAACTCAGCACACTAAACGAAGGCAGCTGCAAAGGCCAAGAAAATTCTGGGTTGTATTGCAAGAGGTATATGCTCGAGGAGGTAGGAGGTGATTCTGCCACTATATAGGTCATTATTCCGACCGCACCTGGAGTACTGCATGCAGTACTGGTGCTCGTATCTGAAGAGGGACATTAAGTTACTGGAGGGTGTGCAGCACAGGGAAACAAAGTTGATAAAGGGGCTGGGGTACTTATCATACGAGAGGAGGCTGATGGAGTTAAACAAGTACGCACTGGAGGAGAGGAGGGCCAGGGGGGACATGAGTGAAACCTTTAAGTACATGAAAGGAATAAAAAAGACAGGTGCAGAGGGGCTGTTCAAACTAAGGGAGGTGAGTGACACCAAGGTCCATGATATGAGACTGGATGGAGGAAGGTTCAGGAGTGAGCTGAGGAGGCACTTTTTTTTAAGAGAGGGTGGTGGCTGGGTGTTATGCTTTAGCAGCAGAATTGGTATCCGGTAGAAAAGTGAACCTCTTCATAAGTGGATGGGACAGGACAAGGGGGAGGGTCAATGAAGGGGAACGGTGGTAGTGAGGTGCAGATGCAGAATAAAGTGTGATAGCTGCTCATTCGAGCAGACTTGATTGACCGCTAGGCCTTTATCTGCTGGCAAATTTTGTATGTTCGTGCCACAAGAATTTCTCAATGAACCTTCCTTTTGCAAGTCACATGGCTGCAAGTAACTGCCATACCCGGTGAACCACACACAACAGAACATTGCTGCAATCACCTCTGGGAATTGGGGGCATGGTGCCACAGGCAACAGTGATAATAGGGCAGACAAGCTGGTAGCATTATGTACTGGGATGTGGGTGGGCATAACTTTCTTTGTGTCATCCCTGCATAGCTATGTGTCTTCCATGTATCTTTTAATATTGTGCATCCATCTTTTGCCATGCTGGATACCTCTCACATTAGACCTCCTCCATGGTGGTGTAACCCACAGCTCCAGCGGTGTCTTGTCATCACAGAAATTTGTTCTATGACAGCCATTTATGAATAGAGAACAGGTTATCACGTGCTGCCATAACTCACCTTGGTACCATGCCACCACTGGTTACAGGCATAGTGTGCAGGAAGGGCAACAGTAGCATCTTTGAATTAGGAGTAGCATATCACATAGGGCTCGGTGCAATTTAAGCCTTAGGGTTGCCATAATTAACCTTATGAGACTGTGATGGCATCCTACAGTCAGTCCCACAGACTTGGATAGCATATAGACAGCGTGGTCCGTCCTCCTCCTTCCAACTTCAAATCTGCCTCTGTTGATACCTCCTCCTTTAGACTTTAGTCTAAATGTAACCCCATTACAAATGGTGTTTTACTAAAATGCCTCTAGTCTGTCTCTTTAAGATCTTCCAGTTTGCAGACCCCATTAGTCTGCTAAAAGAAAGGGAGATTGTGGGTTCTCATGCTCGAGTACCACTGAGACACTGATAATGTGCCTCGAGCTTGCTGGCACAAGCAGGCAAAGCAGACACCTTTGTTGGGTTGTACTGTTGATGTAACGGTTGAATAGTATTGAAAATGTATGTTATCTAACCTGTTTCCCTTGAAGCTGGGACTTTGTGTGTTTTTCCCCCTCCCTTTTGGATCAGAACTGCCTCTTGTATCTAATCAGGAAGGAGGGGCACTTCACATAGTGTATTAGGCAGCCAAATAGGACTGGAACTCTTTTGGGAGCTGTCTGCCAATAGACAGTATGGCCATTGACTCTGGGAAGTGAAGTCCAGGAGTGTGGCGTCTTTTCGCACCACTCGTAGGCGACGGTGAAGACTGGCACATCAAGCCCTCCAATAGGGTCGGGTGGTGCCCAAATTGTGATTCTCTTCCTAACGACCGAGAAGGCATAGTCATTGTGGTTGTGAGAGAGGAAGGAGCTGCGGGCACCTGCGCTGTAGAGTCTTCGCGCGCGCGTGATGCGTGTGTGGAATGCAAAAGAGTCGGGCAATTGTACCACTAACGTAGTCGGACAGAATCCACTGTGGTTTGCAGGCAGAGGAGGCTGTACATGTTGCAGTTACCTACCATGCTCACCCTGTAGAGGACTGGAGAATCTGCTTCATTGTGCTCTGGCTGTCAGTAAAAGTGAAGCTGCATTGTGTTTTGCCGGTAAAGCGGTGAGATCGGTTGGTATTTACAGCAGCTGCCTGGTATGGTACCCCTCTGTGCTGTACTTATAAATGTGTGGAGAAGTGTTCTGATCACAGGCCTGTGTCCTGGGGTGTTGTGCGAGGCATTCTGCTACAAGAGTGATGAGTAAAACGCAGGGTAACTCCCTGTCAGCGGATCTATTGAGTGCAAGTTTGGTCTGTTTTCATCACTGGCTACACAAACTGGGCCTGCTGGCCCTGGATTACAAATGTTGGTGTTGTATAGCTGTTTTCATCTTCAGGGCCCCAACCAGCTTCATCGAATTATGCTATCCCTTTATTGCCTGTGTACCCAGTGAGAGTAATTCATAGGGAAATTAGACTGTGCACAGTGCTCCAAAACCGTTGAGTGTTATGCTAATTAACTAGATTCTCCCTGCCCTTGTTATTGCCCCCTGAATAAATCAGATTTGATTGTTTAGCAAAGAATAATGTCTGAACTGCGTGGTTTGTGCAAAATACTGTATAGTGGCTACTGCATTACTGAATCGCATTTTACTGGGGTCCCAAAGTAAAGCCTATCGATCAATCATGGGGTAGTGTTTATTGTCAAGCTACTGTGGGTAATATGTGTATAGGCCACTAGTGGGAAGAAGGGGCTTGCAGTGACCCAGAGGCTGTGACTAAGTCATTCCAGACTGTCTTAACCCTAACCTCTGGGTGGAGCCACCTGCCACTGGACCTGAGCCCTCAACCTGTTAGCTGTTACACAGGCAGGAAAGTAGCCCTTGACTAGCGCCACTCAAGGGTTACATAAATATCCACCCGAGGTTGCCTAATTTATTTCCTTGAGTTACGTCAAGCCTGTAATCATGTCCATCTGGCCTATCCACCCTCCCATGAAAACATTCTGAGATCTATCACCTCGTGCCTTGCTTAGTAAATATTGCCCTTTGCACTCTCATTATTTATTATGTTGTGTATGCAGCCTCTTCTTCCTGACCACTACCTGAATTTCAATGCCAGACAATCACGGTTTATGTGACCTTTATATATTGCACATCACATTAGCGAATGTCATGACTGCATTTAGTAACACCACCCACTTTTCCTTAACTTAAAGACCACATCTGCACCATCCTTATTGATTGACCTCATATACTTATATGTATTTATCATGACACCCTGTCCCTTCTGTCCTCCAGGTTGTACATATTCTGGTCTTTCAGCCTGCTGTCATAGTCTGTCCTTCCATTCCACATTTCATCTTTGTTGCCATCCTCTGCACCCCTCCAGTAGCCAGATATCATGCTTTAGGTATGGCTCCAAAACTGCACACAGTCCCTGGCGCGGCCTTGTCAGCAATCTGTAGATGGAAAGATCAACTCTTTAGCCTAGATGAAAACACCCCCGCTATGCACCCAAGCAGTTTGTTCGCCTTGCAGCTGCTGTCCTCCACTGGATGGTGAACTAGATTCCAGCCTGGAGGACGCCTCCTGCTGCATCTGGGCCAAACATTTTGCACTAAAAGGCCTGAAGAGACATATGCCAGTGGATCCTGGTTAGGATGTTGCAGACCTGGCAATGGGTACAGGGCATGTGTCGTGGTCTGGGCCCAGGCAAAAAAGGCAGGCTAGTGTCTGTCCTGGCAGGGATCTGCTCTGCAAGAGCACTTATAAAGGTGCCCAGTCGAAGTAGAGGAGATGTGTCGAACTTTCACGGAGATATTATAAAATAATAACTGTTCTTAAAGCTGAGGAACCAGTAGACAGCTGACAGCTGACTAACATGTTGTGGCAGCGGAAAAGAACTGGAGCATGTGGGGACCACCTACTGCCTTTATATGGAGTGACAGGGGCAGAGAAGATGCCAGGTGGGCGGTCCCACATCGGCTCTGCTAGAGAAAAGAATTGCCAAGATCTTCCGCCAGGTTGCGTCAGTCCTGCAAGTGTTACCTGCTGCAAGAGCTTCCTCTCGAAGTAAGATCCTTTGTTCTTCTGTCACCTGGGCACTGGCTTGATCGCCCTTTTCCACAGAATGTAGTGTACTATTACGCATAAGTCCTATTACTCTCTGTGTCCTATTCTCCAGCCAATTCTTTACCCAGGCTGTCATCTTGGGACCCACTCCAAGGCTGGCTAACTTGTATATTAATCTTTTGTGTGGGACTGTGTCAAACGCCTTGCTAAAGTCTAGGTAGGCCATGTCCACAGCCCCTCCCTGATCTACTACTTTGGTCATCCAGTCAAAGAAATCTATCAGATTTGTCTGGCATGACCTTCCCGCTGTGAATCCATGCTGCCTTGGGTCCTGAGCCCCTCTGGCCTCTAGGTACTCAACAATTCTTTCCTTCAGAAGTGATTCCATCATTTTCCCTACCACTGAAGTTAAACTAACAGGTCTGTAGTTTTCTGCTTCTGCCTTGTTCCCACTTTTGTGAAGTGGAATCACATCTGCCCTTCTCCAGTCTTCGGGTACCATCCCATCCCCCATGATTTGTTAAAGAGAGCAGTCAGTGGTGTCACTAGTTCTACCCTTAGTTCTTTTAGAATTCTGGGATGAATCCCATCAGGCTCCATTGCTTTGTCCACCTTCAGTTTTAAGAGTTATTTTAGAGCCCTTTGTTCTGTAAATGGGCCGGTATCAACTTCTGTATCCAGAGTGTTTCTACTGTTTGTTTTAGGTACCTCTCCGACTTCCTTTGTAAATACTGAGCAAAAATATTTGTTTAGTATCTCTGCCTTTTCACAGTCACCCTCTGCCCACCCTCCCTCCTCTTTATTAAGCCTCACTAACCCTCCCTTGGTCTTCCTTCGCTCCCTGATGTACCTATGAAAGGTTTTATCCCCCTTCTTAACTGAGTTTGCTATCTTTTCCTCGGTTTGGGCCTTTGCTGTTCTGACTGCCTTTCTAGCTTCCTTTTGCTTTAACTTATACAGTTCTCTGTCCTGCTCCTTCTGTGATTCCTTGTACTTCCTGAATGCTTTCTTTTTCTCTTGAACCTTCACTGCCACTTCCTTTGAGAACCGTAGTGGTTTCTTACATCGTTTCATTTTGTTAATTTGCTTCACACAAAGGCTTGTTACCTCTGTGATGGCAGTTTTATAATTCCCATTGTTCTTCCACCCTCCTTCCTGCCCATTTGCTAGTGCATTCCTTAGGCACTCACCCATTTTGGCAAAGTCAGCCTCCTAAAGTCCAGTACTTTTGCCTTTGTATGGCTTGACTCTATTGCTGTGTTTATTAGAACCATACTGTTCGATGGTCGCTAGTTCCCAGATGGTTACCCACTTCTACATCTGTGATCCATCTTCATCTCCATTTGAGAGAACCAGGTCTAAGATTGCTCCTCCTCGAGTGGGCTCCAATACTAGTCGTCTAAGGCATTCCCTGTAGAGCATCTAGAATAACCACACTTTTGAAGTGGCTGCTGCAACTGCACTCCAGTTAACATCTGGCATATTCAGATCACCCATCAGGAATATCTCCCTTTTTCTGCCATTCTAAGTATTCTTTCCATCATTTCCTTGTCCATTTCCTCCCTGAGAAGGGGTCTGTGGTTACAGGTAAGTATCTTTTATTAAACTTACTATTGTTACAATCTCAGTTCCATTTTGAAGCTTAGCCACTGAGGAGTGCAAAAGCCCTGACCTTAAAATTAGCATTTTGATGCCATAAGATGGGTCACGGGCTGTGGTGCTTTTTAAGAATGCCAGAATGATCAGGAAAGTGTCTCTCTTAACATAATTCTTTAACTTTGCAGGCAGTTGTACTTGTTAAGGGGGTTATAGAAATGTAATACTACCACCATAACATGCACCCTTGCCGGCAAAATCACAGGCTTTTGTATTAAGGCAGATGCTCCTCTGGATTATGCTGGCATGCTATTAAAAGCACTGTGCCCTATTTTGCATCATCAAAATGTAGATTTTGGAAGCAGGGCTTTGACGGCTAAGCTCCAATACAGAATGGTGAGCATAGCAACAGTAAGTTAATTAAGTAAATAATTCACATCTGATTAACCCCACTCTACATCCTACCCTAAGTTCTCCCTCCTTCTCTGTGGGGGTGACCTTACTTCCAAGTTACTCATACCAGCTAATCACATCCTTCTCTCCTTTCACACTTGTCCCAACTTGTTGACTGTATACTGTTCTCTAATTCACTATTCCGCATCTTCAGCTAAGGATGTTATATTGCTGTAATTGTAATGCCTTTATATATTTACACTTATACAAATTCCTATCACTGCATACTGCTTATGAATCTCTATTCCGCTATTACCGCTGGATTTTGGAATGTGTATTTGTACTTTCTGTTTATATATATTTTGCTGCTGTATTTTCCCACTTCCCTTTCCTCCGGTTTACTGCTATGTAATATGTTTTACTTACATGTGTGTGTGTGCCTTAGAAAATGGGTAGGGAAATTGCAGCAATATCATTAGCTGAACAGTATCACATGACCCTGTGTCTATCAAAGCGCGAACGCAAACCTGCACTTTTACCCCCTCCAAAACAATTTTTATATTTTATAAGATAGATAAACCACTCTAAGGTGTGCAGTCACTTTGATATACGCACGCCTTGGGGGATGACGACTGCCCGGACTTATGCGTAACAACGCACACCAAGGCGTATGTATATTAGAGCGCAACCGCACACCTCAGAATGGTTTATCTATTACATATATATATATATATATATATATATATATATGTGTTATATATAATGTGTATGTATGTATATTTATTGCTGTATTCCCCCTCACCCAGGTTGCACCTGGAAACAAGTCTCGCTCAGTGTGCCCTCCTGGTGAAACATTTCTAAATAAATAAAATAAATATAAATCGCTGGCCCAGTGGCACTAGGAAAGTACTCACATTTCTGTGGAAGACTTGGTTCTTCTGTTGTGCTGACTCATACTCCGGCCAAAAGTGCGGAACGCTGCAAAGGGAACAATGATACAGAAGGTGAGTGCTTTTGTACCTCTGTGTTAACGCCTCTTTGTGGGATCAAGGGTAGGCCTGATGTCATGAGTAGCCTTGAGACATCTTGCACTGGCACAGATTTGGGTGTGAGGTCATGATCAGGTGAAGGAGGTGGGTGGGTTCACAAGGGAAAGGCTAGCAAGATCAGAATGTAAGGTGACCTGAGTGCCACAATGATATATGAGGCATCCAGGCTTAGTGCCCCATAAAATGCAGAACTTTCTACTATCATTACTTAGTACTGAGGGAGAAACTTAGCCCTGTTGAAATAGGGAGCAAGTCCCCAGGAAACACAGCTTCACCCACAAAAAGTCTTGACTCCATCCATCTGAGACTTTATTTTAGAGGGTCTTAATTAAATGACTTGGGGTGGAAAGACTGTTGTCATTGGGGGATGTTGCAGATTTTCAGGGTACTGGTCAATCTTCCGTATGCAGTATGGAGTATTCAAATCCCTGCACCACACACAGTGCGGGGGAATAGAGTGACAGGGTACAAAACAACGCAAGGAAGCAGGGGTGTGTGAATCCTATTGCTGCCTGTCTGAGGCAAGAAAATTTCATGGAAGGACAAGTCCAAAAAGAGAGCTAATTTCATTATAATGAATAGGGGCAAGTGAAAATTAAGCTACAGTCATGCTTGGGAAAGTCCTAAAAGTTTTGATTTGAACACACCTAGAAGGAAGAAATGTTGCAAGGGTGGTTTTGTACCCTGTCGCACATGACTGATAGGCAGTTATGCAGAAGATAAGACCTCTGCTGGGGAGGTAGCCCACTGAGCAGCTGCCGTGGTGCCGAGGGATAAGACATCGGCAGTAGAGGGATGCTGTGTGTCTGTGGACCAGGGATCAAATCCTGGTCCCAGATCACTGGTGCTGGTTGATTTTATTTTATTTATTTATTTATTTATTTTACTTTGTGTGACTTTATTTGCCCCACCCATGTTTCTGCCCATCCCTGTAGCATACTGCGCCTCACCCCCAAGTTGATTATTTAAATGGGGGATGACAGAGTTGACTGCCGTGTTCGCCGATGTTGTTTTTCACCATTATCGGCGAGCTTTGGAATGTGCTTGCTGTACTGACAGCGCAGTACATTGCTGTGCTATTTTTGTTTTGGGCATGATGCCCTCTTGCCATTTTCAGGTCATTGTCTGGTCTACATTCAGTCATGTGATCTGGAATGCTCAAATTTAGTTGACTTGGAGGTGTAAATCGGGTCTTTTTTTAGTTTGACTGAAGACTGAAAGATTTGGGACTCCTGGGTAGTGCAACACTTTCTGTTTTATTTACTGTATCCGTAAATTTATGTTGCAGACAGGCTTGTTATCTGGTTTTTCCTTCTCTCCATCTGTGTCTGTCTGTCTTTTTCTCTCTTGTCCAAAAGATCTGGCAACAAGGAGAGTACTTGAAAAAATAAAGGATCTCCTCCCAGGAGGCCATAGGAGTAGTTCCCAGGGAGCTTAGTTGGAGAGTCTATTGAAAACAAATATTTGGTTTATGTTACAGTTTCTTTACGCAGTTTATCCCAGGCTCAGATGCACAATGTTGTTGACAGTGTTGCCCTGCAAAAACCCAATTTTACAGCTGGAAGGACTCGAGTGTAGGGAGGTCAGGTAACTTGCTCAAGGTAACACGAAAAGTCAGTGACTGTAAGGATTCAACTCTAGGGTCTCCTGGGGCACAGTTCTGTGCTTTTACCATGGGACCATGCTGGCTCCTTTCTTGTGACTTGCAAGGCATGGTTCTGGACCTTGGAGAGCTCAATTGCTTCTTTTATATCAGAAATTTTGAATGTTGACCTTACAAAGGTTCTTTGTGGAACTAAAAGAGGCTACTTGCAGAGTGCATTGGACAGCCAAAATATTTATTTTGACATTGTAATTAGCAAATAACTAGGGCCAGAGGTTAACTATACATAGTAAGGTTTTTATGAGGATCATGGCAGTGGTGGCTGTTTCTTGCCAATACAGAGCTTGTAAGACTGGTTGCTACAAGGCACTTCCTTTTCTGAGACAAAATTAGCTACTTTGTCCCTTGGTCTTGCCATTGGTCCCTCACTTTGTGGTCATGTTATCAAACCATGTAGGCTGTCATCAGCTGTGAATTTCTTCCTTCACAAGTTCCATTTTCAGCATGCCATTAGGCCATCTCTAGAATGGAAACGGGGTGGGTAAACCAGCACTCGCAGGGAATGGGGGTTTTTGAAAAGGAAAGGTGGACCTTCCGTCGCTTACACAGAAAAATGAAAAGCGCTCAGCCTGGCGGGTACACTACCATTTTAATGTTAAAAAATGAAACAGTGAACAGGTGTTAGGGGTGCTAACCAAACTGTCCCATGGGAGGCAGCCAGTACAGGAGCAGCTTGCATATTTCTATAACCAACTTCAATATTCATATGTCGCACAGCAGTATAAAGTTTTGGACCACTGTACAGTAGTAGCCTTTCAGTTCAAAACAAGTGTATCACTATTGTGCAACATACTCTTTCAGCTGTCATATGGATTAGGCTGCTGTCTCTTAATAATTTTGTTTCTGCCTGGTATTATCCCCTTCCTGATGCCACATGCAGCTTACACAGAAAACACAGATAACAGTCCTGATTTTAATTTCACACTTATGGCTCAGCATAACTCAATCAGAACAACAGAAAATAATTTCAAAAAGGACTTCTTTGGGCACTTGGGAGTGGGATTTCTCCAAAATATTAGCAACAGCTGCATCAGAATCATGGAGTACATTATTAACAGATGACTAGAACATTGTGGATGGATGCTGCAAAGAAAGTTTGGCAATGGCTACATCCGACATCGTGAGGGATATTACACTACAACTGTTAGCAGCTGACAGCAACAGGGAATAGGAGTCGGGGCTTGAGCACACATTTAATAAATAAGCTGCATGTGGCATCAGGGAAGGGGACTAATACCAGGCAGAAAGAAAATAAATAAGAAACAGCAACCTAATCCATATGAGAGCAGAAAGATAATGCACTATCGGCAGATTGCAGTAAAGCAGGGATCAGTACGATTGACACTTTACCGTCTATGACAGGTTCATATCCCAGGATGAAAAAAGACCGCTTGACATAATACCGACAAGCTGTTAAGTGTATGTGTCATTTAAAACATATTTTAAAAGATATTTCTGGGTGTAGCAAAGATAATTCGGAAGAGTTTTGATGCGTGCACCGCAATGTTAGGCAAGTTGCTTCATTTGGCTGCATTATCACAGTGAAGAAACATCTTTATTTCATTTTTCATTAACCTGCCTCAGCTGAAGGGACCAGATTCTAACAATACCTAGTGATAGTCTCCATATTTATATATTACAGTCATTGCATCAGCCCCACAAAAAAAATCTAGTTCCTCCTAACAGAATAACGATTGTACTGATATTATTTATTGGTAGTTATGTTAGCAAGAATTTGTTCTTTTCTTTCCAGCTTGTGTATTGTAGAAACTGCTGGCCATGAACTTTATTAAATCAAGCAGATCCTGCTTGACAAACATGCTTAGTGGCAAAACTGTGCGGACTGATACATAGCAATCAGTCAGCAGCCTTGTATAGAATTTTCTCTCTTCTATTGTCCCTGTAAATGAAATTGCTGAACAAGTAGAATTACAGTGTAGTGTGGACATGGAGAGAGAGTGAGGTAGGGATATTAGTGTACACCTTGTGTAAAATCGTTAGTTAAACAGGGGCATAACCAGGATTTGGTGGTGGGGGGTTTCCCAAACACTTCTAGGGGGGTCCGGGGTCATGCCCCCCTGGAAAATGTTGAAAATGTAGGTGTTATATGGTGCAGTTTTATGAATTTTAGGCAATAATTGAGTGGCTAATTCATTACTGAGCAGATAGAAAATACAATTTTTTTTTTGTTTTTCACTTAGAGCTTTTAAATAAAGTTACATCATAATTAATCCATCACAGCTCATCATCAGCTCCCTTGACTGTTGTTTTTTTTAAATCAGTCTCATCAAACGGTGACCAGAAAAAAATACTAGCTAAACGGGTCACCAGGCTTAATAAATCAATTCATGAGAGCCTCCGTTTTTCCACACTATGGCTACTTCTCAATCAGACATCAGCCCAGTTGTTCTGACATTGAGCTCATTAAAGTCTGTGAATCGAGATTATATTCTATTGCCAGGATGATTGGGCCTCATTGGTTAGGGGAGTCAAACTCCAGAATTTGTCCCTTATTTCCCCCATCATTTTCATTGGGGGGGGGTTGCCCCTATAATTGCTGGCCATGCCTGCAGTTGCTACTTTGATGATCTTCCCAACTTGGCATGGCTGCCTCCTGGTTTGCCTACACTTAGTCAGTGGCTCAGGCAACAGAGATCTGAGCCTCTTCTCTGCTCTGCTTTTAGCTGCTGCTCAGGCTCCCCCCCCCAATGCGCTGACTCAGTCCTCTGCCCACACTATGTCCCAAATGCACCCAGACTAGTGCTGCACAATGGGGTTTGGCTACCTGCAGTGCCACTGGCAAAAATGCTGACCCAGTGTTCTCACGCAGCACTTCTCCTGACCAGCCGGGTAACTAGTTACCTCAGCCTGCAGTGGGAAGTGGCGCCTTGCACTATGTGCATCTTCTCAGCATCTCTGCATCACATGACTAATCCAATGTAGTCCTGTGATGCAGAACCAGAGTCCCTCATGTGTTCTTGGTGGATGGGAGGTGGGGCGCTTATCCATCAGTTCACGGCATGCCCTGCCTACAGCTTTCCACTCTGGACATTTAATTAAAAGTGCAACAGCTGCCGCAGGGGAGAAATGGCACCTGACTGCAGGTCTGACCCAGCCGACATCCACGTGAGTAATCTTGGGGGGTAAATGCTGATAGGAGTCAGACGGTCCCGAGAATTTTTTTCACACGTCTTGACAGTGTGTGGGGCAAGTTGAGGGGTCCATCTGTATTGAAAAAACAGCCGGGGGAAGGTCTGCACTTAAATAGTTTGCACCTCTTAAACAAATAATGTAGAACTACTGTTTGTTAGCTGGGTTCTGACAGTGCACTGATGATCGATGTCTCCATCCACGCGGAGTGGATCCATCCAGACCCAAACAGCATCTCTGGAGATTCTCAGTGAGTGTCACTTCAGCTAAGTCTGTCAATTTTTTAACCGGTGCCACTCAGAATTAAAGTAGAGCTGCTTGGGAACACGACTACTCGCTCCCGAATATTCAAACAGCGTCAGTTCACTCCCAACGCCTCATTCCCACGGCTACTCACTCCTATGACATACACTATGTTTACATGCAGGTGGATTACTGGATAACTGTGCTCAGAGCAGACTCTTCACCATTTTAGTTGCCTTCCTCTTGACAGCCTCCATCCTGTCCATGTTCTTGTGGAGATGGGGTCTCTAGAACAACACACTGTACTCCAGTTCATACCCTAGAGGAAAGGGGTGGGGGGGAGACAAGATAGAAACATTCAAGTACCTCTAGTGAATCAAGAAAGTCCAAGATGGTAGCATCTTTCAGAAAAACATATGTACAAGAACAAGGCGGCACAATTTGAAGATAGAGGGGTCACGGTTCAGGGGCTATGTGAGGAAATATTTTTCCATGGAGAGGGTAGTGGATAGATGGAACAGCCTTCCAGAGGAAGTAGTGGGTTCAAAAACAATGGAAGAATTTAAGAATGTATGAGATGCACATAAGGCAGTTCTAGTAGGGGGTAGGAGGAAGTAAGCGGTTGGTTAGCTAGGACCTGCAGCTTATCCAAAAGGAAGGAAAATGGGCAGAATTGGTGGGCCAAGTGGTCCTTATCTGCTGTTAAAGTTTCCATGTTTATACCCGGTGGTCTTCTCCACCCTGTCACCCCCCACCCCCTGGGACTTACTGTTCGTGCCTTAGAATGTCAGGGTGCCTGGTCACTGGTGCGGGGGTTAAGAGGCTGGATGTCATCCTGCAGCCAAAGGAGGTCTTTCTCCTGCTTTTTTATTGCCCCTTCAGTAGTCACCCACATTCAGTGGCAAAATGAACAAGCTTACCTCTGGGCATTATCAAACACCTGTATTTGGCTTGTCTTGCTGTAGCGCCAAGGCACAAAGGGTGGAGAACATTGCCAACTCAGAAAAACGGGATAAAGACAGAAGAGAGAAGAGCAAGGCAGGGATAGTAAGACAAAAGGCGAGTGTGTGTGGAAGAGAACCAGAAGAAGGCCGACATATATTGAACACATACTTTCAATTGAATGCAATTTTATTTATAAAAGGCACCTTACTACAATTCACGTGCACCTGTACATAAAACATAAGAACCATAACATTCATAAAATCCAACCTATATAATCTAGAGATTTGCACAATTACAAATGAAGGCTAAAATTAAATAATATTCAATATCATCATTAAAACATAGGCTAAAGAGGTGTGATTTTAATTTGATCTTAAACTTTGGACATTCAGGCATTCTGTTGTTCAATATGTACAAAGATGGGGCTGAAGATGGACCACAGATGGGGGATAAAGGTGACAAAGGAAGGAAGGTGGACAACAGCCAATAACAGAGGGGACAGTCCTTAGTGAATCAGCAGAACTAAAGATGAGCAAGACAGTGTGGCCAGATGGGGTGCACCACACGATATTGAGAGAACTTAGGGAGAAGCTGACAGCACATCTGATGGCCCTGCTCAGCCTGCACTGGGAACGGGAAGATTCAGGGCACTGCAGGAGTGCAGATGTGATCCCACTTCATAAAAGTGGGAACAAGGAGGAGTTAGCAAACTACAGGCCTGTTACTCTGACTTTGTTTGTGGGCAAGGTTATGGAAATACTACTAAAAGAAAGGATCATGGACTACCTTGTAACCAGTGGTTTGCAAGATCCAGGCAGCATGGGTTAACAGGTGGGACATCTTGCTAAACAAACCTGATTGAGTTCTTCATCTGGGTGACCAGGAGTTAGATTAGGTGGAGTAGTGGATGTGGCTCCCTGGATTTCAGTAAGGCCTCTGACATAGTTCCACATAGAAGACTGGTAAACAAGCTGGACAGCCTGGGAGTGGATCCAAAGGCAGTATAATTGCGTACAAAGTTGACTGAGTAACAATAGTCAGAGGTTGTGGTAATAGGATTTTATCAGAAGAAGGCAGGGTCGCCAGTGGGATGCCATGTGGGTCAGTACTAGGACTGATCCTTTCGATGCCTTTACTGGTGACATAGCAGAGGGGCTAGAAGGGGTATGCCAGATTGGATAACACAAAAATTTACAGAGTGGACATACTTAGGAGGTGGAAATAATGGGGAGGACCTGATAAAAGCTGGAAGACTGGTCCATGGTATGCAATTTGGCTCAATGCCAAAAGTGCAACATTATGCTCATAATGCACAGAAACCTGAGGGCAACATACAAGTTGGGAGTAGGAGGTGTTGACAACCACAAACAGGAACGGACCTGTGGGTAATCATATCTGAGAACCTGAAGGTAGCAAAGAAAAGCGATGAGGCAGTGGGTAAGGATAGCAGAATGATGAAATGCAAGGGGAGGGGTACTACAAACAGAAAGAGGGAGGTGGTGTTACCCCTGTACAGATCAACGGTGAGGCACAACCTAGAGTACTGCATCCAGTCTGTGTGGATGAACAACATACACCACTCCTAAAACTACTGTTACAGGTGAGTAGCCTGTGTTTCTAGGGACATAAGAAGGGGAAAGCTGGAGGGGGAGGGGAACAGATTTCAGATGGATGCAAGGTGATAGCAGAAGGCCACATGGCCAGCAGAGGAGTAAGGGAGGGGAATGTAGGTGTGGGAATCTGTGGAGCAAAGTGAATAAGAAGATCATGGAGCAGGGGATAGCAAGGAAGAGAGATAAGAGCATAAGTACTCAGACCAGTATTTGACAAAGAAGGCAGCTCAGTGGGCCTGGTGACATGTTAGCAAAAGAAAGGTGGACTAAGAAGAGTAGCAGGGGCAGTGATTGGTACTCCTTCAGCCCTGACAGCAGACTCCAGGGCTCCACTGCCCTGCACACAGATGTCTAAACCTAGACTTCCATGTCATCCTACTCCTTAGCCCCACTTGCCATGTCCTCAGGCTCCTGAACCCTTTCCTCTGTCCTGACATCACCTCCTCTGGCGCCCCCCCCCCCCAACACCATACAGGCAGTATCCTGTGCCATCCCCAGCCCTGACAGCAGTACCCTGAGCACATGCTGCTGCCCCATTTGCATCATAACTCCTGACTCTAACTCCTTCTCACTTCATCAATATTTTGTTTCCTCTCTTTATCTCCTCACTTACTTACCCTATCTTCCCTCACTTGTATATATTTAGGCTTCCCTGCTCTCCTTCCTGCTTCACCTACACCCCTTCAGGCACTTTAACTACCACTCAGTAGTTGGCAGCTGCATGCCCTGGAAGTTGTTATCCATTTTCCCCAATCTTATCCTACCCCTTATTCTCCTATCCACCCTTCTTTGCTCTTGTCAGCTCCTACCAGATCCCAACTCTCATCACTTAGACTTCCCAGCACCCCGGATCAACCCTAGGGCAGGGACTGCCCTCCCTTGGTGACTTCTGTCTGAAATTAGAGGGTCCATCCCTCTCGTGAAGTCAGCTGTGGATCCCCGGCGTGGCCTGCCCAGAATTGGGAATGTGAGGAGGTCCCTGGGCCCTCGCTGCCTCCTCAGCAAGCCAGGGTTTTCCTTGGATTTTATGCCTTCCTCTCCTTCCTGCAGAGCCCGAGCATGCAATTATGCCAGGGATGTCTGCCGCGGCTCTGCGTCCCACTTCTTTGAACCCTGAGCATTGCAGTGCCTCTGGTGTCCACCAGGGGTAGATGCGGTGCTGGGCTTAACCCTGGATCCCCCTCAACCACTGAGAGAGGAAAGCAGTCCTCCAGATGCTCGATCCTCTCTGACCCCTGCGGACCCCTGGTGGCCCAGGCTCCTTCCCGAACCCGGGTTGCCGGCATGGCACCAGATGTGGCATCCAGTGCCTCAACACTCAGTGCCACCAGGCTGGCTGTCTTTTATCCATTATCCAATCTTTGTTTTGTATCATTGTAATACTATTCTTGACTGCTGTAATCTGTTTTGACGTGAAACCTCTGTAAAAGAGTATCGGACTCAAAGGTCTAGTCCTAGATCTGGAGATCACATCTCAAGAAGAACACACAGAAACATAGACTTTGATGGCAGATAAGACCTCTTGGCCCACCTAGTCTGACCACTTCCTTACCTAGAGGATAAGCAGCAGATACTATTTAACAGACAGCCTATTTCTTCCACAGACAGAGTAGAAGCGGTTCAGAGAAGAGCAACAAAAATGGTGCTGGGGCTGCATCAAAGTTATTTGAGGGAGACTCAGATCTTTATATGTATTCCTGGGGGAGAGAGGAGAGAGAGAGAAAGGGGATATGATAGAGACTTTCAAATACCTCATGGTGTAAATAAGGTACAAGAAGGTAGTATCGGTAAAAAAAAAAAAAAAAAGGGTATTCCAAGAACAAGGGCCATGACATAAAAATAGAGGGGTATCTTAGTAATGTGGAGAGTTTTTTTATATGGAAAGGGTGCAATGGAGCAGCCTCCCAGCAGAGGATTAGGGCAAAATGGTAGGGAAATTCAAAACCACATTGGACAGACATAAAGGAACTCTAGTGATAAGAAAGAGAGGGTAAGACGCTGATCATTTAGAATCTGCGGTATATGAAACAGGTAGAGAAAATGGGCACACTAGGTTGGCCAAGCGGTCCCTAGCAGCCATCAAATTCTGTTTTTTTCTATGCAAATGACTGTGCGGTGGATTCTGAGGCCCACATAGCCTTAGCAGCATGCTTCCTGACCACCACCACCACCACCACCCGGTGGAAGGCTCCACAGCAAGCCAGTACTCACGGTGAAGCCTTATCAGTGAGCAAATACAGTGCCAACACCCCTCTTTCCCTCACTGATAATAACTTTCTAACATCCCACTCAGCCATTCCCACTTTGTCACACTGCCCTTCCACTAAGCAACTCTGTGTGTGTGAGAGACAATGAACTGGCAGAGGAGACAGTAAGAGAGGAGGCTGGCGGGAATCAGACAGTCTTCCTTCGCAGGGAAAAGAAACACACACTTAATTGCAAATAACATACTGCAAGGAAATAAAAACAAAGATCCTTTCTCTGTTCGTTATATACTGTATAAACGCTAAAAAAAAAAAAAAAGAAGAAATTAAAGCTTGATTACTTCAATTGGAGTACCTCTGTGGCACTTCACTTTTTAAACAGCCACCCCCACCCAAGGAAGAGAAGGAAGGATCATAATTTGCCCCCAGGGCCAGCCACACAATCCCTTTCTACCAGATGGTACTGCCTCCACACTCTGTTTTATGACCTCTGAATAGGGAAGCAGTCCATTGAAGTTCAGGGACTGTCAGTTTCAGGCACTGTTTTAGCTGTCTAAATGAACATTTTGTAAAATCGAGCCATTGGTCAACTAACAGGGCTCTGTTAGTTGACTGTTTGGTCCAGTTTTAGTAATTCCACTTAAACTGAAAAAAGAGTGTAGAAATTTATGCTTATAGACTTCAATGGCAAACAGCTAATGCTCTCCCTATACAGATGTCATAACATGGAGTAGCACAGGCATAGGGTGCATTAGTAGGTTGTAAAAATGATCATCCAGCTAGCTTTTTTCATATGTACTTTATCTTTCTGCACCTCTGCTGGACCACTTCTTCACTGTCCTCTGAGCCCCATCACTCAACCACCGAGGACTCACCATTAATAGCTTAGCATGGCAGGGTGCCTGGTTGCCAGTTGTGCGAGCCTATGAGACTGGATGTCATTCTGCATGCCAGAGGGTTTTTCTCCTGCTGTTTTGTTGCCCTTCCAGTAGTGGCCCTCATGCAGTGGCATAATGAATGAACTCCACATCCATGGAGACATCTTCAAGTGCCTGTGTGTAGTTTGTCTTAGTGTGCATGAACTGTGCTACCATCAGGACAGTTACAGGTGCAGGCAAGCAGCAGGTCACACTACACCCTCACCCAAAGGGAGGACAGCCTTGCAGTACAGCCAGGCCAAGGTCAAGTCTTCTACAAGAGAGCAGGTACAGACTGTAATGTTTAGTGAACAAATGGCTCTTACTCCATCTCCAGGCAGCAGCCAAGCAAATTTTGAATGCACAGCCTGACCTGAAACAAGCCATAAGGGCTATGGTGCCACTAGTGGTGTGCCCAGTAACGGCCAGGAATGCTCCCCCATCATTTATTTGTCCCATTCTCCTAGAGTAGCCCTCTTATGATGGCAAACCCGACCCATCTCTCGCTATCCTGGGCCTTACCCCAACTACTTGCTTACCTCGTTGGGTGACTGTGTCCATAGGAGAGTGAAGCAGAGCAGGGTCACAGGCCATCATCCTGCCAATCAGGGTGTTTCTCTTTACGCCCGCCCCAGGTTGGGCATTGATGGCATATCATGGCATGGGTGTGCCCTTTGATCCTCCAGGAAGCATTTCTTGCCTCCAGTGGTGGCAGGCAGAGATATGCTGTGTTCCCCTTTCCCAAAGGAGAGAGCTGCCTGTGGACTCACAATCCTCCTTCCCCCAGCTGACCCACAGTGATCCTGGCCTGTTTGCGAACCGTGTGTGCCAATGTGGTGGGTCGTGTGACACTCGCTGCTTCAACCTCTGCACCACTGGCCCAGCTTATAAGGAATAGTTTTGACAGCCTTCTGGTAACAGAGTGAAATGCAGGAAGCTTTCCACCACGAGAGGCACTTAGTTACCAGCATTATGCCCAGCATACACTGGGTAAAGGGCACAAACTAAGGGGACTGCCAGACATCCTTGGTGCAGTTCAGATAACAGTGGAGTGGCCAAGCCAGCCTGTCAGTGCAGCAGTGGTGCTGCCGCGCTCATGATGCCAGTGACCCTGGTTTGGGAATGAGCCAGGATCATCGGGGACTGCTGGAGTAAAGAGGCTCAAGCATCCCAGGGGACATGCTCCTTCTTCTCCTCCTCTGGGGAGGAAAACTTTCCCCCATTAGTTTACTGCTCGCTGGCTGACCACAGGTGGCAATGCAGCAGAGGAAGTAGTATGGGAGGGAATGATGTTGGCCAGTGACCCATGTTTTGCACACACAACTTCTGCATGTGCACTGGTCACCAACGTGCACTGACATAATCTGGGATCTGGGGAGAAAACTAGTAAACTGGCCCTGGTCTTGGCTCCCTATGAGGCCTTGTACACTTGGGACAGCTCTACCTTTGCGACCTGCTGTCCAATACATTGCTCAGTAAGGGTATATCCCCCCCAACCCATACATAATCTTGGGGGGGATCCAAGGCTCCATGGGGGCAAAAGCAGAGTCCGAGGTAAGGAGAGGGTTGGCTGGTGGTAGAAGGAATCTGGGGCAGGCAGGGACTGGTGTGAAGGAAGGGATAAACTGACATTTAAAAAAGTGGTTTACCCTGTGGATGTGCAGGAAGTACAGGTGCAACTCAAGTGGGTTTTGCAGATTCTGAAAGAATACAGGCAGGTTGATGGGCTCAATTCAAATGAATTTAGACATCACCTGAGGCACAGTCTTAGGATGAGTCCTAAAGGGTAGACTATCTAGATAAAAGGTTAGATAAAGGGTTCAAGTACCATAGCTTGCTTAGTGGTGGAGCCAGGTTTGGGAGCATTTGGGAGCCTGGGGGAGCCATTCAGTCAATCATGGGCTCCACAATGGGCACTAAACAGTGAATAAAGATGGTGGTGGGGAACCGCTACTCACACTGGGGCAGCCAGGAGGAGCAACTGCCCCCCAGCCCCCCTAGCTACGCCACTGAGCTTGATGCTCAAATACCCAATGTGATTATGTGATTGCAACCAAAGATGGGGTCTTCCAAGGCCAAAACCCGAGATTACAGGAGCTAACAGGTTTGAACGGAGGCTTGATCAAAAATTCCAGAACCAGGACTTACAGACAAGGGGGTTCCTGTGCAAAATACCATTCAGAAATCTGAGGGAACTCTCCAGTTGAGCCACAGATTTCCTGTCTATAGGTGCATGATAGGCTGAGAAGGTTGGCAGCAGTACTTTCACAGAGGAGTACTGCATCTCTGACTGGGACAGGAAGAGAGGATACTCCACAACATTCTGGATCAGACAGGTGAAAGGCCCGGGAGAACACACCTGACACCAGATGCTAAAGGGGTTCCTACATAAACAAATGGCGGTGGAGGAATTGTTTAACCAGGAAAGACACACTTAGCTGGGGCTCGTTTGCAGGTGCAACCTGGGAGCACCAGGAAGTTGCGACTTGTTCAGGGTCACACAGTATACAAGTGGGGGCTGTGGCATTCAAACCCAGGTTTGCAACTTACAGCCTTAAACCACTGTGCTATACTGCCCCAACTTCTCAATTTCTGAGGACATCTGAATGAAAATAATGTTGTCTAAACACAATATCTGCTTTTGCTGCTTCTTTACAGGGAAAGTTAGTAATAGGGGAAGGAGGTAGTATAGCAAGGTGGTTTAAACCTGAAGACCTGGGTTTGAATCCCATCCCACAGCCCCACTTGCATACTGTGATTAGTGTCATGGTTATATTTATTATTTAGTGTATGTGTTTGTCTTTTCCCCAATGGTGGTAGTGTGTTTTTTATATTATTTATGTTGTCAGTCAATGGGAAAAGCAACTATGGCTGTTTATGTAGCCATTTGTTTCATGACTCCTGTTGTGACTTCGGGAAAGTGAGTGAGGCAGCTAAATGGTGACTGATCATTTATGGTACCATGAGCTCACTCACACAAGTGCGTGTGAAGCTGTCAGAAACGATAATCTGAACTGCTTGAGCGGACATTGAAAAGTTCGTGATAATCGCTGATTCCCATCTGACTGCATAGAAATGCAGTCCACACTGCAGAAAATGTGAAGTGCTTTATTGTACATACATCAGAAGATGAAAAACACACATGAACTTTAGCAAATACAGTAAATAAATAACACATGAAATGTTAAAACAATTTGAAAATCAGTGCTAAATCAGAAGCAACATTCAGTTATGAAAGTTGCTGTGGCATTTAACAACAGTACAGTGCATTTTATTTGTTGGTAATAAACAGTCTGTAACCTGCTTTTTCCTTAGGCTGGAGAAGCACTCCCTGCTGGCATGGGTTTGCTGGTTTCAAAGAAGCATAAGTTCAACTGGATCGCAGGCAGACTGCAACTCCATGTCTGCATTGGCTGGCTCGCCAGGTGAGCCGGCAAATTGTTCAACAGTAGTAAAGCACGAATGGGCAGTTTCTGTGCACTTGGATGTCTCATTACTTGTTAGACAACATGTTCGGTAATCACTTGCTGAACAAGTTCAAGTAAAATCCCTTAAAGTTCCTTCAGTTGTTCTTGGAGTTATGCAATGGTGATTCTGCACTGCAGTTTTCACTGTCAAGCTCAAGAAGTGTCATGGGCTTCACTGGGAGATGTCAGTCTGTAGCATGGTTTAGTGTGAGGTCGCTAACCCCCGCCACCCACAAACACACACAACTGCCCTAAAACTACAGACAACTGAAGCATAAAAACTGCAGGTCATTCGGGGATGGACCAATTCACTACAATGTCAGGTGCAACATTTCAGAATGCCAACAGCATTATGGGTTCACACTACCTGTATGAACTTGTCGGTGTCCCACGAGTAGTGACAGTTTTAATACAGTTAGTTTAGAAGTTGAAATAAACAACCACCCATTCCCTACCACACACAAACCACCCCCTAAAAATTAATAATCTTCATAGGGAGCATCATTTCATTTGCATTTGTTTTCAGTAAATGAAATTAAAACTTTGGGAGCCACGGAGAACAAAGAATAAACACGGATCCTCAGTACATGCATACTGTAAATGGGTAGTTGAAACATATGGACTAATCGAGACTTTCAGCAAGGCAGGTAATCATCTACTACTGCCACAACACGCCTTACTGCAACAGGAAATGGTAAATAACCGCAAACACTAAAGTGCACAGAACTGTGCATCCAGTCTCATTTCGATGTGTTGGACTGGTGGATGGGAATAGGCAGTTGGGCTGTGGATGGGGTTGCAAACATGTTATGTAGAGATTGCAGCTACAAGACTAAATAAATTAAAAAATAAGTAAATAAAACATTAATTAATTAACTAAGTAAAAAAAACGGAACAAAATTTGTTTATACATAATGGCATGTACAATTTCTGCTGCCATGGAATGAGTCTGGGCAGAGAGAATGTGTGTAGCAATATTAAAACGGATGAAGAAAATGCAGCGAGTCTTATGCTGGGCGAGATCACTGTGGTGGTAAATCAAGGGAATCGCTGGAGAATGGCACATAATTTGTTACATTGGCGCTTCTAGTACCATAACGAAAAGCAAGCAAAGAGCAGAATGGAACTAGCTGGCCATAGGGCAAGTAACTGAGAGAAAACTAACATATTTGCTTTATAAGAAACAAGTGCCAGAATGTAAGACATGCCATTCTCGAATGCCACAGTTGATGTACCACAAACCACTTCTGTACTCAGACAACTCGGCAACAGACTGTCTAGAAATGGCATGCTGTTCCCTTGCCCACATAGAACCCTCCCGCATGCACATAGTGAAGAAATCCTGACCATGTTCATCGATTTACTCCAGGTCAACAAAACGAAACATGTAACTATTGATGTCTGACGGGACTTCCACCCACAATAGTTATTGACAGCTTCTTTGTGTGTCTGTGTGTGTGTGTTTGTGGGGAAGGGCAACGAATAGATCCGCACTGTTTCTCCCCGTTTTAGTGGTCAGACATTTTTATTGGTACTATCTGCAGTTCGAGAGGTGGCCAGACAATTTAACTTTCTTAATTTTGTGGGACTACTATTCAACGCCTGATGCACTTTCTTCTCCAATTAAAAGCTGTTTTTTCACCAGCACCACTATGTGGATTTGATCCCCCAATTGCTTTTCCTACAGAAAACAAAACGTTTTCTCTTTAACTTGCTTCACATAAAGTAGAACAGATTGGTCCTGATGCCCTTGGATACTCCATGCTTTCCTCCTGCCTTTTGAGGTGATGATTTGGATGTTTCTCTCCGGCACAGCATCCCTCTCCCCACACAGTGAAGCAACAACTTTGTTGTGAGAGGCACTTCTGGAGAGCAGGGCACAGAAATAGGGTGCTCTGCATCTAGGAGGGGACATTGGGTCTATTGGAGGACATAATCTGTGTGCAGGAATGCAAGCAAGCTCTCACTCTCTCTCTCTCTCGCTCTCTTTTTACAGCTCTTTACTTGGTTGCTGCACTGTCTCTCACAAATGTTGATTATTGGGTTGCAGGAATTAGATAAAGTTCAGCTTTTGTTTTTTACAGTTATTTAGTCACTGCTATCAGTTCGCCAAATGCAACACTCAACTTGTATCCCCCAAGGTAGTTTAAACAAATAATTGCAAAATCACCCAATGCAGCTGGAAGCTAATTAAATGCCGGGAATCGTCTAACATTTTTAATTCCTTTAACAGTTATTTACTAGGGCACCGGGAGCATAATCTTTTCCTAAAGGGACGTTTCTATAATAGAGAGAGAGAGAGAGAGAGAGAGAGAGAGAGATAGGAGCACTCCCGTTAGCAGCATAAAGAACTCCTTTTCTTGCTGGGGTATACAAGTCTCTTCCTTATAAAAAGATAGAGGAAGCACACTGTTGCACAGAGCAGTCCTGATTTAATCTCAGTTATGTACTAAATTGTATGAAGCAGGTAAACTAACAGTAGTGCAGTTCTCAGGCTATGCTCTGAGTTTTGTGACTTGAGCGGGAGAGTGTTGGCAATGAGTGAGTTGTTATAGGAGTGTACCATCAGTGGAGCGAATTGCCGGGAGTGAGTAGTCGCGGGAGAATTATCGAGCGAACTGTCATGTGCCAGAGCTGCTTGACTGTAGATCGAGATAGGAGATGCAGCTGTTTGGACATAAGTGTAAAGCAAGAACTATCAGTGTTAGAAATGAGGTAATGGTAAAAGGGTACAGTTGGAGGGTCTAGCGAGGAGTCTGCGATATTTCTAATGCAATGAAACAAAACTAGTTTTACATTTAGCTCGCTGCTAATGTAAGATTTGTAACTAATTAAAGCCAACAGCAAGGTAATAGACTTGACAGTCATTGCCTGCGCGGGGACACAGCTAGGTTCATTAGACAGACAGAGTCTGACTGAACTGTATATAAAACATGCCAAAAGTATAGTTTGTCAGCAATAAATAACTGCATTGGTAGGAACTCACCTTCCACACAATCAGTTAGGAACCTAGAGGTATAGTGATTGCTGCAGCACCGCAACATAAAGGAGATGGAAACACTTGGGCACAGGTGTCAAAATAAGTTATAATTCAGTTACAGCGTGAGACTGTAGACGCCACTGCGTAGGGGTGTGAACTACAGAATGGAAGGTTTATTTGGGACCCGAGGAGATATACAAATGGGTGAAAATAAGAAAATTTGAAACCTAATAAAGCAAATGAAGACATGTTAAGGTAAGGGGTGGGGTGCACTTTCTGAAATGTTCTTTATTTAAAAGATACAGTAACCTTACGAAAACGGTGGGCACAGGCTGACAGTGCAGCTTTAAAGTAGCATACCTTTTGTTCACATGCCCCTACCTCCCTGACCCTGGGGCACTCACCTTACCTTCTGCCTCTCCTCACTTCCCTTATCTCCAGTCTGTCCTTACCCATGGCCCTGGTATCACTATTTGTTGCTATGACACTTACGGATTCCCCTGCCTACCATCCCCCTCCCTCTTTAACCTTCACAACTCCCTTTCTTTTCTTATCAGCTTCCTATCTTCCCTTGTTGCTTCTCTCACTCTTGTTTGTTCTTCTGCCTTCACTACACCATACTGTCCAATCCTGACTATAACCTGTATTTAGCTGCTCATGTGTGTATATAGTACTCATGCACTACCACTGTCATTGTGTATTATATTTAGCCCCGACTATGTTAGTTAGTTATTTAAATACTGTGTGACTTTATTGTGTTCAGTATGCTGTGTATTTTTCTTGTATCCTGCCCAGGTCCATCTCGCAAATGAGCTTTGCTCAATGACGTTCACCTGGTTAAATAAAGATTTTGATTAATTGATTTGTACTTCAAATAATTTAGAGCTTTATTCTCCCTTTGGGCTAATATGGACAACTCTGACACTCCTCATACATGAAACTGCGATTTTCTAATAAAGTAATAAAGAGTAGACTGCTTATTCCATTAGAATGCTTGCTTAGCATTACAAATGCAGCTCAAACTGGCAGCACATAACCCCGTTCAGCTTTCCCTCTTATACCCGCGATGTCCTGGGCATGGTGACAGACTGTGACCACCTCATGAGTGTGTGTTCACTGTTGCCAGTCAACTACCAGTAAACAGCAATGCTGTCTGTGGTGCCGTGGGTACTCTGCGGTGAAATAGAATACTCAAATGAAAGTCTGTTGATAATGATAACATCAACGTCTACACAAAAACTTCTTTAGGGTTTAACCAAAATTGAATTTTAAAGAGATGGACAGATACATATCTTAAGGACACATTCATGTACAGTGGTAGACATAGTTTGAAAGTCCATGAAGCGTTCTTTTTATTGAGATAGTGGGCATACCTGTAGCTGAAAGCAGTCCAGAGATATAATGACTGAGTCTGTGCAATATAAACACTACATTAGAGCCATTCTTAGAACCTTGTGATGTCAGTGACGATCAAGCAGTGCTTAACTCAATGCAGTTAGGCACTTCTTGATCGTCACTGACATCACAAGGTTCTAAGAATGGCTGTAATGTAGTAGTTATATTGCACAGACTCTGTCATCTATATCTCTGGACTGCTCCTAGCTACAGGTATGCCCAACACCTGAATTAAAATAACTTTTCATGGACTTTCAACCTATGTCTGCCACTGTACATGAATGTGTCCCTTTAATATGAAGTAGCCACGGTACTGTGCTGGTGTTGATTTCCACTGCTTGTGGAACAGATGCATTTGCACCCTTAGAGTTTTAAGTCACATTTAGCAGTTGCGGTTTTTGGTGACTGAGGTTCACTACAACATTATTGGCTAAGGAACATAAAAGCGTATGAGCTCTTTTGTGATTGTGTTTTACAGCTTGAGGCAACCCCTCTCTACATCCTTAAGTATAAGCTTGTGTATAACGAACCATAATATTAAATGATGTAAAAACAAAAACAGAGGGTGCTGTGTGATCACTAAGTTCTCTTGGAGCTTTACTAGTCAGGTAGCTATGGCTGGTGACTCCGTATCCTGTCATTCTACAACCCTCCAACACTACACTAGTTATGTGTGATGCTAGCTAAAGCTATAGATTGCCAGTCTCTTCCTAAGCTAAACCCTACTGCTTTAGAGCATGAATCATAGCTTTGATTTAAAACTGCAAAATTGGAAATGGGTGGTGGTGGCCTGGGATCAGAGTACTGGGTGGGCTATTGGGTTGGATAACTTAACTACCCTGGGAAGGAATAACCTAAAAAAGGTCCCTCTGTGACCTAAACAGATGTGCAAGTCGGTAAGGAAAGGTCACAATCCAGCTTGCGGGCACAGAGGCAGGGTGCCCGTCTGCGATGCCAATGACCCGAGTTTGGGAACGGACTAGGAACGCTGGGAGGGTCAGCCGGGGGAGAAGGACTGAGCGTCCTAGGGACCGCTGTCCTTCTCCAGGGGAAGGGGAGGTAGAATATCTGGCATACCATGGACCTCTGGCGGAGGCTGGGGGAATCTCCTTGGTGTCATCATTTGTGTGGGGTGGGTGGAGTGCGGGGCGTCACTGCATGTCCCTGCCCCAATGATAAGCATATTAAAATTCGGTTCCCATTCATGATACCCCAGCCTCCGCCACTGCTCCTACTGTGACTTAAAGTCCGCTGGGGTCCCTTCCCATGGCCCCACCCAAGGAGGTAGCAAGGGCATGGGGGCAGTGTATGGGGCAGGCGTGCCTGGGGAACCAGGTAAAAATTAAAATAAAAAAAAAAAAAAAATGGTCACCAGCAGGCCTGCCAGTTGGCCTCTTTGTTAAGACCCCATCTGTTGTCCAATTCCTGTAATTCATGGATCCACCACAATTCTGTTCTTTCCATCAGTTTATTAAAGTCTCCTCCTCTGGCTGCAGACATACCATGTTGTAGACCCCAAAATCGTAACGTGGCCCCATTGTGGCTTCATTCTTTAAAGTGTATGGCCATGCTTGAGGTTTCGCCCCCCACATCTGATGGTACTTTTTTATGATTAAATGTGCTTTATTAAAATTTCAATGATTCAATACAAGATCAGAATCACCACAAAAATACACTCAACACTAACCAACAATTAACAAACAAACAAAAGAAAAAAGAAAAAACAATAACAGGAAGAAACAACCCCTAATACCCCCTAATGCCCCTACCACCCTACCCCAGTCCTAGAGCATGGGAAAAGAAAAGGAAAACAGGAGAGCCCCACCCGGAAAAAGGAAGAAAAGAAGGATAAATGAGAGATAAAGAGCAACCTCCTAGTGTGTGAGAGGGGGAGAATTCAGGGCTTAAAAAGGCGATGAAAGGGCCCAAGTATAAAGAGGACACTGAAATATACCAGAACAGGTTATTAAAAAATACCTGGGATCAATAGGGAAGGGTGGCCAGATCTCAGAGTATCCCCTCAGGAAGGTACGAGAAAGGGAGATCCAGGCAGATCTACCATAGGAAGCCACCCTATCATTACTTAGTAGTACAGTTTGCAACGTATCTAAGCTTTGGGCATAAGTAGTCCCCTGTTGATGAGATCTGAGAATTGGTTTCACCACAGCGAGGGCCTGGCGGAGCTCCTATACCACTCAGTATATGAGGGCAGGTCAGCCTCCAGCCAATGCCTCAAAATAATGATTTTCATGGAAATGGGGATAAGGGCTATCTGGAACTTACAAAAATTTGAAAACAAAAATGGAAAAATCGCCAAGGCAACAAATTTCCGGTGTAAAAGCTTGCTCAAGCCCCAATAATGGATCAAGGGATTCCTGTATCTGGGTCCAGAGAGACTGTATCTGCATATACAAAAGGTCACCATCATTCTGACAGCACTGTATCCAGGACAGGGTACAAGACTTCTTCATCTGAAAACGCTTCAACAGGGTCAGATACATATCCTGTAAGATTCAAAATTGCATCTACCTATGCCTGTCTCGCTTGAGGAACCTGTAAAGGTCTCGCCAAAAACCATGCCAATGTTGGGGAGAGGTACCTGGTGCCAATTTGTAGAACCAGAAATATGCTATCCCAGACAGGGCACTGGGGTCTTGGGATTGGAAGAAGGAATAGAGGCAGGAAGTGACGTGGTGCTGCACAGAAAGATAATTCAGGGTTGACAAGGGCTCTTCCGAAAGTAACGGCCAAGGGTTGGGCCCCAAAAGGTCTTCAATGCTCTGAAGAGCTGTAGATAATGGAAACTAGGGAAGTGTAGAAGCTGAAATTCCTCCATCAAGTCCTCCAGCAGCATAAGGTTCCCATCCCGGAGAAGTCGCTGAACTGGGATACCCCAAAGCCGAGGACAAAACGTTTTTGGTATTGGGCGGTCAGCCACCAGAAAATGGGGGTTACCCAAAACTGGCTGAGAAAGGCCCTTGGCCCATTCAATATGTATATACTGACGATATCGTAAACAGGCCTTGAGGGACCAAACCAGCGGAAGGTGGTGGAGATTACGAAGCAGAAGGCAGGGAGAGGGGTTAAATAAAAGAGGCTAGAAATATGCAGACCCTCTTTTTTGCAGAGATTCTCTTCTACAGTATATGTAGCCAAATGGGATAGTACCCCTCCAAAGCCTCTGCTCCTGCACCATTACCCACCTAAGCCATTTGGCGCTGTGCAAGGAGAGATAATAGAGAAAAAAATTAGGGAGACGGAGTACCCCTTGGTCCTTTGGCTGAGTTTCCTTAATGTAAGCCTGGCATACTAAGCATCCTTTCCCGAGGCACTAGTTTAGCATCCTCTGAAGCTGCTCAAACCACGACTTGGGTAGATGAGGACAAAATTATTCCGTGAGGGTATAATAATTGAAGTAGGACATTCATTTTAATTATGCTTGCCTGACCCGAAAGAGGAAGGTTAGACCACCTCTGAATATCTTGCTGCAACACCCACAACAGAGAAGTCAAGTTAGTCTTGCAAATCTCAGGAAGAGAATGGGGAATCTGGATCCTCAAATAAACCAACTCCTTCGATGCCCAAGCTAGACCAAGGTGTAGCATCTCAGGTTTTGAAACAAAGTGGTTAAGGGGAATACGAGATTTTTCCAAGTTTAGTTTGCATCCCGAAGGGTGGGGATTTCTGAATTTCAGCAAGGGCGCCAGAATCAAAACTTCAGGGTGCTCTAGATAAAGAAGATGCTCGTCAGCATAAGCTGACAAAGCATACCTCTCTGACCCTACACGGATCCTGGTCACCAGGGGATTACCCAATAAGTGTGACACAAGAGACTCCAAATAGAAATTAAAAAGAAAAGGGGAGAGTGGGTAACCTTGCCAGGTACCACACTGGAGAGGGAAGGGAGCAGAGGAGAGCCCATTGCATCTAACTTGAGCAGATGGGGACTCAATGAGAATGTGGATCCAGGAGCAAAAATTCTGAAGGAGACCGAATTTACGGAGAACTGCAAAAAGGTAAGGCCAGGAAATACAATCAAAGGCCTTTCCTGTGTCCAGGAATAGCAGGGCTGCTGGGATCCCACTCTCCCTAGACACTGAAGCCAAGTATAGCAGCTTCCGGATATAGTTGCTGGGAGATCGGTTAGCCATAAAGCTGACCTGAGCCGACGAAACCAGGGGGCTTCAGACCCAATGAAGCCAGGTAGTCAATATCTTGGCCAACTGTTTCATATCTGAATTTAGGATGGAAATCAGCTGGTAACTGGAAGGAAGAAGATTCTTCCTTCTGGGAATGAGGGTGATCCAGGCCTTGTTAAGGAGGATTCAGCAAGCCCTCTCTAAGGAAGTAGTTGAAAAGCCTAGTTAGAGAGAGGAGAGATCATTTGAAAGGGTTGTAGAATTCGTGCTCAAACCATCCTGCCCAGGTCGCTTATTTATAAGGATCTGGTCAACTGTCATGTTGACTTCTTGCAGAAGTGTAGGAGTGTCTAAGAAGGCTTGCTGAGCCGGATCTAAGGTTGGGAGAGGAATCTCGCCAATAGTTCTGGATCTGTGAGTCCAGATCTTGGTGGCTGGAGGGCAGAGTACAACTCTGCACTGTATGCCCGGAAGGTTTCCACTATGTCCCGTGGACGGGTTGGAGGGGGTGAGGAAGGGGATGGCTGAAGACTGGGTATGGCCAGAGAGGTTTCCAACTGTTGGAGGCATCACACCAACAATCTCCCAGCCCTCTCCCCATACTCCAGATATCTGGTCTTGGTGCGAAACAGAGCCAGATCTGCCTTGTCAACCAAGAGCTCATAGTAACGAGCTAGGAGAGCAGACAGCTGTTTATACGAGTCATCTGAGATAGATGGGGAGAGGTTATTCTCCCTGACCTTATCTGTGTAAGGAGGCGATCCTCTTCCACTATCAGTTTCTTTTTGCGAAGAGTGGCAAGATGAATACATTCCCCCCTCACCCCACACTTCACCGCGCCCGATAACACATCAAGATGGGATATAGAGCCTTCATTTGCAGATGGAAAATCTGTAAGGTAAGTCCAAATTTTCTGTAGGGAAGGGAGCTCTCCCAGCAAATGGGTAATGAGGCGCCAGATACCATCTCACACCTTCCACTGGTTAAGGGAAAGGGTGTGAGAAACATGGGCATGATCAGGTATAACCAGAGATAATATGTCACAGGCAATGAGGCCAGGAAGGGAAGGTGTTCTGAGCAAGAAAAAAAATTAATACGAGAGGAAATGTTATGTGGAGAGGAGGGAAATGTATATTGGTGGGAAGAAGGGTTCAGCACCTGCCAGGGATCAGTGAGACCATACTCGCCCATTAGGCCACGGAGACTATGCTGGGCAGGCAAGAGACCCCGCCGCAAGGAGCCTGACCTGTCAAGCTCAGTCTGGAAAAACAGATTCCAGTCACTCCCAAGTATAATTGAGCAGACTAGTAAAGAGCCGAGCAGTGCACCTATGCCTGAAAAGAAGCCTGGAGAGTCACTACTGGGTGAATAGTTGGATCCCAAAAGCAACACCGACAGGCCCAGCCAAGCATGAAGAAATAAACAGTGACCTCTGGGGTCTCCAATTTCCTGCAAAACCTGAAAAGGAATGGATTTAGCAATTAATAAAGCCACTCCCCCCCCCGCCCCATATGCCCAACCAACTCATTGTCGACGGAAGAGATGTACCTCCTCTCGATGCAAATGGGTTTCCTGCACCAAGGCAACATGAATCTGGGACTTCTGAAGGTGTACAGAACACCATATGCCTCTTACATTTATCTCTTGCGCCTTCACATTCCAAGTAACAAACTTATAAGGTATACTACTATTATTACATGTTAACAATAAGCAGAGAAAACATGAAAGAGGCTCCATAACCACTCTGCTCTAGGATCCCACCCCATACAAATTCCCCAAAACAATCAACAGGCAACCCATGAACCCATCCCCAATCCCAACAACAAATGAACAAACAAGTCTCCTTGTCCCAAGACCACACACACACCACATAACCCCCAGCCCATGAAAGAAAAATACCATCTCGAAAACATCAATCTGCTTCCCATCCACCAAACCATTTGTACCATAAGGCGAAGATCACATATATACCCAAAAAGTCCACACACATACCAGAAAAACGACCCCCGAGATTATGACAGCATGCATAACACAATATGAAAAGAATATGGAATAGTTAAAGCAGATATCAAAGTATGCATACACTGCAGTCCAATAAATGCCATTGATCCCAACGTAGGGAGATAACATAGGCTAATAACAGTCAAAACAACACAGGCCCATCTGTAAGGAATGTAAGCTAGAAGAGGGCAAAAGGAGTTCCAGGGGAGGAAAGAAATCAAAACCAGAGATACCCTCGCTGACCAGGCTCCAGGCACCACAGTCCGCAGTACCTCAGATAACTGAGCAGATCAGTAATGTCAGTCTTGAGGAGAAAAAGCCAGAAATCCTCTGTACCAGTGGCTCAGCTGTGGCATACACAATGCACTCCATAGCAGTAGGCTAAAGGGCAGTCTCTGAAAACACCCTGGGAGCTTCCAGAAAAGAAGGGCTATCAGTCCTGTGATAGGAGTGCAAAAAGCCCAGGGGTATCAAGGTCCAGTACATCTGGGGCTCTCCATAATATAAATGGAAGCAACTCACCAAGACGTCCAGTCAACAAGTCCCCGATGCACACAATTTAATCTGAAAGGCCAACAGATCTCCAAGCAGGCTGATCGAACACCCAGGATAAACTGAAAATGCTGCCGGTGAAAAATCACTGCTGGAGGGTATAATGGTCAATGAAATGAACAGTGGCAAAGTCTCTGCACCCTGGTTCGCTCGTTTGTTTGTTTAATTCTGTTGACCCGGTAAGCCCACTGGGCCTAGAAGTCCCTTTTTCAGGGGCGACCGGGAGGAAGAGGCATACAGATGGTAAGCAACTGAAATTGAACCAGATTAAGCTGTTGGTGGTATTTTTAGTGAATGAGGGAAATTTGGCCAGGACACCAGGGAAATTCCCCTACTCTGCTGGCGCTCTGTGGCCAGCAGAGGGCTACGTTCGCACTGCTGTATGGCAGAAGCTTTGCAGTCTGGAAGGTGGCTGGACGCTAGCACGGAGGCTCCTACTAGCATGGCTATGCACATTACTTTGGATACAACTATTCCTGCCTCTGTTAATGGGGCTTCTGACCTGGAGATGACGACTGATGTTCCGGAGCTGATCGGTGCGTTGCCGATTCGGGAGGTATCCTCTGCACCTTCTTCAAGTACTGTTTACACACTGCGTGATATAGGAACTTCTGTTGTGGAAAGTGTTGCTCCTCTGGATGGGTTTTTATGGTGCACTTCCGAGTATGGCGCGGAGGGCTTGGTAGTTTCGAGGATCGCATCTGCTAAGGAAAACTGTTCTTCTGCATCTCAAGTTTGAGACAACAGTTCGGATTAACCTCAGACACACCGATACTGTTCAAGACTGGTCAACGGAGGACTCTTTATCCAAAGCTGGATGGATTCGAATGCTGTGGGGATCTAGATCCCTGACCCTGCCTGGACACCTGTTCCACTACCATCTCCTTAGCATGCCAACACACTGAGCTCAGGTATTGACTCAAGTTTTTCTGCTGATAGTAATATTGAAGGTGCGCACCTATTATTGAAGGACTCTGGGGCATCTTCTGGCCCCAGTACGTCCTCGGGGCTCAAGGATTTTTGACTTTCCAGGATAAGGCTCCTCAGGATAAAGTCCCTGACCCTTCTAAACGAGTTCCTATGGCTGACTTGTTCAAAATAAACTTGAGCAAGCTCCCAGGAGGAATGCAGTCTGTTTCACGATATAGAGGTGGCCTTGCTACTCATCCTGATAGGTACTATGTGGTCAATACCTTACTTAAAGGCTCTATGTCTTTTGTTCCTCTGATCTGTTTGCTCAATTCATGTTTCTGGGAGGATTCTTTCGATGTTAGTTTCCGAATTGATCAGCTCTTGGAAAAATTCTGGGAGAAATATTCTCTTAAAGAATACACCTTTGTGGCTTCCTTTTGGCTATTCCTCTGACTAGACCCCAAATTCGCCATGTCTCTATCATGTTCAGGAATGAAGGGGTAAATGTAAGTGACATTTACCACTGGTTGCAGAAACGCTGTGATATACTCGGCCCCCCTGAGGCTTTATTATATTTAGAGGGTATCTGAACTGGTGGTTGGAAATTCAAGGTGAAATTATTTCAGGTAAATTCTGACATTAATCTCCTCCCAAACAGCTTCTTTTTAGGCAAAGATAGGGGCGTGTGCTTTTATAGTGGTCATCCCAGGGCCTGTTATAAATGTGGCTCACGAACACATATCAATAGTTCCTGTGATATGATGAAATGTTCACTCTGCGGGGGATATGGGCACTCAAAGGATCTCTGTAAGAATATTTTTCAATGCAACTTATGTGATGAAAAAGGGCATGCCTTTCATCAATGCCCCTGGGCTAAAAGAATAGAGCTGAAGGGTGGGATCATGATGAATTAGTGACGCAAGCTCAAGTCAAACTACATACCCCTGCCCCTCATGAAGCTGTATCAGTTTCGGATGTTCCCCTTCCGGGAGTGATGGACTTAGTCTTCCTTGTGGATGACTCTAGACCTTCTCAAATCCCAGATCAAGACTCAGAAAAGGATGTTGTTACTGATAGGCCCACTATGACCCCCCATTTTTGAAACTGTTAAGGGGCGTAGATTTACTAGGTCTTCACTAAAAATACCTACCCCGTGTCCTATCCCTACCACTAATATTTTTTCTCCCTTGCAAGATGACCTTGGAGACTCGGATTTAGAATCTGATACTTCACATAGATCAGAAATAGTTACTGAGGATGAAGAAAGTAAGTCTAGAGAGTTAGCCAAAGATAGAAAGGGAAAGAAAGGGTAAAAAAGAAAAGCCAGTACTAGTTTGAAAGGAGGACTTGGCTGAATACTAACATTCTATGGCCACTTTAAAACTATTGCCCTTTAATGTTTACAGTCTAAAGTCTTATAAAAAACAAATCTCTATTTTGGCTTTTTTTGCAGCTCTTTCAGTGGTCATTATTTTTGTTCAAGAAAGTCGTCTTTCCTCACTTACTGAGTGAGGTAGACCTTATCAAAAAGAGGTGGCACTGGGGGCCTCCATTTTGGTCTTTTGGACTGGACCCTGCAGATGGCGTTGGCATTCTTTTCAAATCCACACACTTTCATATTTTTAGACTTCTTGATGTTAATCCAGGTAGAACCCTGATTTTGATGGCTCTCTTGGAGATTTTTCCTTTCGCCTTTATTATTATACATATGCCCCGAAACTAAATCAGCCAGGGTTGCATTATTTGGGAGATTAAGTCATTCTCTTTACTAGAATGCATACCATTTGGGAGGGATTTTAATTGTTCCTTGGATATTTCCTTATCCGAGTTACCCCAAAAATATATTGTGACTCTAATGCTTGTCACAAATTCTTTCTAGTACCAATATGAAAGATGCTTATCGTACACTCCATCCTAAAGGCAATGGTGCTACTTATCACAGATTTATTTATGCCACAAGAATTGATATGTTTTTTTCTCAACATTTGTATCCCATTCATTGTAATTCTCAGCCTTCAGAATCATCACAATATTCTTTTTTGTACCTTCAGTTTGCATTCTCTTCCTCCCAAGATTTTTTCAATTTACAACCGTTGGAGATTAAATATGTCACTTCTTGAGAATCCTTCCCTTTTTTTTTTTTTTTTACAAATTGAAGTTTTTTTTTTTGCCAATAGAGAGTCCATTTTTTGCGCCTACACCTCTTCATTAAGTTGGTGGCTGGATACAAGAAGGGACCTGAAGAAAGTCTTTCTTTCTTTTGGTAAAGCTAAGGCTAATTCTAATTATTTACGATACCTTCTTTTGAGAAACCAGTTATATAAATTGTAGTCCTTCCTCCTGGCAATAAGCATGATCTCACTTCTCAAATTCAAGCAGTTAAAGAGCAGATGAAATCTTATCAATATGATAGAGCTAAATCCTTAAATTAGAATTTAAATATGGAACCAAAAAACCCAGCTTCAGATCCTTTTGAGGCCTGTAAGCAAAGGCTAGAGAATACCCTTATGACTCAACTTGTTTCTCCCACTGGGAATTTGGTTAACAAGGATTTAGAAATGTTAGCTATAGTTCAACAATATGTTAGTGATACTTTTCAGGACAGGTCTGATCAACCTTTGCCTGATTTTTCCAGTTTCACTGTTCCACTTCCTCAAGTTCCTATCTCTCATATGACCTCACTACTCCAACCTATCTCTCCCCTGGAAGTTGAGAAGGCCATTTCACAATTAAGTAAAGATACTTGCGGGTTAGATGGTATCCCTAATGAGTTTTATAAACCTTTTCTTTTTCTACATGATTTATTTTTTGCAGAAAGTATTTAATTTTTGTTGTTTTCCGCTAATTCTCAATCAGGGTTTAGCACCTCTTTACTTTTCTTCTTATATAAATCAGGAAATAGATCTTTATTATCTAATTGGAGGCCTTTGAGCTTGTTAAACAGTGATTACAAGATTTTAGCCAAAGTCCTCAATAATAGATTATTATTGGTAGCAGATTGTCTTATACATCTGCTCAAACTTGCGCTATCCTAATAGACGATTCAACACAATTTATATCTTTTACGAGACTTATTTGAGCTTAGTCATCAGGCAAAATTTCTGGATATGTTATTGCCCTAGATCAGGCTAAAGCCTTTGATAGTCACACACTTATTTATTTTCCTTACTTTTACGGTATGGTTTCCCAAAACCTTTTGTACAATGGATTTCTACCTTATATGAGAATGCTACTATTGTACCCATGATTAATGGCCTTTTGGTACAGATATCCCTATCTCTATTGGAGTAAGACAGGCGCCTCATTAAGTCTGCTTCTGTATTCTTTTTGTTCTGGACCCTGTAATTAGGCAAATTTTATGGGACACTAGTATTATTGGCTTAGCTCCCTCTACTTTACCACTTGAGAAAGTTACTCAATATGCAGATGATGTTACTTTATTACTTAAAGATATCCCTTCTTTTACCAATGCACTACTAATATTTTCTCACTTTTGTGTACTATCAGGAGCTCAGATTAATATGGAGAAAAGTTTAAATTTTTTTTTTTTTTTTTTTTTACACCCTATGATTTCAGTTCCTTCAGATGTTTTGAGTATTCCAGTTGCTTCTTCCCCCCATAAAATTCTGGGTATTTGGTTTGGGGCGGGAGATTTGGCTTCCTATAATTGGGAGAAGCAGCTATACATAGGAGAGTTTAAGATCCATCGTTGGAAAGGGTGGAAGTTTGGGAAGGAAAAAAGGGTAGTAATTATTAAACAATTTTTGTTGCCTATTTTTTTATATTTAAGTTATGTATTCCCACCACCTCTTCATCTGGAAACCAGAATACTTAGTCATTTTTTTAGATGCTGTGGGGAAACAGATTGAACCTTGTATGAAGGGATATTACTTATCTACCTATTACTAAAGGAGGGTGGCAATGATTAATCCCATTGTTTTCAATCATTCCTTATTTTTATTTGAATCCTTTTCTTATTTTTGGTCTCCTGCCACTATGACCTGGCAGTTTTGGTCTCAATTTTTATGGTCTAGGTATTTGGATAAATGTCCTCTTTTATCTCCAAAAATTCTACTGTCTGACTCTTTACCATCTTATGGTATTACTACTTTAAAAAATTACAGCAGTGGAAAATTGCTTTTCCGCACCTACTTACTCTTTCCAGAAAACCCTTTTACAATTTCATTGTATTTGATGTTCAAAAAAGTGTTGTTCTCTTTCCAGAATGTGTACTCTCTAAAATGCTTTTTTCATTAAGAAAGTTGACAGATTTTAGGGTCCCCCCACATATTTGGGATATTGTCTGGCTCTCTATGCAAGGAAGATTAGGGTTAGGGTAACTTGAAATATAAACCCAGTACAGAAAGATTCTGCTTACGGACTACCTGTATAACCTGTGAAGAAACTATGGTGCATTTTTTTGTTACTTGCCCTTTAGTCAAAAATTTTGGCAGGACACTGCTATACATTGAATTTACCCTTTTAGCTCATGTTACATATCAAACCATAGTTTTGGGAGATTATACAGGGATATATGCTTATTTCATAAAGTACCTTAAATGTTTTTTTCATTTGCACAATATTATTTATGGCAATCTCTGCTAATTTGTTCTACAGCAGCAAACAGTATTATTTAGTACCATGTTTTTACAGACTGAAAATGGGTTAGCTTCTGTAAAATCTAGAGATGATGTTAAATTCTCAAAATCTAAAGTTGATTCTTTTTGGCAGAATTTTATTCGTGTGTGATAATGGTACTATTGTTTGTTATTATTCCTTCTGTATAATATTGTATTCTGATTGTTTTTGTATTCTATTGTGATTTTATGTTTATTTTAAATAAAACTTCCCCTACTCTTTTCAATAAGTGCCATGGGATCTTTAACATCCACCTGAACTACCACCAATCCAGGCAGATGGGACCTCGGTTTAACGTCTCATCCGCTTAGTGCAACCAAAACAGTGTACCGACTGTGGGTAATAGTGAGCATAAGGGGAACCTCTCAGTGATGCAGGAAACCAATAAAGAAGCTCCTAAAACCACATTTGAGGCATCACTGGAGTATTCAGCCACTGCTCTCAATCCAATCATAGATGGTAAAGCAATACATGGGGGAATAAACTAGAACCAAGGGCCAGTCCAAAGACCAATCGTTTGACAGCAATGGGGTCGGGTCAAAGCAGCAAACGGCAACCTCGAGAGGGAAGAAAGAACCCACAGTTAACTCGGAAGCCATCTCATGAGACCCAGAAGAGATTAGGGAGCAAAGCACTTCGTTCTTTGATGGCTTGGGCTGGGGAAATCGAAGGAACATCATTCCCCCTGGTGTTGGATCTGGAGCACTGCAGGGTAACACATCCTGAAGCGAATATTGGCGGCCAAAATCTTTGATACCACCCGATGGAAGTCTCTCCTCCTCTGACGCACAGTAGCCAGTAAATCTTGGGTGATCCTGAGTCACTCCCCTTCCCAGGTAATATCTTTAATGTCCCTTGTTTTAGAAAGGAGGTGCTATTTATCCAAAACGTTAAGGCATCAGAAAATGAAAGGCCATGGGGCAGCATCAGGAGCAGGCATGGGACGTAGCGATCAGTGGGCTCTCTCGATGATAAAAGCAGGGCCACTAGGCAAGGGCTCCACCATCTTCTCACACAATTTCTGAGCAAAGAGAATACAGTTGGCACCCTCAGCATGTTCAGGTAATCCCAGGATGACCAGGTTGTTGCGCCGGGTATGTGCTTCAAGGTCCTCTAGCCACTCCTCCAGTCTTTTGTATCGTTGCCTTAAGAGTAGAAAGTTCTGGGTCAGCCTTTGCCCTCCATCCTCTAGGGAAAAGTGCAGGCCCACTGTCTCCCACTCTCTCAGGACAGGGCATCAACCGAGCCCTGAAGCTGCTGCAAGGAGTCAGTAATAGTGAGCAAAAATGATTTTTAGCAGCTCCAACTTCGCCAGGAAGTGCTCCTCTGTAAGTGCCCCAGCCGCGACACTGGCTTTTTACCGTCTGAGACTTGGGCTGCTTGAGGCCTGTGGTGTAGCTGGTGGAGTGTGCTTTGGGGTGGAATTTTCATGTCAGCACCCATTTTGAGCTGTAGTGATGAATATCAAGCTGCTAGTGTTCTGCCACAAGCTGAATAGCAAACTGAACGAATTATCCGCAATAAGCAGTAAAAAAAATAAAAAGCTTAGTGATGGAGGGCAGGACAGATGCAGAGATGCGCCGCATCAGGCAGCCATCACATGACCCTCTCTACAGCTGATGGTACTTATGTGTTAATATACATCTTGTCGCCGAGACAGTGGAGAACATATACTACTCCTTGAGTATTGCAACTTATGTGGGACCTGATGGGGTACTGTTTGCTAGTGTTGGGTGCTTGAAAAATTCCATTATGGATATGTGGCTGCATACGGAACAGTGTCAGCAGGGATACATCCCTGGCTTGAGTGGCCCCAACAGCAGTTGTCCATGAGGGGGCAATGGAGAACTCAAATCTTGATAATCTGTATGGACCAGTTTGGACCTTACATTCACAGCCTTCTTGGAAGTGAAGATGGGTCTATTGGTAAAATCCCACTCTGATGGGTGTGTTGTCAGATGTTTGTTTACAATCTTTCTCGCCGAGGCATTTCCTGGCAATGAGTTATTGAAAACATTTCTCTATCAAATGATTCCTGTGTCTTCTGCCTTACTATTAGTGCCTGGTCCCTAGTGACTTGGTTTGCTCTGTCAGCGGCTTGCCTGACCACTGTATGTTTATAACCCCTAGACATAAATCTGGTCATAATATTTATTTATTTGATTTGCTGACCAGGTAAGAACCTTAGAGCATCAAATGCCCATTTTCTAGGGGAACCTGGATGACAGCATAGTAGATAACACTGACAAAAGAACATAATATCTTGTCGCTCTTTTTGTAATCTTCCTCAGTGCTGCGTTATACTTGGCCCTTAACAGCTGATAAGAAAAAACTACTCACCATAGTAATGTTTCTTCTAGGGATCCCTCACTATGTTTACACTTTATGCAATCATCTTGGCCAAGAGTGACACCCTAGAGACAGAACCAATAAAATTTTTGAATTTGAATGTAGGTCGAACTGCAACCACAGTCCACTCTGGCCACTAAGATCTGTTTCCAGACCAGAGTGGAGTAAAAGCTAGTGAAATTAGTTAAAAGGCGATCTTTCTTTTAATTTTTTTATTTTTAAATAATTTAAGGAACAGCAAATAAACCAAAGACAGACTTAAGAAGAAATTTGTCATTTAAACCTTAACGACAAACTTAAAATTGTAGGAACTACAATAGCAAAGCTCAAGCAACCTCAGTGAAAAAGAACTGATTCTTACGTGAATCTACTTCATGTTCTGGAAGGGGAGGCAGGATAGGGAGCGTAAGCAGAGTGGAGGATCCCTTAAGAAGAAACATTACTAGAATGAGTAATTTTTTCTTCTAACCCCAAGAATCCCTCACTTAGATGGTTATGCTTCATGCAGACTCTGTAGCAGTATCTTGGGAGGCTGGATCCAGAACCTAGTTAGGAAAAACGGGTTCTACAAGACAGCAGTTCCAAAGCCGGCATTCTTTCTGGACTGTATGTCCACACAGTAGTGCTTAGCAAAGGTGTGTATTGTTTTCCAGGTAGCTGCTTTGCAAATGTCTAACTGTGGGTCACACTGGAAACAACGAATGGTACTGCCATTTGTGTAGGTGTACTCTATAGACCTCTTGCACAGTGGGAGGAGTTGGACAATGTGCTAGTGTAAATAATCCATGAAATGGCAGCAAAAGGGGAGATATTGCTAATGGGAGACTTCAATTTGCCAGATGTCAATTGGAGCACTCATACCACAGCCACAGCAAGGAGCAAAAGCATCCTGAAAGCTGTTCAGGGGGCGGGACTCAGACAGCTAGTGGTAGAACACACCCGCGAGGGGGCAATATTGGACCTGGTGTTCACCAACAGAGAAAGGGTAATGGATGTAGAAGTGTGGGGAGTCATCTGGGGTCCAGCGATCACAGTACAGTATGGTTTAATGTGAGGATAGTAGAGGAATCTAGCCACATACAGGTAAGGGTCATGGATTTCAGAAGGGTTGATTTATTATGTCCAAAGAAGCCCTAGGAGTAGAGTGGGAAAAGTGGATGTAGAGGAACAATGGGGACATCTTAAGGTAGCTATAACAGAAGCCACAAGCCTTTGTGTTAGGCAAACAAGTTGAGGAATAAAATGCCACTCTGGTTCTCACAGGAGGTGGCAGGGTGGATGAGGGAAAAGACAGCACTCAGACAATACAAAGAAACACAGAGGAAGAAGGATAGAGGAATGTATCTGGAAAAGCTAAAGAAGGCAGGAAAGCAATCAGAAAGGCCAAGGCACAGACAGAGGAAATAACAGCCAGGCAATTAAAAAGGAGACAAGACCTATTTTAGCTACATTAGAGAGAAGAGAAAAAAACAGGGGTGGGATTGCGAGACTAAAAAGGGAAGGGATGGGGGGTTCAGCAAAGGGGGACCAGGAAAAAGCAGAAATCCTGAACAAATATTTTTGTTCAATGTTCACAGTGTAAGGGGACGGAGAAGGACCACAGCTAGGTGTAAGAAGTACCACGGGGAGGAGTGCAGATACCAGTCCATTCACAGTAGAGGGAGTCTTAAAGGAATTAGAAAAACTGAAAACAGATAAAGCAATGGGGCTGGACGGAATACATCCCACAATTCTAAAGGAACTAAGAAAGGAGTTAGCAGGACCACTGACAGCCTTGTTCAACAAGTCATCAGAAATGAGTGTGGTTCCGGCAGACTGGAAGAGGGCAAATCTTGTCCCTCTCCATAAGAGCAGGAGTAAGAAGAGGAGGATGGTAAGTATACGCCAGTCAGCCTAACCTCAGTGGTTGGAAAACTGATGGAATCATTACTCAAGGAAAGGATTGTGACATACCTGGAATTGAGCAGACAGCAGGATCCGAGACAACATGGTTTCATGGCAGGCAGGCCTTGCCAAACAAACCTGATATAAATGGGTGACAAGGGAGATTGATCAGGGAGAGCATTAGATGTGGCCTACCTGGGTTTTAGCAAGGCCTTCAAAACTGTCCCACATAAAAGGCTAATAAACAAATCGAGCAGCCTGGGAGTCGGATCCAGGGTTGTTAACTGGGTTAGAAATTGGCTGAGTGGCAGGACACAAAGGGTGGTACTAGTAGTGAACAGAGTTCAGTCTGCAGAAAGGGAGATGACCAGAGGGGTGCCTCAAGGATCAGTGCTAGGCCCAGTCTTCTTTAATGTCTTCATAGGTGACACTGCAGAGGGGCTGGAGGGGAAGGTGTGCCTCTTTGCAGATGACACAAAGATCTGCAATAGGATAGACACATCGGGTGTGTGTGTGGAAAGAATGAGAAGGGGCCTGGGCAAGCTTAGAGGACTGGTCAAATGTAAGGCAGTTGAGATTCAATGCAAAAAAGTGCAAAATGATGCACTTAATGTCACGGAAACCCAAGAGAGGAGTACTCAGTGGGGGTGGGGGTTACTGTCGGCCACCAAACAGTAGAGGGATCTATAAATAATTATATCCGAGGACCTAAAGGTGGCAGAAAAGTATGAGAAGGTGGTTAGATGGGCTAGCGGGATGTTGTGGTGCACAGGCAGAGGCATCACAAGCAGAAAAAAAGGAGATGATGTTGCCACTATACAGATCGTTAGTGAGACCTCATATGGAGTATAGTGTCCAGTTTTGGAGACCGCATCTCAGGAAAGGACATGCACAGAGTAGAGGCAGTCCAAAGAAGGGCTAAAAATGGTACAGGGGCTGCACCAGAAGAAATATGAGGAGAGACTGAAATACCTTGATATGTATCTCCAGGGATGCAAGAGAGAGGGAGGATATGGTAAAGATATATAAATACCTTAAAGGGATCAATAAGGTACAGGAGGGTGGCATCTTTCAGAAAAACTTCTTAATGCTCTTTCTAAGGATGAGAGTACCCACTGGGTAATCAGATTATCTGACAATGAGGTGCTTTCCCAGATGTCTTGGTAATTGCAAGCAATTAGAAAAAGACAAAAACCAAAAGAAGACGGCATAAACTGTCTTTCACTAAACTGTCTCCATCCATCAAGTTATGAAAGCAGACAGTCTGGCTTTTCATGTCTGCAGCTGTAATGTGAGAGAACTGAATGAATACCTGTTGTAACTTTCTTACTACGTATGGATGGCATACTGGATGCATAGATGACTAAAAGTATCATCTGAAATACACTCTCTGAACACAACATGAATTGCCACTTGAAAATACATTTTCCACTAATGATTGCTGCATGTTCCCAAATAAAGATGTCAGGTCTCTGAAAAGCAAATTGTGTGTCTGGATTTATGCTGGGTTGTGGTGGGGTTGTTTGTGTATATTCTCCAAGAGAACATCCAGACAGGGTGATTGAGAAAGGAGTTGCTGTGGCACTTTATGTGAAGGAATGACTGAAGTGTGTAACGGAGAAAGGGGAGGAGGGTGGTACGGAGTCAATTTGGATGCAAATCCAGGATTCTAAGAATATTGCTCTTATAATGGGAGTGGTGTACAGGCCGCCATCTCAGACTGAGGAGTTAGACAGGGAACTAGCGGGACAGAGCAGGAGGACCTGCGAGAAGGGTAGTATGGTGACTGTGGGGGACTTCAACACGCCTGGAGTAGACTGGAGTACCCCAACAACCAGGAATAGAAGGGAGCATGTACTGCTGGTTGCTTTCCAGCACAGCTTCCTGCTGCAAATGGTCAGTGAGCCGACAAGGTTAGGGAATACCCTTGACCTTGTGCTGGCAAATGGGTACTTTGTGAGTGAACTTACAGTGGAGGAACCGCTGTCAGGGAGTGACCACCGCTCAGTATGGCTCACATTGTATATGGGCAAGGAAGAGTGGCTGCACAAGATTGGTGGACTTCAAGAGGGCCAATTTTGGTAGGATGGGTGAAATGGCAAAGGGTACCTATCAAGAATCCAATCTAGTATTGACGCTAACCAGAGGTGGGGCTCATAAAGCTGGAGACAGTGAGGCAACCAAACCTGCTGCAAGGCCCAGCAGAAAGCTAGGACTAAGAAACAGAGCTGGTTGAGCAAGGAGGTCATGGAAAAGGTTAGGAAAAAAAACTGCCTTTAGGAAGTACAATAAAACAAGGAGAAGGGAATAACAGGGAGCAGTACTTGATGGAATCGAAGGAGGTGACAAGGCCAGTAAGGGGAACCAAGGCATCTACGCAACTCAGGCTAGCACAAGGCATTAAGAAGTAGGAGAAGGACTTGTTTAGGTACATCAGGGAGAAAACGAGCTGGAAGGACCACATAGTAAGGATTAGGAAGAAGGGGGATTGGTTGGAAGCAGAGTGCGATGAGGCAAAAGCACTAAATGAGTACTTCTGTTCAGCATTTACTAAAGAGAAGAGGGGGGTGAAACCAAAGGATGGAGAAATGCCTGAACCAGGGGAAGGGGGTGACAGATGGGCAAAGCATCGAGGGCAGAGTTTTTGAGGGTTTGAATGCACTGAGGGTGGATATGGCACAAGGCCAGATGCCATCCACCACAGGGTACTGAAGAAGTTGGCAGAGGTCTTTGCAGGACCTTTGCCAGACCTATTTAATGCCTCACTACATTCAGGGTGTGTACTTGAGGACTGGAGCATGGCTCATGTAGTGCCCCGCTACAAGAGTGGCCCCACGGATGAACCAGGAAACTACAGACCACTGAGCTTCACATCCATCGTGGATAAGCTACTGTAGACTATCCTGAAGGAAAGGACTACAGGACAGCTGAAAGCATGGCTTCATATGGTGCAGATCCTGCCAAGTAAACCTGGTGGAGTTCTATGCCTTGATAACTAGGCAAATGGACAGGGGCCATGCAGTGCATGTGCTGTATCTGGACTTCACTAAGTCTTTGACTCAGTGACGCATGGAAGGCTGTGAAGTAAGTAAGTTAGGCACAGGGGCAGGTGCAAAGCTGGTCCAATGGTTATGGAACTGTCTTCAGTGAATGCAACAGAGGGTAGTTGTGGGTGGGTAGCTCTCAAACCCAAGGGTAGTGACAAGCTGTGTTGCACAGGGCTCGGGGTTGGGGCCAGTGTTGTTTGGCATATTCATTGCAGACATATCATTGGACATCAAGAGTAAGATCGGTCTGCTTACTGATGTTACCAAGGTAGGAGCTGTGGTGTATGACCTAGGGCCATGACAGGGGTTACAGAATGATCTGGCAAAGCTTCAAACCTGGTCAGACACCTGGCAACTGTGATTTAATTCCAAAAAAGTGTTTGGTTCTGCATTATGGGATGTAGAACCCAAGGAGGAGTTACCAGATGGGGTGAGTGCAGCTAGCCCAGACAGAGGAGGAGAAGGATCTGTGGGTGCTCATTACAGGGTCAATGAACAACTCAGCACACTAAACGAAGGCAGCTGCAAAGGCCAAGAAAATTCTGGGTTGTATTGCAAGAGGTATATGCTCGAGGAGGTAGGAGGTGATTCTGCCACTATATAGGTCATTATTCCGACCGCACCTGGAGTACTGCATGCAGTACTGGTGCTCGTATCTGAAGAGGGACATTAAGTTACTGGAGGGTGTGCAGCACAGGGAAACAAAGTTGATAAAGGGGCTGGGGTACTTATCATACGAGAGGAGGCTGATGGAGTTAAACAAGTACGCACTGGAGGAGAGGAGGGCCAGGGGGGACATGAGTGAAACCTTTAAGTACATGAAAGGAATAAAAAAGACAGGTGCAGAGGGGCTGTTCAAACTAAGGGAGGTGAGTGACACCAAGGTCCATGATATGAGACTGGATGGAGGAAGGTTCAGGAGTGAGCTGAGGAGGCACTTTTTTTTTTAAGAGAGGGTGGTGGCTGGGTGTTATGCTTTAGCAGCAGAATTGGTATCCGGTAGAAAAGTGAACCTCTTCATAAGTGGATGGGACAGGACAAGGGGGAGGGTCAATGAAGGGGAACGGTGGTAGTGAGGTGCAGATGCAGAATAAGGTGTGATAGCTGCTCATTCGAGCAGACTTGATTGACCGCTAGGCCTTTATCTGCTGGCAAATTTTGTATGTTCGTGCCACAAGAATTTCTCAATGAACCTTCCTTTTGCAAGTCACATAGCTGCAAGTAACTGCCATACCCGGTGAACCACACACAACAGAACATTGCTGCAATCACCTCTGGGAATTGGGGGGCATGGGTGCCACAGGCAAACAGTGATAATAGGGCAGACAAGCTGGTAGCATTATGTACTCGGGGATGTGGGTGGGCATAACTTTCTTTGGTGTCATCCCGTGGCATAGCTATGTGTCTTCCATGTATCTTTTAATATTGTGCATCCATCTTTTTGCCATGCTGGATACCTCTTACATTAGACCTCCTCCATGGTGGTGTAACCCACAGCTCCAGCGTGTGTCTTGTCATCACAGAAATTTGTTCTATGACAGCCATTTATGAATAGAGAACAGGTTATCACGTGCTGCCATAACCCACCTTGGTACCATGCCACCACTGGTTACAGGCATAGTGTGCAGGAAGGGGCAACAGTAGCATCTTTGAATTAGGAGTAGCATATCACATAGGGCTCGGTGCAATTTAAGCCTTAGGGTTTGCCATAATTAACCTTGCGAGACTCGTATGGCATCCTACAGTCAGTCCCACAGACTTGGATAGCATATAGACAGCGTGGTCCGTCCTCCTCCTTCCAACTTCAAATCTGCCCTCTGTTGATACCTCCCTCCTTTAGACTTTAGTCTAAATGTAACCCCCATTACAAATGGTGTTTTACTAAAATGCCTCTAGTCTGTCTCTTTAAGATCTTCCAGTTTGCAGACCCCATTAGTCTGCTAAAAGAAAGGGAGATTGTGGGTTCTCATGCTCGAGTACCACTGAGACACTGATAATGTGCCTCGAGCTTGCTGGCACAAGCAGGCAAAGCAGACACCTTTGTTGGGTTGTACTGTTGATGTAACGTGTTGAATAGTATTGAAAAATGTATGTTATCTAACCTGTTTCCCTTGAAGCTGGGACTTTGTGTGTTTTTCCCCTTCCCTTTTGGATCAGAACTGCCTCTTGTATCTAATCAGGAAGGAGGGGCACTTCACATAGTGTATTAGGCAGCCAAATAGGACTGGAACTCTTTTGGGAGCTGTCTGCCAATAGACAGTATGGCCATTGACTCTGGGAAGTGAAGTCCAGGAGTGTGGCGTCTTTTCGCACCACTCGTAGGCGACAGTGAAGACTGGCACATCAAGCCCTCCAATAGGGTCGGGTGGTGCCCAAATTGTGATTCTCTTCCCTAACGACCGAGAAGGCATAGTCATTGTGGTTGTGAGAGAGGAAGGAGCTGCGGGCACCCGCGCTGTAGAGTCTTCGCGTGATGCGTGTGTGGAATGCAAAGAGTCGGCAATTGTACCACTAACGTAGTCGGACAGAATCCACTGTGGTTTGCAGGCAGAGGAGGCTGTACATGTTGCAGTTACCTACCATGCTCACCCTGTAGAGGACTGGAGAATCTGCTTCATTGTGCTCTGGCTGTCAGTAAAAGTGAAGCTGCATTGTGTTTTGCCGGTAGAGCGGTGAGATCGGTTGGTATTTACAGCAGCTGCCTGGTATGGTACCCCTCTGTGCTGTACTTATAAATGTGTGGAGAAGTGTTCTGATCACAGGCCTGTGTCCTGGGTGTTGTGAGAGCATTCTGCTACAAGAGTGATGAGTAAAGCAGGGTAACTCCTGTCAGCGGATCTATTGAGTGCAAGTTTGGTCTGTTTTCATCACTGGCTACACAAACTGGGCCTGCTGGCCCTGATTACAAATGTTGGTGTTGTATAGCTGTTTTCATCTTCAGGGCCCCAACCAGCTTCATCGAATTATGCTATCCCTTTATTGCCTGTGTACCCAGTGAGAGTAATTCATAGGGAAATTAGACTGTGCACAGTGCTCCAAAACCGTCGAGTGTTATGCTAATTAACTAGATTCTCCCTGCCCTTGTTATTGCCCCCCTGAATAAATCAGATTTGATTGTTTAGCAAAGAATAATGTCTGAACTGCGTGTTTGTGCAAAAATACTGTATAGTGGCTACTGCATTACTGAATCGTACTTTACTGGGGGTCCCCAAAGTAAAGCCTATCGATCAATCATGGGGTAAGTGTTTATTGTCAAGCTACTGTGGGTAATATGTATAGGCCACTAGTGGGAAGAAGGGGGCTTGCAGTGACCCAGAGGCTGTGACTAAGTCATTCCAGACTGTCTTAACCTCTAACCTCTGGGTGGAGCCACCTGCCACTGGACCTGAGCCCTCAACCTGTTAGCTGTTACACAGGCAGGAAAGTAGCCCTTGAGCTGCGCCACGGAGGGGTTACATAAATATCCACTCCGAGGTTGCCTAATTTATTTCCTTGAGTTACGTCAAGCCTGTAATCATGTCCATCTGGCCTATCCACTCCTCCCATGAAAACATTCTAAGATCTATCACCCTCGTGCCTTGCTTAGTAAATATTGCCCTTTGCACTCTCATTATTTATTATGTTGTGTATGCAGCCTTCTTCTTCCTGACCACTACCTGAATTTCAATGCCAGACAATCACGGTTTATGTGACCTTTATATATTGCACATCACATTAGCGAATGTCATGACTGCATTTAGTAACACCACCCACTTTTCCTTAACTTAAAGACCACATCTGCACCATCCTTATTGATTGGCCTCATATACTTATATGTATTTATCATGACACCCCTGTCCCTTCTGTCCTCCAGGGTGTACATATTCTGGTCTTTCAGCCTGCTGTCATAGTCTGTCCCTTCCATTCCACATTTCATCTTTGTTGCCATCCTCTGCACCCCCTCCAGTAGCCAGATATCATGCTTTAGGTATGGCCTCCAAAACTGCACACAGTCCTCTAAGTGCGGCCTTGTCAGCAATCTGTAGATGGGAAAGATCAACTCTTTTAGCCTAGATGAAAACACCCCCCGCTATGCACCCAAGCAGTTTGTTCGCTTTTGCAGCTGCTGTCCTCCACTGGATGGTGAACTAGATTCCAGCCTGGAGGACGTCTCCTGCTGCATCTGGGCCAAACATTTTTGCACTAAAAAGGCCTGAAGAGACATATGCCAGTGGATCCTGGTTAGGATGTTGCAGACCTGGCAATGGGTACAGGTGCATGTGTCGTGGTCTGGGCCCAGGCAAAAAAGGCAGGCCTAGTGTCTGTCCTTGGCAGGGATCTGCTTCCCGCAAGAGCACTTATAAAGGTGCCCAGTCGAAGTAGAGGAGATGTGTCGAACTTTCACGGAGATATTATAAAATAATAACTGTTCTTAAAGCTGAGGAACCAGTAGACAGCTGACAGCTGACTAACATGTTGTGGCAGCGGAAAAGAACTGGAGCATGTGGGGACCACCTACTGCCTTTATACGGAGTGACAGGGGCAGAGAAGATGCCAGGTGGGCGGTCCCACATTGGCTCTGCTAGAGAAAGAATTGCCAAGATCTTCCGCCAGGTTCGTCAGTCCTGCAAGTGTTACCTGCTGCAAGAGCTTCCTCTCAAGTAAGATCCTTTGTTCTTCTGTCACCTGGGCACTGGCTTGATCGCCTTTTCCACAGAATGTAGTGTACTATTACGCATAAGTCCTATTACTCTCTGTGTCCTATTCTCCAGCCAATTCTTTACCCAGGCTGTCATCTTGGGACCCACTCCAAGGCTGGCTAACTTGTATATTAATCTTTGTGTGGGACTGTGTCAAACGCTTGCTAAAGTCTAGGTAGGCCATGTCCACAGCCCTCCCTGATCTACTACTTTGGTCATCCAGTCAAAGAAATCTATCAGATTTGTCTGGCATGACCTTCCGCTATGAATCCATGCTGCCTTGGGTCCTGAGCCCTCTGGCCTCTAGGTACTCAACAATTCTTTCCTTCAGAAGTGATTCCATCATTTTCCCTACCACTGAGTTAAACTAACAGGTCTGTAGTTTTCTGCTTCTGCCTTGTTCCCACTTTTGTGAAGTGGAATCACATCTGCCCTTCTCCAGTCTTGGTGACCATCCCATCCCCATGATTTGTTAAAGAGAGCAGTCAGTGGTGTCACTAGTTCTACCCTTAGTTCTTTTAGAATTCTGGGATGAATCCCATCAGGCTCCATTGCTTTGTCCACCTTCAGTTTTAAGAGTTATTTCAGAGCCCTTTGTTCTGTAAATGGGCCGGTATCAACTTCTGTATCCAGAGTGTTTCTACTGTTTGTTTTAGGTACCTCTCCGACTTCCTTTGTAAATACTGAGCAAAAATATTTGTTTAGTATCTCTGCCTTTTCACAGTCACCCTCTGCCCACCCTCCCTCCCTCTTTATTAAGCCTCACTAACCCTCCTTAGTCTTCCTTCGCTCCCTGATGTACCTATGAAAGGTTTTATCCCCATTCTTAACTGAGTTGCTATCTTTTCCTCGGTTTGGGCCTTTGCTGTTCTGACTGCCTTTCTAGCTTCCTTTGCTTTAACTTATACAGTTCTCTGTCCTGCTCCTTCTGTGATTCCTTGTACTTCCTGAATGCTTTCTTTCTCTTGAACCTTCACTGCCACTTCCTTTGAGAACCGTAGTGGTTTCTTACATCGTTTCATTTTGTTAATTTGCTTCACACAAAGGCTTGTTACCTCTGTGATGGCAGTTTTATAATTCCCATTGTTCTTCCACCCTCCTTCCTGCCCATTTGCTAGTGCATTCCTTAGGCACTCACCCATTTTGGCAAAGTCAGCCCTCCTAAAGTCCAGTACTTTTGCCTTTGTATGGCTTGACTCTATTGCTGTGTTTATTGTGAACCATACTGTTCGATGGTCGCTAGTTCCCAGATGGTTACCCACTTCTACATCTGTGATCCTATCTTCATCTCCATTTGAGAGAACCAGGTCTAAGATTGCTCCCTCTCGAGTGGGCTCCAATACTAGTCGTCTAAGGCATTCCCCTTGTAGAGCATCTAGAATAACCACACTCTTTGAAGTGGCTGCTGCAACTGCACTCCAGTTAACATCTGGCATATTCAGATCACCCATCAGGAATATCTCCCCTTTTTCTGCCATTCTAAGTATTCTTTCCATCATTTCCTTGTCCATTTCCTCCCCCTGAGAAGGGGGTCTGTGGTTACAGGTAAGTATCTTTTATTAAACTTACTATTGTTACAATCTCAGTTCCATTTTGAAGCTTAGCCACTGAGGAGTGCAAAAGCCCTGACCTTAAAATTAGCATTTTGATGCCATAAGATGGGTACGGGGCTGTGGTGCTTTTTAAGAATGCCAGAATGATCAGGAAAGCGTCTCTGCCTTAACATATAATTCTTTAACTTTGCAGGCAGTTGTACTTGTTAAGGGGGGGGGTTATAGAAATGTAATACTACCACCATAACATGCACCCTTGCCGGCAAAATCACAGGCTTTTGTATTAAGGCAGATGCTCCTCTGGATTATGCTGGCATGCTATTAAAAGCACTGTGCCCTATTTTGCATCATCAAAATGTAGATTTTGGAAGCAGGGCTTTGACTGCTAAGCTCCAATACAGAATGGTGAGCATAGCAACAGTAAGTTAATTAAGTAAATAATTCACATCTGATTAACTCCTCTAAATCCTACCCTAAGTTCTCCTCCTCTCTGTGGGGTGACCTTACTTCAAGTTACTCATACCAGCTAATCACATCCTTCTCTCCTTTCACTTGTCCCAACTTGTTGACTGTATACTGTTCTCTAATTCACTATTCGCATCTTCAGCTAAGGATGTTATATTGCTGTAATTGTAATGCCTTTATATATTTACACTTATACAAATTCCTATCACTGCATACTGCTTATGAATCTCTATTCCGCTATTACCGCTGGATTTTGGAATGTGTATTTGTACTTTCTGTTTATATATATTTTGCTGCTGTATTTTCCCACTTCCCTTTCCTCCGGTTTACTGCTATGTAATATGTTTTACTTACATGTGTGTGTGTGCCTTAGAAAATGGGTAGGGAAATTGCAGCAATATCATTAGCTGAACAGTATCACATGACCCTGTGTCTATCAAGCATGACATAAACCTGCACTTTACCCCTCAAAAACAATTTTTACATTTTATAAGATAGATAAACCACTCTAAGGTGTGCAGTCACTTTGATATACGCGCCTTGGGGGATGATGCACTCGGCCTGCAGACTTATGCGTAACAGCGCACCAAGGTATGTATATCAGAGCGCAACCGCACACCTCAGAATGGTTTATCTATTACATATATATATATATATATATATATATATATATGTGTTATATATAATGTGTTTGTATGTATATTTATTGCTGTATTCCTCCCCAACCCAGGTTGCACCTGGAAACAAGTCTCGGCTCAGTGTGCCCTCCTGGTGAAACATTTCTAAATAAATAAAATAAATATAAATCGCCGGGCCCAGTGGCACTAGGAAAGTACTCATACATTTCTGTGGAAGACTTAGGTTCTCTCTGTTATGCTGACTCATACTCCGGGCCAAAAGTGCGGGAACGCTGCAAAGGGAACAATGATACAGAAGGTGAGTGCTTCTTGTACCTCTGTGTTAACGCCTCTTTTGTGGGATCAAGGGTAGGCCTGATGTCATGAGTAGCCTTGAGACATCTTGCACTGGCACAGATTTGGCGTGTGAGGGTCATGATCAGGTGAAGGAGGTGGGTGGGTTCACAAGGGGAAAGGCTAGCAAGATCAGAATGTAAGGTGACCTGAGTGCCACAATGATATATGAGGCCATCCAGGCTTAGTGCCCCATAAAATGCAGAACTTTCTACTATCATTACTTAGTACTGGAGGGAGAAACTTAGCCCTGTTGAAATAGGGAGCAAGTCCCCAGGAAACACAGCTTCACCCACAAAAAAGTCTTGACTCCATCCATCTGAGACTTTATTTTAGAGGGAGTCTTAATTAAATGACTTGGGGTGGAAAGACTGTTGTCATTGGGGGATGTTGCAGATTTTCAGGGGTACTGGGTCAATCTTCCGTATGCAGTATGGAGTATTCAAATCCCTGCACCACACACAGTGCGGGGGAATAGAGTGACAGGGTACAAAACAACGCAAGGAAGCAGGGGTGTGTGAATCCTATTGCTGCCTGTCTGAGGCAAGAAAATTTCATGGAAGGACAAGTCCAAAAAGAGAGCTAATTTCATTATAATGAATAGGGGCAAGTGAAAATTAAGCTACAGTCATGCTTGGGAAAGTCCTAAAAGTTTTGATTTGAACACACCTAGAAGGAAGAAATGTTGCAAGGGTGGTTTTGTACTCTGTCGCACATGACTGATAGGCAGTTATGCAGAAGATAAGACCTCTGCTGGGGAGGTGGCCCACTGAGCAGCTGCCGTGGTGCCGAGGGATAAGACATCAGCAGTAGAGGGATGCTGTGTGTCTGTGGACCAGGGATCAAATCCTGGTCCCAGATCACTGGTGCTGGTTGATTTTTTATTTTTTCATTTGTTACTTTGTGTGACTTTATTTTCCCCACCCATGTTTCTGCCCATCCCTGTAGCATACTCGCTTCCCCAAGTTGATTATTTAAATGGGGATGACAGAGTTGACTGCCGTGTTCGCCCGATGTTGTTTTTCACCATTCGGCGAGCTCTGGAATGTGCTTGCTGTACTGACAGCGCAGTACATTGCTGTGCTATTTTTGTTTTGGGCATGATGCCCTCTTGCCATTTTCAGGTCATTGTCTGGTCTACATTCAGTCATGTGATCTGGAATGCTCAAATTTAGTTGACTTGGAGGTGTAAATCGGGTCTTTTTTTTTAGTTTGACTGAAGACTGAAAGATTTGGGACTCCTGGGTAGTGCACACACTTTCTGTTTTATTTACTGTATCCGTGTAAATTTATGTTGCAGACAGGCTTGTTATCTGGTTTTTCCCTTCTCTCCATCTGTGTCTGTCTGTCTTTTTCTCTCTTGTCCAAAAGATCTGGCAACAAGGAGAGTACTTCTGGAAAAAACTAAAGGATCTCCTCCCAGGAGGCCATAGGAGTAGTTCCCAGGGAGCTTAGTTGGAGAGCTTCTATTGAAAACAAATATTTGGTTTATGTTACAGTTTCTTTATGCAGTTTATCCCAGGCTCAGATGCACAATGTTGTTGACAGTGTTGCCCTGCAAAAACCCAGTTTTACAGCTGGAAGGACTCGAGTGTAGGGAGGTCAGGTAACTTGCTCAAGGTAACACGAAAAGTCAGTGACTGTAAGGATTCAAATCTAGGGTCTCCTGGGGCACAGTTCTGTGCTTTTACCATGGGACCATGCTGGCTCCTTTCTTGTGACTCGCAAGGCATGGTTCTGGACCTTGGCGAGCTCAATTGCTTCTTTTATATCAGAAATTTTGAATGTTGACCTTACGAAAGGTTCTTTGTGGAACTAAAAAGAGGCTACTTGCAGAGTGCATTGGACAGCCAAAATATTTATTTTGACATTGTAATTAGCAAATAACTAGGGCCAGAGGTTAACTATACATAGTAAGGTTTTTTATGAGGATCATGGCAGTGGTGGCTGTTTCTTGCCAATACAGAGCTTGTAAGACTGGTTGCTACAAGGCACTTCCTTTTCTGAGACAAAATTAGCTACTTTGTCCCTTGGTCTTGCCATTGGTCCCTCACTTTGTGGTCATGTTATCAAACCATGCAGGCTGTCATCAGCTGTGAATTTCTTCCTTCACAAGTTCCATTTTCAGCATGCCATTGAGCCATCTCTAGAATGGAAACAGGGTGGAGTAAACCAGCACTTCGCAGAGAATGGGGTTTTTGAAAAGGAAAGGTGGACCTTCCGTCGCTCTTACACAGAAAAATGAAAAGCGCTCAGCCTGGCGGGTACACTACCATTTTAATGTTAAAAAATGAAACAGTGAACAAGTGTTAGGGGTGCAAACCAAACTGTCCCACGGGAGGCAGCCAGTACAAGAGCAGCTTGCATATTTCTATAACCAACTTTGATATTCATATGTCGCACAGCAGCATAAAGTTTTGGAACACTGTACAGTAGTAGCCTTTCAGTTCAAAAACAAGTGTATCACTATTGTGCAACATACTCTTTTAGCTGTCATATGGATTAGGCTGCTGTCTCTTAATAATTTTGTTTCTGCCTGTATTACCCCCTTCCTGATGCCACATGCAGCTTACACAGAACATACAGATAACAGTCCTGATTTTAATTTCACACTTATGGCTCAACATAACTCAATCAGAACAACAGAAAATAATTTCAAAAAAGGACTTCTTTGGGCACTTGGGAGTGGGATTTCTCCAAAATATTAGCAATGGCTGCATCAGAATCATGGAGTACATTATTAACAGATGATTAGAACATTGTGGATGAGTGCTGCAATAGAAAGTTTGGAATGGGCTACATCCGACATCATGGAGGGATATTACACTACAACTGTTAGCAGCTGACAACAACAGGGAATAGAAGTCGGGGCTTGGGCACACATTTAATAAATAAGCTGCATGTGGCATCAGGGAAGGGGCTAATACCAGGCAGAAAGAAAATAATTAAGAAACAGCAACCTAATCCATATGAAAGCAGAAAGATAATGCACTATCGGCAGATTGCAGTAAAGCAGGGATCAGTACGATTGACACTTTACCGTCTATGACAGGTTCATATCCAGGATGAAAAAGACCGCTTGACATAATACCGACAAGCTGTTAGTGAATGTGTCATTTAAAACATATTTAAAAGATATTTCTGGGTGTAGCAAAGATAATTCGGAAGAGTTTTGATGTGTGCACTGCAATGTTAGGCAGTTGTTTCATTTGGCTGCATTATCACAGTGAAGAAACATCTTTATTTCATTTATCATTAACCTGCCTCAGCTGAAGGGACCAGATTCTAACAATACCTAGTGATAGTCTCATATTTATATATTACAGTCATTGCATCGGCCCCCCACAAAAAAAAATCTAGTTCTCCGCTAACAGAATAACGATGTGTACTGATATTATTTATTGGGTAGTTAGGTAGGCAGGAATTTGTCTTTTTTTCTTTTCCAGCTTTCCGTGTATTGCAGAAACTGCTGGCCATGAACTTTATTAAATCAAGCAGATCCTGCTCAACAAACGTGCTCGAGTGGCAAAAACTGTGCGGACTGATGTATAGCAATCAGTCAGCAGCCTTGTATAGAATTTTTTCTCTTCTACTGTCCCTGCAAATGAAATTGCTGAACAAGTAGAATTACAGTGTAGTATGGACATGGAGAGAGAGTGAGGTAGGGGTATTAGTGTACACCTTGTGTAAAATCATTAGTTAAACAGGGGCATAACCAGGATTTGGTGGTGGGGTTCCCAAACAATTCTGAGGGGTCTAGGGTCATGCCCCCCTGGAAAATGTTGAAAATGTAGGTGTTATATGGTGCAGTTTTGTGAATTTTAGGCAATAATTGAGTGGCTAATTCATTACTGAGCACATAGAAAATACAATTTTTTTGTTTTCACTTAGAGCTTTTAAATAAAGTTACATCATAATTAATCCATCACAGCTCATCATCAGCTCCCTTGACTGTTGTTTTTTTTAAATCAGTCTCATCAAACGGTGACCAGAAAAAAATACTAGCTAAACGGGTCACCAGGCTTAATAAATCAATTCATGAGAGCCTCCGTTTTTTCCACACTATGGCCATTCTCAATCAGACATCAGCCCAGTTGTTCTGACATTGAGCTCATTAAAGTCTGTGAATCGGAGATTATATTCCCATTGCCAGATGATTGGGCCTCATTGAGCCAGGGGAGTCAAACTCCAGAATTTGTCCCTTATTTCCCCCATCATTTTCATTGGGGGGGGGTTGGCCCTATAATTGCTGGCCATGCCTGCAGTTGCTACTTGATGATCTTCCCAACTTGGCATGGCTGCCTCCTGGTTTGCCTACACTTAGTCAGTGGCTCAGGCAACAGAGATCTGAGCCTCTTCTCTGCTCTGCTTTTAGCTGCTGCTCAGGCTCCCCCCCCCAATGCGCTGACTCAGTCCTCCGCCCACACTATGTCCCAAATGCACCCAGACTAGTGCTGCACAATGGGGTTTGGCTACCTGCAGTGCCACTGGCAAAAATGCCGAGCCTCGTGTTCTCACGCAGCACTTCTCCTAGACCAGCCGAAGTAACTAGTTACCTCAGCCTGCAGTGGGAAAGTGGCGCTTCTGTGCACTATGTGCATCTTCTCAGCATCTCTGCATCACATGACGAATCCGAATGCAGTCCTGTGATGCAGAACCAAGAGTCCTCATGTGTTCTTGGTGGATGGGAGGTGGGGCGCTTATCCATCAGTCTACGGCATGCCCTGCCTACAGCCTTCCACTCTGGACATTTAATTAAAAGTACAACAGCTGCCGCAGGGGAGAGAAATGGCACCGCACTGCAGGTCTGACCCAGCCGACATCCACTGTGAGTAATCTTGGGGGGTTAAATGCTGGATAGAGTCAGGACGGTCCCGAGAATTTTTTCACGTCTAGACAGTGTGTGGGGCAAGTTGGGGTCCATCTGTATTGAAAAAACAGCCGAGGGAAGGTCTGCACTTAAATAGTTTGCACCTCTTAAACAAATAATGTAGAACTACTGTTTGTTAGCTGGGTTCTGACAGTGCACTGCACTGATGATCGATGTCTCCATCCACGCGGAGTGGATCCATCCAGACCCAAACAGCATCTCTGGAGATTCTCAGTGAGTGTCACTTCAGCTAAGTCTGTCAATTTTTTAACCGGTGCCACTCAGAATTAAAGTAGAGCTGCTTGGGAACACGACTACTCGCTCCCGAATATTCAAACAGCGTCAGTTCACTCCCAACGCCTCATTCCCACGGCTACTCACTCCTATGACATACACTATGTTTACATGCAGGTGGATTACTGGATAACTGTGCTCAGAGCAGACTCTTCACCATTTAGTTGCCTTCCTCTTGACAGCCTCCATCCTGTCCATGTTCTTGTGGAGATGGGGTCTCTAGAACAACACACTGTACTCCAGTTCATACCCTAGAGGAAAGGGGTGGGGGGGAGACAAGATAGAAACATTCAAGTACCTCTAGTGAATCAAGAAAGTCCAAGATGGTAGCATCTTTCAGAAAAAACATATGTACAAGAACAAGGGGGCACAATTTGAAGATAGAGGGGTCACGGTTCAGGGGCTATGTGAGGAAATATTTTTCCATGAAGGGTAGTGGATAGATGGAACAGCCTTCCAGAGGAAGTAGTGGGTTCAAAAACAATGGAAGAATTTAAGAATGTATGAGATGCACATAAGGCAGTTCTAGTAGGGGGTAGGAGGAAGTAAGCGGTTGGTTAGCTAGGACCTGCAGCTTATCCAAAAGGAAGGAAAATGGGCAGAATTGGTGGGCCAAGTGGTCCTTATCTGCTGTTAAAGTTTCCATGTTTATACCCGGTGGTCTTCTCCACCCTGTCACCCCCCAACCCCTGGGACTTACTGTTCGGGCCTTAGAATGTCAGGGTGCCTGGTCACTGGTGCGGGGGTTAAGAGGCTGGATGTCATCCTGCAGCCAAAGGAGGTCTTTCTCCTGCTTTTTTATTGCCCCTTCAGTAGTCACCCACATTCAGTGGCAAAATGAACAAGCTACACCTCTGGGCATTATCAAACACCTGTATTTGGCTTGTCTTGCTGTGCGCCAAGGCACAAAGGGTGGAGAACATTGCCAACTCAGAAAAAACGGGATAAAGACAGAAGAGAGAAAGAGCAAGGCAGGGATAGTAAGACAAAAGGCGAGTGTGTGTGGAAGAGAACCAGAAGAAGGCCGACATATTGAACACATACTTTTCAATTGAATGCAATTTTATTTATAAAAGGCACCTTACTACAATTCACGGCACCTGTACATAAAAACACATAAGAACCATAACATTCATAAAATCCAACCTATATAATCTAGAGATTTGCACAATTACAAATGAAGGCTAAAATTAAATAATATTCAATATCATCATTAAAACATAGGCTAAAGAGGTGTGATTTTAATTTGATCTTAAAACTTTGGACATTCAGGCATTCTGTTGTTCAATATGTACAAAGATGGGGCTGAAGATGGACCACAGATGGGGGATAAAGGTGACAAAGGAAGGAAGGTGGACAACAGCCAATAACAGAGGACAGTCCTTAGTGAATCAGCAGAACTAAAGATGAGCAAGACAGTGTGGCCAGATGGGGTGCACCACACTATTGAGAGAACTTAGGGAGAAGCTGACAGCACATCTGTGGCCCTGCTCAGCCTGCACTGGGAACAGGAAGATTCAGGGCACTGCAGGAGTGCAGATGTGATCCCACTTCATAAAAGTGGGAACAAGGAGGAGTTAGCAAAACTACAGGCCTGTTACTCTGACTTTGTTTGTGGGCAAGGTTATGGAAATACTACTAAAAGAAAGGATCATGGACTACCTTGTAACCAGTGGTTTGCAAGATCCGAGGCAGCATGGGTTAACAGGTGGGACATCTTGCTAAACAAACCTGATTGAGTTCTTCATCTGGGTGACCAGGGAGTTAGATTAGGGTGGAGTAGTGGATGTGGCGTCCCTGGATTTCAGTAAGGCCTCTGACATAGTTCCACATAGAAGACTGGTAAACAAGCTGGACAGCCTGGGAGTGGATCCAAAGGCAGTATAATTGCGTACAAAGTTGACTGAGTAACAATAGTCAGAGGGTTGTGGTAAATAGGATTTTATCAGAAGAAGGCAGGGTCGCCAGTGGGATGCCATGTGGGTCAGTACTAGGACTGATCCTTTTCGATGCCTTTACTGGTGACATAGCAGAGGGGCTAGAAGGGAAGGTATGCCAGATTGGATAACACAAAAATTTACAGAGTGGACATACTTAGGAGGTGGAAATAATGGGGGAGGACCTGATAAAAAAGCTGGAAGACTGGTCCATGGTATGGCAATTTGGGCTCAATGCCAAAAAGTGCAACATTATGCTCATAATGCACAGAAACCTGAGGGCAACATACAAGTTGGGAGTGGAGGTGTTGACAACCACAAAACAGGAGACGGGACCTGTGGGTAATCATATCTGAGAACCTGAAGGTAGCAAAGCAGTGCGATGAGGCAGTGGGTAAGGATAGCAGAATGATGAAATGCAAGGGAGGGTACTACAAACAGAAAGAGGAGGTGGTGTTACCCTGTACAGATCAACGGTGAGGCACAACCTAGAGTACTGCATCCAGTCGTGTGGATGAACAACATACACCACTCCTAAAACTACTGTTACAGGTGAGTAGCCTGTGTTTCTAGGGACATAAGAAGGAAAGCTGGAGGGAGGGAACAGATTTCAGATGGATGCAAGGTGATAGCAGAGGCCACATGGCCAGCAGAGGAGTAGGGAGGGAATGTAGGTGTGGAATCTGTGGAGCAAAGTGAATAAGAAGATCATGGAGCAGGGGATAGCAAGGAAGAGATAAGACATAAGTACTCAGACCAGTATTTGACAAAGGCAGCTCAGTGGGCCTGGTGACATGTTAGCAAAGAAAGGTGGACTAAGAAGAGTAGCAGGGCAGTGATTGGTACTCCTTCAGCCCTGACAGCAGACTCAGGGCTCCACTGCCCTGCACACAGATGTCTAAACCTAGACTTCCATGTCATCCTACTCCTTAGCCCCACTTGCCATGTCCTCAGGCTCCTGAACCCTTTCCTCTGTCCTGACATCACCTCCTCTGGCCCCCCAACACCATACAGGCAGTATCCTGTGCCATCCCCAGCCCTGACAGCAGTACCCTGAGCACATGCTGCTGCCCCATTTGCATCATAACTCCTGACTCCTAACTCCCCTTCTCACTTCATCAATATTTTGTTTCCTCTCTTTTTATATCTCCTCACTTACTTACCCCTATCTTCCCTCACTTGTATATATTTGGGCGCTTCCCCGTTCTCCTTCCTGCTTTCACCTACACCCCTCTCAGGCACTTTAACTACCACTCAGTAGTTGGCAGCTGCATGCCTCTGGAAGTTGTTATCCATTTTTCCCCAATCTTATCCTACCCCTTATTCTCCTATCCACCCTTCTTTGCTCTTGTCAGCTCCTACCAGATCCCAACTCTCATCACTTAGACTTCCCAGCACCCGGATCAACCCTAGGGCGAGGACTGCCCTCCCTTAGTGACTTCTGTCTGAAATTAGAGGTCCATCCCTCTCGTAGAGTCAGCTGTGGATCCCGGTGTGGCCTGCCCAGAATTGGAATGTGAGGAGGTCCCTGGGCCCTCGTTGCCTCCTCAGCAAGCCAGGTTTTTCCTTGGATTTTATGCCTTCTCCCTCTCCCTTCCCTGCAGAGCCCGAGCATGCAATTATGCCAGGGATGTCTGCAGCTGACTCCTGTCCCACTTCTTTGAACCCTGAGCATTGCAGTGCCTCTGGTGTCCACCAGGGGTAGATGCGGTGCTGGGCTTAACCCTGGATCCCCTCAACCACTGAGAGGAAAGCAGTCCTCCAGATGCTGATCTCTCGACTCCTGTGGACCCCTGGTGGCCCAGGCTCCTTCCGAACCGGGTTGCGGCATGGCACCAGATGTGGCATCCAGTGCCTCAACACTCAGTGCCACCAGGCTGGCTGTCTTTTATCCATTATCCAATCTTTGTTTTGTATCATTGTAATACTATTCTTGACTGCTGTAATCTGTTTTGACGTGAAACCTCTGTAAAAGAGTATCGGACTCAAAGGTCTAGTCCTAGATCTGGAGATCACATCTCAAGAAGAACACACAGAAACATAGACTTTGATGGCAGATAAGGACCTCTTGGCCCACCTAGTCTGACCACTTCCCTACCTAGAGGATAAGCAGCAGATACTATTTAACAGACAGCCTATTTCTTCCACAGACAGAGTAGAAGCGGTTCAGAGAAGAGCAACAAAAATGGTGCTGGGGCTGCATCAAAAGTTATTTGGAGGGAGACTCGAAGATCTTTATATGTATTCCCTGGAGGAGAGAGAGAGAGAGAGAAAGGGGGATATGATAGAGACTTTCAAATACCTCATGGGTGTAAATAAGGTACAAGAAGGTAGTATCGGTAAAAAAAAAAAAAAAAAAAAGGGTATTCCAAGAACAAGGGGCCATGACATAAAAATAGAGGGGGTATACTTAGGTAATGTGAAAGTATTTTATATGGAAAGGGTGCAATGGAGCAGCCTCCCAGCAGAGGATTAAGGGCAAAATGGTAGGGAAATTCGAAAACCACATTGGACAGACATAAAGGAACTCTAGTGATAAGAAAGAGAGGGTAAGACGCTGATCATTTAGAATCTCCGGTATATGAAACAGGTAGAGAAAATGGGCACACTAGGTTGGCCAAGCGGTCCCTAGCAGCCATCAAATTCTGTTTTTTTCTATGCAAATGACTGTGCGGTGGATTCTGAGGCCCACATAGCCTTAGCAGCATGCTTCCTGACCACCACCACCACCACCACCCGGTGGAAGGCTCCACAGCAAGCCAGTACTCACGGTGAAGCCTTATCAGTGAGCAATACAGTGCCAACACCACCTCTTTCCCCTCACTGATAATAACTTTCTAACATCCCACTAGCCATTCCCACTTTGTCACACTGCCCTTCCACTAAGCAACTCTGTGTGTGTGTGAGAGACAATGAACTGGCAGAGGAGACAGTAAGGCGAGGAGGCTGGCGGGGAATCAGACAGTCTTCCTTCGGCAGGGAAAAAAGAAACACACACTTAATTGCAAATAACATACTGCAAGGAAATAAAAACAAAGATCCTTTCTCTGTTCGTTATATACTGTATAAACGCTAAAAAAAAAAAAAAAGAAGAAATTAAAGCTTGATTACTTCAATTGGAGTACCTCTGTGGCACTTCACTTTTTAAACAGCCACCCTCCCCAAGGAAGGGAAGGGAAGGGATCATAATTTTCCCCCAAGGGGCTAGCCACACAATCCCTTTCTACCAGATGGTACTGCCTCTGCACTCTGTTTTATGATCTCTGAATAGGTGAAGCAGTCCATTGAAGTCCAGGGACTGTCAGTTTCAGGCACTGTTTTAGCTGTCTAAATGAACATTTTGTAAAATCAGACCATTGGTCAACTAACAGGGCTCTTGTTAGTTGACTGTTTGGTCCAGTTTTAAGTAATTTCCACTTAAACTGAAAAAAACAGTGTTAGAAATTTATGCTTTATAGACTTCAATGGCAAACAGCTAATGCTCTCCCTATACAGATGTCATAACATGGAGTAGCACAGGCATAGGGTGCATTAGTAGGTTGTAAAAAATGATCATCCAGCTAGCTTTTTTTCATATGTACTTTATCTTTCTGCACCTCTGCTGGACCACTTCTTCACTGTCCTCTGAGCCCCATCACTCAACCACCGAGGACTCACCATTAATAGCTTAGCATGGCAGGGTGCCTGGTTGCCAGTCGTAGCCTATGAGACTGGATGTCATTCTCTTGCCAGAGGGTTTTTCTCCTGCTGTTTTGTTGCCCTTCCAGTAGTGGCCCCCATGCAGTGGCATAATGAATGAACTCCACATCCATGGAGACATCTTCAAGTGCCTGTGTGTAGTTTGTCTTAGTGTGCATGAACTGTGCTACCATCAGGACAGTTACAGGTGCAGGCAAGCAGCAGGTCACACTACACCCTCACCCAAGGGAGGACAGCCTTGCAGTACAGCCAGGCCAAGGTCAAGTCTTCTACAAGAGAGCAGGTACAGACTGTAATGTTTAGTGAACAAATGGCTCTTACTCCATCTCCAGGCAGCAGCCAAGCAAATTTTGAATGCACAGCCTGACCTGAAACAAGCCATAAGGGCTATAGTGCCACTAGTGGTGTGCCCAGTAACTGCGTCAGGAATGCTCCCCCCCATCATTTATTTGTCCCATTCTCCTAGAGTAGCCCCCCTTATGATGGCAAACCCCGGACCCATCTCTCGCTATCCTGGGCCTTACCCCAACTACTTGCTTACCTCGTTGGGTGACTGTGTGCCATAGGGAGAGTGAAGCAGAGCAGGGTCACAGGCCATCATCCTGCCAATCAGGGTGTTTCCTCTTTTTTACGCCGTCCCCGAGGTTGGGCATTGATGGCATATCATGGCATGGGTGTGCCCTTTTGATCCTCCAGGAAGCATTTCTTGCCTCCAGTGGGTGGCAGGCAAGTAGCAGATATGCTGTGTTCCCCTTCCCAAAGGAGAGAGAGCTGCCTGTGGACGCATAATCCTCCTTCCCCCAGCTGACCCACAGTGATCCTGGCCTGTTTGCGAACCGTGTGTGCCAATGTGGTGGGTCGTGTGACACTCGCTGCTTCAACCTCTGCACCACTGGCCCAGCTTATAAGGAATAGTTTTGACAGCCTTCTGGTAACAGAGTGAAATGCAGGAAGCTTTCCACCACGAGAGGCACTTAGTTACCAGCATTATGCCCAGCATACACTGGGTAAAGGGCACAAACTAAGGGGACTGCCAGACATCCTTGGTGCAGTTCAGATAACAGTGGAGTGGCCAAGCCAGCCTGTCAGTGCAGCAGTGGTGCTGCCCATGATGCCAGTGACCCTGGTTTGGGAATGAGCCAGGATCATCGGGGACTGCTGGAGTAAAGAGGTCAAGCATCCCAGGGACATGCTCCTTCTTCTCCTCCTCTGGGAGGAAAACTTTCCCATTAGTTTACTGCTCGCTGGCTGACCACAGGTGGCAATGCAGCAGAGGAAGTAGTATGGGAGGGAATGATGTTGGCCAGTGACCCATGTTTTGCACACACAACTTCTGCATGTGCACTGGTCACTAGCGTGCACTGACATAATCTGGGATCTGGGAGAAAACTAGTAAACTGGCCCTGGTCTTGGCTCCCTATGAGGCCTTGTACACTTGGGACAGCTCTACCTTTGCGACCTGCTGTCCAATACATTGCTCAGTAAGGTATATCCCCAACCCATACATAATCTTGGGGGATCCAAGGCTCCATGGGGCAAAAGCAGAGTCAGGTAAGGAGAGGGTTGGCTGGTGGTAGAAGGAATCTGGGGCAGGCAGGGACTGGTGTGAAGGAAGGGATAAACTGACATTTAAAAGTGGTTTACCCTGTGGATGTGCAGGAAGTACAGGTGCAACTCAAGTGGGTTTGCAGATTCTGAAAGAATACAGGCAGGTTGATGGGCTCAATTCAAATGAATTTAGACATCACCTGAGGCACAGTCTTAGGATGAGTCCTAAAGGGTAGACTATCTAGATAAAGGTTAGATAAAGGGTTCAAGTACCATAGCTTGTTAGTGGTGGAGCCAGGTTTGGGAGCATTTGGGAGCCTGGGGAGCCATTCAGTCAATCATGGGCTCCACAATGGGCACTAAACAGTGAAAAAGATGGTGGTGGGAACGCTACTCACACTGGGGCAGCCAGGAGGAGCAACTGCCCCCAGCCCCCTAGCTACGCCACTGAGCTTGATGCTCAAATACCCAATGTGATTATGTGATTGCAACCAAAGATGGGGTCTTCCAAGGCCAAAACCGAGATTACAGGAGCTAACAGGTTTGAACGGAGGCTTGATCAAAAATTCCAGAACCAGGACTTACAGACAAGGGGGTTCCTGTGCAAAATACCATTCAGAAATCTGAGGGAACTCTCCAGTTGAGCCACAGATTTCCTGTCTATAGGTGCATGATAGGCTGAGAAGGTTGGCAGCAGTACTTTCACAGAGGAGTACTGCATCTCTGACTGGGACAGGAAGAGAGGATACTCCACAACATTCTGGATCAGACAGGTGAAAGGCCCGGGAGAACACACCTGACACCAGATGCTAAAGGGGTTCCTACATAAACAAATGGCGGTGGAGGAATTGTTTAACCAGGAAAGACACACTAAGCTGGGGCTCGTTTGCAGGTGCAACCTGGGAGCACCAGGAAGTTGCGACTTGTTCAGGGTCACACAGTATACAAGTGGGGGCTGTGGCATTCAAACCCAGGTTTGCAACTTACAGCCTTAAACCACTGTGCTATACTGCCCCAACTTCTCAATTTCTGAGGACATCTGAATGAAAATAATGTTGTCTAAACACAATATCTGCTTTTGCTGCTTCTTTACAGGGAAAGTTAGTAATAGGGGAAGGAGGTAGTATAGCAAGGTGGTTTAAACCTGAAGACCTGGGTTTGAATCCCATCCCACAGCCCCCACTTGCATACTGTGATTAGTGTCATGGTTATATTTATTATTTAGTGTATGTGTTTGTCTTTTCCCCAATGGTGGTAGTGTGTTTTTTATATTATTTATGTTGTCAGTCAATGGGAAAAGCAACTATGGCTGTTTATGTAGCCATTTGTTTCATGACTCCTGTTGTGACTTCGGGAAAGTGAGTGAGGCAGCTAAATGGTGACTGATCATTTATGGTACCATGAGCTCACTCACACAAGTGCGTGTGAAGCTGTCAGAAACGATAATCTGAACTGCTTGAGCGGACATTGGAAAAGTTCGCATAATCGCGATTCCCATCTGACTGCATAGAAATGCAGTCCACACTGCAGAAAATGTGAAGTGCTTTATTGTACATACATCAGAAGATGAAAAACACACATGAACTTTAGCAAATACAGTAAATAAATAACACATGAAATGTTAAAACAATTTGAAAATCAGTGCTAAATCAGAAGCAACATTCAGTTATGAAAGTTGCTGTGGCATTTAACAACAGTACAGTGCATTTTATTTGTTGGTAATAAACAGTCTGTAACCTGCTTTTCCTTAGGCTGGAGAAGCACTCCTGCTGGCATGGGTTTGCTGGTTTCAAAGAAGCATAAGTTCAACTGGATCATGAGCAGACTGCAACTCCATGTCTGCATTGGCTGGCTCGCTCAGGTGAGCGACAAATTGTTCAACAGTAGTAAAGCACGAATGGGCAGTTTCTGTGCACTTGGATGTCTCATTACTTGTTAGACAACATGTTGGTAAATCACTTGCTGAACAAGTTCAAGTAAAATCCCTTAAAGTTCCTTCAGTTGTTCTGGAGTTATGCAATGGTGATTCTGCACTGCAGTTTTCACTGTCAAGCTCAAGAAGTGTCATGGGCTTCACTGGGAGATGTCAGTCTGTAGCATGGTTTAGTGTGAGGGCCTAACCCCGCCACCCACAAACACACACAACTGCCCTAAAACTACAGACAACTGAAGCATAAAAACTGCAGGTCATTCGGGATGGACCAATTCACTACAATGTCAGGTGCAACATTTCAGAATGCCAACAGCATTATGGGTTCACACTACCTGTATGAACTTGTCGGTGTCCCACGAGTAGTGACAGTTTTAATACAGTTAGTTTAGAAGTTGAAATAAACAACCACCCATTCCCTACCACACACAAACCACCCCCTAAAAATTAATAATCTTCATAGGGAGCATCATTTCATTTGCATTTGTTTTCAGTAAATGAAATTAAAACTTTGGGAGCCACGGGAGAACAAAGAATAAACACGGATCCTCAGTACATGCATACTGTAAATGGGTAGTTGAATACATATGGACTAATCGGAGACTTTCAGCAAGGCAGGTAATCATCTACTACTGCCACAACACGTCTTACTGCAACAGGAAAATGGTAAATAACCGCAAACACTAAAGTGCACAGAACTGTGCATCCAGTCTCATTTCGATGTGTTGGACAGTGGATGGGGAATAGGCAGTTGGGCTGGGGATGGGGTTGCAACATGTTATGTAGAGATTGCAGCTACAAGACTAAATAAATTAAAAAAATAAGTAAATAAAACATTAATTAATTAACTAAGTAAAAAAAAAACGGAACAAAATTTGTTGGGCGCCCATAATGGCATGTACAATTTCTGCTGCCATGGAATGAGTCTGGGCAGAGAGAATGTGTGTAGCAATATTAAAAGCGGATGAAGAAAATGCAGCGAGTCTTATGCTGGGCGAGATCACTGTGGTGGTAAATCAAGGGAATCGCTGGAGAAATGGCACATAATTTGTTACATTGCGCTTCCAGTACCATAACGAAAAGCAAGCAAAGAGCAGAATGGAACTAGCTGGCTCATAGGGCAAGTAACTGAGAGAGAAAACTAACATATTTGCTTTATAAGAAACAAGTGCCGTAAATGTAAGACATGCCATTCTCGAATGCCACAGTTGATGTACCACAAACCACTTCTGTACTCAGACAACTCGTGCAACAGACTGTCTAGAAATGGCATGCTGTTCCCTTGCCCACATAGAACCCTCCCGCATGCACATAGTGAAGAAATCCTGACCATGTTCATCGATTTACTCCAGGTCAACAAAAACGAAACATGTAACTATTGCGGTCTGGACGTGACTTCCGACCCACAATAGTTATTGACAGCTTCTTTGTGTGTCTGTGTGTGTGTGTGTTTGTGGGGGGAAGGGCAACGTAATAGATCCGCACTGTTTCTCCCCTGTTTTAGTGGTCAGACATTTTTATTGGTACTATCTGCAGTTCGAGAGGTGGCCAGACAATTTAACTTTCTTAATTTTGTGGGACTACTATTCAACGTCTGATGCACTTTCTTCTCCAATTAAAAGCTGTTTTTTTCACCAGCACCACTATGTGGATTTGACCCCCCACCCGTTTTCCTACAGAAAAACAAAACGTTTTTCTCTTTAACTTGCTTCACATAAAGTAGAACAGATTGGTCCTGATGCCCTTGGATACTCCATGCTTTCACTCCTGCCTTTTGAGGTGATGATTTGGATGTTTCTCTCCCGGCACAGCATCCCTCTCCCCACACAGTGAAGCAACAACTTTGTTGTGAGAGGCACTTCTGGAGAGCAGGGCACAGAAATAGGGTGCTCTGCATCTAGGAGGGGACATTGGGTCTATTGGAGGACATAATCTGTGTGCAGGAATGCAAGCAAGCTCTCACTCTCTCTCTCGCTCTCTTTTTACAGCTCTTTACTTGGTTGCTGCACTGTCTCTCACAAATGTTGATTATTGGGTTGCGGGAATTAGATAAAGTTCAGCTTTTGTTTTTTACAGTTATTTAGTCACTGCTATCAGTTCGCCAAATGCAACACTCAACTTGTATCCCCCAAGGTAGTTTAAACAAATAATTGCAAAATCACCCAATGCAGCTGGAAGCTAATTAAATGCCGGGAATCGTCTAACATTTTTAATTCCTTTAACAGTTATTTACTAGGGCACCGGGAGCATAATCTTTTCCTAAAGGGACGTTTCTATAATAGAGAGAGAGAGAGAGAGAGAGCGAGAGAGAGAGAGAGATAGGAACACTCCCGTTAGCAGCATAAAGAACTCCTTTTCTTGCTGGGGTATACAAGTCTCTTCCTTATAAAAAGATAGAGGAAGCACACTGTTGCACAGAGCAGTCCTGATTTAATCTCAGTTATGTACTAAATTGTATGAAGCAGGTAAACTAACAGTAGTGCAGTTCTCAGGCTATGCTCTGAGTTTTGTGACTTGAGCGGGAGAGTGTTGGCAATGAGTGAGTTGTTATAGGAGTGTACCATCAGTGGAGCGAATGCGGGGAGTGAGTAGTCGGGGAGAATTATCGGAGCGAACTGTCATGTGCCAGAGCTGCTTGACTGCGAGATCGAGATAGGAGATGCAGCTGTTTGGACATAAGTGTAATAGCAAGAACTATCAGTGTTAGAAATGAGGTAATGGTAAAAAAGGGTACAGTTGGAGGGTCTAGCGAGAGTCTGCGATATTTCTAATGCAAGCGAAACAAAACTAGTTTTACATTTAGCTCGCTGCTAATGTAAGATTTGTAACTAATTAAAGCCAACCGCAAGGTAATAGACTTGACAGTCAGCCTGCGCGGGGACACAGCGTAGGTTCATTAGACAGACAGAGTCTGACTGAACTGTATATAAAACATGCCAAAAGTATAGTTTGTCAGCAATAAATAACTGCATTGGTAGGAACTCACCTTCCACACAATCAGTTAGGAACCTAGAGGTATAGTGATTGCTGCAGCACCGGCAACATAAAGGAGATGGAAACACTTGGGCACAGGTGTCAAAATAAGTTATAATTCAGTTACAGCGTGAGACTGTGACGCCACTGCGTAGGGGGTGTAACTACAGAATGGAAGGTTTATTTGGGGACCCGAGGAGATATACAAAATGGGTGAAAATAAGAAAATTTGAAACCTAATAAAGCAAATGAAGACATGTTAAGGTAAGGGGTGGGGTGCACTTTCTGAAATGTTCTTTATTTAAAAGATACAGTAACCTTACGAAAACGGTGGGCACAGGCTGACAGTGCAGCTTTAAAGTAGCATACCTTTTGTTCACATGCCCCTACCTCCCTGACCCTGGGGCACTCACCTTACCTTCTGCCTCTCCTCACTTCCCTTATCTCCAGTCTGTCCTTACCCATGGCCCTGGTATCACTATTTGTTGCTATGACACCACGGATTCCCTGCCTACCATCCCCTCCCTCTTTAACCTTCACAACTCCTTTCTTTTCTTATCAGCTTCCTATCTTCCCTTGTTGCTTCTCTCACTCTTGTTTGTTCTTCTGCCTTCACTACACCATACTGTCCAATCCTGACTATAACCTGTATTTAGCTGCTCATGTGTGTATATAGTACTCATGCACTACCACTGTCATTGTGTATTATATTTAGCCCCGACTATGTTAGTTAGTTATTTAAATACTGTGTGACTTTATTGTGTTCAGTATGCTGTGTATTTTTCTTGTATCCTGCCCAGGTCCATCTCGCAAATGAGCTTTGCTCAATGACGTTCACCTGGTTAAATAAAGATTTTGATTAATTGATTTGTACTTCAAATAATTTAGAGCTTTATTCTCCCTTTGGGCTAATATGGACAACTCTGACACTCCTCATACATGAAACTGCGATTTTCTAATAAAGTAATAAAGAGTAGACTGCTTATTCCATTAGAATGCTTGCTTAGCATTACAAATGCAGCTCAAACTGGCAGCACATAACCCCGTTCAGCTTTCCCTCTTATACCCGCGATGTCCTGGGCATGGTGACAGACTGTGACCACCTCATGAGTGTGTGTTCACTGTTGCCAGTCAACTACCAGTAAACAGCAATGCTGTCTGTGGTGCCGTGGGTACTCTGCGGTGAAATAGAATACTCAAATGAAAGTCTGTTGATAATGATAACATCAACGTCTACACCAAAAACTTCTTTAGGGAGTTTTAACCAAAAATTGAATTTTAAAGAGATGGACAGATACATATCTTAAAGGGACACATTCATGTACAGTGGTAGACATAGTTTGAAAGTCCATGAAGCGTTCTTTTTATTGAGATATTGGGCATACCTGTAGCTGAAAGCAGTCCAGAGATATAAATGACTGAGTCTGTGCAATATAAACACTACATTAGAGCCATTCTTAGAACCTTGTGATGTCAGTGGCGATCAAGCGGTGCTTAACTCAATGCAGTTGGGCACTTCTTGATCGTCACTGTATCCTGAAATTCTAAAATAACTGTAATGTAGTAGTTATATTGCACAGACTCTGTCATCTATTCTGGACTACAGGTATGCCCAACACCTGAATTAAAATAACTTTTCATGGACTTCTAACCTATGTCTGCCACTGTACATGAATGTGTCCTTTAATATGAAGTAGCCACTGCACTGTGTTGGTGTTGATTTCACTGCTTGTGGAACAGATGCATTTGCACCCTTAGAGTTTTAAGTCACATTTAGCAGTTGCGGTTTTGGTGACTGAGGTTCACTACAACATTATTGGCTAAGGAACATAAGCGTGATGAGCTCTTTTGTGATTGTGTTTTACAAGCTGAGGCAACCCCTCTACATCCTTAAGTATAAGCTGTGTATAACGAACCATAATATTAAATGATGTAAAAACAAAAACAGAGGGTGCTGTGTGATCACTAAGTTCTCTTGGAGCTTTACTAGTCAGGTAGCTATGGCTGGTGACTCCGTATCCTGTCATTCTACAACCCTCCAACACTACACTAGTTATGTGTGATGCTAGCTAAAGCTATAGATTGCCAGTCTCTTCCTAAGCTAAACCCTACTGCTTTAGAGCATGAATCATAGCTTTGATTTAAAACTGCAAAAATTGGAAATGGGTGGTGGTGGCCTGGGATCAGAGTACTGGGTGGGCTATTGGGTTGGATAACTTAACTACCCTGGGAAGGAATAACCTAAAAAAGGTCCCTCTGTGACCTAAACAGATGTGCAAGTCGGTAAGGAAAGGTCACAATCCAGCTTGCGGGCACAGAGGCAGGGTGCCGTCTCGATGCCAATGACCGAGTTTGGGAGCGGACTAGGACGCTGGGAGGGTCAGCCGGGAGAAGGACTGGCGTCCTGGGACCGCTTGTCCTTCTCCAGGGGGAGGGGAGGTAGAATATCTGGCATACCATGGACCTCTGGCGGAGGCTGGGGGACTCCTTGGTGTCATCATTTGTGTGGGGTGGGTGGGTGCGGGACGTCACTGCATGTCCCTGCCCCAATGATAAGCATATTAAAAATTCCGGTTCCCATTCATGATACCCCAGCCTCCGCCACTGCTCCTACTGTGACTTAAAGTCCGCCGGGGGGGGGGGTCCCGCTCCCATGGCCCCACCCAAGGAGGTAAGCAAGGGCATGGGGGGCAGTGTATGGGGCAGGCGGCCAAAGCCTGGGGGAACCAGGTAAAAAAATTAAAAAAAAAAAAAAAAAAAAATGGTCACCAGCAGGCCTGCCAGTTGGCCTCTTTGTTAAGACCCCATCTGTTGTCCAATTCCTGTAATTCATGGATCCACCACAATTCTGTTCTTTCCATCAGTTTATTAAAGTCTCCTCCTCTGGCTGCAGACATACCATGTTGTAGACCCCAAAATCGTAACGTGGCCCCATTGTGGCTTCATTCTTTAAAGTGTATGGCCATGCTTGAGGTTTCTTCCCACATCTGATGGTACTTTTTATGATTAAATGTGCTTTATTAAAATTTCAATGATTCAATACAAGATCAGAATCACCACAAAAATACACTCAACACTAACCAACAATTAACAAACAAACAAAAGAAAAAAGAAAAACAATAACAGGAAGAAACAACCCTAATACCCCTAATGCCCTACCACCCTACCCCAGTCCTAGAGCATGGGAAAAGAAAAGGAAAACAGGAGAGCCCCACCGCGAAAAAGGAAGAAAAGAAGGATAAATGAGAGATAAAGAGCAACCTCCTAGTGTGTGAGAGGGGGAGAATTCAGGGCTTAAAAAGGCGATGAAAGGGCCCAAGTATAAAGAGGACACTGAAATATACCAGAACAGGTTATTAAAAAATACCTGGGATCAATAGGGAAGGGTGGCCAGATCTCAGAGTATCCCCTCAGGGAAGTACGAGAAAGGGAGATCCAGGCAGATCTACCATAGGAAGCCACCCTATCATTACTTAGTAGTACAGTTTGCAACGTATCTAAGCTTTGGGCATAAGTAGTCCCCTGTTGATGAGATCTGAGGAATTGGTTTCACCACAGCGAGGGCCTGGCGGAGCTCCTTATACCACTCAGTATATGAGGGCAGGTCAGCCTCCAGCCAATGCCTCAAAATAATGATTTTCATGGAAATGGGGATAAGGGCTATCTGGAACTTACAAAAATTTGAAAACAAAAATGGAAAAATCGCCAAGGCAACAAATTTCCGGTGTAAAAGCTTGCTCAAGCCCCAATAATGGATCAAGGGATTCCTGTATCTGGGTCCAGAGAGACTGTATCTGCATATACAAAAGGTCACCATCATTCTGACAGCACTGTATCCAGGACAGGGTACAAGACTTCTTCATCTGAAAACGCTTCAACAGGGTCAGATACATATCCTGTAAGATTCAAAATTGCATCTACCTATGCCTGTCTACGCTTGAGGAACCTGTAAAGGTCTCGCCAAAAACCATGCCAATGTTGGGGAGAGGTACCTGGTGCCAATTTGTAGAACCAGAAATATGCTATCCCAGACAGGGCACTGGGGTCTTGGGATTGGAAGAAGGAATAGAGGCAGGAAGTGACGTGGTGCTGCACAGAAAGATAATTCAGGGTTGACAAGGGCTCTTCCGAAAGTAACGGCCAAGGGGTGGGCCCCAAAAGGTCTTCAATGCTCTGAAGAGCTGTAGATAATGGAAACTAGGGAAGTGTAGAAGCTGAAATTCCTCCATCAAGTCCTCCAGCAGCATAAGGTTCCCATCCCGGAGAAGTCGCTGAACTGGGATACCCCAAAGCCGAGGACAAAACGTTTTTGGTATTGGGCGGTCAGCCACCAGAAAATGGGGTTACCCAAAACTGGCTGAGAAAGGCCCTTGGCCCATTCAATATGTATATACTGACGATATCAGTAAACAGGCCTTGAGGACCAAACCAGCGGAAGGTGGTGGAGATTACGAAGCAGAAGGCAGGAGAGGGTTAAATAAAAGAGGCTAGAAATATGCAGACCCTCTTTTTGCAGAGATTCTCTTCTACAGTATATGTAGCCAAATGGGATAGTACCCTCCAAAGCCTCTGCTCCTGCACCATTACCCACCTAAGCCATTTGGCTGTGCAGGAGAGATAATAGAAAAAAATTAAGGATGGTACCCTTGGTCCTTTGGCTGAGTTTCCTTAATGTAAGCCTGGCATACTAAGCATCCTTTCCCGAGGCACTAGTTTAGCATCCTCTGAAGCTGCTCAAACCACGACTTGGGTAGATGAGGACAAAATTATTCCGTGAGGGTATAATAATTGAAGTAGGACATTCATTTTAATTATGCTTGCCTGACCCGAAAGAGGAAGGTTAGACCACCTCTGAATATCTTGCTGCAACACCCACAACAGAGAAGTCAAGTTAGTCTTGCAAATCTCAGGAAGAGAATGGGGAATCTGGATCCTCAAATAAACCAACTCCTTCGATGCCCAAGCTAGACCAAGGTGTAGCATCTCAGGTTTTGAAACAAAGTGGTTAAGGGGGAATACTTGAGATTTTTCCAAGTTTAGTTTGCATCCCGAAAGGGGTGGGGGGATTTCTGAATTTCAGCAAGGGCCGCCAGAATCAAAACTTCAGGGTGCTCTAGATAAAGAAGATGCTCGTCAGCATAAGCTGACAAAGCATACCTCTCTGACCCTACACGGATCCTGGTCACCAGGGGATTACCCAATAAGTGTGACACAAGAGACTCCAAATAGAAATTAAAAAGAAAAGGGGAGAGTGGGTAACCTTGCCAGGTACCACACTGGAGAGGAAGGAGCAGAGGAGAGCCCATTGCATCTAACTGAGCAGATGGGGACTCAATGAGAATGTGGATCCAGGAGCAAAAATTCTGAAGGAGACGAATTCACGGAGAACTGCAAAAGGTAAGGCCAGGAAATACAATCAAAGGCCTTTCCTGTGTCCAGAATAACAGGCTGCTGGGATCCCACTCTCCCTAGACACTGAAGCCAAGTATAGCAGCTTCCGGATATAGTTGCTGGGAGATCGGTTAGCCATAAAGCTGACCTGAGCCGACGAAACCAGGGGGCTTCAGACCCAATGAAGCCAGGTAGTCAATATCTTGGCCAACTGTTTCATATCTGAATTTAGGATGGAAATCAGCTGGTAACTGGAAGGAAGAAGGAGATTCTTCCCTTCGTTGGGAATGAGGGTGATCCAGGCCTTGTTAAGGGAGGATTCAGCAAGCCCCTCTCTAAGGAAGTAGTTGAAAAGCCTAGTTAGGAGAGAGGAGAGATCATCTTTGAAAGGGTTGTAGAATTCGTTGCTCAAACCATCCTGCCCAGGTCGTTTATTTATAAGGATCTGGTCAACTGCAATGTTGACTTCTTGCAGAAGTGTAGGAGTGTCTAAGAAGGCTTGCTGAGCCGGATCTAAGGTTGGGAGAGGAATCTCGGCCAAATAGTTCTGGATCTGTGAGTCCAGATCTTGGGTGGCTGGAGGGGCAGAGTACAACTCTGCACTGTATGCCCGGAAGGTTTCCACTATGTCCCGTGGACGGGTTGGAGGGGGTGAGGAAGGGGATGGCTGAAGACTGGGTATGGCCAGAGAGGTTTCCAACTGTTGGAGGCATCACACCAACAATCTCCCAGCCCTCTCCCCATACTCCAGATATCTGGTCTTGGTGCGAAACAGAGCCAGATCTGCCTTGTCAACCAAGAGCTCATAGTAACGAGCTAGGAGAGCAGACAGCTGTTTATACGAGTCATCTGAGATAGATGGGGAGAGGTTATTCTCCCTGACCTTATCTGTGTAAGGAGGCGATCCTCTTCCACTATCAGTTCTTTTGTAAGAGTGGCAAGATGAATACATTCCCCTCACCCCACACTTCCCGCACCGATAACACATCAAGATGGGATATAGAGCCTTCATTTGCAGATGGAAAATCTGTAAAGGTAAGTCCAAATTTTCTGTAGGGAAGGAGCTCTCCCAGCAAATGGGTAATGAGGCCAGATACCATCTCACACCTTCCACTGGTTAAGGAAAGGGTGAGAAACATGGGCATGATCAGGTATAACCAGAGATAATATGTCACAGGCAATGAGGCCAGGAAGGGAAGGTGTTCTGAGCAAGAAAAAAAATTAATACGAGAGGAAATGTTATGTGGAGAGGAAGGAAATGTATATTGGTGGGAAGAAGGGTTCAGCACCTGCCAGGGATCAGTGAGACCATACTCGCCCATTAGGCCACGGAGACTATGCTGGGCAGGCAAGAGACCCCGCCGCAAGGACCTGACCTGTCAAGCTCAGTCTGGAAAACAGATTCCAGTCACTCCCAAGTATAATTGAGCAGACTAGTAAAGAGCCGAAGCAGTGCACCTATGCCTGAAAAGAAGCCTGGAGAGTCACTACTGGGTGAATAGTTGGATCCCAAAAGCAACACCGACAGGCCCAGCCAAGCATGAAGAAATAAACAGTGACCTCTGGGGTCTCCAATTTCCTGCAAAACCTGAAAAGGAATGGATTTAGCAATTAATAAAGCCTCCCCCCCCCGCCCCATATGCCCAACCAACTCATTGTCGACGGAAGAGATGTACCTCCTCTCGATGCAAATGGGTTTCCTGCACCAAGGCAACATGAATCTGGGACTTCTGAAGGTGTCGTAACACCATATGCCTCTTACATTTACTCTGCGCTTCCTTCACATTCCAAGTAACAAACTTATAAGGTATACTACTCATTATTACATGTTAACAATAAGCAGAGAAAACATGAAAGAGGCTCCATAACCACCGTGCTCTAGGATCCCACCCCCCATACAAATCCCCCAAAACAATCAACAGGCAACCCATGAACCCATCCCCAATCCCAACAACAAATGAACAAACAAGTCTCCTTGTCCCGAAGACCACACACACACCACATAACCCCCCAGCCCATGAAAGAAAAATACCATCTCGTAAAACATCAATCTGCTTCCCCATCCACCAAACCATTTGTACCATAAGACGAAAGATCACATATATACCCAAAAAGTCCACACACATACCAGAAAAACGACCCCCCCCCCGAGATTATGACAGCATGCATAACACAATATGAAAAGAATATGGAATAGTTAAAGCAGATATCAAAGTATGCATACACTGCAGTCCAATAAATGCCATTGATCCCCCAACGTAGGAGATAACATAGAGCGCTAATAACAGTCAAAAACAACACAGGCCCATCTGTAAGGAATGTAAAGCTAGAAGAGGGCAAAAGGAGTTCCAGGGGAGGAAAGAAATCAAAACCAGAGATACCCTCGCTGACCAGGCTCCAGGCACCACAGTCCGCAGTACCTCAGATAACTGAGCAGATCAGTAATGTCAGTCTTGAGGAGAAAAAGCCAGAAATCCTCTGTACCAGTGGCTCAGCTGTGGCATACACAATGCACTCCATAGCAGTAGGCTAAGGGCAGTCTCTAGAAACACCGGGAGCTTCCAGAAAGAAGGGCTATCAGTCCTGTGATAGGAGTGCAAAAGCCCAAGGGTATCAAGGTCCAGTACATCTGGGGCTCTCCATAATATAAATGGAAGCAACTCACCAAGGCGTCCAGTCAACAAGTCCCGATGCACACAATTTAATCTGAAAGGCCAACAGATCTCCAAGCAGGCTGATCGAACACCGGATAAACTGAAAATGCTGCCGTGAAAAATCACTGCTGGAGGGTATAATGGTCAATGAAATGAACAGTGGCAAAGTCTCTGCACCCTGGTTTTTCGTTTGTTTGTTTAATCTGGTGACCCGTAAGCCCACTGGGCCTAAAGTCCCTTTTTCAGGGCGACCCGAGGAAGAGGCATACAGATGGTAAGCAACTGAAATTGAACCAGATTAAGCTGTTGGTGGTATTTTTAGTGAATGAGGAAATTTGGCCAGGACACCAGGAAATTCCCTACTCTGCTGGCGCTCTGTGGCCAGCAGAGGCTACGTTCGCACTGCTGTATGGCAGAAGCTTTGCAGTCTGGAAGGTGGCTGGACGCTAGCACGGAGCTCCTACTAGCATGGCTATGCACATTACTTTGATACAACTATTCCTGCCTCTGTTAATGGGGCTTCTGACCTGGAGATGACGACTGATGTTCCGGAGCTGATCGGTGCGTTGCCGATTCAGGAGGTATCCTCTGCACCTTCTTCAAGTACTGTTTACACACTGCGTGATATAGGAACTTCTGTTGTGGAAAGTGTTGCTCCTACGGATGGGTTTTTGCATGGTGCACTTCCGAGTATGGCGCCGGAGGGCTTGGTAGTTTCGGAGGATCGCACTGCTAAGGAAAACTGTTCTTCTGCATCTCAAGTTTTGAGACAACAGTTCGGATTAACCTCGCAGACACACGATACTGTTCAAGACTGGTCAACGGAGGACTCTTTATCCAAAGCTGGATGGATTCGGAATGCTGTGGGGATCTAGATCCCTGACCCTGCCTGGACACCTGTTCCACTACCATCTCCTTAGCATGCCAACACACTGAGCTCAGGTATTGACTCAAGTTTTTCTGCTGATAGTAATATTGAAGGTGCGCACCTATTATTGAAGGACTCTGGGCATCTTCTGGCCCCAGTACGCCCTCGGGGCTCAAGGGATTTTTTGACTTTCCAGGATAAGGCTCCTCAGGATAAAGTCCCTGACCCTTCTAAACGAGTTCCTATGGCTGACTTGTTCAAAAATAAACTTGAGCAAGCTCCCAGGAGGAATGCAGTCTGTTTACGATATAGAGGTGGCCTTGCTACTCATCCTGATAGGTACTATGTGGTCAATACCTTACTTAAAGGCTCTATGTCTTTTGTTCCCTCTGATCTGTTTGCTCGAATTCATGTTTCTGGGGAGGATTCTTTCGATGTTAGTTTCCGAATTGATCAGCTCTTGGAAAAATTCTGGGAGAAATATTCTCTTTTAAAGAATACACCTTTGTGGCTTCCCTTTTTGGCTATTCCTCTGACTAGACCCCAAATTCGCCATGTCTCTATCATGTTCAGGAATGAAGGGGTAAATGTAAGTGACATTTACCACTGGTTGCAGAAACGCTGTGATATACTCGGCCCCCCTGAGGCTTTATTATATTTAGAGGGTATCTGAACTGGTGGTTGGAAATTCAAGGTGAAATTATTTCAGGTAAATTCTGACATTAATCTCCTCCCAAACAGCTTCTTTTAGGCAAAGATAGGGCGTGTGCTTTATAGTGGTCATCCCAGGGCCTGTTATAAATGTGGCTCACGAACACATATCAATAGTTCCTGTGATATGATGAAATGTTCACTCTGCGGGGGATATGGGCACTCAAAGGATCTCTGTAAGAATATTTTTCAATGCAACTTATGTGATGAAAAAGGGCATGCCTTTCATCAATGCCCCTGGGCTAAAAGAAATAGAGCTGAAGGGTGGGATCATGATGAATTAGTGACGCAAGCTCAAGTCAAACTACATACCCCTGCCCCTCATGAAGCTGTATCAGTTTCGGATGTTCCCCTTCCGGGAGTGATGGACTTAGTCTTCCTTGTGGATGACTCTAGACCTTCTCAAATCCCAGATCAAGACTCAGAAAAGGATGTTGTTACTGATAGGCCCACTATGACCCCCCATTTTTGAAACTGTTAAGAGGCGTAGATTTACTAGGTCTTCACTAAAAATACCTACCCCGTGTCCTATCCCTACCACTAATATTTTTTCTCCCTTGCAAGATGACCTTGGAGACTCGGATTTAGAATCTGATACTTCACATAGATCAGAAATAGTTACTGAGGATGAAGAAAGTAAGTCTAGAGAGTTAGCCAAAGATAGAAAGGAAAGAAGGGTAAAAAGAAAAGCCAGTACTAGTTTGAAAGGAGGACTTGGCTGAATACTAACATTCTATGGCCACTTTAAAACTATTGCCCTTTAATGTTTACAGTCTAAAGTCTTATAAAAAACAAATCTCTATTTTGGCTTTTTTTGCAGCTCTTTCAGTGGTCATTATTTTTGTTCAAGAAAGTCGTCTTTCCTCACTTACTGAGTGAGGTAGACCTTATCAAAAAGAGGTGGCACTGGGGGCCTCCATTTTGGTCTTTTGGACTGGACCCTGCAGATGGCGTTGGCATTCTTTTCAAATCCACACACTTTCATATTTTTAGACTTCTTGATGTTAATCCAGGTAGAACCCTGATTTTGGATGGCTCTCTTGGAGATTTTTCCTTTCGCCTTATTAATACATATGCCCCGCAAACTAAATCAGCCAGGGTTGCATTATTTGGGGAGATTAAGCCATTCCTCTTTACTAGAATGCATACTATTTGGGGAGGGGATTTTAATTGTTCCTTGGATATTTCCTTATCCGGAGTTACCCCAAAAAATATATTGTGACTCTAATGCTTTGTCACAAATTCTTTCTAGTACCAATATGAAAGATGCTTATCGTACACTCCATCCTAAAGGCAATGGTGCTACTTATCACAGATTTATTTATGCCACAAAATTGAATTGATATGTTTTTTCTCAACATTTGTATCCCATTCATTGTAATTCTCAGCCTTCAGAATCATCACAATATTCTTTTTGTACCTTCAGTTTGCATTCTCTTCCTCCAAGATTTTTTCAATTTACAACCGTTGGAGATTAAATATGTCACTTCTTGAGAATCCTTCCCTTTTTTTTTTTTACAAATTGAAGTTTTTTTGTCCAATAGAGAGTCCATTTTGCGCCTACACCTCTTCATTAAGTTGGTGGCTGGATACAAGAAGGGACCTGAAGAAAGTCTTTCTTTCTTTTGGTAAAGCTAAGGCTAATTCTAATTATTTACGATACCTTCTTTTGAGAAACCAGTTATATAAATTGTAGTCCTTCCCTCCTGGCAATAAGCATGATCTCACTTCTCAAATTCAAGCAGTTAAAGAGCAGATGAAATCTTATCAATATGATAGAGCTAAATCCTTAGAATTAGAATTTAAATATGGAACCAAAAAAAACCCAGCTTCAGATCCTTTTGAGGCCTGTAAGCAAAGGCTAGAGAATACCCTTATGACTCAACTTGTTTCTCCCACTGGGAATTTGGTTAACAAGGATTTAGAAATGTTAGCTATAGTTCAACAATATGTTAGTGATACTTTTCAGGACAGGTCTGATCAACCTTTGCCTGATTTTTCCAGTTTCACTGTTCCACTTCCTCAAGTTCCTATCTCTCATATGACCTCACTACTCCAACCTATCTCTCCCCTGGAAGTTGAGAAGGCCATTTCACAATTAAGTAAAGATACTTCGCCGGGGTTAGATGGTATCCCTAATGAGTTTTATAAACCTTTTCTTTTCTACATGATTTATTTTTTTGCAGAAAGTATTTAATTTTTTGTTGTTTTCCGCTAATTCTCAATCAGGGTTTAGCACCTCTTTACTTTTCTTCTTATATAAATCAGGAAATAGATCTTTATTATCTAATTGGAGGCCTTTGAGCTTGTTAAACAGTGATTACAAGATTTTAGCCAAAGTCCTCAATAATAGATTATTATTGGTAGCAGATTGTCTTATACACGCGGCTCAAACTTGCGCTATCCCTAATAGACGCATTCAACACAATTTATATCTTTTACGAGACTTATTTGAGCTTAGTCATGCAGGCAAAATTTCTGGATATGTTATTGCCCTAGATCAGGCTAAAGCCTTTGATAAGGTACGACACACTTATTTATTTTCCTTACTTTTACGGTATGGTTTCCCAAAACCTTTTGTACAATGGATTTCTACCTTATATGAGAATGCTACTATTGTACCCATGATTAATGGCCTTTTTGGTACAGATATCCCTATCTCTATTGGAGTAAGACAGGGCTGCCCATTAAGTCTGCTTCTGTATTCTTTTGTTCTGGACCCTGTAATTAGGCAAATTTTATGGGACACTAGTATTATTGGCTTAGCTCCCCCCTCTACTTTACCACTTGAGAAAGTTACCGCATATGCAGATGATGTTACTTTATTACTTAAAGATATCCCTTCTTTTACCAATGCACTACTAATATTTTCTCACTTTTGTGTACTATCAGGAGCTCAGATTAATATGGAGAAAAGTTTAAATTTTTTTTTTTTTTTTACCCTATGATTTCAGTTCCTTCAGATGTTTTGAGTATTCCAGTTGCTTCTTCCCCCCATAAAATTCTGGGTATTTGGTTTGGGGCGGGAGATTTGGCTTCCTATAATTGGGAGAAGCAGCTATACATAGGAGAGTTTAAGATCCATCGTTGGAAAGGGTGGAAGTTTGGGAAGGAAAAAAGGGTAGTAATTATTAAACAATTTTTGTTGCCTATTTTTTTATATTTAAGTTATGTATTCCCACCACCTCTTCATCTGGAAACCAGAATACTTAGTCATTTTTTTAGATGCTGTGGAAACAGATTGAACCTTGTATGAAGGGATATTACTTATCTACCTATTACTAAAGGAGGTGGCAATGATTAATCCCATTGTTTTCAATCATTCCTTATTTTATTTGAATCCTTTTCTTATTTTGGTCTCCTGCCACTATGACCTGCAGTTTTGGTCATAATTTTATGGTCTAGGTATTTGGATAAATGTCCTCTTTTATCTCCAAAATTCTACTGTCTGACTCTTTACCATCTTATGGTATTACTACTTTAAAAAATTACAGCAGTGGAAAATTGCTTTTCCGCACCTACTTACTCTTTCCAGAAAACCCTTTTACAATTTCATTGTATTTGATGTTCAAAAAAGTGTTGTTCTCTTTCCAGAATGTGTACTCTCTAAAATGCTTTTTTCATTAAGAAAGTTGACAGATTTTAGGGTCCCCCCACATATTTGGGATATTGTCTGGCTCTCTATGCAAGGAAGATTAGGGGTTAGGGGTAACTTGAAATATAAACCCAGTACAGAAAGATTCTGCTTACGGACTACCTGTATAACCTGTGAAGAAACTATGGTGCATTTTTTTTTTGTTACTTGCCCCTTTAGTCAAAAATTTTGGCAGGACACTGCTATACATTGGAATTTACCCTTTTTAGCTCATGTTACATATCAAACCATAGTTTTGGGAGATTATACAGGGATATGGCGTTTATTTCATAAAAGTACCTTAAATGTTTTTTCTCATTTGCACAATATTATTTATGGCAATCTCGCTGCCAATTTGTTCTACAGCAGCAAACAGTATTATTTAGTACCATGTTTTTACAGACTGAAAATGGGTTAGCTTCTGTAAAATCTAGAGATGATGTTAAATTCTCAAAATCTAAAGTTGATTCTTTTTGGCAGAATTTTATTCGTGTGTGATAATGGTACTATTGTTTGTTATTATTCCTTCTGTATAATATTGTATTCTGATTGTTTTTGTATTCTATTGTGATTTTATGTTTATTTTAAATAAAACTTCCCCTACTCTTTTCAATAAGTGCCATGGGATCTTTAACATCCACCTGAACTACCACCAATCCAGGCAGATGGGACCTCGGTTTAACGTCTCATCCGCAGAGTACAACAAAACAGTGTACCGACTGTGGGTAATAGTGAGCATAAGGGAACCTCTCAGTGATGCAGGAAACCAATAAAGAAGCTCCTAAAACCACATTTGAGGCATCACTGGAGTATTCAGCCACTGCTCTCAATCCAATCATAGATGGTAAAGCAATACATGGGGGAATAAACTAGAACCAAGGGCCAGTCCAAAGACCAATCGTTTGACAGCAATGGGGTCGGGTCAAAGCAGCAAACGGCAACCTCGAGAGGGAAGAAAGAACCCACAGTTAACTCGGGGAAGCCATCTCATGAGACCCAGAAGAGATTAGGGAGCAAAGCACTTCGTTCTTTGATGGCTTGGGCTGGGGAAATCGAAGGAACATCATTCCCCCTGGTGTTGGATCTGGAGCACTGCAGGGTAACACATCCTGAAGCGAATATTGGCGGCCAAAATCTTTGATACCACCCGATGGAAGTCTCTCCTCCTCTGACGCACAGTAGCCAGTAAATCTTGGGTGATCCTGAGTCACTCCCCTTCCCAGGTAATATCTTTAATGTCCCTTGTTTTAGAAAGGAGGTGCTATTTATCCAAAACGTTAAGGCATCAGAAAATGAAAGGCCATGGGGCAGCATCAGGAGCAGGCATGGGACGTAGCGATCAGTGGTCTCATGATAAAGAAAAACAGGGCCACTAGGCAAGGGCTCCACCATCTTCTCACACAATTTCTGAGCAAAGAGAATACAGTTGGCACCCTCAGCATGTTCAGGTAATCCCAGGATGACCAGGTTGTTGCGCCGGGTATGTGCTTCAAGGTCCTCTAGCCACTCCTCCAGTCTTTTGTATCGTTGCCTTAAGAGTAGAAAGTTCTGGGTCAGCCTTTGCCCTCCAATCCTCTAGGGAAAAAGTGCAGGCCCACTGTCTCCCACCTCTCAGGACAGGGCATCAACCGAGCCCTGAAGCTGCTGCAAGGAGTCAGTAATAGTGAGCAAAAATGATTTTTAGCAGCTCCAACTTCGCCAGGAAGTGCTCCTCTGTAAGTGCCCCAGCCGCGACACTGGCTTTATTGGCCGTCTGAGACTTGGGCTGCTTGGAGGCCTGTGTGGTGTAGCTGGTGGAGTGTGCTTTGGGGGTGGAATTTTCATGTCAGCACCCATTTTGAGCTGTGAAGTGATGATATATCAAGCTGCTAGTGTTCTGCCACAAGCTGAATAGCAAACTGAACGAATTATCCGCAATAAGCAGTAAAAAATAAAAAAGCTTAGTGATGGAGGGCAGGACAGATGCAGAGATGCGCCCGCATCAGGCAGCCATCACATGACCCTCTCTACAGCTGATGGTACTTATGTGTTAATATACATCTTGTTCGCCGAGACAGTGGAGAACATATACTACTCCTTGAGTATTGCAACTTATGTAGGACCTGATGGGGTACTGTTTGCTAGTGTTGGGTGCTTGAAAAATTCCATTATGGATATGTGGCTGCATACGGAACAGTGTCAGCAGGGATACATCCCTGGCTTGAGTGGCCCCAACAGCAGTTGTCCATGAGGGGGCAATGGAGAACTCAAATCTTGATAATCTGTATGGACCAGTTTGGACCTTACATTCACAGCCTTCTTGGAAGTGAAGATGGGTCTATTGGTAAAAATCCCACTTGCTGATGGGTGTGTTGGTAAGATGTTTGTTTACAATCTTTCTCGTCGCAGGCATTTCCTGGCAATGAGTTATTGAAAACATTTCTCTATCAAATGATTCCTGTGTCTTCTGCCTTACTATTAGTGCCTGGTCCCTAGTGACTTGGTTTGCTCTGTCAGCGGCTTGCCTGACCACTGTATGTTTATAACCCCTAGACATAAATCTGGTCATAATATTTATTTATTTGATTTGCTGACCAGGTAAGAACCTTAGAGCATCAAATGCCCATTTTCTGGGGAACCTGGATGACAGCATAGTAGATAACACTGACAAAAGAACATAATATCTTGTCGCTCTTTTTTGTAATCTTCCTCAGTGCTGCCGTTATACTTGGCCCTTAACAGCTGATAAGAAAAAACTACTCACCATAGTAATGTTTCTTCTTAAGGGATCCCTCACTATGTTTACACTTTATGCAATCATCTTGGCCAAGAGTGACACCCCAGAGACAGAACCAATAAAAATTTTTGAATTTGGAATGTAGGTTCGAACTGCAACCACAGTCCACTCTGGCCACTAAGATCTGTTTCCAGACCAGAGTGGAGTAAAAGCTAGTGAAATTAGTTAAAAGGCGATCTTTCTTTTAATTTTTTTATTTTTAAATAATTTAAGGAACAGCAAATAAACCAAAGACAGACTTAAGAAGAAATTTGTCATTTAAACCTTAACGACAAACTTAAAATTGTAGGAACTACAATAGCAAAGCTCAAGCAACCTCAGTGAAAAAGAACTGATTCTTACGTGAATCTACTTCATGTTCTGGAAGGGGAAGCAGGATAGGGAGCGTAAGCAGAGTGGAGGATCCCTTAAGAAGAAACATTACTAGAATGAGTAATTTTTTCTTCTAACCCCAAGAATCCCTCACTTAGATGGTTATGCTTCATGCAGACTCTGTAGCAGTATCTTGGGAGGCTGGATCCAGAACCTAGTTAGGAAAAAGCGGGTTCTACAAGACAGCAGTTCCAAAGCCGGCATTCTTTCTGGACTGTATGTCCACACAGTAGTGCTTAGCAAAGGTGTGTATTGTTTTCCAGGTAGCTGCTTTGCAAATGTCTAACTGTGGGTCACACTGGAAACAACGAATGGTACTGCCATTTGTGTAGGTGTACTCTATAGACCTCTTGCACAGTGGGAGGAGTTGGACAATGTGCTAGTGTAAATAATCCATGAAATGGCAGCAAAAGGGGAGATATTGCTAATGGGAGACTTCAATTTGCCAGATGTCAATTGGAGCACTCATACCACAGCCACAGCAAGGAGCAAAAGCATCCTGAAAGCTGTTCAGGGGCGGACTCAGACAGCTAGTTGTAGAACACACCCGCGAAGGGGCAATATTGGACCTGGTGTTCACCAACAGAGAAAGGGTAATGGATGTAGAAGTGGGGAGTCATCTGGGGTCCAGCGATCACAGTACAGTATGGTTTAATGTGAGGATAGTAGAGGAATCTAGCCACATACAGGTAAGGGTCATGGATTTCAGAAGGGTTGATTTATTATGTCCAAAGAAAGCCCTAGGGAGTAGAGTGGGAAAAGTGGATGTAGAGGAACAATGGGGACATCTTAAGGTAGCCATAACAGAAGCCACAAGCCTTTGTGTTAGGCAAACAAGTTGAGGAATAAAATGCCACTCTGGTTCTCACAGGAGGTGGCAGGGTGGATGAGGGGAAAAAGACAGCACTCAGACAATACAAAGAAACACAGAGGAAGAAGGATAGAGGAATGTATCTGGAAAAGCTAAAGAAGGCAGGGAAAGCAATCAGAAAGGCCAAGGCACAGACAGAGGAAATAACAGCCAGGGCAATTAAAAAAGGAGACAAGACCTATTTTAGCTACATTAGAGAGAAGAGAAAAAAACAGGGGTGGGATTGCGAGACTAAAAAGGGAAGGGATGGGGGGTTCAGCAAAGGGGGACCAGGAAAAAGCAGAAATCCTGAACAAATATTTTTGTTCAATGTTCACAGTGTAAGGGGACGGAGAAGGACCACAGCTAGGTGTAAGAAGTACCACGGGGAGGAGTGCAGATACCAGTCCATTCACAGTAGAGGAGTCTTAAAGGAATTAGAAAACTGAAAACAGATAAAGCAATGGGGCTGGACGGAATACATCCCACAATTCTAAAGGAACTAAGAAAGGAGTTAGCAGGACCACTGACAGCCTTGTTCAACAAGTCATCAGAAATGAGTGTGGTTCCGCAGACTGGAAGAGGGCAAATCTTGTCCCTCTCCATAAGAGCAGGAGTAAGAAGAGGAGGATGGTAAGTATACGCCAGTCAGCCTAACCTCAGTGGTTGGAAAACTGATGGAATCATTACTCAAGGAAAGGATTGTGACATACCTGGAATTGAGCAGACAGCAGGATCCGAGACAACATGGTTTCATGGCAGGCAGGCCTTGCCAAACAAACCTGATATAAATGGGTGACAAGGGAGATTGATCAGGGAGAGCATTAGATGTGGCCTACCTGGGTTTTAGCAAGGCCTTCAAAACTGTCCCACATAAAAGGCTAATAAACAAATCGAGCAGCCTGGGAGTCGGATCCAGGGTTGTTAACTGGGTTAGAAATTGGCTGAGTGGCAGGACACAAAGGGTGGTACTAGTAGTGAACAGAGTTCAGTCTGCAGAAAGGGAGATGACCAGAGGGGTGCCTCAAGGATCAGTGCTAGGCCCAGTCTTCTTTAATGTCTTCATAGGTGACACTGCAGAGGGGCTGGAGGGGAAGGTGTGCCTCTTTGCAGATGACACAAAGATCTGCAATAGGATAGACACATCGGGTGTGTGTGTGGAAAGAATGAGAAGGGGCCTGGGCAAGCTAGAGGACTGGTCAAATGTAAGGCAGTTGAGATTCAATGCAAAAAAGTGCAAAATGATGCACTTAATGTCACGGAAACCCAAGAGAGGAGTACTCAGTGGGGGTTGGGGTTACTGTCGGCCACCAAACAGTAGAGGGATCTATAAATAATTATATCCGAGGACCTAAAGGTGGCAGAAAAGTATGAGAAGGTGGTTAGATGGGCTAGCGGGATGTTGTGGTCACAGGCAGAGGCATCACAAGCAGAAAAAAAGGAGATGATGTTGCCACTATACAGATCGTTAGTGAGACCTCATATGGAGTATAGTGTCCAGTTTTGGAGACCGCATCTCAGGAAAGGACATGCACAGAGTAGAGGCAGTCCAAAGAAGGGCTATAAAAATGGTACAGGGGCTGCACCAGAAGAAATATGAGGAGAGACTGAAATACCTTGATATGTATTCTCCAGGGATGCAAAGAGAGAGGGAGGATATGGTAAAGATATATAAATACCTTAAAGGGATCAATAAGGTACAGGAGGGTGGCATCTTTCAGAAAAGAAGATGGACAAGAACTAGGGGAAATGAGATGAAGTTGGAGGGAGAAAGAATCAGGGGTAATGTGAGGAAGTATTTATTTACAGAGAGGGTGGTGGATACTTGGAACAGCCTCCTCACATGGGTGGTGGGGCAAAAATGGTGGAGGAATTCAAAACTGCATAGGACACACACACACAGGAACCCTAGAAAAAGGGAATAATAGTAATAATAATAATGATAACTTTATTTATCGAGCACCTTTCAAACTATCAAGGCGCTTTAACATACAAATGGGATAAAACAAAATAAAAGTATAAAACACAATATAAATATGGATAATCAGTAAAATTAGTAAAATCAATCTGGGTAGGCTTGGCGCCACAAATAGGTTTACAGGGCCTGCTTGAAACCCCCCACGGTCGTTTACTCCCGTAGCTGACGGGGTAGAGAATTCCACAGGGCTGGAGCTGCACACATGAATGCATGGGCCCCCAATGACTTTAAGGATACCCTTGGAATTTCTAGTAACCCCTCATCAGCGGAGTGGAACAGTCGCCCAGGGCAGTAGGGGGACATGAGCTCTTTCAGTGTAGGGCTTTGTAAGTCAAAAGTCCAACCTTAAAGGTGATCCGCCACAGAATAGGCAGCCAGTGCAGTTTGCGCATCACCGGTGTAATATGACATATACGAAGGGTCCCTGTCAACAACCGAGCTGCAGCATTCTGCACCAGCTGCAAGTGGTGGATATCAACCTCTGGCATCCCTAGGTAAAGGGAGTTGCAGTAATCAAGGCACAAGGGCACAAAGGCATGGATCAGCGTGGGCAAATCACCGGACGGAACTAGGTGTTTGACCCTCGCGACGTTCCTCAGATGGTAAAAGGAAGACTTGACGACAGACAACACTTGAGATTGCAGTGTGTTAGCCCGTCATCAATATCACCCCCAGGTCCTGCACCCGTTCAGAGGCAAGAAACTGGGAGCCCCCCCAAGAAAATCCCCGTAGGCTGACCAGCCCCTGACCCCTCTATCCGGCGACCCGGATCCTCAACCATCACCTCAGTCTTTCCCAAGTTCAACTTCAGCCAACTGGAATTTATCCAATCCAGGATTTCAGCGAGGCAGTTATTAAATACCGAAAGAGCACTATCCTGGTTGGGAGCGAAAGACAGGTAGAGCTGGGTATCATCAGCATAGCAGTGAAACCTTAGCCCATACCGTCTTACAATGTCTCTGAGAGGCAGCACGTACACTGCAAACAACATGGGGGACAACACCGAGCCCTGAGGGATCCCACATGGCAGAGAGAATAGGTCAGAGGAAAAAAACCCCGACACCACCCTCTGACTTCTGCCAGTGAGGAAGGACTTAAACCACCTGAGAACTGTACCAGACTGGCCACAGATGAACCTCAGGCACTCGAGCAGCACCCCATGGTCCACGGTGTCAAACGTTGAGGAGAGATCAAGAAGTATCAAGATGAAGCGGCTTTTCTGATCTCTCACAATCAATAGATCATTGAGCACCTGAACCAGCGCAATCTCGGTACTATGCCTCTTTTGAAAACTGGATTGCAGAGGTTCGTAGATGTCATGGATAGTTAAATGGTTCTCCAGCTGTAGCGCCACAACCTTCTCGATCACCTTCCCCACAAAGGGAAGATTAGAGAGGGGTCCATAGTAAGCAGGGCAGCCTGGGTCCAGCGAAGCTTTCTTCAGGAGGGGTGTCACCTCCGCCTCCTTTAGGTAGCTAGGGAACTCACTCGACTCAAGGAAGCACCACACTATCCGTGCAAGGATGGGGCCAATGATATCACAACAACCCATAATCAGGGAAGTTGGGCCCGGATCTAAACTACAGCACATAGGGCGCTTACCCTGGACAATCTGCATAACACCCCCGAACTCCAGCTGGTCGAAAGTACTCCAGGCAAAGTGAGGGAAAGTGACCGAACACCGATCACTAGCAGCCCCCATAGAGTGTACCAGTTGGATCTCCGCCCTGATGCCAGCCACCTTATCCACAAAAGAACCGAGTGAGCTCATCACACTCAGACTGTGAAAAGGCTCTCTGGGACTGCAAACAGGCTGGGTTGCACAGCCTATCCACAGTTCGAAAAAGCTGAGCTGGTCGGTTCTGAGCAGCAGCCATCTCCCCGGACAAGAACTCTGCCTTCTTACGCGTGATTGTTGATTGATAGACTTGATAATGTTCCTTCAATCTAAGATGGTCGGCCTCCAAGGCGGATTTCCACCAGCAATGCTCTAACCTTCATCCTAGTCGCTGCATCTCCCTCAAGGTCCCATCAAACCAAGGGGACCAAGGGAGACAGGATGAACTTGGACAGGAGTGATAGAGTCCAGGGCCGTAGTAGCGACCTTATTATAGGCCAGGACCTGGGCCTCTGGACTCCCGCTTGGATCAGGAATTGCCAGTAAGTCACGTACCACAGCAAGGCCATCAGGGCTCACATCCCGTAATGGGTGGTGTCTGACCATCTCCACAGTGATCGGTCTACGAAGGGGGGGGCACATAAACTAAACCCCACAGTGTTGTGATCGGACCATCCAGCCACTTCCACCTCCAGATCAGAGGCTTCAATCCCCAGGAGGAAGACCAAGTCAAAAGAGTGACCATGTTTACGAGCAGCAGAAGTAACAATCTGAGTAAGGCCCAGTGATGTCATTAACTCGAGGAAATGCTGTACAAATTGCGAGAGTATGTCATCGACCCAGGCGATGAAGTTGCCCAAGATCATCAGCCTGGGCAACTCGAACATCATGTCGATCACGAAGTCCGCTACTTCCTAAAGGAATCACTTCTCGTCACCGGGTAGACGGCAGATGAGGGCGATCCTACAGTCTACACCTGCTACTACGGTACACTCAAATGACTTGGTCTCCTCAACTGGTACACTTGTGAGGCCCAGATTGGTCTTGAAACAGACCGCTACCCCCCGGTCCAATCTCCAGCGGTGTATCACCGAGTACCCAGCCAGATTTGCAGCCTCTAACTTGGGGCCGGCGTTCTCATCCAGCCAGGCCTTGGTGAAGCAAGCCAGATCAGCTCTCCTAACAAGATCTGCAACAACTGCAGTCTTGTTTTTAATGGATCTGGCATTGCATAACACCACTCAAGTTTGACATGATTCCAAGGCCGCCTGAGCTACCTGCCCATCAGTAATGGTGGTGCCCTTGGCTATGGAAACCAGGCACGGAGGACCACGCTCCAGAATCCCCAGGGTGTTTTGGACCTAACTTCCCCAATGTGAGAGCTCCGCTCATTCATCCTCTGCTGTTCGCATCCCCCAACCCCCAACTGGGCAATACTCAGCACTCTGCAGCGCTGATAGATTGAAAACTGTAAAGGAGAGAGGGGAGACAAAAAGGGCAGAAGCCGCGAAGTGCAGCGGACGAATAGCGCACGACCTGGGGGGCTGGCCTCCAACACATGTTACTAACCCCAAATCAGAGGAACTATGCCCAAGCCCAAAATACCCAACAATTAACAAAATAAACAGATAAACCAATCTCAAACAATAAACAAATGATACAATTCAATGCTCCATCATCTCTCACTTGGTGGAGGATTGAATACAAATGAATAAAATAATAAAACAATCAAACAACCAAAACAGAAAATTAAGCCCACCCCTTCAGTAAACTCCTCCTCTCTCTCTCTCACCGAGAGGATGGAGTTTTAAACAATTATAAAAATAAATCAGGCTTGAAAGTATATAACCCTACACACACACACACACACACACACACACACACACACACACACACCCACACACCCATACAATAAACTATAATACATTAAAAATTATAATAGCAAATGCCTAATGGCCACTTAAACTAGGGCTGCAAGGCCAGTCACCAGAGTCACAAATGAAGATGATTCCGCTTGAGGAGTTAAATTTACAGCAAAATAAATGTCATAACTTCCCAGACTGTAACTAAAACCTGTTTCAATGTGCAAATGGGTTATAAGTGCATCTCCTCTCACTATGGTGCACCAGTCAGAGACTTTAATGTAAAATGTCTTCAGACCCCCCACAGGTACTCTCACTACCTGGGGAACCTTTTAAAATTGTCAGGCACTCTCACTGCCTGAAAGCCAAAAGATTCAATTCATAAAAAAAAAAAAAAAATAAGTAAAATTAAAGGTCTGACCATCTTAGAAGGCACAGTCCTCACAAAAGAATTCCTCTTGGTGATGTTAAACACAGGTAGAGATCCGGGGTCTAGCGGTCAGAGCGCACGTGGGGGCCCAAAAAACCCAGTCCACAGGGACCACCACCAGAAATGTTTACTGCCGCAGCTTTGATCCTTCGCTAGCGTCAGCCCACCAAATGACCCCCCCCCCCCGGCGGACCTGGAAGAGCTACAAGCTCGTCAGTCAGCTCCCCGGCTAATCCAGGACCCGGTCTCCCGTGCAGCAGCAAATCCGGCCATAGGTCACCCGACAGTGTCGAACCCTCCCGCTGCACCAGCGCCCGACCCCACCAAAGTCCGATTCGGTGTCAGCACAAATTCCTATACCAACAGGAAACTCAGTTGCAAGGCAGCCCTGGTATCCACAATCATGGCCAGCACCAGAAAAGCAAGAGAAACCTCCAACGAATCCTCCAACGAACTCCATACCAGCCTCACAGTACCACCTCCAGGTAGGTCTCACTCAGTGTTGGGTAAGTTACTTTTTCTATTACTTTCTATTACTTTTAGAAACTTGTTCCAGGAAGCTCTGTGCAGTCAGTAGCACGGATGGGGAAGTACTAGAAAAAGTAATACACCTTACAGTTACGTATTTCTTTTTCTAAAAAACAATACAAAAATAATAAATAACTATAACAGATTACATTTATTTGAGAGCAATAGGTTAGTTACTAGTTACTTTCAAATAAATGTAATCAGTTACAGTTAAGTATTACTTTTGTGTAAAGAGACATACGTTTTTGTAACTGTAAGGTGTTATTACTTATTCCAGTACTTCTCCATCCTGGCTAGCGACTGCACAGAGCTTCCTGGAACAAGTTTCCAAAAGTAATAGAAAGTAATAGAAAGAGTAACTTACCCAACACTGGTCTCACTTCCTCTCCTCAACCTCAGGTAGCTCAGCAGAACCCACAAAAAACACCACCACATCCAATTCTTTGGCAAATAGTGCACAGGGCAAGGGGGAACTAAATGGATAAATCCCTTTTTCGTCAGGGCGATAACAGGACTGTCAAGTGGCCCTAATGTACACTACAGGGATGACTGGTGATCCCAGTAATGCACTGAGCTAAATTCCTCACTAAAACACCCTATTTGAAACTTACACTAAGCGATAAAATTAAAACGGAGCAAGGGAATGAACAAAAGGAAGAAAAATAAGCCGAATAAACGCACAAAAAAGAGATGCAGCTTAATTAGTTTGCAATGACTGCAGCACACCCAGCCTGGCGGCCATCTTGGATAAAAATCCAAGAGTAGGGAAGCCACAGATCAACTACAGTCTGCAGCATAAGTTAAAGGTAGAAAAAATAGGCAGACTATATGGCCTAGGAGGTCCTTATCTGCTGACAAATTCTATGTATCTATAAATGTATCTAACAATTGGATGACCCCTGAGGATGCCACCAAGGCAGAGGCACCCCGGTGGAGTGTGCTCTTAAGCCTCTTGGTGGCATTTTTCCAGCTTTTTCATAGCAGAACTGAATGCAAGCAACTATCCAGTGAGAGGTCTCTTTGTAGCTGGATTGCCTTTGCCAATCTCACCATAGGTAACGAAAGGTTGTGAACTCTGGTACCTGACATCTTTTGTCCTGTCTATGTAGATAGTCAAGACAGGCTGTGCAACTTTTCCTCACCTGGACTAGACTGCTCTGGATAAGAGTGAAATTCAAATAGCAATTTAGTGCCGTCCCACCAGCGCAGTGGCAAGGCATCCTTCTAGCATCAACATCCCAGGTTGGAAATGGACCCGGGAGTCAGAGGCGGCTGGGGGACAGGTGTCTGGAGACTACTCTCCCCTCCGGGGGAAAGAAGTGTCTGGTACAGTGAGGACCCATGGCGGAGGCTGGGGGTCCCTGCGTGTCTAATTACTAACGTTTCAGGGGGCGGAGGATGCACATCCCGCCCCAGGGAGGAAAAACTATAGAAAAAATGTAGCCATGAATGAGGCGCCACTCCCTGCTCAAACATATATTCATGGGGGTTGAGTCTCGCTCCGTGACCCCATCCTGGGGGCAACACAGGGCTTTGCAACCTACGATCATGTGAAGGGGTCACCTGCCCCGCGGCCCCGTCCAGGGGGAAGCCAGGAGATGGCGGGAGCAGTAGGTGTGGTCAGGGGCCAGAGATAACAGCCCCAAAAAGAATAAAAGATACCACTTTAGGAAGGAATTTTCTGTTGGTTATAAGAACTACTGTATCCCTGTGGGGAATTATGTAATTTGGCTCTGTGCAGAGGGCATGCGGTTCACTTACCTTCACAGCAGTGGTCACTGCACCCAGGAAATGGTTTTCCATGTAACCCACTTTAGGTTAGCAGTTTCCACAGGCTCTAAAGAAGCCTCCGTGAGCTGGGCAAGGCATATGCTGAGATTGCAGGGTGGGACTGGGTCCTTCACTGGTGGATGCAAGTGATTTAGGCCTTTTAAAAAACTTTTTTAAAATAGATTGTAAGCCCAAAGATTTTTCCTTGCCAGATGATATGCATGCTGATACTGCTGCTAAGTGCACCTTTAAAGTTGAAGGCAGCAGGCCTAATGACTGCATGTGTACTAGGCATTGCAGAACTACAGGCAACCCTAACATACTAACATACTAAAATGCCAGCAGAATAGGCCTAACGGTCTTTCGTGTCTGCTCGTTTGGTCAGCCCCCACCCTGGGTGCTGACCTTGCTGTCCCCCTCGCCTTCTCTGGCTTCTCCCTTCCCAGTTCCGGATATTCTTGCTGCATTGGATTTTGCTTCCAGAACCTTCCCTGTACCTGTCCCACCCTCTTGAACCCCTCCACTGTCTCGCTCCACCCAGCCCCTAGGCAGTGCATTCCATGGCTCCACCACCCTCTCAGTGAAGTAGCACCTCCTCCTTTCTCCCTGAATCTCCCTCCAGCTTCCACCCATGCCCTCTAGTGGCCCTTCCTCCTTCCTTGAAGCACCCTGACTGTTCCTCCCTATTTACCCTCTTCATGTACCTGAAGACCTCTATCATGTTCCCCGGTCCCTTCTCTCTCCAATGTGTACATATTTAGCTCTTGAGCCTCTCCTCATAGGTCCTGTCCCCAAGCCCCAAATCATTTTGGTTGCCCTCCTCTGGACCCTCTCCAGGAGGTTAATGTCCCTCTTTAAGTGTGGCCTCCAAAACTGCACGCAGTACTCAAGGTGCGGCCTCACCAAGCAGTTATACAGAGGAGTATCACTTCCTCCTTCTGAGGTGATCCCCTAGCGATGCATCCCAGCATCTTGTTGGCCTTGGCTGCTGCCCTCCCACAAGTCTCAGAGTTGTTCATCTTGACATCCACCACCACCCCCAGGTCCCTCTCAGCCATCGAGACTTGTAGCATTTCCCCCCCCCCAGGGTGTACACTTGGCCTGGGTTTCTGGCCCCCAGGTGCAGTACCTTGCATTTCCCTACACTGAACCTCAGCTTCCACTTTCTAGACCATCTTTCCAGAGCCTCCAGGTCCCCCTGTAGGGCCACCCGGCCCTCCTCCCCATCCACCACCGCCCCCAGTTTCGAGTCAACTGCAAAGAGACTCATCTCACTCCTGATTCCTGTCCTTATGTCAGATACGTATAGGTTGAACAGAAGGGGCCCAAGGACTGATCCCTGTGGGACCCCACTAATGACCCTCCTTGGGGATGAGACTATCCCACCAACTACGACCCTCTGGGTCCGGTCCTGGAGCCAATTGCCTATCCATCTGATCATCTGGTTCCCACCCCATTTCTCCCAGCTTATCCAACAGGCCCACATGAGGAACAGAGTCAAATGCCTTGCTGAAGTCTAGAAAGAGGACATCCACTGGTCTACCCAGGTCCAAGGTACTCGTCACCCAGTCATAGAACTCCAACAGGTTTGTCTGACACGATTTCCCCGGGATGAATCCATGCTGTCTATCGTCCAGGCACCCTGACTTATCCAGGTCCCCCCTAGCCTCTCTTTGACAATGCCCTCCATCACCTTGCCCACCACCGATGTCAGGCTGACAGGCCTGTAGTTCCCTGCCACCTCCCTTGATCCCCCCTTGTGGATAGGCACTATATGTGCCACCTTCCAGTCTTGGGGCACCCACCCTGTCCTCGGAGAGATGGTGAAAAGCTCTGCCAGGGGTTTCGCCAGGACATCTGCAAGTTCCTTCAGCACTCTGGGATGTAATTTATCCGGCCCCGGTGCTTTCTCCATCTTAAGGGAGCTGAGGGCTTCCTCCTCTCTCTGCTGTGATTTCTACTTCGGTACCTCTTCTCCTGCTTAGCCTCCCCCCCACCTGCCAGTGATGCCTCCCCTCCCCAGACCTGCCGATCGGTAAGGCCCCCCTCCTCAGTATCTCTGTCTCTCCCATGTATGATGCGCTTCCCCATTTTCCTGATGAAACTGAGGTGAAGTACTCATTTAGTACCTCAGCCTGCTCCCGGGTCTTGTGCCCATCTCTCCTGATTTAATCCTGCTAATCTGCCCCTTCACCCTTCGTCTTTCCCCAATGTATCTAAAGAACCCTTGTTCCTCTCCTAATTTCCCTGGCCAGGTTCTGCTCCTTCCTTCTATGCCGCCCTCACCACTCTAGTGGCCCTTCTAGCCATCAGCTCGTGCTCCCCTCGATCCCTTTCCTCCTTGAGCACTTGAATTGCTTATAGGCTGCTTTCTTCCCGCACCACCTCCTGGACCTCCTGTCCACCAACAGGGTTTTTGGGCCCTACCGCATTTCGTCTTACTCTTGCACAGGTGCTGGTAGCATCCTGCACCCCTCTCCTGATGATTTCCCACCTACTATCAGCGTCCATGTCTGACCCAATCCCATCCAAATGCTCCTTAAGGATCCTTCCCATTTCCTTAAAATCCGCCCCCCTGAAGTCGGTTACTTCCGTCTTTGTGCAGCCTTCTACCCCTCCTAGGTCCAGGCAGAACCAGACTGTGGCAACCCTGCCTCCATTGTGTTTAGTTTTCTGAAGGCATGCCAGTAACAAAGCCTTTTCCATTTAGAGGAATAAGCTTTTCTGATAGTGGGTTTCCTTGAAACATTAATCAGCTTCAGGACTTCTTCTGAGAGATCCAATCTGGAAAACTCTAACTCCTCAAGAACCAAGCTCTCAGACACAAGGTCCTGGGATCTGGGAATGTTATTCTGTCCTGGGATGAAGTCAACAGATTGTGACTGAGTGGCAGGCTGACTGGATTCTTGTCAGACAGGACCAAGAGCATCGAGTACTAGGTCTGTCAGGCCCAGTCTGGACTTATCGCAGTCATTGTTGCAGGTTCCCTTCCGAGTTTCAGGAGTACTTTCTGAATGAGCGGAAATGGCATTAAGGCATACAGAAGTTCCCTGTCTAGTCTAGTACCAGGGCGCCAGTGGGACTGTTCCTCTGGCTGGTGGTTTGCAACAAAACTGTGGCAATTGATGGCTCTCCCAAGATGCAAGCAGGTATTTGGGGGGAGTGCCCCACATTCTAAACACTGTGGCCAGAACCTTCTGGTTTATGGACCATTCTTGATTTTTCTAGCTGATTCTGCTTAGGGAATCGGCCAGGACATTGTCTTTGCCTGGCAGATGCACTGCAAATAGGTTTGCCTCTAAGAAATATGCCAGGTCCCAGATCCTCATTGCCTCTGTATGTAGTTTTCAGGAACTTGTTCCTCCCTGTTTATTTTATTATATTTATTTGAAACTGTTTCACCAGGAAAGGCATAATGAGCTATAATAGCTAATTTCCAGATGCGTCCTAGGGGGAGGGAAAATGAAGAATACAATTGGTGTAATACATAAACCAAGATACACAAAATGAAACATCATACAAGACAGATATCTGGAACAACTGCAATTTACAGCCATGTCCAGCTTAATATGTGAAGAGGACAAACAAAATAGAAATATAATACGGCACATCCAAAACTAAGATTGGAGGACAAATTTAGTAGCATCAGGCACGGCTAGACAGAGAAGGAGACAGGAAAAGAGAGAGAGAGAGAGAGAGAGAGAGATACTACTGGGCTGACAGAAGAAAGGTGAAGTTAAAACAAGGATAGACATAATATTGAAATAGAAATGGAGTGGGGGCTAAAGGGAAGTGGGTTAGACGCAGTTGCAAGATGGAGAAATTAATTGCGAGGAAGAAAGGAAAACAAATGAGTGGACAGGGCAGAGCGGATATCAGTGGGAAGGGAGTTCCAAATTTTAGGGGAATGGTAGGAGAAAGCAGCCTGTCCTTTCGTGGAAGAACAGATAGGGAGGACAAGGATCCTGTAGCCAGAGCTACGGAAAGAGTAGTTGGGAGGAGGGGAGGGGAGGATATGTAGGAAGGGAGAGAGCTGAGCCAGTACTTTCCAACTAGGGAGTAACAGTGGGCAAGGCATCTGGCCCCAAGAGGGGGGAAGAGAGAGTGGAATAAAGGTCATAATGGTGCATATGGGGTGGACAGTCAAATGCAAACCAACAAAAGGCATTGAAAAGGGTGTCCAGTCTGTTTAGGGTGGACTTAGGGGCTGAGCTGTAGACTACATCACCACAGTCAAAAATTGGGAGGATCATTTTCTGAAGTGTTTCATGGCGGGCCAGTAGGGGGATGCAACCTTGGTGTCTGTAAAGAGCACTTAGCTTGGGATGCAATTTTTTATGGATGGCATCCACATGATCAGAAAAGTCGAGGTGCCTGTCGAGCCACAGCCAGAGGTATTTGGGGCCAGATGCCTCGCGAACATAGGCCAGGGAGAAAGAGAGGTTTAGAAGGGAGGTGATTAGCAGAGCAATGGCGGGTGCTGAGAGATGAGGCAGTTCAGGGTGAAGTCCATCTGGGCTTTTACCCTTATGAGGGTTAAGGGCTAGCAGGGCCTTCGGAGTGTCAGAAGGAGATATAGTTAAAAAAAGAGAACTGTGAGAGAGAAGAGGGTGAGTGGGGGGCAGGCAGTGGTGGAGTGGAGGGGGAGCAGAGGGGGTTAGGGAGGATAGGAAGGTAGAAGCACAGGTGGTGAAGTAAATGTTAAACTCAGTAGCCACAAAGGGGTGTGTGTGTGTGAGATAGTGTTGTTTCCTTCCTTTAAGGCTGTGGGAGGGGACTGGACAGGGGGCTGGACTACCTTCCAGAACTTAGACGGATGGTTTATGTTATCCGAGAAGGTGGATGAAAAATAATCCACTTTGGCATGTCTTATGGCCCTAGTGCAGGCGTTTCAGAGTGCACAATATTTAAACTAATCCACATAAGTGTCGGAGGCCTTGTAAGCCTTCCATGCTAGGTCTCGAGCATGCTGACAAGCCAGCAGTTCAGCTGACACCCCGGGGAGGTGGGAGTCTCAGACCCTGGTCTTCCTGATGGGGGCGTGTTGGTCCCAGGTATTTAAGAACTTGGCCCTAAAGTAACTGAGGGCAGAATCAACTGAGGAGTCCGTGGATATAGGAGACCAGTCAGTTGCTACCAAGTCCCCATGGAGGAAGGACAAGTCCAATGATCTAAAGGAATGGAATAGGAGAATGTTTGGCGGGGCTTTGGGATGGTGGATTTTACACACACAGTAGACCATGTGGTGGTCACTGAGTACATCAAGAAGGATTCCTGATGCAATTACGCGTTGAGGGTGTGACGCAAGAACCCAGTCCAGTAGAGTATGCTTACCAGACTTGTGGTTTAGGCGGGCTGGATTAGAGATCAACTGTGTGTAAGGATTAAATTAGAACGGCACTGAACCTGAAGGTAATTTTTCCTAGTAGAAGTATTTTTTTATTTTAAACTGGTTCAAATTCTGTTATTTGTTCCATCTATGCTTGCCTATTAGTGACCTTTGTGGTTGTCTCTGATTAACAGTCTGGTGGTGAATGCCATTTTAGAACTCTATGATGTAGTTTATGTCCTTCTACAATCACAGAGTTCTACAGTAGAACATGAATGAATTGTTTCAACAATGGAAGAGCTGAGCAAGGGGACAAACTACATCATACAGTTCTAAAATGGCACTTACTGTCTGTGTGTAAATCAGACACATCCAGTAGGATAGGTATCACTGCGAAAACCCAAAATGCAAACTCCCAACACCCACCAACCTGAGACCGACATCCCGACATGGCACTTACCCGACACATTAACATCCTGAAGATGGAAAGTCTGACAGTCTAGTGCCAGGACTTGGAGTTGGTTCTAATAATTTGGGGTGGTGCGGAGGGCAAAGCCCTCTGCAAGGCAACCATAAACCCGGCATAAGTCCACGGTCAGGTTTTCCGTTATCGGGATGTTAATGTGTCGGATAAGTGCCATGTCGGGATGTTGGTCTCGGGCTGGTGGGTGTCAGGATTTTGCATTTCGGGTTTTCATAGTATATCTGTAGGATAACTAAAAAGCCCGTAGAGAAGGAACAAGTAACAAGATTTGAACTAGTACTTAAAAGTCGCCTTCTACAGGGAAAAATGATTTACAAGTTCAGTGCGGTTCTCCTTTAAGTGAGGAGATGTTATTACAGAATTTGGCTTGAGTAGTGCAGAGCCAATTAATGTTAAAATCCCCGAGCATGAGGAGTTCACCAAGAGATGAGTGGGTAGCGAGAATTGAGATTGAAAATTGAGTTTTTGTAGTACATTGTTGTGGTATTGTCTGTTTTGATTTGGACAGTCTGACCCTGTAACTGGGAGGAGAAAGATTTCATTGCTAGCAGTACTGCTCTGAGCTCCAGGAGGTTGACGTGTTCTAGTGACTCCTGTGGGCTGCATGTGCCACTCACTGTGAGGTCCTGCATGTGAGCGCCCCACCCCAGCAGTGAGGCATCTGTGGTAAGAATACTTGTTGGTGATTGCTAAAGGAAGGGAATGCCTCTCTGAAGTTGCTTTCTTCCTTCCACCACTGTAATGACCCCACAAGTGCTTCTGTCACTGACATTAGCTTTGAAAGTGGATCCCGTCTTTGGGACCAGTTGTCCTTTAAGTGGTACTGGGTATCTCTCATTTAGAACCTAGCCATGGAATCATAGCTGTGGACGTGGCCATGTAACGTAGCAATCGCAGAAAGTCTCTTGCAGGTTTTGGTTGATCTGCTGTGAAGGACTTTGCTGTTGCTATCAACGCATTACCGCTAACCTGAGGGAGGAATGCTTATGCTTGCAAGGTGTTTAGCTCTGCTCCTATGAAGTCCAGTACTTGAACAGGATCCAGTTGGGACTTCTGCAGGTTTATCAAGAATCCCAGGTTTTCCAAGGTGCTTTTTTACCAATTGAACCGAGCCTTGCCTCTGTTCTGTCCGCCCCGAGACCAGCCAGTTGTCCAGACAGGGGAAACTACCATGCCTTTTATGTTTGCTTGAGCAGTGCATAAGAAACATATTGAGACAGTAGAGCACTGAAAAGGTGTGGCAGTGTTGTGGCCAATGCAGCGGACACTTTAATGGGCGTGTCCCTTGGCCACCAATTAATGCTGAAGCTGTCAATGATGGCAGTTTCAGACCGAGCACTGCACTTTAAAGAAATCTGCCGCTGCAGTCTTCATTGCAGCAGCATTCCCTCCTCCCTCCCAACCAGGCACACAGCAGGACAACAAATTTAAATGTTAGCTCCCTCCCACTGCTGCTGCCCACCCCGCACCCTCTGTTCTCCATCCCCTGCTGACATCGGGGTGGTCAATTCCCATGTTAACACGTATCCCCCTTCCCCCCCATTAATGTGGCACATTGGGAGCCCACCCCAGTGTGTCAAAAAATACTTCTTTTGATGTTTCTGACACTGGGATGCCCGCTCCCGGTGTCTGATGCGCCACTCCCCCATGTTCTCAGCCGACCTCAGGGTGCCCAATCCCCGGGTCGGCATTGATCCCCCCCAGTACTCTGGACACTGGGAACCCACCCCAGTATGCCGAAACCGCTTTGTTAATATTTCACCTGTAAAAAGAAAACAGTCCCACGCCTTTTTTAAGCCAAAAAAAAAAATTGTCTTTCGTCATTCCGTAGCCCCCACCCCCAACCTGCACCCTCCTCTGCACCCCACCTCCTGCACCCCCACCCATACTTACCTCCAAAGGTTGGGAACAGAGATCTTCTGTGGACCAGGAATATATCTTCACTCTTCAAAGACTACCCAGAAACTGAAGAAGTGAAGGTAAGCCCTATAATGGCAGTCAATTGGGGGGGAAGGGTTAACTTAGGTTGATATCGCAGCCAGTTTTTGGAGCTTTGGTCCCATATTTTCAACATGGGCTCCTTGGGACCCCATCTCATGAGCACTGGCACTGTCATTTTATTTCTCGGCCCTGAAAGGTGATTTTGCAGTCACTGCGTGGAATCACCTTTCGGGACCAATTAATGGAACAACAGTTCCACTGTTCATGGGGTGGGGTCCCAAAAAAGCCCTTCTTGCATATTTGCTGAAAAAATCCAAGCAATGACTGTGTTACAAGCGTCCATTGTGCAGTTTCTATGCACGCTCATAACTTCATCACTTTTTAATATTTTTATTCCAAATTTACAACATTACCACTTTTTCACACCCCTTTATGAACGTAGAATGCTGTCATTTTTTGCATCCTTCCCAAAATGTATTTTTGCATCTGTGGCGCATAATGGCGTGGTCACTGTGCGAAATCAACTTCCAGGACAGATCAACGAAATCACAGTGTCACTGTTCATGAAGTGAGGTCCCAAATAGGCCATATTGAAAATTTGGTGAAAGCATTCCAAAACATGACTGCGTTATGAGCGTTCGTTGCACAGTTTCTACGCACACTCCTAACTGCCACTTTTTCATATTTTCATTCCAGATTTTCAACATTGCCATTTCTTTACACCTGCTGATGAACAGTACAGCTGTCATTCTACACATCCTGCCCAAAATGTGTTTTCATACCTGTGGTGCTGAATGGCACATTCACTGTGCGAAATCATCTTCTGAAATGATGTCATGTCCCAAAAAGGCCATGCTGAAAATCTGGAGCAAAAATACCAACAAACGACCAGGGCATTAGGGTTTCCAACTATAACGCCAACCCTGTACTGACTGACAGATGTCAGAGGGTGTGACTTGGGGTCGTCGGCTGTAATGCTCACACCATTCCAACCCCACCCTGCAGCCACTAACATGCACTGAGGTGTGCCTTGGGGTCTTCAACCCTAACGTTCACCCCCATTCTCCTATACTGCACCCAGCTCAGCTTATTTCCTTATGGAATAGGGTAAGTGTAAGGGCCGAAAACCTCAATGCACACTGCAACACCTGTTGGTGTCTGCAGGGTAGGGTGAGATGGAATGGCATGAGTGTTATGGCCGACGACACAAAGGCACACCCCCAGCGCCTGTCAGTCACTGCAGGGTGGAGGTGGGGGCTGACGTTACTTCAATACTTCACTGCCATTCCTATTATGCAGCTCTTTAACTCCTGCACTACCAATGCCAATACTAGCAAGCAAACATTCGGCATTGACAAATGCTTGTTTTTCTCAGGGGTACTGCCACCACAGCTAGGCACTTTGTCTAAAGGCCTTGCAGCTGAAGTGAGACTAAATGGCAGAGCTGTGAACTGGTATTGGCAGTTCCCCAGCTTGAATCTGGGGTACTTTCTGGGAGACTGTCTGACAAGAATATAAAAATAGGCATCTTTCAGATCCAGAGATCCCAGCCAATTACCCTTCTGCAAAGAAGGAATCACTGTTCTTAGTGTAACCATCTTGAAATCTTCATTTTTGTTTCAAATGTTTGTTCAGAAACCTGAAGTCTGAAATGGGTCACCCACTCCCCATTTTTCTTGTTGGTCAGTAAGTATTCTGAGAGGCATGGACTTTTTCATTAGCTTTTAATATTAACATATTTTTAACTTACAGTTACAGCTGATTTTTTGCCGTGGAAGAGTGAGCTGGAAAATATCTGTGTTTCTGCAAGTTTGGAAAGCATTTGCAAAACCAGGAGCAGTTATAAAATTTGCAAGTAGCCTTTTATTATTTCCAACAACAATAAAATTGTTCAGGATAGTGCTTTGCAAAGGCAGTACAAACACGAGAAAATTAAGTCCTTCATCTTGGGGTTTCTTTTCAATTTTAAATCTCAGTCTCTCTCTTTCACCAGCAAAACACGAGTGTTCCGGTTTTATAAAAAGTCTTTGCCTGGTAATTAACTTCTACATCCTGATCTCAGTAAGAGGCATCCTGATTCTCACAAACTGTATCAGAACTTTATCAATTTTTTTGCAGGTGCAATAAAATAGAATATGGTGTCCTAGAACTAACCTCCTGTTGGCAACTCTGCAAATGAGCTTGTGCTACATCTCAAAGTTAACCCTCCAAGTTCCAAATAGCGTTTTGCAAACATTTCAATAGTATAACTGTATACACTGGCAAACAAAGGGATCCCAGTTTCTCATACAGATTCACATATACTTTTACAACCACAGATAAGCAAAGAGGAAGAAAAAGCAGAAACATCAAGTGAAGGCAGAGAGTGATCAGAGTGATCAGCTCCTAGATCTCAAAAGAAAATTTGTGCAATCAAACAGACAAGAGACAGAAAAGGAGAGGATAGAACAGATCCTTGTGTGTAACTCTTTCTGTGTAACAAATGGGACAAGGCCTTATTCATTTCATTTTTCTTTAAACTGGTAAGCAGATTAGCAAAAATGCAATTTTCACAGCAACCAGTACTCAACCCTGTCACAGTCAGGAAGTATCTTGAGACTAGGCCCCTGCCCCACTAGGAGGCATGGACTTTTTCATTAGCTTTTGATATTAACAGCTTTTTGACTGTCAGATACAGCTGACTTTTTTCTGTGGGAGAGTGAGCTGAAAAACCTCTGTGGTTCGGTGTGTTCCTGGATAGGGAGAAAAACAATCAGTAAGAAACCGCAGAAATGAGTTATAGAGTAAAGTTCCCTAATACAATAGTAAAAGGCCAGCAGTTCTGCTAACTACAGCAGTCCCCTTTCCTAGCTACTAAGAATTACAGAACAGTAAACAAAACAGAACACAAAAAAAACCTATGCCAAAGCCCTTCTGCTTAGTCACTTACACAGACCCTGCAAGTTTGAAATGAAGTAAAATAAATTATAACACGGGTTCTGAAAATACTGTTTTCTGATTCATCCAAACAGGTCACCTGACCATTGATTAATTCCTGATATACCCACAATTACATGTTCACAGGGCTTTATTTGACTATTTCTTTGGGTAAACCTCTAACATAGCATTGCCGATGTTATAAGAGGGTTAACCCACTCCAGGGTATGGGTTTACTGAGCATTAATCTGCGCCTGGGTGGTTGAAGACACTCTGCTTCACCTCGTGACTCCAACACCCCCCCAAGGCATGGATTAATGCTCAGTAAACCCATACCCTGTTATGGGTTAAACCCTCCATTACATCTGCTGTGTAATTCTTTTCAACTCTTCTTAGTTGAACCCACAGCCAAGTTCCCCTTTTAAGTTATTCTCCTCCTGCAAGCCTGCTTCAGTCCCTCCTCCAAACACTAACCTGCTTCACAGGTTGTAACTGTTCTGCCTCAGCAACAAGATACTGCAAAATGGTCTGCTAACTACAGCAGTCCCCTTTCCTGGCTACTAAGAATTACAGGACAGTAAACAAAAACAAAACACAAAAAAGCCCTAAGCCCAAGCCCTTCTGCTTATTCACTTACATAAAGCCTGCAAGCTTGAAATGAAATAAAATAAATCACCTCTGCTGTGTAATTCTTTTCATCTCTTTCATGTTCGATACCTTCTGCTCTTTGGATCACTCTAATGGGACTGTTTCATAAATTGAGCATTATGAACTTTGGACTTTTGCATAAAACAATTAATTTTTTTAACAGTCCTCGGGCACAGTCGAATGGTTCGCTAGCTAGCTACCTAACTGGACACTCCCAGAGGATAAAAATTAACGGAGTAGTCTCCCAGGCTTGTGAAGTCACTATAGGGGTCCCCCAGGGCTCTATCCTGGGCCCGCTCTTGTTCAGCCGCTTTGTGAACAATCTCCCAGAGGCACACCCTTCGACTAGGATCCTGCTCAACACAAACGACATGGTTGTCTTTCTGAGGAATTTGTACCAAAAGACTCTCACCAGGCACCTGCAGCAAGACTGGTTTAAGGACAGCCTATCAGTGCTCAACAGCAAAAAAACAATGGGAATGCGCTTTGCTGGGCGTCAAAAGAGAAGAACTACTGCACCCTTCATCATAAATGACATCTCTCACTTCACCCTCGAGCAAGTGTTCTCCTTCGTGTACCTGGGGATCACTATCGATGAGTCTCTTGCCTTCGACAAACATATTCTTACTATTACCACCGCTTCTAATGGGAAGTTAGAGGCCCTCTACAGGCTTCAGTCCTGCCTCACTCCAGAGGCCAGGTATAAGGCTGTCAGAGGTACAATCCTACCAATCCTAGACTATGGAATTGTGGTCTACAGTACAGCCTCCGACACCAGCCTACACAGAGTTCACACCACCCGAAACAAAGCCTGCAGACTTGTCTTAGATGCTGATTTGTACATTAGAACAAAATGGCTTCCTCTCAAGGAGCCCTGCTTGGACTTGCACCACATTCTTTCAGGCTTTGGTCTGCCCTGCCCCATCTAAACATGTTACGAAAAGTATTACAAAACACGCGCTTGCAGTGCCATTCAGAAAAACTGCCCTAGGGAGTCGAGCCTTTACAGTCAGGACATCCACCTGACTAAACGAGCGCTCTCAAGCCATCACAAGCCTCACCAGCATTAGTCACCTCAAAATTGAACTTCGGAATTCTATCGCCCCACCTACATACTGCTACTGCTCTACCTAACCCCCAGGGCATTACCTGTGTACCCTACTAGACTACATAATTACATACTCAGCTGAATTGGCCTCCCCAGTCTCTTACCCACTGCCTGCTACACATTCACTGAGATGCTTCTACCTTAGCATCCTCTTGCCTACGACAAAGCTTCTTAGCTGCTATCTGTGAGTACATAACTGAACTGTTAGCACCTTATTTACACTGTCGCTGTTTTGTTCCTTATGTACTCTGTGTTAAGAATGTACTTTGCAATCTGCCTCTGTCTTTAATGCTCAATTTCTTGTATTATATTAGTTTGTTATTGTGTTACTAATATGTATATGACAATGCCTGTTAGCTGCATTTGCTATTCCCAACTCATATAATTGTTCCCTTCTTTGATTGACGAGGACACTCTGTAAATGAACTCTCAGCTCAAAGGTTTGTAATTTTGATTCTTTAAGAAATAAAATAAATAAAAATATAACATATTTTCTATTGGTGATACTATGCCTTCTTATCTAAAGTACTTTGCATTACTGTATATTTGTGAATGAAGTGCTTTTGCATTGGAATGTAAGCTTCTATGTTCTGCCTTCTACCACTATGTCTTCTAAACATTTTACAATGTTAGGTATATATTTTTTATTTGATTGTATACTTTTTTTTTTTTTTATTATTTGTGTAATGAGGCTGACACATACTTTTGATGGAGGTAGCACTCGAAATGCTTTACACCAAACAGTAGCTTAAGAATAGTTTAGCATTTAAATGTAAAAGACTACACCTTTCAGGATCGGCTTGTGGCTGACATGATTGGTTGGTTTGTAACTGGGATTAGCCATTGAATGAACCCTGTATGCTATTTAAACTAATGTTGCTATCTATATGATTAGCCATGCCCCCCCCGAAGACACAGAGTGCCTCGAAGCAGTGGGATTTGGCTGATTGATTGCACTGTATGTGTCGTATGTCTCGCTTTGTTAAATAAAAGTTTTTTGCACTAATTCAGGAACCCACTGTACAGCAGACCACCAAAAAGGCTGCCACCTGAATCCTAAGGGACCCGAGAGGCCCTCATCCAATCTCTGCTAAAATAAGCTCACGATGTCAGAGCGTGGAGATAAAGGTTACATTTTTTTTTCCTTTTTTTGTTAGTCCTTTTTACCTTGGCTTCCCAGTCTGCCTCACACGTCCAGGCATCCTGTTCCTCCAGTCGCCGGCTGGTTCTCTCTCGGCCTATAGAGCCCCCGCTACCAATTACCCCTGTGGCTTGCCCCCGAGGCAGGGCGGTGGAAGAGTCCCCCTTACTCTCCGATCGAACCAGGATCCAGCAATGCAGTGATGGCCCATGACCGGGCATCCCCATAGACAGCCATCAAGCCGCCGTGACCATTCTGTCATTTTTCCCCTTTTCTCTGGCTGTGCGAGCAGGGCATGCAATGATGCCAACGGGAGGGCACGCACGTGTCCGTACGAGCTCCACCTGGCATCATGTCCCTACTCGACGCCCCCCAAGCTCAGTGCCAGTGCACCTACCCCCAGCCTCTGCTAGGGGCCACAAGTGCACCAGCAACTGAAGACCCCCCTCCCCAGAGAGAGAGAGAGAGAGCAGTCCCACAGACACTCAATCCCTCTCCACCCTTGCCGACCCCTGGTGACCCAAGTCCATTCCTGAACCCGAGTCGCCGGGGTGGAAAAAGGTGCAGCGTCCAGCGCCTCAACCCTCAGCGCCACCAGGCCAGCAAGAGGTGGCGGCTTAATTCCCTGTGGACACCAATCTGAAAATATACCAGATTCTATTGTATGCCTCTGTAGTGGAGGGTTTTCTTGCTTACATGAGAATCTCCAGCACCCTAGGTGAACTAACCTTCAGGAATATGCAGTGTTCGGGAGCCACCAGCTGTAGTCTGTTGGGTTCTGAATCTCAAACTTGGCCCCAGTGAAGGACGAAAAAATTACTCACCTTAGTAATGTTGTTTCTTCTAATGGAGTCTTGCTATATTATGACAATTGCAGTTTGTCCCACCATTAGAACTGCTCCGGAGATGAAAGAGTTAACTCCCATTCTAAGAATGGAACTTAGAGCACGAGCTCGGTTAGAGAAGCTCTGTCTGGGTTATTTCAAACCCAAACTGTCAGATCTTTACGAGCAAAAACTCACTAAGGTCTGTGTGGAAGCTGTAACCTACACTAGCCAACTGGCTACCTAAATATTAACACCTATTGCTGGTCCCAACACAAAGACTTAAGTCAGGGGACCAGAAGTAATAATATAATATAAAATAAAAACACCACACCCCAAAAAACCCCAAGAAGGGGTGGAAAACATATAATGGGCATAACTAGTGCCCACACTAGGCTGCCCACCCCATACCCAAGTAGAAGTTCTGAGAGGGGCAGGCTGGGGGGGAGGTCATAATATAGCAAGACTCCATTAGAAGAAACAACATTACTAAGGTGAGTAATTTTTTCTTCAAACAACATGAAGTCTTGCTATATTATAACAATTGCAGACTACACAGCAGTACCTCCATGGAGGAGGGACAGAACCTACTTAGGGAATAGGCTCTGAAGCACAGCTGTGCCAAACCGAGCATCTCTCCTGGCCTGGACATCCAGGGAGTAATGCTTGGTGAAAGTGTGTACCGTTTTCCAGGTAGCAGCTTGACATATCTCTAAGATAGGGATGTCTCTGGCAGCATCCCCATAGACACATTAGTGAATTATATATTACATTATATAGATACATTAGTGAAAGGAGAAAGTCCAGAGGGGGTATTGCTAAGCTTAATGGAGAAAAGGGAGCATGTGAGGAGGAGGACCCTGTAAAGGCATCTATCCTAAATAGATACTTTTGCTCAGTATTTACTGAAGAGAAGGTAGGGCAGGGCCCACAGCTCAGCATCATGGACACAGGGGGGAGGGAGGTGAGCACTACTCCCTTCACAAAAGAAAGGGGTCCTACAAGAGCTTGCTAAGCTCAGGGTGGATAAGGCAATGGGACCTGATGGCATACATCCCAGGGTACTTAAGGAGCTAAAGGAGGAACTAGCAGAGCCATTAGCAGAATTGTTTAGTGAGTCTCTGAGCACAGAGAGGTCCCAGAAGACTGGAGAAGGGCTCATGTGATCCCGCTCCACAAGAGTGGTAGCAGGAGGAGGCGGGGAACTACAGACCAGTCAGTCTTACCTCCAGTAGTGGGCAAGATTATGGAGGCACTCCTTAAGGAAAGGATAGTGCAACACCTGGAATCCATAGGGGCACAGGATCCAAGACAGCATGGGTTTACAAAAGGAAGGTCCTGTCAAACTAATCTCATAGATTTCTTTGACTGGGTAACCAGAGTGGTGGACCAAGGGGAGCAGTTGATGTCGCCTACCTTGACTTCAGCAAAGCTTTTGACACTGTTCACATAGAAGATTGATAAATAAGCTAGGTAGGCTCGGGTGGGTCAGAAGTTGGTCAACTGGGTGGCAAACTGGTTGACTGGCAGAAAACAGAGTGGTGGTAAATGGTATACAGTCAGAAGAGATGCAAGTCACAAGTGGGGTACCTCAGGGATCAGTCCTGGGGCCAGTCCTATTCAACATCTTCATTAGTGACCCATAGATGGACTAGAGGGTAAGGCTTGTCTGTTTGCAGATGACACCAAGATCTGCAACAGAGTAGATGATCCAGATGGGGTGGGCAGAATGAGAAGAGATCTGGATAAACTAGCAAAATGGTCAGAAGAGTGGCAACTGGGATTTAATGCAAAGAAGTGCAAAATCATGCACATAGGAAGAGAAACCCTGAAGCCACTTATAGGCTGGGAGGAGTTGCTAGCAGTCACAAAGGAAGAAAGAGACTTGGGCATCATCATCACTGATGACCTAAAATCATCCAAGCAGACCTCTAAAGCAGTAGGTGAGCTAGGGGGTGTAGGGTGTATTAGTAGGGTATCACAAGTCGTAAGAGGGAGGTAATAATCCCTCTGTACAAGACATTGGTTAGGCCCCATCTGGAGTACTGCGTGCAGTATTGGAGGCCACACCTTCACAAGGACATTAACCAAATTGAGGCAGTCCAGAGAAGGGCAACCAAAAATGGTGCAGGGACTGCATCAGAAGACATATGAGGACAGATTAACGGAGCTCAATATGTATACCCTTGAGCAAAGGAGGGAGAGAGGTGATATGATCGAGACATTTAAACACCTTAAGGGCATAAACAAGGTGAAAGAGTCTAACATGTTTAAATATAAGAAAAATTGCAGGACAAGAGGACACAGCATGAGATTAGAGGAGGCCGATTAAGGGGAATGTGAGGAAATTTTTTCACAGAAAGGGTGGTAGATGCATGGAATAGCTTACCACAGAAGTGGTGGCTATGAATACAGTGCAGGGCTTCAAACAGGCATGGGATAGGCATAAGGGAGCAATACAAATGACTATGAATAGATAGGTCACTGACACAGCAAAGGCCGATGGCACATTTATAAGGTAGAAAAAGAAATGGGCAGACTGGATGGGCCTTGCGGTCCTTATCTGCCGTCAACTTCTATGTTTCTATGTTTCTATGTAGCAGCTACAGACGCGGCTGTACCTCTGGTAGAATGAGCCCTCAGGCCAGAGGGGGGAACTCTCCCCAGTTTCTGATAACAAAATTGGATACAAGAGACAATCCACCTGGCAATTGATCTCTTAGTGGCAGGTCTCCCTTTTCCGACTTCACCGTAAGTGAGAAAAAGTTGGAGGGATTCGAACCTGTGACCCTTGGTACGTTCTATATAGTAACTTAGGGCTCTCTTAACATCTAAACTGTGAATCTCCTCTCACCAGAGGAAGAATGTTCAGTGAAAAACACTGGAAGGGAGATAGATTGGTTAAGATGGAAATCTGAAACCACCTTAGGCAAAAACTTCCTGTTAGTCCTGAGGACTACCTTATCCCTGTGGAAAGAAATAAAGTCAGTTTCTACTGACAAGGCTTGCAACTCACTTATGCGCCTGGCAGAAGTGATAGCCACTAGGAAAACAGTTTTCCAAGTTAAGTACTTAAGCCAGGTTCAAAAGGGGGTTGCATTGACTGCGCAATGCAAACATTAAGGTCCCAGGCAGGGGCCGGATCCCTAAAAGGTGGATTAGTATGAAGTAATCCCTTAAAAAACTTGGAAAATACAGGGTGAGCGGAAAGAGAGGAGGGCTTTCCTGCTGAAACAAAAGCAGAGACAGCTGCCAAATGTACTTTCAGGGTAGCTGGTCTCAGGCCCAAAGAATTAAGATGGACCATATAGTCCAAAACAATGGGCAAATCAGCAGATTCCGGGGAAATATGTTTCCCAGCACACCAAATGGAAAACCTTTTCCACTTAGAATTATAAGTAGCCCTAGTGGAAGGCTTCCTAGAAGCCTTTAGATTTCAAGAACACCCTGAGAAAGGTGTAGGTCAGCAAATTCTAACTCCTCAAGAGCCAGGCCTTGAGGTTGAGGGATTTGAGGTTCGGATACCAAACTCTCCCCTGGGCACAGGTTAACAGGTTGTGATTCCTGGGGAGACACAGGGGAAGATGGACTGTTAGGGACAGAAGGAGTGGGTACCAGGGCTGCCTGGCCCAATCTGGGGCAATCAGAATCACCCTGCAAGGCTGGGATCTGATTTTGACTAGCACCTTGAATAGGAGCAGGAAGGGGGGAAGGCATAAAGAAACTTCCCTTCCCAATCTAGGAGAAAGGCATCCAGGGGGACTGAGCCCAACACTGGGGGCCTGCAACAGAAAAGTGGAAGTTGGTGATTGTCTGGGGCTGCAAAAGATCTATCTGAGGGTGCCCCATCTGGCAAAAAACTATCCCCAGTACTTGAGGATCCAGAGACCATTCGTGATGGCCCTGGAAAATCCTGCTGAGAGCATCTGCTAGGACATTGTCCTTTCCTGGAAGATGAACTGCTATGAGGGAAGTGTTCAGGAATAGGCCAGAGACCACAACTTCATTACCTCGGTGCACAAGGCCAAAGACCGAAGTGCCCCTGCTTGTTGATGTACCACATTGTTGTGGTGTTGTCTGTTCTGACTTGTACCACTCTGTTCTGAACAGACGAGAAAACACTTGAAGTGCTAAAAGACAGCTCTGAGTTCCAGCAAAATTGATGTGGAGCAGAGATTCCTGGGGACCACACTCCCTGAGTGGAGAGAGTCGCCCATGTGGGCTCCCACCCCAGGAGGGAAGCATCTGTAGTGAGGGTCAAGGAGTGAGACAGAGGAATGAAGGGACCCCAGTCTTAAATTGCTCTGATCCTGCCACCACTGGAGGGCCTGGATCAGGGTTGGGTCACTGGGACCAACTTGGAAAGGAGTCTCTTTTCTGAGACCAAAGGCTCTCAAGTGAAACTGAATGTCCCTCATCTGAAATCTTGCTCCCTTGCACTCTGGCTGTGGGCAGCAGCCATGTGCCCTAGGAGCTGCAAAAGTGTCTTGCTGGTCGAGAGACCTGCAGAGTGAAGGAGGAGGCCAGAGCCACCAAGTTCCTTACCCTCTAAGGGGTAGGAAGGCTCTGGCCTGCTTTTGTGTCCACCCTGCATCTATGAAGGTGAGCACCTGAACTGGTTCCAGAACTGACTTTGGAAGATTTACCAAGAAGCCCAGGGAGGGAGCAGCTGCTGGCAACTTGCAGGTGAGATTTTACCTGTTCTGGGGACTGGCCTACAATGAGCCAGTCGTCCAGATAGGGAAAGACAACAATCCTTTGCCTCCTTAAATGAGCAACTGCTACTGCCAGACATTTTGTGAATACCCTTGGGGCAGAGGTGAGGCGAAGGGCATTGCTCTTGAACTGGTAGTGACCTGAGGGCAGTTCGAATCTGAGGTACTTTCGTGGGAGCTTCTGATTAGGACGTGAAAATAGGCATCCTTGAGGTCCAGGGAGGCTAGCCAGTCCCCTGGCCTTAGAGAGGGTAAAATCATTGCCAGAGTTACCATTCTGAACTTTGGTTTCAAAAGGTGTTTGTTCAGATATCTGAGGTCTAAAATGGGCCGCCATTCTCCTGTCTTTTTTGGGGTAAGGAAATATCTGGAGTACAGACCCTTGCCCTGGTGTAGGGGAGAAACCCTTTCTACAGCTCTGAGAGCCAGGACGGTTGAGACTTCTGTTTCTAGAGTAAAGGTCTCTAAAGAGTTTGCAGGTGGGAAAGATCTGATTCTCATCTTTGGGAACTTTTTGAAGCTGAGAACCAGACCCTGGCTTACTACTTCCAGGACCCACTTGTCTGAAGTTAGAGACACCCAGTTCTGAATGAAGTAAGCCAACCTGCCCCCTCTCGGGTAAAGGAGAATCGGCCCTGGGCACCCCATCAGGGTGTCTGTTTGTGAGGTGCTTTAGGCTGAGAGGTGGGAGCAGGCCTGCCCACACCCCGTCTGCCTCTGCCTCTGAAGAAGCCCCTCTGAGCATAAGCAGAGAGGCCTGGGTTTAGTAAAAGGCCTGTGAAAAGGCCTCACCCCTCACCCCTGGGGTCTGCCTCTGAGGAGTGGCTTGCCGCCTCCTTGGCTTGGGCACCTTATAGGTAGTCCCATATTCATCCATTTTTTCATATAATTCTCTGTCTGCTCCCAAACAGAGAATTTCCCACCACAGGAAAATCCATAGCCTTAGTCTGGGTATCCTGTGACAAGCTAGTACACCTGAGCCAGGCCAACCTCAAAAAGCTACAGACGTAGCCATGACTCTAGAGGATACATCATTAAAATCCACAGCAGCATGAAACTGCACCTTGGATGCCTCAATGCCATCAGCAGCCACCTGTTCCAGCTCATTAGCAAGCTGGCCAGAGGCCTGTTTGGCCAAAGCCATGACAGTGTCCCATCTAGATTTTTGATACCTTGCTACATAAGCCATGTAATTTGCTTGCCTGAGTCCCAAGGACGCTGCCATGTATTGTTTTTAGCCATGGCATCAATCTTCCTGAATCCTTGTCAGGAGGATGTGAAGCCAGGGGAATATTAGCTTTATCACAGGCTGCAGCCTGAACCACCCCAACATGACTGCATTGCTGTGAAAGGAATTCTGTGTCAGGACCTGACAGTGTGTACCTCCTGCCCATCTTTTTATCCACAGGAGACACAGAATCAGGAGTTTTTAAAATTGTTATTGTTTGTTTCCTAAATGATTTATGCAAAGGAACAGACAATCTCCTAGACTCTGGTATATCCATCATTTCTACAAAATCAGGTTCCTCTTGCTCATCCACAGCTTCCTCCAATGGGAGCTGGAGGGTTTCAGCAACTTTTTTGTAAAACATAAAGTGAGAGGGGGACTCAGAAAGCATAGGGGGAGATTCTAAAGGTCTGTCTGGGGAGATGTCCGGTTCAATGGGCACACCCAGACCCTCCAAGTCACATTCATACTGTTCATAATCATCCTCCCCCTCCTCTGGTTCATAAAACTCCTCAACATCATATTCCTGAACCGGTGGAACCGACCGAACCGACCTTTTACCAGACAGTGGCGGTTCGGACGGAACCGAGAAAATGACTGGACAATCTGAATAGCTCTTGCTATCTCTGCAGCAGTTGGAGAAGGAATTTTGGGCTCCACACTGCTGATTTTCTTGTTTTCTTTACTGGAACTGGCTCATCCGAGCCAACGCGTTGCCGAGAAGTCTGCCCTGGTCAGAAGCACTCCCTCCGGTTCGGTTGGCCCAAACCGGGCTGGCCATCCAGGTCAGCGGACTTTTGGCCTCTCGTTCCCTGAGCCTGCCAACTCTCTTATCCAGGGTGGCTACAGGAAATTTTTACAATCTGCAGTCTGAATTGAGGTGGTCAAACCCCAGACAATATACACATGTGGTGTGTGGGTCAGCCTTGGCAAAGACTTCCCACAAACATCACAGTGTTGAAACCAGTGGGCGGTTTTCTTTTGGGTTTCTCAGACATAATGCCAGCCTAACCAAAAACTTGCCCTTTAAGCGGCAGTGACCAGGAGCTTCACCTTATCGGTTCCTAACCGTGTCACTGGTCTTGGAAAAAAACGTAATGAATTCCGTTTTTTTTAGAACCGATAAGAACCGGGAACCGCACTCTAAAACCTCTAATTTTTGTAACTTCAAGTTTTAAAGCAAGCTGATCGGTTCAAAACCGAACCGATAACATTTACAAGTTCCACACAGAAATTAAACTGAAATTACTTATGATACCACAGACAGAGCTTGAACCGATCGGTTTTGCGGTTAAAATAATAATATTCTCGGTAGATTTGAACCGAGAAAACACTGTTTAAACCGAGAAATGAACCGAGCAGTAGGAGAAATCTCCGGAGCGACTGTTCAGTGAGGCGGAATAAAGAATCTGACAGTTTGGGTTTGAAATAACCCAGACAGAGCTTCTCTAACCGAGCTCGTGCTCTAAGTTCCATTCTTAGAATGGGAGTTAACTCTTTCACCTCCGGAGCAGTTCTAATGGTGGGACAAACTGCAATTGTCATAATATAGCAAGATTTCATGTTGTTTGAAATGATGTCTGTCTGGTAATGGTATCAGTCCTGCCAGGACTAGCTCGAATGTCAGTGTATCATGACATCCGTGGTCACCAGGAAGTTAATAAAATCAGGGGGCATCGCTACCATCACAGTTTGCAAACCACCCTTGAGATCATAATCCACAGTCGGAAGGGATAGATTAGCGTGCCTAGCTATGGAGGGGGGAGACAGTTGAATCCTAGGGAGTTCTTGACCCAAAACCTACTGAAGAACCTAGGCAGCTTAGCACTGAAGCTGGATGCCCTCAAGTGTAAGATATGTCATTGATAGCAGATGGTGTAGAAAACATCTGGAGGGAGTTTCCATTCTCCTGTATGTAGCTGTTGTCTGCTTAGTCAATCCACTAGGAAACTGAGTAGTTCAACCAGGTGCACTGCTGAAATGGACCATAGGTTGTTTTCTGACCAGTACAGTACCTTAAACTGCCTGAATCTTGAGTGGCGTTAAAGCAACCATAGTGCCTGCTGTGTTGAACCTTGCCCCAGGTGCTCGATTATAAGAGTTAATAAGAAGGTGCTCTTTTTGTGGGTCATGATCCAGACATGGTATTTCAGAGTCCGAGGGAATGTTGCAGTGGCTGCCTTTGCTACCTCCAGAGTCCACTCTGATGAGCCATCTGTCCACATAAAGGTGAACATGAGCTACTTGTGTCCCAATATGTGCTGCTAAGACTGACATGACTTTGGTAAACATTCAAAGAGTGGAGACTAAGCAGAAGGGCAGTGCCCAGAGCTGGAAGTGCTGGTCCCCCCCAACCCACACCCCACAAAGGCAAAGAAACTGATGGTGGCAGGGACTGATGGGTCTATGGAGGTAAGTGTCTTGTAACTCAATTAGGGCCAAGTAATCCCTGGGGATGGACTCTGCTAGAGTGTACCTGAAGGTCTCCATATTGACGTGCTCTGTCCAAATCTTCCTGTTCAATCTCTTGAGGTCCACAACTGCTCAAAATCTTCCATCTCTTTTTTGCACTTGTTCTGTCTTGATTGGAGCTTGACACTGGTTACATTTTATCCGGTTTCAATAGATTTTCTATTGCATGGTCCACCTATTCCATGGCTCTTTGGAGAGAGTGAAAACATATGGAAAAGTATGATACACAGAGGTCTTCTGAATTCTGTTGTGTACCCCTGCACCACATCTTCCAAAACTCACTGTGTGCACCCACTAGCTGGCAAAAGCCTTACTCAGAGGGGAACTGCCATGCTGGGGGTGGGCCCTGTCTCAGTACTGATGGGTGTCCATGACCCCTACCCCCTCTGCTGAAGCAAAAGGAATTCTGCTGCGAAACTGGGAAACACCGCATTGATGTATGTAAATGTATTGAGTGAAACTTATTTATTATGACTACATATATATATATATATAATATATATACACATACATATATATATCTGTATATATGTATGTTGTGCTTCTCATTTGTAACTGGAATTATAACTTCTATCGCTGGAGGACCCACCGCCAGAAGACAGTTTTTGACCTGAAACCTGCCTAGTTACAGTTCAAAAATCACATTGCCCTAAAACATTATATTTCAGAGGTAAGCCCTGGAGGAAACAACTGCCGAACAAGGTTCGAGCTACACTGCTCTTCTCAATGGCCATCACCAAGTACAAGAACAATTTCACTAACAAATGTAGCAAGCAGAAGGATGGATCCACCAGGAAGGATCTCCACATCACCAAGAGTGGCAAGTAGGAGGCTTCTTTGGAGTTCACCTGTATTGCCATATACAGGCGCAGAATTCAGAGGCAATCTGCTCTGGAGATAAAGACAGAAGATACCATTAACGCTACAGTGACGATTCCACTCCCTTCTCCAACAGATCCTTAATCGCCACACCTCCTTGTGGGGGAAACATATTCTTCCCAACTGCGCCAAGATGGAAGCTTCTACCTTATGTACCATTGTCCAGAACGTGAGAGTTACTTTTGTCGACACAATACACGTGTGTGTGTGCACTTAAAGGCCATGACTCTATGGTCTAGGGCATCTTAGTTGCCCACTACAATGTCCTTTAAAGATTTACATAATGGGGAAGGTGACAGAATGCTTCTTGGGTCTTTTCAGGGGTCCCTTCAAGTATTCCTTAGGGGTCTCACCTACCACCTGATGGGCAATGAATGACTTCTTCATGAGTTTGTTGAGATCCACAATGTCAAAACCCTGCTGGCTATACTGACCCTCTTCCAGGCTAGAGTCCTTGTGCAAGCTGCTGCCTGGAGAGCAGGTTGATAGATGACGTGAAACGCTCCTCTGATGGCCTCCACCCTGAGTCTCCAAGGATGATGTGTGGGCCAGTAGTAGTCACCTATTCTGTTGTGTCCCAAGGATTATGGACTGCCATGGTCTGCCTCAAGTCTTGGTGAAGAAGAAAATCGTAAGTAGAAAGCTTCTTGAACGCTGCCTCAGCGGCTCAGCAACAGCACACTGTGCAGCCATGCGGATGACCAGAATTCGAGAGCCAGGGCAGGTCAAGGAGGATGCCAGAGGGCACCCTTCCTTGGCCAAGAGGATTGGTAATGGGTTCTGGCACATAACGATCCCTGTAGGCTGGCCTAGGAGATTTCTCCCACACAGGAGCACACTGTATTGCTGACTGCTAAGGTCACTCAGGCATGTCTTAGGGGTTCTCAAATGGTAAGGCCAGCCTCCCTGGGGAGGCCCCAACCTGTTCCAGGGGAGGCTCAAGCAAGTCTGAAAAAGTACTGTATTTAAATTTTGAGTTTTATATATTTTGTGTGAAGAGGTGAAGCAAACTGAAAAAGGATAACAGTAGGTAAATCTTATGTATTTATTTACTAATAGGTGACAAGGGAAGGTGAATGAGCCAAGGCTCATTTCAGGTGTACTTGGGGAAGGGTAGAGAGTCAATACATTTCAAAAGGTAACTGCAAAACAATCAAGAAATACACAATGAACAATACAGCAAACAAACATGAACAATAAACTAATAATGAGAGGTGGTAATTGATCAATTTGTAGCCTGATGGTAGAACAGCCCAAATACAAGGGTTAAACATAGAAGTGCTAAGAGCAATAGCAGGAAGGAACAAAGCAATCCCTGAGAAGTTACTTAGGAGCAGTGAAGGACAGGGAGAAGCAAAGTATGTAGGAAGGTTATTTCATATAGAGAGGAAACAGAGAAAGTAGTCTGACCCATAAAGGTACTGCAACAAGGGGTAAAGTACAGTTACGCAAGAACTTACCGTAACAGTAGATCTTCGAGAACAGCTCTTGCAGCAGGTTACACCATTAGGACTGAAGCTGGCAGGCGTCAGGACCCCATGGAAAAATTCTACCTAGCTATCTTCAGTGGGGACAGCCCCCGACGTCAGTCCCGCCTCCGACGTCAGGCGTAGTACATAAGGGGGCGGTCCCGTCAGATTCCCCAGTTCTCCCGCCGGAGACTTCCAGCCGCAGGATGACATCAGAACAGGAGACCAAGGATCCACCGTCAGAAGACAATAAGGGAATAAATCCCTGTCAGAAAAGGCTTAAGCCATGCCTCCTCCAAGGGGGAAGGTGGGCGGGAAGGTACCTGCTGCAAGAGCTGTTCTCGAAGATCTACTGTTACGGTAAGTTCTTACGTAACTGTACTATCTTACCTCGAGATACAGCTCTTGCAGCAGGTTACACCATTAGGACTGATTCCCAAGCAATAGCGCTTGTAAACGCTCAGGGAGGAGGAAATTCAAAAGAACATTCCAGGCCTCAAATCTAGGACAGGAGACCCTGCAGCACTGCCAGGCCGAAGCCTGCTCTTCGCCTTGAAGCGATGTCCAGGCTATAATGCCTGATAAAGGTATGAACAGAACTCCAAGTGGCAGCAGCACAAATAGCAGAGGTGGAGACGTTCTGAAGAGCTGCAAAGGAAGTGGCCACATCCCTAGTGGAATGTCCCCGGACTGCTCCAGGGAGGGGCTTTCTTTTGATATCATAACAGTATGAGATGCACTGGACAAGCCAGCGAGACAGGGACTGTTGGAAACTGGATGGCCCATCATCCTTTCAGAAAAGGAAACGAAGAGTTGCTCAGACGAATGAAGCTGCTTAGTTCTGCTCAGGTAGTATCTTAAGCTGCGGTGAACATCCAGGGTGTGAAGCATCACCTCTCCTCTGTTGGAATAATTGGGAAAATAAACCGGTAGGTCAATATCCTGATTGAGAGTGAGTGTGGAAACCACCTTAGGCAAGAATTTGGGATTCGTCCTCAGGGAAACTCTGTCCCTGTGGAAAACTAAATAAGGCTCTTTGCACATGAGAGCCTGAAGTTCAGAAACTCTTCTCGCTGACATAACAGCAACTAAAAATAACGTTTACCACGAGAGAAAATGCAGCTCGCAATCGCGGCAGGTTCAAAGGGGCGTGAGTTGCTCCAGGATAAAGAGCAAATCCCATGGAGGCACGGGGTTCTTAATGGGGGGCCTAAGGTGCAACACCCCTCTCAAAAATTCATGACAGGCGTCTAGCTGTGCCACTGTGCGCTGACCTACTGGGAGGTGAAAGGCTGAAATGGCACAGAGGTGCACTTTAATAGAGGAGTAGGCGAGGCCCGAACGAAAAAGGGAAAGCAGGTAGTCTAACACCTCTTTTACTGAACAACCTAAAGGGGAAAAGCCGCGTGCTTGAGACCACAAACAAAAGCGGCGCCATTTCATGGAATACGCTGCTGGCTTTCTGGCTGCAGCAAGAACATCCGCAACCTCTTGCGAGACCCTGTGACGCAGGATGGCTATGTCTCTAGGAGCCATGCATGCAGGTTCAGAGAGCGTAAATCCGGATGGACCAGCGAACCTTTCTCCTGAGACAATAGGTGGGAGATGAATGGCAATGGGAGCGGAGGTTCCCAGGACAGCTGAATTAGCAAGGGGAACCAGATCTGTCTGGGCCGGAATGGGGCCACTAGGATCATTGATGCATGCTCCCTGTGCAGTTTGAGAAGAACTCTCTGGATCAACGGGAAGGGAGGGAAAGCGTAGAGGAATCTGTCCGCCCAGGAGAGAGACAACGCGTCTCGCCAGAAAACACCAGGCTCTGGATCTAGCGAGCAAAAATTGGGCCGTTTTGCGTTGGATGGGGAGGCGAACAAGTCCAAATCTGGAGTTTCCCATCGAAGAAACAGATCCTCTGCTACCTCTTGAAGAAGTTCCCACTCGTGGACTCTGGCCTGGGAGCGACTCAGGCCATCTGCAATTGCGTTGTCCACCCCGGGAACATGTACTGTGATCAGATTCGTGCTGTGTCTGATTACCCAATCCCACACTCTCATGGCTTCCCTGCAAAGGGGATAAGAGTGTGTGCCTCCTTGTTTGCTGAGGTAATACAACACCGCCATGTTGTCTGTCTGAAGCAGGAAAGTGCTCGACGGGATCTCTGACTGAAATGCCTGCAGGGCATAAAGGACCGCCCTCATCTCTAGGATGTTGATATGAAGATGGGCCTCCAAATGCGTCCACGTACCCTGAGAGTTCACCCCGTCCAGGTGTGCACCCCACCCTAGACCTGAGGCGTCTGTAGTGAGGATTACCTCCGGGGACGGCGCTACGAACGAGACACCCACAGACAGTGTCCCTGGGTCTAGCCACCACCGCCAGTCTCGAATCGCGGTGTTCGTGATTCTGACCGGATGCTGCAAGTGGTCTTGCCTTTGGTCCCATTACACCTTGAGCATCCACTGAGTTACCCGCATGTGGAGCCTTGCGAAAGGGACAGTAGGAATGGCCGCAGCCATGTGTCCGAGCAGTCGAAGGACCGACCTGGCTGGGGCAGTCTTGATCGACAAGCTCCCTGATGAGGGATCTGATGCGCTCCGCTCTGTCGCCTGGAAGAAATGCTCTTCCCTGAACAGTGTCCAGTACTGCTCCTATGAACTGCAGCTTCTGCGACGGTACCAGGATGGACTTCTCGTGGTTGATCAGGATACCTAGACAGCGAAACAGGTCCTGTGTGTCCTGGATCGCCCGTAATAACGCCTCTCTGGAGGCGGCCATGAGAAGCCAATCGTCCAGGTACGGGAACACATAATGGCCCTGTCTCCTCAGAGACGCAGCCACGACTGCCATGCATTTGGTAAAGACCCTGGGTGCCGATGACAGCGGAAAGGAAGAGCTCGGAACTGAAAGTGATGGCCGAGGAGCTCGAAGCGCAGGAACCTCTTGTGCGCTTGAACTATGGGGATGTGCAGGTAAGCATCCTGCATATCTACAGACGCTAAAAAGGCGTCCTGCTTCAGCATGGGGATAAGACCTGGAAGGGTCACCATGCGAAATCTTTTGTAGACGACCGACAAATTGAGGTTGCTGAGGTCCAGAATCGGACGGAGGTCCCCTGTTATCTTTGGAACCAGGAAGAAGTGAGAATAATACCCATGTCCTCTCTGGTTCTCTGGGACGTACTCTATCGCTCCCTTTTGCAGGAGCGTGAGTACTTCTTGTCTGATCAATAACTTGTGTTGACCAGAGTACCGGGACAGCAAAGGAGGCCTCGAGGGTGGCTTTCCCGCGAATTCTATAAAGTGGCCTCTTGCGACCAACTGTAGAACCCACCTGTCTGTGGATATAGTCTGCCATCCTGGCAGGAAATTTGCAATGCGACCCCCAACCATGACGTCCCGTTGATCCTGAGGGGCCGGGGCCAGGAAGGAGTCAGGCTGTGGCGGCTGAGGGTCCCGCTGGCTGGACCGGCTTAGGAGTGCGCTGGCCTCGGCCTGCAGGTTGTTTCCCCTGGGCTCTGCGAAAACCGGAGCCCCTCTGTTGTGGAACAGAGCGGGACTGCTGTCTCTGCGTCCGTCCACGAAATCTGCTTTGGTTCCTACGAAAGGAACTGAGCTTGGGTCGGTACATGGCTTGGACCGACCTCACCGCCTTCCCGGCCTCTTGGAGTCTGGTAATGATCTTCTCAGAGGGTTTACCAAACCGAACTTCTCCCTCGAATGGAGCGTCCAGGATGTTTTTCTGGACATCCGGGGTAAAACCGGAGACACAGAGCCAAGAGTGTCTCCGGAGGCACATGCCTGAAGCTGCTGCTCTGGCCGAGGAGTCTGCAGAGTCGTATGCCGCTCATAATACCTGGGTTCCCATGTCCGAACCCATACAGAGGAGCTGAAGCATCTCCTCCTTCTGCTCACCTTCCGGCAGTTTCTCAGCCACTTCCAGACCCTGTTCCCACAGGGCATTTTGGAATTGCACCATGTGGGTTAGATAATTCAAGGATCTGATGGCGCATGTAGCGGAAGCATACGTGCGCCGACCCATGGCGTCCAACTGCTTGGACTCTGGGTCAGGTGGCAGGGTGCTCAGATGGTGCGGTCTCTGGGACCGGTCATGAGAGGCTGTGATGACCAGAGAATCGGCCTGAGGGTGCTGAGCCCAGTACTGGTCTTCTCTTGGAGCCTTGTACAGGCGATCAGCCTTCTTCGGCATCGGCGGGAGCAAATGTGGACGCTTCCACGCTGCCTTGGTGACGTCCACGAACGTGTCCACCAAGGGTGGCACCACCACAGGCGTGGGGTCCTTCTGCCTAAGATACTTTGCGAGGCACAGCCTTTCGGGGTCTAACTCTTCCGCATCCCATCCCATGTTCTCCTGGATGTGTCTCATAATATCCGAGAATGAAGGGTCATCCGGAGGAGACCTCGGTAGCTCACGTGGGTCCGGTGAAGGGATGGAGAGGGGAGATGGGGATCTCGATGACGAGAAGTCCGATCCCGTGTCCTCCGTCGAAGGCGAGCGGCGTTGTCGTCTGGGTCTCTTGGGACTGGGTGACCCAGAAGAGGATCTGGACGGAGGTCTCCTTCTTTCTGATCTCCCCCTTGGAGGGGTCCTAGGCTCCCGGGGAGGAGGTAACCGGCCTGCAGACCCAGATGGAGAAGGGGGTGCAGGAACCGGAGGGACAACCGGTGAAGGAGGAGGAGGAGAAGGAGGAGGAGGAAGCGGAGGTGGCGTGGGAACCATGTCCTTTTTGACGGTATCCCACCAGAAAGTAAACAGCTCCTTCACCTCTGAAAAGGAAAATCCTGACGACGGCCCGGGCGCCGGTGGACGGTCTTCGGGTCCCGGCGTCTGCTCCACAGGGGGCTCTGGTGTAGGCGAAGGTGCCCTGGGAGTCTCAACAGGACCAGGGTCGCCCGTCTGGTCCTCAGGCTGAGTAAACTCCTCCTCGGTGATGGTCTCCTGACCGACGTCGGTCGGAGGCGTCGGGGTCCTCTTCTCAGTAGGAGCGGGCGCCGGTCCCCCTACCGGCATCCAATGATGAGTGCGCCTAGCCGGCGACGGTCCCTTGGCTGACAGCGGCTCTGGGGATCTATGGCGAGAGGCCGACGACGGATGAACTGGCGTCGGGTCCCACGGCTTTTTGGGCGAGGTAAGCTCCTTAGTCTTCCTGTGGATCGGCGGAAGGGAGGCAGACCTGACGTCGGGTTCAGGATGGCGGGAACCCGACCTATGGTGATGGTGGCGATCCCCCGACTTAGCCAAGGCCTTGGAGGACGAGGAAGACCTGGGAGTCTTGGCCTGAGAAGAGGCAGAAGATTTGCTCACCGCAGCGCGGGGAGGCTAAGAGCTGGCCCGGGAAGGCGGTCGGACCTGGAGCCAGAGCTGCGGGAATCAGAGGCCCTAGGCAGGGGACCTGGAAGGGGCCTTCTCCTGTGCTCGGGTATGCTTACGGGCCTTCTGCAACGAATCCCCCTTAGAAGCCATGGTCTTAAGGCGCTCTTCTAACAAAAAAGCCTGGAGGGCCTTCTGGCATCGGATCCGGGTTCTGCTATTGAAGCCCTGGCAAAAGGAGCAGGACCGGGTGTCGTGGTCTGGGCCCAGGCAAAGGACACAGGCCGAGAGCGGATCCTTGAATAGGATCTGCTTCCCATAGGTGCACTTAGAGGAGTGACCGGAGGTCGGAAAGGACATCAGAAAAGACTGATCCAAAAAAACCAAATTTCCCGTAGGAAAACACTTTACCACGCGTCGAGCGCTAGAAAACTAACCGAAGGGTCAAGACTTGCAAGTCAACGGCGGAAAAGAACTGAGGATCTGGGCGACCGCCTCTATGTACTACGCCTGACGCCGGAGGCGGGACTGTCGTCGGCGGTCCCCGCTGAAGATAGCTAGCTAGAATTTTCCGTGACCTGACGCCGCCGTAAACCTAATGGTGTAACCTGCTGCAAGAGCTGTATCTCGAAGTAAGATCAATGGTTCAAGAATAAAAATCGCAGAGCAAGTAGGCTGGCCTGTGAAGGGGGCGGGGGGGTTACAGTAAGCTGAATAACATTTATTTATTTTTTTTATTTGTTATTTAGATAACGTCTTTGAGCATAGGAACTCTTTTTCAAAGGTTCCACATCACTATAAGACAAAGAACTGAATGTGCACCAAGTACTCGAAGGGATTTCAATTTATTCATGGTGTACTGCGCAAAGTACAGCATGTTATTTTTCTTTGGGGAGGCCCAAGATTATTTCAGTTTTTAAGGGAGGCTCAAAATATTTTCCATGGATTTGGGCAGGCTCACTGTGACAAAGCCTGAGAACTATTTTCTTATACCAAAGGGAGGTGGGAGGAACTTGGGGAGAAAAATCACTTCCCTGCCATCTGTGTAATCGCACCACCTGAACAGGGTAAATCCTTGGGATCAGGGTACATCCCTGGTGATGGTGGGGAAGCTGTGAAGAAAAATCAATATATATAAAAAAAAAAAAAATGAAAGCTGCTTAGACAGTATGCTTGATATGGTCCTTTTCTGCCGTCAAGCTTCTATGATTCTATGGGCAGATTAGATGGGCCGGTATGATCCTTTTCTGCCATCAAGCTTCTAAGATACGGGGAAGGGCTGACATAGAGTCTTTGTGCTTATGCTTAACTTTCTGGTGCGTGGAGCTTCTGAAAAATTCTACTGCCTGAATTGGCTTCCCAGAACCAGCCCCAGCCCCAGCCCCAGTTTGTTAGCAGCAAGGTGTTGCCCCAAGCAGAGCTACACTGTGATGAAAGGCACAGAGCTTTGTCTTGAGAGGAGACCCTAGGCTGAAGCAGCCTTTCTGGGGACTGGGAGGCAGAGGATGATCCATGCTTGGTGGAACCAGACCAGGAGGTACCTTGTTTCAGTGCCTGCTTAGAGAAGGAGAGCTCTTCACAAGTAGGGCAAAACTAGCCTGCAATGACAAGGCAAGGCAAATTTTACTTTAAGACACCCAATCCCTGAGGCTGTGGACGTCTTACACAAAAAATACAACCAAAACGATAAAACAACACACCAATAAAATTTATTTTTATTTATTTATTGTGATCTCGGATTAACACCTTAGAGAACAAGCTCATTACAAAGGTTCCACGTCAGGGTTTGTAGATACAGTTAAAAAAGATAAATTACATAGAGTCAATAGGAGGGAGAATCATCCTGAGTCAAACATTATATAAAGGTTCCAATAATAGACAATATACGCTGGGAAAGCACAAATTAGGGAACAAAAACAAGTTTACTTCCGGATACGGGGGGGGGGACAACAATTGTATGAAGAGGGAAGGGGAGAGAGATTCAGTCTACATGCAAAGTATGCAAATACCAATGCTAAATTGCAGGTAACAGATAGACCAGTGCTAAGCAGCAGGTAACAGGGCAGGAGGCTGATGGAAAGGGAAGATGGATGAAGGACGAGAGAGGGCAATAGGGGAGGGGAGGGTGGAATGGAGAAGATAAAGGCAACCTGTATACTGTGGGGGGACAGAGTGACTGGCAATTAGAACAGAAGGCTAGGCAGGGGCACTGGTTAGGTTCATTACTGTTGTCAAGGCGATACAAAAGGAGAGCAGTCACAACTTGACTCAGTAACCATGTAGTTTAGGAGCTCATTTTAAAAATGTCCTAGGGTGATAGCGGAAAAGATGTTAGATGGAAGAGTGTTGGTTCATTTAGGAATTTTTTTAATAATTAGTTTAAAAAAAAAAAAAAAGAGCTGAGGGTTGAGGCGCGGGACGCCCACCTCGCGCCACGCGGCGACCGGGTTGGACGGACTCCGGTCGTCGGAGGTCGGCAGGGGAAGGAGGACTGAGCCCCCAACGGATGCTCTCCTCCTTCGGGGAGGGGTACCAGGGGTGTTTAATACACCCGACGCCCGGGAGAGCCGGTGGAAGCACCGACTCTTGGGGCAACGGCGGCTCCCTTGGGTTGGGAGTCGGGGAGGGGAGGACGCCATTGGCACTTGGCAGGCGTGCGTAAGCACGTTCCGCCCGAGCCGGCGTCCTCAGTGGGTGGGAGGGGAGGACAGAAAACCGGAAAACAACCCTCATCGCTCCGGATGACGGCCGCTCCAGCCACCCAGTCCGCAAAAACATGGGCAGACCCCACTGTGCAAGGTGCTCCGAGGGAGTAAGGAGGCAGGTAGGAGACACCTGAGATGCACTCTAGGGGCAGACTCAATGGGGGGACTGGTGGGCATTGAGCAAGCCCGAAGGAGTGGAGCGACAAGGGCGTTCAGGAGGGGATAAAAAGAAATTTAAAAAAAAAAAAAAAAAACAGAATAAAATCAGAAAGATCAATAGCTAAATAAATAGATATCCTGGGACAGAAGCTGTTTACAGTATGTTAATACCAAGGCAGTATTTAAAAGACAGGGTCCGGGAAAGCTTGATTAAATCAGAAGGCCTTGAGGTGGGCCTTAAATACCTCTACTGAAGGGGTCTCCCTTACAGCTGGAGGTAGGGAATTCCACAAGACGGGGCCGGCAGCACTAAAAGCTCTGTCGCTGGCTGTTTTTAACCTCCTCCTGGGAATCACAAGGAGGCACCTAGAGGAGGAACAGAGAGAGTGGACTGAGGCAGCAAGTGTAAGAAGGTCCACCAGGTAACCAGGGCCCAGGCCGTGTAGGGCCTTAAAGGTGAGAAAGCCCACCTTAAAGAGGACCCTCCACCTGACTGGCAGCCAGTGAAGTTCACACAGCACCGGGGTGATATGGCAGTACTTAGGCTGCCCCATCAACAACCTAGCAGCTGTGTTCTGCACCAGCTGTAGCCGGCGGAGGTTACCTCCTGAGACCCCAAGGTACAGCACATTACAGTACTCAAGCCTTGATGTCATGAATGCATGCGCCAAGGTAGGGAGGTCCAGAAGCAGAACTAGGGGCTTGATCCTGGTGATATTCCTCAGATGATGGAAACTGGTATGGTACAGACAATGAACAACACCTGGTATTCAAATGTCAGTCCACTGTCCAGGATAACGCCCAGGTCACGCACCCTAAAGAAGGCCTTCAATGGCACAGAACCCAAGAAAAGTCCTGTCTCTGCACCAGAGGCTATCCTATCACACCCTCTGTTTGACTCCACTACCAGTACTTCTGTCTTATTGGGGTTCAGTCGCAACCAGCTGGAGGCCATCCAGTTACTGATCTCAGCAAGGCAGTTATTTAGCATGTCCACTGCATTGGGTGTCCCAGGGGCAAAGGAAAGGTACAGCTGGGTGTCATCAGCATAGTAATGAAAACCCAAACTATACTTCCTATGAGCTTTCCTGGGGCAGCTTACACAGCAAACATCATCAGAGACAAGACCGAACCTTGAGGTACTCCACAGGACTGGAGGCTAGGGGGGGAGGAGAAATTCCCCATCACTACCCTTTGCCTCCTGTTCATGAGATATTACTCAAACCAGAGGATGACAATGCTAGCGAGTCCACAAAATCCCCTCAGGTGGTCAAGTAACACACAACGGTCCACCGTGTCAAAAGCTGAGGAGAGATCAAGAAAAGTGAGAATTGTTCCCTCCCCTCGATCTCTTGCCCTGAGGAGGTATTATGCATCCGAACTAACACAGTTTCTGTGCTATGCCTCGCATGAAATCCACACTGGAGAGGCCCATGTAGATTATGGGCCACGAGGTGCTCAAGCTGAAGTGCCACAACCTTCTCGACAACCTTACCAAAAAATGGAAGGCTGGAGATAGGATGGTACTTTGTCTTGATGACAGGATCTAAGGAAGATTTCTTCAGAAAGGATCTCACCAGTGCCTCCTGCAAGGCATCTGAGAAGACCCCCTCCAACGGAGAACACCAGACAATCAAGGCAAACACTGGGCCAGTGGAGTTGACACATTCCATCAAGAACCATGTCGGCACCAGGTCTAGTTCACGATATGTGTGCCTCAGCTTGAATCCAGCCTCAATGCCCTCAGCCACCTCCACCGGTCTAAACTCGCCCCAACTATGGAGCAGTGAAGGTTGCCTGGGGGTTGGCTGCAGTGTCTTCAGTGAATCCTGGCATCTTCCAAAAAAGCTAACCAACAGACAAAAGATGCCAGAACGTAAGCAAGCACTCTTAGACCTTCCGTTCAGCTGAATATGTATTTATTAGACAAACATCTTGCTGGTTGAAACATTACTATGGCTGGAGACCTAGGAGAAGGGCCCCCAGAGCTCTGAGGTTATACAACACCTCTTCTTTAGGGGAAGCTGCTATACAATAGCTCATCCGGCTTACAAAACAGTTTTGTCACCAATTTCCAATTAGATGTCAACTGGTTTCCTAGGTAATATCTAATTTTAGTAATCGCACCAACTCAGATTTAAAATTAATGGGCAATGTTTGAAAGTCACAATAGGGTACTGTTTTTTACTCCATCATAATAGTTTCTGAACTCCAAGATTTAATAAACATACCAGAAGAACACTGGATTTGTGCCAGCTAGCAACTACCATCCCTTGCATCCATTTGTACATTAACAGCAGTGCTTTTTGGAATGGACAGATCCCTTGAGAATAGTGTAGACAGACATACCATTTAATAACAATATACAAGATGTTACTATTAATTATTAGTGTGTACTATGCCTATTATATCACTGTAGTGTTGCATGCTTACACTAAACGTTAATGTTTTTGCTGTAAATACTAGATTACATTTTTTTGAAGAAAAAATTCATAAACTTCAAACTAAAACATTATTTTTGTTCACTATACAGTACCAGTATTTTTTCCACAACACCAAAATGCAATAAAATGAATGTAGTTACTGTGCTATGTATAAAATGTGCTGGAATAAGTGCTGTGAATTACTAAAGTTACCCCTTTCAGTAAACTGACCTCTGAGCCACCCATAAAAAGTGAAAAGTTTCAGAAGGCCGTTTACACGGTCACCACCAAGGTCCACTGCATCGCGACTAATATTTTTAACCACATAAAGCACCAAGTTAAAAGTTAGGGACATGCTAGTCTGTGAATTACTAAAAGATTTGCTACTACCTGTATTAATGTTGGTGGGAAGGATTGTAGAAGATGAAAAAAGTAAATAATTAATGAAATAATTATTGTTACGGGTTACTATGTTGAGCTTAAAGTTTTTACTCCAGTGGAAGAGTAGAGCCTGGAGCTGCAGGACTTGCAATTTCAAGCCTTGAATGGGTGGGGTGGGGTGAGGAGCCACTCCCCCTTCCCCTATGCAGCCTCTCTGACATGGTTGTCTGCCATCTGTGACATCCTTGCAACAACACTGCAATCTGGCTGGCTGAACACAGTCCCAGGAGAGACAGAAACTAGTCATCGCCTACCTTGCTGGTGCTGCAGAGAAGTGCAAGGGTCATGAAAGTAAGCATGGTGCAAAAGCGTAAAGTGTTGATACTGCTATCTGGTCAGAAGTTGCTCCAGCAGCGCAGTAAAAGTGTCTCCTTTTACAGAGCAGTAATAGCATCTCAGTGCTGATCAATCATTATCCGGAAGACAGCAGAGATAACCCCGGGTCGCTGAGATCAGTCAACTGTTGCAGAAAATACAATCCACAGGAAAAAAAAAAAACACCCTGCTCGGCAGGGAGTGGTGTCTCGGCTGAACAGAGTGAAAATACCAGGGATCATGGTAAATGGGTTGTTCCCACATAGAAACACAGAAATTGACAGCAGATAAGGGCTGTCAGGCCCATCTAGTCTGCCCGTACACCCTACCTTTAATTAGCTGTCGCTGACCCTACTCAGTCAACCTCACTATGACTCGGCTCAGAAGGGGACTCAGCCCATACCAACCCTGTCCACAGCAGCCAAAACATAACAAGTCTGGTGACGATCAGACTCCTCATGTCTCAAGATTCAATGAAGCCAAAAGCAAAGTGCTACATTTTGGGAGTAAAAACAGAGGCAGACTCTGCACACTGTGTGGTCTCCACTTGTAGTAGAGGAAAAGGATGCAAGGGGCATAACAGAGAAGGGGCTAAAACATGGCAAGTACTTTGCTTCTGTCAAGAGGGCTGGCAGAATGCTGGGGTGTATCAAAATGGGGGCTGACCAGCAAGGCAGGGGAAATAATCCTGCTACTTTACAGGGCCCTTGTCAGGTTCCATCTGGAGTACTACATGCACCACGATACAATAAGCATTGACCCGTCCCAATCATGTCTGCTACCTTGTACTGGCTGTGTAGTTGTTGGACCCAGATAATGTAGCAGTCAAAACTAAAAAACAAGTTTTAATAGTTAGCTTGTCATGATTGGGGCAAGAAGAGGTTCAAATATAACACTACTGTTTTCTTACAGTATGACTTCAACTATTCAATATAGCATTTTTATTACTCCAGCATACGAACATGACAGGTGTCATCAAATCCCATTAGAAAAATGATTTTTTTGGAATGCCAGCAAAAAACAGGTTTGGTAGGGGATTTAAAACAAGGCATTTGCCATGTTCATGAGGTGGAGTTACAAATGTAAAGAAACTGCAACACATGATTCAACATTGAAAAATGTCAACATTTCTTTTTTCTTTTGAGATTTTTGACCCCAGATTTTCAACACATCCTTTTTATTACCCCACTTTATGATGATGACGGGGGTACATTTTTTTTACATGCCGTCTGAATGATTTTGTGGAGTAAATAGGAAAACATGTTTTGGAGGGGATTCGAAAAATTACACTTGTCTTGCTCAAGTTGCTCATAAGGTGGGATAAAAAATTTAAATGTGAGGTCAAAATGTTGAAAAACAACCAAGTTGTGATTAAAAGTTCAAAATACATAAAAAAAATTAACCAAACATATCTCGTTCTCTGTCACTTTGCAGTCAAGCACGGTAGAATAAGTTTTGGCAATCACTCAGAAGATTGTGAGATCCTAGAGAATAAGTGAGGGATGGGGGGGCTGGACGGTATTCTTTTTTTAGGTTTTAAAAGCAACAAAAAGAGGCAAACAACAATTAATGGTTTTCTTCATTTCAGGGACCCAACACTGAGGATTGGGCAGCCCAGTGTTGGTGTGTGTTCAGTGGCACCAGAAGTGGGTACCCCATGTCAGACCTTGGCGGAGGGGCTGTTTCACGGCACCGAGAGGTTGGGCACACCAGTGTTAGACTGTGGGGATTAGCATAGCGACATCAGGGGTTAGGCATCCTGGTGTTGGACTATGGCAGGGGGTGGGGTGGCAACACTAGGGACTGGGCACTCCAGTGACAGACTGAGGTGGGGGACTGCCAGATCAGCAGTGACCTGGCCTTTCCCTAAAATGCCTCCGATATTTGCTTCTAGTGTCATACTGTGGCTCCAAGGAAGGGCTTTGAAGTGCTGTGCTTCTCTCCTCACAGCACAGCAAGGGGAGTAAAGTACTCTCTCCCTGTTCTGTCGAGGCAGATGGCAACACATCAGACAGCAGTTGAGACAACTACAAATGCTGCTGAGCAGCAAGGTGAGAGAAGTGGCGCTGGCAGTTAGGGGGGGTGCCAGAGACAGAACAAGTGTCACCAAGTGACATAGCAGGCCACAGACAGTAACAAGTTGTAGCTGTTATGCAACATCTCTACCATTTTCATGAGGCAGAGAAATAAAGCACTGAAAACAGCGTTTCAGATGAGGCGAATACAAACCTATTTTAAGGAAATGCTCTTCATAATTTTTTTTAAAAGGAGTACAAATACTCATTTCCACACCTGACAATGCTCAATACCCCGCAAAAGAACGCTTCATAACACTATTTTAGCTTCAAAAGGAGCATTTTCTTCATGATTTGAAACACTTTTACTCACCAAAATCGCATTCACTCACCTAATTTAAAAAATTGGGAGTACATTACTCTTGCTCGCCAAAATTATCTGGAGCACTGACTGAAAAGCATCACATATGTGGAATGAACGGCACAAGACAAGCCTGTAGGAACTACAAGTTACACAAGAAAACCCACTTCCACCTTGCATTTTTCAGTCTTCTGATTGGCCAAGTACTTCACAGCAAAATGCAGCATGAAGGCAGAGAGTGGGTGGAAATGTGGTGGAGACTGGTGATTCTGAAACTGTGATAGATAGATGATGGCCACACCCCAATAAGCTCTCTCACAGCACAGCGCAATTGCAATATGTTTGCTAGCCTATTGAAAGCAAACATACAAAGGAAACAGAGCAGCCAACAGAGTGCCAAACAGGGCCACAAAATCATCATGATTACCTTGGAGAAAAGGAGGCTGTAAGAGGTCGTGATTTTAATCTTGCACATATTCAAGGGTAGCAACAAAAATCAAACAGACAGATGTCTGATGCAGTGGCCTCCAGCACGATTCAAAGGTAAGCCTTGAAGCTCAGAGGTGGTGAATACAAGGGTAATATTAGTCAGCAATTATTCTCCCAGAGAGTGATAAGCCCACGGAACACCTACCAGGGGAGACAGTGAATATGAAGACAATACAGCCCTTCATGGTACTCAGACAAATTTCTGCTTACCAAGCGAGTAACAGGGTACACTAATTAGTAGAATGGCTAGTGAAGCCCTTTGAATCAATACATAAAAGCAGTACATCTTTGCATAGCATACTTATTCCTTGCTTATGAAGCTGGGAGTAGACAACATGGGCCGAGTCTCTTTCAACCTTAAAATTATTAAGTTACCAGACCTTACAAGCAACCTGTTAAGTCTAAAAACAGCAAGCCACAGAGGTGTTTCATCCTGTTGAAAACTCAGAAATATAATATAGTGGTCATCTCAGCCCAGCACTTTTTTGGGCCATGGGGAGTCCAAAGCTGTGTAGTATTTGTAAATAAGAGAAATCCAATTCAAAGTACTGGTGAAAGGGTTACACACAAGTGTATCAGCAGCTAAACCACACTTTAAAGAAGCATCGCAATGCATCAAGGGTAACATAAGTAGCTATCACGAAGGAATCATGGCTGGTTTAACTTTATATAGGACTGTAAGATGCACTGGGCCAGGTTTTACTACAACCCACACAAGTGGAGTCTGAATTATGATAAATGCTCATCTGTAATTAGTTCTGAGGCCAATAATATCTTCATCAACAACATTGGAGAAGGCAGCGTTCATTCTAGGAACCAAATTTGATGGGTCAAATGACCCACTGGACACTGAAAAGGTGGGTCATTTCAGGAAAAATGTGGGTCATACATGACATTTCTTAAAAAATGTGTATACAGAATTTTAAGTAATGCGGCATGAGATATATGAAAAAATGGCTATTACTAGCATCTCACAGTCAACAGTATTCATGACAAGCAGCACTGATAAACTATTACAGCAAGAGCAGATTAATAGGAGAGGTGTGAGTTGTGACTCAGAAAATAAGTATGGCATTTACATGATGTCAAAGGTGGATAGCAGTTTACAAGAAGGCAATGACATCTCTGTCACTGCCTGGCATCAATCAAGATCAGGCCTGAGGCAGCAGTCAGGTGAGGTCTTGTGTCCATCCAGTAGTAGTGTCTGTTCGCAGTGTGGTAAACTGCAAATTTTTGCCAGCAAAAAAAAGCAACGCCCTTGCATCCTTATGAGAGGGAGAGAGAGAAATTAATAATTTTGGAAGAATACACAGAGCAGACATCATAAACAGCCTAGTTACAGTCCCAATAGAAGTCACAGATCTAAGGTCAGGCTACATATTAAGATAATAACTAAATAATTATTTGGTTACTGAAGCATGATATCAGAGGAATAAACTGAAATATTTTAAACTGTTTGTGTCTCTGCTCTTGACCGTAATGCTCAAGCAGCATGTGAATTTGTTAATTTCCCCAGGTTTTAAGTTCGTCTCTAGAAAGACTGCTGACTGGCCTAAGACCCAGTACTCCAAAAGCAGCCAACTTGTTTCTGTCATACCCATGGAATCTGTCATTTAAATTTGCAACCAACTGGTCAATGAAATGGTCCTTGATTGAAAGGTTTTTGCCTCGCCCTCCCCTTAGTACGTGATGCCCCTTGAACACCATCTTTCTCTCTTCATCTTCCTGGATATTCTTCTCCACTTCACGTAGATACATTTTTTCATTTACATAGACACATATACAGTGTCGGCAGATAAGGGCCTACGGCCCACCCAGTCTGCCCATTTGAGCTGGTAAGTTTACTTTATGTTTTCCTAAAAGTCTGTTGCCCCTTAACCTTGACCTCCAGAATTCCTTTATGTCTATCCCATGCATTCTTAAATACCATGATTGTTTCAGTCCCCACCATTTCCTCTGGCAGGGTGTTCCACTTGTCCACCACCCGTTCTGTGAAGAAATTCTTCCTCACGTTTTCTCTGAATCATCCTCTCTTCAACTTCATCCCAAGCCCTCTAGTCCTGGAACATCTTTTCCGCTCAAAAATAGTGTGTTCCTGCACCTTGTCCCTCCCTGTGAGATACTTCTATGTCTCTATCATATCCTCTTTCTACCTCCTCTCCTCCAGGCAGTACATATTCAATTCCTTCAACCTGTCTTCATAGGACTTGTGATGCAATCCATGTACCATCTTTGTTGCCCTCCTCTGAACCTTCTCTACCCTGTCTATGTCTAACGTAAGTAAGGTCTCCAGAACTATATACTGTACTCCAGGTGGAGCCTCACTAGTGTCTTGTATAGTGGAATTATGACCTCCTTTTCCTGCTGGTGATGCCCCTGCCTATGCATCCCAGCATCCTATTTGCTTTACCTGTCGCCTTGTCACACTGTTTCCCTACCTTGCGGTCATCAGAGATGATAACCCCAAGATCCCTTTCCTGCTTGGTGCATGCTATATCCTCACCCCCCAACTGATATATTGTGCCCGGCTTTTGTGCCCCATATGCATTATCTTGCACTTCATTGCACTGAATTTCAACTGCCAATCCCTGACCATTTTTCAAGTTTCTGCAGGTCCCCTTCTCATTCTGTCTACACCCTCTGGTGTGTCTACTCTGTTACAGAGCTTTGTGTCATCAGCAAACAGGGAAATTCTGTCTTCTAGGTCCTGCGCAATGTCACTGATAAAGATGTTGTATAGGACTGGTCCCAGCCCTGATCCCTTGTGGTACCTCACTGGTCACTCTTCCCTCTGTGGAGTGACAGCCATTTACAACCACCCTCTGTGCCCTGCCACCCAGCCAGTTACCTACCCACTGCACAACTGTCCTGCCCACACCCAAATTCCCCAGTCTGTGTAATAGTCTTCTATGTCGCACAGTGTCAAAGGCCTTGCTGAAGTCCAGATAGGCCATGTCCACTGCCCTTCCCTGATCCACCTCCCTAATCACTCAGTCAAAAAATTCAATGAGGTTGGTCTGACATGACCTCCCCCTGGTGAAACCATGCTGCCTTGGGTCCTGTAGTCCATTGACAACCAGATGTTCCACTAATCTCTCCTTCAGTAGTGCTTCCATGATCTTCCCCACTACCAAGGTGAGGCTGACTGGTCTGTAGTTCCCCACTTCCTCTTTGTTCCCACTTTTGTATAAGGGGAATACATCTGCTGTCCTCCAGTCTTTGGGTACCTCTCCTGTTTCCAGTGATCGGGTAAACAGGATTGTCAGAGGTTCAGCCACCACCTCTTTTAGTTATTTAAGGACCCTGGGGTGCACCCCATCTTGCCCCATTGCTTTATCAACTCTTATTACTTCCAGTTCCTTCAGGACCCTTTCTCGTGTAAAGGGACTTGTCTCCATTTCGGCACCATTCCCACCCCTTGTACTCCCTTCAGACCCATTACCCTCCTCTTCCTCAGCTGAGGAAGACTGAGCAGAAATACCTGTTGAATATGTCAGCTCTACTGTTGTCATCCTCCACACGGCCCCCATCCTCCCCTTCAGTCTCGCTATCCCTCCCTTTGCCTTTCTTTTTTCCCTTATGTACCTGTAAAAGGTTTTGTCCCCTCTACCCACTGGCAATGTGGTCTTCTGTCTGAGCTGTGGCTTCCCTTACTGACTTCCTGCCTCCCTTTGCTTCTCCTGGAACTTCTCCCTATCCCCTTCTGCCTGTGTCTTTTTGTTTTGCCTGAATGCAGTCTTTTTGGCTTTCACTTTCTCTGCTACCTCCTTGGAAAACCATAATGGCCTCCTCTTCCTTTTCCCCTTGCTAACCTGCTTGATGCATAATTCTGTTGTTCTTGTAATCCCCATTTTAAATACTGCCCACTGTTCTTCAACCCCCGATTCCTGCCCCATTCCCCTTAATGCCTCTTTCAAGCATCTCCCCATTTTCCCAAAGTCTGTCCCCCTAGAATCTAGGATGTGTGTTTTTGTGTGGTTTGGTTCTGCTCTTTCTGTGATTTCAATCCACAATGACTGGTGGTCACTGTTCCCCAGGTGCTCCCCACTGTTACCCCCATTACACTGTCCCTGTTTGTGAGTACAAGGTCCAGTATTGCCTTCTGCCAAGTTGGTTACATGACCAGTTGCTTGAGGAAGGCACCCTGAAGGGAGTCCAGGATAAATTTGCTCTTAGTTGATGCTGCTGCTGGGATGCTCCAGTCCACGTCTGGAATACTGAGGTCTCCAACCAGCACTACCTCACCCTTGTCTGCCATCCTTTGGATGGCTAGCATCAGCTCCCTGTCTGTTTCTTCCTCCTGGGCTGGTGGTCTATAGACCACACCTGTGCAGATGGCTGGCCCCATTTTCCTTTCCAGCTTAACCCACAGTATCTCTCCCCCATTCTGTTCCTCCTGGATCTCTGTGGCCCTTATGTCATTTTTCACATACAGTGCCACTCCTCCTCCCTTCCTACCTGCCCTGTCTCTTTTGAATACGTTGTAGCCAGGTATGGCCATCTCCCAGTCGTGGCTATCATTACACCAGGTTTCCGTGATGGCCAAAATGTCCAGGTCCGACTGCACCATGACAGCCTCCAGATCCTCCATCTTGTTGCTAAGGCTCCTGGCATTGGCACACATGGCTTTCTATGGTTTGACCTCCCTACACTGTTTAGCTGTTCTACTCCAGCCCCTTCCCTGGTTGTCCTTTATCCCTGGTTCTCCTTGCTGTCTGCCCTTCTGTTGAATTTTGCCCTTTTCTGCCTATCCACCTCTTGGGCACTTATCTCCATCTTTTGCACACTGCTTTGTAGAGCTATTCACTCCTCCAGTTCCCTGGTTCCAGTGCTAACTGTGGGGGTGAGCAATTAGGTACTCTCCTTGCTGGCCTGCCAACCCATTGGCTTGTTTAAATGCTTGACAATGTAGCATTTAAACTTATCATTGTGTGCTTGGATTCCCCTCCAGGATGGATGCAGGCCTTCAGGCTTGAACAAGCTCCCATCCCTCCAGGTGGGTCCCCAGTCAACAATGAATCCAAACCCTTCCTCACAGCACCAGTTTTTCACCCATGAGTTAAAGTTCCTGGTGCATGCACCCCATGCTCTCCCATGCCTCTCGCAGGTAGTACTTCCGAGAAGGTGACAGAAGTAGCTACTTGTTTGAGACCCCTCCCCAATTTCCTAAACACTTCCTGAACTTCCTTTGGCTCCCCATTTGCCAGGTCATTAGTACCTAAGTGGATAATGACATTCAGCTCACCCTCCCATCTTGCCTTCCCAGCGATCCCCAGGATCTTCCTTCCATCCCTTCACGCTGTGGCACCTGGTAGGCACCTCACCTCCCTGTCCTCCCCCTCCTGTGTTCCTAGCTGGATCCCTCTTATGATGGAGTCCTCCACCAGGATTCGCTTCCTTCTCCTCTGGGGTCCACTGCTCTCCCCACTGAGGTCACCTCCTTGGCTAATCTCCACATCCTTTCCTTCCACTTCTCTAGGTACCTCTATTTGGTTGTCCCCATTTGCCAGTGTGGTATACAAGTTCTTTAGTGGAACAGGATCTGGGATGTGCCTCTGTCTGACCACCCTATCCCTCCCTGAGCCCACTGTCATCCAAGTGCTCCTCGTTTTCAGCATCCTTTGTGCCAGCGGCGTAGGACTGGGTGGTCTCTGGATAGGAGTGATGGTACTACTGACCCAGTTTACTTCCACTCTGAGTCTGTTCCAGATTTTATTTTTTCTAAATCAGAGAAGCACTTCTCCAAACTGACATGGACCACAGAGATGTCCAGATCTCTTTTCTGAAACACTACACTAAGCTGGATAATTACAGCAAGTACATCTATTAGCATACAGGCTGTCATTATAAAGTCATATTTGGATATTTTCAAGGCATAACCTTTTGCTCTAGCATCCGTCTCATTGCAGAAAAAAGTGAGAAGGGAGTCTAGGGTGTGATGAACGGTCTCAGCCGCTTTGTAAACTGCTATCCACCGCACATCATGGACCTCTTTCACTTTCAGAGTTGGTTCCTCCAGCATTTCTTGTATTTGTTTTAGTTTGTCAACTCTTTTGACTGATCTGTTAAAATGGTAGAAAATACCAGTTAAGGCACCTCTTGGTATTCTTTTAGGTAAGAGACAGAGTCTGCTGCTTGTGAACTACATAGCGCAACCCTATGAGCAACACAGTGTATATTTACTAGCATAGGGTTTTCACGTAGCATGTGCCCAGTGACTCCCTCATCAGTCCCTGTCATGACTTTTGCTCTGTCACTTCCCAATCCCATCACTTTTTCATGCTATTTTTTTTGCTGGCTAGGAATTACTTTAATTCTTTAGCTATCCCTGCTCCAGTGGCATCAGAAATCTGTAGCTTCTCTAGAAAAGGAGTAGATGGAAAAAAACTTTCAGGATCAAGCACTCTTGCATACACTACTAGTTTTTTGGCGACAGTGATGTCTGTGCTCTCATCACAAATTAATGTGATGTATGGGCTATTTTCTAATTTTTTACTTGTCTCCTGCCTAATTACCAAGGCTACGCATTCGAGGATGTCATTGGCTGTAGTTTCTGATTAATATTATGCATTCTTGGCCACAGACAGTTTGTCAACAAAAGGACAATCTAAACTAGACACAAATTCCATTAAACTTGTATTTATGAATTGGCAACTTTTCTTTGGCCATCCAATAAACACTCTTCATGGCCACTAGAACAGCTTATTCTTTTTCAGATATAGCTTTTCTGAAGGCATGCTGCAAATCTCCCTGCATATTTTCGGCTGCCATAGCATCTCTGTGGTCTGCCGAGTCAGCATGCTTAGTCAGGGTGCTTGTCCTGAAATTGTTAGTGCCAGAAATCAGAGTATTTTGCTTCTTTCTACTGATGCACACAGCACAAGTCATCAAATTTTTTTCTGAATTATATCTCAACCACCTGTACGTTGTGAGCCAGCAGCCCTGAAAATTACATTTAATACTGGCCACATGGGACTGGCTGTAGATAGGTAGTTCACAAGCAGCAGACTCAAAACCAAGTTGTGACTGGCTAGCACTGTCAGGTCTCAATTGTGTGTCTGCACAATGACAGACAACACAGCCGTCTCCGACAGAACTGGCACCTCATTGCTCCCATTTGAATTTTTAGAAGACCCTGATCCTGATGCAGCAGTACAGTCTCTTAGGTGAAGAAGACCTGAAAAATGTTTTAATGTTCACTTCTTTTTTTGCATGACTAGACTTATTTTTATAAGCACGCAGCTGTAGCCTTGTTTAATATTCTAGTTCTTACGAGGAGGGTGACTGAGCAAGTAAAAGAATTATATAACGACAAATAATGGGGTTGGTGTGTTTCACTGACAAAACGTTTAATAAAAAACTATGTATTTTGACAAATCTTGTCCTGTGTCTGAGTCTTTCATTTTATTTGCACTACACAAGAGATATGCAAGTAGAGAGTAGGGAATTCAGAACACACTGAAGTAGTCAGTCACTCTCACTTATTTTTCCAGTCCCACCCACCCTGACCCTGCTTTTTCTAATATATAAAGTTTCTTTCTTAATCTGCTGCAGTGTCTTCTTTCCTTTCTTTCTAATTGCAGAATTTATTTATTTTTTTGGACCGTTCCTTTTAACAATGCAGCTCTCTGGCTTCCCCTATCTGACTGCAATGTGAACAATCAGGATACTTTAAGTATATTGTTTGCTGTCTATACTGTATGTGCCTTTGCCTGCAGCAAACTTATCTAAGACGGAGTCCTGCCCCTTGCTTCTTTAATTCAAGTTCACTAGTTCTTAGACTCTTAATAAATCTATTTCCCTGCCTGCGGCAAACTACTGAGAGATCAGAAGTTCAAGATTCTGCCCACTTGTCCTACTTGCTGTGATAAAATATTTTTTTATTTTTTTCTGTTATTTCCTGCCTGGATGGAATAAATCCCCCACACTCTGGCTTAAATCGCAGTCAGTGGCTTCTATTTATTTATTAATGATTATGGATCTGCAGCTTGACTCAGGGCAAACACACACACACACACACTCAGTCAGTTATAATTGTTTATTTGAAATTTTTGTGGGAAGAGGTGAAATTCAGACAGATACTGCTCAATCAAGCTGTGTAATCAGATGGAGACTAGTATTACAGTGTAGGTGAAAAAGACACAGCCCTGAGCCCCTCACTTACACACAACCCCTCACACACAGACTCTCCTTTATATCCCTGTTTATTTTTCAGTAAGTCTGAAGCTTTTCCCTGCCTGGCTGCCAGTTGTGAACAAAACTAGACAGCCCCCCTCACACTCTTTGCTTCAATTTCTACCTTTCCCATGCTGTAATTCTTTTCAAAACACTTTTTTAACCTGCTCTGGCTTTCCCTGCCTGCTCTGCTCTGCTGCCAGCTTAGGTGAGATATAAAGAGCAACCCTCTCTCTGCCCCACACACAGATCTGAGTCTTATAAAATTTCCACTTTGGCTTTATAATTTTTTACTTTCAGTTCTGAAAAGCAATTTTTTCTGCCTCAGTAGGTAGATAAGATCAGATGGCAGAGGCCCACAGCTCTGCCATGCTGTCTCAGCTATCAATTCAATCAATCAATCAATCAATCTTTATTTTACCAGGTGCAGCACCGTTGAGCAAGCTCATTTCCAAGGTGGGCCTGGGCATACAGAAATAACATCCAATACGTAACAGACACACATATGCATACACAGGTACAGCAATACTACTCCTGGTAAAAGTAGCACAGATGTAACAGCAAAATAAAATACGGGCTATACATAAGGTAGAAATTCAAACAGGATATGAATGAGGCAGCATATAAGTATATAAAGCTATGCATAAGCTAGATAGTCAGGCAAGTTACAGAAGTTTCACACCAAAATGTTTGTTTTGAACAGTACATTTAAATACCCCATAATGTTAGTATAGGACAAAACATTATGTACCCCAAAAGAGTGAGGAGCAGCCAAGGGAAATCAGAACCTAGGAAGGAGCAGGAGGTGGAAGCCTGGGGTGGAATGCTTTAAAAGTGCATGTAGGAGGTAGGAGTTGGTATCAAGGTGTCATAACCTGACAGGGCACGTCAGGAGTAGCAATTACAGTGTTCAGAGAAAAGTCTCGCATAAAGGAGTTTGAATTTGGGGATTTTAATGGGAATTGCTAATTTTAGAGTTATTTGAAGCTTGTTCCAATGCTGGGGTAGTGCGAAGCTAAGGCAGGATCTGCCAAGGCGGGTTTTGACCTTCGGTAACATTAGGGAGATGTAAGATTGGCTTCCCAGTGCATAGTTGCCAGAGACACATAGGGGCAGACAGTCAGAGATGTACTGAGGCAACATCTTAGTAATTGCTCTGTAGGTCCAAAGGACAGCATTCCTTCGTCTTCTGAAAGCAAGAGACGGCCAACCCACTGCCGAGTACAAGTCACAGTGATGGGCAGAATAAGGTTTCCCAGAGACGAAATGAAGGGCTCTGTGATAGAGAACATCAAGTTTGGCTAGGGCTGTCCCATGAGCTTGACTGTAAATGAAGTCGTCGTAGTCCAATACTGATAGGAAGGTAGTTAGGGCCAGCCTCCTCTTTGACTCATAAGTGAGAAGGTGCTTGATTCTGTAGAATACAATGAGCGTCTGCTTCAGTTTTTTTGCGATCTCATCTACAAGAACCAGGAAGGACAGATGGCAGTCCATCCACATTCCAAGGTACCGGTATTTAAATTTGTCAACATAGTCAAGGGGTTCATTGAGTAAGGTGGTGATCAGTTTCACAAAACCTGCTGCAGATGCCAGTGGAGCACTGCTATTCAGAGTCAGAATCATTGCTTTAGTTTTTTTTAGCATTTAGCAGCAATTTTTGCTTGAGCAAATTATGCTGCAGGATGTTGAAATCTTTCTGCAACTCTGTGCACACCTGCTCGGGAGTAGGTCTAGACAAGTAGAGGACAGTATCGTCTGCGAAGAGATGAATATCTGAGGATGAAACCCCCAGGTCGATATTGTTGATATAAAGCAAGAAGAGCAATGGACCCCGGATAGAACCCTGGGGTACCCCTCTATTGATAGGTTTTGGAGGGGGCAGGTTACCCACAGCTCTTACCTGCTGAGAGCGTCTGAAGAGGTAGGAGGAGAACCAACTCAGGGACATCTGGTCTAAGCCAAAGGTGTGAAGGGTATTCAGAAGCAGTTCATGATCTACAGTGTCGAAGGCCTTGCTTAGGTCTAGGAAGACTGCGCACACCGATAATTTATCATCGAGGGCTTTCTGCCAGTCATACGTTACCTTTGCGAGAGCAGTAATTGTGCTATGGCAGGGCCTAAAGCCTGACTGGGCCTGGCTGTGTAGATTACAAGAGTCTAGATAATCTCTAAGTTGCGGGTTTACTACTTTTTTAAGCAGTTTGGAGAGAATAGATAGTAGCGAGATGGGCCTATAATTATTGGGGTCTGTCGGGTCACCAGATTTGAACAGAGGGATCACCTGGGCTGTCTTCCACATCTTGGGAAATGCACCCAGTGAAAGAGATAAGTTAAAGAGGTGTGTGATTGGAACAACCAATACACGATAACTGATCTTTAAGAAGTATGGCTCAGCATGGTCAACACCAGCGCTTTTCCTGACGTCCAGGTGCAGAAACAGGCCCTATACCTCCTTGAGGGAGACAGAATGGAAAGAGAAGGAAGAGGCAGATTGGGTGTGGTGAGGATTTGATGCTACCTGTGCTAAGAATTGGGTGCGAAGGTAGCTGGCCGGCGAAGAGTCAAAGGCCAGTCCTGCAATGGCAAAGTGGTCATTCAAAAGATCGAGGATCCCTACTTTGTCAGTGATGATTGTGTCACCTTTCGAGATTTTTGATGGAAGAGACCCAGTGGGAACAGGACTTTTGATATCTTTGAGTGTTTTCCAAAATTGCGGGACAATTGGCAGAGGAAGTCAGTGATGTTTGGTAGAAAGAAGCTTTTTTTAGTTCTGGTTAGCTTCATGCAGAAGTTCCTGGCAGCCCTAAAAGCAGCCCAATCTTCAGGGAGATTTTTTTTCCAAGCTTTTTTCCATCATTTGTCCCTACTGCGTAGGGCTGTTCTCAGCTCTAGTGTAAACCACGGAAAGGATCTTTTATTTATCCAGGTTTTAACTAATGAGGCATGCGTGTCAAGCACGTTTAGTACAATGGCTTCAAATGTCTTATAGTCATCCTTGACTGTTTTGGCCAGGTAAAATTCCTGCCAGAGTAGAGACTCCTGGATATCCTCAATGAGGGCATAAGTGTCGAGGTTATGCACACATCTTTTGAAGGTGTACCTAGAGGAAGAGGGGGGTTTAGATGCAGTCCTTACGCAAGCAATGGGACCATGGTCGCTGATATCCGAGAAGAACACACCTGAGTCGGAGAATAGGTGTGGCTTGTTCACGTCTATGATATCCACCAAGCAACTTTTACTCTGGTTAGCTCTGTTCGGTCGTTAAGCATCAGAAATAAGCTGAACCAACCCAAAGGTGTCACATAGTACTTTAAGTGGTAAGAAGATCTCAGAGAACCAATCCAGGTTGAAGTCTCCCAGGACAATTACTTCAGCCTGTGTATTGCTTAAGAAGTTAGTCAAGTGGTTCAACAGATGGAGGCCTGCTGAAGCAGCCCATGATATACAAAGAGGAGGACGCAAGTTGGACCTTAATGGTTAAGCTTTCAAATTCCTTAGCAGCAGTAGTGGAGTCGGTAACAGTAGCAGTATATTTATCCAGCACATAGACGACAACACCACCCCCTCTTGTTGGTCTGTCAGTGCGAAAGATGTTATAGGAGGGAATATTCACCTCGATGTCTAGGGTTGATGGTTTAAGCCAAGATTCTGTAATTACCAGAACATCCGGATTAGTATGCGAGATCCACGTTTGGATGGCATCCAATTTTTTTCAATAGACTACATACATTCAGATGAAGTATACGCAGACCTTTAAGGTGAGCTAAGTCACAGGGGGCTTGAATTGGTAGTTGAGAGCCTGGATTCGGCTTGACTGATCCTGAGGAAAACAGCAGCAACACAAGTATCTTAATAAGCACATTTAGCAACAATCTAAAGGACCTGGTGCATTCCCGTTTACAGGTAGATACCTTTTGTGTTTCAGTATGTCTATAGTGTGCCCCTAAAGAGCGCAAGGTTGAGTAAATCATAACCCTGGTGAGGTAGAGTTGAGGAGAACAGAGGAGGTGTGTGAATAAGTAGTTGGCATTCAGCCCGCAGGGTAGGGAGGTTGCCGTCCCTGTGTGCCAGTGGGATAAAAAATAGAAGGACAGTGGTGCCGTGGTATGCAAATCGGCAGCTGGCTGGCTTGTAGTTGTAACGGTTCCCAGCTCCTGTGTTCCAGGGTAGGGAGTGGGCATAGAGAACATGAAGACAACATAAAGATGTAGCAACAGTGCAGCCCACATTTCATATGAGGTGAGGATATATGGGTATTATGAAACAAATTTAGCTGAGGTAAACCTTCCTTTATCTAGGACCTAGTACTAGAGATTTAAGCAAAGTAGGAAGGGCCATAGAGGAGAGAGACCGGGGTGCAAGAGGTTTAGACAGGAATAACCTGCTTGAGTCTGGGTCCGTAGTCTAGATATATTAGCAGAGAGAGAAGAGCCAATGAGGGGGGAATTGTTCCAGAGTAGGAGGGACAGAAGAGTATTTAAAGGTGGCCTGGGCGGGGGAGGAGGGTGGGAAGAAAATAAGCATCACATAAGCACAGCTCCGTTTCAGGACAGCGGCAACACAATCCAGGTGCGCTGACTGCAGGGCGCACCAATCGTGGGCTAGGTTCCTTGTGGCTGGTCCAATCGGTTGCCTTGACGAAAAGCCGCGACCAATGGGAGAGCTGCCGGAGCAGCCCGGCCCCAAAATCAAACAGTGGCCATACCCGAGTGGTGAATCCATGGGTCAGGACCAGGTGGCCGGTCCGAGGGCGAAGCTAGGTCCTGTGGAAGCGGCAGCCAGAGAGAGACAGCTGTAGGCACCGCCTCGCTGCTGTGAGTGCCACTCGAGGCACAGATATCTGTGGAGAACAACAAAGAAAACAGTAAGTTATAGGCACAGTAGCAGGGGTGAGGCGAGATGGGGCGGGGTGCTGGTGGCAGCCGAGCAGCAGGGGGTGAAGGCAAACAAAAGGCAGACACGGTCAGAATAGCTAGTGGAAACGGCGTGGGAAGGGTCGGTGAAAACAAAGGAGGAAGAGGGCAGGAGAGGTGGAGTGTAGGATTACAGCAAGAGGTGTTCCAAGTTCACTTTGCACTGCCAAGAATGCTCCCACTGAACACAGACAGATGCAACGCTTAGGAGAATATAGTGGGGATGCAGAGCTTAGAGGGATAGAATAGGAGCTTGCAGTGCCAAAGTGCAGAAAATAGAGTAACAGCAAGTCTTAGCTTAGGAGGTAGTGAAATTCAATAGTTTAAAATTCAGCTTCTACAGTTAAACAATTCGTTTTAATAAGTTCAATATTAATAATGCCACAAAATACAGTTTACTCTCTGAGACCCCCACAGCTAAAATATCAGCTGTAATTTGCCTGATATACACTTGTTTTTAAATCAGAATCAGCGATTATAGCAACGCTATATTACAGCTCTTTCTTAAGAACTACAAGCAGCTCACTCCACCACGGTGACTCCAAAGTAACTGCGCAACAAGAGGGAAACGGCGTGGGTTTGGCAGCTCTATTCTGTACCATGTGATGTGTCTCAGTGCACATCACATGGTTCACAACAGAAGCGCCGGCCCCTTGCATCCAGATCAGCCATTCTATGGCTGAATGCTGCCAGAAACACCCTCCCCAAATTTGACTGTGTTGCTCAAGTTGGCACTCAAATTGAGTGGCGCGCTCGCTCTCCAGACGTCAAACTTCTTGTTTACCCCCCCACTGTTTCTATTTCCTTGCTGCAATGGAAATGAAAGTATTTGTAAAAACAGCTGCTGATCACCAACCTGGCGCAGCTCGGAGTGCAGACACAGTGCAGACACAGTGAATTGCCAATTATCTCTCGATCGGAACACACAGAAAAAAAGATGCATCTTCGGAGTACTTATGTTGCTGGGCTATGTCAATGTGTAACCTTTTATCTTTCTAACTTACATGTCAGGCAGCACTCCGAAGTGGCAACCACACGAATCACGATCATTCTCCTTAGCAGAGTCCCTTTACAAGCTCAGCTCATGCAAAGGCAATTATTCTGCTAAAAGAGGAAAATAATTGTGTGGTTACCACTTCGGAGTGCTCACAGCCTGACATGTAAGCTAGTACATAAAGGTTGCACACTGACATAGACCAGCAACATAAGTACTTAGAAAATACCTCTTTTTTTCCTGTGTGTTCCCTTCCGATCGAGAGATAATTAGCAATTTACTGTACTGTGTACTGTCTGCACTCAGAGCTGTGCCAGGTTGATTATCAGCAGCTGTTTTTACAATTACTTTGATTCCCATTCCTTACTTCAGCAAAGTGTCCACTGCACTGACTAACTCCTACAGAGCTACAGTCCTCCATACCTGACATGCCTCTAAGGGGTGGTTTTTAAGTCCACAGGCCATTAACTTTTCCTTCAGCGTCCGCTTCTCAGCATGGAGTTTCTCAAACCTGACATGCCTAGGGGGCCATGCCGTTCCTGAGGCGGAGCCTTTAGTCCTTCCTCTTCTCCAGCATGGTCTCTGTAAACCCGACATGCCCCCAGGAGCCGGGGGCATTCCTGAGCCAGCAAGCAAGCCTTTAGTCCCTCCTCTTCTCCAGCATGGTCTTTGTAAACCCGACATGCCCCAGGAGCCGGGGGCATTCCTGAGCCAGCAAGCAAGCCTTTAGTCCCTCCTCTTCTCCAGCATGCACACACTCACGCTCCCGCTTGTGTCTGTGCACGTGCGCCCAGGATTCTTAAAGCTGCAGGTGCAGCAAAAGACCCAAGCCACAGTATTATGATGGGTCAGGCCACCTATGAGGCACGCCAATGGCACAATCCCGCAGCCTGAAATGAACACTGGGAAGGTATACCTCTTTGCAAATGACACAAAGATCTGCAATAGGGTAGACACTCCAGGAGGGGTGGAGAAAATGAAAGTCACTTCCCGCGTTGGCCAAGCGTCTTAATTTATTTTTATTTAGTTTTTGATAACCGGGTGAGTGCACTAGATACAAGAGTGACTATTTTTAGACACGACAAGGGCGGTTACAACAAGTGAAGGATAACAGTACAACAAATGTATAGATATCATTTTCTTAACAATACCATAGAACATTTGGTATATATACATTATAATAAGTGCAGTAGGCTATCTTGACTCCACAGTGCATAACGACTAAGATGTAGTGGTCATGAGTAATAGGAGATATTGAGAGAAAGGGAAGTAGGGAGACAGGTTGTCAGGACAGCAGGGGATAGCATGTAAAGTGAGAGAGTGAAACAACAGGAAGGAAACCAGGGGGAGAAGAACGAGGTATGAAAACGTGTGGATGCAAGGAGACTATCTGCAGGTAAGATCATGGTGAGGTACAAAGCGTGATGACAGTGCTACGGAGGATTGAAGCAGATGCATCGGGTGTGCTCAGCAAGGTGAGAGTAAAGCCTCTTTTTAAAAACAGCATGACTAGGAGCCAGGCACACATCAAGAGACAGGGAGTTCCAATAACTGGGAGCAATATGGTACAAGCCTGAAGTACCTTTGGAAATTTTGCATCTGGGAATGCGAAGTAGGGACAGGTCCACAGATCTGAGGCCGTAGGAGATGGACTGAGGGGTAAGCAGGGAGACAAGGGAACTTGGCATGCTAGATCTTAATATACTGTTCAGTAGAGACCCAAGAGAGATGAGATGATGGGCCATCGGGGAGGGCCAGTTAAGTTCAGCATATAGCAGGCAGTGATGTTTTAGCCTGGGGAGGCAGAAGCAAAATGACATATATTATTATAGGTCGTATTCCATCTATGTAGGGAAGCTTTGGATGCATTGCTGTATATGACAGACCCATAAGTAAGCCATGGAAGTAGGATACCCCCGGCTATAGCTAGTCTAGCCGAGGGGGGTAAGACCGTGGCTCGTTTTGTAGGCTATCCCTAATTTAGCATTCACTACCTTATATGTGCTGGTAATATGGTAGTAAAAATTAAGCGATTCATCAAGTATGACCCCCAAGTATTTTAAAAAAGCTCACTATGTCCAGCGGGGTACCACCAGCACAGGTGATTTTAACCCTTAGGCTGCCGACAGATTTCGAACGTACAGGAATTCTGGACTGATATATCAGTCTGCTGCACAGCAAGGATTAAAGAGGTCATGACAGTTTTTTAACCTAGCAGCAGTGTCAAAGAGCATAGACTGTGTTTTGCTGACATTGAGAACAAGCCTTTGGCTGGTAATCGAGGACTGAACACTGAGGAAGGCCGCAGATAGATCACAGTTAAGACTAAGCACGTCATTGGAGCTGGTATAGAGTACCAAGTCATCAGCATAGAGTAATGACGAACAGGGGGGAGGCGCTTTGTTTTATATTATTAATGTAGATCGAGAAGAAAAGAGGGCCCAGAATCAATCACTGTGGTACTCCAACATCAATGACCATTTGTTCTGATGCTGCAGAGTTGAACTTTACAACTTGTGTCCTCTTGGACAGATAACTGTAAAACCAATCTGTGGATTGTTCCGAGAAACCCAAGGATAGGAGGTTTGCCAGCAGGAGAGGGTGATCAACAAGATCGAAAGCCTTCGTGAGGTTGATAAATGTTGCTACAGTAAGGAGACCTTGATCCATTGCGTGAAGCGCATCATTGGTGAGTTGTAGCAGAGCAGTTTGGGTACTATGGCCCTTTCAGAAACCATGTTGTTTAAGGGATAGGAGGTTGCGCTTGGAGAGGTACTCAGTTACTTGCACTGCAACGAGTTTCTCAAGGATTTTATTTAATACCGGAAGTATGGCTATCGGCCTATAATTAATTATGTCCTTTTCGCCCTTTTTTTTTTTTTAAATAAAAACACAGAAGTAACTCTGGCTGTTTTCCATATATCAGGGACATAGCCTTCACTAAGGGACATGGTAAACATTTTTGATAGTGGCCCCGCAATGAAAGGGGCAGCCGACTTCAGGAGTTTAGGCTCGGTACAGTCAAAGCCGATGGCGGTGTTATCAGATATAGTGTTAAAAAGTTTAAGAACATCTATTTTAGTGACAGCTTTAAAACAGAAAGGTGGACCAATTTGAGTGCCATTAGAGATAGGGGAGGCGGAAGTTGAGTACACATTGGGGAAGTCAGTAGTATATCTGGACAGGTCAGAAAAATGACTATTAAAGGAATTAGCAATGGTACTGGGATCATTACGGTGGACCCCATTCAAAATCATATAATCAGTGTTGTGGTATTGCACAGATCCTAGGAAATTTTTTATGTGAGACCAGAATTTCTTGGGGTCGCCAGCCATGTCTACCAATAACCCCTTACAATATGAGCTTCTGGCATGCCTGATTAATCTTTTGCACTTTGTACGCTGTTCCCTGTGGGAGCTATAGTTGGAAGAAGGCCAGTGCTTTTGAACTTTTTCCATATCTTGTCCCTGGCTTTAAGAGAGGAGAGGAGGTCTTTATGTAGCCATCTTGTTTGTTTGCCTCGTACATGGTGAGTGAGAGATGGAGTATGTTTGTCCTGGAGAATTAAGAATCTATTAAGAAAATAGTCGAGGGCGTCTCCTGCATTTTGGGAAAGGTACACTAGGGACCAGTCAATACAAGACACATCATGTAGGAAATGTGCCTGGTCCAGATTAGCATAGTTCCTGAAAAAGATGAAACATGGAGGAGTCACTGTGACCGTGGAGTGACTCCATATAGGAAAGACAGGGGAATGGTCACTTATTGTATCTGAGAGGATACCTGCAGCAACAATCCTGTCTAGGCGATTAGTTAAAATCCAGTCAATAAGGGTACTAGAACCCGCGTTTATAGATATTCTCGTAGGGTCGGTTATTACCTGCTGCATATTGTATCTCTGCACTAAGGATAGTAGATCCTCATGCGATTTGCTAAGCCAATTAGATTTATGTCTCTTCCCCGGAATAAGCAGTTCATTTGTCCAGTAGAAGAGGATGAGTGATCTAGTAGCTCTCTCAGTCCAGACTGTCCACTTTTGAGGGGATTATAAGCACAGATGATGTGCAGTTTTTTTGTCCCTAATTTGAGGACTGCATGTAGTGATTTGCAAGAGGAGGTACTGGTGTCTGGTACTACAGATAGACTGAGGTTAATTTTATAGTAAATTGCAACACCCCCAGCATGTTTTGGAGGCAGCCTATTACACCTGATAAGGTTGTAGTTAGGTAGTATGCAACATGTGTCAGGGATTGTGTGCTTTAAACAGGTTTCTGATAAACAGAGAATATCTGGCTGGTAGTTAGTCACCCAGGCTTCGAGTTCAGCATGATTGTGACGTAGCCTTCTTGTGTTGAGGTGCACAATATGCAGTCCCTTACAGTTGTAACCAGCAACATTTGTCGAGACTTAGTTGAACTAGGGGCCCGGGTTTAACTCAATGTCACAAAACAGAATGAGGGCTAACAGAGCCAGATACCACAGCTTACTCGGCACACGGGGGGGACAGATACACATGGTGACGTCACCACTTAGTAAGAGACGCAGCAGCCAAGTAGATAAAGAGTCTTGGAAGTAATGCTGGGGTGAGATCATGGTTCTTATGTGATAGTACTAGCATATCTGAGTAGGTGAAATCATGAAAGTCCAGGTAAGTTTGTTGATGGTCCTCTGAGCTTAAAACAATTGTGATTTTACACAAAAGAAATAGTGTTAAGCTGAAAAACAGTATTGACAAAGTTTGACTGGTCATCATAAATTCAGTTAGAGATTTGCATAGAGGTCCGAGAGCCAGGAGTATCTTAGGGATCTTGTTACGTTGGTACAGCCTTAGGTAGACGAAAGTCTGATGCTGGATCCCAAGGAGTTGACTCCCGCAGGACAGAGAGAGAAAATGGAAACGCACGAGACAAGATTCAGCCTTACAGCACTATTAATAGATACAGGCGAGAAAAACGCCCTTAGTGTTTAGTTTGTATTATTAGCTAATGAGAAAAAGGGTGGTTAGTCACATGACTATCAAGGTCTATAAATTGAATAGTCCAAATAGGGCTTTAAGCTATGTGCTCCCTGTTCTATGGAATAAACTTCAAAAAAAATTGAAGTTAGTACTCCCCGTAAAACTATCTTCCTTCAAAATGTTATTTGTACGTTCTTTCAATGAGCCCTGCAATTGTTTCCCCTGATGACTGACAACTTATGGACTAGGCCTTCTACCCAGTGTAGTCTGCCGGTTAGCGCCTCCCTCCTTCTCCTTACCTCACCTTGTAGCACCTTCCCTCTGCTTCCTCTCCTCTTGGCACCTGCCTCGTAACCCTTGCCTACTTCTACATCTACAAATTTCCCCCTGCCTACTCACTCTTCCTTCTCCTTAACTCCCCTTGTAGCACCTTCCCTCTACTTCTTTTGACATTTGTCTGGGACCCCTTCTTCTCTCCTTTTGAAATTACTTAGTTTTACTACACATATCTAATGTACTTTATGTAAATACTGTATTTTTGTATATATTGTACATATTTGTTTCATTGTTGTACTTTGTATTTTTTCTCCATTTTTGTACCTTGGATTTTTTCCGACCGCCATGCATTCTGAACCTTTATTGCTATCTATCAATTTGGTACCCTAATTGCATTTGTCTAATGTGTTGTGACCTTGTCCAGGTCCACCTTGCAAATGAGTTTTAACTCAATGGTGTCTCGCCTGGTAAAATAAAGACTGACTGACTGATTGATTGATTGATTGAAAGGCGACCTGGCTAAGCTGGAGAAATGGTCCAGAGTGTGGCAGCTGGGATTCAATGTGAAAAAGTGCAAAATCCTGCACTTGGGGTGCAAGAACCCAGGGGAGGATTACATAATGGGTGAAGTGCTACTACATGACAGTTGACAATTTCTTACTGTAATGCATCGTTATTAGATAACTCCTTATTGTATAATTTTTTCTTCATGTATAATTACTGTGATTGTTCATGATGTTTGTAACAACTGCCTACCACACTTTGTACTGATGTGGAGCCTTTTTGTAATAGATCCTATTGTATAATTTTTCTGTTTGTGTATAATTTACTGTCATCATTTCATGATGTCTGTAACACTTGCCTGCCACACTTTGTACTGATGTGGATGGAGCCTTTGAAAGAGTCCCTGACTCGAAGGGTTGTAAATCCTAGACCTCAATAAATAAATAAATAAAATAGAGGCCACAAATCAGGAAAGAGATCTGGGGGTGATCATATCTGATGACCTAAAGGTGGGCAAACAATGTGCCAAGGCAGTGGGGAAAGCCAGTGGGATGCTAGTATGCATAGGGAGAGGTATCACCAGCAGAAGAAAGGAGGTGGTGATGCCACTGTACAGAACACTGGTGAGACTTCATTTGGAATACTGTGTCCAATTCTGGAGGCTGCATCTCCGGAAGGACATAGACAATGTAGAGACAGTTCAGAGAATAGCAACAAAAATGGTGCAGGGCCTGCAACAAAGGTCAAATGAGGAGATATTGGAGGAGCTCAATAAGTTTACCTTGGAAGAGAGGATGGAGAGAGGTGACATGAGACCTTCAAGTACCTAAAGAGATTAAGGTACAAGAGAGCAGCATCTTTCAGAAGAAAAGAAGCTCTAGGACAAGAGGGCATGACATGAAACTGGAAGGAGGTAGACTAAGGGGCAATGTGAGGAAATACTTCTTCACGGAAAGGGTAGTGGAGACATGGAACAGCCTCCCAGAGGAGGTAGTGGGGGCAGGGGCAGTAGGGGAATTCAAAATTACACGGGATAGGTACAAGGGAACCTTAGTAGTTCAAAAGAGAAAGTGAAGCCGGAGATCATTTAGGATCTGTGGTATTTTTAGTAGGTAGGGGAAAAAAAGAGCAGACTGGATGGGCCTGGCGGTCTTTATCTGCCGTCAAGTTCTATGTTTCTATGTGAAGGAAACATGAAGCTGCACATTATCATTTTGTGGCAGTATTGGTATTTTTGAAAATCCATCCCCATATCTCACACAAAAAGACAACATATGGTAAGAAGGACTACCAGTAACTCGGCACACTACTAGCATTTTCTGCAAAGCAGGTGAATATCTCACAGTGACCTTTGCTTACTTAACATTTTAGAAAATGAACTCTGTGGTGCAATCTATGGCCTACTTGATACGTACACAACAGAAACAGAAAGACTCAACGTTACAGTTACAACAACTGGTACAAACGGAGAAGGTGCACTAATATCTTACCGTGTACAAGTACAGTAGCTTTCAGTATACACAGAAAATTCAACCATATGATTGCGAAGTGGGTCAGCACCACTGCTGGGGTATATTCACACTTGGAAGAACACTAAATAGACATTCTCTTGTACTGCCCAGTTTTATTGAACCCAATTACAGACAAAACTACTCCTCTTCAAGTTATGGCATCATATGCAAACGGTTCTTCTGTACTGACCCCTTCCTAAAGCATGTCAGGAAACAAACAGTAAGGTCCTAGATAAGCAAATTCCTACCTCGGCTTCTTCTGATAAGTGCAACGCACTTCAGAGCTACGGAGATCACTCATTACTTAATCCCTAATCACATGTGAACACAAGGCAGATAAACTAATCTGCAAGCTTGCATACTCTGAACATTATGTCAGTGTATGACTGTAGTATTTTTTTTTTTTTTTTGCTCTGCCCCTACAGCTGGCCATTTTATGACATGTAATTAAGGAGATTTTTTTTTATTTGTTTGTTTTTTGATAATCAGGTTAAGAGCTCTAGAAAACCAGGTACCCAGTTTCAGGCACAACCTGGACAGAATCAGTACATTCAACGTCCTCTAACCCTGCTGCTCCTGCTATAACCCTCCTTGACTTCATCCTAATACTCTGCTCCTGATTACTCACCCCAATCCACTCCCTCTAATTTTACCCTCAATGCCTCTATCCCACCCTTCTACTAACTATCCTCTCCCCCTACCTCCTACTGCCCCCCCCAATCTATCTATCTATCCTCTCTCCCTCACTTCTATCCTTTCCTTGCTCTGCCCCTAGCAGGGTACTTAGCATCCTGTAAGGGACAGTCCTTGTATTCCTCCCTCTCAATCCACATCTCTCACCTCCCCCCCTCATCACTAATTCCTTATCCCCCTTCCTATCCATCTTCTCTCCACCACCTCTATCTTCACCTTGTTTCTGATCCCTGGCAGGGTTCTCAGCATCCTGAAGGGGCACGTTTCTTGGCATGCTCCCCCTTCCTTCCCCTCCTAGCTTCGCCTTGTTTCTGCCTCCTGGCAGGGTTCTCAGCATCCTGCAGGGGTTCGCTCTTGCATACTCCCTCCTCCCTTCCGTCTCCCCTTCCTCCCCCTCACTTCACACTTCCTTCACGGTTCTCCTCTGCACTAATCTGCTAGCCCCCATTCCTAAAATGCACTTGAATTTAACTTGCACTTCTGATGCATTGCAGCTTGTCCTGTTTGTCCTATGTCTACACCTGCTCACCCTAAGATCATACTGTATGCTCTCTAGTTTATGTACTGGCTGCTTACTCCCCTCATTTGCTTCCCTCTACTTAATGTCATTTGTAGAACCAGCTGTATACTTGTTTCTAATTGTATGCCATTTCAATTGTACATATTGTGATTCTGTATCATCTCTCCGTTATCCCATTGTAACCCCACCCCCAGGTCGCACCGTGAGATGAGCAACTTGTTGTTCATTGTGCCCTCTGGATAAAACATTTCAACAAATAAATAAAATAAACAAACATATGAAGATGGTCAGTAGGACAAAATATGCTGTACAGATCGTTCAGTTACATCATCCAAAACATGAACAGGCAACATCATGTAACAAGTGATTCATTATTGTTACAATGAAGGCTGTTCTGAACTCTTAGGTGTTGTATTTGAAGATAAAAATGTAAGTTGCTAGGTAACACAGCATCACTGTTTAAAAGTTATATATTTTTTAAATAATTAAAATCCATTTAGCAGTTAGAACAAACTTTGGCAAAGTTATTTTATCTGTGGATGGATATTATACACAGTGCTGCATGCTAAATTGTGCAATCCCATAATACTTCTATACTGGAACAAAAATGACATACATGCCAAGTGTGCAACTGCTGTGTTCCAATATAACGGTGTTAGTGTAAGGCATAAAAGGTGCCAAGTTGCAAAACAGAGACTCCTGCTGGCCACAAAGTAGTATGTGGCTAGCATACCCAAGTACGTTCAGTATGTGTAGAAGCACATCCCAAATGGGAGCATGCTAGTGCTCCACACTGCCATATTCAAAGAGAAACAAGTTAATGACCCCATAATAAATGCAGGTCTAGGGCCACGGATCTTCAATTTTCAGAAATGGGCAATTCCACTTAAGAAAATCTTAAAATCTGTTTTTTTGCAAATCGGCATGCTTTGCACTACAGGTCACAAACGACAGATTCACATTCCATTATAGGACCGATAACTGGCTGCACCATGCTTTTTCGCCATGATTAGCATGGAGGTATGGCGCAGTGTAGCTGATGCTCCTGCATCTACCTGACAAGAAAAAGTTTGGCTCCCCTCCCTCACCCCTTATCAGAATTTAAAGTATTATAAACTTCCTGGTAGTCTAGTGGCACAACCCCCTCACAGTGCCAGTCCTTGCTCCTCTACCTTGCAGCCCAGAGACAACTGCTGTCACTTACCTTTCACTGATCTCCACAGCTAGTCGCCATCCGGCACCCACAGGTACCAAAGAAAAAACCCTAAATATGTCAAAATATGTACTAGGCATGCAAGTGGACTTAATTTTACATAAAAATAAAAGCAATTCTTCTAGTCATAACCGTATTTTAAAAGCAATTTTCACCAGACTCAGGTGATGTCCTAGGTACTATCCCGTCCCCGCTCAAGACCATGTAAGTGGGTACTAGTAAATCCCACCCAAACATGGCGAAATTAAGTTGCCCAAAAAACACATTTTGGGAAGGGGGGCTAAAAGTACCAATTTAAGGATTTTAACAGTGGGAAGATGGACGCTCCCAGACAGAGCTACATTATGCAAGATTATGCACATCAGAATGTGGCACTCATTATAAATGGAAGTGCGTCTGGGTCATCTGGGAGAGTATGTGAGTTGAAATACAAAACAGGTTCATGCACCAGGAACCTGTTTTTCCTGTGAGATTAAAAGAACTTATTTAAGCAATAAGGCACGACAGGGTGTGTGTTATTGTGTAATAACATCACTCCTGGGGTGGGTTCGCCGAGTGCTTCCACCACCCCAGGAGTGACATTATATAGAGAATAATGGATGGGGAAGGGTTTGATATGAGAATTTAATGCAAGCATCCCACAACAAGGGTGTGCATTAAATTCTCATATGAAACACCCTCCCCATCTTTTATTTTTTATAATAACAGGCCAGCAATTTTTCTCCAGCAGTTTGTGAGACTGTTTGGCCCCACCCACATACAGAATGTTGGCCAATGTGGCAGCAGCATAGTTCGACTGGCATGGCTCATGAATGTCATAACAACCAGTGGCAATAGCAAGGAAAATTCCTCTATTGTGACTGGTCAGTGTGTACCTGGCACAGTGATGATATTACACAATAACATCACTGCATTAAGACCAGGCACACAAATGACCACATCACAGTAAAATTCCTCCCTCCCAACGCAAGTCATCGTGAAGCCGACGATGCCCTGAAGCCGACACGGCTACACACACACACACACACACACACTTCAGTGCCTGGGTGTCTTGGGAATTCACATAAAAGCTGTCGGCTTCACAACAAAAAGAAAAACAGCTGCCATCTCTTTCACCTCAGACGCTACCCCACGCTAGTAAAACGCGCGCGCTCGGCCGTTTCCATACCTAACACTCTTTCTTTTCAAGTCCGTGGCAGTCTCTCACCAAACCACATACACTAGCCATTCAAATAAGGCACTTCAACAATAAAAACCAGAACAGTTCTGTAACTCACACATTCCGATGATGTCCATTTACGGAGCGAACACGGAAACCGGAAGTCTCCAGGTGGCTCTGCTATTTTTTCATTTTTACTCCGTCAGTTTTGACAAGGGAGACGAAAAAAAAAAAAAAACATTTTTGCCGGGCCCCAGGACAAGCTGGGGAACCACACAGATTCATCTTAGAGCAAACGTCACCACATAACAACGAGTGTGTGTCTGTGTGTGTGTGTGTGGGGGGGAACACATCTACATGAAACCCACAGTATAGCCGGCCCGGTGGCGCTGAGGGTTGAGGCGCTGGACGCCACACCTCGCACCACACCGGCGACCCGGGTTCAGGAATGAGCTCGGGTCGACGGGGGTCGGCTGGGGTGGAGAAGGATAGAGCGCCCAACGGCAGCTCTCCTTCTCCGGGGAGGGGCTTTGCAGACTCCCGCCGCAATGCTGCCACCTAGGGAAGCCCGGGTGAATAGCACGGCAAGGGGAGAAGCAGCCAGCGGACTGGGTGACGATCGACAGAGGGGCAGGGCAGGAGGCACATCTCTGCGTGCCTCCGAGCTCATAGCCCCTCATTGCACGCCGACGTCAGGGGAGGTACGAAACAAGGGAAAAAGCACCTCGCTTCCTCCTAGGCAAAGACGCCTCCATGGATCTTCTCCGGGACCCATCGGACAGACCCCGCTGTGCCATCCACACGAACAGAGACTAGGTTTGGAGAGGGATACTGGGACGCCCTCTTCACCCCATTCCTCGGGGGGTATACCGGGGCACGATTCAAGGTAGTGTGGATGTGGTACTCTAGGGGCAGATCACGATGGGGGTCCGAGGGGATCCGAAATAGAGGTCGTCGGAGAGAGTGGGGGGGAGGAGGCAGATCAGGAGTATAAATACAAGGGTTAAAAAAAAAAAAAACACAGTATAAGCAACAGCATCACCTAGTGGACTACTTTTTCTCATATTACCAAAATATGGCTCCAGTTCAAAAAAGGAAAAAGAAAAATGTTACAATTTTTTTTTTTTAAGGTTTTTATTATTATTTTTAAAACGAGCCATTGTATAATAGCAATAAGACACTCCAGGGTGTGCGTTATTGTCTAATAATATCACTCCTGGAGTGGTGGAAGCACTCGGCTGCACCTCGTGCTTCAACCCACCCCAGGAGTGATGTTATTAGACAATAACACACACCCTGTCATGCCTTATTGCTTAAATAACACACCCTGGAGTGCCTTATTGCTATTATACAATGGTTAGTTTGTTAACAAAAGAAGAAAAATAAAAAATATATATTTTACACTTGATTTTTGTGTGGAAGTATATCATTTAAAAAAAAAAGTCCAGAATATTATACAGCAGTAGGTGGCGCTGCAGACTGAATGACCTAACTGTCCAGTTGTCCGTGTGCTATGCCCTGCCTTGTGTGATCTTTGTTGTGCCTCCCCCCTACTGTGACGCAGTCTTGGCACTGAAAGTCAGAATGAAAAGCTGTTTTTTTTTTTAGCACTGTTGGGTTTTCTTTTAGTTTGTATGTTTTTTCGTTTAAGTAGGAATGGTGCTTTGCAAGTGGATGGCTGGTTGACTGCGAGCATCCGTCTACTGCCATATGCGAACCACGGAGCTGGAGATAAAAGTCGTTAGAGGTACAATTTATTGTTTTAAAAAGTTGCAGCCAGGGGAGAAATACATTTGCAGTTTGGTGGCAGTTTCTTTCTGATTTGCGGCGAGGTGAGCGCGTGCGCGTGACGGCTTTAGCTGCAGTGGGAGCCATAGACTGCTACGCTCAGGAGAAAACCTTTTTTTCTAAAAAAAAAAAAAAAACAAACAAAAAAAATTAAGTGTGGGCTCTTTATTTAGTTGTGGAGCGATGGATTAGGATGAGGACAAGGAACAGAATGGACAAGGGATGGACTAAGTGTGTCTGTGAGAGTTTGGGGAGGGGAGGCGCACATTAGAATGAATTAGTGTGTGTGGGGAGGTAAAGCCGTGAAGGGTCATGTTTGGTCGTGTGGGCATTAAGCGAGCAGTGATTCTGGTTTGGCTATGTGGTTGTTTTGCTGCCCGTCCTCGATACAGTGATGTTACTGTGTAATAACATCACGGTGTCTACGACTCAATAGCCAATTAGCATCTTTGATTTTTTCTTGCCATTTCCTGACAAAGTGGTGTTTGCCATGAAACATCAAACTGTTTGGATTTCATTTCATGTCATAAAATGTTAAATATTATGAACAGGAGAGATGTAATAATGCTCCATTGAGCAAAAGCTCATTTCCAAGGAGATCCCAATGTGTAGTTTTATAAACAGTTTCAGAATACAAAAAATATTATAAAAAATGTAACACCATATCAAATAAAAAAGACAAAACGTTTGGATTGTTTCTGGTGGAAGAAATAAATCTTTCAAAAATCACCTATCAGGGTTGAGCCTTTACTTTGTCTTTTTGGGGTGGTACCTAGGACATCACTCAAGTTTGCTGGAGAAAAAAAAAAAAAGTATTGAAGTTATGAATAGAAGTAAATTGTGCCAAAAAAAAAAACAACCTAAGCAAGCTTCATATGCAGTATGTGTTTCGACAGACTTTTTCCCCCAGTACTTACAGGTGGCAGATGGGGCCAGTTATAGAGGTAAGAGTAGGGGGTAAATACCCACCACTGTCTCAAAGCCGCAAAGGGAGGGGCCAAGAGCACTGGCCCTGGAAGTGGAGTGGGTCACTAGAATATCAGAGACATTTAAAATAATATAACTGCTGGTGAAGCGATCGAGTGGGGAGAAAGTACAGTTACGTAAGAACTTATCGTAACAGTAGATCTTCGAGAGAGGCTCTTGCAGTAGGTAATTACATATAGGACAGACGTCAGCAGTGGCAGGACCCCACAGAAAAATGTCTAGCTAGCAGCCCCTGGCGAGGGACCGCCCCCACGTCAGGTGACCGGCATCAGGAGAAGTCGGTATAAAAGGACGGTCCCTCACGCCCGCCTTCCAGTCCTTTCCCATACAGGACACCAGGGCGGATGAGAGAAAGCCGGATATTTCCCTCACTGGAAAAGGGAGGCTGAATGGGCGGAAGGTATTACCTACTGCAAGAGCCTCTCTCGAAAATCTACTGTTACAGTGAGTTCTTACGTAACTGTACAATTTTACTTCGAGAGGGCTCTTGCAGTAGGTAATTAGATATAGGACTGAGTCCCAAGCAGTCTGGAACAAAAAGAAGCACACAGGAGGAGGAAAGCTACTCAAAGCAGATCCTCTTAGCTGTGAAGGCCTTAAGAAAGGAGGCCTTGCAGAACAGCGAGCCCGAAGCCTACTCTACAGCAAGAGGCAATATCCAAACTGTAATGTTTTGTAAATGTATGGACAGAAGTCCAAGTGGCGGCAGCACAGATGTCTGCCACTGACACGTTCTTAAAACATGCCGCAGAGGCAGCGACCCCTCTGGTGGAGTGTCCTCTTACTTGACCCGGAAGGGTTTTGTTGTACTTGTCATAACAGACGGTGATGCAATGGGCTAACCATTTAGACAGGCACTGCTTGGAAACAGCATTGCCTTCTCTTTTGGGAGCAAAATAGACAAACAGTTGATTAGTCTTTCTGAGATCCTTTGTTCTGATAGTCTAGTATCTCAGAATCTGGTGAACGTCCAATAGTGTGAAGTAGATACTCCCCCTGACTGGAGTACTGTGTAAAGGAGGCGGGTAACTCTAATGGACTGGTTCAATGTAGATTATGCTACCACCTTGGGGAGAAATTTAGGATTGGTGCGGAGAGCCACACGTTCCTTGTGAAAAATCAAGTATGGGATTTTACACATCAGGGCCTGGAGCTAGGAAATCCTCCGAGCAGAGGTAATGGCTACTAGGAAGAGCGTTTTCCATGAAAGGAACTTCATGTCTGCTGAGGCCTCTAGTTCAAAAGGAGGCAAAGTAAGTTTCTCAAGAACGAAATTCAAATCCCAAGGAGGGGCGGGGACTCGGATAGGGGGTCTCAAGTGAAGAACCCCTCTGAGGAAAGTCTTAGAGACTTCCAGTTGAGCAAATGTCCTATCTGTGACGGGAACATGGTAGGCCAAAATTGCCGCCATGTGTACCTTCAGAGACTAGAGACTAAGGCCCAGGTCAAAGAGATGGCTCAGGTACTCCAGCAGTCACCCAACTGACCAGGAGAAAGGCTCGAAGCCTTTTGAAGTGGCCCAGAATGAGAACCGTTTCCACTTCATGGCATAAGTAGATCTAGTGGAGGGTTTCCTAGCCTCCACCAAGATCTCAGCCACCTGGGGAGAAACCCCAAAGTGGGCTTAAGCTATGTCTGCAGGAGCCATGCATGTAGTTGAAGGGACTCGAGACCTGGATGGACCAGGGTCCCCTGATCTTGGGTCAATAAAATTTGTGACAGCGGAAGAGGAAGAGGAGATTCCTCAGTATTGTTGCAGAAGAGAGAACCAAACTTGCCTGGGCCAGAAAGAAGCGATCAGAATCATTTGTGCCCCCTCTGAGCAGAGTTTCTGCAAGACACACGGGATCAGAGGAATCGGGGGGAAGGCATAGACGAATCGGTCCCTCCAATCTAGAGATAGAGCGTCTCTCCAGAAAATGCCTACCTCTTGAACGAGCGAGCAGAAGTCAGGAAGCTTTGCGTTTAGAGGTGAAGCGAACAGGTCCACCTGAGGTGTTCCCCAACGTAAGAAGATATAGTCTATGACCCCCTGATCCAGTTCCCACTTGTAAGCTTGAGCAGACAAGCGACTTAGTTTGTCTGCCAAGGAGTTCTCGACCCCCAGAACATGAATTGCCGTGAGGTGAAGGTCATGTTGTGCTGCCCAATCCCAGACTCTCATCGCTTCCCTGCAAAGAGGGTAGAACCAAGTCCCACCCTGTTTGTTGATGTACCAGACCACACACATATTGTCCATCTGGACGGCTAGATGGCCTGGAAGAAGATGCAGGTGGAAAGCCTGGAGAGCACAGAGCACTGCCCGAAGCTTGAGCACATTGATGTGCAGAGATTGTTCAAGCTTAGACCAAGAACCCTGGGTCCGATGTGGACCGAGATGGGCTCCCCAATCTTCGCCTGAGGCGTCTGTGGTCAGAGTCTGGGAGGGAGGAGGAAGGAAGAATGGATCTCCCCGAAGAAGATTCTCTTGAACCATCCACCACTGCAAGTCTCGAATCATGGGAGAGGAGACCAGGACCAACTGGTCCAAGTCGTCTACCAACTGATCCCATTGAGAGTGAAGCATCCACTGAGAGACCCTCATGTGGAGCCGAGCACGAGGGACTGTCAGGATAGCAGCCGCCGTAAGCCCAAGGAGGCGAAGAACTGACCTTGCACTGACTCGCCTGCGGCCGGACAACAGGCTTGGCCGCCCTGTCTGGTGGCAGGAAGGCCCTGCCTAGGGTCGTGTCCAGTATCGCCCCAATAAACTGGAGCCTCTGGGATGGTATTAAGTGAGACTTGGAATGGTTCATGGTAATACCCAGACAGGCAAAGACCTGCTGGGTGAGGGAGAGGCAATACAGGAGTTCTTCTCTGGACAAGGCCGCCAGGAGCTAATCGTCCAGGTAGAGGAAAACCTGTACCCCTCAGGTACGCAGGTAGGTCGCCACCACCGCAAGGCATTTGGTAAATACTCGAGGAGCCAAGGAGAGGCCAGATGGAAGTGCCTTGAACTGGTAATGGTCCCCCTGGAAAGCAAAATGGAGATATTTGCGGTGAGATGGGCGGATAGATATGTGCAGGTAAGCGTCCTGCATAGCCACTGGCCCAAGCGGAGGGGGGGCAGAAGGCTCTGTAGTGAGAGCATCCTGAATCTCTTGTACTCCATGAACATGTTCAGGGAACTGATATCTAGAATAGGTCTTACATCTCCTGTCTTCTTCTGGACCAGGAAGAAGTGGGAATAGTAACCTGTTCCTTGTAGGGGAAGGGGGGCAGGTTCTATCACCTCTTTCAGCAAAAGTGCTGAAATTTCTTCCTGGACCAGAAGAAGATGTTCCCGACAGTACAACGACCTTGGGGGAGGGTGACAAGGTGGTTTCTGCAGAAACTCTATTGAGTGTCCTTCTGCAATTAGCTGGAGCACCCATGAATCTGATGTTATCCTCTCCCAGCCCGGAAGGTGGAGGGAAACCTCCCTCCTACCGGTTCCACCAGGAAGCCGGAGGCTGTGGAAGAGGGAAGGAGTCAGGTGGTGTGGGCAGCGCCGCAGCTGCAGCTCCTGCTGCTTTTTTGGGTGGGGGGGGCTTGGCAGCTGAGGGGGCCCGACGTTTAGTGGCCCTCTTTCCCTGTGGTCTTGCTTTGGGCCGATTCCGTCTGCGAAAGGGACAGCGCTGCGATTTATGGGGATGATACATACAGTCCACAGACTTTAGTGCCATCCCCTTCTCCTGCAGGTCAGTGATGATGTCCTTGACATCACCCCTGAATAGCACCGAACCCCAGAAGGGCGCTTCCTGGATGGTGGACTGCACCAACCCTGACACTCGGAGCCAAGCATGACGGCAAAAGCTGAGCTCCTACCAGCAGTGTCCACTGCACCGTAGGTCACACGAAGAATGTGCCAACTGGCCAAACGTGCAGAGCGGACGAGGTCAGCCACTTCCTGCTTGACCTGAGAGTCCGGAAGGGAGTCCAATTTAGATTCCACCTCACTGAGAATCGCCTTCTGATAATCCCCCATGTGGCCGACATAGTTCAGAGCCCTAATACCCAGAGTGAAAGAAGCAAAAATCTTCTTGCCATACTAGTCCAGAAGGTGGGATTCCTTGTCAGGTGGAGATGAGCTAAGGTGTTTGGGCTGAGCTGACCGGCCATAAGCGGCGCTAATCACAACCGAGTCAGCTCGAGGGTGGGAGTCTAAGACGTCAACACACTCCGGAGCCTGGGATAGCCTGTTTGACTTCCTGGGAAGTGGGGCTAAGGCCGACGGTTGTTTCCATATGGTGGTAATAAGGTCGGCATGAGGCTCGATCCAGGGTAGCACCAAAGTGGAAGCCGTCATGGGCAGATCCAAATGCTCAGTGAGTTTTTTTACGCTGGGGGTCTGGCTCCAAGGATTGCCACTTATGTACTTCCTGGATCTTCCATAGCAACTCCGTGAAGGAAGGATCCTCTGGAGGAGACTTCGGAGGAGTCCTTGGCCGGGGCTTGGACGGACAGCGTGGCTTGTCGTCTTGCTCGGAACAACCATCGGAAGCATTAGAGCTGTCCGAGGAAGAAGAAGATGAGGAAGTGATAGACTCCCTCTCCTGATGAGGGGGAGGAACGGACCCCTTGGGAATCCCTCAGGGAAGCGTGTCTTGCCCCTCTCTGGACCCAGATGGTTTAGTCCTGGTGTCCGGAGGTGGGGAGGGAGTGTGTCGTCGTGGACATATGGGAACCGACACCATCGTCAGAAGACGACTCTCCACCTCTCTGGTGAGCTGAGCCTTGGCCTCAGCCCACCAGGAGTCCAGAGTCTCCTGCAAGTCCACCGGCGGGTGAGGGGGCGGTGGAGGAGGAGGAGAAGGGGGATACGAGTATGGACTATACCCAAAAGGCGCATATCCATAACCAGACAGTGGGAAGCCCAGCATCAGATATTGAGGAGCCGGGTACTGCGGCGTTGGATATGTTGGCGCCGGGTACTGAGGCGCCGGATACTGCGGTCCCAGGTATGGTGGCATCGGATACGATGGGGTCGGTTACCCAGGAGCCGGAGGAGCTGCCGGAGCAGGCGGCCCAGCCAGAGGCCCAATGGGCGGTTCTGGAGCAGAAGACCTGGGGGGCAGACAGCTCAGCATCAGGGCAACATCAGGGGGTGGGATGTCACCCGCTGTCGGCAATACCGCCGTTGGAGCCGGCGTCCAGGGAACCGACATCAGATCGGTTGGACCAGAAGGTGGACAGTCTGACGGAGGTGGAACAGGAACCTCAGCGTCGCCCAGGGATGGGGGGGGGGAGAAATCCTCAGGGTTGGGCTGAGGAGACTCAGGGTCCCCAGAGGGCAGTGAAGGCTGCGGGGAGCCAGGAAAGATGGACGTGGGGGGGTCCGGCGGCCTCGGCTCATCCACTGTGCAGACGTCGGGTGAACTAACGTGCAGCTTAGCAGCGGGATCCGGGCGGGCGCCAGAGGGGCTGGCGTCCAACTTAACGGACCCTTCACCAGAGGCAGGCCGCGATGGAGGGGCAGCCTGCTCGGGTGGAATGGGGACCGCACGCTGTTCCAAAGGGTTAGGCGACTTACCGACCTTCTCCGTGCGGGCGGAGGAGCCAACATCCGGCTTATCGGGCCGCTCACCAGCAGGCCACAAGCTCACGCGGCTTTACTGGGAGGCGGAGGCCTCCACAAACCGGAGGTGCCGAAGAACTCGGCGCGAGCCAGATGGGTGGTGCGCGCCGCCTTAGAAGCCTCTAAAGGCGGCCGTCGTGGAGTGGTCCCCAGGGAGACGTTACCTTTTTCACAGCGACTCCCAAGGAAGATGCAGTGGGAGAGGAGCCCTTGTCCCAGTGCATTTCTTTATCCTTTTTCTTGCGATGGCCTTCAGGGGAAGTTGACGCCTGCCGAAGCTTTTCCAGTTCTTTCTCCATGGAGCTCATTTTTTCAAAATATGGGCCTCCAGGGACTGCTGCCACCTTCTCCGGGTGGCCGTGTTAAAGCTGAGGCAGTGCTGGCACTCCTCTACCGGATGGTCGGGGCCTAGGCAAAAAAGGCACAGGGAATGGCTGTCATTGTGCGGGAGCGGCGCCGCATAAGTCGCACTTGTTTTTGTGTCGGAGGGTGTAGGGATAACATACATCAACGAATACCTGACAGATAAGAAAAAAAAAAAAAAAATCGAAAATACTCAGTTAAAATACTGCGAAAGAAGCCTGACATGCAGGGAACTTTTCCGCGAGGCGCTGGCATGTTTTAACGGGCGGAAAGTCTGGAAGGCGGGCGGAGGGACCGCCTTATACCGACGTCTCCTGACACCGGTCACCTGACGTGGGGGCAGTCCCTCGCCAGGGACTGCCAGCTAGAAATTTTCCGTGGGGTCCTGCCGACATTAGTCCTATATGTAATTGCCTACTGCAAGAGCCCTCGCGAAGTAAAATCTACTAAACTATTAGGGACATTTACAAAGGGAAAGGGTACGTTATTTAACCAGGATTATACAATGGCAAGAAAAAAATCAAAGATGCTGACTGACTATTGAGTCCTAGACACAGTGATGTTATTACACAATAACATCACTGTATCGAGGACTGACAGCAAAACAACCACATAGCCAAACCGGAATCACTGCCCACTTAATGCCCACATGACCAAACATGACCCTTCACGGCTTTACCTCCACACACACACACACACACACACCAATTCATCCTAATGTGCGCCTCCCCCCCTCAAACTGACACAGACACACTTACTCCATCCCTCGTCCATTCCGTTCCTTGTCCTCATCCGAATCCATCGCTCCACAACTAAATAGAGAGCCCACATTTAAATTTTTTTTTTGAGAAAAAAACGTTTTCTCCTGAGCGCAGCATGCCCATGGCTCCCATCAAAGCAAAGCCGGTCATCAGTACACGCGTTCGCTCGGCTGTAACCAGAAAGAAACTGCCACCAAACTGCAAATGTATTTCTCCCCTGGCTGCAACTTTTTAAAACAATAAATCGGACCTCTAACGACTTTTATCTCCAGCTCCGTGGTCCGCATATGGCAGTAAACGGACGCTCGCAGTCAACCAGCCACCCACTCGTAAAGCACCATTCCTACTTAAATGAAAAAATATACAAACTAAAAGAAAACCCAACAGTGCTAAAAAAAATCAGCTTTTCATTATGACTTTCAGTGCCAAGACTGAGTCACGGTGGGGGGGCACAACAAAGATCACACAAAGCAGGGCACAGCACACGGACAACTGGACAGTTAGATCATTCAGTCTGCAGTGCCACCTACTGCTGGATTCTGGACTTTTTTTTTTTTTTTTTTTTAAATGATATACTTCCACATACAAAAATCAAGTGTAAAATGCTTAAAAAATATATATATTTTTCATTTTTCTTCTTTTATTAACAAACGAGCCATTGTACAATAGCAATAAGGCACTCCAGGGTGTCTGTTATTGTGTAATAACGTCACTCCTGGGGTGGTGGAAGCACTCGGCTTCACCTCGTGCTTCAACCCACCCCAGGAGTGAAGTTATTACACAATAACATGCACCCTGTCATGCCTTATTGCTTAAGTAGCACACTAAGCTAAAGCTTGTTTCCAGATGTGACCTAGGAGGACAAGAAAGTTAAGTGACTTGCTCAGGATCACACAGTATGCACCTAGGCGGCTGTGGGATTCAAACCCAGTTCTCCAGATCTGCAACTCAGAGCCTTAACCCACTGTGCTATACTGCCTCCATGATAATAACTGCTGGCAAGGGGATCAGAGGAGGGAGGGAGGAGGACCACTAGACTACCAGGGTTATATTCTTTCTTACACATTGGTTATGGAATCTTTATAGTAATATAATGTATGGGAGAGGCTTATTACTAGTAGAAATCAACCAAATTACATCCTTGTAATCCCATTGCTATGACGTCAGGGTGTTGTTAACCCCTCAAGTATGTCATAGCGATGGGATTACAAAACGGAACACCAGCAGTAAGCAGTATTCCTTTGCTAGAATGCCAATCGCTAGACCATGCAAGCGTCTCAAATGTGAATTCCACTATCACAGCTTGCAGGAACTAGCGATCCCAATGGCATCTACATCAGTTTGTATTTTTTCTGTCCCCATTCTAGTTACCTTCAAATTTTCATCTCAAAATCAGTCCTGATGCACGCCACTAGACCCTTCGAAAGTTCACAAAGACAATGCACTGACATTACCCAGCACTCCCTGCAACCTGAAACCATGTACTGTCAACTGACCAATTGGATCTTCCCTACTGCATTTATTTTTAAAACGGCCGCAGTTGTTTATAGTTAATTAAACCAACTGATTCCATTTGTAATTAGTTTGCGTGTTTTCCACGCTTTTGCAAATAAACGTTTTCAAATTAATCGAAATGTCTGGTTTTCTAACTTCCATACGTAAACCCAAATATTCTAATGGCTGCTACAATGTTAAAATCATTTGGGGGGAGGGGGTTGTATCTATGCTCGATATCCCACACACTATACAAGCTAATGTATGGGGTTTTGATTAGTAACCTCGCTGAAACCACCTCTCGAGGTTACCATGACTAAACAGTAAACCTCTCGAGGTTTGCTCTCAAGGTTTACAGTCGTTATGGGACCGCTCACAGCGACAACAGTGTGGTTACTAATCCAACCCCATACATTATCCTCTATGTGCATTTCAAGCTAGTCATCAAATATCAGACAGTGAACAATTTAGTGAGTCGGGCATTTTTCCGCTGATTTATATGGAGACATTCTGCTGTTATGAATAATGTATTTCTTTTTATTATATTGTAGAATCTGTCCATCACAAGCTGTTTAATAAAATGGAATTACTATAAATGTCATTACTACTGCTGTTTTTACCATTTACGTGTGCATTAGTTTGTACCATCCTGTTTACAATTTTCTCTTCAGCCACCTGGACGTCTGTTGATAAGCTCATCTGAATGGGTAAAACATCAGCTGACATACAGTAATTGGCTGTTGTATAATGTTAGGAATCCTGCACTACTAGCCATTGCTGATGAAGTACCCATGCGTGAAACTTTAGCCCCGTTGTTGTGAGTGCCATTTCTGTGTCAACATTTAGCTGGTACTTTGTACTTTTAAACACGTTTGCACATTTCATAGAAACGTAGACAATGATGGCAGAAAAAGACCAATGGTCCATTCAGTCTGTCCATGGTACCCTATCTAATCCCAGGACCTGTTGTCCATCCAGGGTCCTAGCTCTCCCCATTCACTCCCCTATTCATCTTCCAGTTTCTGTCATATGAAGCAATCGCTACACCCTTCACTCTGACCCAGCCATGCTCATAACCATTACTTATTTAAGCACCCGCCACCTCAGCTGGTAAACCGTTCCATGGTTTCACCACCCAGTACTTTCTCATGTCCCTCCTGAACCTCCCTCCTGTCAGTTTCCACTCATGCCCTTATGACCTCAAACTGTTACTTATGCTAAATAACTCCCCGCAGTTTGCATTGTTTATTCCTTTTAGGAACTTACAGGTCTCGATCCTATCTCCCCCTCTCCCTTCTGGTCTCCAGTGACTGCATGTTCAGTGCCTTGAGGCACTCCTTGTAAGACCGGCCCTGTTGGCCCTGAATCATCTTAGTCACTCTTCACTGCATCGTCTCCAGCCTGCCCTTATCTTCCCTGAGGTGAGGACTCCAGAAATGGGCAAAGGACTCCAGGTGAGCCCTTGCCAAAGATCCATAAAGTAGGAGTATTACCTCTTTCCTTCTGCTGTCAATACCCTTCCCAGTACATCCCAGCATCCTGTTTGCCTTACTAAAGGCCTTGTTGTACTGGCTTGTTTGAGGATGCCATGGATAACTTCTAGGTCCTGTTCTTCAGCCGTAGTGAAGAGTCTTACCACACCCATCCAATACTCAGTCCTTGTGTTCTTGTTCCCTAGGTGCATCACTGTGCACCTTTTGGCATTAATAGTAGTAGTAGACTTTATTTGTGGCACCCTTCCCCAGAGGCTCAGACTGCCATTACAAAGAGTTAAATAAAATAGATGCCAAATTATACATACTTCACACAATCCATACAGCAAGCACAAAAAAATCTTAAAAAGCATACAAGTAACTCATCAAATCTAAATTATCTAATTTAATCCCCAAATGCTTGCCTAAATAAAAACATTTTCAGACCATATTTGAAAGTCTCTAGAGGGGGGCCTCCCTCAAAGTCCTGGGCAGCAAGTTCCAAAGGACTGGGGGCAGCAACTTCAAATGCCTGGTCCCCAGACGATTTTAACCTCACCGTTGAGACGGCCAGGAGGCCTTCTTCTGCAGAGCAGAGCGGACGTCCCTGGGTGTAAGCGTGCAGGAGCTCTAACAGGAAGCCTGGGTCCTGTCTGTGTAGGTAAGCAGACCCACTTTAAAAGGAGATACACCACTTCACCAGCAACCAATGCAGCTCTCGCCGAACCGGCAAAATATGACAGGTTCTAGGAAGACCCATCACTAGCCAGGCTGCAGGCACTGCAAAACACCTCCCTTGACCCAGAGGTATATCGCGTTACAGTAGTCAAGCCTCCCGCTCACAAATGCATATACTAGCATGGCTAGGTCATTAGGTGGGACAAGGGACTTAATCTGGGCAATATTACAAAGATGATAAAAGCCATTCCGGACTACTACCACATGAGCCTCCAGTGTTAGCTCATTATGCAGAATGACTCACAGATTTTTCACCTTGGCGGAGGCCATTAACCTAGAGGGGCCAAGCCAAAGCACAACCTCCCCCCAAGAGGCCTCAACTCCCCCCTCCCATTCAACCCAGCTCTACCACCAGCACTTAATTCTTCTTGGGGTTAAGTCTCAAGCAGCTAGAGGGCATCCAAATCTGAATCTCGGACAAGCATTTATTAAACACATCGACTGCATCCGGCACCCCAGGTGCAAAGGACAGGTAGAGCTGAGTGTCATCAGCATAGCAATGAAACCCAAGCCATACCGCCTGACGACCTTGCCCAGGGGCAGCATATACACAGCGAATAACATGGGTGACTGGACTGAGCCCCCGGATGCAAGGAGTATTCTCCCAGCACCACTCTCAGGGTCCTGTCCCTTAGGTAGGACTTGAACCAGATGGTAACTTTGCCAGTGAATCCTACATATCCCCTGAGCTGGCCCAAATGTAGCCCATGACCCATAGCGTCAAACACTGATGAGAGATCGAAGAGAACAAGAATCGACTACTCACCCCTATCCCTCGCCCTGAGCAAATCATTACACACCCATCCCAATGCAATTTCTGTGCTGTGCATCACTCTAAACCCAGAATAGGGAGGCTCATAGATGCTAAAGGCAGTAAGGTGTGCCTCGAACTGCAGTGCAACTACCTTCTCAATAACCTTCCTTAAGAAGGGAATGTTAGAGACAGGTTGGTAAGTTGCCAAGATGTCTGGATTCAAAGATGGCTTTTTCAGCAGAGGTTTCACCAGAGTGGTTTTCAGCGACTTTGGGAAGACCCCCTTTGATAAGGAACATCAGACATTCTCAGTGAACACCGGGCCCAGATCCCCGATGCAGCTCACCAGTGGTCACGTTGGGCCTGGAGCCAGATTATAAAACATCAGCCGCAACTCAGAGATCAACTCACAAACCTCATTTACCGTCACCGGATGAAATTCTCCCCAGGAACACTGAATACGGACGTGACCACCAGGTTCCACCCTGTTGGACCGCAACAGTCCACCAGCAGAAATCCTGGCCCTAATGGAGGACACCCTGTCTGAGACGAACCGAGCGAACTCCTCGCATCTTGCAAATGAAAAAGCTCTGATGGGCTCCAGACAGGCAGGATGCAAAAGCCTGTCTACCATCCAAAAGAGCCGTGCCAGTCAGTTCTTCCCAGCAGCAATCTCCCTGGACAGAAAAGCAGCCTTCTTATGGGTGATTGCTTTCTGATACTCATCATAATGAGACATCATTAAATTTTAACTGTTAAACCTTAGACCACATGTCTTGCCTTTGCAGGTTACTCAGCATTTCCCTGATTCCCTCATTGCTATCCACCCTCCCACAGAACTTCGTCTCATCTGTGAAGATGCGCAACCTGCCAGAGATTTCCTCTCCAATGTTGCTGATGAACATATTTAAGAGGACTGGGTCCAGGACAGCCCCTGTGGTACTCCACTCGTGACCTCCCTCTCTACCAACCTTACCCTGTTTACCACAACCCTCTGCTGCCTTCCCTTAGCCAATTACCTACCCATCTTACTATTTCCATAGCCACACCCAGATCCTCCATCTTCCTCAGCAATCATCTGTGAGGCATTGAGTCGAAAGCCTTTCTAAAGTCGAAGTAGAGAATATCCACAGGCCTAGCCAATGCCCTCGTCACCCAGTCAAAGAAGACTATCAGGTTAGTTTGACCAGACCTCCCTGCCACGAACCCACACTGTTTACTACACTGGAGACAACTGCTCCCCAGGTAATCCACAAGGTTCTGTCTTACCAGTGGCTCCATCAACTTCTCTAGGACTGAGGTAAGACTAACAGATCTGTAGTTCCCGGACTGTTCCCTGCCCCACCCCCATGGAGTGGAACCATGTTTGCCACACTCCAGTCCTTCGGTATTATCCCCATATGTAATGAGCTACTGAAAAGCCCTACCAGGGGTTCAGTCAGTTGAGCTGCTAGTTCCCCAAGCACCCTCGGGTGCATCTCATCGGGTCCCAAGGCCATATCTATCTTTAGGGCAGCTAGCCCTTTCCAAACCCTTTTGCTTGTAAATAATGGCTGCCTCTGTCTGGGACCCCCTTTGTGGCCACTCAGATGCTACTCTCTGGCAAGGGTCCATCTTTCTCCCTTGTGAAGAGAGAAAAAGTAATCATTTAGGACAGTAGCCTTTTGCCCATCCTCCTCTTTCACCCTACTCCCTCTGGGAGCCTAATGATTCCCCCTCATCCTTTCTTCCTTTTTCCCAATATACTAGAAGAAAAGTTTTTCCCCGCCCTTGACTCTTCTGCAATATGCAGTTCTGTGCCTGCTTTTGCCTCCCTAACTACAATCTTTGCTTCCTCATTTCTTAGTACCTATTCTCCCCATTCTCCCCGGCCCCCTCCTTTTCTCAGTACCTGCAGAAGGCCTTTTTCTTGGTCCTCACCGCATCTCTGCCCTTAGCCGAGAACCATAATGGTCCTTTGAACTCGTTTCTTTTGGTTACCATTCTCATGCATAACTTAGATGCCTCCAGATGGGCCCCCATTATTGCCCCCTATCTCTCTCTTCCAGTCCTCCTCCTAAACTATCAACCTCAACTAATTTGTCCTGGACCAACTCCCTCAACCATTTGAAGTCCGCTCTTCCGAAACCAAGTACCTAAGCTCTTGACCAGGGTTCACCGCTCCCAAGGAACAGTTTAAACCAAATGGATTTGTGGTCGGTGTTCCCTAAAGGCTCCCCAACTCTCAGAGCTCCTACCACCTCAAAGTTGATGAGCACCACATCGAGAATGGCCTCCTGCCTGCTGGGTTCCTTAACTAGCTGTACCAGTGGACAGGCCTGGAATGTGTCCAGCAAGGTTTGACTTCAGAGGCTCGGAGACGCTAAACATCCCAATCGATGTCTGGCAGTTTCAGATCCCCTACTATCACTATTTCCCCCTTTGCCACTCTCCTTTCTAGTTCCTCTCCAAACTCTGTCTCTCTCTTCCCTTTGCCGTGTTGGTCTGTAGATTGGCCCCAAGCATAGTTTCTTGCCCAAGTTCACTGTGAGTTCCATCCACAGGGAATCTGTCTCCCCTTATTACCCCTGATTTATCTTCCACAATCTCAATGGCATCCTTAACATACAGGGCTACACATTCCCCTCTACCTTTTCCTCTATTCATCCTATACACTGAGTACCCAGAGACAGTCAGGTCCCAGTCATTATTTTCTAAGTGCAAGTTTCTGTGATGGAGTTTCTAAAGAATTAAAGAAGCAGTCAAACAAGCTTGTGTTGGTTTCATGAATAATTCATTTACCTTATCACCAGTATCAGGTCTCCTTTCATGTTAGTGCTTATAATATTTTTATAGCTTTTGTAAAAACGTCAAAAGTAATACTCCACGTCAGGTGTGTGTCGATAGTAAATACGTTTGGGAAACAGTGAAGGCATTGGGAACGTGCAACTTGGACAACAAACACCTTTAGAACATATAAATAAGGCAATAAATGCATTTGCAATATGCACAGGGAAAGGGGAAATTGTTTAACCAGGAAAGGCACACTAAGCTGAAGCTTGTTTCCAGGTGTGACCTGGGAGCACAAGGAAGTTAAGTGACTTGCTCAGGGTCACCCAGCATGCAAGTGGGGGCTGTGGTATTCAACCCCAGGTCTCCAGGTTTGCAGCTCAGTGCCCTTAACCATTATGCTATATTACCTCTTATGCAAATAAGGCAGCAGAGCCATTTGGAACATACAAACATGTTTCTAACCTAACATTCACCTCATGAACATTCTGTCAAAAACCCAATTTTGAAACTGTAATGGCTTATCTTTGCAGTTCATTGATCTGTCAGAAACCGGTCTTGTACTCCTTTGACCTTGATATAACAGAGATAAATGCAGGCATGAGAGAGTTAGTCCTGAAGAATAATAACACCTAAGGATGTAAAAGGGAATAACAGCCCTGGCCGTCGTAGACAATGACCTCGGCTTCTGGTTTCAGACTTAGGTCAGTGCCATTACTGCTTATATACCCCAAATGCTCCCCATTATCACTACAATGACCTCACTTCTTTTGTGCATGAAGGCCCTTGGCTGTATCTCATACCACACCACACTGGCGTTCGGTTACTGCAATATCGCAGCACACCTGATCATAGATATCATTATTCCATACACAATGGTCTTAGTAAATACTACATCTGCAGAGCTGCGCAGCCATAGATGCACTGTATTTGCAAAACCTGTTACAAACAATAGTACTGTATTACTAATCATCTGAAAGTATCCACATATAAACGACATACAAAGTGTTTACTGCTTTGATAGACTCAACTACGTTATAAGTAAAGAACCATTACTTTATTAACAGTTTAACATAGTATGTAGTATTCTACACTTTGTCATAGCTGTCCTACCAAGATAAAAAAAAAAAAAAAGAGTGATATTTTTAATAGATCGGTTGAAATTAATTTGTGATATTCTGATATAAAGAGTCTGACAGCCATTGACTTTCATGGTTATTCTTTAAATTGTGAGTGGTACTAGATTTGGATTCTAACTTAGCGAGTCCTACTCCCCAAAAAAAAAAGAATGCATATTTGCCCTGAAAGTGGTTTATGTCCCAGGAGTAAAAATACACTATGCCATACAACCAAATAACTTACAGATTAAAAAATAGTAACAGAAATGATGTGTGCAGTGCAGGTACAGTAATTCATCACTGGCAGTGTTTAAATAACGTATTTATTATAAGTTTAGATTACAGACAGTACCAGCAACTGTTAAGATGCAACATTCCTGCTGAAAATAAATGACCAAGTACCTGTTGTCCACTGTTACATGCCTGAAGAATAAGCTGTGAATGAGCTTGGTACATCCAGCAGATATGGGTCTGATTCCCGCAACCTCCACTTGCATACTGTGTGACTCTGAGCAAGTCACTTAACTACCCCAGTGCTCCCCGGTTGCCCCTGAAAACAGGCACACTTGTGCCTAGTGGCCTTACCTGGTTACCAAATGAATATGAGATCAGACCTGTTCAGAAGCTGAACGGGCACTAAACAGGCCCATTATCATGTCTTTAACTACTGGAGTCTGTCTGCAGAGGAATCAGGCCAAAAACAGGCATACTGCGGTTTTTCAACAGTGCCTATTTCATGTCTGCTGTGCTCCTGTATTTTTGTTAGTTTACTTAACATGCACATTTTCAGTCTCATGCACACACAGAAACACAGAATTTGATGGCATATAAGGACCACTTGGCCCACACAGTCTGCCCATTTTTCTTTGTCTATACTATAACAGACACTACTTGGTCTCAAGCTCCCTTCCCGCCACTTCCCACTAAGATTCCCTTGTGCCTATCCCATGCATGCTTGAAGCCCAACACTGTTTTTGTCCCTACCACTTCCTTTGGAAGACTGTTCCAGGCATCCTCCACTCTTTCAGTGAAGAAGTACTTCCTCACATCTCTCTTGAATTTACCCCCTTCCAAATTCATTGCATGTCCCCTTGTTCTTGTGCATCGTTTCCACTGAAAAAATGTTCCCCTCTTGTACCTTACTTACCCCAAGAGGTATTTATAGGTCTCTATCATATCTCTCCTCTCTCTCCTCTGTTCCAGGATGTACATATTGAGGTCCTGCAGTCTCTCCTCATAGGGCTTCTAATGTAGACCCTTTACCATTTAGTAGCCCTCCTCTGGACTGCCTCCACTGTGTCCTTCTTGAGATGTAGTCTCCAGAACTGGACATAGTACTCCAGGTGGGGTCTCAACCGCGATGTGTACAGTGGCAACACCACCTCCCTCCTTCTGCTGGTGATACCCCTTTCTATGCACCCCAACATCCCACTGGCCCTACCCACTGCCTTCTCGCACTGCTTCACCACCTTGAGGTCATCAGATATGATTACTCTCAGATCCCTTTTCTGTGTGGTGACCGTCAATACCTCTTCTCCCATTCTGTATTCTGCCTCTGGGTTTCTGTGTCCCAGGTGTTGCACTTTTGTGTGCTGAAATACATCTGCCATGCCCCAACCACTCTTCAGACTCTGCACATTATTTCCACCCCTCTGGGGTGTCCACCCTATTGCAGATTTTGGTGTCATCTGCAAAGAGGCAAACTTACCCTTCCAGCTCATCTGCAATGTCACTTATTAAAGAGGACCAGTCCCAGTACTGTGCCCTGTGGCACCCCACTGGTCACCCTCTCTTCCATGGTGTGAACTCCATTTATCACCACCCTCTGTCATCTACCCCTTAACCAAGTTGTTACCCAGTTTACCACCATCTGACCCACCCTTAAGCTGCCCGGTTTCATTATGAGCTTCTTATGTGGGACGGTGTTGAAAGCCTTACTGAAATCTAAGTAGGCTACATCCACTGCACCACCCTGATCTACTTCCCTGGTCACCCAGTCAAAGAAATCTTTCAGATTTGTCTGACAAGAACTCATCCCTGTGAATCCATGTTGTCTCAGGTCTTGTAACCCTTTTCTCCATTTCAATCCAGTTCCCACTTCCTGTTCTCAAGATGGGTGATACTCCTACCTCTGATCCCTCTGAAGTCACCTCATCTTTTAATTCCTCTTTCACCTGCTGCGCTTGATCCCATCCTTTTTCCTCCTTCTCCTCTCCCTCTCGCCTTCTCTTCCCTTGCACTCTCCTCCCTCTACGTGTCCTACTGCCCTCCTCGCCTTTTTTCATTCTCACCCACAACCTCTGCTGCTGCTGTTAAGGCACTTTCGGCTCTAAGCCAACCCAAGGGCTGGGAGCCCTGACGATCTTGACCCCAGACTCCCGTAACTCTCTGCTCATGCCACTGCTCTCCCTATCACCTATCTCCTCAATCTCTCCTTCTTCTGTGTCCCTAACTCTTGGAAGTTGATTACTGTTATCCCCTTCCTACATTGGTGACCTCTATTTCTCTAGTAACTTCTGTCCAGCCTGGGAGTGGGTCCCACGGTGGTAGCATGGGTAGTAAACTGGCTGTACAACAGGAAACAGAAGGTAATAGTGAATGGAACACATTCCAAAGAAAGGGGGGTCACTATAGGAGTACCTCAGGGCTCAGTACTAGGTCCAGTCCTCTTTAATATCTTTATAGGTGACATTGCAGAAGGTCTGGAGGGAAAGGTATGCCTCTTTGCAGATGACACAAAGATCTGTAACAGAGTTGATACACAAGGGGGGGGTAGAAAGGATGAGAAGGGACTTGGCAAGGTTGGAGGAATGGTCAGACATATGGCAACTTAGATTCAGCAAGAAGTGCAAGTAATGCACCTGGGAAACAAAAACCCAGGAGAAGAGTACACAATAGCAGGGAGGTACTAACAACAACAAAAATGGAAAGGGACCTGGGGGGTAGTCATATCAGATGATCTAAAGGTGGGTAAGCAATGTGAGAAGTCAGTAAGGACAGCCAGGGGGATACTGGGATGCATAGGAAGGGGCATCATAAGTAGAAAAAGGGAAGTGGTTGTCCCTCTGTACAGACAGTTGGTGAGACCCCATCTGGAGTAATGTGTGCAGTTTTGGAGACCTCATTTACGCATGGACATAGACAGGATGGGAGCAGTCCAGAGGAGGGCAACTAAAATGGTGCAGGGTCTGCATCAGAAACCATATGAAGAGAGACTGAGAAAGTTTAATATGCATACCCTTGATGAAAGGAGGGAGAGGGGGGACATGATAGAAACATTCAAGTACCTCAAGGGAATCAACAAAGTCCAGGAGGGTAGCATCTTTCAGAAAAAGAGATGTGTAAGAACGAGGGGGTACAATTTAAAGATAGAGGGGGGATGGTTCTGGGGTAATGTGAGGAAATTTTTTTTCATGGAGAGAGTGGTGGACGCATGGAACCACCTTCCTGGAGAGGCTGTGGGGTCTAAAACAGTGGGGGAATTCAAACATGCATGGGACAGACATAAGGCAATTATAGTGGGGGTGGCAGGAAGTAGACTGTTGGTTAACTAAAATCTGCAGCTTATCCAGTAGGTAGAGGAATGGGCAGACTGGGTGGGCCAAGTGTTCCTTATCTGCTGTCAAAGTCTATGTTTCTCTCCGTCTCCTCCCTATACAAACGAAACTCCAGAAACATCTTGTTCTCTCCCAACACTCCCCTTTTCTTGACTCAGCCTCCTTCTTCACTCATTTCCAGTCTGGCTTCAGAAAGTCCAACTCCACCTCCATTTCTCTCCTCCGGCTCACTGATACTTTGGCATGGATCAGGGCCTTGTCACCTTTGCCATCTTTGTCAATGTGGCCAAGGCTTTCAACACTGTTGCCTCCACCATTCTCCTGAACAAGCTAGACTCTCTACCTCCTCAACTGAGTGGTTCTGCTTGTACCTTGAGGGCAGGTTGCAAATTCTCTGTATTGGAGACCCCCCCCACTCACAATCAGCTCAGGTGTCCCTCGTGGGTCTGTCCTTGGTCCAACTGTTTTCTCCATTTTCTAAACCACCTCCCCACAGCCTGCTTTTCTGTATCCATTCATATGTATGCAAATGATACGGTTCTCTTTTACTCTGGCTCCTCTGCCACTGACCTCACAAACCAGCTCCAATAACAACATTCAGCACTGGTTCTCAGAAAATCAGTTATCCCTCACTGCTAAGAAAATGGTCTCTATGGGAGTCCCCCCCCCTTCATATCCTTGATGGTGCACGTACTGAAGAGGTCCCCTCCTTCAAATACCTCAGGGTCTGGCTGGATCGCCACCTTGATTTTTGTGTTCCTATGGATGCTATCCAAAAGAAGCTCCACCCCAAACTTGGAGCACTTTATAGAAATAACAGAAGCATACTGCTTCCTGTTCAGAGAGAAAATTCTCACAAAGATGATTCTCCCATTTTTGACTACGGAATTATTGTTACAATGCTGCTCCACTTTAGCTAGACTGGACCCCCTCTTTTCGTTCCTTTTGTCCAGTTGCCCTTGACAAAACCGTACGTATTCACCACTATACTTTGTATATTCTATTGATGCCAGGCACCTTTCTCACTGTGCTTCCTTTACAGGGTTTTATTTAACTCTAAAAATTGATTAGCGTTTTGCTCAAAAAAGTTCTAAAACATTGTGAAAATGCATAGCACTTATCTCACTGTGCTTAACTAACATAACACTTCTAGAAACCCTATATAAATACTTTATATACAGTTAGTATTGTCCTAAGAAATCTCAGACATCTCAGACTGCTTCAGCCGGATCACATCCAGGCCCTACACCTTGAGGATCAACAAACTGATCCTGCTGAAGATTCCTATCACCTGCACCCGGTATGGAAGAGCTGCAATCAGTTATTCCCTGGCACTTATCTGGAATTCTATCCAAAAGTCATTGAAAATGGATACACTGATTCCTCTTACATCCTTCAAAAAGCTGTATACCAGCCTAATCCCAGATCCGCACTTGCTTCCACAAGGCCTAGTCCTCCCACCCCCAACCCCTCCCACACCCCCCTCTCTCCACCCCCCCTCTTTAAAGCTCCTTCCTATTCTTCTATCATTCATCCGGTCCTTTCCCCATCAAACCTCATACATATATGCCCACCCATGTACCATTATCCATGCCTTATCCCTACTAGACTGTTTGTTTTCTCTCCTTTATTAGGTTTTAGGTTTATTGTCCTTTGCCTTGTATATATGTAAATATTTGTACATCTATCTCACTCATAAATGGTTGTATTTGTGCTTATTCAATATCATGTTTTTGTATACAATCTGTAACCTTTTTGTTATGACCACTCAGGTCCATCTTGTAAATGAGCTATGCTCAATGATGTTCGCCTGAATAAATAAAGATTTTGATTTGATTGATTGATTGAAGAAAAAAACTGCTAATCAATTATTTAAAACCCTGCTTTATTTCCAAATTTTGGTCTGCACTCTCCCCTCATATCTTGCTTCTCTCCTCCCTCTGCCTCTTACTCCCTACATAATGCTTTCTTTCGCTCTCTTGCTCTCTTACAACTGAAATCTACTGATGGCCAAGCTTCCTTCTAGTTCCACTTCCCTAAAATACAGGGCTCCCTCGCCCACCCCCCTTTCGCTCTGCTCCTTCCCTTTCAGTTCTGAAATTTCTCTTCCGTGGTTTCTCTATTCACTCCCGCACTTGTTTCTGATATTGTGCAGGATTTCTGTCACCTATCTCCCATGTTACAGTAACTCTAGCTTAATCTCTCTCCCCAGGTTCCTCAGTCACTACTCCATGCTCCTCATTTTGTTTTATTGCTCACTGTTTAATGTTCTTTGTCTAGTCACTGTTTGGTAGTTAACTGTATGACAATTTCTTGAAGTGTTTTCTTCTGATTTGTATATTCTGTAATACTTAGTTCCATATTATTGTATTATTTACGTACATTGTACTTTGGATCTGTTTGTTCTCTTCTCTTCCCCCTCTCTTCAGGACGCATCTGAACACAAGTTGATACCAGCTCAGTATGACTTTTTTCTGTTTCTGTTAAAACTTTTGAAATAAGTAAGACACTCCACAAACCTTTCTTTTAGCAAGGACTCTATTAGCTTCCCCACTATCAATGTCAGGCTGACAGGCTTACAGTTACCAGCTTCCTCTCTGCTACCGCTTTTGTGAACCGGGACTACATTTTGCCCTCAAGCAATCCACTAGAACCATTCCCATTTCCAGTGAGTTGCTAAAAAGGACTGTCAGAAGTGCAGCCAGTACTTCCCCGAGCTCCCACAGTACCCCTGGGTGTACCCCATCTGGCACTATAGCTTTGTCCACTTACAGATTTGCGAGTCCCTTCAGAATTCTCTCCTCTGCAAAGGGACTTATGTCTTCCCCTCCTCCAGTGTCCCTACTGTCACACTTATGTCGCACTATCAGGCAAACTACAAGCATCTGCTTTCAGGCATGCTACAGGTAGTATCAGGCAAAGTACAGGCAACAGTGTGTCACTAGACAGTACTGCAGTTCAACCAGAGATACCTTTTGATAGAAAAATGTAAAGCATTTTAGGCAGTAGACATGCCACCTGAAAAACGAATGACAAGCACAGCAGCCAAGGTCAGAACATCATTGACTAAGACAAGGAAAACAGTGGGATTTTATGTCAACATATGGAGGCTTGAATTCATATGTTCATAGGAGTTACACGAGGTCAATAGGCTGTTTGTCCTTTAAAGAACCCGCCACTCTAGTAATCGTGGAAGGAAATCATATTTATTTTCCCCTATGTATTCATCGAGTCTACTTTTAAAAAAGTTAATATTTGCACTTGAGACTACCTGAATTACAGGCAAGACATTTCTCTTTACTGCGACCAGCAGCAAAAAGTTTACAGATGCACAGCACCAAGCCTGGCCAGCTGGCCCTTGCTAACACAGACTACTGCCTACAACTTCGAGAGTCCTTTGGCCCTCCCACAGGCCTTCAGGCACCTATAAAAGGCAAAGGCACCAAACACTGTCTTTTTCTTTGCTGCAGAACAGTGGCATCCATGCAGCCGCCAGTTTGTTAGCACTCAAGTGTTAGGGTTCATATTACTCCTCTCCTCACCATGGCTTATGAGGGCTCAGCTATTGCTGCTGAATGACTCCTTGCTTTCATCAATTAGAAGTTATTTCACTGGGTCTGAAAGAAGCGTGACTGAGACAACAGTCGTTATATAGTGAACCACAAAGAGGTCCTGGGGGCGCAAGAGCACAGTCAGAAGGATGACTGTTCAGGAGAGGGTCAGGAGGAGAATCTGTCAGCATTAGGGTTGCCACCTGTCAGGTTTTTTACCTGGTGATCAGGTTTTCAGGGTCCCTATCAGGTAATCCGGTTTTGCTCTGTGCTGGTCAGGTTTTTGAGCCATTTTGAGTGCTCACATACTTTTGAAACAGATTTTGTCATATCATTCATTGTTTCAGCTACATAGCCAGGTTACAGACAAGTTCTTTTGTCAATATAGCCCTTTGTTTGTAAAAGCAGTAAGCCTGGGAGGTGTAAAGTATGGCCATTAACACCATTGGCACTTACTTAACCTAATCTTTTCCTCTACACCTTAAAGCTGCATAGCAGTACAACTGCCCCACCTTTTGTAATAGTAACAGAGCCAGTTGTCTTCCAGTTTCATTTGCTGGTAAACATTTTCATCTCTAACAGAATGTAGACATTTTAAATGTTTTCAATTATTTTTTTCTCTCAAGAAAATGGTATGGTCACTTCTTTGGCTTTGAAATAGTATTGTGGGCATGAACAGGAAAGGTGCCAGAAAAGATATAATGTACACATTACAGGAAACAATTTATTATGTATTATTATAGATTGTGTATACTGTTGTGTGCTATTTACAGTGTTTCCTTGTCTCCCCAGATCATATCTGTAAATGATATTTATTTTATCTCTGTATATTTATTTGGTAAACCAATGTCAATAAATAAATACATAAGTAAATGGATGACTAGGAAGAACCTAGGAAAGTAACTTTAACAGGTACAGTACAGCATCTTAACATTTTTGTTGAACTGCTGCTTTAAGTGTTGTCCTTTATTGATATAACAAATGGCCTTCTAGGAGAAACAATGCATGATGAGTCATGAAAGGGGGTGGGGCTAGGGGCGGAGCTTAGGATCCGGTTTTTGCCCCATCCAAAGGTGGCTACCCTAGTCAGCATACACTACGTGCACTGCCCACAGGTGAGATAGAAATCTCCTAAGTTAATACTGTCCTGTAGGGGAAGGTCGCAATCTCTACCTTCCTGCCTGGTTAAAGGTGCCACTCCCAAGGAAGAGAGGGTGTCAGAAGACTGCAGGAACGGGCGGCTGCTTTCTACTCAGACGGACTTCCCCAGGGGTTGACTCTCCTTATATGACCCAATACTGCCCGTAGAAGAAAGAGACCATCTACCTCTTCCCAAAATGGGTCCTAGATCAGTGGCCTGAGGAAGGCTGCAGGACCTCAAAGGAGTTCCAGATCTACCAACAACATTCAGGGTGGTCCTGACCCTGTGTCCAGCATGTTTTCTAATACTGGGCTCAAAAGGCTACACTGCCGGGAGCACATTTATATATGTGTAAACATTGTGGTGGAAATGAAGGAATCCGGGTTTCAGGAGTGAAATTAAGAACCGGACTGTTTCGGGAGCGAAATGGGGAAGGGTTGCTCCTGTGTAACCCCCTTAAGGCATAAACCTGACAAAATAAAGTGTAAAAAAAGCATCATACAATGACAAAACTTGTCCCCAGACCCTGGTCACGTATGTTTAAGCCTACATCGAAGGTGGTGGGTGCCCCCAATGAATTGCTTCCATTTCCAACGCTGTACGTAAACAAATGGGATCAAGTAGCAGGTAAATAACGCCAGCTGCCAATCTGACAGCCTCAGTTCCAGACGGACGAGGCCAACGGGGAAGTAAAACTCATACAGTTTCTGGTGTGGACAAGCCTAAGTCAAAACTGTCAGCACCACTTACCCATCCAGTACGGCTCCATGAAGCTGTTCTCGCTACTGTTCGTTTCTTCAACTCTAGGGTATGCTGATGGCCAATGAAAACGAAACCCGACGTTTAACGCCGCAGCAGCGCGCTGATGTTTAGTCCGCAATACTATGTCAAACCCATACAACCCAAAACATCGAATTCTTGAAGTGATGCAATCAACACGCATTTCCTAGAGGTGTGGATGTCCGTTTCATGGACGCGTTTACTTTCTGTGTGACGAGTATACTGCGAATAGCTGACGGACAAGACGAGGGGGGCTGCTGATGCATAACAAAAGAAAAACACGTTTCAGAGTGCAATAGGATATAAACACCAGCGTATGCAGAGTAATCATCCCCAAACGCTCGAACGTTAGAGAACGTTAATAAAAATCCTGTTGCACTGCAACTTCATATCCCCGGGTAATGTTACTGTGGGCCTGCCGGGCAACCGTTATCAGTAGTCATCGGTGTATGCCGTGGTGACATCATAGGGAGCGTTGCCGCTGGCTGAGCCGATCCGGCATGACACGGGTTGGTTTTGTGGGAACTTTAGTGTATGGCGCTGAAATGTTTTTGAGCGTCACATCATGAGCTTTCGGGGTGGCAGCTCGGCGCTGAGAAGCCTGGTGATATATAGCCAGGGCTGCCAGGCCTGGATGGGCACGTCCAGCCGAGGGGTCCAGCTGGGGACGGCGAGCCCTTACTCAACACTCAAAAATAACCCTGAAGGGAAGGATCCATATGACGGACAGGTAGTAATGAATTTTGTTTGGGGACCCTCATACTAACTTTTATCTCACAGAGCTTTCAAAAACCGGATCCTACGCTCCGCCCCTAGCCCCACTCCCTTTCATGACTCGTCGTGCATTGTTCTTCCTAGACAGACGTTTGTTATATCAATAAAAGACAAGGCTTAAAGCAACAGTTCAACAATCAGTCAGAATCTTAATTTAACCAGGCGAACTTCGTTGAGGAAGCTCATTTTCAAGATGGACCTGGAAAGGAAAGGTTAACAATACATACAAAGGAATACTCAGTTACATCATAATTGGTAAACTATATATATATATATATATATATATATATATATACACACACACACAATGAATTCACACTTGCATAGTATTTACATAGAGCAGTAATTATACACAGAAAGTTTACAATACCCATGAAACTGAGTATTAAAAAGAGCCATTACGCTAAGACAGTGGTGCAAGTGGTAGACAAGAAGTACAGGAACTCAGGCATTGGCAATTATGAAATACAAAATGAAGATCTTTTATCTAAAGGATAGCGGTGTCGAGGCACAACTATCTAATTTGACACTAATAGATTCAGTTAGAGATATTAAAGTATTTCTAGGAAAATAGCATTGTTGTACAAGTCAAATGGTGTTATGGAAACCCTGACAGCAGATCACAGACCCAGAAACTGTCACTAAGTTGCTGGTTTAAGAATTTCAGTTTTAGTGTCAGTGGGAAGAAGTACAGGAACTCAGTTCCTGCTGCAGAAAAGGTACAGGAACTGAGTTCCTGTGCATTCCTGCTCACTTTCATCACTGCGCTAAGACCATGAAGGGTATGCAGCTGAAAAGTGTAGCAACTGTGGTACAGTGTATATATAGATTAAAGGTACGCAACAATAATTACAGTGTGTATTTGAAGCATCCTTGAACATAATTATTGTTTGAAGGAGCTTGGTGTGGCATGGGAGGGGTGGGGAGGGAAAACGCAAGGGAGTAAGGGAGAGGTACACGGCACATGCCAGCAAGGGCATATAATGATTGCAGGGGTGAGGGTGACAACAGTTACATGGAAACATATAAACATAGACTTTGACGGCAGATAAGGACCGCTTGGCCCACCTAGTCTGCCCATTTCTCTACCTACAGGATAAGCCGCAGATCCTAGTCAACCAACAGCCTGTTTAGTTAGGGGGTGGAAAGCAAAACACCATGATGGTGTCAAGGAGGATAAGCAAGGAGTGTAGGTGGGAGCCAGGGTGACATGGGAAAGGAGCTAACGATAAGGAAAAAAAAAAAAGGTCGGGGAAAGAAGGAGCAGTCAGGTAAGTTCTTACAGGCTATAACATTACCCAAGAGGGATGGGGAAGAAGCACCAGTAAAGGGATGCACTGGAGCAGATGGAGCTGAGGTTAGGGGAAGGTGACATCAGGGAAAGCAGTTACAGGATTCCTTGACAGAGCGAGAATAAAGTGGTTTGAAGGCTGATAGTTTGATTGGGTAAGCCAGCTTCAGGGTTTTTTGCAAGTTGTTCCAGAGAGAGGGTAAAGCGTGAGATATGGCAGACCTTTCCAAGCGCGACTTGAACTTCAGTACCGCAAGGGAGATAATGGAGGAACTCCTTAAGGCATATTTACCTATCACACCTAGAGGAAGACAGTCCAAGATGTACTGAGGCAACATCTTCATGATGGCCCTAAATGTCCAGAGAGCTGCAGGCCTCTCTTCTGTAGTTAAGGGTTGACCAACGTACTGCGGCGTAAAGGGAGCAGTGATGTGTGGAGTATGGGAGACCAGTTATGAACTTCAAGGCCCAATGGTAGTGTGTGTCTATTTTAGCCAGAGCAGGCGCGGGGCCTTGGCTGTAAAGGAAATCTGTGTAGTCCAATAAGGTGAGGAATGTGGTTTGGACCAGTCTCTTCCCGGCATTCAGTGTTAGAAAAATTTAGATCCTATAGAAGAGGCCAAGCCTCTGTCTAATCTTCTTTAAGAGATCCTCAATGTGATCGCAAAAGGAAAGCTTTTGGTCTGTCCACACTCCCAGGTATTTGAATTTAGTAATATATTCCAGCGATTCGCCAAGAAAAGTGTGGATCTTGGGAATATTACCCTGAGTTGTGGGGTTATTGACATATACAAAGGGAGAAAAAAGCATCGCCTTTGTTTTTTTTGGCGTTCAGGAACAGTTTCTGGTGCAGTAGTTGAACTTGTAGAAGATTAAATTCCCGTTGTAGATCCCTACAAGCTGCTTCCGGAGAGGGTCTTCCGATATAAAGTACCATGGCATCTGCAAATAGGTGGATGTTAGCAGATTTGATGTCGGCATCAATATTGTTAATGTAAATTTCAAAAAGCAATGGACCTAGTGTAGAGCATTGTGGTACACCCCTCAGTAGAGGTTTCAGGGATGAAAATTCCCTGACGTTATTGGTTACGTACTGTACCTGTTAAAGTTACTTTCCTAGGGTCTTCCTATTTTTTTTTTTATTTGTGTATTTATTGATAGTAGTTTACCAGATAAACATACAGATATGAAAAAAATCATTCACAGATATGATCTGGAGGGATACATGGGAAATGTTGTAAATGGCATACAACAGTATACGTGGTATATACTAATACATAATAAAGAAACTATTTCCTATAATGTGTACGTTATATCTTTTTCTGGCTCCTGTAATGTGTTGGTTATATCTTTTTCTGGCTCAATTTCCTTTTCATGTCCACAGTACTATTTCAAAGCCAAAGAAGTGACCATACTTATTTCTTAGGAAAAAAAAATTTAAAACATTTAAAAATGCCTAAATTCTGTTAGAGATGAAAATGTTTACTAGTAAATAAAAGTGGAAGACAACTGGCTCTGTTATTGTTACAAGGGGGCAGTATAGCGCAGTGGTTTAAGGCTCTGAGCTGCAAATCTAGAGACCTGGGTTTGAATCCCACAGTCCCCACTTGCATACTGTGTGACCCTGAGCAAATCACTTAACTTCTCTGTGCTCCTAGGTCGCACCTGTAAACAAGCTTTCAATTTAGTGTGCCACTCCTGGTTAAACAATTGAAGAAAATTAAAAAACAAACAAACAAAAAAAGGCTTTGCTGCTATGCCACTTTAAAGCGAATTACCAGTCTCAGCCCCTGCACCTGATATATAGGTGCCTTACTTCCACAGCACGCAGGTATTGTTAAAATTCCAGCAAATAATCCAAAAGATAAAAAAATGGTAACACTCGTACAATTCAACAAACCGGGTCCCGAGGACTTCCCGGTTCTAAGTGCCACCCATTCCCCTCCTCCGTTCTCACTAACATGATGATGAGGTGCTAGAGAGAGAGAGAGAGCGGGGGCATGCTCCATTATATTCAATGGGTGGCGGCTTTCTGATCACTTTTTAATATTATAATGCCCACTTGGTGATTAAACGTTGACACCGGTCGACTAACAAGGGCAAGGGGATTCTCGTCCAGGCATAGGGAAGTGATCGTGCCCCTCTAAAGGTCCTTGGTTAGGCCGCACTTGGAGTACTGCATACAGTAGCGGCATCTGTATCTGAAGAAAGATATTAGACTGCTAGAGGGGGTGCAGCGAAGGGCGACAAAAATGATACGGGGGCATGGATGGCAAAACCTATGAGGATAGACAGAGGGATCTGAGTTTGTACACCCTGGAGGAAAGGAGGGATAGGTGGTTTATGATTGAAACGTTCAAGTACTTGAAGGGGATCAACAAATCTAGCGCTGATGGGTTATTTAAGTTGAGGAAGGGAAGGTACACGAGAGGGCATAGGATTGGAAGGGGCAGATTTAAGAGAGAGATGAGGAGACATTACTTCATGGAGAGGGTGGTATCAAAATGGAACGCCCTACCAGAGGGAGTGATTTCTTGTAAGTGGGTAGTTTTAAAAGGGCATGAGACAGGGCATGAAAAGAGTCTGGGTAAGTAGTGCTGAGAACTTCCTGGAGGTGAGGGGTGGCAGCTGCAATCTAGGGGTGCTAGATGCGCACTCGAGCAGATTTGATAGACCATGAGGCCTGTTTCTGCTGGCAGATTCGTGTGTTTGTGTGTGTGTGTGTGTATATTATATATCTTGGGTGGGATATTCAAACATGCACCAGGCATGGGCGCAAGCCTGGCGCAGCACAACTGGGATGCGCTAGGGCATGGTCCGGGTGATATTCAATGGTGCAGCGCCGTGGCTCAGCACCACTGAATATGGCACTGGGGCTGCCCGCACTGTGCCAGCACAAGTGGCAGGAGAGGAGCCAGGGGCTGCACCAGCGCAAGTGCAGCTGCGCTAGGCGCAGCAAGAGCGATATTCAGACATGAGCATGCAGATGAGGCCATTATGAATGTAAAGCGCAAATGGGGCCATTTGCATGTCGTCATGGCCCCATTTGCATGCAGGCGCACCGATCCCCGGTGACTTGTGCCTGGCGCTCTGCCAGGCTGCAGCTGATGAGGGACCGATGCCCCCTGCCCCTCGGCGAGCAACGCGCCCCAACGCCCGATCACGGGCGCCAGTTACATCTAAATTCTGGTGGTCCAGTGGATCGATCTCAGCCTAATCGGTGGCTTTCTGTAACAATGCCCTGGTGGCCATCGGCACCCCCCCTCCACCCGCCCATTCAGATTCACCACCTCACTCTCCCCCGGCAGTGACGGCGGCAGCCACCGAAGCGCTGGCCAGCCCGCCGACCGACGCATAGTACGGTGCTGCCCCCTGCTGTTCACCGCATGAGCTGGCGGCAGACGCCAGATTACAGTCCTCGAAATGTGAATGAACCATTCACATTTCCAGGACTGTGTAGTATAGCACGGTTCGTGGCGTCCATTGGCCCATGCAGTGACCAATGGGCGCACAGTCGCGCTACACGCTGTCAGTCGGGGAGCAGCCGGGTGACTTGGCGGGTGGGGAGCTGCCGCCCACCGCTGACTGGGGCGGGTCTGAGGGCGGTGGAGGGTGCCGATAGCCCACCGGGCATTTATTTACAACAGAAGCCCACGATCGGGTTGGGATCGGGTCCACTGGACCACCAGGGAATAATCTGTTTTACTTAAGCCCATAATTGGGCTGGGGAGCGAGTCCACTGGACCACCAGGGACAATAAACATTCATTTGCCCACGATCGGGCATGGGGTAGGGTCCACTGGACCACCAGGGATATTGATACATTATGCCCGCGTTTGGGCGGAGGGGGCACAACGCCCGGCCTGTGTCTGGTGTGGTCGGGTGGCCACCCACAGCTGGCGGCTGCAGTGTTGCACCCTGCAATACGGCAGCCCACTTTAAGGTGCCGCACATTCCAGGCTGAATATTGGGATGTGCTGGATATGCATGGGCACGTCCCCCGCACTTGCGCCGCATACATTACTGGTGCATCCCGGCGATTGGGAATTAAGCATGTATCATCCCCTTTTGAATATCACGTCAGCGCATCAGTGTGCGCAACCCTTTGAATATCCCACCCACTATATATAAATACAGTGGCGGAAAAGTATTTGCCCTTCCTGATTTTCTCTATTATTGCATATTTGTCACACTGGATGTTTTCGGTCTTTAGACAAAATATAATATTAGATAAAGGGAACCTGAGTGAACAAATAACACTTTTTTTTTTTACTTATTTCATTTATTTAATGAAAAAGTTAACCAACACCAACTGGTACTGTGTGAAAAGTAATTGCCCCTAGTTAAATCAACCCAATTAAAGGGATAATTAGAGTCAGCTGATTGAACACAGCCAGGCTTGATTACAGCCAGCCCTGCTAAATATAAACCTCACTTATTTTGGCCCTTACCATCAGAGTCACGTTGCCAGCACAAAGATTCAACAAGCACATTATGCCATGATCAAAGGAAGTTCCTGAAAAGATCAGAAAAATTTGTTGCCCCTATCAGTCTGGAAAGGGTTACAAAGATATTTCTAAGGCTCTGGGACTCCATCGAACCACAGTGAGAGCCATAATCTCCAAATGGAGAACACTTGGAACAGTAGTGAACCTTCCCAGGAGTGGGCGGCCTGCCAAAATTACTCCAAGGGCACAGTGTAAAATCATCCAAGAAGTCTCAAAGGATCCTAAAACAACATCCAAAGAACTGCAGGCTACTCTTGCCTCAGCTAAGGTCAGTGTTCATGACTCCACAATCAGAAAGAGACTGGGCAAAATGGGCTTCATGTGAGAGTAGCAAGGGAAACCACTGCTAACAAGAAGAACATAAATGCTCGTCTCATTTGCCAAGAAGCACCTGGATGATCCACAAGCCTTTGGGAAAATGTTCTATGGACAGATGAGTCCAAAGTGGAACTTTTGGACAACATGGATCCCATAATGTCTTATGTAAAGCAAACACAGCATTCCACAGTAAGAACACCATACCAACAGTCAAACATGGTGGTGGTAGTGTGATGGTGGGGATGCTTTGCTGCCTAAGGACCTGGATGACTTGCCATAATTAAAGGAACCATGAATTCTGCTCTGTACCAGAAAATTCTTAAGGAGAATGTCCAGTCATCCTTCCGTCAGCTGAAGCTGAAGCGTAGTTGGGTCATGCAGCAGACAATGATCCAAAACACAAAAGCAAGTCCACATCAGAATGGCTAAAAAGAAGTAAAATTAAAGTTTGGAGTGGTCTAGTCAAAGTCCAGACTGAAACCTAATAGAGATGCTGTGGCAGGACCTGAACGCAGCAGTTCATGCTCGAAACCTACCAAATGTTACTGAATTAAAGCAGTTCTATGAGGAAGAGGGTTAAAATTCCTTCCAGCATGTGAAAGACTGATATTGAATTATAGGAAGTGTTTGGTTGCAGTCATTGCAGCTAAATGTGGCATAACCAGTTATTAAGTGTAAGGGGCAATTACTTTTTCACACAGTGCCAGTTGGTGTTGGTTAACTTTTTTTCATTAAATGAAATAAAAAAAAACAAGTGTTATTTGTTCACTCAGGTTCCTTTATCTAATATTACATTTTCTCTAAAGACCTGAAAACATCCAGTGTGACAAATATGCAATAATAGAGAAAATCAGGAAGGGCAAATACTTTTCACGCCACTGTATATATATAAACTCTTTAATGCATCAGGTGGGGTTGTTCCACAGCACAAAAGCAGAAAATTGATGCGTTCGGTTAAACCCTAACTCTAAGATTCCCCTTCCCCCCAGCACCACACACACATACAGTACGCACATGCAAGTAGTGGGGGAGGACCAAGGCAACACAACCAATTGCAGACAACCAGCAGCAGGTAACAGCAATAATGTACAACTGTCTCAGCGTACTACAAGACACATCCATCATCATGGTCCACCAACTGTAGGACTTCTGCTGGTATGTGGGTACACACCCATGCTGGCGATTTGCACAGATAAGATACCAGAACAGGAGTACTCGCCACACAGTACCCAAGATATTGTTTGTTTTCAATATCTGAAACCATCTCTATAATAATGTCAAGCATGGGCCATGATGATATTAAACACTTAGTGTTGTATCGTACCATGTAGCTGCCCAAGCGTACAGGATAAGATCACAGTGCAGCAGCACTCTGTTTATAATTGTGTTCTGATACATAATTTACTAATGTCACTATAGCATGAGCAACCATTAGCATACATGAAAGACCAGTGAAAATGCAGTCTCTTATTATGCATTCATAGCTACAAAAGTAGTAGCATGGGCTCTTTTCCACCCCCCGATACCACCAATGTAGGAATTTGTATAGAAACAGAGACATGTGTTTGAACCGAGAAACTGTTACCAAGGCAAAGAGAGTGAAATGGTACCATGGAACACTTTGGGTGACACAGTCTCATGCAGCTGTGCTGCTGTACAGGTTCAGAGAACAGTGCAGAAGATCTCTTCACACAATACTGTACTGATCCATTATTTCCTTATGCCAGGCTAAGATCAGGAGGTATTTACACGTATGAAAGGGTGTTGAAAATCCTGTGTGATACTTCACGGTCAGAAACAGAAATCTGTGAGCATGATGCACTTTAACTTGCTTACTGCCAGCAACATATTAATTAGTAGAGAAAACACTTACCTGTTTCACATGTGAAACTGTCCACAATTCAGATATAGTGTAGTGTGTCCATGTGACTTTTTGTGTCTGAGAATCCTGCAGAGATCTGCACTCGTACAATGTAAGATAATGGTGCAGCAGGACTGTGCAGATAATAGTTTACTGATGCATCATTGGCTTATAGCAGGGTAACATCAGAAGAGATTAACAGTAAACAAAGGTCTCCAAAACCATTGCCTGACATTGCATGTGTTAGACCGATGCATTAACAATACACTCTAATTCAGAAGAGATACAAAATGTATTGGTAATACAAAACTGTTTAATGTGGTCCCCTAACAACTCATGGCCAGTATGCCCGTATACCCCAAGTCACTTGGATGGCAGCAGAAGTCCTACAGTTGGTGGACCATGATAGTGGATGTGTCTTGTAGTATGTTTAGACAGTTTTTTGCTATTTCTGTTACCTGCTGCTGATTGTCCGTGATTGGTTGGTTGTGTTGCCTTGGTCCTCCCCCCACTACGTGCGTGTGTGTGTGGTGCTTGGGGGGGTTGCGGAGTTAGGGTTTTAACCCTAACATCGAATTTCCTTGCTTTTGTCGCTGTGGAACAACCCTAACTGATGCATTAAACGGAGTTTTTTGCCATGAGTTTCCCTTCTTTTTGAAAATGTGCACTATTAAGAGTGAATGGAATGTGGTGGTTGGCCCCGCGCTCCCACCATGTTAATTTTTGTCACTTTTCTGTGCTAAAACTGTGTGACCGACTGAAATGAAAATTGGTAAATGAAGACATGTACCATAACACAACATGTATAACAAATGTTATCTGAATCTGTTCAACAGCTGCGCAGCGTCATGCTGTGAAAACTGTGCAGGAGTGCCGAAAATAAAATTTTTGCCACTTCACTACACAAGAGCCATATATCTGATGGAACCAAAAGCTGTAGAAAGAAGACATGTACTATAGCACATCGTGTGTCCATAATTGTGTATACATCCATTCAACGGTCGCACAGTGCCACGAGCAAACAATGTAACATGCATAATTCAGCAACCGTAAGAGCCAGCAACCCGAAAATTGGCACAGTGAAAGCCAAATTAGAAATCTGTGTACATTCCAAATGCCAGGCCAGTCGGACACATGGTTCAGAAGTTATTGAAGTGTAATGAACCAAATTTTCATTTGTTGGAGTGGCATAATTCCACACCTGTTAATGTTTTACACACCAAACCACTGCAAGGCACCTTCGTACCACTAGGGTTACCTACGCTATAAATTTAAAATCAGTAGCACCATGCAGAATACTATGCGCAAAATGTTAACTGTGTCACGCAGTACCTCCGCAGCATATTATTTTTTCAACATGTAAACAGCATTATTCGCATCCCCAGGACATCCACTCAACACCCTCCAAATGTCATGTGAAAAGACCAAACCATTCCGGAGATATTCTAGTTTTAAATTTCTGCACCTTTAAGAAGTCTTCCACCACGAAATTGCGGCCGAAAATGCGCTAAAATGGCGGACCTGGCACCGAAAAATCAGTAACTGAGAAGCAGAGCAACTTCAAATGGCAATAACTCTGGAATGGAACAACATTTTTTCACCAAACAAAACCTGGCATAGTCCTCGAACAAAGGTCTTTCTACATGCCAGGTTTCAGACCAATCAACCACACACTGGCTGCGCTATGCACCGTGGAAGACTGTGCAGAAAAATAGCAAAAAACATCATGTTTTACACTGCACTACACAAACACAAACAGTAACGTTAACACAAACGGTGATGGAAACAGTGAGGTAAAATAAACAGTGGGCTGGATATTCAAACTGTGCCATTCTGAGGCGCAAGCCCTTGCGCTGCGCAAAATAGTTGCGCTGCCAGCCACAGCCACTGTGCATGGCGCAGTGGAACTTGCGCCACCGCAAGTTGTCAGAGTGGAGCATTCAACTTGCGGTGGCGCAAGTACCATTGCGCCATGCGCAAAATCCTGATATTCAAAAGGTGACATGCAAATGGGGCCATAATTCATGCAAGGTGCAGGGGGGGCCATTTGCATCTGATTATGGCGCCATTTGCATGCCATTAGCATGTAGGTGTGCCGATCCCCGAGGACTTGCGCCTGGCACCCTGCCAGGCAGCAGCCGTTGGGGACCGACGCCCCCTGCAGCCCGATCGTGGGCTGCATTAGTTTAAAAACAACCCCCACCAATACATCCCTGGTGGTCCAGTGGACCAAGAAGCCTGATCGCGGGCTGAATCACTTTAAAATACAACCCCCTCTCCTCCCGAACACAGCCCTGGTGGTCCAGTGGACGAACTCCTGTTTCGGGATGTATGCAGTAAATACCCCCAACACATCCCTGGTGCTAGTGTCCCCACCCACCCACCCATGAAGCCCCACCACGCCCCCCGGCAGCCGGGCGGCAGCATCCCACCCGCCTGCCACCCAGCCACCCGCCAACTGATTGCCCGGTAGGGCTGCACGCCCATTGGTGCAGAGCAAGAGCCAATGGGCGTGCAGCCCATACCGTACAAGACAGTCCAGTTTTGTGGAAACACAAACGGTTACGGTAACATCAATGATGATGCCAGAGGAAACACTAACGCAAACGTAATCGCAAGCGCGTACGCAAACGGAAATGGTAACGCACACGGTCACGGTAACAAAATTGGAAATGCAAACGCTTACGGTAACGCCAACAATGACACCAAAGGAAACAAACGCAAGCGCTAATGAAAGTGTGTACGCAAACGCAAATTGTAACGCACAGTGACACAAAAGTAAACTCAAACAAAAACAGTAACGGAAACTCAAAGGGTAACAGTAATGCAAACGCAAAGGGTAATGTACACGGTGACGCAAAAGTAAATGCAAGCAAACGGTAACAGAAACGCAAGCACAAACTAAATGAAAACAGAAATGGTAAAGCAAACGCTAACTGCAACAGAAACGCAAATGAAAATGGTAATGCTAACGGAAATGCAAACACAAATGGCAATGAAAACAGTAACAAAAAATGCAAATGGAAATGGCAACAGCGATGCAGAAGGAAACGGTAACTCACTCGACAACAGAAACTATCGAAAACACAAACACTAAGGCAAACGGAAACTCAAATGGTGACGAACACGCTAATCATAACGCAACTGGAAATACAAACGGTTACAGTAACACCAGCAATGATGCTAAAGGAAACCATAACGCAAATGCAAGCGCGTACGCAAACGGTAACGCACACGGTGACGCTAAAGTAAACGCAAACAAAAATGGTAACGGAAATGCAAACGGTAACAGTAAAGCAAGCACAAATGCAAAGGGTAATGCACCTAGTGACGTAAATGGAAATGCCAATGCAAACGAACACGGAAACGCTAGCGGTAACCATATATCCGACGTAACCAAACATTGGTAAAAGAAGACCTGTACCATAGCACAGCGTGTGTGTCCAGAATTCTGTGAACATCCGTTCAACGGTCGCACAGCGCCATGAGCAAACAACTTCACATGTGTGCAGTTCAGCAACCATAAGAGCAAACAATCCGCAAATTGTCACAATCAAAGATCTATTATAAATCTTTCTACACTCCAAATACCAGGCAAATAGGACACAAGGTTCAAAAGTTATTGAAGCAGAATGAACCAAATTTTCATTCATCAGACTGTCATAATTCTGCACCTGTTAATGTTTTACACAGCAAACCACTTCAAGGCACCTCCATGCCACTAGGGCTACCTACACCATAAATTTCAAGCCAGTAGCACCATGCAGAATGCTGTGCACAAAACGTTAACAGGGGCACGCAATATCTCCGCAGCAAACTATTTTTCAAACATGTAAACAACATAATTCACATATCCAGGACATCCACTCAGCACCCTCCAAATTTCATGTGAAAAGACTAAACCGTTCCAGAGATATTCAGTTTTTATGTTTCTGCACCTTTAAGAAGTCTTCCACCACAAAATAGCAGAAATCCGGCCGAAGATGCGGTAAAATGGCAGACCTGGTGGCCAAAAAATCAGTAAGTGCGTAGTGGGCCAACTTCAAATGGTCATAACTCTGGAACGGAACAACAACTTTTCACCAAACAAAAACTGGCATGCTCCTTGAACAGAGGTCTTTCTACCTGCCAAGTTCCAGACCAATCAGCCACACACTGGCTGTGCTGTGTGTCATGGAAGACAGTGCAGAAAAATAGCAAAAACATAATGTTTTGCACTGCACTACGCAAATGCAAAAACACGATAATGTTAACGCAAATGGTGATGGAAACAGTGAGGTAAAATAAAATAGTAACTCTAAATGTAACGCAAGCACAATCGGTAACGCACATGGTGATGCAAACATAAACAATAACGCAAACGGTAAGAGAAACGCAAGCATAAATGAAAACAGAAATGATAATGCAAATGGTAACACAAATCGCTAACAGCAACAGAAACGCAAATGGTAACGAAAACGAACGCAAATGGTAACGAAAATGCAAATGGTAACACAAACAGAAATGCTAACGGCAACAGCGACACAGAAGGAAACAGTAACACAATTGACAATGGAAACACTACTGGAGACACAAATGCTAAGGCCAACAGAAACGTAAACGCAAACGGTGACAAACACGCAAATGGTTATGGTAACACCAACGATGATGCCAATGGAAACACTAACACAAACAGAAATGCAAATGCATACGTAAACGCAAATGGTAACACACACGGTCACGGAAATGCAATTGGAAACGCAAACACGGTAACACCAACAATGACGCCAAAGGAAACAAACAGAAACACAAGCGCGTACGCAAATGGTGATGCACACAGTGACGCAAAAGTAAACGCAAACAATAACAGTAATGGAAATGCAAATGGTAACAGTAATGCAAACGCAAAGGGTAATGCACACGGTGACATAAACGGAAACACTAACACAAACAGTTACGGAAACGCAAGTGGAAACGCTAACAGTAACAGTAACGCAAATGCACACACTTTTTTTTTCCCCCCAAAAAAGGTGCATTCAAAAGCACAGTGAATACAAAGAATATATACTAAGTTATATGTATTATATTTTAACTTTAAATGTACACGGTATGACATACTGTATAGGTTTTGTGCGGCGCCCAGAGCCTTTGGGATTGGGCGTCTTTTTAAATAAAGTTGACTTTGACTTTGACTATATATGCATAGTAATGGGCCTTGGAGCAGAAAATGAACACTTGGAATACTAAATTGCTTATATCTCAGGAACCGTACGATGTAGAAAAAAATTTAAAATATCATATTATTTGTGAGTTTCCAGGCTAGTTTTGTACTTGGCCGCCAATGGGGGGCTAAGCATTCTTCCGACGAAAAGTCCGTATCTCGAACTGTTTCTGAGATTTGGGCCCCAAAAGGCACAGGGGATGCCGTAATGTTATCCTATGGGAAAAATCATCAACTTCAGAGTGCCGTAACTTTGCAGCCCTCTAATATTTTGTCACCAAACCACCAAAAGGCACATATATAGGATCTTGGCTTTCTTGCTTCCAAATTTCAGCCCAAAAGACCAAACTGTTCTTTTGTAGCAGGGTGGCAAAGATTCCATATTGTTTTGGGCATAGTGTTGCAAAGTACTTTCGTAAATCACAACACTTTTGCAAATAAAATCACGAAAGTGTCACACATGCAAAAGTACTTTGCGACACTACTTTTTACAAAAATTAAAAAAAACATATTTCTGGGGTGTTTTACCGCCCCACCCCACCCCAGAAAAGACATAGCTAGCAAACTCAGGGCTCAACTACGTGAACACAACAAGAATTGTGTCCCTAGAGGGTCCCAAATTTAAATGACAAGCATTTCTGTGACCACCAGCTGAAAACAAGATGGCTCGTTTGCTACACTACAAGGGTCATTTGCGACACTAAAAAACTGCATTTGCAACACTTTTGCATATTTTGTTAACTTTTCCCATAGACTATAATGGGATTTAGTTTTTTTGGAATAACTTTTGAACCATTTAATATTTTTTCACGAAATCTTCGAAAGGCACATCGGGGACCCTGGCTGCATATTCACTGAAGTTTTCGGACCAACCGTGCAAAACGTGCGGGCTGTAGGCACGAGCAAAGAAACGAGCAAAAAAAGGTAATTTCTAAATTTTTTGGTGCTCTGTAGCTCCACAACCGTACATCCGATCATAATGCAACTTGGCAGGACCACAGACATATGGCACTATTTATTTATTTATTTATTTTATTTAGCTTTTGTTTACCGGGTAAGTACACTAGACAAGTAATATGCCTATTTTCAGGAACGACCCGGGAGAGCACAAACATACAGAATACATACACGGCATCTTGGGAGGAACAGCATTTTACAGGGAAAAAAAAAAAAAATAACAATTACAACAATTGTAGAAAAGCAGATACACAAGCAACAATTACACAACTTATTAAAAGACATAGATAGACATTAGTGATTGCTGAGGATTCATTTCATTACAGAGGCTGTGAACAGTCACACATTGATGATTGTTTTAAGTGGGACCACAGGGAGGTGCGAAAGGTCCCATGGGAGGGGAGGCGGCGGACATGATCAGGAGATTCCAGAGTCTGGAGCACGTAAACAGCAAAGTCTGACCCCCATAAGGGTCCGAGTGGGGACTTTAAGCAACACAGAGGCCTGGGACCTAAGCTGGTAGGGGATGGTGTCCGTTTTTGGGAGGAGGTGCGCCAGTCCCAACGGGGTGCTAGTAGCAAGCACTTTCTTGGTGAAACTTCCAACACCAAAGTTCAAGTATTCAGCTGGGGGGAGCCAGCAGAGTTTGTCATAGAGTTCACAACGATGGGTGAGTTTGAGGGCAGCTAATGCAAACCGACAGATATCATTATATGCCGTGTTCCACCGAACAAGATGAGTTTGGGGTGACCTGGCAAATAGGTGGAATCCATAACTGAGGGAGGGAAGAGCACTCCTCTGCAAGTGCCAGTCTAGCCCCGGAGTTAGGTTGCATTTGGCCCTGTATGTGCTGTTTAAAATTCCCTTGTGGCTCCACAGATGTTGAGGATATGACTTCCCATGTCAAGTTGGGGGTCAAGAGTAACCCCAAGATATTTGATTGTGCTCACTGTTGGCAACAGGGGGCCATCATCACAGGTTATGTTGAGCAAAGCTGATGAGGCTTTGATCTTGGCCATGGAACCAAAGAGCATGGCCTGTGTTTTATTTAGGTTCAACACCAGTCTATTGTTGGTAATCCAGGCCAGGACACTAGACCGCGAATTCCAAATTTCAGCCAAATCCATCATACGGGGGCAAAGTTATTAAGCTCCCAAATTTCAGATTTAACCATAAATGGGGTACTCAACCCTAACTATAGTGGCACTACCGTGCCATTATAAAATATATACCCTTGCTTGGTGGGCAGAAGATTGCGTTTTCTGCAGTTGTTTCAAGTGTGTGTTCCATACAGTAAACGTACCAGCTCACTCCACGTTGATGTCAGCTTGATTATTACATGGGGTCAGAATGGACTGCCTGCAGCCTCCCACCATTCTCAATTTACATGGAAATGCATCTGAAAGCTGGAGATGATTTAAACAGCAATTTGAAATGTTCTCAGTTGCCAGTGGACTTGCTGAAAAATCCCAGAAAATCCAGGCTATGACCTTCTTGCATGTGGCAGGCCATGATGCATTGGAGGTATTCAATACTTTTGTTTAGGAAAACGAAGTAGAAAAGGGACATCTGAATAAAATTATGGGACAGTTTGAGAGGTATTGTAACCCAAAAAAGAATGTGACTTATGAAAGACATTTGTTCAATATGAGGAACCAGAATCTGGGTGAGTCCATTGATTCATATGTAACTGAACTGAGGCTAAAGGCTAAATCTTGTGAATTTGGAGATGTAACTAAATCGTTGATCAGAGGTAGAACTGTATGCTACAGATTGGGCATGTGCGATGCAGACTGTTGAGAAAAGTGGACTTACAGTGCAAGTAGCAGTTGTCCAAGAAGAAAGAGTCAAAGCAAGTGCCAATGTGAGTAAGGGAAGTTATGCACCTCGAGCAAATAAAGTCAAACGTGAAATGTTTGGTCGTGAGCATGAGATAAATAAGTGTCCAGCATATGGACAGTTTTGTAGATTGTGCCACAGGAAAACATCACTTTGCTAGGGTATGTCGTGTGGGCAAACGCAGCGAGATCCATGTTGTTAGAGAAGATGCTCAGGAGAATGAAAGTACTTTCAGCATTGGAACTGTGACTACCTATTAACCCAAGACTGACTGGAAAGTAAATCTGAGTATAAATGGAAAAATGGTGACATTCAAATTAGACACAGGAGCATAGTGTAATGTGACACCTTTTCAGATGTGTAGGACACTGTCTGGAGAAGCTGTTCAAAGGTCCTCAGATTGGTTTCCTATTACGGACATAAACTGGATGTAAAAGGCAAAGTGACGTTGCTAACATGTTTTAAGCAAAAGTATTACCTGCTGCGATTTTCAAGTGGTTAATGCAAGCGTGATCCCAGTGTTGGGCTTGTCTACTTGCTTGGAAATGAAGCTTATAAAGATGCTATTTTCAGTAGATGCTGCAAATGGAAGTGCAGGGAAAACCACAGCAGGATTACTGGCTGAATTTGCTGATATATTTGAGGAATTGGGATGGCTAGAAGGTGAATACCACATTAAAATAGGTAAAACAGTCAGCCCTGTAATCCACCCCCCTAGGAGAATACCTTTCGCATTACAAGATAAAGTGAAACCTGAGCTAGAGAACATGGAAAGGTTGGGGGTTATTGAGAGGGTGGACAAACCCACGAGCTGGGTCAACTCGATGGTAGCTGTAGAAAAAACGAAGTGCGAATTTGCATAGATCCCAGAGATCTTAACAGAGCAATTAAAAGAAACATTACCCGATGTAAACAGTTGTAGGTTGCAGCCAAGCTAGCAGGGGCCAAAGTATTCACAGTTTTGAATGCTGGGCATGCCTTCTGCAGATTAAATTGGATTGGCCTAGCTCTGATCTAGTTTTTTAATACACCTTTTAGGGGTACAAGTTCAAGCATCTCCCCTTTGGGATTTGCTTAGCACCAGAAGTTTTTCAAAAGAACACTTCACACATTTTTGAGGGGCTCGAGGGCACAGAGGCCATTATGGATGACATCCTAATATGGGGAGCTAATGCACAAGAGCACAGTGAGAGGTTACAGCATGTTCTACAAAGAGCCAGAGATAAGCATTCGTCTCTAAATCTAAAGAAATTCAAAATCAAAATGTCAGCGGTCCAATATATCGGACACAAGTTAGGTAACAACGGGTTGTTGGCAGACCTCGAGAAGATTAAAGCAATTACCTGGATGCCTGTTCCCCAAAATAAGACTGACTTACACAGATTTATGGGCATGCAAATTACCTGGCAAAACTGATTCCAAACCTATCAACTGTAAATAAGCCGTTGAGGGAGTTATTAGAGAAAGAAACAGCATGGCACTTGGAGGAGCGCCACCAACAGGCTTTTCAAGAGCTGAAAACAGTTGTTACTAACCTCCCAGTGCTGGCCTACTGTGATCTAAGGAAATCTGTCTGATTATCTGTTGATGCATCCTCTGAAGGGCTGGGTGCCTGTCTGCTGCAGGAAGGCAGGCCTGTTGCTTTTGCTTCCAGATCACTTAATAAAGCTGAGAGAAATTATGCTCAAATTGAAAAGGAAACACTAGCTATTGTGTTTGGTTGTTCAAAGTTCCACCAATATATTTATGGCAGACCCCGGGTTCATGTTGAATCGGACCACACGCCCCCAGAAAGCCTTTTCAAAAAACACTGACCACAGCCCCACTTAGAATTCAGCGCATGATGCTAAAACTGCAAAGGTATGATTTGCTAGTACAGTACAAAGCAGGTAAGAACTTCATATAGCAGATGCTGTGAGTAGGGCTGTGGAGAAAATTCTGTGCCAGAAACTGAATTAGACAAATATGAGGTTCACACGGTGGACTACATGCCAATCATTGATGAAAAACTGAAATAGTTTCAGCGAGAGATGGATAATGATTCAGCACTGGTCAAGTTGAGAGACACTTTTTTGAATGGGTGGCCCCAGCAGAAAACATCAGTGCACCCCAAGTTATGGCAGTACTGGCAGTTCAGAGATGAAATCTCGATAGAAAATGACTTTTGCTGAAGAGGGAGAGACTGATAGTCCCCACGTCACTGAGATCAGACATGTTAACCAGATTACACAGCAGCTACTTAGGCATTGAAAAATGCAAGCACAGGGCCAGAGATCTTTTATTCTGGCCAGGGATGAACAGTCAGATTAGTGACATGGTGGCCAAATGTGGCATTTGCCATCAATTTAGGAAAGCACAAGCTAAAGAACCGATGCAGCTGCATAAGATACCAGACAGACCTTGGTAAAAGGTTGGGGCTGACCTGTTTGAATTTGAAAGGGAAAATTATCTGGCAATGGTTGATTACTGCTCCAAATGCATTGATGTATCCAGGTTGCAAAATACAACAAGCGAAATGGTGATTAACCATATTAAATCACAATGTGCAAGACATAGTATGACAGAAATTTATTATATATTTTTTTTATTTATTTAGTTTTTGTTGACCGGGTAAGTGCACTAGACAAATTCTGCCTATTTTCAGGCATGACTTGAGGGAAGGGATACAGATGAATGCCAGCTGACCTTGAACCAGATTAAGCTGTTGGTGGTATTTTTAGTGAATGGGGGGAAATTTGGCCAGGGCACTGGGGAAATTCTCCTGCTTGTCCTGTAGGGGGAGTTGCTGCAGATTGCTCTAAGGACAGTTGTGAAGTTGGAGTGAAGGTGGAGGTGGTGTCGACTAAGGAGGAGCGGGACGTGGATGTGCCTGCTCGGGATTTGCAAAGGCTTGCTCTGGAGGTGAACACTGGTTCCATGATTGGTGCCTTTACAGAGGGGATGGTGAGACAGGTACAAGACTCCATGGGCAGGTTGCTCACGGGGTAGCTATGGGCAGACTTGGATGGCGCTGATATGAGTTGCTGTGGAGGCTGCATTATCTTCTGCAGAGTAGGCCCCTTTTGAAACACGGGGCATTTCGGAGTGTGATATTTTTGGCACATGGAGAGCAGAGGACAGCGGTATACGGGCGCAGCCTTTACATGCCCAGGCTGCGGCGGATTTGCAGAGGACTGGTGCTGGACATTTAGGAAAGGAAGAAGTGGCACAGGTATGGAAGGTTTTGCCTTCAACTTTTCTTTTTATGAGGAAACTGGTACACAGCACTTAGGAGGGGGCTGTGGCTGGCGCTGGGATGCCTGGAGCTCAGACTGCTGGAGGGCAGTTACCTCTGGGACGTATTGGGGATTATGTTGTAGGCCCATGGGCTGCAGGGCCTGCATCTCAAGAGGCTGATTCCTCCTCACGTGGAACTTTAGATCCTTCCCTCCCTGCTGGAGGTAGGACCGGGGAGGCAACTGACTCTTTTCCCCCTGAACAGTGATCCCCGGCCCGTTCATTGTTGGATGTGGGTTGGATTCTGGACCGTATTGGACAGTGGCACTTGGAGATCCCTTTGGATCCTGGGGAACCCAGATATTCTCTGGAACCTGGACTAGGAGGCTTAGCTCAGGTGGGGAAGGTGGACGCTGGGATTGGATGCTCGGGGACTGTGCTTTCGGAGGCTTTGTCCATTTTGTCAGAGTCTGACCCCCTTTTTCATCTGGCTGCTGAGATTTTTTTGGCCGTGGCCTCTGGGATTGTTTTACCTGCTCAGCCTGCAGTGGGAACCCCTGGTGCTGTACACCCCACTGGGGGGACTGGACCTCTAGAAGTGTGCCCAGGATGCCTGGTTTTTCACCTTCTGATTTGTCTTCTATAACCCTTGATCTTCAAGACTCCCATGACTCAATGGCACAGCATTTGTCTTTTCTCTGACAGGGTGGACTTAGAATTTCTTCAGACTTCAGCTCAGCTCAACCCACCCACCCTCGATTGGCTGAGCAGGCTTCATGGTCAGCGGCAGGTAATTGGTCACGATTCAGGCAGTCTGACTCTTTTACATCCTCACCTGCCCCTGCCCAGAGACACAGTGCAGTCCATCTCTTTTCTAAAGGGGGACTGGCCGTGAAGCCCGACAGGGCCTTTGTCTGGGAAAGTCCTGTTACAGGACTCCTTACTTGTGACACCTCATGAGCTGTATGCGTTGCTGCATGCCCCTATGGACGGGTATTTCGATTTTAAGTTTCCGATCTCCGTTTTTTCTGGATAAATTCTGGTCTGATTATAATAGGCTTAAGGACACCCCACTGTGGACCCCCTTTCAGGCGGTCCCTATTACCAAGCCTCCAGTACATATGCTGACAGTACAACTGAAGAATGAGGGGGTTAAGGTACAGGATGTGCACTATTGGTTGGCTCAACGCTGCGAGGTCCTGGGGGAACCAGAGCCTGTTCTGGACACTGAGCTATTCTGGACAGGACATTGCCGCTTCTGGATTAAATTGCGCCATACAGCCACTGGTTTGCAGCACTTGACAAGTGTTTTTTATCTGGGAAGGGACTCTGCACAATGCTTCTATCCAGGACAGCCTAAGACAAGCTTCCATTGTGGATCTGATGCACATCTTAGCAATGCTTGCTACACGATTCAATGTAACTTATGTCTGTAGAGGGGTCACACGGGAGCGCAGTGTTCCAGTGCATTGTGTTGCAATCTCTGTGATGACACTGGACACTTTTCATACTTGCCCATGGGCCATGCATAACCAGAGAGACAAGGTGGACAATCAGGATCGCATTTTGGAACAGGCACAGCAGCAACAGACAAAAAGGGTGCTGGCTGCGGCCATTGCACATGTGGTGGAACCAGAGGGTGCGCTCTCTGAGGTGCAGAGTGTAACCCTAATGCTTTTGAAAGATCTGCTCCCTATGCCTCGGGCTCCTCAGCCCCAGCAGGAGGCTTTGATCTCCATGCCTGATATGCTGGTCCAAGGGGTGCTTAGTCCTGTGGAGAATGAGCTGATGGGGCCTGTCCTGCCACAAGTGGCCCGATTGGGGGCCCCCCCCCAACTCAGGATCTGAAATTAGTTGACAGGAAGTGGTCCCTGCATTCACATAAGCTACAGGGAGCACAGGAAGGAGAGGTGGTGATCCCATTGGCTAATAAATTAGCTGGCCTGATGGAGGTGGATGGGAGGGGGGAGGATCATAATGTGGAGATGGAGTATTCCTTCTGTGCTTTGGAACATCCTTCTGCCGCTGCTGATACTGAGGAAGAAACCCCAAAGATGGCGGGCAAAGCCAAAGTATGGAAGAAACGGAAGAAGGGCACTCGCCTGAAGACTGATCCGAATATGGACTGTACCTGATGCGTGTTTTTGTCTGTCTAGTGTTTGTTGAGCCTTTCCTTTTTCCCTCCTTTGTCTATTATGACAACTCTGTTTCGTCTGGCCACATTGAATGCCAGTAGCGTCAAGTCCCTGGCAAGGAGAGGTATACTTTATTCGATCCTTTGGGATCTGGACTATGATGTCCTTTTCCTTCAGGACACTCGTTTAAACACTACTAATGATATTTACCAAGCCGGTAGAAGTTGGTGTTGGGGTCCATCCTTTTGGTCAGCAGGTGTAGACCACTGCGTGGATGTGGGAATTTTATTCACTGGCGATGCCTGGCAGGTTACAAGATTGGTTGATCTTGTTCCAGGACGGGTGCTCCTTTTGGATGTCACCTATCAGGACACGCTTCTCTGATTTATTACTGTGTATGCTCCCCAGAGTAAAAAGGATAGGGTAGATCTGTTTCATTTGATTCACCCCTACTTACACACTTCCTGGTGTGTGGGGGGGGGACTTTAATTATGGTCTGTCCACCACAAACTGGGCTGGACGCACTACAGAGACTTTTTGTGACACCACTGCCCTTCGTGAGATCATGCATGGTGCCTCTTGGTTGATGCTTATCGGGTGGAACACTCCGCTGGGGGCAGCATTTATCACCTGGCGGCACGTGCCCCGTGAATAGATTTTCTTTTTGTCTCTCCTTCTTTGGTCCCAAGTCATGTGACATTGATTCCGATTGAGGTTTCAGATCATCTTGTACTGGGTGGCTCTTTTGTCCTTGCTCCTGGTTTTGACCCTGGCAAGGGTTATTGAAAACTCAATAGTACAATATTATGGTGACAGTTTGAGGGGTGGGTGTTAGGGGAATTCCTCTGAGCCCGCCAATCAGTGGCCTGTGTATCTGGAGATCTGGGGTGATGGTGGGTGGACACTAAAGCGGATCTTAAGCTGCTATGTCTTCACCTTACCAGGGCAGTTACTAGGTCACAGTACCTTGAATACTTTGGGCTGCAACATCAGTATATGTGTCTCCTTTCGTTACAGTATGGTACGAGGGGATTACTTGGAATAGATTGCACAAATCACAACTCGCATGAGGGCTATCCAGTATGATAAGGGTAAGTCTTTATATATGAAGCATCAGATGGGTACAAGGTGGACAGCTGGGTTAATAGACCCTTTTGCTAGTTGTCATCACAGAGTGACACACAGACTGATTACTGGGGTTCGCCCTGCTTCGGGGCAAATAGTTACCCACCAGGATTCAGTGTTGCAAGAGGTACAAGAGTACTTACAGCGTATGTTTGGCCGTACCCCAGAGGTTGGCGTAACAGGTACTTTTCTCGGGAACCTAGGGGTGATTCTTGACGATTGGCTGACACTACGTGCTCAAGTGTCGGCCGTCGTTAAAGTTTCCTTTTACCATCTTAGGATCATCGCTAGGATCAAGCACCTTGTTCCGTCCGGGGACCTACCTATGCTGATCTACGCCTTTGTGACCTCGCATCTGGACTACTGTAATTCCCTCTACTTTGGGCTTCCTGGGGTTGATATCCGCTGCTTGCAGCTGTTGCAGAACTCTGCAGTCCGGTTCTTAACTGAGACCTCTCGTTCTTCCCATGTTACACCGGTGCTGCGGAGACTGCACTGGCTGCCGTTTCAGTGGCGGATCACCTTTAAAGTCGATCTGCTGACCTGCAAAGCCCTGCACGGTTTGGGCCCTGACTACTTGAAAGAGCTCCTGGTTCCCAGTCTCCCGGAGCGACCGCTCCGCTCGGCCAGCGAGGGATTGCTAGAGATTCCGAGGGTTATTTTGAAATCATTGAGTGCCCGGGCTTTTGCGTTTGTGGCTCCGACCCTCTGGAATTCTCTACCACGTTGGATTAGAGAGTGTGCGACAGTGGGAGGGTTTAAACAACCATTAAAATCCTTCCTGTGGACTAAGGCTTATGGGGTAGAGGTTGATCTGGTTTGATTTTACTATTTTATCATGCTGTCTGATGTGATGTATTATTGATTTGTATTGTAATGATTTATTATGGTGTGATTTTATAACCTGTTCTGCGCCTTGATTTTTGAAAGGCGCATTAAAAATAAAGAATATTATTATTCTTGCTCAGGTTGAGATTCCTAGTATTCCCAAGGAATTGCTTGTTTGGCTTATGGGGGACATTACACCGATGGAGGTGGACTGGACCATTGCTCGTCTACGCAAGAACCGGGTTCCGGGCTTGGATGGTTTAACTTCGGAATTTCATAGGGCGTTTTGCGTTTGGATGAGGGATGTTTTGACAGTCCTTTTCAACTGGATTCTAAGGGAAGGGATTCTTCCTTATTATCATCATCATCATCAAATCTTTATTTATTCAGGCGAACATCATTGAGAAAGGCTCATTTACAAGATGGACCTGATAAGGTCAAAGTTCAATAGTTGATGCACAACAGATACATCATACACTTATATAAGACAGTTATACATAAAGGGGAAAATTATTAAATGTCAGATGCTCTCCAAATCTTGTTGTTTAAGAAAGACGTTTCATTTGATCTTTGCAACTGGAGGCCATTATGCCTTTTGAACATGGATCTGAAGCTTTTGATGATGATATTAAATGTACATCTGGCTGCAGTGGCTCAATACGTTATCACTCCGGTGCAGACGTGTGCCATCCCTGCCAGGCACATACATGATAACTTGATTCTCGTGCGGGAGTTGTTTTGGCCGGGATGTATGGCGGAACATGGTGGGTTTCTTTTGATGTTAGACCAAGCACAGGCATTCGATAGGGTGTCACACTCCTATCTGTATGCTGTTCTTCGGCACTACGGAATCCCCGATAGGTTTTGTGATTGGCTTTGTTTGATTTATGATTCGGCCACATTGACATCTTTGTTGAACGGTCATTTGGGTACTCGTTTCTCTTTAAAGGTGGGGGTTAGGCAGGGGTGTCCTATGAGCCCCCTCCTGTATACATTTTGTTTGGACCCCATCCATCAGCAGATATTGCTACACCCACATATTAGGGGTATCCGTACCCCTTCATCTTCTGGGATTGTGAAAGTCATTGCCTATGTGGATGACGTTTCCCTTCCGGTTCAGGATGTGGCCTCTGGGTGCATCACATTGGATGTTTTTCACTCTTACGGTCCTATTTCAGGCGCAGTTTTGAATATGTCAATGTACTGTAGTTGCACTAGGGTCACAAGTCATGGGGGGTGGCTCAATAGGTGGAACTCCTTTGACGGCTGGACCTGTTTGTATCCTGGGGTTAATTTTGGAGTTGGGGATATGGCTACTTACAATTGGGATTTGAAATTGACTTATTGCGCTTCCAGTGTCTCCCCTTTGAAGTTCTGGAAGCAATCCAAACGTAAACGGGTGGCTGTAGTTAGGATGTTTTTACTTTCCCTTCTTCTACATTTGGGACAGGTTTATTTGATTCCCAGGGACATGGAAACTCGCATTTATAGCTTATTTTTTCAAACGATTTGGGGAAGTAGGTTGAACCCCATTAGGCGGAATGTCCTATATCTTCCCATCAGGGAGGGGGGTTTGGATATGTTTAACCCAGTGGTTAAGTTAACTTTTCTTTTGTTAAGTGGAATATTGGCTTATTTCTCGATGGGGTGGATAGGTGTTGGAAACCCTGGATGGCAGTTTGATTCATTCCTATTTTACGCCAGTGGATACGACTAAATGTTGCTCCTTTATTATCTAGAGGAGCAGACTTCTGTGTCTGCACAATATTGGAAAAATTGCGGTGTTTGAGGAGGGCCTATACCCTCCCTTGGTTGTCTCTTCTCCAATCATTGTATCATGATATTCTGGCTCAGTATTTTTTAAAACCTCATGGGTACCCTGGTATTCCTTAGGAGCGGTATGTTCTTTTACATGCTAACTTGGCTGATCCTCTCACACCTTCCAGGATGTGGGATGTCCTGTGGCTCAGCAGTCATGGTAGATTGAGTGTGAAGGCTAATGCCAAGCACAGGATCATGGCGGATCGCGTTTGTCCTAGGGTGGGGTGTGTACAGGTTTTGGAAACTATGTCGCATTTTTTTACTGGACTTCCCCTTTGCTGGATCATTCTGGGATCTTATGGCAAATAAATGGGGGGGATCCGGGTTGGCGGTCACTGACGTATGAGGCAGTCATATTGGGCCTTTCTCCCTCCACTGAGTTTTATGGAGACGTATGCAGGAGGCTTATTATTACTCTAAGTAATTTTTATGGTATGCCTGCTGTGTTTTTCTTTTACAGGCCCTGTTTCTGGCCCCAGATGCCGTATTGTGATTTAGGGGGTGGCGGGGGGTTTGTATAAGGCTGTCCGATTGTCAGGTGTGTTGGGGCATGGGTGGGGGTGGGAGTAGGGATTGTACTTCTTTTTCACTTGTTTGTTACTGCACATCTTCATTCTCTGGTGTTATGTTTCATTTGTTGTTGCTATAACTTTTTTTCCTGTATGTTTTATTGTCCAATTAAAAATTCCCCTACTCTTTTCGAGAAGTGCCATGGGTTCTTTAACATCTACCAGAACAGGCAGATGGAACCTCTGTTTAACATCTCATCCGAAAGATGGCACCTCGGGAGTGCAGCACCCCCTTCATGTTGCACTGCCGTATCAATATTGGGATTTAACCCAAGTGCCCGGTGTGGGGCTAGAACCCACAGCCTTCTGATCTCCCAGCCCCAGAGGCAAGTGGCTCACGCTGACATTGAGAAATACTCGTAACAGATAACTGCCTGCAATTTGCCTGCATTGAATTCAGAAACTTTCAACGAAGGTATGAATTTAAACATGTAACGTCTTCACCAAGATACTCACAGAGTAATGGCATGATAGAACTGGCCATTCAAACAATAAAGAAAGCACAGGTCGACCATCAAGATCATTACTTAGCGCTCTTGGAATTGAAAAATAGCCCACTGGAGGGACTAGGATCTTCAGCAAAGCTGCTTATAGGCCACAGAACCAGAACTTTAAATGCCTACCAGATCTGAGCTACTTAAACCAAAACTGTCAGAAGTTGAGGTGTGAGCTACATTGCGAAGGGCTCAAGAAAAACTAAAATCTTAATACAATTTGCATGCCCGACCACTCCCAGCCTTCCAGCCGGGACAGCCTGTTTACCTGCGAACACCTGATTAATACCTGGACCCCCGCAGTTGTGGAACGCCATACTGAAGAGCCACATTCCTGTGTAGTACAAGCAAATGGGAAATTGTACCACAGAAACAGGAGAGACCTTTTGTTAACTCCTGAGCCACGCCGCTCCTGTGGCACAGAAAACTCGCACATCTGAGGAGAGGAGAAGAGGGAAGTGAGCAGGATGACAGTATGGAGGACGATGGGATCTCCGAGGTGCCTGCAATGAAGGTCTCTCCACAAGTGACACAGGAGCAGTCACAAAGTGAGCCTGTGGTGTCGGGCCTGCTCCTGAGTAGTCAGGACCAATTGACTGCCACCAGCTCCAGCCCAAGAATCAGCCATGTCAGTGGACTGGACGAGAGATCCAAAGGCCCGCTTGGCATCGTGACTATGTAGACTCACAAAAACTTTGAGCTACATAGAACTTTATATATTTTACACTGGGTGGAGGGGAGTTCAGTTGAGAAGGGAGATGTAAGGAAGTTAATTAGCATATGCAATTTTCATATGCTTTGTTAATGCGCATGCGCAAACGTTATTTTTATATACATATATGATAAACTCTTGCTTGGCGGGCACAAGCCCGTGTTTTCTGCAGTTGTTTCAAGTGTGTGTTTCATACAGTAAACTTACCAGCTCACTCCACGTTGGTGTCTGCATGATTATTACAATAGGGAGGGGAGAGAATGTTGCTGTTGTCAGCATCCCAGGCCCACACTGTAACTGGTGGGTTGGTATGATGTTACACCCACTACAGTATTAACCTGTGGCCACAAATGGGACCATTCCACACAGAGATAGGTGACAGCAAGGATTCTTTGTTCCTTCCTCTGTGGCAAACCTTTCTCAGTTGGGTACTACCCGAGTACAGTACCTTGCCTCCCTAACTGGAGTAGCTAAAAGCTGCCAAGAGTAGAGAATGCTGCACTGGACTGACCTGGAGACCTGCAGGGATGTGAGACACTGGCACTGTAAGCAAGAAAAACCAACACTTGGATTGTTGAGCAAAAAAGGTAAAATTTTACTGAAATTGTGAAAGAAATATTTACAATAACAGCCGCGACTGGCACAGTTCAGTTTCAGAAAAAAATGACGGCTCAAAGCACATAAATTGGCTGTACTCTATATTTTTATTTTGATCCTAGCAAGGCAAGGCCACCCCACTAACCTCCTTGTATTTCACCCCTGGAGACTGCAGGCACTCGCCGCCCTCCAGGATAAGCACCCTCATGGCTTTGATCCCAGAGCTTTATTCACTTAAGAATTTAATGTAAGCCCCCCCCCCCAACTCTGTTGGGCTCCCCACTGCTTCGCATCCCCACTGCCACAGTCTGGGTTCTTGCTTGAGCCCCCAACTCTCCGTCCTGCCCCTGATGTGTTTCCTATTGTGAATGGGGCTGGAGGAGTCCAGCTGCAGAATCGCTGCAAGGTTTCCTTGCGATTCTGCTAGGTGGCGGTCCGCACATAAATGGTTGCACATCTCAGTTTTCTCCCCACCATTGCAGCTAATCTGGAGCCTCTCCAGTGCTCCTTAACCCAGGTAGAGCCAAAGGGGGGTCTGGAGACGAGGAGGCATCTGCAGAGCCCCAGATGTGCTTAGTTTTGGAGCACTAATGAGCACTCAGCCTGCAGTATGATTCATTTGGGGCTCATGAATATTAATGAGCCAGTCTGCTGCCTAGGGGTACAGTGTTTCAAAGGCAGGAAAGAGGGCATTAATTTAAAATATTACAGCCAAATGATAAAGCAAAGGGACTGCTATTGAGTTTTGGGGGGAAATTCCTTTAAAACATATTTGGTGCGGCTGCAATATATTTATAAACAGGGACTCTGTTGGACTGAGAATTTATCAGCCATGATGGTCACCTCTGCCCCCTGTTTCAGCCAATCTGAAGGCAAGATTATTCAAGAAGGCTCTTGGGATGGAACAGAGGACTTTTGGGAGAAATTCAGGGACTTTGCTTGGTGCCCATTCGAAGGACAAGCTTTCGAATTGAATATTAATTTGCCTTGATGGGCAAGTGTGGCAGTCAATAAGAGAGGGCTGTTTCAGAGCTAATAAAAGGGACTGTTTTTGCCCACCAAGGGGAGATCCTGTGAGAAGAGTGATCAGCCTGAGGGTGAGGGACTGCTGTGGGCTTGCTAGCTCAGCAGACCCATGGTTTGCCAAAAGGCCTTGCCTGGCCACAGTCTGGACAAGCTGCAGAGTGCCTAGAAAGATATCTAGTCCCTGGGAAGGAACTGGACTGTGAGAGAGTCTTCCAGGGTGAGGTTTGAACCTGAGCCTTTGTGAATTGCTTCAGAGCATCTGGGAGCTGCTGCAAAGATTTGGACCTTCTGCTGTAAAAGAAGGAATCCGCAGCTCGAGAGAGAGAGAGAGAGATTGTTGAGACTTGCTGCAAAAAGGAGTGGACTGTCCTGCCATGCAGAAAGAGCTGAGGAGTGCAGCAGTGTGAGAATCAATGACTGTATAGGTCACAACCTAAAGCCACAATGCTGCAGCTAGAAGGGAAGGTGTCCTGCAAAGTCACGTTTCCCCTCAGTGGGGTCAGAGCCTTAGAGACTGCTGCTACAAGCCTGAGTAACTGTGTATACTGGGAAAAGAGACTGAGCCAAGTTCCCAGCTCCTGTGTTATTGCAGAGGAGGAAAGTGTGTGCCAGCCAGTCGTCTTGGGAGACATCAGCCTGTTTTGTCCCCAAACTGAAGATGAGACCCTCGGCGAGGAGGACGTCGAGAGGCCTGCCAGGTGAAGACCTTCTATAAAGGCCCCTCGGTGGGGTGAAGATTGGAAAGGCCTGGCAGGTGAAGACCATCTTTATCGTCATCATTTCTTCGGTTATGTACGGCTGTGGCGTGACACCAACTCCTTCACCAGCATGGTACCGAAAAATAAGATACCTGCAACAACTCCCTGTGAATCTGTGGAACTGTAAGTACCCTGGGCTGTGGCTTTGGGGAAGTCTTTATAGCATTAGCTAGTCAGAGAAATAAGGAAGTTAAGATCTGGGCTGGACTGCGCCAAAGTAAAAAGTGTGCCCAGGCAAAAGTTTCAAGGTTTTGCATCTGTTTAAAGTTATTGGGCCCCAGCACAAGTTTCCCCAGTGTCTTCTGCATTGGCTGTGTGGTACCCACCCAAGGGACTCTAGACTTTTGGGCAGCTGCCAGTGGGAAGCTGGATGCACCCATAGGCGGGGGGGTTGGGATTGTGTGGGGTAAAAGTGTTGCTAAAGTTGTTATATTTCTCTCCCTTTCTCCCCTTCCCCAAAATAAATTACAAACTGGTACAGTGAATTATTGTAAAAAGTGGGAATTGTGCGGGGAAGGTACACTGGAGGCAGCTACTATATTTTCCTGGGGGGTGTTAAACAGCAATTTACCTACAGGTATACTCTATCACTACCCCAGGTGGAGGCACCATGCACACCTGTTGTTCCTGTACCATTTGCCTGCCAAAGAATCTAGGCCAACCCCTTCGAGGTGTGCCCAGGGAAGACCTAAGGGCCCCGGAAACCGCTAAGTTGAGTCCTAAAGGGGCTGTTACATTAAGGAATGCAGCAACTACTGGGCCATACCTCCAAGCAGTCAGTCCGCTGACCCCTTCTGCCAGATACCCTCCCTGGTATCCAGTCATACTGTTACCCAGCACTAGGCCTTACCTCAGACCCCAGTGCCATACACTTTACTTGCCTTAGGGGCGTACAGTGACTACTAGGCCTTATCTACCACAGCCCAGTGACCTCTTCTGCCAGCTACCAACCCAGGTATCCAATTACACAGTTACTGTATTTTATCTCTATACTCTAAATTATTAGGAAATCGGTCAAAAATACCAGTGGCATCAAACATATTGAATACTGGTACATTAAAAGTTGTAACAGAATCTCTCCCCCCACCCTTTGTCCTTTCAGGTTCAGTCCTTCACTTGACAAAAGTCTCTTTAAATCAGAAGGATTGAGGTAAACTCTCTATAAAACAGTGTCACTGTGGCTTTTATAATAGTCCCCAAACTGTATCAGTAAGGTTTGTACAATACCATACTCCTTTGAACTTGCCGAAGAAATTCTGTTGTTGAAGTTGTTGTAGCTTGGTGTTGTTGGAGGGACCTCTTTGAGTCAGCAGGTTGATGATGTTGTGAGGAGAAGCGATAATTTCACCAGATTTGCAGCTTTTCTTCTTCTTCTTCTTCTGTGAGGAGACCTTGGCATACAGAATCATCAGGCACTTGAAGCAACAGGCTTTCTATTCTTTAGCCCTGTTCTCACTTACTAACCTGTCAGCCTTTACACTGGGATTCAGGTGATCCTCTAATCCTGTACTTGTAATTAAATTAATCTGTCTCTGTCAGGCTCTTTCACTGCATTAGGCCTCTTCAGACAGGACACCTCTTGGCTTGGGCACCTTCCTTCTCGATCACGCTCCCTAATCAGACTAATTACACACTGGGTGTGCAGCTTCTTTCATAGACAAAACTCATAAGCATATTTAAAGGATACCTAAACAACATTTTGACAACAAACTATTCAAAAATCTGAATCAGTAAGTGACTAAAGGAAAGGCTGCTGTATTCATTAATGCTAAAACTACATTTACATAATCGACCTACATGTTGTTCCAGAGCATTAGAAAATTGTAAAATCAGCCTTCCAATTTCAAAAAAACTGTCTTACCTGCTTCCTAAAATGGCCGGCAAATGTGTTATGTGATGACATAGTTTGAGCCAAAGTCAGTGAGATATATGGCTCTCTATCTATTTATTTATTTATTTAATAACCGGGTAGGTGTGCTAGGCACGAAAGTGACTATTTTCAGGCACGACCCGGGAGGTCAACAACATAGAGAGATAAGTTACATAGAATACAGTGTTAGGAGATGTGCAATATAGTGCAAACTAGTTCTTTTTTCTCTTTGTATAGAATTGTTTCACCTAAATGGTCAAAACCATGTGCATTATTTTGTATAATGCACATGTCAGGCTATGGTTCTGTTCATTTTGTTTACTTTAACATGCTGAAAATGTGTTTTAATCCAACCGACTTTCTCTGTGGCAAACCACAGTGCAGTACACATCTTGAATAACCCAGTGGTTATGGTGGATCCAGAATGCTACAGTGGGGGTGCTGGGGTTGTGTGCATGCTTAATATGCACTTTTTAACATTTTTATTAAACCTTTATATTTTCTGCTATTATTCTTTTCTAGTATGTTTTTGACAGAACCTACAAATGTAATCCATAGTTTGAATGTAAATATTTGTACAATCAATAAATCAGACTTTTTCAACAAAGTGAAATGCAACAGTGAGCAAGTAGGTTACTATATGGGGGGGGGGTGCAGCCACACCCTTCACCACCCCCCTAGAGCCACCACTTTTTTGTAGTAAAGTTCCTGGGCAGTCTAATGTTAGAGTTCATACTTTCTCAAAACTCAAATATATGCTTGTCTTGTCTTCTTTTTCCATGGGAAATAATAATAAGAATTAGCATTTATGTAGTGGTTTTCATATATATTGTATCCCAAAGTGCTTTACAAGCAATACTAGACTGGTAGTGAAGTAACTGAATGTGTAGTGGCAGCCATTTCATACATTAATATCTACACACAGCCTTGGACAATTGCATGAACTGGTTTTATGGGAAGGGGAATGTTGGCCAGGACAACAGGGTCAGGTAGTGATCAAGGTGCTGGCAGCCCAGCGTCTTATTTCTCACAGTAATCTGCTCATATTTCTCTTCTTCGGTCTTCCCTTTCCCTGAATATAGCAGTACCTTGCAAGAGTGGTCTTCTCAGTCCCCCTCTGGTATTCAGTCTTCACTATTCCTCCTCATACCAAAAACTGGTGAGCTCATCACCCTTCTGCATCATGAATGCAAGTAGTACAGTCCCCGTTTTATTTTGACACATCAAATATAAACATGTCTTTCCAGTGAGTCAGGCTCATAGCAGCAGGGAACAAGGGGAATGATGGGCTTTCCTAACCTTAAAAGATCTAGACTACCTTTGATTAGGCACTATTAAATGATGGGTGTGCACATCATTATGCACGTCATATAATAGTGCCTAATCATAGGTGGCTTAGATCTTATATGGGTAGGAATGCCTGTTTTATCACTTGTGCCATGCTGCTATCAGCCTGGCTTACGAGATGATCGTGTTTATTATTAATATGTAAATATAATACGGGAGACTGTACTAAACACATTCATGATGCGGAAGGGTAGTGAATTCACCAGTTTTAGGTGTGGGGAGCAGATGAGAAGAATGAATGCCAGAGAGGGACTGAAGAGGCCATTTCAGCAGGGTACAGCTATATTCAGGTTAGCTGATGACATGAAGGAGGACGCTGAGCAGATCACTGTGAGATCTGAAATGTGGGTCTGCCAGCATCATGATCACTACCTGACTGTGGATGAGAGTAGCCAGCGATGACAAATACTCAGAGAGGCAGGGCTACACCTAAACTGTTACTTGAATTCAGTGTAGGCAGATTACCCTCGGGTGGGGGAGGTGGGTGTTGATGTTTGTTAGGACAGTATTGAGGGAGTTGTGTATAGCTCATTCAAGATTTGGAAGGGTGGTAGCCAGCCAGCTCACATTATGGAGTAGAGCACAGAAAAGTACTGGAAAAGAATTGCTAAGAACTGTCCTGTGGGGTTCTACAGATCACAGGTAAAGGAGCAGACTGACACTGGAAGTCAGGTGGATTCACTCAGGGTATTAGTATGCCTGTCCTGCTAATAATATTGTTATCCATTGTAAGTGCAACCCTTATGAGGGCATGAACAGCATTTTTCTGGTGGGTCATGATGCTTATTGCTTGGCCCTCCAGGAAGACCTAGTTGTTGGTTAATGAGGTGGGAAAAAAACACAACAGGGAACTGTACATACTACCTTCACTGTGCAGAAGGGTGGTGATCCATTCACCGTTTACTGTGGGAGCAGCAGTCAAACACTGAGAATGTGGACTGGAGAGTGATTTGGGAGGCATTTTTTAACAGTGCCAGCTGCCGATGCATATCAGAATAGGTGTGCACAACTCTCTGAGGTACAAGATTACAATCTGAGGTGTGAAAATTCTCTTCATGAGACCGCAGGCTCATATGCAGCCCGAGGCAGTACTAAGGACAGGGTACGGATGGTGGGGTGTTCAACAGAAGGCAGGCTAGGTGCAGGGGGTTCACATGGAAAAAGAAAGCCTTATTTGTGGACTAACAAGAGAGCATGAACTTTGGAACTGAACAAGACCGGTACTTTGCTGTGTGACCCTGAGCAAGTCATTAAACTTCCTTATGCTCCCAGGCCACACCTGTAAACAAGCTTTCGGCTCAGTGTGTCTCTCCTGGTTAACAAAAAGCCAAATTCAGTGCATCATATAGCCACTAGATCATCAGGTATTTCAAGTGTTGTACTGGAATGCAGTTTGCCAAAGAAAAAGTCAGCTGGATTGCAAAACATTTTCCAAAAGTTAAAGTAAACAAAATCATAGCCTAACATGTGTACTGATCAAAATAATCCACGAGTTAATACATGGTGTTGATCATTCTGGTACAACAATTCAAAATAAGGAGGGAAAGAAGAACTAGTTAGCACTATAGAAATATATGTGGATCACTGTCTCTGGCTCAGATGATGTCATCATGACTCATCACTTAACACACTTGGCAGACATCTTAGGGAGAAACCAAGGCTGTTTTTTGAAAGTGAAAGACTGAGGTTTACATTTTTCAAAAGCTATGAAACTGCATTTATGTTATTTACATAAATGCAGTAGCATAAATGTAAACCGCAGTCTTTACTTTACCTTGCTATGAAGCCAGATTTTGGAGTTTGCAGTTTTAAAAAAACTGCTTGTTTAGGTACCCTTTAAATTTGTGGTCACTGAGTGGACACTAGCCTGTCCAGAGGTTCAGCACCAATCAAAATCCTTTCTGCAGTAGCATAAGCCACAGTGGAATTCTCAGATTTGAAGCGCAACTGTTTCTCTCAACATTCTAAGTCGTCCCCTTTTTTTTATATAACTTTGAGCTGATTTTAAAATACATTTCTTTTGTCATACAAAATAAGCACTTTCCCAAGGTTTAAGCAGGTTTTCATTATACTGATTAGAAAGCTATCTTCCTAATCTCTATGCTGAATTTTTTTTGTACAGAATAGCCCCTTGGAAAGCATAGTTGCTAAGACGTAACATTCTTTTATCATTTAACTGCATAAATAATCACTTTAAAACATTTTTCTGTTCATTTTCCAGTCAAAACAGTAGTTTTCCCTTTAATTGAACTGACTACAGCAGTTTTTTAATTCTTGAATTACATATTCGTTTTCCCACACTAAGCTCCACCTCTAGTGTAACTACCTGCATGGATTTGCTTCACCAAGGACCCACTCTCCCTTCTAAGGTTAGCGACTCCTATATTTCTTACTTTAACCACTCAAAACTATTTTTCCAGTGTGTAGGACACTGTTCTTTATGGCCTTGTACACACTATACTTTTTAAAACGTTTTAAGTGGTTTAAACATTTTAAAAAGTCTATACAGGGTTTGCGTCCGCACCTAACATGGTTTGAAACCATGTTTAAAAACTGTGCTCAAACCCTGCAAGGGACCTAGGCTTAAAACCAGTTTTAAACATGGTTTCAAACCAGAAACGTTTTACCTTGTGGTGCGGACGGGCGGACACATGCAGTTGAACGAAAACTGTGCTATAGTGCAGCCACAGAACCGTTCTCAAAAACGTTACTGGACCTGTCATGTGGATGTGACTTCACCAGATTACAACACGGTTACTACCAGTGCGGATGGGCTACCATGGTGAGTTTGAAACCGCTTTGTAGAACAGTTTCAAAATCGTTACTGTAGTGTGTACATAACCTATGTGTCTGCCAAGTTTGGTGCATTTCTGTGAAAAATGGCTAGGCAACACGATCTGTAATGTGGCAAATGTATTGAGACTGAAATAGCTTTACTTTGACAGAGCCTTCCTTCCTTTAACATGCTCCATTTTAGCTTGTGTGCATTTCTTATTTCTAATGCGAGCCCAGGACTCCCCTAGCCCCCACATGGCTTATATTTTATTTATTTATTATAATTTCGTGTGCTTTTTCTGTATGTGGAGCCGTGAGTTCCCATGCTTAAAATTGCACCTCCAGTGAACAAAATGGCTCGGTTTCACATGTGGGACTTTTCTAGAGCCTCCTTTAGACTGTGCCCTCTTTAATTATATTTTATTTACTGAGAGCCAGTTGCTACAACCAGTTTTCCTGGCGCTTATCGCCTGCCAGCTACATTGTAAAGGGAATTTGATATGGTTGTTCCTGCCTCGAGAGGAGTACACAGTGCGTCTTCCACTCGGTGATTTGTGAAGCAGGAGCAGTGTTCTAGGCCAGAAGCCTAACTTCAGACTGGCTGCAGAGTGAGGCGGCCGTCCTCAAGCAAGACCATAGGATTCATTCACTGAGCGCCAGTGCGCTTTTGCTGTTGGACCGACGCTCAGTCACTCACACTCCCTCTCACTCAGTTTTTGGCACTATGAGCTGCCAATCTGCATCACGTTATTTATTTACATCAAGAAGCCTCTTTACCACAGGAACGATTCTTTTGATTAATAAAAAAAAAATTAAAAAAAAATTAGGCAATCACAGGCAACCCAGGCAGACCAAATTATTACTGGACTATCAGCACTTGTGTCAACAATCAGGGCGATCAGTTACTTGCCCACTGGCCACTTATACTGTACTACCATTACTATTTTTAAATATATATACTGTTTCTTTTTATAAAAAATGTTGCCAATCACAATAATTATAGGCTAAACTGCATGCGTGTGAGGCAAGCCAGGGCCAGGAGTCCTTTGCAACTCCCCCCCCCCACGCCGCATCCCACTATTTTCAACTAATAATATGCTCATACTGTTCCTAAAGCTAATCCTACTTAAAACTACTAATTATTTATGTGGTACAATTATGGATTCTAAATCTAGGTTTTTTTATCACTGCAGGGGCCACCCTACATCTACTTGGCAGCTCATACCTACTCTGGGTCTCGAACCTGCGTCCTAGTCTCATTATTTTTGAAATGCACTAAAACTACTTATCTAACCCTATTCTGTGGGTGGAACAGTCTCTCTAGGCTGTTACATTGGGACCGCCAAGCTGTAAACCTTGAGACTCTGCTGATCTGGGTTTGAAACCCACAACTGCCTGTTGAATACTGCATGTCTTTGAGTAAGTCCCTGAGCTCCCGAGACACACATAGAAACATAGACTTTGACGGCAGATAAGGACCACTTGGCCCACCCAGTCTGCCCATTTCCCTACCTACTGGATAAGCTGCAGATTCTAGTTAACCAACAGCCTACTTCCTGCCACCCCCACTACACTTGCCTTGTGTCTGTCCCATGCATGTTTGAATTCCCCCACTGTTTTAGCCCAACAACCTCCCCAGGAAGGCAGTTCCACGCATCCACCACTCTCTCCATGAAAAAGATTTCCTCACATTACCCCTGAGCTGTCCCCTCTCTATCTTTAAACTGTTTCCCCTTGTTCTTACACATCTCTTTTTCTGAAAGATGCTACCCTCCTGGACTTTGTTGATTCCCTTGAGGTACTTGAACGTTTCTATCATGTCCCCCCGTCCCTCCTTTCATCAAGTGTATACATATTAAGCTCTCACAGTCTCTCTTCATATGATTTCTGATGCAGAGCCTGCACCATTTTAGTTGCCCTCCTCTGGACTGCTTCCATCCTGTCTATGTCCTTGCATAGATGAGGTCTCCAAAACTGCACACAGTACTCCAGATGGGGTCTCACCAATTGTCTGTACAGAGGGATAACCACTTCCCTTTTTCTACTTGTGATGCCCCTTCGTATGCATCCCAGTATCCCCCTGGTTCTCCTTACTGACTTCTCACATTGCTTACCCACCTTTAGATCATCTGATAAGACTACCCCCAAGTCCCGTTCCATTTTTATTGTTGTTAGTACCTCCTCTGCTGTAGTGGAAGTGGAAGTGGAAATGGGCTTCGGCCCACTTTGTCTTACCCAGCCAAAACTTCCTAAAATAAAGAATAAATAAAGGGAGATTCAAAGAGCAGAGAAGCCAGGAGCTTAAGTGACCTACTCAAGGTTTTACACACACACACACAGTAAGTGGTAGTTGTGGGACTCAAACATACATCTGTAGATTCACAGTTCTGCGATAATAAGTAGGCCAAACTGCCTCCCAGGACAAGTAGGGTAGCACAGAGATGGAACCCAAGGTCTTCAGCCGATTGCAGGTGCACAGGTCTTTTACAGATTACAATTGGCTCAGTCTTTATTGGAGTGTTTGTTTTTTTCTACCTGCTACTTCTCTCAGCCTCCTATTCTAGGGGCAGTAAGCCTGCATCACTTCCTAGCGGTCTTAAAGGGCATCTGACCTCCCTAATGCAGAACTGCCAGCCAAAATACACTACAGCAGGAAAGCTCCACTGACTGGCACTAGAGGGGTGTCCGTGCCCTCTGGGTCTTGCACAAGTTTGCCCATTAAGCAGGGAGGGGGCAGGGATAACCCTGGACAGAGGTGTCTGGTGCCATCATACTTGTAAACAGGTGGTATAGCGTATTAGTTAAGAGCACTGAGCTGTACACCTAGAGAACTGGGTTTGAATCCCACAGCCACCACTTGCATACTCTGTGACTCTGAGCAGGTCACTTAATGGCCCTGTGCTCCTAGGATGCACCTGGAAACAAGTCTCAGCAAAGTGTTAATTTTCATTGTTTGTTTTTTCTGTGGTATGCTTGCAGATCCTTGCACGTGTGCCAGAAACACACTCTTTGTATTTTTCTGTATCTCCATGTTTTCCTTTCCTGTATATTTAATTATAATTTTCTCCGGTTCATTTGCTGTTTTCCTGTGTAAGCAATACAAGTCATAGTAGCATTGAATCTGTCAGTAGAAAAAGGTCCGTTGTCCCATAGTGTCTGTCCATCTCTACCTTTTTTTTTTTTTTTTTTGTTCGGTCTCCTTGTCCTCGGACCCTGCCCCGCCCCCATGCCCAGGTTGCCCCCTGGGTGGCTGCCGAGACCCCCATGGACATCTTTGACAAGTCCCGGCTTACCCCAGGTCGGGGCCACAGTAGCGTGATCCCCCGGCTGACATCTAGGCAGTGGATGGCGGGGAGAGCAGGTCGTCATGACATGGGCCGGCTTTTTTTTTTTTTTGGGGGGGGGGAGAATGCTTGCTCCCGCATCTGCCCCGCTATCTAACAAGATGGCGCCGGTCACAGCGGTACCACCAGCCTCTGCCAGGGGTCCGTAAAGCACCGGACACTCATCCCCCTCCCTTCCCCCAGAGATGGAGAGCAGTCCCCAGGATGCTTGATCCTTCTTCTCCGGCCGGTCCTCCAACACACTGGTTCTTTCCCAGACCTGGGTCATCAGAAAATGGAAATCCAACCGCTGCACTGGTGGGCCAACTTGTCCATCCCTACCTAACTAATGTTGAGTGAGGGAACCTAGAGGCTCTTCATTGTCCCTCCCTCCCTTAATGTTGTAGTCTTTATCAAGGCCTTGTTTATGTTTTACCCTGGTTTGAATCCCCCACACTGATTTTGCACAGTCCAGTTCCTCTGGCTGCCTATTCCACCCTCCACTACCCTCCCCATGAAAAGTACTTTCTGGTATCTTTGTTGCCCCCTGTTTCATGGATGGCCCCTGATGTTTGTGTTCTCATGTTGTAGTTGTAGTAAAATCTTTCTTTTGACGGACAGAGATGTCAGGCCACCATGGTCCTATTTTCAAAGTTGTGTGCTGAGGTATAGAGCATTAGTTACAGTACTGACAGTTTCAGTGTAAACAGGCAAGATGTGTTACACATGTTATAGCACTTAGCCTGCACCTCACATTAGTTAAAACAGTTTACAGTGGCAATATAAAACAGTATTTACATTGCGTCTTTCAGGCAGGTAATGATGCGGTTAGCCTGGAGGGGCTTTGCCCCTGATGGTAGTGCAGCACACTAGTTAGTCTGAACAAATCTCAGCTATCCACTTTATTCACCCTGTGGAGGTTTTTGTATGTATCAGTCATGTCCACATTCTCTTTTTCTCACCTCAGGCGTGTACGTGTTCAGATCTGCCAACCTCTCCTCATTCATCCTTTCCTGTTTTCCATGGAGCATTTTCATTACCTTCCTCTGCACTTCCTCCACTCTGTCGCTATCATTTAGATGCAAACCCCAGAACTGCACATAGTACTTCAGGTGAGGATGAACCAGTGACCTATACAGTGATAGCAACACCTCCTTTCTTCTTCTGACAGTTCACCCCCATGTATCCCAGCATCCTCTTTTCCCTACTCACCACCATATTGCATTGAGCTGATGCCTTCAGATTGTCTGAACTTATTACACCTAAAGTCCTTTTTCTCTGTAGTGCTTTCCACTACTGCACAAATGTTCTGTATTCAGTGGTAGGATTGTTTGCCTGCTTGTGCATCACCTTGCACTTCTTGGTGTTAAATTTTAACTGTCATACTTTGTTTTGACCAACTTTCCAATTTACCCTGGTCCACTTTTTTAATTTTGACGTCTTCTTCACTATTCACATGGCCACAGATTTTAGTGTCTTCTGTGAAAAGACATATCTTGCCCTGAATCTTTACCTCTGTGTCGCAGCAGATAAAGATTTTGTGCCCCTCTTTCAGCATTAGCCATGGTGTGGCTTTCTCTTAAAGCCGACATCATGGTGCCCAACCCCATGTCGGTAATACAACCCCCCCCCCAAGGCACCACTAAGGGACACTGGGGAAGCCTCCACCTGTGTCCCAGTTATTTCCTCCCACCCATTTGCCTATCTGGGACACTGGGAGCCCACTCCCAGTGTCTCCATATCTGTACCCCCCAATAGTCAGTGTACCTGTAATAAAAAGAAAATGGTCCCCATTGTTGTTTTTTGTTTTGTTTTTTACCTGGAAAAAAATGGTCCTCTGTCGCTTCTCCCCATCCCGACTCCTCCCTCTGCACACACCCCACCTCATATTTACCTCCAGAGGTTGGCGGGTGTCATCTTCTGTGGAGCGGGACACATCTGCACTCTTCAAAGCCAAACAGCGAACTGAAAAATCAAGGTAAGTGCCGTATAATGGCAGTCAGTGGCATTTTGAACTTGTGTTGCTATCTCTGCCATTTTTTTTTTTTAATTTTTACACCAAATTTTCAAAATATCCTTTTTGGGACACCTCCTCATGTACACTATCTCTTCCATCTCATTAATCAGTCCCGAAAGATGATTTCGCGGTCACTGTGCAGAATCACTTTTCGGGACCGGTTAACGAAACAACAGTGCCCATGTTCATGAGGTGGGGTCTCAAAAAGCCCATGTTGAAAATCTGGTGCAAAAATACCAAAAAAGTCAGAGTTACGTGCAGTCATTGAAATTTTGGTACGCACGCACGTAACTTTTGGCAATTTTTAATATTCTCACTCCAAATTTTCAATATAACCATTTTGTCACACCACCTTATGAACAGTACAGCTGTCATTTCTCACATCCTGCCCAAAATATGTTTAAGTAGTGGCACAGAATGGTGCGGTTGCTGCATGAAATCACCTTTCGGGACCCAGTAACGAAATGACAGTGCCAGTGTTCATGAGCTGGGGTCCCAGAAAGGCCATGTTGAAAATATGGTGCAAAAATACCTAAAAATGGCCGCGGTATGAGCATGCCTTGCACAGTTTCTAAGCAGGCGCATAACTTTGCCAATTTTTAATATTTTCACTCCAAATTTTCAAAATACACATTTTATCACACCACCTCATGAACAGTATGGCTGTCATTTCTCAAATCATGCCTGAAATGTCATTTTGCACCTCTGGTGCAGAATTGCACAGTCACTGTGCGAAATCGCCTCTCAGCACTGATTAAGAAAACAGTGCCAGCGTTGATGGGGTGATATACCAAAAAGCCCATGTTGAAAATTTGGTGGAAAATTCCTCAAAATGGACATGTTATGAAGTTTCGTTGACATTTTCCTACCCACACACACACACACACATAACTTTGTGCTGTCCCTCCCCGAGCTCTCCGTTCCCCATCCTGGCATCCAGTTAAACCCTCCCTCTCCCTCCCTCTGCATGCTGTCTGCCCCACACCCTCTGTCCTGGCATTTAATTAAACCTTCCCACTCCTTCCCTTCCTCTGCATGCTGTCCACCCTGCACCTTCTGTTCCCTGTCCCGGTATCCAGTTAAATCCTCCTGCTCCCTCCCTCTGCGTACTGTCCATCCCACATCATCCATTCCCCATCTCGGCATCTAGTTACACCCTTCCGCAACCTCCCTCTGCATGCTGTCCTCCCTGCACCCTCTCACTGACTGACTGACTGTAGCAGCGTCTTCAACACAGCCACCTCACCCTCAGCCTGTACTCCCGAGTCCCAAAAATTACTCTCGATTCGTGGCTTCTATCTCTAGAAAAACATCAAATTGTTTAACAAGCAACCAACATTCAGCATTGACAAACGCGTGTTTTATTTGAAATAAATGAGTGCTTACTTTAAGACTCATTTCCAGGTTTTCATCCATATGCCCAACTTCTGTTGCAATCGGAGGCTCTTGTTAGTGAGAAATGACTTTGATTTATAGGACACTAAAGAGAGGTAGGAACGGTAGCACCCTGCTGATGTCTGTGGAAAACTCTCTACGGTTTTCAAAACTCGGATGTCAGAAAATATCTATGTGGCAGGGTGCCACGCTGAGCAGTGGAATGGATCGTGCTGTCAGCGAAACCAAAATATGATCGCTTCCCTTCTCTTCCTGTAGGATCCATACTGAGAATTCCATCAGTAGTCATGCTGGCTTACCGTCAGGTAAGACTTCCATTATGATTAATTTGCACAGATGATTTGTATGCTAATTTAGTTCTCTGTAAGCAGTGTTTTGCCATTTTGTCTGTACTGCACTCAACATATTATGTCATCATCATTGTAACCGCATCACCAGACTGGCCATATTTTGTTTGGAGTTGTGCTTCTCCCCTTCCCCTTTCGTCGCACCTGGAAACGTGCCTCAGCTCAGTGTGCCTCTCCTAGTTACCAGTTTTAAATAAATAAAATTATTACGTCAGACCACAACTGATGCTCTTTAAAGAGGATTGTTCATTAATGCAATCCCACACACGTGCGTGTGTGTGTGTGTGTGTGTGTGTGTGTGTGTGTGTGTGTAGTGCCAAATGCATTTCTTTACTTGCTTCCTTCCATTTTATTTCCTGTACATCTGATCCCACATTCCTGCCTTTAAGGAAAGACCCATCCCGGACCTCAAGGCAGTGGTCCCAGCTTCAAGGTATGTAAACCATGTTCACCAGTCCCATAAAAGAAAAACAAACTACAGTAGTAGTAGCAGCAAATATGCCACGTACCTACATCTCCTTTTGCAACAGAATTAGCTCAAGATACAAATAATATTCAAATATCAGTTTTGTTAAAGATCATTTTTATTCCAAAGTTTAAAAAACCTCCAAACATGATCACCAGCAGTCTATTTAGGCTCAGAGCATTATATGCAAAGAAATGCACATTCTGCCAGTTAATACTGTAATTTTTAATTTTATTTATTTCTCAGAATTAAAATACCTTTGAGTGAGAGACTGGTTTACAAAGGTTCCTCGTCAGAGTGTACACATTACAGGCTTGAAGGCAAAAAGATACAAATACTTCATTAGGAAACAAATAGTGCTTGGAACACTAATTGTAGGAACATCCATGGGGAATTTAGAGAGACAGACACAGTACAGAGTAAAAACTTGGTACAGTAGAATACAATATCATCGGCAGTAAAGTGAGGATCAAAATACAATACAGAGTGAAATGCTAGATACCAGGGCTAATACAGAAATGTGCCCAATGGAGGAGAGAACAAATACAGGAGGAGCTAATGCCCATCAGAAAATACAACCATCTAATACAAAAAATATCAGGTAACAGTCTAAGTAGACATAGTCATCAGAGACCATGCAGGAGCAAACACCAGGGAGGGAGGGAGGGAGGACTGGGAAGGCAGGTAAGGATTAAGTGTAGTCACAGGAGTTTCCCGCTAGGAGGTGATGTAGGGCCCTAACTTTAGTTTAGCAGAGACAACAGTAGGCAGGCTATTTAGTCAAACTGGGGCCCTGTATATAAATGCCTGCTGGCCTTGAGATGTCCTATTGAGCGGAACATTGAAGGAGACTTTAGAGGAACTCCTTGTGTTCCTGGGAGTAGCTGCAGGTGTGAGGAGCGACAACGAAGAAGGTGGAGTGAGGTCAAGGATGATCTTCTTAGTTAGTAAACAGGACTGGTAAGCTGTCCTGCCCTGAAGGTTTAGCCAGTCAGTACATAAATAGAGGTCACATGCATGTGTGAGTCTATGGGCTCCGGTTACTAGGCGACGCACTTTGTTGAGAGCAATCTTTATTCTATTGAGGATAGTATCTGTAGCAGAGCCACAGATAACTATTTCATAATCAATGATTGAAAGGATAGAACTAGTTAGGCAGCACCTATGCCTATAGAGCAGGGGTTCTCAAATGGTGAGGCCAGCCTCCCTGGGGAGGCCCCAACCTGTTCCAGGGGAGGCTCAAGCAAGTCTGAAAAAGTACTATATTTAAATTTTTAGTTTTCTCTATTTTGTGTGAAGAGATGAAGCAAACTGAAAGAGGATAATAGTAGGTGAATTTTATGTATTTATTTACTAACAGGCCACAAGGGAAGCTGAATGAGCCAAGGCACATTTCAGGTGTACTGGGGAAGGTAGGGGAGTGAATACATTTCAAAAGGTAACTTGCCAAACAATCAAGAAATACACAATGAACAATAGTGCAAACAAATATGAACAATAAACTAATAATGAGTGGTGGTAATTGATCAATTTTGTAGACTGATGGCAGAACAGCCCAATCTGAGGGTTAAGTATAAAAGTGCTAAAAGCAATAGCAGGAAGGAGCAAAGTAATCCCAGAGGTTGCTTAGGAGCAGAGAAGGAGGGAAGAGGCAAAGTATGTAGGAAGGTTATTTCATATAGAGAGGAAACAGAAAAGTAGTCTGACCCCATGAAGGTACTGCAACAAGGAGTAACAATGGTTCAAGAATGAAAATAGCAGAGCAAGTAGGTGGCTGTGTGCTGGGTTACAATAAGCTGAATAATAGCATTTGTTTATTTTATTTATTTGTTATTCAGATAACGTCTTTGAGCACAGGAGTTCTTTTTCAAAGGTTCCACATCAGTATAAGACAAAGAACTGAATGTGAGCTAAGTACTCAGAGGGGTTTCAATTTATTCATGGTGTACTGTGCAAAGTACAGTATGTTAGTTTCCTTTGGGGAGTCCCAAGATCATTTCAGTTTTTGGGGAGGCTCAAAATCTTTTCCATGGATTTGGGGAGGCTCACTGTGACAAAGTCTGAGAACTGTTGCTATAGAGCAACTAATCCTTATATTCACCACTTTGCAGACTTGGTTTACTTGCTCACAAAATGATAGAGAGCTATTGAGGGCAACTCCAAGGCATTTGAAGCTGCCGTCTTGTTCCAGCGGCTGGTGGTAATGCTTGTTGAGTATGCAGAGGTTCATCCCATAGTGCTTGTTATGGGTGCTAGCAAATACCATAACATTGGTCTTTTTATAGTTAATTTTAAGTTTTGTGATCTGAGAACCAGGATTCAACTTCCGTAAAGCATCTTTGAAGGGCATGCTCAAGGGGAAGGGGGTCTGAGTGACTTGAGTAGATAACAGTATCATCTGCGTAAAGAAGCAGGTTGCTGGAGCAAACTAGAGGGAGAGAGTTGAGGAAAAGACTGAAAAGGAATGAACCAAGAATTGATCCTTGAGGGACTCCTGAGCGGATGAGATGGCTGGTGTTTGCCCGCCTAGATAGTTAAAGAACCAGGCGGTGGCTTCATGTGAGATATTGATGGCAGGGAGGGCATCTACTAGGAGGGTGTGGTTGACCATGTCAAATGCTTTTGTAAGGTCTATGTACACAGACCCTACTAAGTGACCATGATCAGGGGCTTTGTGAGTGTAGTTTGTAAATTCAAGGAGGGCAGAGGTAGAACTATGACCCTTCCTGAAACCATGTTGCTGGTGGCATTGGAGGTTGTACATTGAGAGATAGCCAGATAATTGATCAGAGATAATCTTTTCAAGGGCTTTAGATAGAGGGGGAGGATTGAGATAGGGCGGTAATTGCTGCACAAGGCTCTATCACCACTGTTGTGGACTGATGTTACCACCACAGCCTTCCATTGGTGGGGGAATTGACCGAGGTAGAGGGACTGGTTTAACAATTTGATGAGGAGGAGTAAGATTGTATCAAGGACTAGGTCAGGAGTTTCAAGTCCAGAGTGTCACTGCTGTGTCTGGACTTACCCAGGACACGCTGCAGATACGTTTTGGCTTCCTTAGGAGAGACTATCCTGAAGCAGGAAGGGGGTGTTGCCTGGCCCCTGAGTGTGTGTGGGGAGCTGTAGGTAGATTGGATGTTAGAGAAAAAGTCAGAAGGGAGGACACCACTGAAGTCTGAGAAGGCGGCATTGAAGGTGTCAGCAATGAGCTAATGGTCTTGTGTGGTGGAATCATCAGTGTTTAGCATGGAAGGGGGAGAAGTATTGGGCTTACCAGTGAGGTCTTTTGTGTTGTCCCAAAACATTCTTCCATTCCCCCAGGAGGCGGAGAGAGACTTCCTGAAAGTGGGCACTTTTAGCTAGGTGAATCTCATAGGTGCAGGTGTTTCTTGCCATCTTGTATCTCTGCCAGTCTGCAGCGTTACCAGTGGCACAGGCTTTTTGCCAGAGGTTGTCCCTAGAGGCCATGGATTTAAAAAGGGAAGGGGTGATGCAAGGATGGGATTTGCCTTTAGTAGACCGTTTGTTATAGGGGGCAAAGATGTCACAAGCTATGTTAAAAGTAGAGATAAAGTGAGTTGAACCTAGATCAATGTTAGTGGCAGAGTCAATCAGGGGTCAGTCACTTTTGGAGAGGTAGCCCTGGAATCGCTTTAGCATATCTTTTTTGAGGGTCTGGTGGTATGATGGTTTGGCAGGGAGTTTGGGGGAATAGCTTGGCCAATGACAAATGATTGCAGAGTGATCACTAAGCGAGTCAGGTAGGATCACTACACTAGTGAACCTCTCAGGATGGTTAATGAGTATAAAATCAATAAGGGTACTATTCCCAGTTTTGTAGTTGATTCCAGTTGGTGAGGAAACTAATTTGGAAGAGGTCCAAGGCTGTAACTGCATCCTGGAGTGGGGCTGACTCAGGGGCCAGCCAGTTAACATTCAAGTCGCCTAATAACACAACCTCAGATCTGTTTGGCAGGTTAGAGACCCAATTGAGGATAGCACTGAAGCCTTGTGAAGCATTCCGGGGAGGAATATAGACTAAGAGGGCTATGAGCGATTTACCCATGTGTCCAGTTGCAGTTTTGAATGCCCATACCTGAGCATCATGCCCAGTTACAATATGTGGGAGGACCAGGCCATGCAGTCTGTTGATTAGATAAATGGTACACCCCAACCCCTTTTCCCCATTCTGTCATCCCTGAATAGTGTGTAGCCATCCAGAGTAACGGCAGAATCGAGGACTTTGGAGGAGAGCCAGGTCTTGACCACATCAAGGACATCAGGGTGGTGGTGCTGCTGCATGACCCAGACCTTAAGGAGGACGAGCTTAGGTACAAGGCTATGAATATTAACTGAGGCGAGCCTGAGGCCACCCAAGTTTTGGGATGTGGGAAGGGTCATGAACCCTGGCCTGGGTTCGGGTGGACATTGCCAGACAGCAGGAGTAGGAGTAGGCGGTACCTTATTCCTAGGAATCTAAGAAGCTTAAGACTAGCTGAGGGGATGGGAGGGCTTGTGGCTGTATGTGGGAAGTGGCAGGGAGGGGATGTGAGTCGCTATAAGTGGAGAGAGCTAGTTAATCTGGTAGCCAGAGTAGATAGGTGGGTTCAGGAAGGTGTGGGAGGTGAGGGGTAATACTGTCAGTACCAGTAAACAGCTCTGGTGTGGCAACAAGGGGCTGGAGGTGGATGGGTTTGGGGTTTGGGTTAGGGAAAGTTAGGTAGGCCAGTGTTAGGAGTAGCATGGGCAGGACACAGCTTGTGAAAGGTCCCATTTTGGGAGAGAAACTGATGTTGGGATAGGCAGGGAGGTAAGACGGTTAATAGTGGTGCAATAAGTAATGAACAAGTGGAATTAGGAAGACTGTCAGTGACAAGGGGGCAGGTGAGAAAGAGCAAGAGGTATTAGGATGACAACTGGCCAGGTAGAAGTGAGGCAGATACGATAACGAAGTGGTAGTGCAATCTACTTCAGAGCAGGAGGTCAGAGGTTTAAGTCTGGGGAGAAGAGTAGAAAGATAGGGAACAGGTCAGAGATAGGGGAGAGAGAGAGGGGGGGGTGGGAGACCAAGGGGAAAGGCTAGGGAAGGCAGAGAGTGAGAGCAGACAAGCAGTAGGTGAAGTGGGACAGAGATATACTCAAGTCTGATCCCTACTGGTGGCAGATTATAATCTGCTAATGGAAAACTAGGGATTTAGTTGCAGGAACAACACAAGTTACCTGACCGGTCACATGACTATAGCTCTCTGTAAAGCTAGGGACAGCCCAGGGTGGCTGGCTGGAGGGTAGGCCGGGCAGTCGATGTATAGTGTCGAAGGGCTAACACCACTCTCGTACTGCAGCTTGCTGTGGGGAAGGTGCTGCCATACTTTCCAGGCCCCATACCTTGCTTCTTGCTCTGGTCTGACTCCTGACTGACCTGTGCTCGGGTCTGCAAGAGGAGCAAGTGGGGGGTGGTTTTGATCGGAACCTAAAGTACTAAAAAGGACAAAGAAATTAACATAGGGCGGGAAACAGAACACAAAGGGGATGGAGGGCAGTACCAATACGCATGTGCCAGGAAAAGAATAGCAGCCAGATCAGAGACTCGGAACGAGTACAGGTAACAAGCCCAAAATTGATTCGGATTATTCTCCGTACAGCACAAACCCCAACTATATAACATTTCTTAAGGTTACAGCCACAATCAACTACACAGCAGTAAAGTTCACTGTTGCAAAAAACTATCTGAAACACTCTGCCGACAATAATTAATTAAAGTAGATACAAGAAACAAGCTAAGTCGGCAGAGTGGAACACTGGTACAATTAATTTTTTAACACCCCTCTCACACTGCAGCTTGCTGTGAGGAAGGTGCTGCAGTGCTTTCCAGGCCCCGTACCTTGCTTCTTGCTCCGGTCCGACTCCTGACAGACCTACGTTCTGGTCAGTTTTTTGGCTTTCGAAGTTTTTCAAGTAAATTTCCAGGATAGGCAGTTAACAATAATTGTTTGACAAAGCGTTGACTGATTCAGACTAGTTTAAAAATTGTTCCAAAGGACTGTCTGGATGTGCAGCAATCTTATGAAGGGCGGCACAGAGTTGAAGTATATATTTATTTATTTATGTATGTATGTATGTATGTATTTATGTATGTATTTGTTTACTGTGTGAGTGCACTGATCCCAGGAACCAGTTTCAGGCACGACTAAGGCCATCAAGATGGCTCATAGTAGGTAAAGGCAAAGGCACACGCAAGACTGGAAAATAAATACATCAGGACAAGATGCAGTTGACATGTCATGGTGGTGCGTGAAACCTGCGCAATAAATACAGTCAATATATAGAGAATAATGTCTGGGTAGAGGGTTATAATGAGAATTTTACACCCCCCACCGAGATGTGGGATGCCACATAAACCCTGAGAGCGAAGCTTGAGGAGTTTATAAAGGCATCCCACACCACAGGGGGTGTAAAATTTGAGTTCACCTACCCAGCCTTTAATTTATGTAATTGCTGGGAAGCATTTTTTCACCACAGCAGTTGTATAAAATAAAAAAAGACACATCTGTTGTCAGCCACGGTCCGATCTGGAGGAAGTATGGTCTGCGGTCGGAAACGCCCGCCTCTTTTTTTTCTATTTTAAATCCACTTATTTAGTGGAGGCAGTCCATGAAACAGCCAGTTACTCTTTTTTTTTTTTATTATTATTTAACTTACCGCCAAGTAAGTTGTGATAAAGTGTCCAGCAGTAAGTTACAGTGGCTGGCAGCTGAGGAAGGACAGACAGGAGGTTCTTGCATACATGAAGCGTGGGAAACTCGACACGTGTTTGCCGTTACAGCCAGCCAGTTAAGTATAACCAGGTTTCCCTATGGGGGAAAAAAACACTCCCCGGTAATTATTAACTATTTACAAAATATACAGAATTTGTGCAGTATTTATATATCCTTTTCTATGTATATTACATGCTTCCATATAGGATTCAGCAACATGCCAAACTTTTAAACTCACATGGACCAGTAGAATAAGTTTAAAAAAGCACACTATTTGAGATTCTACTCGTTTTCTTGTAAATGAAGTAACCGATTGACTCTAGCATCAGCCTAAAAGAATCCAGTCCAAACACAACTGAAGTACCAACACATTAATTAAAACGCCATTAAAATACCATTGTGACCGCATGAGATCAAAGCGGCAACTGCCTGCACCTGCTAGCTAACACCATCATAAGGATGTGATGATGTTTTGGGAGAACCCTTCAGAAGGTCACTGGACCATTTTAGTGCTTCAGTGGCTTTTGGACTGGATTCCTTTCAGCTGATACTGTTTAGTGAATGCAGACTAACAATATTAAAGGGCAGAATGTGCATTTCTTTGTGTAGAAGTCCTTTTTGCCCCTCCCAGCGCTGGGCACCCACTCTCTCAAGCACCATTCGATGCATTCCCTTGTTGCCTGCTGGACCTGAAGAAACAAAAACGCAGCACACAGCTGTAGTGAAAATAGGGATAATTTTAATAAGAAAATTAAAATAAGAATACCAGAGAGAGACCATGATTACCATGCCTCTCACAACCTGCAGCGCTTTGTGCCACTCTGGCACTTAATCATTTTTCCCTCATTTGTTCCTACCCCCACTGCCTGTGCGCCCTTCCCTTTCTACTTTCCTTTAATTTTTCTCGACCTTATATTTTCATGTCTCACCATGTTGGGATCTTGATACTTAGATAGAGGGGTTTGGTATAATGTGAAGGGTGTAAGTGCATTTGTTACTATGACTTAGAAACTTCAAACTAATTTACAAGCAACCTTTGTATGGAGTTCTAATTTTTGATATTAAAATATTTAGTAAGTTAGATATTTAGGTATATGCAACTTTAATTTTTTAATTTTTTGTCAGGCATGGAGCACTTTAACATATAGGCTACCATTACAGCCATGTAAGGCACAAAGTGCCAGGTCTGTGAGTGGCATGGAGAACACTTTTTCTCTGGTTTTCCTATTAAATTCAAATTATTTTCACCGTAGCTGTGTGCTGCTTTGTTTGTGGGTTTCTGAATCTCGGGCAGCTGTAAATGAGTGGAGTCTTGATTAATGTGGGCTTTGGGAGTGTGAGTTGTTTTGCCTGCTGGACTCAACCTTGTGCTTCTGATCCACAGAGCCCAGATCCTCCAAGCACTCTTCTGCCTTTGGAGATTCCAGCTTATCTCTGTTAGAGGAAGGGGCTGTCTTTCTACCACCACCAATAGAGAAGCACCTTAAACATCAGGCCGACAGATGGAGGTAGCAAGGCCAGCCCGCTTTGGGGGGGATTCGTGGGGTGGGAGGGGCTGACAGACTGTCATCTAGCATACCTAGAGCAACTTTCCTTTTTCCAAGCCCCGTCAGCCACATGTTTGTGTGCTCTGCAGCAGTGTCCTGGAGGCAGGAACCCCCAGCAGCTTGTGGTCTCACACCCCTCCAAGGGCACTTCTGCAGCTCCACCACCTGGACCCACCAGACAAGTGGAGCTGTGACACCTTCTGGGAGAGGCATCCAATGGATACCCTGAATCCCTCCCTGCCGGCCTATACTCCTGATGTCCCAGGCTCAGAGCGGGAACACTAGTCACCAGCGTGCCAGAGCGATGCCCCATCACTTAGCACCATGGAGCTGGCTTGTCATCACTCTTTACCTGCACCCCAACACTTGGCTGGCTCTCATGACAGCAGCTACACACTGTTTGTTATACCTCAGCTCCTTGTCTAGTGTGATTCCCAGGTCATTTTCTTCCTCCCACTGCAACAAGTGGAGCCACACGCAGTGTTATTTCCGTTTTACCTCTCAAAGTATAGCGCCTTGCATTGGGTTACATGAGACTTTAGGAGTCTGACCAGTTGGCCAGTTTGTTCAGTCATCTGAAGTTTGACCCCATCTTCAAGTGAAGCCACCACCTTGGCCAGCTTCACTTCATCAGTCAACTTAAACAGCCTGCTGGAGACCACAGCTTCTAGATCATTGATGGAAATGTTTAACTGTAGTGGTCCATCACAGATCTCTGAGTGGCGCTGCTTAGTGCCCCTCTCCACACACAGTAGTGCCCATCCACCATGACCTTCTGCTTTCTAACCCAAAGTCAGTTTGCAGTTTGTATGTATCTTGTATACCATACTGGCTTACTTTACCCAGATGGTCCAGAACAAGGATACTGACGCCCAGGTAGTGCAGGAAAGTGGTGCTATAGTAGGCTGTCCAACCCAAGTCTGATGATGTAAAAACCAAAAACTTAAGCACTCATCCTGGAAACTGTCAAACCACTGTTCAGGTACATTTTATGAAATTTGTTGCTCACATTGCTGAAATTCCAAACTTGAACATTTGAGAGCCAGACTAGTAGCACTAGGTGCCCCAGCACTTCGCTCTGTCGCGCTTCATCAGCCCTGATGAAGCTTGATAGAGCAAAGCACTGGCACAACTGGCGTACTAGTCTGGCTCCCAGTTGTTCAATGTTCATGTTTGGAATTCTGTCCTAGATAATGGCTTTCCTGGGTTCTTCCGCCCTGTTCTTGAAGATGGGGACCTGATCACTGTGGCCACTTTCAAGTCCTCTGGCACCACACTTGTCTGGAAGCTCCTAAATAGACTCCTAAACTATTACTACCTATAGGTCAAACATGGCTGACAGTTGAAATCTGATATTTTCAGGTTTGTTACAGTTTGACCTAAGAAGGTGCCTTTGACAAGAGGGTTTACTGAAAATATGTGTAGTTTTATAAATTAAAAAAAAAAGAAAATTCTGTTTTTGTGCAAGCACTGACCTTTTCTCAATGTTCTGTTCATAAGGGGTCTTCTTGCATCATGAAAATTGTTCCTGTCTATAGCTTCCAGTGACAGAGATGCTCAATGCCCACCACCCCCCCTTGCCCCCCTGATCTGTGACTAGGCATGGTGGAGGGTGCATAACCTTGACACCAGTAACCCCTTCCTCCCACATGCCTGACCTACAAATACCATATAATACTGGCTATAGGTACTTAACCCAGCCGCCAGTACCTACCTTCCCACACACCTTAAGTCCAAACACAACACCAGTATTGGGTGCCCAGCCCTGCTGTCAGTACTCCCTCCTCTCACCCACCTGATCTTTGATTATAATACTGGTGGCAGGTGCCTAACCCTACTGCCATGCTCCCCCACCTGGTCCGTGAACAGACCAGGAGTGCCTAACCCCGCTGCTGGTACCTGCTTCCCACCCACCTGCTCTGTCAAAAGACCTTCCCCTCTCCCACCCACCATGTACTTGCCCCACCCTCTTGATCCCTTGTTGGGATCCTTAATGTCTCATGTGGCAATTTCAGAATATCTCTCAGTGCTTTCCTCTACCTGCAGGAAAGGAAAAAAATCTCTCCGGGCAGTTGGTACAGTGGTAGCACTACTGCTCACAATGCCAGCAGTCCTGGTTCTGGAATGAACCTGAGTTCTCACCAGCCAGCCAGGGTCAGAAGGACTGAGCGTCTCACATAACAGCCTCCCTCTCTGGGTTGGGAGGATGTCTGATACTGCTGCTCAACACCACCTGGGTTACCACAGATGGAACAGTAGGACATAGTGCGCCTAACCGGAGGTGAACGTTGGCTGGTGCTGTGCACTAGAATGCCTATGCTTGCTTGGGCATGCACACCCTAGTCGCCAGCATCCTGAGGGTGGGGAAGGACCAGGAAATATGAAGCACCCCTACCCCCATTTGGTAACTGATCTTGAACCTAGATTGCTGGCATGGTACTCCCAACCCAAGCAGCAACAACACTGTGTTTTTTATTTTTTGTGTTTAAGTACAATGTTTGAGAGAACTGTTCCGAACTGTGGCCTGCTTCATGCCCAGAGCTGATGGCACCATGGTGACTGCACTTCCCGGCAGTAGAGTGGAGGCAATGTTCAGTCAACTGCTCCTAGAAATTAAAGACATGAAGTTACCAAATATGTAGAATTCGCAGGCCAGGCTGTCACACAAATGGACACGTGACTGTTACAGAGCAGTGCAGTCTGCATACAGAAGGGGCCTGCCAAGACCTGCTCGTTATTCTCCAAGACCAAGAGCGTAAAATCCTGTCACTTCAGGAAAAAGTAGACTGTCTCAAAAACTGAGGCCGGTGAAACTATTTATGCTGAATTGGGTTCCTGGTGCATGTGAAGCTCTAAGACATGATTGCCTTTCTCTGCCACATCTTGCCTGCTCTCCCCAAACTGTTGGGGGGGGGGGGAACCCTCAGGTTTGAAATCAAATGGGCTACCTCTTCCTAGCCTCAGTACCGAAAAAAAGAGAGAAACCACAACCCGTCCTGGTACGTTTCCTGAGATTTCAGGTCAAAGAAGACATACTACAGTGGGTAGAGGAGCTGGGAACCCTCAAATGGCAAAGCCACCACATCATGATCTTCCAAGATCTCTCCTGTGACCTGACCACACACTGCAGGGCCTGCACAGATGTTTGTTTAACCTTACACCGATTTGGAGTCCAGTTCACTTTGTGCTACCCAGCACTTCTGCTGCTTTTGCACAGTGGCATCTCAGTTGTCTTCAGCACACCCAATGCAGCACGGGACTTTACCCAAGGACAGTGGTCCTCTGCACTTCAACTATGGACTCATCGCCCACAGGCCACAAACTCTTTGTACTTTTACCCAATATCTATGGACACTACTTCCAGTCAGCCAGCAGCCCCAGGGTCCTCCCAACCAAAACCCTCCAATGATGACGCCTGGCTACTACCTCCAAAGGCCAAGTGGTGAGATCAGAAGAAAGCCTGGACTCACAAAGAGCAAACCCTGCCCTAGGTTCTACTCTAGAATCCACAGCCAAAGCGGAGATTCTGCTGAAGATGATGAGGACTGAACTGTCCTGCTCACCTCCAACTGATATGCACCACTGCAGCCTACCCCACCTGCTACAGACAGCACTGCCAGCTCAGACGCACTAGGTCAGCCAGGCGCTAGCTACAGTGAAGCAACTGCAGCACCCACAAGATTGCCCAGAGCTCACCATAGCTGCTCCCTCATGGGCCTCGATTGTGGCATCTATGGTCCCCCTACAATTCTCTGGCTCATCTAACCCAGAGGAGGGTGGCCCCCAATATAGCCATCTGTGATGCAGCCAACACCAGACCAGATTATGCAGAACCCGCCATGACTACATCTTTCAGTAGGTACTGTACTCTGATAAAAGGTGGAAATGGTGGAGCTAAGTAGCTACTTTCCTATTTTACAGAACATGCTTACAGTTTAGACCCTGGAAGCTGCTGGCCCCTGAGCTATAGACCCCCCGCGCCTTTTATTATGTCACTTCCTGAGACCAGGCCATGCTAGCAGCTGGTGTTTCTCCACATCACAGCTCTCATCCTCCTGCACCTCAGTTATTTGAACAGTGCCCACTAGACACTCATTGGCCTTATGAGATGTGACAGACTGTTGGGACCACCCACTGGAGCCCATGATAGCCTTTCAGTTTTATCAATGTGTTTTCACTGCTAGTATTAACCTCTCCTTCCTGCAGGTGCTGATACATTTTATAGCTGCTGTGATAGGCACTGTTTTTTTGGAAATCCTGCTGCAATGAAGCTGCTGTCTCTAGCTGAGACACTTCTGAGGAAGGCTGGGATACCTGAAGCGCCGAGGAAGTAGTCATTATTGTTTCAGCTAGAGACAGCAGCTTCATTGCAGCAGGATTTCTGATGTACTACTTTCTGTATTTTGCTGCTTATTATCTGTGGAAGTTCTGCTTTTTGCTGTTGCTCAAACTGCTTACTATTGTCCGAAACTCTTAGCACACATTGAATGTTTTCTATTTTTGCATCTTGCTGTGTGTGTGTGTGTGTGTGTGCTTCAGTCTCAAATAAGTGGTACATTCTTGTTGAAAGTTTGGAGTTTGTAGGGCTGGCGCCCTTTATGTTTCGCACTGCACCCCACTAATGCCATCGTGGCACTTCAGAGGAACTGTTTCGACTGTTATTTTGGGGAGAGGATGCATACTGAGGTCTCTTATATGCTTATGCAAACATGGGACTTTGACGCTCTCCTGTGGCAGTTAGCCACTGCATGATACTAGTGGTTAAGAGAGAGGTTCTCCCTAAATGGTATAAGCAATGCCCCAACATCCACATTCTTACAACGTGCCCCTACTGTAGTGACTAATTCCTGGTTGTGCTGCACCACGGTAATGGACTGTACTACACGACCTCTACTTTCATCCTCCACGTGCGGCAGGAATTACCCACCTACTACTATCTAAGCTCTGTGGTCCGCAGTGTTACCTCCATCCCACACTCCTTCCTGCCTCCCATCCAATTACCCCAGTTGTATTGCACTTTTGAGACATGCTTAAGCCAGCACTGCCAGAGTGTTGTGCAGTTTTAGGCCGCAACATCTATAGCTCTACCCCAGGAATGTTCCACAGTTAACTTGGAAGGAACAGGCAAAACAGCCGCTTCTGAGGAAGAGCTAATTTAACATACCTCCTACATCATTCCACTCTAAACCCTTACATTCTGACCCTCATTTAACAGGGACACTTACAGTGGTTAGCGGGATTTGAACCTTACTGACACAGTCTGGTAACTCTGGGGGATATAGCCCATCCCACAGACCCCTTGGAGCATTTCACAGGGCGGGGGAGTGAAGCCTTCTATAGATAATAGCCACAGCATTCTGGTCTCCTCCCGTGGCTGACATGTGGCTACATGCTGCACTGAACGATCCTAAGGGAGCAAAGCTGTATCAGCTAACTCAAGCCTATACACTTTGACCACTCTACTCCCTAGACTCAAAACACCCCGGCACAGCTCAGTACTGCCTTGCAAACCTCTGATCATTTCAGCCACTGTCACATCTTGAGATATTCCAGCCAACCTGGGAGTGGGTCCCAGGGTGGTAGCCTTCGTAAAAAATTGGCTGGACAACAGAACAGAGAGGGTAATAGTAAACGGAGTCCACTCCAAAGAAAGGGGGTTTACTAACAGGATACCGCAGGATTTAGTACTGGGTCCATTTTTAATGTCTTTATAAGGGACATTGCAGAGGGCCTGGAAGGAAAAGTATGCCTTTTTGCAGACAACACAAAGATCTGCAACAGGGTCAATACACAAGTGGGGGTGGAGAGGATGAGAATGGACTTGGCAAGGTTGGAGGAATGGTCAGAAGTATGACAGCTTAGATTCAATGCAAAGAAGTGCAAAGTAATGCACCTGAGAAACAAAAACCCAGGGGAAGAGTACACAATTGGTGGGGGGGTTATTAACAACAACAAAAATGGACCGGGACCTGGGGTTAGTCCTGTCAGATGTCCTGAAGTTAAACAAGTGATGTAAGAAGGCAGTGAGGATGGCTGGGAGGATACTGGGATGTATAGGGAGAGGCATCACCAGTAGAAAACAGGAAGTTGTTATCCCTCTGTGCAGACAGTTGGTAAGACCCCATCTGGAGTGCTGCGTGCAGTTCTGGAGACCCCATCTCTGCAAGGACATAGACAGGATGAAGGCAGTCCAGAGGAGGGAAAATAAAATGGTGCAGGGTCTGCAACAGAAGCCATACGAAGAGAGACTAAAGGAGCTTTAATATGTATACCCTTGAGGGAAGGGGGGGGGGCATGATAGAAACTTTCAAGTACCTCAAGGGAATCAACAAAGTTCAAGAGGGTAGCATCTTTCAGAAAAAGAGATGCAAGAACAGGGGACGTAATTTGAAGATGGAGGGGAAGGCTCAGGGGCAATGTGAGGAGGTATTTTTCACAGAGAGGGTGGTGGACATGGAACAGCCTTCCTGAGGAGGTTGTAGGGTCAAAAACAGTGGGGGAACTCAAGAATGCATGGGACAGACATAAGGCAATTCTAGTGGGGGGCAGGAAGAAATAGGCTGTTGGTTAAATAGGATCTGCAGCTTATCCAATAGGTAGGGAAATGGACAGACTAGGTGAGCCAAGCAGTCTTTATCTGCCATCAAATTCTATGTTTCTGTGTTATTCCATCCTTCTTTTTACCCCATCACTCCTCCACCCTTTTTTTCTTTTTTTTTTTTTTTTGCTCCATACAGCCTATCGCAGGCCAAGTACAGCTGTGAGGTAGCGTTGTCTAACAAGGTATATCTCACCTTGAGGGGGCCGAGGTTGTTGAATGCAGCCAGTTACACACTGGTGTGGATACTCCACAAGTTAGCTACAGAATTTTAATGGGAATGTTAGTGGGGTGTCAGGGGTGAACATTTTGAGGAAGGTTACTTTATTTTTCTCACATTTGTGTGTTCAGATTCCCTTGGGGGGGGGACTGCAGGAGGACATGGGGTAGCCTTTACTAACCAACCCTTATCATGCTGTTTTGCAAGAGTTTCTATCCGTATATAGGTTCAGTATTTTTGTTGTGTATTGTGTTGATTTATTGGTACCTGTGGTTAACGTGCCATCTCTCTCTCTCTCACATAGGGGTCTTCTACTTGATGGCCAGCTGGTAGACCTCTCTGGTCCCCCCATACAAGGTATAGCTTGACCCTCTGGAGTGCTGTTGACAGACTGTTAGAGGCCCCCCCTCAAACTCAGTACCCACCTGCTTGCAACTCCCATAGCAGTGCACATTTCTCCCCCGGAAGCCACCCTATTGGCAGATCTTAAATGCCATAGTTGGAATGTTAAGTGCTAAACTCTTCTGTGAAACGCAAGCAGGTTATAACACATTTAAAGAGGCTACACTGCCAAATGCCTTCCTACAAGAAACAAAGTTACTCTTATCTGAAGAGAAGAAGCTTTGAGAATGGGTAGCAATAGAACTTGATAGCACTGCCTAGGCAAAAAATTGGGGTCTTGATCTTGGTGCATAAATCACTGCATTGGAAATTTCAGCAAAAACACAAGGATACAGAAAGGAAGTGGGTGATAGCTATCTTCAATACACCAGAGGGACCTCAGCTGGTGGGCAATGTGTATGCCCCAAATGTGGACTTCCACGCCTTTTTTCATGCCTTTGCAGACCACCTTTCTCAGATTAACCAGGTCAGTGCCCGTGTCCTTATAGGGGGCAACTTTACTGTCACTCTGAACATGGCTGTAGACCACTGTCACAGGAAACCAAGGCCTCATATTAGAGCAACATGGGCAGTCAAACTCTGGATGATGGGCCAAGCCCTGTAAGACATCTGGTGGTTATATAACCCCAGATTCAGAGACTACTCATGCTACTTGGTGGCCCATAAATCATAAAGCCAGATAGATAAGTGGCTTGCCTCTCAACAAGTAACCTCTGTGGTACTGTTAGCATCTATAACCCCTGTTCTGATCACAGACCATGCCACAATTCAGCTAGACCTTATTTGGGCCCTCAGTTATCTCACTTCCAATCCTGGTGGCTACATCCTTTCCTACTACAAGACACAATTTAATACTTGGGTGCTGGCAGAGGAATAATTCTGCCTCAGTTATATGGTCAACAGCTCGGTAGGAACCCTTTGGAAGGCATTTACAGCCACACTGTGTGGCCAGATAGTTGGATATATCTCACACTACAGGAAGGAACGTGAGAAAGAGCTGGCAGACCTGGAAGTTAAACTCCATCAGCAAGAACTGGAGTTCAGTACTCATCCCAAAGGGGAATCATAGCTTCCTGCTACACAACTATTTAATGTGTAACTGTAGATCAGCGCACTGATAGCTTGGAAAGCAAAACCGCGATTGTGTAGAGAGTCTGACCACCCAGGTTGCGTAGCGCAAAAGCTACAGGAATCGCACTCCGCCTTCCGCTGTAAACGTAAGCTTAGCGTAATGCTTACGTAATGACACACGTGTGTCAACTGACCCAACTGACACAACCACCACAAATAAAATAAATTATCATGAAAAAGTGTAAAAAACAAACATAATAGCAGACTTAATCAATGTACTTAACCTTTCATTGGGTGGCTGTGCCCCTGCACCCCCTCTAGTTCGGGCTATCTCTGGACGAGGCAGTGCTAAATAGACGCTTTGTTCATTGTCAGTTACGCATTAAGCGCAGCTCCACCGCTGGTCCGACAAACTACACAGTCACCAGCTAAACTGGTGATCTCCTGCTCAAACATAGGTACAGGGTGAGGGAAGAAAAATGTGGCAAGATCGTAGCGTATCAGCTCAGGAAGCACCAGGCGGAGCAACACATCACTAGCCTTCAACATAACCAGGAACTCCTCCACACTAAACCTGAGGATATTAATGATGTCATGAAACACTCTTGCTCTAAACTATTAGTTCTTAGACTTTGTCATAGTAAACCTATCCCAACCTGTGGAAAAGATCTTGAGCCTCACCCAAATATTGAAATGTCCTTGGGCCACCCCCATAGAAAAATAGCATACTTTGCACTGTACATCAGGAATAAAGTGAAACTCCTTTGAGTAGTTGGCTTTCATGTTATTCAACTTATGGTATCTTCCCCACCCATGTAACACCCCTCCCCAGGCCAGCCTACTTCCTCTGCTAGTTTGTCTCTCGAACCATTGTTGCCCCTTGTTGCAATACCTTCATAGGTCAGACTGCTTTGTCTGTCTGTATTCCCTCCATCTGGAAAAAAAAAGTCCTACCCACCTCTACCTCTCCTCCTCTTACCCTGCTCTTAAGCAACTTCTCAGTGATCCTTTTGCTCCCTCCTGCTCTTGCTCCTAGTACTGTACCTCATTGCTTTAACCCTTGTATTTGGGTTGTTCTGCCACCAGTCTAATTGGTCAATTGTTACCTCTCATTTGTTCGTTGTTCCTGTTTGCGCTAGTGTTCATTTTGTACTGCTTGACTGTCTTGCAGTTACTTTTTGAATTATATTCACTCCCTACCCTTCACCAGGTAGACCTGAAATGAGCCTTAACTTAGTGTACATTTCCTGGTCACCGATGTGTAAATAAATACATAAATTCACCATTTTCCTCATTCACATTGCCTCATCCCTTCACACAAAATATTTAAAACTCAAAATTCAAATGCAGTACTTTTTCAGACTTGCTTGAGCCTCCCCTAGAACAGGTTGGCGCCTCCCCAGGGAGGCTGGACTCCTCAGTTGAGAAATTCTGCCCTAAACTGTACAGCTCTTACCCGACTCCAGATCGGTCATAGATAGATGCATTCCTCTTTCTCCTTTAGCTGCCAGAGCTCACAATGGAGGAGATTGCAGCCCTGGAAGCACTTCTCTCCCTAGTGAAGATGGAGACCACCATGCAAGCCCTAAACCCCCACAAAGCCCCTGGTGGTGATGGCTACCCGGCCAAATGCTTCCATCTGCCCTCTCCTATAGTCTGTCCTGTTGTGCAGCGACTCTGTATATGAAGCAACCAGCACCGCCTCCTTCCCTGTCTCTATGCATACTGCCGTCATAACGGTCCTTTCAGAAAAGGGGATGGACTCACCCTCCCAGCAAGTTATTACCTATCTCCCTCATTATTATGGAAAATAAGGTATATGCCATAGTGCTGGCTTTTTGGTGGGATAACCTTCTGGCCCCAGTTCATCCAGCGCAAGTGGGCTTTGTCCAGGCAAGACTGGGCTGTGACCACCTGAGATCCCTACCAAACATCATACACACAGCCCATCTTACCCTCTCTCCTATCTCAGCTGTAGCGATCGACTTTAAGAAGGCATTACATTCGGTGGAGTGGGGATACCGATGCAAAGTCCTCAAACACATGGGATTTTACCAACAGTTCCTGCATAAAGCCTATGTACTGTACTCTGACCTGCAGGCCAGAGCCCTCACCAATGCCACATGGTCTTCCCCTTTCTCTTTGACTTAAAAGCACCAGGCAGAGATGCCCACCCCCCTTATTTATCCTAGTAGTAGAGCTCCTGTCAGCACCCATCCGACAGCATCAAGGAATCCAGAGTATTTAAGTAGGACAGACCCGGCACAAAGCACTTTTATATGCAGATGGCCTGCTGGTCCTCCTGAATTAGACGGATACGTCAGTCATCCCGCACATGTCTCTACTAAAGTCTTTCTCTGAGGTCTTGGGCTTGTGCATTTATCATTCTAAAACAGAAGTCCTGCTGCTTGGTCTCCATTGCACCCCCCACCCCATCTTCCTGTCAGGGCTTTGCTGGATGCGGGACCACATTTCCTACCTGGGCATCAAAATAGCCCCAAAATTCAGCAAACTTTGTGAAATTAACTTTGTTCCTCTCTTCACAAATCTTTGGCTGGAATGCAAGAGGTGGAAGCCTCTGCAACTTTTCATGGCGGGCACTATCAAGGCCCTCAGAACTGTGACAGCCCTGAAGATGTTTTACCTTCTTTTGCATATACCTGTCCATATCCCAAATTGGTGGTTTGACCACATTGACAAGATGGTTGGCAGCTTTCCGTGGGAGGACAGACAACCCTGTTACAGGTGGTATAAATTGAGAACTCAGTGGTGCAAAGGGTGTGGTGGGAACTGCCATGGTTTAAGGGACTATTACTGGTTCTTCTGCATAGCCCAAATCGTGAGGTGTTTTGCCTCCGAAGAACAAACTTCTCCTTTATGGCTTGATGTGGAAGCCTCCTGGTATGTATGGTCTCCCCTACAGTCTGTCTTTACAACCTCTCTGAAAAGAACTCGTGACAGGCATCCCACAATCACTAGCTCACTCCAGTTATGGAAGCATGTCCAAAGATGGTTAAGTATGGAGCTAGCCCACCCCAGCAAGACCCCATATGGGACAACCCATTCATACGGATTGCGGGTAAAACAATTTACTGCAACCTCTGGCGCTGTAAGGGCATACACCCAGTATCATACCTTCTTGTCACACCAAAAACAGACCTAGAATCCTTCAAGGGGCTGCAAGATCACTATTTATTTTCACAGACTGATTTGTGGTGCTACCTCCAGATCAGAAGTGCCCTTAACTATCAGTTCCAGAAACTAAAAAGCATACTCTCTGCATCTAGCCACAAGCCACTTTGCCACTGGATCTGGCTGCCCAGGGATAAGGTGGGTTAAACCTTTTCCCTCATTAGAGATGGCATCCTAGATCACTCTGTGACAGCTAAAAACAAATGGGTAGCAGGCTTGTGATGCCCCATGTCAGACGAGGACTGGGAAACCTATTGGAAATTAGCACACACTGTGCTCTGAGATCTGAGAAGCAGGCTAATTCAGGACAAGATATTACATCTGTGGTATCATACCGCAACAGTCCTCCATGAGGCTAAGATACTTCCATCTACTGAGTGGTGAAGATGTGGCACCACCAGTGTAGACCTACTGCGTGTTCTCTGTGCTTCCCCACTAGCCAGATCAAATCAGAGGTTGCCCACCAGCTCAGGTTGCGTAAAGCTAAATCAAATCCATGTAAAACAAGAAAATCTTGCAACTCACCCCAACACTGGTCAAAAAAGGTGTAAACAAGCACAACTGTGCAGAAAAAGTATAACAGTTTATTTAAGCAGTATACCTACATATAAAATGTGTGAAAAGAGCTGAATGGATGCCACCCCCACAGATAGAAAGCCAGACAACATTTCGCTCCTTCACACGGAGCTTTATCAAGGGCTAATGAATCTTCACCTCAAAGTGTTTAAATAATACTGGTGTAATGACATCATATCACTATGCCCTTCCCCAAAATCAAGATACTAATAAACTTATCAACTAACTAATGCATACATTATCTAAAAACCAGCCTCATACCACCAACACAAAACACTACAAGTTTCCCGTACTCCATACCACTAATAAATAGTATTCGGTGCAATCCTACAAAATGTTTGAGACATAAAAATGCAACATTCTGACATAACACATTACTAATTGCTAATGCAAATTCCCACAAAATGGAATTCTTGTGCAGAATAACAGTTCATTTAGCATCCGGTCCAAATAGCAGTTGCACGCTGTCATCTCATTTCCTGGGGAGTCCCAGTTATACCTCCCAGTCCAGGATCCCTGGAAAGCACTGAAAATGAGTTATCAAAAAATATGTATAATATATATCACAGTGTGTGTGTGTGTGTGTGTGTGTGTGTGTGTATATATGTGTGTGTGTAATGTATGTATATGTGTGTGTGTGTGTGTGTGTGTGTGTGTGTAAATATATATATATATATATATATATATGTGTGTGTACATATGTATGTGTATGTATGTGTGTATGTATTATAGTAGCACGGTAGTGCTACCATAGTTAGGGTTGAGGAGCCCTTTTAAGGTTAAAGGGTCAAACTTTGCACCTTAATAACTCTGCCACTGTTCAATGGATTTGTCTGAAATTTGGAATGCGTGATCAAGAACCATACATCTTGGGATCTGCCAACTTTCGTACCGGTCAGATGTAGGGCTGCAGAGTTAAGCGTGATCTGCACGCACGTTTACCCTTTCTGATGAATTCTTTGCTCGTGTCTACAAGTCGCAGTTTGTGCAAGCAGCCCAAAAACTTCAGGGAACATGCGGCCAGGGTCCCCGATGTGTCTTTCGAAGATTTTGTGAAAAAATATTAAATGGTTCAAAAGTTATTCAAACAACAAGTTCACATTATAAGTCAATGGGAAAAGTTAACAAAAAGTTCAACACTTTCGCAAATGCAATTTTTACTTTCGCAAATGGCCCTTTTACTTTAGCAAATCCGCCATTTTGTTTGCAGTTAGTGATCAGAAAAATGCTTGCCATTTAAATTTGAGACCCTCTGGCAACACAATTATTTTTGTCTTTACCTAGTCGGACCTTGAGGATGCTAGGCATGTCTTTATTTTGAGGTTAAACACCCTAGCAATATGTTTTTCAAATTTCTGGAAAAAGTACTTTCACAAAGTAGTGTCGCATTCACGAAAGTGTCGCAAACTTTTGTGAAAGCTTTCGCAAATTGCGACACTACTTTTCCAGGCTATGGCAAAATGACAGCAATTCTTTGCCACCCTGCTGCAAAAGAACGGTTTGGTCTTTTGGGCTGAAATTTGGAAGGAACGCAGCCAACATCCTGCAAATGTGCCTTTCAGTGTTTTGGTGAAAAAATATTACAGGGCAACAAAGTTACAGCACTCCAAATTTGACACTTTTTCCCATAGGATAACATTACAGCGCCCACTGCATTACAGGAATCCTTTGCCGCCCTGCTGCAAAATAACGGTTTGGTCTTTTGGGCTGAAATTTGGAGGGAAGAAAGCCAACATCCCACTGATGTGCCTTTTTGTGGTTTGGTGAAAAAATATTACAGGGCGGCACAGTGACGGCACTCCAAATTTAACGCTTTTTCCCATTGGATAACATTACGGCACCTTTCGGGGCCCGTATCTTGGAAACGGTGCAAGATATGGACTTTTCGTCGAAAAATTGCTTAGCCCTACTGGGGGCTAAGTACAAAACTAGCCAGGAAAGTCATAATTCTTATGAAATTTACATTTTTTTCTACGTCGTACGGTTCCTGAGATATAGGCAATTGAATATTCCAAGTCCTCATTTTCTGCTCCGAGGCCCATTGTTGTTTTCACTGTGTTTTCCAATGCATTTTTTTGGGAAAAGAAGGGTGTGCCCTTTCATTACTGTGCCAGTTAGTGTTTCCAGTTGCGTTTCCATTACCGTTTGCGGCACCGTTACTGTCTACGCCACTGTGTGCGTTACGGTCAGCATTTTCGCTCACGTTTGCGTTTCTGTGTCGTTTGACGTTATTGTTGCTGTTACCATTACCAGTTTCATTTGCAATTGCGGTACCGTCCATGGACGTTACAGTTTGCGTTTCTGCTTCCTTTCGCGTTATTTTTGCTGTTGTTACCATTTGTATTTACAATTGTGGTACCATGACCGTGCACGTAACGGTTTGCGTTTCTGTACTCACTTGCATTTGCATTTCTCTTTCCTTTGGCGTTATTGTTGCTGTTACTGTTACCATTTGTGTTAACAATGGCGGTTCCATGACCACGCGCATTACGGTTTGCATTTCTGTAAGCGCCTCCATTCCCGTTTCCGTTTCTGTATCCTTTGGCATTATTCTTCATGTTAACTTTACCACTTGCGTTTACTATTGCAGTACCGTGGCTGTGCGCATTATGGTTTGCGTTTACGTGTGTGCTTGCGTTTCCAGTTGTTCCTTTTCGCGTTCTTTTTGCTGTGACCCTTAACATTTCCATTTAAAATATTGCTGCCATCACTGTTCGTGTTACCAGTTGTGTTTTCGTACCCACTTCAATATCCGTTTGCGTCACTGTTCACTATGGCGTTACTTTGCGCTCGCGTTTCTATTAACGTTTCCTTTACCATTTACGTTTCCGTTACCATGTGCGCCACTGTTGGCACTTTTTTTTGTGTTGCTGTTCCTGTTACTATGTCACAAGACATGTGGTGGGAGCGTTGGGCTTGATGGGTCCCGCGTTCCCGCCGCTGCATTACTTTCACTATTTGTCGTCATCATTCTCAAAAAGAAGGGAAATTAGAGGCGAAAAACTCTGTTTCATGCATCAGTTAGGGTTGTTCCACATCAACAAAAGTGAGGAAATTTGGTGTTAGGGTTGAAAACCCCCTTAGACCCCAGCCCACCTGCACCGGCATTGGGGTGCATTAAGTCGTCTGTCCTAACTCTCACCCCATTCTCCTATACCTCTGCTTCTTTACACATGTGATGGGGTGAGAGTTAGGGCCAATGACCCCAACGCGCACCCCAATGCCAGTTGCGGGGGTGTGCTGGGGGGCCCAAGGGTTTTTTTTTTTTTACCCTAACACCAAATTTCCTCACTTTTGTCGATGTGGAACAACCCTAACTGATGCATGAAACAGAGTTTTTTGCCTCTAATATATTTATGCAATGGGGTGGAGATAAACAGAGTGTGATACATCTGTTTTATCCGAGTAACTGTGTACATAAATTTATGTATACAGTGCTTATGTCATCAGCCATTTATCCACACAGTGCTTATGTCATCAGCTATTTATCTATACAGTGCTTATGTCATTGAGAATGTTCGGCCTCAGTAGCAGTATTAACCATATTCAAATGCGAATAACTTTAAACCAAAAAATGATAGCAAGGTACTGTGAGCACGAAAGTTGTTCACAATGGAAATATCTACAAAATGAGTGGTGTTTTATTTATTAATACCTTTTAGATTTTTTGATAATTAGCAAAAACACAGCAGAAAATTCATATTTTTTTTTCATTTTGTCCGCAAACGTAAATGACTTTAAAATAGAAAATAATAGCATGGTACTGTGAGCACAAAGTTTATTCAGCACAGAAATATCTACAAAATGAGTGGTGTTTCATTATAGATACTTTTTAGTTTTTCCAGAATTAGCAAAAAACATCAGAAAATTCAATTTTTGTGCACTTTCTCATCAAACAAATGCAAATAACTTGATAGTATGGTACTTTGAGCACAAAAGTTGTTCAGCATAAAAGTATCTACTTAATCAGAGGTGTTTCATTTCTAGATTCGTTTTAGATTTTCTACAATCAGCAAAAAATGGCAGAACATTCAATTTTTATTCATGTTTTTGATTAACAAATGCCCCCTACAAAAGCAAAAACAAAAGAATTGCATAAATGGAATATGCAATGGAAAACTCGTGTAATAATAAATGATTTATCTGCACTCGAGCAGTTTGACCTCGGACACCTCACATGTGGCTTACTCCACTCGTGAGGTTACCCGAGGTCAAACTGCTGGTGTGCAGATAAATCATTTATTACACTTGCTTCGATTGCATAACCCTTATTTATTTATATATACACACAACACGTATAATCATGTATTTATAGGATGAACCCTTGAAAACACTCATTTTAGGAGTGAAACGTTGGGGCCAGTAAATAAAAGAATATTGAGTGAAGGACAACACATATTGAGTGTCTTTGTGAAGAAAGGTACCCCCCCCCCCAAAAAAAAATGTTATGACAGTACATCACTTTGGGGGACCTCACAGAAAATCAGGAAAACCATTACCCACAGGAAGACTTTGACTTTTGAGATATACTGTGCCAGATAACCTGTGTGTATGGTTACTCATGCATAATTCTATGCTGCTGAATATGTTCAATAAAAAGTTTAACTACAAAAAACAAATAGAAGAAATCCTCTGTCTCAAGATGTGCATTTTGCTTATGTGTGTAGTTAGGGATTTTTCCCCTAATTTTTTTTCCTTTGATCAAAACTTGGCAGTTTAGGGCTCAGATTTCCAGGGTGGCCAAATTGCCTCCCCAACTCACAGTCACATACAGTGAGTTTCACCTTTTAAATCCAAACTTAAACAGTTTTTCCCTCTAAAACAGGCCAAAGGCTGCAGGATAGAATGCTGAGCAAACACGTGTTTGTGAGAGTGCTAGTCACAGAGCACCTGCATCATCGCATAAAGTGCCCCATTACAATAGCGGGTCACTCATGAAGCAGTGGCATGATAAAACAAAATGCACTTAACCGATGGCAGACTTTGAGAGTGGTCCTATGGGACACTCACCAACCAGCTGCCGGGTCACAAAGTGCGCAAGACCTATAGCAGACTGTGAGAGTGGCGCTGCAGAACACTCACCCACCAGCTGCAGGGTCACATAAAGTACACAAGACCTATAGCAGACTTCGAGAGTGGCTCTGTGGGAGACACACCAACTAGCTGCAGGTCACAAAGTGTGGAAGACCTGTAGTAGACTTTGAGAGTGGGCCCTGTGGGACATTCACCAACCAGCTGGAGGGTCACACAAAGAGCACAAGACCTATAGCAGACTTTGAGAGTGGCTCTGTGGGTTACTCACCAACTAGCTGCAGGGTCACAAAGTGTGCAAGACCTATAGTAGACTTTGAGAGTTGCCCTGTGGGACACTCACCAACCAGCTGCAGGGTTACATACAGTGCACAAGACCTATAGTAGAGTTTGAGAATGGCTCTGTGAAACACTCACCAACCAGCTGCAGGGTCACACAAAGAGTGCAAGACCTATAGCAGACTTTGAGAGTGGCTCCGTGGGACATTCGCCAACCAGCTGCAGGGTCACACAACGTGCACAAGACCTATAGCAAACTTTGCGCATGAAGTAGTTGCATGGTCACACAAACTGCACTGCATGGTTAAACAAAGTGTGCCAGACCTGTGGCAAAGCAGCAAGTGGCTACAAACACAAACTGCACCAGACCTGTAGCAGGCTTCGCAAGTGGCACGCACCAGCAGTGAGTGCAGTGTTTGTCATGGGGTGTAACTCTATTCCTTTGTACTACTGCATGTTATTTATTCATCATTTTAAAACAGATTGTTTTTTGGCATTCAGTTTGATGGCATTCACTGGGGTAGTTCATTTAGGTGGGTGGAGTTTGGGTGAAGCTGCCTTGTCTCCCAGCTTCTGTAACTGATGACGACAACGATTTTAGACAAAAGACAGTAACCCATTATTAAATGAACAAAAGTAGACAGTAATTCATGCTGAAACTTGTTTGTAGTTTTGTTTATTTACTTAATTACTAGGTTTAAAGTTACAATCTCATCCCTTGAACTTGAAACAAATGTATAACTAAAGATGCACTGATAAATATAAAAAAGTTGGGGGGGGAATACAAGGAGGAAGACTACATAACTAGATCATCTCAAGTGAAGAATTATTTCATAAGTAAACACAGTAAATGTGATATGTGAAATGTAATGCGATTGCAAAACTGCATCCCAAAAAATAACTCCTACATAGAATGTATGTTGTATAGCTTTTTAATAATGTCTATGCTAGTGGAGAATCTGTATCCTTTTTATTAATAAAGATGAGTTAAAAAATTAAACAATAACCCCCCATTTCTTTTTGTTACTTCAGAGGAACACTGTTAACACTTTTTGCATCATGTTTTTTTTTTTTTTTAAATCCACATTTTGTGATTGCCTGTGGTCTCTAAAATTCATCGATGTCAAAAGTTGTTTTTATCTGTTTCCTATCATAGTAGAACTGAAATGCATGCTAATGGTTTCGATAAGCCCATCTTTGCTTGGTTTAAAATCCTTGATCTATTGCATATTTCCAGAACACTAGGAACACCCCAAACAGTGCAGGCACTCATAATTTAATTGGCTCCTCTTCTCCCACTGCATCATGAGTAGCTAGACTGTGTTGGGGGTGTTCCCAAATCCAGGAACGGTGCAGCGGGAGTTGATCAAGGGAGTGTAAACGAGCGTGTTATTGTGTGGTAACACCAGTATGGTGAGTAGGTTGTTTTTCAGTTTTTAAAAGAAAAAAAGGAATCCGAATCAAACTACCATTTACATAAGCAATCTCTACAGAATGTGACTAATCATAAAATGTGTATTTTTTTAAACTAGAAACACTTTGAGGCTAAAGGGGGTTGACCGTGTTCCTTTAATTAACATACTTTTTTGCACTGAATGTGTGTATACTGTTTATACTGGCCCAGATATTCAAACTGTGTCAGGCTGTGGCACAAGCCTGGGCGCTGCATAACTTGGCTGCACAGGGGCGTTGACTGGGTGATATTCAACGGAGCTGCGCCATGGCACAGCATCATTGAATCTCTTCCTTTTCCATGCAGTGTGCATGGCACAGTGGCACTGTGCCAGCATGAGAGCCAGAGGGAGTAGGGGGATACGCTAGCACAAGTTCCGTTGCACTATGCGCAGCAACCGCGATATTCAAAAGTGCACATGCAAATGTAGCCATAATGTATACAAGGCGCAAATTGGACCATTTGCATGTCATTATGGCCCCATTTGTATGCAGGTGTGCCGATGCCTGGCGCCCTGCCAGGCAGCAGCCATTGGGGACAGACGCCCCCTGCCAGGCGCAGCGATGTGCCCCACAGCCCAATAGCGGGCTTCAGTATAAATAAAATGATTTCCAATATCCCTGGTGGTCCAGTGGACTGCTGTCAGCCCGGTCACGGGCTTTTGTAATAAAAAAGATTACATTCAATATCCCTGGTGGTCTAGCAGTACCCCCTCCCCACCCGCCCACTGAGCCCCACTGCCTTGCTCCCTTCCCCACGGTCAGCGGCGGTGGCAGCACCCCACCTGCCGCCGCCGCCGCCGTCATTACCGGTTGCACGCTTTATTGGTCCACAGCGAACTTCGGTGTGCAGTCAGACATATCATTAATATCCAGGTATGTGAATGGATCTATTCACATATCTGAATGTGTAGATGGTACGGGCTGCACACCCATTGGCTCAAGCTGTGGACCCTCGGGCGTACAGCCCCACCTACGGTGTCAGCCAGCGGGCGATGCGGGGTGGCAGGCGGGTGAGAGCCCCCACCACTGACCGGGGGGAGCAGGGTGGTGGGGCCCAGTGAGCGGGTGGGGAAGGGATACCGCTAGACTACCAGGGATATTGGACGTAATTCTTTTTTTATTACAAAAGCCCGCGATCAGGCTAACAGTGGTCCACTGGACCACCAGGGATATAGGATATCATATTATTCATACTTAAGCCCGCAATCGAGCTGACAGCAGTCCACAGGACCACCTGGGATATTGGACGTGATTATTTGAACAGATGCCCGCAATCGGGCATGGGAGGGGCGCTGCCACAGAGGTGCAGCTGGAGCTTGGGTGGCCACCCACAGGTGGCAGCTGCCGTGTTGCGCCATGCAATATGGCAGCTCACCTGTGGGTAGCCAGCTGTTGTTCCCTTTTTTTTTTTTTTGATCAACTTTGTGCAGCGCGTGAGGTTGTGCATGCATGGACTCGGCACATCCCAGGCTAAATATCGGGATGTCAGAGTATGCATGGGCACACCCCCCCACCTGCGCCGCATACATTACTGATGCGCTCCAGTGCATCGGGTTTTGTGCCAGGCACAATTCCCATTTGAATATCACACTGGGGCGCATCAGTGGGTTGCGCATGGGTGCGCCATACGCAACCCTTTTGAATATCTGGGCCACTGTGTATATTTAAATGTATGGAATAACACACTCCTAGGTGTCCTTGTGTGCTCTGCTATATGGGCACCTCAGGTTCATTGTGAGGCACAAGACATATACTAGGTGCCTTCAGCCACATGAGATGTACTTGTATCAGCAAACTTGGACACTTCAGCAGGTGTTATTCCACTTATAAAATAGGTCCAAAATTGATTTGCGAAGTGTGAACATCTTACGTCAACAGTCAACTTACCTTTAGAGGGTTTTTTTTTTTTCTTCTTCTCTAATTTTACCTGTTGTTATTCCTACTGGACTGTGTTGGCCTGCTGTCAGCTGCACTCCTCCCTGGGACCCAAATGAGATGCTGTGTGTGATTTGGTTAACTCTGTTGGAGTAATATCAAATGAAAAGATTAAATTTAGTTCTTAACTGTCTGGGCGTGCTCTGATAACCAGACAGTCCGGTGATGCTCTCATCAGATTATGATGTATGTGTACACTTACACACACATACATATTATGAGGGCACTGCTAAATATGGTTGATTAGGCTGTTTAATGTTTTTTTTTTCCTTGTTAATATAATGTTTATTGAACAGTTCTGGCACCTGAGGCCGATATCTAAAATAAACAATGGCTATATACAAACAGCAAATACAAGTTAGACCATCTCTCCCCTAAAGTACAGTGTGGGGAGAAGCTGTGTAATCAGTACTGAATAGACAATAATCTATGTAAGTGGACAATAGGAAATGGAGATCAATTGAGCATTATGCCTGAGCCAAATATACGGGAGAGGGCACCTGCGGAACAAGAGGGAGGGGGAGCCAGCCCCCCCCCCAAAAAATGAAGTATGTCCATTAATATAAAGAGGGCACCCTAGTAAGCCGTTAGATATTAATCCATCCTTAAGGAGCAAATGTAGTGTGTCTGCCCATAGTGTGAACTAGCCACCAATTCCATTGGTTAGAACACAACTCCTGTGCAGTCATTGAGAGAATAAGTAATTTTCTACATTTGGTATGCCTGAGTAACCAGTGCTCTCTTGGTGGTCAAGTCAGGGGGGTTGGGGTTAGCCATAATTTAATGATTACATTTTCGGCCATTGTTATTAAAATTCTTAGAAGCTAGCAGGAGGAGGGGTCTCCACGTTCCCTGAGATACTGTAACAAGAAATATAGTAACAGGGTGATCTGTAGGGATAGATTGAATACTTCCTTGAGCTCCGCATCATGGGTGTGTAGGTAAGGTTGGATTATTGGGCAGCCCCACATTACATGATAGTATGTTTCTTGCTGTTCTCTGCAGTTCCTCCAGAATAGAGAATAGCATGCAGGAAGATAGTGTGCAGTGGTCACTGGGGTACAAAAGAATCTAGTGAGTTGCTTCCATGTGTACTCTCTCCTTTGATGTGAGCTTGTCACTTTCGAGGAGGACAGGCAGGCTCGGATAAACATCTCTGTGTCTACTGGGGAATCAATCTCAGATTCCCACTTCAGGGCCATAACCATAGAAGAACCACCAAGGGTAGTCTGGATTGACGATATAATTGTGATATATGTGGATGTAATCCAGTCTGGAGAAAAGCAATACAGCAGGAGATGATGTGGTGGGGGGTAATTGGCTAGGGTGCGGGCTCCTAAAGGCAGAGACATGATATAGTGCCAAACCTGAAAATATCAATAGAAATCTGCACGTTGTAAGTGGAACTTCATTTGTAAGTCTGCAAAAGAAAGTATTAGTGGCCCATTAAAACATTGATATATATAATGCAGCAAGAATCTCATCCATATGTGAAATCTGTTATCTTGCAAAGGCAGAGCAAAGTGTTCAAGGCATAATATAGGGCACAAGAGTGATAAGAATGGGGTGAGATGAAGTGTGTATTTAAAAGAATGACATACCCTCACCTGAAATTTCAACCAAGCATTAAGGGGCTGTACTAGCTCAGAGAGAACCTTACAATGGTACATCGCCTTTATAAACTGCAGATTGGGGAAAAAGGGCCTGTTCTTTGTTGAGCCAGGCTGCATGCTGCCCTTCAAAGTGTCTAAATAGCTAAATAGGAAGCGAATATGAACTGCCCAGTAATATAACTTGACTGAAAGAAGAGCTAGGCCACCCATTTCCTCTGGCCAGACTAAGTTGCTGTAGCTTAATTCTGGGTCTTTGACTGGCCCAGATAAAATGAGATAATTCCCTGTTCCATTGCCTCCAGGCCTGGGCAGGGATCACTGTCTGAACGTTTTGAAATAAATAAACGGCATGTGGAAGGGTAACCATCTGAACCACCTCCACTTGTCTGATTAGAGAGAGGGGCAGTGGGCCCCAGCTACTAAAGTCCTACATCATTTTTTGGGGGAGAATGGAGTGTAATTGTGTTTAAAGGCCAAAGTTTGGTCGGCAGTCACATAAACCCCTAGGTATTGTATCTTCTACATGTCCCAGAGAATGGGGTATGCACCTCTGAAAGCCTGACATGGCAAAAAATGAAAACACAAAGTCTCAGTCTTTGCTGTGTTTAAGCAGTATCCTGCCAGTCTGCTGAACTGAGCAATGATATCAAAGGCCCTTGGTAGAGAATGTTCTGGGTTCTGGCAATATAGTAACACATTATCTGTGTAAAGCACTAGACTCCTTAACTTTGCACCTTAATAGCTTTGCCTCCATTCGGCGGAATTGCACGAGTGTGGCATACGTGGTCTGGGGGGGCAAGGTCTCTTGATTTGGCAAGTTTTGTACTGGTTGGATGTGTGGATTTCCAGATCTGGATATTGCAAAAAGAGGAAAAATGGGGAGGGGGGGTTGTTTTGTTATGAAATTTTCAGGGTACAAAGGGCTTGCCCTAGAATATGGTGCCTTTCTTGGTTCCACCTTCTGAACACACAAGTGGTATGGCACCAAGCCATTAGGGCGCCAGTCGGCTATGTCGTCGACCACGCCCTCTAACTTTAGATTCCAACCCCTGGGGGGGCCTTAAGGAGGGGTGATGAATCCCGGATTTGGCACCCTGATGGCTCGGCGCCCTAATGCCAGTGCCCTGATTGCCAACAGTAGCCTTTCATTGGTTTGGTGAAAAAATATTAGGCCATTTCCAAATTATAAGGATTTGAAACCAGTTCTGAGCATGCTTAGTTTTTCAGATAGCTGTTTTCATACAAAAGAAGAATTTCTGCTCACAAAAGAAGATTATTGTTTCGTGAAGCAGAATTCTTGTGAGGAAAAAAATTGTTTTGTATGGCATCCATCTTGTTTCCTTTTTTTTTTTTTTCCAACAAAATTTGTTTGGAAAAAAAAACAAAAAAAAAGGATGCCCTAGAGAGAGTCAAACACGTGAATCTATTCTGGACATAGTTTTTCCAAAATTAAAGGCCACAAAATGTATTTTTGGGGCATCCCTTAAAATCCTGAGTGAGGCTTGTTTTGCTAGCTGATTTTCTTGTTTCATGAGACTCGCAAAACAAGATTTTTTTCAGCTCATGAAACAAGATTTTGAACTTTTTTTCAGAATCTTGTTTCGTGAGCAGGCAGGCATCTTATTTTGTGAGCTCATGAAAATTTCACGATACCAAAAAGTGGGATCATGAAACAAGATTTTGAACTTCATTTTTTTCAGAATCTTGTTTCATGAGCCAAAAATCTTCTTTCGTGACCCTCACAAAACATGACTGCTGGCTCACGAAATAGAAATATGTGCTCACAAAAGATTTTTTTTATATAGAAAGATTCAAGACTTTTGCTCATAACTGCTGTTTTTGAAGAATACAAAGCCAAATTTTTAACATGTGCTTTTTATAACCCTACCTCATGAACCATTGTGGAAACATACTTGACACATGATCGGAAGTGCAAAGCCTGGAAGGCCCTGTGTGTCTATGCCTACACAGACTCCTCAGTTGGTAAATTACCCAGAGCTGCTTGTCTACATTTGTAGCTGCATGGAAGTGTGGGGCCCAGAATGTCCTGTAGATCTGCAGCCTGATGGACTCCACATTTGGTGCAGGGCTCAGATATGTTCAGGCATGACCCAAAGGGACCTGCGTGAATGAGGATACAATTCTACTATCTCAAAAAGAAGGGAAATTCAGTGCAACAACTGCATTAATGCACCCGTTAAGGTTCAACTTAAAGCAATGAAAGCAAGGAAGTGTGGCATTAGGGTTTCCAACCCTAACTCCTCACCCTCACCCTCCAAGCAGCAAAGGGAAAAAAACATTAGGATTTTGGGTCTCCTGAGTCTTGATGAATCAATAGTGGGGCCTTCCTTGGGGTTGTCAACCCTAATACTCACCTCCCCCTTCCCCAGCCCGTAGCTTTGTGTTTGAAGCACAAGGTACAGCTCCAAGCCACTGCCTCGTACTGAAACAGTCTTCAAAGGTACAGAAGTATGTCTTGCCACATGTTGCAAACAACATATGTTGCAGCTTTCTTCATGCAGGACCCTGTGGCACTTTCCTGAAAATATCAGATCACATCTGACCTTGTTTGCTCAGGGGAGGGAATGAGCATTAGGGTTGACAACCCCAAGAAAGACCCCAACCTTGATTCTCCATGACTTGGGAGACCCCAAACCCTAATGTTTGCTTTTTGCTAGGTGAGGGGGGCGGGGGTGGGGGTGGGGAGTTAGGTTGGAAATAGTTCCCTACTTTAATTGCCTTAAGCTGAATCCCTAAGAAGTGCATTAACGCATTTTTGTGCAATGAGGTATGTTATATATTATATACACACACCCACACACTTGTATGTATGTATGTATACATATGTAATAATCCACCATAGGGTATGTGGTCGTGCTATGATATACACACACCTTGGTGTGCGTGATAACGCACAAGACCACAGGCAGGTCCCAGGGTACAGAGCTTTTTGTTACTTATGGTTAGGTGGGCAAAGATAAACCAGAACTGTCTGTTGGTGAATAGTCTGCTGCACATCCTAGATTGTTACAAGTTCAGGAGACAACAGGCCTTTGGAACTCGCCACCTGAGTTGAGGTGGGTAAGTGTGGAGATCTAGCTAAGAAATTGTATCTTTTTATTCCCCATGAAATGATCAAGCCTGTCAGTACTATCCACCACCATTTCTGGTAGTGCATTCCATGCTGATATAATTCTTTGGCTGTACCAATCATTTCTTTATTTAGTCTATTTACTTCTCCCTTTATGATTCTGTTATGAAAAAGCTAGACAAATCCCTCCCAGAGGCCTAAGGAGACGCACCACAAGGAGTACCTCTGCCTCAGTGGTAGCCACAAGGGGCATTCTCTTACTAGATATTTGTAAAATGGCTACCTGTAAAACAGTACACACCTTCATAAAGCACTACTGTCTTGGACAGGTTAGAGAACTGGGTAGAGGAAAATAATATAATATCTTTATTTCAGTCAGGATTTAGGAAGCATAGATCCACTTTGGACCTGATATTTACCATTATCCATATAGTAAATAAATACATAAAAAAAGGAAGGCAGAAAAGTATAGCATACATTGACATCAAAGCAGCATTTGATAGTGTCAATAGAAATTACCTGTGGGAAATCTTGGAAAATAAGGGTATAGATGGCAAATTACTTAAGGTGATTAAATTATTATATAAAGATACTGAGGTTGTAATAAGATACAGTAAAGATGGTGCTTGTACAGAGCCCCTTGAAATTAATGGTGTAAGACAAGGATGTCTCTTGGCACCAATACTTTTTAACATTTATATTGAGACAGTGGTAGAAGAACTACAAAAAAATGATACCTTCCCACCTAGAATATCCCAGTTACCTGTGAAAATGATGTTATATGCAGATGATGGTATTATTGTGTCAAACCCCGTTGGGGTTAAAAAGAGCTATAACCTCAGTTTTTTGGTACTTTAAAAAGGTTAGCTCTAGAGCTTAATAGTCAGAAGACAAAGACTATGGTGTTTGAAAAGGGAAACTCAAAACCATATAATTGGACAATGGGAGATAGACATTTTGAAGAAGTATATACGTTTTGTTATTTGGGTCTTTGGTTCTCCAAAAAATTAACATGGAAAATGCATATGCAAAAAAGAAAGGAAAAAATATGAGAGCAGTGCTGGCAATAGCAAGGTTTACCAACACATTTGCCCAAAAGTCTTATATTGCACAAATTAGATGCATGGAGGCAAAGATTAATGCACAGATGCTTTATGCATCAGAAGCCTGGGGTATATTGGAGGATATAAATGTTTTGGAAGCAATACAGAACAAGTTTCTAAAGCAACTTTTGGGGGTATCTATGTACACACATAGCTCGAAGGTAAGAGCAGAAACTGGAGTGTATTCTGTTAAAACAAAGGTAGGGAAAAGAGCAATAAATTACCGGTATAGAATAGTCAATAATGAAGTGGCCAATGTATCTCTGTATGCATTTATGGAGGAATGTGAAGAAAGATTTAGGGACACTGATATGTGGATGTTTTCCCTAAATGCCATTTTAAATAAACTAGGATTGGAATATAACTATATATTTCAACCTGATAAGGATACCTATCCATTCAAGAACTGGGCTATCTGAAGATTACTTCATGTAGCGGCAGTACAGGATTTAGAGCGTATACGCGACAATGGAGAAGGGGAAGTATATAGGAACATTAAAGACACATTTTTAACAGAGAAATACTTGGTGTTCAGTGATAACAAAAATCAAAGAAAAGCCTTGAGTAGACTCTGGATGGATCAGGTTACCCCGGGGGTAAAGTATATGATAGGGAGAGTACCAATATTGGTACCATGTTATTGCAATGAAAATTATAAGTGGGACATTTCTCATGTAATGTTTGAATGCCCAGTTTTTGATATACCTTGGAGAAAGTGGATCTGGCCTAGAAAGAATCATTTAGAGGGGAATAATTCATGGTCTAAAACAATGAGTATATTTAAATCTAGTTATGAACCTGTAATATATGTACTGGCAAAATCTGCACAATGTGTATTCTATTTCGTGGAGAAAGGGAATCAGCTGAGGGCAGAATTGTGAAAAATTGTGTACTTTATTAACGTGGATATTTTTATCCTTGCTGGCTCTTTTCTTTTGGCACTGATGGCACTTTGTTTAATGATGTTATGACCATAAATGTGGAAGGATGTACCTACTTGTACTCAATGTTTTAACATTTTTAATTTTTGTTTAAATACTGCATGTAACAACATTTTTTTTTATATACATGTGTGTGGATAAAATAAACTTTGACTTTGACTTGACACTACTGTCTGGAATACAGTCCAGGAGGAATGCCAGTTTTGGAACTGCTGTCTTGCAAAACCTTTTTCCTGAGTAGGTTCTGGACCCAGCCTGTCAAGGTACTGCTAGAGAGTTTGCTTATTATAAAGCATCAGTGATTGATTCTTGGTGTTAGTAGAAAAGAAATACTCACCATAGTAATGTTGTTTCTTCTCAGGGATCTATCACAGTGTTTTAAAATTCCTGACCCTGCCTTCCCTCCCCAGAACGTGAAAGTAGGTTCACACAAGAATCGATTCTAAATTGATGTAGCTTCAGCATTACTCATTGCAGTCCCTTAGCAATTGTAAATTGTGGCCAGCTAAATATTTTCTTCATGTTGTCTGTCCTAGAATTAATTTGTGTTTTTCAAAATTCTATTTCAAGTTACTAGAAAGTATTGGTAGCCAGTTAGCAAGTTTAGTGGCCACAGCTCCCCTAGCTTTAGAAACAAATCTGGCGTTGGAGAGCTAGGGGGCATGTGACCACACTACGGAGTTTGAATTTGTGTTCTAAGTTCTATAATTAGCATAAAGTTCTATCTCCAGGGCATCACACTCAGGTCGGAGGGTGATTCTAATTGTAAGTTACAGTGATGAATCCCTGACAAGAAACAACATTACTATGGGGAGTAAATCTTTCTCATCAGGACAACCTTTTACCGTAACTCGACGTTGCACAGTTTTGGAATCTGTGTAATAGTCCAACATGTGTACCAATTTAATAGCACGTGATCCACATGATTGTTGCCTATATCACTCAGTTCAAGCCAGAATCCTAAGTATTTATAACGGTCCAGAAGTTCAGGGATCTGTCCACCCAAAGAGAAAATGATAAATGAATTGTTTTGTGCCTTCCTTAATTTTGCAGAACATCTGAATAGCACCAGTTTGGTTTTGTTTGAGTTCAGTTTTAATCTGGACTTACAAAACAAGTTCAAAGAACATCAAATCCACTTTGAAGGGCTGTTTGGACATCTGAGTGGGACTCCCTAGAGGCATAGATGACTGTGTCATCAGCATATAAATGGTACTTCAAGTTGTTAATATTCTCTCCTAGGCCCCTTAAGTATACTGTAAATAACAGAGTGCCTGGCACCAATCCCTGGGGGTCTCCCTCTCAAGATGTTCAGATTCCGTGAAATATGTTTCGATTACTACAGTTCACTTTTTTTGTTTTGTTTTTTAAGGTATGAGAAGAACCAATTAATGACTTCACAGCATACCTCTCAACTGTACCCCATTACGAGGAACGTTCCTCATTTTACTTCAGAAAAGGTCCCTGTTACACATTGTGAGGACTCGTTCCACATTCAAAGTCAACCTTTTAAAGCAAATATCCATAGTAAATGATGGAAAAAATAACTTACTCAATTAATAACAGACATTCTCAACATAAATGCAACATTTTAATAGTGTTTTGAGCTTCTCAGGTAAAGATTTGATTAAGTGTTCCACATTTTGCTCATTTGTTCCACATTATGACAGGCAATGTTCCACATTTGGGGGACAAAAGGTTGAGAGGTATGCTTCACAGTCCAACCCAATATTTTGTAGTTTTGTTGACATCATCCAAGACCTTCAACATTGAGGGGGTGGCACTATGTTTTTTTTCCTAAATCCAGACTGATAGGGGTCTTGAAGTCTGTTTCTCTCTATATAGTCCTGAATTTGTTTTGAGGCTAGTCTCTCTCTAACATTGTGCTAATTATTGTGAGAAGGGAAATTGTCCCAGATTCTTAACTAGCAGTAATACCCAATCGGGTGGGCGGTATTGGGCTACACCCGACTGCCCGGGGTGTAATGAGGTCCGCCGCAGGCTGAGGACCTTGTAGCCCCTTGAAGGTCCGGTATAGCAAATTCCGCTCATCGTGGAGGTATTATTGAGCTTAGGAAAGGGAAAAAAATAGTCTGAGCCAGTTTTGTAAATTTGCAAATAAAATTTATTGAGGAGGAGTTGTTGGGAATTAAAAAAATAGTCCCTTTCTGGGATGGGGGCCAAAATAAAATATGAGCAAACCACGCAGAAGCACGTTCTGTAGAAGGGTGGCAAAAATAATAAGAGACCACTATTTGTTGTAGTAATGAAGCTGTTAGGTGAGTTGAAAGTTCAGTTTACTGGGCTGAAGCTGTTGCTAGAGGTAGTTGCTGCAGTGGAGCTAGATGTTGCTTGCTTTGTGCTATTGGGAGACTGAAGGTGGCATTGTTGAACTGCTAATAATAGTTTTTTTTTCAGGCTGCTCAGCACCTAGTATTGAGCTCCAAGTTTTGTGATTTTCTAGTGTTGAATACTGGTTTCTGAGCGATGTCCTGTTACACTTGTAATCTCGAGCAGAGAGAGAGACCCACGTTGCTCAGGAACTGCGCTGCTGTTGAGCAGATACTGTGATTAGTATACCACATGCTTAATTCAGCTTCACCAGAGAGTTTTGGTATCATGTTCCTGAGGAAGTTTTTTCCTACGGCCTCCCATGTGTACCAGCAGTCTTCGATCTTCTTCGAGGATATTTCTTTCATCAGGCCACACTTATGGAACTTATAGCTGCCAGGCACTAGGACCACATGGAAACTTATGCAAGCAGTCTACTAGGGGCACCCCACGATGACATCTGACATCGACTCTCCCATATAAACGTGAGCGGCCCCTTCCCTCCTCAGTTCTTTTCATCCCATCGACCATGCACAGAAACGCCACTGTTAGTCACTGCTTTTCTTAGTTTTCTCCCCGTAGTGAATAATCACATTTATAAGTGATTCTCAGCAGTGAGTATGTCAACTAAGGAGCCATCGAAATTGTTTCGCTATTGCAAATGCAGTGAAAAGATATACTGTGGAGAGCTGCACGATGTCTGCATGTGCTGCCTCACCTGGACCATAACGTGAAGGCCTGCCCCATTTACAGAGGGTTGAGCACAGCCACTCATCGGGATCCAGGTTCTCCAAGTCCTGAGAGAAAACAACTAGGCCACACAAGCACTGGGAGAGGGGGTGAGACAAGAACAAGACCTCCCCGGTCTGCTCCAGGTCACCACTTCAGTTCATGGCAACCGCTTAGTCAACGCTGCCCACCGCCCAGACCGTCTACCTTCCTCCCAGGTCCAGGCAGGCTCCAGGCAGTATTTTTGTTCTTTATCGACATACTGATGCACCTGCTACCTCCTTCTCCTGTAACAGAAGCCACTTTGAGGGGGCCTATAAGCCAAACCCCAGCATCATCGTCTGTTAAGCCCTCGTGCCAGCTCCCTTCTTGGGTGTCAACAGCCTCACCTGATCACTCCTTCCGTCCTGTCAACCATACCGACAACAACCAGGAGTATAATCCTGTCCTTATAATGCAGGGTGAGGAGGAGGAGGAAGAAGATTATGTGGAAAGCTCATATGAAGGGACCAGTTCAACTGTGTCCACAGGGAGTGAGGACTCTGTAGTTTACACACCTCACTCTCCCCTGAGGACCCCTCCTTCATAACCATCATGCAGCAGATCTAAGCTGCTATGGGGTTTGATTTAGAGGAACAGGACATAAAACCAAGAAAAACCTGGTGGGGTTCTTGTAATTGCCTGATTCCCCTACCATAATCATTCCACCCCTCCTTCCTGCCTTGGAAGATACCACCTTTGCTGCCTGGCATAGGCCCAACATGATACCTGCCATACCTAGAAAGGCAGACAAAATGTATCAGCCCCCTCAGGCAAGCCTTTCTTGGCAGGCCAACCTGAGGCAAATCATGTTGTCATAAATGCTGCCCACAACAGATCTAGGGCACCTAAACACTTTAGTTCTCTTCCTCATGATAAGGAATCAAAGAGGCTAAATATGTTGGGCAAAAGAAGCTATGCATCAGCCTCTCTGGGCCTAGGAACTGCAAATTACCAGGCCCGTATGGCCAAATACAAAAATACCCTCTGGAGGAAAGTTAAGGCAGCTGCTCAAGCTCTCCCAGAAGGTGCACCTAAACAGGAGCATCTCAGGGCTGATGTAGTTAAATACCTCCTACATATGGCCTGTGACATCTCTGATGCCTCTGCCAGAGCTGGTGCCTCTGGAGTATGCCTCAGGAGGTACTTCTACCTCAGGGTGGTTGGCTTTGCAAATGATGTATAACAGTCCATCCTCAATGCCCCCTTTCTAGGATACAAGTTGATTGGTGCACATGTCCAAGATATCCTCTCTAATCTGCAGGCCTCAGGCAGAACCCTGAAATCAGTACATTCCCTCTATCATACCCAGACAAGGAGTAGACCAATGATGCCCTTTTGTTCGGCCAGTGCTAGACACCTCACCACTGCCAAACAACAGAGTAAGGATTGAGGAGCAGGAGCACTGCCTACCTCAGGAGCCACTCCAGATGCCCACTCAAAAGCCCCTAGACATGGCAAAGCTACAGCAGCCACCCCATCTGGCTCTGCCTGACTCCTTATGCAACCCCCAACCACCCTTGCCTCCAGAGGTGATCGTTTGGGGGGGGGGGTCGTCTCTCCCTTCACCTGGACCAGTGGAGGGAGGTGGCATCAGATGCCCGGGTCCTGGAAATAGTAGCACAAGGCCATACTCTGGAACCTCCAGGTCATCTGCCAGTGCCTTCATATCATCCTCCAGATCATATCCGTCTGCTCCTGGAGGAAATCCAATCGTTGCTTCAGAAAAGGGCCCATAGAACCTGTTCCCTGGGAACAAAAGAATACAGGGTTCTATTCTTGGTACTTCCTAGTCCCAAATGAATGGGAGACCCGAGACCTATTCTGGATCTTGGGGACCAGAACTTCTTTATCGAATACAAAAAGTTCAAAATGGTCACCCTGCAAGGCCTACTCCCACAACTGCAGGTAGGGGATTGGATCTGTTCCCTGGACATGAAAGATGCCTTCCTTCGCATCAATATTTTGAAACTGCACAGGAAATATTTGACGTTCCTGTTACTAGGGGAACACTACCAGTTCAGGGTGATGCCTTTTGGCTTATCATCTGTGCCACAGGTCTTTACCAAATGCTTAGCAGCAGTAGCAGCAGCCGCTCGCAGGGAAGGCCTCTGTCTTTCCTTACCTGGACAACTGGCTACTAAAAGCTCACTGAAAGGAACAACTTTTACATACCCTAGCTCACACAAGACACCTATTCAGTGCTCTAGGGGTTACTCTAAATGTACCAAAGTCTGTATTGACTCCTTGCCAGTGTCTACAGTGTATAGAAGCAGTTCTGAACACAGCCCAAGGCTCAGCCTTCCTGCCCTTGGACAGAGCAGAACGTCTGATTGCACAGGCCCAGATTATCCACAATAGCAGGTGTGTCACAGCTAGGACATTCCTGAGGCTCCTAGGCCTGATGGCAGTGGCCATTGTCACAGTACCACTGGCCAAACTGCATATGAGAATCCCTCAGTGGACACTAAGAGTCCAGTGGTATCAGCGCACAGACGATCTAGAACAGAAAGTTCTAGTAACCTCTCCCGTCTGCAAGGTGCTTCCGTGGTGGATGTAACCCAGCAATTTGCTGTAGGGAGTTTCTTTCCTGATCCCCTTCCCTCAGTATATTTTAACTACAGATGCCTCAGGGATGGGCTGGGGGAACATCTGGGGCCCCATCAAACACAGGGTACATGGACTGAAGTGGAGATTACCCTCCACATAAATGTCCTAGAAAGGAGAGCTGTTCTGTACCATCTACAGCCCTTTCAAACCCACCTGTCTGTTAATACAGATGGACAACATCAGTGTGATGCATTACATCAACAAGCAAGGGGGAACGCATTCCTACCCTCTGTGAAGGGAGGCAATGAGAGGTTGGTATTGGGCTGTAGAACATAGTCTAGAACTCTCGGCAGTACATGTTCCAGGTGCCCAAAACTTCTTGTCAGACAGGCTAAGAAGGTCACATCCAGGATACACGAGTGGGAGCTGCTGACCTTGGTGGCAGAAGACCTGTTCGACAGATGGGTTGTCCAGAGTTGGACCATTTTGCATCCCCATACAGCGCAAAACTGGCACTTTCTGCTCGCTTATTCCAGGGCCTGGAGTTTTCTGATAAGACGCGTTGTTACTCTCTTGGAAGGGGAGGTTCGTATGTGCCTTCCCTTCCTTCCCTCTATTTCAGAGGGTGCTCCAAGCTCCAAATGGAGGGGGCAACTCTGATACTCCTTGCTCCCCTGTGGCCTCATCAGATCTGGTTCCCCTTACTGCAGCAACTGGCAGTGGAAACGCCAGTACCCCTGCCCTTATGCCGGGGTCTACTGTCACAAGAGCAGGGAATTCTGGTCCATCTGGACCTCAAGTCCCTTCACCTTCACCTTCATGCATGGCTCCTGAAAATATAGCCATTGCTAGATTTGGGGGTTCCCAAAAGGTGGCTGATGTCTTGGTGGCTGCCAGAAAGCCTTCCACCAAGGCCACTTATTCCATGAAGTGGAAGCAGTTTGCTTTGTGGGCTGCTTCTCATCACTTAGATCTAGTCACCTGTCCAGTAAATCAGGTGCTAGAGTATCTGCTGCTCTTATCAGATGCAGGCCTACAGTACTCTTGTATCAAAGTGCACTTGGCTGCTATTTCAGTTTTCCATATGCCTATTGAGTGTCGTACGGTTGCCCAGCTAGAGGTGGCCCATGTGTTCTTGAGAGGCATTCTGCACTCGAAGCCTCCTATCTGTAATCCAGTCCTGGCTTGGGACCTGAATTTTGTGTTGAAAAAGCTTAGTTTGGCTCCTTTTGAGCCAGCTGCGACTTGTAGCCTACGCTTTCTTTCTTGGAAAGTGTTATTTTTAGTTGCTATTACTTTTGCTCGAAAAATTTCAGAGCCTCGGGCTCTAATGTGTGAGCCTCCTTATTTGATTTTTTTCACTAAGACAGGATGTTTTTGCGTATCAATCCTAAGTTTCTACCAACAGTGGTGTCTGAGTTACTCTGAATCAAATCATCCACCTACCAGTGTATTTTCCGGAGCATGCCAATCCAGGGGAAGCATTGCTCCATACTCTAGATCTGCATAGATTACTCTGGTGCTATATACACCATATGAAGGACTACAGGAAGTCCTCACAGCTTTTTGTTTCATTTGCCCCGGGAAAGAGGGCAGTCCTGTTTCTAAATGGGGCTTGTCCAAATGGCTGACCAACTGTATTACTCTCTGTTACAGGAAGTGCGGTAAGGAACTTCTTGGTGGTGTTAGTGGTCATTCCACCACAGGCATGGCCACTTCTGTTGCATGTTTCAAAATTGCAAAGATCTGTGCAGCTGCCACCTGGAGTACTGTCCACACCTTCACTAAACACAACAGTCTGGACATTACCTCTTGAAAAAGGGCAGGTTTTGGCCTAGCCGTTCTTCAAGGCCTTCTTTCCTAGACCTCTACGCTCCAGCCTCCCAGACTGTTCACTGTCAGTACTGCTTGGTACTCGTTCCATATGTGTGGCCTGATGAAAGAGATATCCTCGAAGAAGATAGAACAGTTATGTACTTGCTGTAACAGTGGATCTTCAAGAGAATCTCTTTCATCAAGCCATGCTGTCCCACCCTCCATCCCCCTGAGGGTCCTAGGACTCTAAGTGCTGACTCCTTCTCCAAACATAGAAACCTAGAATGTGATGGCAGATGGGGACCTCTTGATCCGTCTAGTATTCCCATAAGGGTCTACCTGTTGCTCTCTGCCTCGCCTGGTCAGTAGAGCCCTAGGTTCCCTTCTGGATCCCTACAGGGAGGTCCTCCAAGCATGATCTCTGGCAGGGAATTGAGGAGGGAAGGGGCCACCCACATTTATATGGGAGAGTCAACGTCAGACGTTGTGGGTAGCCTCTAATGGACTGCTTGCAAAAGTTTCTGTGTGGTCCTAGTGCCTGGCAGCTATAAGTTCCATAGGTGTGGCCTGATGAAAGCAATTCTCTCAAAGATCTACTGTTGCGGTAACTATGTAACTGTTCTTTCTCAAGGTACGTGTGTGGCAGTTTACAGGGGTGGAGGTAGAAGGCTGAGGCATCTGGCAGTACTTTTTGTAGATATTTTATGAATGAGGGCACTGGGCACAGTGGATTTATTGCACTCTCATACATGAACCCCGTAGTGTTTCGTTTGATAAATTCAAGAGGGGTTTTGTGATTCTCAGTTTCTGGATTGTGTGACAGTGTTGCATATTGGTGGCTGGCACTGTCATTTTTTATTTGAAAAAGAGTCTGGTCTGAGATCCAGGAGCCCTTCCCGACCATGCCTGGCTATATAGAGCTGTAGTTCAAACCAAACCTTTCAGGCACGGCATTGGACGACAAGCAGGGCGAGCTTCTTAGTTTTTGAAAGTCTTCCTCTGTACCTGGTGGGTGGTGGGAAGCAAGATCTTTTTGCTGCTTTCCTAGTTTTGTTTAGAATTGAGGCTAGAACATTGTTGCTGGACCGGAAAGAAAGGCTTACTAATTAGCGGGTATTGCAGCTGTTTTGAGGGGTGTTGAGGGGTTGTTGATGCGGCACATAGTGCGCAGTGCCCGGCACTGAGTACTGTCCCCTGTCCCCCCATCGGTTTGGGCTTCTAAGAAACGCCTGGGTACTAAATTTAGTCTCTTAAAAGTCAGTCAATTAATTGTGAGGTTTTGGTGGTAGTCCATTGATTGAGTACTGAAACTGCCTACTGAGTGTTTTTTGTGGGGGTTTTTTTGTTTTTTTTGGGGGGGGGGGTGTTATAGTATTTAGCTCTTTTCTCTTACTTTCAATTGTATCCAGTTCGTTTGTACTCAGTGTAAAGAATTGAGACGTGGTGTTCACATTTTTATTTTTTTGGGGCAGGTGGTTGTTGCTCAACAGGACATTCTTCCTCAAGGAAAAGGTTGTCCCCAGTGTTCTCTGGTGCCAGTTCAAAAGGTAGTGGAAGGTAGTCTGACTTTTTTTAAGGAGGGTAGTGGTATCTGAGGAAAAAATGGCTGCCAGTCAGTGGCTGACAAAGTTAAAAATCGGCACAAGGATATTTTTGGGCACAGAGGCAGGTTGGCACGGATCTTGTTTTTCCCCTGCTGGCAAATAAATATACCCTTTGCCAGGGGTCTCAGCCAGTCAGCTTGGAAATGTTCTACCTGTTTTCTAGGGACCAATTAAACATGTACAATAGTGGCTCAGCAGTTTGATGGGCTGATATTTTTTAGCAAACAGGTTGGGGGGAGATCATGTGGTCCTGGTTGTAATAACAGTTTTAGTATCTTGTGCTCTTCAATTTTAGAAAATTTAAAGGACCCCATGTTGCTGTTCCGTGTCTCTCGTCTGCTTCATTACCCTTAATTTGGTACTGAAAAAGTTTCCAGAATCTCCAAAAAATTGATTTAGTTCATCAGCCATCTCCTTGCCACCTAAAAACTCCCTCACCCCCCTCCTTATTTTTGAGCTTGATATGTGTCTCAACATTGTGTCTCCCACTTAGATGTTTTATTGTGTCCCAGCATTTTTTAGGGTCATTGGCCTCCTCAGTAGTTTTATTTTAGACATAATTACTTTCGCCTTACCAACTTCCTGAACATACTTGTCATGTGCTTCTCTGTAAACATCCCGGCCCCTACTTTCTCTTGAATCCTGAGCTTTTTTCCACTGTTTGTTTTTTATCTGCCTTAATTTGACTAAGGCAGGAGACAACCAGGCTGCATTGTATTTTGTTTGTTTTTTTGTTTGTTTGTTTTTAACTTTCTTTGTTTTTATTGGCAGATGTTTATTATGTATTGTCTTTAGTTCATCCACAAAGAATATCCAGGTGGTATCGAGATCCAGAATTAGTTTTGGTGTGTTCCATTGTATGTTCTCCAGGTCTATGACAAATTCCAAAAACACAAAAAATCATTTTTTTTGAAGGACCTATAGCCAACAAGTTTAGGACCAATGTGCTCCTTTCCCCTGATACAATATATTGGGTTATGGTCATTGAACAGATCAGCCAAAACTCCTGCAGCTCTATAATTGTGGGAGTGGTTTGTGAGGATTAGCACAAGTTCAATTGATTTAGTGGGCTTCCTGATATTTTTACACAGTACTTTGTAATGTACTGTTTTAACCACAGCTCAATTGCCACATTTTGTAAATTATGATATTTCTCATGGGACTGCCAGTCCATGTTGAAATCTAGCAGTAGCAGCTTACTGGAGTCTGCATATACTGCAAGGCTTTCAGCAAGTTTCATTATATTTAAAGGGGACAACTTTGGAAGTCTGTAACATCCATCAAAGCAATCTGACTGGAGCCATCATCGTCGATCTCTTGAAGGCCTTTGATCGAGTTGACCACTCCCTCCTCAGCTCCACTCTTCAGACCCTTGGGTTCTCCCCCCAGCCCATGCCTGGTTCTCAAACTACCTCTCCAGAAGGCAACAATACACCAACTTCAACCGTGTTCTCTCTAACCCCTCTTCAGTTAACTGCGGGGTTCCCCAGGGATCCGTACTTGGACCCATTCTAGTCTCCCTTTTCATTAATCAACTACCCTCTGTCACTGCCCAAGGTCATACCACCCTTTATGCGGATGACCTCGTCGTCCTGGCCAGCTCCCAGGACATCACTACCATTAACTCCTGGCTAAACTCTGGCTTTATGTGTATTCAAACCTGGTTAGTGGACCATAAGCTTACCATCAATCTAAATAAGACCCAAGCCATGCTGTTTGGCTCCTTGAACAAGACAAAAACCTGCCCTGCTCCCTTAATGGTATATGGGGTAGATGGCTTCCTCCTGCAGACCGTGGATTTGGTTAAGTACCTGGATGTCACCCTTAACCCGAAACTGGATCTTACCCTACATATTCGGAACATATGTAAGGCAACAAATAGCAGCTCAGTCTTAGTATGGTAACTGCCTCACCCTGGCCGCCTGGTGGCCCCTAGCCGGGGGTCCTCCTACCAACGCTCTGCTATGGGCTTGTAACCTGTGCCCCTGTCCCTAAATGTAGCCTCACAAAATGTGACACTGCGTATAACAATATATGCCGCTTTGCGCTCTCAGCCCCTCTACTCATGCACCGCTGTGATCTTTATAAACGACTTGAGTGGCTCCCCCGGAAAAGCACTGCACCTTTGTTCTCAGCAACTTCATCGACAATATCGTCAGAATGTCTACCCCTTCTGCCCTTGTCCTTCCCCTCAAACACGGAACCCCAACCTACCACTTAAGTTCCAGAGATTCGCAGAACCGCCTGGTTCCAAAAATCCACACCCTTGCGGGGGATCGGGCCTTCACCGCCTACGTGTCAAGAGTGTGGAACTCCCTTCCTGCCTTAATTTGCTCCACCTCCTCCCATCTCTGCTTTAAAGCCTCCTTATGGGGCTTCCTGAAATCGGCCTCCGCCTGTCTCTGTGCCTCATAGACCACCAGCTGTGGCACACGTTTTTCACAGGTTCATACTGGTGGGGGCATGGCTCCAGCATTTTAAAGCACTTCTTCTCCTGTAACCGGTTAATACAACAATAAGCTGTCATTCTTGCACTGGGACCTCTCCCTGCCCACCTGCCCCAGAGGGGTACCCTGCCTAATCTATCCCTATCTTCTCCAGGTCTCCCTCCTGCATTCTTGTACTCCTCCTGTCTGTCCACCCAGGCCCCCCCCCCCAAATTGGGTGAGGCCTGCCATATACTGTCTGCCTTGTTCACAATTTCTGTACTATTCTGTTTTATGCTGTATCTCTACTGCCCCGGGTATTTCACACCCTATATTGTTTGCCTTTGTTGACAATGTCTGTATTATTTCTGTATTACACTGTATATCTACCCAATTAATCTATTATGTATCTTAATGCTGATATCTTAATATTAATCAGTTGTGCCTGAAGTCTATGCTGTTAGCTACCCTGTTAATCTCTGTAATGCCCAATGTTTCTTGTATGTTAACTTTGACTCTTCCTGCTGTTACTGATTGTATGTACCTTGTAATCCTCCCGGGTCACACCTGAAAATAGGCACTCGGCTGTCTAGTGTGCTTACCCGGTAAACAAAAGTAAATAAATAAATAAATTAGAAGAAAAGATTTAACCTCTTTCATGCCTTTGGATGTACACTGTACATCCTATTTATTTTGATGTTTTTGACCCATTTTGGCACCTTTTAATGCAGTATCAGTAACTGTGCGTCTATAGGACACCATATAAAATTATTATAACACCCGAAACTCTTTGGAACAGAAACAAATTATATATATAAAACCTATTTATGATCAGTGTAGTTTTAAATGGGAGTGAAAGAATGGCCACAAGATGGCACTGCAGGATAAGGAATGAAATAATAATAATAATAAACTTTTATTTGTCTACGCCTTTCTTAAAACCAAGGCGCATTACAATAAATTACAGATAAAAACATTCTAAAACCATACAATACTTCATATAACTAAAAATTAACAGCAGGGCAATTAATAGGCATCAGCATTATCTAAAAATGCCTTGTTCCATAAAAGAGACTTTAAGCCCTTTTTAAAACCCTTCACCGTCATGCACTCTCAAATCCAACGTGGTAGAGAATTCCAGAGGGTGGGTGCCGCAAACATAAATGCTCGGGCACCAGAGGATTTTAAAATAACCCTCGTGATCTCTAGCAACCCCTCGTTGGTGGAGTGGAGTGGACGTGTCGGTCGGTAAGGCACCAGGAGCTCTTTCAGGTAGTCAGGGCCCAACCCGTGTAGGGCTTTATAAGTCAGAAGACCGACTTTAAAGGTGATCCGTCACTGAATCGGCAGCCAGTGCAGATCTTGGAGCACCGGTGTGATATGAGAGAAACGAGAAGTCCCCGTTAACAACCGGGCTGCTGAGTTCTGCACTAGCTGCAAGCGGCGGATATCTACCCCAGGCAGCCCAAAGTAAAGGGAATTGCAGTAGTCCAGATGCGAGGTCACAAAGGCGTGGATCAGCTAGGTAGGTCGCCAGATGGAACAAGGTGCTTGATCCTCGCGATGTTCCTAAGATGGTAGAAGGATGTCTTAACGACCGCTGACACTTGCGCACGCAATGTCAGCTGATCGTCCAGAATCACCCCCAGATCTTACACCCGTTCAGAGGTCAGGAGCTCCGCATCTCCCAAGAATAGACCGGAGTCTAGACATCCACTGAACCCCTCAATCCGGCAACTGGGATCCACAACCAACACCTCCGTCTTCCCAGAGTTCAACTTCAACCAGCTGGACCTCATCCAATCCTGGATCTCCCTGAGACAGCTGTTAAACACTGAGAGAGCTCTGTTCTGGTCAGGTACAAAAGATAGATAGAGCCAGGTATCGTTGGCATCACAGTGAAACTCCAGCCCATATCTTCTTACAATGCCCCCGAGGGGAAGCATGTACACCGCAAACAACATGGGCGAAAGCACAGAGCCCTGAGGCACCCTACAGGTCAGAGCAGTAGGCTCAGAGGAACAAATCCCCGATACCACCCTCTGAGTTCTACCTGTGAGGAAGGAAGTAAACCATCTGAGGACCAAACCCGAAAGCCCACAGATGTATCTCAGGCACTCAAGCAACACCCCATGGTCTATGGTGTCAAATGCTGCTGACAGGTCCAAAAGGACCAAAATGGACCGTTTTTTCTGGTCTCTTGCCATCAAGAGATCATTGAGGACCCGAACCAGCGCAGTCTCTCTGCTGTGTCTCTTACGAAAACCTGATTGAAGAGGATCGTAGATATTATGGATGGTAAGATGGTTGTCTAACTGGGCTGCCACCACTTTCTCCATTACTTTCCCAACAAAGGGGAGGTTCGAGATAGGTCTGTAGTTTGCCAGGGAGTCGGGGTCCAAAGATGTCTTTTTCAACACTGGTGTCACTACCACCTCCTTCAGGGAGTGGGGATATTCACCGGTGTCCAAGGAGCACCCGACTATCCTGGCAAGAACCGGGAAGATGACCTCACCACAGCCCACAATCAGGCCTGTGGGACCCAGGTCTAAACTACAGCTTGTGGTGCGCATACCTTGGACAATCCTCGATTTCCAGCCTTGTGAAGGAACTCCAGGTAGACAAGGTGCTTGCAACCATAGGCTGGGCCACCACAACTCCCCTGGAGGAGGCGGTGCAAGTCTCGGCCCTGATGTCGGCCACCGTATCAGCAAAGAATCGAGCAAGCTCCTCACACTGTGACTGTGAAAAAGCTCGACGGACCTGTAGACAGGCTGGGTTGCACAGCCTGTCCACAGTTCGGAAGAGCTGGGCTGGTCGATTCTGAGCGGCAGCAATTTCTCCGGACAGGAACACTGCCTTCTTATGAGTAATTGCTGACTGGTAGAGTTTATAATGCTCTAGAAGTCTAAGATGGTCATATTCAGAGCTGGACTTCCGCCAACCTCTCTCCAACCTGCGACCAAGTCTCCACAACTCTCTCAGATCCTGATCAAACCATGGGGATCGGGGGCGAAGGGAGAGAGGTCACACACGGGTGGGAGCAATTAAATCCAAAGCAAAGGTGACAGCCTTATTATAGGCCTGCACCATTTCTTCCGGATTCATGCTCAACCTTCTGATAGGTCAAGAACCGCAGTTGAACCAGTGGGCGTAACATCCCGTAAAGGGCGGTACTTGACCATCTCCACTGGGGTAGGTCTACGCGAGGGGGTGCCAAAATTGAACCTCACAGTGTAGTGGTCGGACCAACCGGCTGGTTCCACCCCCACCTCGGAGGCCTCCAACCCCAGCAGGAAGACCAGATCAAGTGAGTGGCCGTATTTATGAGTGGCAGAGGTAACTACCAGTGAGAGGCCCAATGAACACATCAATTGGAGGAAGTGCTGACCAAACGGCGAGAGTTCGTCATCGATCCAAGCATTGAAATCACCCAGCACCATCAACCTGGGCGACTCAAATACCTGGTCGACGACGAAGTCCGCCACTTCCTTTAAGAATGTTTTCTCATCACCGGGTGGACGATAGACGAGAACCATTCTATAACCTCCACCTGCCACCACGACACTCTCAAAAGATCTGGTCTCCTCCACTGGAACACTAGTGAGGTCCAATTCGGTCTTGAAACAGACCACAACCCCCACCACCCCTGCGATCCAATCTCGGGCGGTGAATCACCGAATACCCGGCCGGAATTGCTGCCTCAAGAACTGGGCCTGCATTACTATCCAGCCAGGTTTCGGTAATGCAAGTCAGGTCCGTTGTACCTACCAAGTCCGCAATAATGGCAGTCTTGTTCACGACGGACCTGGCATTGCACAACACCGCCCGAGTTGGATAGGACTCCTGGGGAAACCCCAACCACCTGCCCACCGTTAACAGAGAGGGTGGTGCCCTCGGGTATGGGGACCAACCAGGAAGGACCCCGGTCGTCACTCCATTTCGCCCCAGGGCGTCTTCTGGACTTAACCAGCCGAATGCGAACAACCCCCTCCTTCATCCCCCGCTGTTCACACCTCCCCACCCTCCGAATCCCACCACGCGCAATTCCCAATGCCCTACAATGTTGGTATACAGGGAAGGACAAAGGGGGGGCAAAGAAAGGGCGGAGGGCATGAAGAGCGGCGGATGAATAGTGCATGACGGGGGGGGTACGACGAGAATAACTATCGTCATCTATAAACAGCAGGCCAAAACCAGGGATCTCAAAACTCCCGAGAAATCCCAATAAGATAAAATAAAATTATAAACTTAAAAAACGTAAACACTTAAACTAAATAAACTAAACTGTCAAATTATCCAAATAAACATACAATGATAAATAAATACTAAACAGCAATCAGTTCAATTAAATATATAAGATCAGTCTTTTGACGCAGTGGAGCTCCCACCATCCACCGCAAGGATATCCGAATATAGAGGCATGAACTCTCACTCCGTGCATCCAAAAAATAAAATCAAAAATACAGAAAAAAAGAACCCCACCCCCAATTCAAACCCCTCGGCGCTCTCACCACTCAGGGAGGGACAGTACAGGCAGAAAAGATTCCAAAATAGTGGAATAAGGTCAGCAAGTCCCAGAGAGATTAATTCAAACAGTAAAATCCTTAATCCCACAAGGGCTCTCACCACCAGAATGAAATCACGGGTCCAACTGTTCCTGCTGTAGGAGCCACATCGCAATACTTCCTCCTCTGGAAACAATTCCAAGACCACAGAATAAGTCCAAGGCCTTCCAAATTCGGACCATAAAGAGAGGGATTAAAAAGCCACAGACAGATTCAGGTACTCACCATGTGAACACCGCCCACAAAACGGACCTTACCACTCCCAGGTCGGCTCTCCAGCCGAACCGGAGCGGGTCAGAAGAGCCAGGAATGCTGCCACCAAATAGCAGCAACCACCCGGCACACCACCTTCTAAGGGCAGATATCCAACATGGCAGACCACAAAATCTGGCAGAAAGCCTATAAGGGGGCCAAAAACTAGCCACCCAAATTCTCCCTTCCGGATAACGAAGGAAAAAAACGGCACCACAGCAACACACGACAGACCCTTTTCACAGCTCCAAAGACTCGAAACACCGCGATCTCCTCCACTCCAGTCGCCAAAAGGGGTCAGTCCGAGTCCATGACACCAGTTCTCCACTTCACTCAACAGCCCGAAGAGTCATACCCTCAGTCCAGCGAGCAGAAACTCCAACAGTCTTCACGGTAATGCCAAAAGTCTTTTCCACAACTGCACTGGCGGAGATGGGGGGGGCGTGGATAACCGCAACTAAACAAACTAAACGAAAAAATGAAAACCCCAAACAAAAATAAACAAAAAAATAACTACTAAATTATAAACTAAAGAATTACAACGGATTTTCCCGGGGGCAGCGTTAATACACTCAGAGATCGCGGCACAGCACCGCCGCCATCTTGCCCCGCCGGAACGCCGGACAATTGATTATTGTTGTTTGGTAAATAGGTCCCCACTACTATGTACAGGACTAAACTGAGAACTGTTGAAACTTTATTCATCTATATATAAAAATATATTTCTAGCTAAATTCCCTTGGTAGCAAACAGGCTAGCAAAGATCTGTTTTAATTTCACAGCTATGTGTTCACAGCATTCAGAGCTAATATCCAGTTTTATTCTGCTAGCAATAAAATGTTCATTGAGGATATCTCCTCCCTTAGGCCATGCCTTTGGAACTGAAAGCCATCAGCATCAGGACCACACTGAAACTTTTTGCTAGCCAGAGACTGCCCACAGTGATATGTAAGGTCAGCATGTATATAAAGTGGCAACCCCAATACTCCTCAGTTTTTACTCCTGCCATCGATCATCCTCAGCAGACCTGCTGAAGGAAACAACATTGAAATAGCCATTGCTGTTTTGTTATTTTCTTCCATCATCATCTCTGCATCCCACTGAAAGACAAAGAACCTTTGTTCCCTTATTGTAGTTGCAGTTATAGAATCTACAAAGACAACACTCGCACTATCTGTGTGTATGTGCTGTTTGGGCCTTTCTCACAACTTGAGGGCCTATGAGATTTGCCAGAGTTTCTACCAGTCTAAAAGGCGATGCCATCGGAAGACCTTGGAGACCTTTCTTGCTCAAAAAGTGCTTAAAGCCATGGAAAAGGCTACAGGTTCCAGGCTTGCTTCTCCCTCACTGTTGACAAACAAACAGTTGTTGAAGCTGAAAGATAAGAATAAGGAATGGTCATCGTCACAGGCCTCCTCCTCCTTCAGCCACATGCATAAGCATAAAGACAAGGCTACTTCGCCGGTGAGGCCTTGGTTGCTGTTGAAATCAGGTACATCCTAATCAGTGCCCACTCTGGCAGCATCACTGAAAGCCGTCCCAGGACTGTCAGTGAGACACCAGGGTCAGAGCTTGGCTCAGGCACTGACATACCTACTATGGATGATGCATTGCTGCCATCGTCCGGCTCTGGCCCTTCAACGCAGGTAGTCCTAAATCTTTTTCAGGGCACCTTAGACTCCCAGGCTGTGCTGGCATCATTTTCAGACATGTTATGATGCCTGCTACCATCATTACAGCAGACGATGGCTGTGCTGCCGACAGGGCCATCTTTTCCAGGGCCTTTGTCGACTGCTTCTACTAGCACACTGCAGATTTCTTCCTGTCTGCCACCACCAGCGTTGCCAGTTCTCTCTGTGGCTCTAAGGTTTGAAATTTGCACCCGCTTCCAAATGCAGGTAGATTTCCTGTTGAGCGAGTAGAATCATTAATTGAAAGTACCCACCAAGCGCCTTGGGTTTAGCCGGCTCCAGCTGACAGTTATTTACAAAAAGCACTCCACCTCCTCTAAAGCCTGACGGAAATACCCAAATAAACAAAAGATTAATTCACATGTGTGATTTCTGCTCCTCCTCCAGCATGTTCACAGCGGTGGGAAGAGAAGATGAGAGAGCTCAGTCTAAGAATGTGCGAGTGAGTGTGATTCGGTCAGGTGGAGAGGGAGATCGAAAGAACAGACAGTGCTGTTGGGAAAGCAAGAGGTAATAAAAGGAAACTCTACAGACCCCGATTTTAACAGATTTACACCAACTTCTTATTGGGTCTGGCTAGAAGCAGTAGTGTTTTCTGTTCAGTTATTAGTAGAGAGCGAGGTAGGGATCAGAGCCGAGAGTGGCACATGGTTGGGTAGGGAGGGAGGAAGTGCCTTTAGTCTGAGCGACAGTTTGTTTTAAAACATTATTATTATAACTTGTACAGGTAACAAGAGAGGCTCAGAGAATTCCCGGAGCACTAATTACTGGTTGTGTGGAGAGGAAGAGAGAGAGCTGTGAATAGAACACCGTCAGGAGCAGAGGATACAACCCGTGTGGATTTCTTTCTACCTTTATTGGGGGGAGTAGAAGATGAGTATGGAAGAATGTAGGGAGGAAACGCTGAAAAACAGTTTTGTTGTGGCTAATAAGCAGCTGAGCACTGTAGGAATTTTACTGTAGTAGCGAAGACACCAGACCATGTGAAGAAGATGGCAGCAGTTTGCAGTCAGACCAGGACAAAAGATAAAACGTTTTTTGGGGGGAAAATTGCTGTTTGTGAGAATCACATGTTATGTTGGAATTTACTGTGCCTGGTGGGGGCAGAACCACTTATGTGCATTGCAGTAGTGAGTTGAAGGTGGATAGTGGATTATCGGGAAGGGGGGATGGGGACAATTGGCAGGCAGCCATCAGTTGTGAGACTAGGCTAGGAAAGGGGGCAGAACTGGGTAGGGAGAGGGCCAAATATAATAACTAGGGCAGAAAAGGGGGAAATGTGAGAACTTGGCCAGGGAGTGGGCAGAAATTCTGAAAACTGGGAAAGGGCTGTGGCATAAATCTAAAAACTTGGACAGGGAGGGGCAGAAATTCTGAAAACTGGGAAAGGGCTGTGGCATAAATCTAAAAACTTGGACAGGGAGGGGCAGAAATGTAAGATGGGCTGGAAGGGGACAGTTTTGTGCATACTGGGGCAGGAGGTGGCTGCAGAGGTGTCTAACCTTACCCCATACAGAGAGTAAAGGAAAGGGGAATGGGCTGATTCTCTATAGCCAAGAAAAACTGCAGACAGAGCAGATGAATGCACGGAATAGAGCCAAAACACAAACCAATATGCACGTTAGAAAAAGTATTTTTAGTGCAGCCTGGTCTTAAAGTGACTGTTCTCTTCCCCCACCCACCCCTGACTGGGCTTGAAGTAAAAAGTCGTAGTTCCCTGGGAACCTTTTACATGCCACAAGAGTACATCATGTAGCAGCTCACCAATAGGCTTGTAGCGGGCTAGTGAAAGCCTGTAGGGTCGGTGGATTTTTCCATTCACTAACTCTGCCAACTAATGGCTGAAAGTTAGTTGCAACCCACGTGGCTCTCGTCGTCATTTATGGTGACAATGACAACGGCGATGAAAGATGAGATAGAATATAATTATGACCTCATGGATATTGAGAGTGATGTAGAGGAGGTATATGAGGGTGAGAGGCAGTTTGAAGAAGGGAGTCTGCCCTCTAGCTCCACCCCCTCATCCTGCAGTGAGGAGTCTGTGGTTTATACACCCAGATCTCCTCCCCCACCCCCACCGATGATCCTCTTTTCAAGCCGTGCTGCAGCAGATACAGTCTGCCATGGGCTTTGCTGATGAAAAGGAACGTTCCACTGAAAGGAATCTTATGGAATTTTGAGGGGTTCCTTGTACATCTTCCATTATAATTCTTCCTGTGTATCCTGCCTTAGTGGATGTTTTTTTTTTTTGCTGCTTGACATGGGCCTAATACCCTGCCTGCAATTCCAAGACATGCTGATAAGCAATATCCTGCTCAGTCTGCTAAGCCTTACTATGCAACTCAGCCTGTGACTGACTATGTACTCATCATGACTGCTCATGATTGCTCTAGAGCCCCTAGGCACACGAGTACTTTGCCTCCAGATAAGGAATCTAGGAGGCTAGATGATATGAGCAAGCATACTTTATGCCTCTGCATCCTTGAGCCTTAGGATTGCAAATTACCAGGCCCACAAGATTAAATGTCAGAACAGCATTTGGAAGGCTGCTTATACTACAGCCCAGGCTTTGCCTGATGGTCCTGCCAAGACTGACTTGGTCAAATCCTTATCTGCTGGTGTTGAAGCAGGCAAACATTTGCTGTGTTCAGCTTATGAAGTCTCTGATGCCTCTTCCAGGTTGCAACATCTGGTATTTGCATTAGGTGCTATTCTTGGCTCAGGGTAGATGGTTTTGCTACTGTTATACCACAGGAGTTTTGAATGCTACTTTTGAGGGCTCTAAACTGTTTGGCTATGATTTTGAAGAGGCCTTTCATGGCCTTCAGACCTCTAAAATGATTTCCTGGCCTGTTACATCTCTCTACCCCACTCCTGCTAGAGAGCATGATTGGGACTCTTTTTGTCAGCCTGCTGCCAGAGGTAACCATGCACCGTCGTCAGTCCATGGCAGAGAGGTGGTCCCGCCCCACGGTGCTCTTGCCAAGGCACCCAAAGGAATCTGTTCCACTTGCCCTGCCGCCTCTGTCTCGCCTGACTCCCCCGCCCAGCTATTGCTTCCAAGGGAGAGGGTGGAGAGCAGGATCTCCCTGCATTTAAAACAGTGGAGGGAGATCACCACGGAAGAGTGGGTTCTGGAGATAATTGTAAAGGGGCCTGCTCTGGACCTGATAGAAACCCCTCCAGATTATCCACACCTCATTCCTTTTATCCTCTGAATCACTTTCTCTCCTAAAGGAGGAGGTCCAGACCCTGTTTCAAAAGCATGGCATAGAACTGGTTGCTCCTCAAGACAGACACAAAAGGTTCTTTTTCCAGATACTTACAAGTCCCAGAATGGATGGGAGATCTATGTCCTGTATTGGATCTCAAAGACTTCAACCTATACATCGAGTACAAAAAAGTTTCAAATGGTGTTTCTACAAGTCCTGATGCCTGGACATGAAGGATGCATGCCTTTACATCAAGATCAGAAACGGTCATAGATAGTGCCTGCTTTCCAGCATAAAGTGGAGGTACTATCAGTTCAAAGTAGGGGTGGGCGGTTTGCTAAAATTTGCTGGATATCGGATCCGGATTATAACGGGGCACTATCCGACTGGGTCGGGTATTTATCGGATCGGATGAGTGATGAGGTATGAGCAAACTACAGGACTGCTCTATGGCTGGCTTGCCCGATGTCTGCCTGATCGCGACCCACCTGGTCAAAACCAGTGGCACCTGCTAGTAGTCCAGACTATAGTAAAGCAGCAAGCTGTTTGTACAGTGGGGGCTTAATTAAATACTTGGCTTGTTTAAACTCCTTTTTGCAATTAGCAGTGTTTTGATTAGCGAACTACAGGGATGCTCTATGGCTGGCTGGCTGCACTTGACCACCATTGACTGGAACTGCCGTCGCTGCTCTTCAGCCGACAACCGCTGGAACCCCTGACAGGAAGCAACTTGAGAGAAGGACTGCAGGAACCATCTGCTCTGGTAATTCTGAGGTATTATCTTTGCAAAACTGTTCAGTAAACCTGGTTACCTTCCCTGCCTGATGTCTGCCTGATCACGATCCACCCAATCAAAACCAGCAGCGCCTGCTAGGAGTCCAGACTATAGTAAAGCAGTGAGCTGTTTGTACAGTGGGGGCACATTTCCATGTGAAGTGAAGGAGATGTGAGTTCCTGGGGGATGGGCTTTAAAGGGCTTTTCAGGGCTAGGTAGCAGGGCTTAGTAGGGCTATCAGAAGGTGTGAATTACCAGGGATCAACACGCTTCACAGGTGCTTAATGTGAAGCACTAATCCAGCTGTTACAAAGAGAACTATCCGAACGGATCGAATTCATCTAAAAATGTAGATATCCATCTGGATCGTTTTATCAGATCAGATATCCGCCCATCCCTAGTTCAAAGTGTTGCCTTTTTGCTGATCATCTGCACCATGGGTCTTTACAAAATGTTTAGCAGTGGTTGCAGCAGCCCTTTGCAAGGAAGGGCTTTATGTCTTCCCTTATCTGGATGCTTGGCTCCTGAAAGCCAGCTCCAAGGAAGCTCTTCTTCACACCCTATCCCAAATGTGATAGCTGTTCGACGACTTGGGAGTCACAGTGAATGTGCCAAAATCTGTGACTTTGTGCCAGTGACTGCAGTACATTGGGGCAATCTCAGACACAGAAAAGGGATGTGTTTTCCTGCCCCAAAACACAGCGAACACACTGAATGCTCAGACACAATTGGTTCATAGGAGCCACTACATCTCTACCAGGATGATGTGTCTCCTGGACCTCAAGGCTGCAGTCATAGTGACATTGCTGTTAGCTCAGCTTCATGTGCGAACCCCGCAGTGGACACTCGTGGTCCAGTGTGATGCGCAGACAGATGAGTTGGAGCAAATGGTTGTCACATCTCCTCTTTGCAAAGCATTGCTGTGGTGGATAGACTGTGACGGTGTGCTTAAAGGTGTTCCATTCCTTGTACCAGCTCCTGTATAGATCTTCACCAAGGATGCCTAACACTTCAGTTGGGATGCTCATCTTGGCCCTTTTCTGACACAAGGATCATAGGCCAAGGTGGAGGCCGAGCTGCATATAAATGTCTTGGAGATGTAGGCTGTCCTGTATAGCTTCCAAGCATTTCAGAATCATCTCTGCCCCAGTCCCTGTTAATTCAGATGAACAGTGTTAGTGTAATGCACTATTATCAACAAAACAAGGGGGCACTCATTCCTATTCCCTGTGTAGGGAAGCAATAAAAGTATGGTACATGGCACCATCTCATGACCTTCAACTGCTGGCATGTTTCTGCAAGGTCTCCAAGACAGGTTTATCAGATCCAAATGTCTGGTAAATGAATGGGAACTGCTGACTTCCGTGGTAAATAACCTCTTCACAAGATGGGGTCATCCAGAGTTGGACCTTTTTGTGTCTCCACACAATGCAGAACTGCTGTATTTCTACTTGCTTGCTCCAGATCTGAAATTTTTGGGTGAGACGTATTGTCCATCTCTGGGAAAGGGAGACTCTCACACGCATTCCCTCTCTATTCCTTTAATACAGTGCTCTAGCTGCGGGTGGAGAGTGCCACTCCTGTCCTCACTGTTACATTCTGGCCTCACCTGATATGGTTTCCACTTTTACAACGTCTGGCGACTGACCCTTTTACATGTCCTGTAAATTATGTGCTGGAATACTTGCTTTCCGTATCTGAGCCAGGCCTGCATTTTTTTGCTATTAAGATGCATTTGGCCTCTGTTTCAGCTTTCCATGCTCCTATTGATGGCCATACATGTTTCCCAGCTAGAGGTGTCCTGTGCCTTTCTGAGAGGTAAACTGCCTATGAAACCTGTCTGTAATTCAGTCCCTCCTTAAAGGAGAACTGCACTGAACTTGTAAACTATTTCCCCCAGGAGTAGCCATTTTTTAAGTACTGGTTCCAGTTTGTTATAATTCCCTCTATACAGGTCTTTTAGTGAACACACTGGGTGTTTCTGATTTGCACTCTGTGGCTAAGAGGAACATAAAGTACATCATACAGTTCCAAAATGGCACTTAACATCAGAGTGCAATAATAGAACATGGATACATTGTGCCAATAATGGAAGAGATGGGCAAGGGACAAAAACTACTTCACACAGTTCTAAAATGGTGCTTACCACTTGTGTCTGAATCAGAGGCACCCACTAGGATAACTAAAAAAGCATGTAGATTGAATAGTTACAGAATGTAAGCCCGTTTTTAAAAATTAATTTTTACAGGGCAAAATGACATACAAGTTCAACGTGGTTTTCCTTTAAGACTTGAATTCCATACTTGAGAAATTGACATTGGCTGCTTTCGATCCTGCTGCGAGTTGTCATGGAAGATGTTATTTATAGCTGCTATGACTTCTGCTTGTAGGATTTCCGAGCTTCAGTCTTTAATGTGTGAGCCTCCTCATTTAATTTTTCACACAGACAGATTCTCTTTGCGTACGAATCCTAAGTTTTTCCTGAAGGTGGTATCTGCATTCACACTGAACCAAATGATAAACCTTTCTGTTTATTATCCTGAGCACGCCAGCTGGCGTGAGGCTTTGCTCCATATGCTCGATGTATATAGAACACTGAGATGCTATGTTAATCGCACCAAGGACTTCAGAAAGTCTTCCCAGCTTTTTTGTTTAATTCGCCCTAGGAAAGCGGGTGCCCCTATATCAACAATGCCTGTCTAAAAGGCTGTCTAATTGTATTATGTTTTGTTATAGTAAGTACAGTAAGGATCTTCCTGGTGCTGTTCACTCCACTAGGGGTATGGCCATTTCTGTTGCTTGTTTCAGAAATGCCCTGCTGCTGACATATGTGTTTCTGCCACATGGAGCACTGTTCACACTTTTACTAAACATTACAGTCTGGACATGGTCTCTTGTAAACGGGCTGGTTTTGGACTTGCTGTGCTGCAAGGCCTTCTGTCCTGATCACCTAGCAGACTGTGCCATCCTCCTGGTTGTTTGTACTTCTTGGGAGTTGTTCCAAAGGTGTGGCCTAATGCAGGAGATATCCTCCATGAAGATGGAACATTTACATAAGAACTTACTGTAACAGTAGCTGTTCAAGAGAATCTTTTCCATTAGGCCATGCTATATATATATATATATATATAATATACATATATATACACACACACACACACACACACGCATACCACCCCCCTCTCTCCATCCCCCTTTCTGTTTTCTGAGGGGTTATATCAGATGCTGTGCTAAGGCCTTATTTTCATACATCCAGTTTCCAGTCCCATGCCTCTCCTTATTTGTCTGGTACTGGTTTGCTCTCCTGGTTGGTGGCCCTCTGAGGCTAATCTCTGGCAGGGGACTGAGGAGTGTTAAAGAGGGGGTCCAGCCAAAATTTCTTGCATCACTAAATTCAGAATTTGGATCAGCATATCCCCAATTAGCATTGTGCCAAAAATGAGATCCCAAAGATACTTTGTTTAAAAGTTAGTCATTTTGTGAACCTAAATTCACTGCCTGTTCAAAAAAAAACAGTTTCAATGAAGAGCTACTGATGATGTCACAACCAGAACTCACAGCCTAGTCCTCCCTGCAAGCTACATTATAGGACTTATTTCTCCCATGTTACATAAAACTACAGTTGTAGTAAATACCTGAAAAAGGAAAACTGACATTAAGTGGGTCACAGCATGCATTTTCATAATGTGCAGATGCAAGGTACAGTACTTAAGAATGTAACGGGGCTGTTGGAATGCAGCGGCAAACGTGATTTTAGAATGACAAAGTTGTGTACAATGTTTAGAATACTGCAGGGATGAGATTTCCAAATGCCAACAGGCTACAATTGTGGAATGCAGCAATGGCACAATCTCTGAAAGTAGCACAGATGCACAATTTCAGAATGTGGTGGTGATGCACAATTTCAGAATGTGGTGGTGATGCACAATTTCAGAATGTGGTGGTGGCACACAATTTTGGAATGTAGCGGTGGTGCATACTTTTGAAATGAGGTGGTGGCGCACAATTTTGGAATGTGGCAGTGGTGCACAGTTTCAGAATGTGGATAATTTTGAAATGTTTGCGGTAACACACACATTTGGAATGTGCCGGTGAGAGATGATTTCAGACTCTGGTGGTGACACAAGTTTGGAATTTGGTGGTGGCACAATTTCAGAATGTGGCACTGAAACACAACTTCCGAATGTGGCAGGGATGCACAATTTTAGAATGTGGCTGGAAGTAGAATGTCATAATGTGGTGGAGAGGTGATGCACAATTTTAAAATGTGGTGGGAGTGTACAGTTCTAGAATGTGGTAGGGCCAAACAGTTTTAGAATAAAATTATGTGTTCTGTCACATTCTGACAGTGTGCAACTCCCACTACATTCCGAAAATTGTCAGTCCCCGTCAACCTCCTTGATGTGTGTCCCTGTTGCATTCTAAGATTGTGTCCCACCACATTCCGAGATGTGCATCCCTGACGCTTTCTGAGATTTCATGTCCCCCCCTCAACACCCCACACACACACACACACACATATTCTAAAATTGTGTACCACCTTGGAATTCTATACCTTGGTTCAGTGCTGCATTCCAAACCCATCTCCTGACACATTCTAAAATGCAGTACCATGCATCTAAACATTCTGGAAACAGAAGCACTGCAGCCAACCCTATGCCAGTGTTTTTTGTTTTTTTTTATGATTGTTGCAGCTACAGTTTCTTAAACATTGGAGAAATAGATCCTATAATGTTACTGACAGGGAGCACTAAGCCGTGAATTCTGGTTATGACATCATTAGTGGCTTTTAACTAAAACTGGCTTTTTTGAACAGTAGGTGAAATTAGGGGTACAAAATAGCCCGTAACTTAAAACGAAGTAATGCAGAAACCTAATTTTTCATATGATTTTCATGGTGGCTGATACTAAATTCTGTAATGTAGTACTTTTGGCCAGACTCCCTCTTTAAAGGAGATAGGAAATGGTTTTTACATAGTTAACTGCCCTTCCACCTTCCTTTCCATGCCAGTTATGTATTCTGATAGGCTTTGATGCTTGTTTGATAAATATATAATCTAGCTTTGGGTGTCCTCAGATCTACCTAAAGTTCCACTCTCCTCACCTAATACTGCTCCTTTTTTCATATTTCTGAGACATTCTATGACATCAGTAACTCCCATTTCATGTTATTCATCTGAATGGCTTGGAATGGTATTATTGACATCATAGAATGTTCAGGCAGCATGAAAAGAGAGAGAGCAGCAACTGCTGAGGAGAGAGGGATTCAGGGTGGTTAGAAAGGCAATGAAATTAGATTATTAATTTAACAAAAAAGGTCAGAAGAAAATATCAAAATACTGGGTAAACAATAAAAGAACAACTGGAAGAGGTCTAGACATGTAAAAACTGTTTTCTATCACCTTTAAGCCCCATGTTTTATATGAACTGACACTGCATATCATTGTGGGTGACCCCGGGCTAGCAAAATGTTTCTGCATGGAAATTACGCTGACGGCTTACAGTTCCAAAGATGTGGCCTAATGGAGGTGATTCTCTCGAAGATCTACTGTTATGGAAAGTTCTTATATAACTTTACTCTGCGTAGTAAATTAGTAGTCCTTCCCTTTTGTTGCTGTCTACCATTTTTTTATTTTATTTTTTAATTTTTAGTTAATCTGTTTACTCTCCTGGTCCTGGCAACAGTACCTCTTGTCTAATCCCCCAGCCCCATCCCCTGCTCACAGTTCACCCTCCAGCTGCCCCACGGCTAAACCTTCTGGTCAGGCAGGCAGCGGGCATCCCTCAACCTGCCTCACACAAGGATCCGGTGCTGGAGGGGTGTTGCTGCCAGTCACGGGCTGCGCCTGCAGGGAACGACCACCATTGAGCTCACCAGGACCTCTATTTTTCCTCCGTCTTTTCTTCCCCTAGTCAAGGGCGTGCAATGACACCAGAAGGAGCATTCCCACACACGTTCCTTCGAGCATCTGCCTCTACCGTTTTCCCCTACAGTAGCATCAGCGCACCAGCCTCCAGCCTCTGCTATGTGCCAGTTGTGCACCGAGTGCTGGAGTCCCCCCCCCCTCCCTGGAGAAGGAGAGCAGTCCTATGGATGCCCCATCCTTCTCCTCCCCCCCTGCCGACCCCTCAGCAGCCCGCGCTCGCTCCCAAACATGGGTCGCCGGCGTGACATGAGGTAAGGTGGCCAGTGCCTCAGCCCTCAGTGCCACCGGGCCGGCTTTGCTGTCTACCATTAAAAAAAGTTAAATAAAATAAAAAATTGTATCCTTGAATCACCAAGTTTGTCATCTGTTTTTGTGTTTGGCCATGTTTCCGAGCACAATATAATATCTGGTTCTTTGCAGAATTTCAGACATTTTTCCTATGATGCTTCAGACGTTTGCATGTATGAAGGAGAATCATCTCTTTAAATTTAAAATCCCCATCTTCTTAACATGCGAAGGGTCAGGATTGGGGTTGATGTCCCCGTATGCAAATAAGCAGATAAAGACAAACATTTTGAACAGTGCTTTAGTTTTATTGAACAAATCTCTCCCCACACCACTTTTTGATCTGAAAAATAAGTGTTTCCCATGATATTCTATTACGTTTTTTTTTACAGTAATATCTGAGGGGCATAGTCTCTAACAAGACCTATTGGTTCATTTCAGCTCAGTCTTGTAGCATAAATACATTACAGAGAGAGTCAGTTGCAGTATTACACCTCTATAAAACGACCATTACTTTACCCTCCCAGCTGGGATTTTGCCCACTCTTTCTAGCATGCCACTCAAAGTAATTGGGCACAATGTCAAGAGCAGTAACAAAAGGTAGTAGTACCATTTATTTTCCATTTTCAAAGTTGGAGAGAGGGGCAAGAGTAACAGTGAGTAAGTTCTTTCTGTGAATATTTACAAGTACTTACAAACAGCACCATTAAGTCCAGCAGCATGACTGCCCAGTCCCTTCTGTCCTGGTTGGCTCTGGGCCCGCATACCTTGACCCTTGTATGGGAAGACGGACCTTTAAACCAGGCCGGACTCCACCTCTGTTGCAACCAGTTGTAGCAGAACATTCCACCGAGGGGGCTTCTAGTCCCTTATTAGTGGAGCTCTCAAACTGCTCCATCTTGATTGGCAGACTGAGGAACTGATGTTGGGCAACAAGTAAGCCCAGGTTGCCAGGTATACCAGCAAGAAATGTGTCCTTGGTGGCAGCACTGGTTAAAGAGGTGCAAGCAGGGCTCCAGTCTGAAGAAGGGGACAGGTGGCTTCTGTGGTGCCAGCTGCAGGTGGCAGCCCTTATGTTCCTAGAGAGTTGCGGCCTTGAGGGAAGCATGAGTAAGGTGGCCCTATAATGCAGGCCTGGCCTCGCCTTCATCGCACTCGATTGGTGTAGAACAGTGCATTGAGGAGGCATCCGATTGGAGGGGGCTACTGGTCCCCTTGATGCGGCTCGTGAAGTGCTCGGTTCTGATTGAGAGACTGAGAAGCAAATGCTGGGCAGCTAGGAAGCCTAGGTTGGTGGGTGCTCTAGACTGGGAAGGTGTCCTTGGCAGCGGCGTTGGGTGATGGAGCTCATGCGAGAAAACAGATGCCTAGTACCAACACCAGGCAGCTCTGAGGTGTCTCATTTGTTGGGTAATTTGGAGAGATGGAGTACACTGCCACCTCAGCCCAGTAAAGAGATGGGGTAGGCACTCTTTCCCCATGCTGTAACCCAAAATCCCCTAGCAATGACCCCCAAGTGCAGTATGGTGAGACAAGGAGATGCTGTGTCTGGAGCAGTATACCAAGTTAAGTACTGAAATTCCTTACAGTGATTCATGAAGATTAGCCCCTGCCATGAAGGAAACAGTGACTTACCTCCACCGGAGTCTATACATGTAAAGATGCCCCAAAATAATACAGCCTTTAAAAACTTATGCCCTTCATAAAATTGTAGGAACCGGGTCCGATGGACTTCCCGGTATGTTGTCTGCTGCCAGCTCCGCCCCCGTGCTCACTAGCATGACGAGATGCCAGTGAGAGCGCGGGGGCACTCCCCATTATATTCAATGGGCGGCAGCTTTTGAATAGATTTTCATTAGCATGATGGCCACTTGCTAATGAAACGTGGGCACCAGTCGACTGCCAAGGCAGACAACATACCGGGAAGTCCATCGAACCCGGTTCCTACAATTTTACGAAGGGCATAAGTTTCTAAAGGCTGTATTATTTGGGGGCATCTTTACATGTATAGACTCCGGTGGAGGTAAGTCACCATTTCCTCCATGGCAGGGGCAATGCAAGACATATTGGTGAATCACTTTAAGGGAGTACTGCAATCAGAATTTTCAAAACCATATGTTGTGTAGAAAGTTTTGATTTCTGTCTGTAGTCCTAGTGTGTCCTTCCTTTTGTTTGTTATTATGAGTTTGATTCTAAAATTTGGCTGCTCGTTTATGGCCCCTGGAAATCTCCATGTTCGCATTTTTTTTATTGCCCTTCTTTTTTCTAGAATGCCTACTGTCAACAGTGATAGTTATGCAACCGGAACAATCGATTCAGCGAGTACTGGTTTAGACTCTGTTTTACAGCAGTAGAGCTATGTAAGTAGATTTCCTTATTCAGTGAGCCCTGATAAAGGCTACATTTACAGTGTCACAAACAGCTAAGAGATTATTGAGTTGATTATCCTGTAAGAAAACAGCTAGAGTCTCCACTAATACAGCATTGATGACCCAGGGTGATTTATGTGCTTTTATGGCTCTTTGTAGTTTGATGAAATGGAAAGCTTTGAAAACAAATTATAAAATGGGTTGAAATAGAGACGATAAAAGCACAAACATCATTGGTAAAACAGTCACCTAACTTTTGATTAATGCCCAGTACATGCACACTTTGTTCCTAAAAATATGTAATTTACCTACTGATAGCCTTACTACACAGGAAATCAGTCCGCCAGTTCAGTGCTGAAAAAATGTTAACAGCCATAGGATTTCTGAATTTAATTTATTACATCAGTCATTCCATTCTTTTCTCCCCGCCAAACTGTATGAAGTGTCACTTTTTAAATACAGTCCCTTGCCTACCAACATAAAAAATTAACCAGCGATGCACAGTAACGTCAGGGTAACGCTGATCTGCTGTCGTACACTGTCCCTCGGCTCTGCTGTCTGACATCTGTACCTTTGGCTCTAGCTTCTTCTGTTGGACACCAGGGATCAAATCAGTAAATGCACTGAGTTTTGAAACGCAGTCCTATGCCTACAGTAGTGAAAAATGAACCGATGATGCACAGCAACGCTTGGGATAAGGATCATCTGCTGTCACACACTGTCCCTCAGCTGTGCTCCCTGACAGCTGTAACTTTGGCTCTGGCTTCCGTCAGACACCAGGGATCAAATCAGTAAGTGCACTTGCCATTAGAGCCCAATGGCTCTTATTTAGTAGCGCATTTCCATCACAGGCCGAGAGAGAGAGTCTGCTCTTTGACAGCAGGAATAATTTCCATCAGAGCCCAAGCGAGAGAGCGTGCGGTGGCCATGTGATAGCAGGAATCACTGTGTGTCAGTAAGGAGACAGAGTGAGCAAGAGAGCGACGGCTGTCACACAAATGTAAACACAGCAAAACAGTGTTTGAAATGCTTTTATTGAAAACGAACTTCACAGGTCACTTTGTTGCAGTAATTTTTTTTTTATTATTATTATTTTTTTTTTTAGTTGTTTAACCAGGAGTAGCACACTAAGTTGAAAGCTTTTTTACAGGAGCGACCTGGGAGCACAGGGAAGTTAAGTGACTTGCTCAGGGTCACACAGTATGCAAGTGGAAGCTGTGGGATTCAAACCCAGGTCTGGTCTGCTGGATGTCACCAGATTTGCAGCTCAGAGCCTTAAACCACTGCGCTATTATTTTGAAATAACTGTTACTGTAAAACTGATTAAATGTTCATATAATTATGTGAACTACTTTTAAAATTGGCAAAATATGGATACATTTCTCATATTTATACAAAAAAACTTTACTTACAGTATGTTTTTTTTTTGTTTGTTTTTTTTTTTTAGTAGAATAACAATTTCATAGTGCAACAACTATTACAGGCATGAGTATATTGGGCATTAATGCAGTACTTCCTGGGTGGTTGGAGGACACCAGCCTTTGACTTGTGCCTCGCAACACACCCAGGACGTGCATTAATGCCCATTGCACCCATGCAGTGCTGTGGGTTATAGCTTACACATTTACTTCTGCTGGCTAGACCTGGACCTGGACACATACCTAGAAAACAAAAAGATTAAATTATTTAGTTGAGCTAGAAAATCAGACTTCTAACAGCAGATTGCTGCTGCAGCAGCTTTCCCCTCACTGAATCAGCGGTCCCGGATGCATCACTGTTACATAAGAGAGGAGGCATTGAAGAAAACGCACATTAAACAAAGCTAACATGGAGATCTCCAGGGGCCATAAAACCAGTAGACAAATTTAGAAAAAAATCCTACTAGCAAACAAAGGGAAGGACACTGCACACAAATCAAAACATTCTACACAACATATGTTTTTGCAAACTGTGACCATGCCACTTCTTTAACAAAGGAGGAGACCCAGGCTGGGAAGTTCAGAGGTTAGTCTAGTTGTTGTTCAGCCTTCCATACAGTTCAGAGGGAAGAAGGCATGATAAAATATCCATGACTTTGGACCCAGGAGAACCTGTAGGGCCATGGGTAGTCCCAGTTAACAGGAAACCGTTCTAAGGGGATGCTAAATTACTGCCTTTGGAAGGGAGCAGACAGTTCTTTTGTCCATAGAGAGTAGTAGGTGTTTGAGTATTCCAGCACCAGACAGTTTTTTGTATTCTGAAGAAATGGGAGCTGGTACAGCTGATGTTGCTGTAATCCAGTTTGCTGAAAGACAGCAATCCTTAGCTTGGTTTGGGATTGCTTCCAAAAAGCTGATTTTAAATGAAAATGTTGATATCTGGCAGCGATAAAATGCAATGAATCTGTTCAGAAGACTTTCACAAATTAGATACACCATTGTACACTATATTCATTCCTTTTCATCCTCCCTCTGCCCTCTTGTCACCAGGCTCATTGTGCCACTTTTATATCCAAATACTAGTTTGGTTCACTTTCCTCTTGCTGCTTCTCTCTCCTCTCCCAACTCCCCCTGCCTCCTGTTCCCTTCGTTCCAGAGACCATTGCACTTTTGCCACTTTTCACCCCGCTCTTCTGCTGGGCAATTTGCCTTCTCCCATTACTTTCCTTCAGTCTGGAACCAGCTTCCCTCCTTTCTCTGCCTCTTCCCATCCCCTGGCTCCCTCAGGCACAGTTGAAACTCCAGCCCCTCCCTACCTGTTCTGTTACCCTTCCTCCTGATACCTCCTAGGCCATGCCTTACCATCTTTGTCATCAGCCAGGTGAGTCCCCACTCCTTCCTTGGGTTAACTTGCATGCCAGTACGTTTCTCCCTCCCTCCCTTACGAGGTCAGGCAGTAACTGGCCCTTCAAGTCATGCATCAATGTCAGTATTGTTTTTTATTATGCAATGGCAAGGACATTTTCTGCCCTCTGATTGGTCAGTGGGTGCCTTTAACAGTGATGTTATTTCACAGTAACATCACTGTATGAAGTCCAGGCACACCGGTGACCGCAGAACAGTGAAAGAAATCCCTCCCTCCCCATGCAAGCCACCGCAAAACCGACACAGCTTTACACTCCCCTCACAACCACAATCATTTGCATAGCCCCCAGCTCAGTGAAAGAAATCCCTTCCTCCCTGCTCAAGCCATCCCGAAGCTGAGACGACCTAACAGTCCCCTCGCAACTACAACTTACACAACGCCCCATCACCTTCTGTGTCCAGCAGTCAAAATGCCATTTAAAAAACAGTTGCTAAAATCCAAACTGCTGCACTGAACGCTACACGCCCGCACATCCCCCGCTCCCCATCCCGCCTCAACTCACCACTGCTGACGAGCGCCTTCACCATTGTTCTATCCCTTCTCCTGGTACAAATCAGAAATGGTAGAAACTGTACTGGAAGAACATAAAAAACAAACTTCAGTAAAACCTGACTGGCAGCACTGATGTTGGTGAGTGCACAGTTCGAGAGCTCTGCGCTATTAGCTTGGTGGCTGCGCTGAATTAAAAAAGAAAAACGTCAGGGCAAATTTTTTTTTTTTTAACGGAAACAAAATCATAGCAACATAACTTACACATGAGAAGGGAGGAGGGCCAAGAAAACAGTGAATCCTACACACACCAACAGTAGAAGACAGCATTGGGGGGAGGGGGGAGAGAGAACCACACAGATAAACAGGATACAGTAAACATCACCACCTGCTGCAAAAGTATGGAAAGGAACTTCTTTTTGGTTTAAATACTTTTCCTCAGCACTGAGTTAAAAAAAAAATTAAAATTGAATTATTTGTCTTTTCTCTACTGTAAATATAACAAATCATTGTATAATAGCAATAAGACAGTCCAGGATATGTGTTATTGTGTAATAACATCACTTCTCGAGTGTTGAACGCACTCGGCCTGTGACCTCATGCTTCAACCATCCAAGGCGTAATGTTATTACACAATAACACACACCCTGCCATGCCTTATTGCTTAATTCACCGAGGACTGCTTCCTCCCCTAGTATGCACTTGTTCAGCATTCTGATTGTACTGTGCTGCACTTCATTCTCAAGTTGATTGGAGAGGGGGTGGCATCCTGACTGACTGGCAGGCAGTACATGTCTACAGTTGGGAGGGGGCCAAGAGGCACCAAAGAGTTCTGGCTTACAGTTCGTTTTCCTAACTACACCACTGCCTACCCCTGATGGATTACATCGAGCGCCACTCTGGCGCATCTCGGAATTCACTGTAGCTGACTTCAAATCTGCGACCAGCCATGGGAGATTCAGTTGCTGGTCATATTCAGCTCCCATTTCCTCAGTCGCCAGTTCCATTGTACTCCTGGTGCTAAGTACCAATTCTGGTACTTAGCCTTAGGAGTGCAGTGGAACCAATTAAACACAGGGCGACTTGCTCTGGTTCAGATACGTTAGTGGTGGCAGTTTGAGTCAACCCTGGGTCTTCAGGATTGCAGATCTTTGCTCTTAAAACTAGGCCAGACTGCCTAAAAAAAAAAAGCTACATGTCAGCTTACCCAGAGTGTGCCTCATGTATTCATCCAGCAATTATTTACCATACTGCATGTAATGGGACTTCAAAAGGAACCGCATAGCTGCCTATGACCAACTAGCAAAAAAAAAAAGAGCACCTGTGATGGTAGCTTTGTATAATGGATGATGTAGAGCTTTACGCTGGGGATCCTGTGTAGGTATCTGTAAGTGGCCTTGAAATTCAGGATTGATGTTTACTGAAACAAAGCTAGTAAAATGAAAAAAAAAGTTTTATTCTACTCCATATAACACATTTCACTGTGTACTTGCCTTTAGACCATGTCTTTCAGCCCTCCTGCAGACTCTGCTCATGACTGGATTGGACCCCCAGATAGATTTTCAAGTCTTCGACCAATAAAATTTAAAGTCCCGGAGAATGAAAGTACCCTGGAACGTCAGCTCCGAACTCTAAGAACAGAGACCCAGGACAGGAATCAACAGTTCTGGTCAAACCAGAATCTGACGTTTAGTAAGGTTAGTTTCAGTGATGTGTTGTAGCAATAATGGGGTGTCTGTATGTTGAGTACATAGTCATTTGGGTCTCTGCAGTCAGATAAACACACAAAGTCAAGGACTTTGAATGTAACATAAGATTCGGTTGTTGACTTTTCTTTTTCCAGTTTTACTCTTGTGGCTCTCTGTTTCCTATCCGGATGATGGAGTTGCCATTGTGGTTTCCCATTTCCCACACCAGTGATGTAATCTGCAATGATTTCCCATGCCCCCCCCCGCCCCATGATGAGTGCATATGGTTCCCTACATCTCCCACTCCAATGATGGAGTCATCCTGTGGTTCCTCATGTCTCCCCACCCCAATGATGGTCACCCTGTGTTTCCACATGACCCCCCCAATGGAGTCACCCTGTAGTTCTCTGTCTCCCACCCCAGTGATGGAGTCACTCTGTGGTTCCTCATGTTCCCCTTCCCCATGATGGAGTCACCCTGTGGTTCCCCACATCTCCCACTCCAGTGATGGTCACCCTGTGGTTCCTCATGTCTTCCACTCCAGTGGAATCATCCTGTGGTTCCTCATGTTTCCCACCTGAGTGATGGAGTCAGTCTGTGGTTCATAATGTCTCCCACCCCAGTGATGGTCACCCTGTGTTTCCACTTGACTCCCCGTGATGGAATCACTCTGTGGTTCCCTGTGCCTCCCACCCCAATGATGGAGTCACCCTGTGATTCTCCATGTCTCCCACCCCAGTGATGCAGTCACTGTGCGGGTCTCTGTCTCCCACCCCAGTGATGCAATCACTGTGTGGTTCCCTTTGTTTCCCACAAATGATGGAGTCACCCTTTGTTTCCACATGTCTTCCCCATGATGGAGTCACCATGTGGTTCCCCACATCTCCCACTCCAATGATGGAGTCACCCTGTGGTTCCTCATGTTTCCCACCTGGATGATGGAGTCAGCCTGTAGTTCCCCATGTCTCCCACCCCAGTGATGGGTCACCCTGTGTTTCCACATGACCCCCATTATGGAGTCACCCTATGGTTCCCTGTGTCTCCCACCCCAGTGATGGAGTCACTGTGCGGGTCTCTGTCTCCCACCCCAGTTATGGAGTCACCCTGTGGTTCCTCATGTCTCCCACCTAGATGACAGTCACCCTGTGCCCCCACTCCCCCATTTCCCACCTGGACAACAGTTACTCTGTGGTTCCCCATGTCACTCATCCCGTTGATGGTCACCCTGTGTTTCCACATGCCCCCCCCCGTAATGAAGACACCCTGTGGTTCCCCATGTCTCCCACCCAAATAATGGAGTTACCCTGTGAATCCTCATGTCTCCCACCCCAGTGATGGGACACCCTGTGGCTCTACATGTCTTCCACCCCAATGATGGCGTCACCCTGTTGTTCCACATGTCTCCCACCCCAATGATAGTCATTCTGAGGTTCCAAATGGCTATCACCCCAGAGATGGAGGCACCCTGTGGTACTGTGTGTCTCCCACTTCAGTGATGTAGTCTCCCTGATGTTCCCCATGTCTCCCACCCTGCAGGTGATGGAGTCACTAGGGCAGCACCCTGCCTCAAGCCAAGAGATTGGGCAAGAGACTGCCTTCACTATCTGCGCTAGTTCCACTCTGTAGTGGGCTAGCGGGGGTGCACAAATGATGGGTGGCCCATAGCCTTCCTCCTGGGAAGCCAAGTGCCCGTGACCTCCATCTGGCCCCTTTGTGAGATTCTTGTATTTTGCCCTTGAAGCACCATCTGGCCCTCGTTTTGTTTTGTTTTCTCTCTCTCTCTTTCCCCATAATGAGATGCAGGCTAGCTAAAGTCTACATGCATAGTCTGCCAAGCTGAGCACATCAATCCATCCTACTACTTTGTAAACACATACAGTGGGGCTGGATATTTTGTAGGACTTGCACTATTCATTTCCTATCCCAAGTGCCACAGTTGTGGCTCTCTGGCACTGGTTAACGTGTATGGGACACGTATACCATTTGCACACATTTCTGCCACTGGTGTTCCAGCAGTCGGCTGTAAATGAAATTTAGGCAGACTTATGCCTGTTCACCCTCCAATCTACGGCATAGTTGTGCCAGTGTTTATCACGCCGCACTGGCACAATGGGTGCAATAATGTCTAACGGTGATATTATTTATATGTGTATGTATGTATGTATGTATATTTTTAAGGTAGAAATTTTTTATATTATTTGATGTATTTATTTGTAATGCATTGAAAAGACAGAAAAGTGTTGATCAATAAACTATTTGAACTGAACTGATGTTTCTTCTAAAGGGTGTATTTGAAAGTCATGCAAGCCTTCCCTTCCTCCCCTTTTAAAACCTACACAAAGAGGTTCTTTAGGTCAGTTCAAGTAATCTTTTTAATTTTTTATTTTCTTGCTTGAGCATTTTATAATTTCAGATTTTGCAGTCTTTACAAGTTTTAGTTTTATTAGTCGTTTCTTATTGCATTTACATTTATTTATACATAGCATAGGGCAATCACAACTAAGGAGTATGCACAAGGACATGGTGCTAAAGAAACTACTAAAACAGACAAAAACAAAGGGTTTCCAGCACACACTCACCCATAAGAGGGACACCACACCGTAAGTACTAAAATGGCATTTTATTCAAAAACCAAACCAGGCTACAGCCTGACATGTTTCGCATTTCATCATCCTTCTTCAGAGCCTTTGAAGAATGTTAATGAAATCCGAAACACGTCAGGCTAGAAACTCTTTGTTTTTGTACATAGCATAGGGCAGCTGAATGCTCACTGCTCTCTTCTGCTCTTCAGCTGTAAATCTGCCATTGAAGGGTCAGAGTGTTAGTGACCCACCGCAGAGCTGTAACTTTAACATTCTAAAGTTCTGTCTCCCAGGCTCCTCAGGGTTGAGATGATGCAAATGGTATGACTCACAAATACACCCTCTAGGAGAAATTGCTACAGTGAGTCATTTTTTCTTCTTCCACAAAAGCTTAATTTGGTAGATGCCCTCACTTTCCCTCCCTTTGAGTCATTAAAGATGTGTTTGAATGGTTTTTGTCAGTTTAGACTGTTTTTTTTTGCTTGCTATTTGTTCTGCTAGATGGATTAGTGAACTTCATGATTTATCCAACAAAGACTTATATCATTATTACAAAGTGATAAGGCTGTCCTTCGTAGCGTTCCTTCCTCTATTCAAAAAATTAACTCCTCTTTTCACCTTAATCAAGAGATCAAATTGGCATCATTCTTTCCTTCCCCCTTCTGAAGACAAGGAACATCAATTCTATGTTGGGGCTTTGAAAATATTCTTCAAAAGACAGATTATTTCTCTCCGTCAGATGGACTGTTTTGTTTGATGAGCACATGGAGGGTCAGAATACTTCAAAAATCTCTTTCAAACTGTTCCCGTTTTCCCACCTAAATATTACTTCACCTCTTGGAACAAACAGATATCCCGGTACATATGAGGAGGGGAACGCACTGAGGATACAGTACAGTATTCCCTACTGCCAGTAACTACTTCCAAGGCCAGAGTGAATCTTCCAACTTGATTAGTTATGCCAGAGCTGCACATCTGCGCACTGTGTCATACTGGTTGAATCCTGACATTTCCACACCTTGGAAACAAATTGAGTTTACCCTTAATGGCATGTATGATGTTGGCCCCCTATTATTAATGAATCGGACCCCCACTCTGCCCTTGGTGAACTATACCAACTTTACATCCAACACCTTAGGACTCTGGTTTCAGTTACAGAGATTACCTATAGCGAAGCCCACCAGGATGAAGCACAGTGTCACAGGTTTACTGCATGACAAAAGGGATTAACTTCCATTGAAATTGCATTGTTTGCTGCAATAACTCTACTGCAGAATTCTGCAGTGCTGCACTTTTTCCTGGTGGGCTTCATTGCATGTTGGCCCTTTGTAGTTTTTACTTTTGCTAGATGGAGGCAGCTTGGTCTCACATATATCTTCCAGTTTCTAGACATATGGGAGGGTAGTCCCTTTTGAGCAACTGTAGCAGTAATTTGAGTTGACCGTCGGGGAACACTTCTGATATTTACAGATTAGAACATACAGTGGTAGTTATCTAAAAGTTTCCTATCTCGAGATACCACTGAGGCAATTTGCATTGACTGTAATGTGATCCTGCCTCATTCTGTTTCAGTAAACCTAGGTATACTTCAGCACTGAGAAACTTTGTATGTATTCGTTAAAACTAACCTGTTGTCTGACCCTGCACCATTGCTTCAGATAATACTGCACACCTTAAGGCGCATCTGGAATCGAGCGGTACCCTGCTCAGTATGCCTTTCCTGGTAAATCTCTTAAATAAATAAATTAAGGGGCACGCACTGGAAACACATTATCGGCAACTTCTGTAGGGGACTCCAAGAACAACTCAGAGACACCAAACAAACTGTTTTGGATAAGTGGAACCAGGAACTGAGTACTACAATTACCCAGAAAGAATGGTTAAAATACCTTACCAGCCCTAAAACTTACGCCAGCCACACAGTGGTGGGAACTCTCCTGCAAATGCCGCTATGAAGTTTTAGAACCCCAGCAGTTCTGGCAGAATTCTTACCAACACAGTATAGGCAGTGCTGGCGGAAATGGGGGGCATACAAGGGCTGACCATGCCACTATATTCTGGTCATGTCCACTTGTCACACCAATTTGGGAGGCCATAGCCTCTCAATTTGACTAATTATCTGTAGCCACAGAACTGATCTGCCCTGCTATGGTTTTAATGTCAGTTCCATCCTCTGGCATACCCCTAACCCCACACTCTATGGTCTTTTCGTATGTTTTAGCTGCAAAAAAGGGTAATTATGGGACACTGGATGCAGGTGCAGCTACCTATGGAAGGACTGTGGCAGACGGGTCTTAACCCTTAGGCTGCCAACAGAATTAGAACATATATGAATTCTGGACTGATATAGCAGTCTGCGGCTCAGCAAGGGTTAAGGAAATATATAGAATGGAATGAATTAATAGCATACATGCATGCCAGAACAGTTCAGTTTCACCTGATGGCAAAGCTGATTAACCTGTATCATGCCCCAAGATAATAATCCCATTACATAGTGGGGTTGCATATTTCTTGAATTTACAAATAAAACTAACAGGAGATTATGTGAAAACAATATATCCGTCTGCATACTGTAGATGGTTGACTCTGTTGGGTTGCTTCAGTCATTGTACTAAGCTGGAAAGGGACTGAGATGACCTGTATTACAACACATTATGGATTAATCTCTGTATCATCTGATGCCTTAAAATACTGTGTGCTATCCTTCTGATGTATGAGAAGCAATGCTGTTTACTTCAATAAAAAATATTTTATAAAAAGACTGGACATGGTGGGTACTGATGTACTTTTAAAGCAACTCTTAGTTGTTTCATACTGGAGCAGGTAGGTGACAATGCATGTTGCAGAGCTGGGGCTCTTGGTTCCTGGGAAAGCAGGTTGTGAGCCACCCCCAGCATTCGTATGCACCCCTGCAGTGAACCAAGGAGCAATATTGGTGTTGGCTGTGAGTTCAAGCAACTATTTGCCTGCTCTGCTAACCAGAGGAGAGTGCAGTTCTAGTGACCCCAATCATCAGGGTGGGGAACAGAAAAAAATTAAGAGCCAAAAAAAGGGATAAAACAAAAGAAATATATTGTTATTATTCAAATGTACAGAGCATTACAAAATATCTTCAGAAAATACTAGATGTATACCTACTGCTCATGACACCGGAAATCCAGGTTCAGAAACAACCGAGGTTGCCCAGGAGGGGTGGGTGGAGGGCTTGGTTTGAGCATCCCCTAGGCTGCTGAATCCTCTGAATAGGGAGAGCATCCCTTCCCACGACACTAGTGTCACCTAGTTGTTTCCAGGTGTAATAGCTGTGAGCGGGGAGACAGCTGATTTTACAGGCGCCCTCACCCACTGTAGAGATTGCACATTCATAGTCAACATCTCAGGGAAGGGGAAAAAATATGGAAGAAAGACTGCTGCCTGGCTGAGTGTAGCCAAGCCCCGGCAGGCCCTGCACCGTTGACCAATGCACCTACCTCTTCTGCTGGGTTCAGTTCTGCTGAGGCACTTGGGCAACCCCAAAGTCCCTGCCATGGGTGGCAAACTATGGTGGCTCAAAAAAGACCAGGTTAAGTCCTGAAGAAGACAGGCAGTTGGGGGAAATCCAGGTACAATGGAAGATAAACAGAAATTTGAAAAAAAGAAACCAGCTGCAGATCTTGATGTCTCATATCTTGAAGAAATTCTCATTCTGATATTTTAAAACTCCATTGTTTTGGCCAGCAGTGTCCTGGCCGCTGCTAGCAACACTAGCAACTTGGGTTTGGGAACAAGGCCTGGGCAAGCTGGGGGAGGAGGAGGGCCACAGGCTGTGCTGCAGCATCAGTGCAGGTGGAGCAGGTTGTGGGACAGGGGTGCACTGCGAAGTCCTTGTTGTTGACATTTCACGTGGACAGGTCCACATGAAAACAAGGAAACCCTCAGTACAGGCAGCATGACACTGGCACTATCATGCCCTGCCGACACGCAACAACCAGCAATACTGAGGTAGATATACTGCTCTCTGATGAAAATAAGCAAAACAACAAAACAGTGCACCAATCTGAACTTCACTAGACGCTTTGGAAAATACATCATAGTAACATTGAAATGTCAGCATGCTATGTTTTTTGTGGGAAGACTCGGTGCATGGTTAAGTTCTGCTTGGTTCATTGTCCGATTTGTTGTTTTGCAGTTTTACTTTTTTTAGTAAGCAGTAGCTCTGCCTCGATATATCCAGTAAACCCAGCTACATGACACTGACTGATTTCCACTCCATTGACAGTGCACACACTTTACAGCTCCTGTACTGGTCAGTTCTGACCACATTGCTGGATATAACCCACTACTCCTTGCCCCAGAGCAGCTGATGGTGTAAACAATTAAAAGTATTGCCTTTTATACTGACTCTACACTGTATACTAAATTGTTTGAAAAAATTAGCATGGTAAATTAGTTTATATTTACGAGCAAAGTTTTTATTTCTTAACTTGAAACCATATTAAAGGATTTATGGTGGATTGATGTTTATGGAATGAAAAAAGTATTAGTATTTGTATTACAGAACACAGTCCACCTAAGATGGACAGCTTAGATACTTACTGTTTCTCCCAAATGTTCATATGTAGTGGTTTAACATTCTGTTTCATGCATGGTAATACCTTCTGTACTCGGGTAGAGGTGAGGTTGGAACATGATGCTGGTGTACTGAATTGTTCTAATTCCTCTAATGTACTTGGGACCAAAATCTGAAGTTGTAACCCCGGCTCTGTCCTTCCCTTCATGGTTGATGCTCGCTTGCCACTGTATTAGATAAGTTACCTAGGGGTGTTCCCCTTTTCCACTCACCTTTACTCTAACTGCGCTTTATCAGGGAGAACATTACAGGTATTATGTACCAGTTGTATGTTTTTCTAACTTAAGTGGAAAATTCAATGAAGTGTTTACAAAACTGTGTTCAGTGTATTAGCACTCTCAGGTGAAAGAGAGAGACAGAAACATGCTGAATAGATTTATGGTCTTTCATCGTCCATGCAATATGTTCTATAAATCATATATAGGAAACTTGAGTACTGTAGAAGAACCAGGAAAATAATTTACAGGCAAAAACTCAATATCTAAATTAGAAAAGACTTCCTTTAGAAACTTTCATAACCTCCAAATTTACTAAGCTTTCTTCTTACTAGGAGAAAGAAGAGTTCATTCACTCACAACTGAAAATGAAAGGTCTTGGACTCCGAGATGAAGAAGGTCAGTAGAAAAAATACAACCAAGAGTAAATATCAATGTTAAACCTGGAGTTGATGGGAATGTTGAGGTAAAAAAACACTGCACTATATAAGGCTTGTTTTTAATAATATCCTTCAGACCCCAAACTCTGACAATCCCCCCCCCCACCTCCACCCGCAGGGAGAGAGTTCACCTATAACCATCCGCCTTTTTAAGCTGTCAACTTCATCTTCTCTGCCTTTCCAGGTTGCCCCTTTATCTTTTTAACCCCTCCCCAACCTCTGCAGACTGCACTTTCATCTTTTCCAGTCCCTCATGTACCATTGCAGTCCGTCTTCCATCTTTTTTCCCGTTGCTTACCTGGCCTGCCCTCTGTTTTCCCATAAGGCAATAGCAGTCTTCATCTTACTGCTAATGGTATCGAATTGCAGATTTCCTCCTCTCCATGTCTCTAAGCGGACCATACTGCCACTGTCTTTTAACCACTATTCCATTTGTCTGTGTACACTTTCGCCTTCATGTTTCCATTCCAGCACATCTCCACAGACTGCCTCCTTTAACATCCCATCAACCAGCTGCCACTTTTTTTCTTTCCAAGTTCCATATTCATTTCTGTTTGCTCTCCTACCATCTTATTAGCCCACACCTATTATTGATCTATATAACTCTTCAGTTTCTGTCCCCCCTTCGTCAGTTCTTTTTGTAATTTTTAACATCATTAAAACTTGCAAGCTTGTTAAAGCAGCAGAAAAGTAGCATATAGTTTTTTCTTAGCAACATGTTTTTGACATCCTTAGATTAGTCCTCAGTGTATTTTTAATTATGTGTGATATTTTTTAAGCAGCAGTATTTGTTAGTGAGAAAAATTCATCATGCAGTTTTTTTTTTTTGGTAAGACTGTATTTCTGGCAAAAATGTCAATATATTCATTTTTTTTCATAGTATTTGACTTCTGAACTGAGATATGGAGTTTTGAAGTTTATAAAAGTGAAGGTTCCTTGGCTGCACCCACTATGAATAAATTAAACATTTTGGTGGGGTGCTGTGCTGTTTATCACTGGCAATTTTTGCTAGCACCTCCCTAATACAGCCACACAGTGAATTTAATGTGTAAAGTCAAAAGGGAACATGGGGAAGGGATTTTTAAAAACTGTTAGTGATGGCCATCTTTAATGACTCAAGTCAGTTATTATAAAATTAGTAATAAAAGCTGTTTTTCAAAATATCTGAGAAATATTTACTGCTAATAAATATAAACGTCAGAAACTTATTGCTAAAAAAAAAACTGTATGATGCATTTGTTTTGCCAACTAACAAATACTGATGCTTTAAACCATTTATATTACTAGTGGTGTAATATTAAGACGTATGTGAATAAATACTGCCACTACTAGCAGTTTTTAAACATTTCTTCCATTTAGGCTACTTTTTTAACTCTACAGTATATACTAGATTCATACTGTAACCAATACAGCACCACATCAAGATGCTGATTATCAATAAAGGAACACAACTTGCCAGTGTAGCTTTCTCTAGATTTACTAGCCTTAAAACACATTTTGGTTGTAGGGTCATCAGTATGTCTTCTGATAGTCCTAGACATTTCTGCCCTACAAATCTTTAATCTGACATGCAGTCCAATTGGATTTGTGGCTTCTGGCCTATTACCACTTATAAACTAAAAGAAGTGATGTATTTCACTTTACACTAATTACTCTTGCCATTATTTTTCTTTATGATGTTATATTGTCTGATGTATTACGTTAAAAATGTACATTTTTTTCTTCGCATGTATTGATATGTTGCATGTATGTGTATGCCGTTTTGTAGTTACGTAAATTCTGGATATCCTTGCAAATAAGCTGTGCTTATCTGATGTATCCTGGTAAAACAAATAAACTAACTAAAAACTAATGGGTCCTGAGGAATATACACTGACTCCACAAATCAGAGGTTGAAGCAGACATTTTTTTTTATGTCTAAACCATATATACACTGTAAAATGGTGAAGAAATCTCAATGTTTTATTTATTTAACAACAGCAACAGGGGTAGCTCCTCTAAACTCAAAATAATACATTAGTTACAGTATGTATTAGAAATGCTCATTATACAGGAAAAATAGGCAATATGTACATTGCCTCACACAGTAGTGGTATATGCATGTGAATTACAGGTAATTGCAAGGTAGCTTAACAGCAAAGTAGGAGGTATTACTTTCAGGCTTATAATTATCAGTCCCCAAAGCAAAAGAAATCTAGTGAAAAATCAACAGTTGGAAAAAACTTACAAAAACTCTGAGATATGTTCGAAATATTAGACTTCTTAAAAAAAAAAAAGTATTGTAAACTATTTGTCTAAACCATGTTACTGTGGTATTGGATAATTGATATTAAATTTCTCTTTGTGGATTTAATGTTATCCTAATGGTAATGCAATCTATGGTATTTTTACGATAAGTTTTAGTGTACATAGAATGCAAGATTGCATATGCATAAATTGTGTAGAAACAGTATTGTAACTGCTGCTTGCTTGCCTCAAGACTCCCTCAGAAAGGGGGCTGCTAGTCTCATTTGGACTATCCCGGGTTGTAACATTTTAAATAAAATAATAAATGTGATGTTTTTCAGGTAGAAAAAGAACGCTGACTGCTGATGAGATGGCTGTATTTTATAAAGACTTCCTAAATAAAAACTTCCAGAAGCATGTAAATTACAACAAGTAAGTTTAATCTTGCAGTCCCCCCCCCCCTTTTTGCTTTATTTCTCTTATTCTTCTGGCCCTCTTCTCTATTGAGCCTTGCTCCTTTGACCACCAGCCACCCTGAGCTGCTTCTTCCGCTGTTGCATCCAATGCAGGACCATGAATGGAAGCCCAGGTGTGCCGGTGGCCATCATTCTGATGGGAACAGGATTTTTCCCTGTTTTACCCTTTGACTCTTCCAACCTCCACTGCTATGCTGAGCACTGCTCAGCAGGTCTCATACACTCGTAACAACTCCTCAGTGGAGGAGCAGCCTCCTCTGCGTGCCACATGGGATTGCTGTAGTGGAAGAAGCTTGCACCAGGCTTCCCAGCTGAGAGCACTACTGTGCATTAGATTTATGTCATCTGTACCAGGACCCACCTGGCCATCTTCCAGAGTTCGCTCCCTGAGTCAGCAGCCCAGAAGCACATCTGGAGCATAGGTTCGCCCTTCTAATCCTTTTTCTAATATTCGCTTCTATTGAGTTTTACACATAAAATGCAATCCATTTTCACATAATTCCATAAATGGTACATGTATCTCCCAAATATTTGGTACCTCCTAGAAAGAGAGTTTCAGGAAAGAAAGAAGATTATTGGCTCATCAAGTTAATTCCCCGTACCCTGTCACCCCATCTTCAAGTGTTATCAAGTCCAAATTTAAAATAGCTACAGTGTCTGCTGATAACCACCTGCTCTGGGGGTCTGTTGTTTATATTCACTGCCCATTTTGTAAAGTACTTTTTCATGTTCTTGGGAGTGCTTTATTCAGTTTTTTTGCAGTCCAAAGCAAATACCTTCAAGGGAAGGGGAGCTTCTTGTTGGAGAAATTGTGGGACACCTCTAGCTATTTTTGTTCATATTTTCCGTGGCTGCCCAGGTCTACAACATTTTTTTTTCATTGCACTTAATAAGGAACTGTCTGGCAGGGCTTGTAATTCGATGCTATTTGGTATTGTGTGCGTACCAAAAATCATGCACAGAACACCAAATACTTTTAGCTGGTAAGCCGCTTTGTATACTGATTTTTTTTTTTTTTTTTTTTTAAATGACCCATTTTAATTCACTGCTAGCATTTTGTGGTTCGTCCACGTCTTCCCGACATTTTGTAGACTGCATTTTTTCCCCCTCTTTTGCATCTTACCTTGCTTCATCATTTTGCCAAGTTGATATCTGCCCAGTAACTGATGGAGATCTCGTGTAAAGCCACATTAGATCACTTTCTCAGGTTCAGCGATCTCGTATGTGCCGTCCTCCAGTTCAGCTGCTGCCAGCCATGTTGTAGGCAGCATAGTCAGGGAAGTACACTATCAGGAATCTCTGCACAGCAATCGTGATTAATTCCAATCATTACTGTTGCCTCTGCCTCGGTAAAGGCATACACGATGAAGCAACTTCCTTGTTTGAATTAAAAAAAAACAGTTGCATATTTTTATGAGGACTGGATTGCAGCACAAGTTTCCGATCGTTGATGCACACCGCATGAACCTGGCAGACTGAGACAGCATGGATTCACTAGTTAATCAGACAATAATCTGAGAAAAGAAAAAAAAAAAAGTAAAAAGAGTAAAACCATCTTTAAACGCTTAAATGCCCCAGTCTGCAATGAAGGTTATTAGTTTGGGCTATAAAAACATTGCTTGCTCATATAGTATGCCACCAATATGAACTGCATGTGAGATATAAAAGTGTAGAGGAGTAGTTTGGGATAGAAATTGGTATAAATATATTTCCTAGGCCAATACTGGGGGAACATTTAAGCTGGGGGGGGGGGGGGCAAAAGCTTTAATATCTTTGTCGGTTGATCTATCTGCCCTGTGCTATAAAGTGAGAGGCATTTCAGTTAAATCTGTCACTTGTTTTTGTGCTGCTTTGATTTATCTAATTGATTGATTTAAAAGTTTTCAACCAGGAAGAGCATACTGAGCCAAGGCTAATTTTCAGGTGCGACCTGGGGAAGGGGTTGTAGGGAGACCAGTTACAAATACAGTTCAGAGTCTGCATAGCAGATACTGGAATAAAAGGTGTATACAGAGGCAGCGGTATCATAAAATGGCATAACATAAATACAGCAATTGTATCAAGCAGTAAACAGTCAGGTGGGAGGCAAAGTGCCCACTGCATGTTGGGCTAGGGGTAATAGGGTAAAGGACAGCAACCAGTGAACAAAGCAAATGAGGGTCAAGGGAGAGGATATTGGATTAGAGAGGGGTTAGCAGGAACAGATGGCCTGGGAAGTTACCTTAGGTGGAGACGGAAAGCTGGGAGAGAAGAGGTGAGGCAGAAGGGGGAAGGGAGCAGATTCCAGATAGAGAGGAAGTGATAGGAGAAGGCCGCTTGGCCAGCAGAGGAGTGAGGGTGGGGAATGGAGAAAGTGCAGGAGTCCTTGAAACAAAGCGAGTATGAAGAGCAGGGTGCTGGGGATAGCAGGGGAAGGACCCAGACCAGCATTTGGCTATGAAGGCAGTGCAGTGGGCCTGGCAATGAGATGACAGAGGGAGGATGGAGAGGGAAGAGTAGAGGGAGCAATGGTGGGTACAGAGAGGAGAGTTGGTGGCAAAGCAGTAGAAGGCATTGAACATGGTATCCAGTCTGGCAAGGGAGGAGGAGGAGGGGCAATGCCATAGACTATATCCACATAATCAAAGACTGGGAGAATCATTTTGGTTACACGTTCCTTATGGACATGGAGGAAGAGGCAGTCTTTGTTGCGAAAAAGGGCACCTAGTTTGGGACAGAATTTGGCATGAATGGTGTGTATGTTGACAGAGAAATCAAGCTTGCTGTGGAGCCATATTCCTAGATACTTGAACGCAGGGACTACTTCCAGTGGGGTGCCATCCAGAATGGTGAAAGGGGGGATGAGAGCCTGGCCAGTTTGTGGCTGGTGCCGAAGTTTATTGACACACTGTTTTTGGTTTTGTTCTTAAGCTAGTATTCATGGAACCAGCATAGGATGTTATGGAAATCCTGCTGGAGTGGCCCGGTCACAGCAGCGGCTGTAGGACTTGAAGTATAGATAAGTCTTTTGCGTACATATGAATGTTTGATGAGACACATACAGAAGGGAGGTCATTGAGAAAAACGGAGAAAAGTACGGGACCTAGGATAGAGCCCTGTGGGACTCCGGCTAGGATGGGAAGAGGTGGGGACAGGACTCCTCCTCCTCCTGTGCAGACTGTTGACCACTCAAGAGGTATGAGTGAAACCAAGCAACAGCGTCGACTGATAGGCTGACTGAGCACAGTTTGAGGAGGAGGAGGTGGACACCAAGTCAAAGGCTTTGGCCAGGTCTAGGAGTATACAAAACATGATGTGGCCCTGATCTGTCCCATCTAATATAGTGTGAAAGGGGAACACAACCACTTGGTTGCAGCCTCTTTGTTTATTTCCCTGACTTATTTGCCTACATACAGGCACAAGTGTTTAAGCTGTTTAATTGCTGTAAATGATACTTTGAAAAAGTACTACTTTTGGTTATAAGATGTGCATTTTTCTGTTTTTGTTGGTTTTCACATATTAAAGAAGTGTAGTGAAAGCCAGCTTTAAAGAATTGCCTGAGAATTTTGTTAAAAATACTGTGCCAGATAAATTATCAGGCTGTAACTTTTTGATTAATAACGCTGGCAAAGAGCACCTTGATATTAGAATATTATCGCAAGCAAAACTCTGTGTTATCCCTGTGGGTCACTCACAGGTGATGTCTTAACAAAAAAAATTATTTTTAGTAAAAGTTTTATTAAAAAAAGATTCTCTGGAGTTATTAGACCTAAATATAGTCAGCTTTCTAGCCCTGTCTGAGCTTTTTGGTCATCATGTACAACTCGCAGTATGCATGTTTCTCTTCTCAGTGACCCCTCGTCCTTAGCAATCTTCTGCTACTTGTAAACTGTGGAACATTTATATGTCTTCCCTCAGCTAAAAAGGCCTTTACAAAAAATTGGCTGGAAAAAGTTATGGCAAATTTAAATTATACCTCAGAAAATGTGAAATTCTGCAGAGACGTAGATATCGTACATTATGCTCTTTCGCAAGGACTTAGGAGGGAGGTCAGGAAGCACTTATTTATTGAGAGGGTGGTGGATGCTTGGAATGTGCTGCCAGAAAAGATGGTCTCGTTGAAGACGGTGGGCAACTTCAAGAAAGGCTGAGATAGGCATGGGGGAAGGTAAGGATCATGTGTAGGGAGGATGGGAGGAGTGGGTAGGGGGCAGAGACAGTAGCTCAAGCTTTGGACCCTGCAATATGAGCAGACTAGATAGACAAAATGACCTTCTTCTGCTGGTGTCTTCTGATATTCATGTGTATATATGACTTTGTTTCATAAATTGGTAATTTTTGTCTGTTTGTCTGTGGGCGGGCAGAACAGTTTTAAAAACATGGTGGCCATCTCTCGCTTAGCGAGAGAAAATCGTGCCCTATGCTCTTCTGCTGATCCTTTTTTTTTTGTTGTTTGTTTTGTTTTTTGTAATTTTACAGAGCTGTCTGATTGATCCTGCATTCATGGACCATGACAACAACAAAAAGTTAGGACTGCCTACCAAACACAGTCATCAGAGGCACTCTTAAAACTAGCAGAAATTGAGAGGGTGGGGGTGGAGACGGAGTGAGCGGTCCTCAGTGCAGCGGCCAGCCTCACAGCATGCCAGAAACAAAGAGCCATAGAATTTCAAAATCGGATCCATATATTACGAAAAATAAATAGGTGAGTGTGTATTACTCTGGAGTAATACCATCTCAAGGTTCTGGGACAAGAGAATCTCTTGAGCTTCGCTCTCCAGGTTCCCTTGTCCCTAGAACCTCTGGATGGTATTACTTCCTTGTAATACACACTCACCTATCTATTATTCTGTTTGTAATGAACAGAAGAAAGTATGCCAGTGTGTGTACAGAAAGATGGGGCTACTCCGTAAGAGCATATACCATTCTCTTCAAGTCAGCAAGCTGGAATAGAAGGTGGCGTGTTCATTGTGCTGTGCAGCTGATATCGCTGGGGTGCAGCAAATGCTTCCCCACTGGAAGCATTTAGTGCTCTTTGTTTTACCCCAATGCATATGACTTATGTAGAAAGTGATAGTGGCCATAGGATTCTAGAGGGACTGGTGCAGCAGACCTGGAGCATAGGAATATATATGTATGTATGTAGAGAGAGAGAGAAAGAGAGATGGTCTTCCCCTCTTTCTTTATTTTACTTTGGACAACTCCTTGAAAATAAAATGTATGTTCCTCAAACATCATTTCCTTCTTCTCCCAATCTACACATGATGTTTGTAATCTTTGGTTTATGAATCCCAGTTGGTTGTCTTGGAAATAATTATGATAATTACCAGCAGTAGATTATGATATCGTAAGTTACAAGCAGTAGATTATGATATCATATGATGAGCAGCAGCACAAGACGAAAGGCCAGAAGAAAAGGATCCTGTTTCCATATAAATAGAGAAAATGGGAAATTAAAAAAACAGGAAATATTGGAAATACAGTAAAATTATGTATAACTTCCAAAGTTTTCCCAGAGGAGTCACAGGCTCTTCTCCAAGACACAGTAGCTGATAAGTGAATTCTGTGAAAACTGGTTAGTAATGAAATAAAGGCTAGTAGTCATTTATACTTTTTTTTTTTTTTTTTTTAAGTCTGGTGCGATGCCTCCCTCCCCGGCAGACGTAGCCCCATCACCATCCCATAGCGTCCCTGCCATTTACCCTAGGGAACTTTCAACCCCACAAGCTTGCCCCCTTGTGGTGGTGCCAGCTGAGCTGGTACAACCCTTCACCTCCAACCCCCCACCTCCTCCAGTGCCGCAGAGGTTCCCTGGGTGTCCCAAGGCAGACAGTGGCTGAAGTCGGGGCCCAAGTGAACCAGAGGTTCATGGTGCATGGGGGAGCAATGTCCCCCCATACACTGTCTAACTGTGCTACCACCTGTAGTCACCCAGAGGGTAGTCTTGCAGCAGTAGCGCCATCCCTCCCTCCATGAAGGAAGAAAGCATCCTCTAGGATGCTCGATCTTCTTCCCCCTGGTAAGCGCCCAGCATCTCGAGCTCATACTCAGACTTAGGTTGCCAGCGGCAGGCTAGCTGTGAAGACTTGTACTATATAAAAATGAAAATCTCAAGTGAGTTATTGGATAGCCACTAAATGTCAGCACCTTTCAGCTTACTGGTTTCAACCAGATTAACAGACTAGGTGATTTAATACCTTTTATTGGAAGGGAAGGGGAAATTGTTTAACCAAGAGAGGCACACTAAGCCGAAGCTTGTTTCCAGGTGTGGCCTGGGAGCACAAGGAAGTTAAGTGACTTGTTCAGGGTCACACAGTATGCAAGTGGGGGGCTGTGGGATTCAAACCCAGGTCTCCAGATTTGCAGCTCAGAGCCTTAAACCACTGTGCTATACTACCTTCGCCTTATTGGACCAAAAAGAAATTTTCAGAACAGAAGCTTTCAGGCTACACAGACTACAACAGCCAATATATTTGTAGCTAGGAGTATTGCAGAGAAATAACTTCTTTAAATGGAAGTGCTGTAGTATGTACTTTCACTGCACAGCATGGTATGTCATGGCATACCTCTCAACTGTCCCTGGGTTAAGGGGGGGATGTCCCTCATTTTACCTCTCATAACTGCTCTGTCCCTCATGAAAAAGATGATGCCCACACAGAGTATGTGCTGTTAATTCAGACTTTAAAACAATAATTCCTAATATTCTAAGGTGCTAAATCAAAAATAAGCGCTGTACAAGTAGCGCCCATGGTTTCCACGGTGTTCTTAGTTTGTATCTGCATGCTTGAGGATGTGTCATTCATTATGATGGGCACTGTCTCTCATTGTCCCTCATTTTGAGTGTCTGTGTCCCTCATTGCAATGCCCAAAGGTTGAGAGGTATGTCGGGGGTGGAATCATATTTTACTTCTAGTGGCTTTTGCAACAAAAGATCTCAAGGCTTTTTCCTGAACCTAGGTCTCCTGTGTGTCAGTACAAAGTGCTGTTACCGTGTGACTGAGACAGTTTCAAACCCAATTTAATACACAGTAGAACACACTCTGAAACTCAAGGAGGTGAATTTAGAGGTAATGTTAAGAGGCACTTCTCCGTTACTGGGGGAGTCCCCAAGTTCAGACTATGCCCTGCAAGACTTTTTAGGGATTGTGGGTATACTGTCTTGCCAATTTCCCACATCTTCCAGCACATCACTGACTACTGTGACTATCCCCAACTTATGGAAGATTGGCAGAGTTGTATCAGTATTCAAGTGTGGGGATCAGAAATGTCTTGAAAATTACTGTCCTATAGCAATACTGACATGCTAATTGCTAGTAGATTAGGCCTTACGGTCTATCGAGTCTGCTCAAACCTCAGATCCCTAGTTGGGTGCCGAGGCCCTAACCCTCCCTTGTGTTCCAGAAACCCCCGACATCCATCCCCACCCCCCTGGGCCAGGCCATCATCTGATACATCCGCTTTCTGTGTCTGTCCCACCCTCTCTTGAAACCCTCCACTGTGGATCTCTGAACCAGCTCGCCAGGCAGTGCATTCCAAGGGTCCACAACCCTCTCAGTGAAAAACCTCCTTCTCTTTTCCCCCCTCACCCTTCCACCTTCCAACTTCAAACCATGCCCTCTGGTAATATCTCCCTGCTTTAGTCTAAAGATCCCATCCACGTTTACCCTGTTTATTCCCTTGAGGTACTTGAAGACCTCAATCATGTCCCCCCGTCTTTCCTCTCCTCCAGTGAAAGCAGGCAGAGCTCCTCAAGTCTGTCCTCATACGTCAAATCCCCTAGTCCTCGTATCATCTTAGTTGCCCTACTCTCTACCCTTTCCAGGAGCTGTATGTCCCTCTTCAAGTGTGGTCTCCAGTACTGTACACAGTACTCAAGGTGTGGTCTAACCAGTCCATTGTACAGCAGCAGAATCACTTCCCTGCTCCTAGAGGTGATCCCCCTGACGATGCATCCCAACATCCTGTTTGCCTTGCTAGCTGCTTTCCTGCACTGCTCAGAGTTATTCTTACATGCATCCACCATGACCCTTAGGTCTTTTTCCCCCTGTTGAGGCCTCCAGCGCCTCCCCTCCCCTTCCCTCCCAGGGTTTACCTGTGTTTAGGGTTTTCCCAACCAAGATGCAACACCTTGGACTTGGTGATATTGAAACTTAATTTCCAGGTGTGAGCCCTGCTTTCCAGGGTGTCCAGGTCCCCTTGCAGTGCCAACATCCCCTCTTCCCCCTCAGCTACTGCTCCCACCTTGGAGTCATCAGCGAAGAGACTCATTTCACCCCTATACCCTCCCTGATGTCCGATATATGTATGCATTAAACAGGATCGGACCCAGGACTGAGCCCTGCAGTACTCCACTACCGACCTCTGTAGGTTTCGAGAGCTCCCTACTGACCACTACTCTCTGGGTGCATCCAGCTAGCCAGTTTTTAATCCATCTGACCATCAAAGGGCCTACTCCCAACCCCGTCAGTTCCTCCACCAGACCATTGTGGGGAACAGAGTTGAACGCCTTGCTGAAGTCCAAGAATAATACATCCACAGGCTTTCCCCTGTCCAGTTCTGTTGTTACCCATTTGTAGAACTCCACAAGATTGGTTTGACATGATCTACCTGGCACAAACCCATGCTGCCGACTATCCAGACCTCCCACCTCTTCCAAGTAAACCCCCACTGGTTCCTTTAGTATACTCTCCATTAATTTTCCCACCGCCAATGTCAAACTGATGAGTCTATAGTTACCTGGTACTTCCCTTGAGCCCTTCTTTATGGATTGGCACCACATGTGCCTCTCGCCAATCCCTAGGTACCCTCCCTGTCTCAAGCAACCTGTGGAAGAGCTCCGCCAGGAGTACAGCCAGTATGTCCACCAATTCCCATAGTACTCTCTGATGAATGCCATCCGGCCCAGGAGATTTATCCTTCTTGAGGGCTCATCACACCCTTTCGGTGGAGATAGGATCATCCGTCCCCTCCACCTTACTGGCCTTTTTATCCTTAACCTGATGTGACACCCCTTGGGTACATCTCCCTCCCTCCTTCCCTCTTGCTCCATTTCTGCTGCTCCTCTGCTCCCACTCACTACCACTTCTATCCCCATTGTGCCTTGCTTTGTAGATATCCAGTCCCCCTGAACACAGAGGTGAAGTACTCGTTTAATACCTCTGCCTGGTCCCTCGCCTCTTCCACCTTCTTTCCTTCTGATCTCAATCTGCCGAGATGGCCCTTAATTTTTCTCTGCTCCCCAATGTACCGGAAGAACCCCTTTTCCCCTCCATGTATCCCCTGTGCCAGCCGCTGCTTTTTACTGGACTTTGCCCCCCTCACCATCCGGGTGACTTTTCTAGATGCAAGATGGTACATTTCATTTTCTCTATCCCCTCTTGTTGTTTTGTATTTTTTTGTAGGCTGCTGCCTTTTCTCTGACCGCTACCTGAACCTCACTGGACCATCAGCATGGTTTATGTGACCTTGCTCCCTTACGTTTCACCTTATCGCAGGTCCTGACTGCCTCATGAAGTCCCCGGTTTATGACCTCCCATCTCTTTTCCACATTTGTCATTGATGTAATCCCTTCAAGTGATCCTTGAGAATATTTCCCATTCCACAAAGTCTGCCCCCATGAAGTCCCCTGCCAGTGTCCTAGATCTCTTCCCCCCTCCCCCATTGCTTATTTGAAACCAGACAGTATTGTGGTCGTTCCCAGTCAGGGGATCCTCTACAACCAGGTCCCTTACCAGATCCCCATCTGCCAGAACCACGTCCAGGATATGCCCCTCCCTTGTGGGCTCCATCACATGCTATGTTAAGAACACATCCTGGAAGCCGTCCAGCAGCCGCTGCTCCTTGGCCACCTTAGAGGACATGGTTCCCCAGTTTGTACCTGGTATATTAAAGTCCCCCATCAACACCACTCCTTCCCCTTTTGGTCCACACTGGGCAATGATGTTGTCCAGCAAACCATCCCCCAGAACATCACCCGTCCTGGGGGGCCTATATACTACATCCAGCTTGACCTTACCTCCTGCTGGGGTTCGTAAGGTGACCAATAATGCCTCCATGTTTCCCTCTGCCTCTTCTACCCTAGCAATTTCTATGTCCTCTCTAATGAACATAGCCATGCCACCCCCTCTGCCCTCCTTTCTATCCTTCCTAAGCATAGTGTACCCCAGCACGTTTTAGGTCCCAGTCATGGTTTTTGTTGGCCCATGCTTCCGTGACCGCCGCCACCCCGAACAGCATGGCCTGGAACTCTGGCAACTTGTTTCCCAAGCTCCTGGCATTTACTAACACCACCGCCCAACCCCTTATCCCTGATCCCCTTTGTCGAACCCCACACAGGTTCCTTATACTTCCATCCTCCTCTGCTCCTCCTGAAACCTCCTCCCCAGTCTGTTTCTCCTCCCCCTTGGGTTTGAAGGCTACTCCCTCATCTGGGAGGGCTTCTGGTCAGCCCTTCCTTATCTCCCCTCACAAGTTTAACCCCACCTTTCTTGAATGTAGTCAGCCACCCCTGTTTAAGGACTTCCTTCCGTAATGGGGTAAGATGAAGCCTGCCTTTGGCATACAGTCCCTTATCCTCCCAAACTCCTTTCCATTTCCCTAACACCCCCAACCCACTCTCTTCACCCCACTTCCTGAGCCAGTCATTAACCTCTGTGATCTTCATTTTTTTCTCCACTGAGGCCTTTGGTACTGGCAATATCTCTGAAAAGGAAATGTTGCATCCATTATCCTGACAGACTCTGGCAAGTTCTTAGAACCTTGCTTGAATTTCCAAAACGCTATTTCCTTCTAGATCGTTGGTTCCCAAATGCACCAGGAAATCTGGTTTCCCTCCACAATCCCTAACCAGTTCGTGCACCATGAACTTTGCTCTGTGCACTGTCAGCCCAGAGATACTCACTACCTTCACCTGGCTATAGCATCCACTCCCCTGTCCCTCCCACTGGATACCCCTAATCATTGAGTCTCCCAATAACAGAACCTTAACACCGCCATCATCCTTATGGTTACCTCCACTATGCACTCTCAACACCCCATCCCCCCCCATTCATGATCTCAATTCCATGGGAGTCTTCCTGTCTTATTAGAGACCCCCTTGTCACCCTTCCCTTTCTGCCTCCCTTGTTATTTTGCCCACTAACTCAGACCCCACCCGTATAGGTGTCCTTTACCCTCTCTTATCGAACCATTTATCCTGGCTCTGATGGTTCCCTTCCCCACACCGCCATCCTCCCCTTGTAATAGTACCCTACCTCCAGAGGCTCTGTGGGTCCCTTTACCTAGGGCCCCATCTCGGTACAGACCCCCTGCTGAAGGGGGGCCCCTCCACCGCCTCCTTGTCTCCCAGTTACTGTCTACCATTAGCAAATTATTCGATAAAGTGGTGGCGTCCCAATTAATGGAGTATATTCAGAAATACAAACTGTTATCCTTGGAACAGAATGGCTTCTGTAAGGGTTTGACAGAGTTGAATAAGGCCCTGCCCCATTTGTTATGCAGAAAGAATTTAAATGCAAGGATCTGTTCTATTCTCTCCTTTTCTGTTTCTCCATCTCTTTTTGTTATATAGCCCACTATTTGAAAAAGGCAGTCAGGCTTTCAGGTTCTGTCACTGCCTGTTCTTTTTCTATAACAGGTGCTAGCCGTACAGTCTTAGCTTGGTCTTCTGTCTCTGCTAGTTTGGTTGCCATTCTCCAGGTAACCACTCCTGGACTTGCTGCTGCAGAATCCATACCTTTCTTCTGTGCTTCCCTGTTACCTGGTCTAGTACCCACACACAAAACTCCAGGCTTAGAGTATGCGCAGTGTAAATCCCACCACTGACTCCATCTGTCATCGAGGCACAGGTCAGGAAGCGTAGGAAAACCAGGAGCAGTTGTAACATTTGCAACAAGAGTTTTATTATTAATAACAGGAAAATAAAAAAAAAATTAAAATTGTTCAGAATAACTATTTACAGTGGCAGAAGAAACAGAGAAAACCGAGTCCTTCTGAGTTTTTTCTTAATTTCCTCTGTCTCCCTCTCTCACAAAACATTGCAGCTCCTTTTTATAAGTTTGTGCAGAAGCTCATCTAGAAAATAGCATACTTCTCGCACAGTGTTCTATAAATTTCCTGTGTGCTTGTCAGTTTCAGCAGGTGCAGCAAAAAGAACATTGTGACCCAGAATCAACCTCATTTAGCCAGATCTGCAGAGATTTTGCATCCAGCATTCTCTGGTTAATCCCTTGAGTTCCAAATAGCTTTACAATCATTTCAACAGTATAACTATATACAATTTTAAACAAAGGGGTCCCAGTATCAATTACATTTCCACAAAATGATTCACATATATTTTTTACCAGCAGATATGCAAGGGGGTAGAAAAGACAGAACAGCAAGAGAAGACAGAGAGACAGTGAGGGGCAGAGAATTGCAAGACCGTCTGGGTGATCAAGTCCTAGGCCTCATGAGAAAACCTGGTTGCACAACCAGACAGAGACGAGACAGAAAAGGAGAGAGAATAGAACAGTTCTAACCCCAGTAATACTCAGGTATTCATAACTGTATGCAGTCTTCCTCCTAAGTAGAACTGCCCAGAGAGAATTTGGAACTTATGCAAATAATGGAATCTTTTGCATGAGCCACTTTTCAAATGCTGCCTTATACTAACTGCCTTAGTTCTAAACCCTTCAGATTTCTCTCACTTTGCCTGATAAGTAAAGATGCTCGGAGATTCTCTCCTATTCATCATCTTGTTCTAGTGTGAGAAACCTTACAGAATATGATAAGTATTCTTGAACATTTATTTTGCTGTCTTTTTTGTTTAAATTGTAAGTTTTATTGCTATTATATTCAAACTATATTTTAAAAATGAAAAAGAAAACTGGTGATCCCAGTTTCAAACTCTGTATTCTGTGCGGTGAAATTCTGTTATGTTCCTTTTGTCTACCCATCTGGACATGAACATTAAAAGCAGAGTGAAATCTGCATTTCATGTCCTGTAATAACTATTGAAAAATGCATAGAATATGGCTAATCAACTCTGAAAACTATTGAAAAATGCCTGGCATATGGCTAAAAAAAAAAAAGAAAAATGGAAAACTTTCACTATCTAAGGGTCCCTCCAGCTCTGACAAGCTGACACCCTAAATTACTGTGGGTGAAACCACAACAACTAATGTAAACTGCTACCCCGAGACAAGTATACAAGCAGTTCTTGAGAGGCTTGTGGAACTGGCTGACTACCTGGTTCCCTCTAAGAAATCAAATAAAACTAAGCACACAGAACCCCCTGCTAGACAGTGTATGGGGACTTCTGTGCCTGCTAGAAAGCCTGTCAGTTCCTGCAGATTGTTACCTATGGTGAATCCCACCAGGATGAGGTACAGTGTCTCTGGCTTACTGTATCACTAAAGGGATTAATACCCACTGAAATGGTATAATTTACTGCAGTAACTTTACTGCAGAATTTTTTAGCACTGTGCTTCATTCTGGTGGTTTTTCACTGTGAACGAAGGTGTGAAAATTGTAAACTTTCCTAAAAAAAAAAAAAGGTGTGAAGATATGCCTGGAATGGCTTAAGAAAACACTTCTAGGCTTAAAAGTGCTGTGTACTTCTCAGCAGCAGACCTCTGCACAGCAGCTTGTCTCCTCTGATCAGTCTTCACATTATCTGGAGGAAGACTATGGGATTTCATGGAATGTTTGGTTTTTTACCAAAAAAATAAAGATTATCCCTCACTCCTCACATTTGTGAGAAATGATTGGGCTGACACCCACTAAAAGCTTCCCCTTCCTGTGAATAAATTCATTGGGGAAGACACTTTAAAGATTTTACAAACTCTTAAGCTGTTTTCTCCCTCTTGAAAAGAGGATGTATAAGAAACATCAGCTAGACAGGGAGGGAACTCAGTTTATTCCTTCATCCTATACATTAAGGAGTAGTCGAAGTAACAGCCTATGACAAGGCAAAAAGACCCCTGGCATCCTACTCTCTTAACACGGATCCAGGAAAACTGACATACTTTCAGGTCCATGTTGCTCCTCTGCCAGATCTAGCTGAAACAACTAAATTTGGTTTGGAAACAGCCAAATAGTTTAAATGGCTGCTGCTAGATGGATAGTACATACAGTGGTTCAAGGGGGTTTGCCTGGTTGTGAGTCACCAACCTAACTCAGTATTCCTAAACCAAGGCTATGGATTCCAAGTTGAGGGTAATTCCTCTTTAGAGAAAACATAAAAGTTAAAAAATGGATGAATACACTACAGTAAGCTACTATTGTTGTATCAGCAGTACCTACAGCAGGGGTATTCCAGACACCATAGACATGTGATCTTGGATGTAGTAATACGTTTTCAATCCATCTATAGATGTAGAGAAAGAAAATTTTGAGAAAAAGAGGTTCAAAACCTGTTCCTGTCAAAGACAAGAGGAGTCTGTCTTGGTATAGCAAAAGGTACTACAAAAAGGATGGGGAGTGGCAACCTGTCTTAGAGGGTACTAAGCAGGCATCTGACAAAGCCAAAGTTCAAAATGGTGCTTTTGGCACTGTTTCTGCCAACACTCCTAAGAAACGTGAAGGTTCGGCATCAGTGGACTTAAAGTATCCCCATAAGCACAGAAAGTACCTCCAATTCAGACCCCCATTATGTCATTCTATAACAGTGTGCACAGTGATTGTAGCACCTTCAAAGACATGGTATCACAAGTTCTTCCTATATCTAGAGGATTGACTGTGGTTGCAGAGTCACTCCAGCAAGTGGATCTGCAACTCACCTAGTGGCTCATGGAGTCTCCAGGTTTTTCTGATAAATCTAGAGGCAGTTTGTCTCTCAGCCTGCTCGGGCACTACAGTTCATAGGAGCAGAGCTTAATACCTTATGAGACAGGACATACTTGCCTATAAGCAGGGCAAGAAGTATTCCACTGATAGTGGTTTCATTCATTCTGGATGAAATGAATAAATACATTTTTTTTTTTTTTTAATTCAATAAATTTTTACAATTTTAAACAACATCCTTAGTAAAATAGCACAAGGATATTGTCATGCATACAGTATCACTACTACCCACCCCCCCCCCGTTGGGCGATCAATTACCTCTGAAAACAAAAACACCTCAGTTTGTTTATATCGTATATAGAGAACTTTCTTTTAAACTGGTCCGGAGAGCTCGAGAGAGTGGGGTAGCCCAATTCAAATAGAGAGCATATAATTTACCCCACTTCTTATCAAAAGCAACTGGATTATTACGTAAACTCGCTATCATTTTTTCCATCCTAAGACAAAAGGACATCTCATGTAACCATTCTGTATGTGATATAATGGTTTGATCCAACCAATGTTTAAGAACTAATTTTTTAACCACCATTGATATTAGGGGATATGAAATTTCCTTTCTTTGACCATAATTGAAGATAAATCCCCCAGTATGCAAACCTTCAGAGTAAAGCAAAGCTCTAATCCTAGTAAAGGGTTCATTTGGGATTTAATTTTTAACCATGGTGGAGAAACTTTTTCACATGACCAGAAAATATGCAGCATCTTTTTGACCACATCTAACACATACAGGTGATTGCACCCATCCCATTTTAACTAGCTTACATGGAGTATAGTACATATTATTTAGTATTTGAAATTGAGTGACCTTTAGCCTGTCTTGTGTAATATATGTCTGACCAGTTAACTCCTCGGTTAGGGATAAGCGAATCCCACACCGCCGAGCCTGACAGCGTGGTTAGGCAAAAGATATCAAGTAGAGCACTATATATATTAATGAGATACCATGTGGTCGCCCCGCTAAGTCTTTAATTTGCTCAACTATGTTACTTAATCTTGAGGGCATATATACTTCTCCAAATCTCTACTGGAGTAGATGCCGCAATTGATAGATCTTAAAAATGAATCTGGGAGGGGTTTGAAGTTTAACATGCCAGTGAGTGACAAAAGACCATTAGGCTGATAAAAGTCACACACTCGTATACCTTGTAATTGGGGAATCCAATTCTGAGTAATAGGGGATTCACCAATTCTAATATTAAGGTTGCCTACAATCTCTTGCATTGTATCCTTACTTGGGCAGATACATAAGGAGGCACAGACCTGGGCGAAAGTTTTGATGGACACACCTACCACTGACCGTTTTATATCTGGAAGTATTCAGAGGGGCGTAAATAATGAGGCTAGTGGGGATATCCTAACTGTGGCAAAAATGTCCCTCTCAATTTGTAACCAAATGGGAATACAAGTGTCCCCCAATCTGCTAAGAGGGGAGGACATCCACTTCCCCAATTTATGTAAGTGACTAGCCCAATGATAGTATAGCAAGTTGAGCAGCTTAAGTCCTCCCTCGTTCTTGGGTAAAGTAAGTTTGCCGTATGCCCTTCTAGGACTCTTGTTTAACCACAGGAATTCTGAAATAAGGGCCTGCATCTTCTGGAAAAAGGAGATAGGCAACCATATATTGCTCATATTTAATGGAAAGAATACCCTGGGAAGCACGTTCATTTTGATAAGACTGATTCTTCTTCACAACGAAATTGGCAGGGATTTCCATCTAGAAAGGTCATGTTGAAGGCTCTGAACCAAATCCTCTAAGTTTAGTTTTTTATACCGTAGGGGGTCCAGTGTTAAGTGTATGCCTAAATACTTCATCGATAATGGGGACCATTTAATTCCAAATTTGTAAAAATCTTGTCGGAATGTGTGGTGATTGAGAGGGAGAATTTCAGTTTTATTGCAATTCAAGCTATAATTAGAGAATTTACTAAACTCTCCTATGATTGTTAATACTTCTCCCAATGAGGCTACTGGATCTGCTAGGTGAAGCAAGATATTGTCTGCGTACACAGATAATTTTAGGTTACTTGTGCCCACTAAGATCCCTTGTACCTCAATTGGGGAGTTAATTCTCCTTATTAAGGGCTCCAAGTACAAGTTGAAGAGTAATGGGGAAAGGGGACAGCCCTGTCGAGTACTAGAATACACGGGAAAGCCAGCAGAAAATACTTTATTACAGAAAATCCTATCTGTAGGAATTGAGTAAATCTTTTGAATCCAATGGATGAATTCTTCAGGTATATTCATATATTTAAGCGTTAACCACAAAAAGCTCCAGTCCACCCTATCGAAGACTTTCTCAGCATCCAGAGATATTAAAGCCATAGGATGTAAGGTGGACTGAGCTATGTGGAATATATGGTTTAGTTTATGAAAGTGATCTGATGCCGACCTTCCCGGGACAAATCCTACCTGCTCTGGGCTGAGTAAGGAAAACCATATTTTTTGGATCCGATTAGCCAGAATTTTAGTAAGAATTTTAAGGTCACAATTCAGCAACGAGATGGGGCGGTAGCTGGAAGGGCATTCTGGTGGTTTATCAGGTTTCAGAAGCAAAATGATAGTCGCTTCCAAAATGGAGGGGGGTCCAGAGCCTCTTTGGTGAGGATGTAATGGTAGAACATAAGTAGTATAGGGGACAACTCTTTTTCAAATACCTTAAAAAAGTTTGAGGGAAAGCCGTCAGGACCTGGGACTTTATCTAGAGCCAGAGCCCTGATGGCCTGTGTTATTTCTACTAGGGTGATAGGGGCTGCTAATATGGCCTGGTCCCCATCCTGCAACTTGGGAAGCCGAGTTCTAGCCAAGTATGCCTCGGTATCCTCCTTCGTTGGAGGACTGAGCCAACGGCCGTGGAGATCTGCATAGAATCTCTCAAACACAGAGACTATATCTCTGGGAAGAGTTTTTAAGGTGCCGTCTACATCCTGAATTGCCTGAATAGTCCTTGAACTTTCTAACTGCTTCATACGAAGTGCCAGAAGTCTTCCGTCTTTTTCTCCTTGGTCAATGTAAGCTGCTTTCGTTCTAAGAATAGCAAACTCAGCTTTCTCCTTAAGGAGGTCCAAGTATGCGTTTCTCAGAGACAAAAGGTCTGTAAGTGACCCTTGCACAGAAGTGGATGATGGATTTTGTTTCAGTGCTCTGATCTGTTCCAATAGTTTCCGTGCCTGATCCTCCCTAACCCTTTTCCGCTTTGTTGCCAGCCTAATAAAGTCGCCCCTTATATAACACTTCAGTACGCACCAAATTTGGTCCATCCTAGGGATGGAGTCGACATTGTTTTCTAAAAATTGCTCAATTAAAGAACAAATTTTATTAACTATAAACTTGTCCTTCAGCAATTGCGTGTTTAATTTCCATCGAGTATCTTTCTGCTGCTCCACTGTCGGAAAAATATGAAGCCATACCACCGCATGGTCAGATATCACTATCGGTTCATTCCTTACATCCAAAGTCCCTGATAGCATGGCTGAGCTTATCAAAAAATAATCCAGCCTAGAGGCCGTTTGATGCACCTGTGAATAAAACGAGTAAGCCCTAGTAGTCGGGTTCAGAATCCTCCAAGGGTCACATAATCCAAGGAGGTCCTTCATCTCATTGAGCGCCCTCTGAGCCAGAGTCACAGCCCTAGGGGTTGGGTTAGATTTGTCCAACAAAAGAGACTGGGCTAGATTCCAGTTCCCTCCCAATATAATAGGGGTTGGGATAAAAGTAGCCAGTTTATCTGCCAGCCCCATAAGAAAATCTGGATCACCTCCTACCGGTCCACAAATACTCCCCAAAATTAGCGGTTTTCTTGCCAATAGACCACTAACTAAAATAAACTTGCCCTGTGGATCCTGAATAATATTTTCGGGTTGGAATGGGACTGTTTTCATAATAAGTATCCCTACCCCTCCTCTACTAGTGGAATTTCCGGCGGCAAAGACCTGCTGTATTCCTTGCTTTTTAAAATTACCAGCCTCTGATGCCAAAAGATGCGTCTCTTATAAAAAAAATTATGTTAGCTCACAATAGAGCTATATGCTTGAGGATAGCAATCATTTTAGCTTGATCTCGAGCTCCCCTAATGTTCCACGAAACAATCTTAACTGCAGTATCTAGCATTTACCAAAACTACTTGTGTATTCCTGCTCCTACTACCCCTGTCTTCTATGATCGCTCCAACCCCACCCCTCTCTCCTCTCTATATCTAGTACCTGCCGAGTGTCCTCTACTAGCAAGACCTCCCCCACTTATTACCCGCTAAACTATATACAAGACTCTCCCAGTAAACAGGAAAGCCAATACCCCCAGAACCTCTTTGGTACGTACCTCTTTAATTGGAAACCAGTTAGCTAAACCCCCATTGCTCACTATCAGACCGGCTAATCCCATTATTACTAAGCAAATCAGGCCAAAGAGGCTAACCCCCCAACTATTCAGGTTGTGATACAACGCACCCATCAGCGCCCTGATGCCGCCCCACCCTGCCCATCTTGATACCCATCATTTTGAACTCAAAAGGCCTGAATCTTCCGGCATATCCAGTTTTAAACTGTCCTGCCTCCACCCATCTCCCCTACTAAACTCTGTAACTTATTAAACCAGTTAACGCAATTGACCTCCCCAATTCTTAACTTGTACCATGTAACAGTTAAGTCATCTTCCTGCAAATGAAAAAGTATGCTACATCAAGGCAGAACTTTAAAATATAGCTTGGTGCACATGAGTCTTTGTTTCCCAGGGGGATCCTTTACAACGCACTGTGCATCTCAAATGTCCTCCTCTAGGAACCGTTACTTCCTTTTTCAGTTCCCATTCTGTACACGGGGAACACCATCGTGGGTACGTGTAGAGGCCTGCAGGCCCAATCACCATCTTCAGCACAGGCCTACTCCACCTCCACCGCCGGACTTCAGAGCCCTCCATTCTGCAGAACCTCTCACCACCTGAGAATGAGCCACCCTTCGGAAAGACTGGAAGCACAGGTCAGTGCCAGATTTGCTCTATCTAAATAAAACCAGGCTTCTGCCTAACAAACAAAAACGTATCCATTTGCAGTCCTCCTCCCAAAGCCACCAGGATTTCTGCAGCATCAACTCTTGCTGAATAGCTTGCGAAGTTTGACAGCTAGGGCTTCCAGCGCTTTCGTAGGATTCTCATAGGCAATCCAGGTATCTGCTATCCTGACTAATAGGCATGAGAGGTACTGCTTTTTGAATCGAATATCTGCTGCAATCAGTTTTTTCACTACTAGATGATAGGCAGTGCGTTTCTGCCTTATCTCATAAGGCAGATCCTGTGAGATATGGATTTTCACTCCCTCCCATAAAATGGCTTGCGCTTCTCGTGCCTTGTTTAGTACATGTCGCTTCTCTACAAAGCTGAGAAACCTTACTATCAGTTGTCTGGGAGGGGCTACCATTGGTGGTCGGGGCCACAATGTGCGATGTGCTCTCTCTGTTTGGTACGAGGCCCCCATTGGCGACAGGTCAGCAATCTTACAGGGAAGCTTCTGCAGAAAAGCCTGCATATGCTGCCCTTTCTCTGCCTCAGGTAAACCAATTATTAGGATGTTATTCCTACGGCTTCTTCCTTCCAAGTCCTCTGTTTTCAGTTGCAACTTCTGCACTTGCTGCCTAAGTGCCACCACTTCTGGTTCCAGTTTCTCCTTCCATCTCTCTGTGGATGCGATGCGGGCCTCGGAGTCGGTGACCCTTCTTGATAGATCAGAGAAATCTCCCCGCAAAGATTTTAGGTTATTAGCGATCTCTACTAACGTTTCCTTAAAAGGCTGTAGTTCTTGCAAGAAACAATCCTCTGTCAGAGGGATCGGGGTTGTAGATTGCAGAGCGTTTTTGTCTGAGTTACCACTTTGGGCCTTGGACTTCTTCGGATTCTTTTCTGGCGACGTTGATGGAGTATGGCGGATAGTGGCTGAGCGCATTTCTGATTCCATCATATCACAGTATCGCAGCTCACCGCTTGAATCCAATATTTTAAATACTGCCCAAGTGATCTACTAACAGGGAAAACGTTCAAAGCTCTTAAACAGGCTGTGAGTAGTCCAAAATAGCAGAATATAGGCAGGAGCTCGGCACCACTGCTGCTATCAGAGCACTTGCATCACGTGACCTCCGAATAAATACATTTAAAAAACAAACTGCAGAACAGTTTCTACAGCTACTGCACATGGCACCTGCCACTGGCGCAGTCTTGGAATCTAGGTTACAAATTACTATTCAGTTTCACCTCCGGATTCACTGGTGTCAGAGAGAGGACCCTCTGTCATAACCAATTTTACAGGTCTCCAATGCAGAAAAAAAACTAAACCAATCTAATGGAAGGAGTTTATTTTTCAGCAAAAAGTTCCATCAGTTGTCTGATAACAGAGACATCTTGACTGGAATGTGGCCCCACCTGGGGGTTCACACCTCCCATGGCACATAAACCTGATGGGGCTAAGAGTAATGTTACTGGCACTAAAGGTTTTACATAACTACTACAAGGAGGGGGGGGTACAGGTCAGAACAGACAGTACCACCATAATGAATTACATAAACATTTCAGGAGAGACAAAGTTAAGCCCTCCCTGCACAGGATTCATGAAAATATGGGATCTATCATGCTCAATGGGCCCTTTCAGGATATTCATCTGCCACTGCCAGGTAAGGACAGTACCTTGGCAGATACTTCAACTCAAATTAGCCAGCCCCATCATGAATGGGTCTTAAACAGTCAGGTGGTGCAAGTTATGTTCTGCAGGTGGGCCACCACAGAGGTTGACTTGATCGCATACCACCACAACCAGCACCTGTCACAGTACTATGATAGACAGCCAGATCTGGGAACAATTCCCCTGGATGCTCTGGCTTTGAGTTGGCAAGGGAAGCAAGTGCATCTCTCTTCTTTCTGGTATACAGAGCAATTATCTCAAGCTTAGGTCCCAGTCGGCATCAATAATCTTGATAGCACTAGAATGGGCCAGACAGAAATGTCTGTCTCTCTGCTACTGTCCATGCCAGGACCCGAACCAATACACCTTCCCTCGGAGGCACAATTTGATGATCTCCTATCAGGAGGTTCCTATATCCAAACCTCGGATAACTCACGTCCAAGGCATGGCTCTTGAGTACCTTTGGTATAATATGCAGGTTTGCATCTTTTTCAAAGTGTCTTAAGCATGTGATGTGGTTACAAGAAGCTTTCCACTAAGAAAATCTACGCTTCAGAATGAGAAAAAGTTTTATGATTGGTGTTCAACCAGGAAATTGGTCCCAGAACATGCTGGGTCCCAGCTGTCTGAATGTTTTATCTATTTACAGTCATTGGACTGGCTATCCTGTACCCCTAAGGTCCACCTGGTTGCAGCATCTGCTGGCATATTAGTTGGACAAAATGTTTTTATTACTTTAGATCCTAGCTACAAAAGGCTCTTTATGGGCCTAGCACATGTCAGCACAGGCAGGTGTTCCTGTAGTGCTGGTCTATGTTACCTATTTGCTCTTACTGGGCTTGCAGTCCAGTACCTTAAATGTTCACCTGGCTGCAGCATCTACTTACACTTCAGTTGGACAGAATGTTTTTCAGGCCTCGGACCCTATCTTCAAAGGGTTCTTTAAAGGCACCCCCTCACAAGGGACCTGTGCCACCATGTGGCCTAGATGTGTGTATAGTTTGGCTCATGGGTCTCCCTTTTTGACCCTATGTCTTCAATTTATTCGTAATATGTGAAAAAAAAAAAAAAACTTTTTCCTGTGGTAATCACTTCTGACAAAAGAATCAGTGAGCTCAAGTCTCTCTGAATTTAACAGGTCTATATTTCATTCCACAGAGACAAAGTTGTCCTGGGAACAAACAGGAAGTTTCCTTTTAACAGGACCTCTAAATATCATTTCAACCAAACCATTATCTTACCTGTCTTTTCAAGGTTTTATTTAACTCTAAAAATTGATTAGCGTTTTGCTCATAAAAGTTGTAAAACATTGTGAAAATGCATAGCACTTGCCTCACTGTGTTTAACAAACATAACACTTCTAGAAAACCTATATAAATGCTTTCTGTACAGTTAGTATTGTCCCAAGAAACCAAACAAAACTGCTAATCAATTATTTAAAACTCTGCTTTTTCACTGAACAGTTTAGTCCTGGTGGGGGAAAAAAAGTCTTCATAATCTGGGCATCAAAGGAGTTTAGCTACTTTTTGTCAGCCACTAAAGCCCTTAGGCATGACAGAAAAGAAAAAAATACTCACCTTAGTAATGTTGTTTCTTCTAATGGAGTCTTGCTGTATTCTGACATATGCAGTTAGGTCCTGCCTTTCAACTGCCCCGGAGAACAAAGAGTTAAACTTTCCATGGCCAGCATGGAATGTTCACGCGAGGTTGAAGCCCCTGTCTGCAGTTGTTTAAACTCCAATCGTCAGATCTTTATGAGCAATACTCACTAGAAGTTCTGTGTGGAAACTGTAAAACTCAAACTAGCCAACTGGCAACTATATTTATATAAAAGCGTTTTTTTGGTTTCAAAGCAAAGACTCAAGTCAGGAAACCCAAAAAAACAAAACACATCCCAAAACACAACACTCACCCAAAATAAGGAGGGTGAAAAAGGGACACCCCTAGGGTGCCAGCACTGCTCCTTCCCCACCCACATCCCAAAAACTAGGTTCTGAGTGGAAGGCAGGGGGAGGTCAGAATACAGCAAGACTCCATTAGAAGAAACAACATTACTAAGGTGAGTAATTTTTTCTTCAAACAACATGAAGTCTTTGCTGTATTCTGACATATGCAGACTACCAAGCAGTACCTCCATGGAGGAGGGACAGAACCTACTTTGGAAACAGGCTCTGAAGTACTGCTGTGCCAAACTGAGCATCACTCCTAGCCTGGATATCCAGAGAGTAATGCTTACTGAATGTAAGGATTGTTTTCCAGGTGGCTGCTTGACAGATTTCTAAGATAGGAATATCCCTGGCAGCAGCCAGGGAAGCAGCTGTACCTCTAGTAGAGTGAGCCCTCTGGCCTGAGGGTGGAGTTCTACCCAGTTTTTCACAGCAGAATTGTATACAAGAAACAATCCACCTGGCAATAGATCTCTTAGTGGCAGGTTTGCCCTTACCAACCTCTCCATACGCGAGGAACAACTGGAGGGACTCAAACCTGTGATCCTTGGTGCGCTCTATGTAGTAGCTGAGGACCCTTTTAACATCTAAGCTGTGCAGCCTCCTCTCTCCAGAGGAGGAATGGTCAGTGAAGAAAACAGGGAGAGACATAGACTGGTTGAGGTGGAAATCTGAAACCACTTTAGGCAAAAACTTCCTGTTAGTTTTTAGGACCACTTTATCTGTATGGAAAGAGGTGAAATCAGGTTCCACTGACAAGGCTTGCAATTCACTGATACGCCTGGCAGAGGTAATGGCCACCAAAAACACAGTTTTACGGGTCAAGTACATAAGCTCTGCAGAGGACAAAGGCTCAAAGGGAGGTTGCATGAGCTGAGCAATGCAAACATTAAGGTCCCAAGCAGGAGCAGGGTCCCTAAAGGGGGGATTGTGATTGGTTGACCATCCATGGCACTCCAGACATTACCTCATGGGTTTTAGCCCATCTGATAGGCTAGTGATGCACATGACTCTAGGATCAAATTTCTAGGTCCCAGAAACCCCTGTTCTCCAGTTCAAATCATGCATCTGATAAGGCAACAAGCATACCAGGATCCCTGTTGTTCCACACAGAAAGGTAGGCCTTGATCCTAATTGCTATAATGGGAGAGAGAGAAAAATCTATGGTTTAGGAGCAGCAAATCTAGGTGCTGCAAAGGTATTGGCCAGGATGTAAACGCAGCACATTGTGCTTCAGTCTAGAAAAAGCCAGTTGTGTGGCTTTAGCTTTAAACTTAATTTAACATGGTTTTTTATCGAGATTTATTAGGAACTTCCAGCCGGCTGCTACAGGCTGGGAGCCAGCACTGGTATCACTATTTACTTGTATGGAGCACGTTTTTTAGTAATTTTCTTAAAAAAAAAAAAAAAAAAAGTAGAGAAGAAACTCGTTACTAGTTGTTTGCTACCCTATTACAGGTTTTCCTTCTTCAAAGCCTTGTTGCGATCGCTAGCAGGGTCCTCGCTTAGAGGCACCCCAAGTGTATTGTTTGTTTTAAGGCAAGAGAGAACGGATTGGGAAGCAACAGTAAGCGATCTTGAGTTTTAGAAGGGCTTTGTTAGTTAAATCCGCCGAAGCAGCCAGTCCCAGCACCCTCCCCCCACCCTCACAGCATCACGCTGTAACCAGGAGAAGCGAAGCCTACGGCCTGCGCACTCATCTCCCCTCCCCAAAGTCTGTCTGCAGCAGAACACGAGGCGCTCTCGCCATGGGGCTCCCACCTCCATGAAAAAAATAGAAAACGCTGGTTTGTTTCCATGGAGAGCTCACCACTGCTAGGCCTCTGGCCTAGCTCTGCTCCGTAGCGCCACGCCCTCCAGCAATAGAGGACGCAACCGCCGCGTGGTCGGTCACAGCACCCCAGGGGTACAAGGGGGTGCATACGGGAGGGCGAAGCCTTCAATGGCGTGCGGTAAGTGCTTCTCTCGGTTTCGGCCCCCAGAGGCACCGCAATGGCCCCTGCAGCCCCCCGGCGACCACATGGCCCCGCGGCCTGCCTAGCCAGTAGGCACCACTGCCGATCCCTCCCTTGCCCCTGCACCTACGCACACGACCACTTCGGGTCTTCCTCAGTGCGATCCTGACAGTGGGGCCTTCTTATAGACTCAGTACAGATACTGAGGGAGGCGACTGGTTGTCGCCTCCAAGCTTTTTCGACCGCATGGTTGCGGGCCACAGAGTGTCGCAAGGTGACAGAAAGAGAGAGGGACTGCTACATTCACCCCTCAGGCCCATCCACTCCTTACAAGGGGTTCTAAGTTCCTTTACAGACACCGTGAGCTCCTCTCCATCAGGACAAAGAGATGCTTTTCATTCTGAATTCTGGCTGACATGGGGGGCAAATGAGCAAACAAAGGGGGCACAAACCCTCCTTAGGAACCCAGGGGTCCCTTCCACAACATATGGGGTCCCTACCATAGCGACCCCCTGTGTACAAACTACAGTTACAGAACTCCTCCAGTACTAATATGGGGCCCTCTCCATAGCGGCCTATGATGTTCGAACTGCAATTACAGAACTTCTCCTTTCTCATACGGGTCCCTCTCCATAGCGATCCGATATGTATCTCATTTCTACACTGGAGGTCCCTCCCAACAGTGACCGCCAGGTTGGTGCATTTGTCCATGAGGGGTTCCTCCCACAGCGACTCCCACATGCTGTTCTTACCACCAAAGAATTTGTCACACACCCCCCAACGCAAACTCTGTTCGATAGCACCTATGGGTTATTCAAAACGGTGCTAGACCATACAGATTGAGGGGTAAGAATCTGCCCGCAGGACCTTGCAACCAGCCCTAACAATAAGCTTGCCTTCTTCTTTCTTCACCAGATGGTCAAGGCCAAGAAGTGCTCCTCTTGCAATGGTACGCTCCGGGCCCCCTTTGCTCCGCCTGTCTTCATGACGACAACGACTTATCCATGGAGCAAACTCCTGTCATTGGTCCCAGCAATCCAGGGCCTAGTGGCCCTACTTGGATGGATCCCGGTACCCTACTGATTCAGAAACAACAGGCCACAGTTGCTATGATGGAGAGCCAACAGAATTTCATGCTGAAGATAATGGAGCTACTCGAATCCCTTATGCAGCTTAGACCATCAGCACCACTTCCAGAGCCGGACAACGCAGGGGGGCCCCTCTGAGAAACATCCAGACACTGCAGACCCAGTACCGGACAATCTTCAGCCGGACTCCGTAGAAGACAAGGGTATACCAGATGAGGAAGACCGAGCGGAGACCGACGAGGAGGACATGGAACCACAAGCTGTACCTTCCCTCACTTCTAAACTGTGTTCTTTCGACATGATCCCAGGCCTCATGAAAATTGTTAAGGCCACCATGGAATTCGACGTAGAGGAAGGAAAACCAGAGTCAAAATTAGATCCCATGATCCAACAAAAAGCAACCGCCACAGAGACCTTCCCGGTATGCCCAGCAATCGAGAACATCTTCAACAGAGAGTGGCAATCCACAGAACCGAGCAGAATGTTGAATAAAAGAAACTTGGACAGGATGTATCCAGTCCAGGAGGACAAGGCCAGTATCTGGTGCAAGGCCCCAACCATTGACCCCCAGGTGGCGGCACTCAGTAAGAAAACCATTTTGTCCTGCGGGACCATAGCCTTAAAGGATTCAACAGACAAAAGAGTGGAGGACATGTTAAAGAGGACCTTCGAAATTGAGGGAACTGCCGCCAAAGCTTCCACAACGGTCATCTACATGGCACGCGCACAAATCCGATGGCTTGAGGAGCTCCGGGAGCAGGCAAACCCCAAGTCCAGAGAGGCAGAACTTTTGGAGTGCACTCTCGATGCCGCAAAATACCTGGCGGACATGGCCGTGGACACCCTCAGACTGCATGCCAGGGCCACGGCCATCACCAATCATGCCAGGAGAGCGTTGTGGCTAAAGTTATGAGACGCCAACAACAAATCCAAAACATTACTACAAAACTTACCCATGAAGGGAAAGCATGTTTTTCAGGAGGGCTTACAGAAATTCCTAAAACAAAAAGAGGAGGGCAAAGACCTACTTAAGAATAAGACTAGGTACACCTACCTTCCTTCTGCGAGGTGGAAATTTCAGGGAGGGGAACAGGTCATACCAACCTCGCAGGGACACGCACTCCCAGAACAATCCCTTTTGAGGCAGAGGTACACCCAATGGTTACCGCAGTTCCTATTTCCATTCATACCAACCGTCCTCCTTTAAAGCCCATGGATTGAAATTGGGGGGACGAGGTAGAGGTTTCAGGGGAAAGCAACAATGACTACGCACCCAGAACACTGCAAGGACAGGGTTCGTACCCCACAGTGGGACAAAGACTGTCCCTGTTCAAGCACCAATGGTTCAACACAACCTCGGACAAGTGGGTCCAAGAGGTGGTATCAAGAGGGTACTCTATAGAGTTATCCCAATCTCCCGTCACACACAGGTTCCTAAGTTCCCCCATCGCCAAAAGGAAGGCAAGCCCTCACCAGGTCCAACGTATCCTGTTGGAATTGCTAGAGAACAGAGCTTTCTAGGGACATGGATATGTTGTTCATCCACACTTACTGGCAGGTTCCTTGCCACCTTAAATCTTGCCGGAAGGTCTTCAAGCTGGCTCCTCCCACCCACCCGGGTGGTAAAACTCTCGGCTCCGCCCCATGACGCCAGATCTTCCTTACCGCTTGGAAGCTCAGGTTCCCTCCTTAACGCTCTGCGATTAAGACTGGTTCCTAACTCTTCAAACTTCAAAAAAGTTCGTCTAGATTTCTAAAAAGACTTTGGTCTTCTTCTCCTCGCGGCTGCGATGGATAAATCGACTCCCGGGTTTCGGAGATGCCCCTGCGGGCAGAAAATGTCCCGAACGGACCCGCACTCCACGTGCGTCTACTGTTTAGGCCTTGAGCACGACCCGCAGGCTTGCGATCTATGCTCTTCCTTTTCGGCCTATGTCCTCGAAGATCGTGCTGCCCGTTTGCAGCTGGGGCGTCCCGAGAAAAGATTTCCACCGGTCAAGTCGAAGGAGGCCCAATTGGCGGTGTCCGCGGCTGCGGGCTCTGCGGAACAGCTCGAGCAGATGATCGCCCTCGAAGAGGAGGCGGCGCAGGCCGCTCCATCTTCGGCCACGGCATTTGTCCCGCTCTCTCTCGGCGCCTCTTACTTGGCTTCTTTCAGGCGAGGGTCCAACCTCTTCTGGACCGTTTTCTCGGTCAAAAAAGAGCAAGGGTAAGTCCCATCGTCGACGCTCTTGGGAGCGGGAAAGATCTCCCTCCAGTGAGCCAGTCGACTTGAGTGAACCCCAGCTTGACCACTGGCTTCACGGTGTCCCTGTCAGGCCAGTTGACCGAGACACCCGACGACGCGGTCGAGATTTTTCTCGACCCGTTAGACGGGTTGTCGGCTGGTGAAGCTGATATTCCCCTCTCCCCGGTTCCCCCGGCGAGAGTTGAGGATCCCGTCGGCTTGACTGTGCCTCTGGTTCCGGAGCCGTCAGTGGAATCTTCCGAGCCGAAGGGAGTGCCGATCCTCGGCACCCCACCTCACCGACCTCGGCCTAGCCGAGATTCTCGGTCTCGGACCTCCTCGCGGTCCAGCCGATCCCGCCGTCATAGGTGGTCTCAGTCTGCACCACGGTAGACGGCGCCGCCACTCTTCCTCTTCTTCCTCCTCCTCGGATGAGGAAGCGGCGCAAACTGCGCCGCCATCTGAGGAGCTTATGTGGCAACAGCTGCTTTTGGCGAGAATAAGCCGACCCAGTCGTCTTCACGGCCATTAAGTAGCTGTCACGGGCGACCGAAACAACCCCTCGTGGTGGTCGAGGCCTGTTCCCAGGCGGTTGTTGACCTATTCCAGCTGCCCACCGATTTTGGTGGAACCTCGCCTCCTCAGCCGTTAGTTGGGGCCCGACCAAAGATTCTCAGTACGGCTCAGGGACTGCCCCATAGGCTGTCGGTCACTCTCACTCCCGATAAACCTCGGCAGGTGAAGGGTGTCTCAGGCTCGAGGCAGCTCTTGAAGACTCTTCGAGTCGAAGATGACTCCTCCCTGTTCTCAAGCGCATGGACTTGGAGTCCTCAGGAAGGGCAGTCAGTGGACGATAGCCCTACGTCCTTTCTAGAGCTACTTGGCTCATCTCGGAGTCCACTGGGATGAAGCTCGAACCCGTTTCTAAATGGGCCAGATATCTCCTCACGGAGATTCTGGACCGAGGGGATTCTCCTACGCAGGCCTTTCCGGTGGCCGAAGCCATTGTTGGTCCGGCCTTGGAACTATGGCAGCGTCCTGCTTCCTGCCCTCGCCTCTGACCAGGATGGCCAGGAAAGTATACGGTCCCTACCGGTTCCCTGTCGGTTTTGAACACCCCCTGCGGAGGGCGTGGTTACCGACAAGCGTTTTCGGCGCCCGAGAGCATGCAAGGATGTTGACAAACTTCCGACAAGGAATCAAGAAATTGGATTATGCGGAGGCGAGAAGTCTACGCTGCGTCCTCTCACCGTTCCGTCAGGCCAGTTCGCCGTCCTTATGGCACATTTTTCTCATGCCCTGTTGGGCTCCCTGGATGAGGTTGTTCCCCATCTCCCCGCGGACCTGCAGACTACGGTCAGGCAGGTGCGGGACCAGGGCAGGGCAGTAGCGAAGCAGCAGCTCCAGACTGCTCTTGACATTGGAGACTCATGTGCCAGATCAGTGGCGACCACAGTGGCCATGCGTCGGCGGGCTTGGCTGAGGATATCCACCTTCACCTCAGATACCCAGCACAAGTTGGCGGATGTTCCCTTTTTGGGGACTGACCTCTTCGGCCCTGGGGTGGAAGGTCACCTGCAGAGGATCGAAAAGTCCAATGCTACTTTGGACTCGGTCTCTTCTGCGCAGAAGGACAAAGGCCGTAAGCCTCAGCCTAAACATCACCTTCCTTCTGTGCCCATGGCCTATTGTCGGCCAACAGCGTCCGGGCCAGCAGGCTCAGCCCAGGTACCCCAAACCCAAGCCGTCGGCTTCCTCAACAGGAAACAAGGAGGAAAAGGCCAGGAGGTCTCTCGGCCGGTCCCTCCTCCTAAGCCTGCTCAGTAGCGGGCTGAGGTGTCGCCCCATTCCCGTCACCTCAGCCCTGGTTCCCCCCGTGGGAAAGCAGCTCCGGCACTTCCTTTTCCGCCTGGTCCGCTGTTACCACAGAGGAGGTAAGTACTGGAGGTGGTGAGAAGAGGCCTGCCTCTAGGTTCGAGCAGGCCCTGCCCTACAGGCCGTCGCCCTCGGGGAACCCGAGTCCCCAGCCTCACTGGCGCTCGATCGAGCCGACATCGCTCTCCTCCTCCAGAAGGAGGTGATAAGAGAGGTGGAGGACCCTCCCTCAGAACTGGGGTTCGTGTCCAGGTATTTCCTGGTCCCAAAACGGATGGGGGGCTGGCGCCCCATTCTCGACCTACACGACCTAAACAAGTTCCTAAGGTCTCGAACCTTCAGAATGGTCACTCTGGCTCAGATAACACCACCTCTGGAACACGGCGTGTGGTTCTGCTCTCTGGACTTTCAGGACGCGTTCTTTCCGTCCTATCCGTCCGTCGCAAGGATTCCTCCGCTTCGGCGGAGGGATCCCACTCTAGATTCAAGCCATGCCCTTGACTTATCTCTAGCTCCGGTCTTCACCAAATGCATGGCAGTGGTGACAGCTTTCCTGCGGCGCGCGGGCGGTGGTACCCTTACCTGGACGATTGGCTGATAGCAGCCCCCTCCAGACAGGAGGTGGGAGGCGGTTCAGAGATCTAGCCCTCAGAGTTTTGCTCTCAGGTCGGCCTCCATATCAAGCGAGGCCAAACGAACTTCGAGCGAAGCAGGTGATCCTGTTCATCGAGCGAGAGCTCGACTCTCTACAACCAAACGCATCGGCTCACAGCAGACAGAGCAGTTCTTACCTCCTTTGCCCAATCATTTCTGGTTGGGCAATCGCATCTACCGGGACTTCCTGCACCTCCTGGGTCTCATGGCGGCCTGTACCAAGCGTGGTCCGTTGAGCACGTTGGCACATCGCCCCTTCAGTGGGGCTGGCCAGCCAGTGGTCTGGCAGCTGCGATCCCGGACCAGCTAGTGATGATGACTCAGGAGATGTGGAGCGCTCTCAGTGGTGGACCGTTCCATCCCATCTGCAGGAGGCATCCCGTTTATCCGCCCGGTCCGACGTTACCCTCTTCCGACCGGCCTTCTCTGATGGGTTGGGGGTGCCCATCTGGGGAACACGAGTGCAGCCTCTGGTCCCCAGGGGAGTCCCGATGCCACATCAACCTGCTGGAGCTCGGCGGTCCGCCTGCGCTCACCGCCTTTGCTCCGTTTCTCGAGGGTCCAAGTGGTCCGAGTCAGACCGGACAATCCCACGACCATGTACTACCTAAACTGCCAGGGCGGGGCCGCGCTCCATGCTTCTATGCAAGGAAGCTCTCCGCATTTGGTCACTTCGTCGTAGCCTGGGCGGATCTCCTAGCCATTCATGTGGCAGGAGCCTCCAACACCCTGGCCGATGCCCTGAGCGGATGAGGGCTGCATCTCACAGTGGTCTCTCCTGCCGGAGGTAGTACAGAATCTGTTCTCCTCTGGGGGCACACCTCAGGTGGACCTGTTTGCCTCAGGGAGGCAGCAGCTGAGGCTGTTTCATGCCGCCCCCTCAGCAGGGCTCACTGCAGGGGATGCCTTCTCGAGGCTGTGGACCCCGGGCCTCTTCCTCGCCTTCCCCCATTTCCCTTGATTCACAAGGTGCTTCTCAAAGAGCGGAGGGACAGAGGCGCAGGTGATTCACGATAGCCCCAGACTGGCCCCGCCAGTTACTGGTACTCAGATCTCCTCAGCCTCAGCTCCAGGCTCCGGAGGCAGCTTCCAGCTCGCCCCGGACCTGCTCTCAGTCAATCAGGGAAGGTGTTCCATCCGGACCTTCAATCCCTGCACCTGGCGGCCTGGTTCTAGCGACACAGAGTTCCAGGCCTTGGGTCTTTCCGACGGGAGGTCCTCCAGCGTCATGGGCGTCCCGTAAGAGTCGACCAGAAAATGCTACGCTTCAAATGGAAAGATTTTCCATTTGGTGTCGAAACAAGGGTTTGGACCCCTTCCTCCTGTTCTGTAGCCAGCATTTGGACTATCTATGGTCCTATCTAGTCAAGGGCTTAGGTCGGCGACCCTAAGGAAGGTGCACCTGACAGCCTCTCTGCTTGCAGGCGCGGGCCGGGGAGCAGTCGGTGGCGCAGGAGAAGGTAATCGGGGTGCTTTTCAAGGCCTTGATCACATTCCCTCAGTCAGGGAAACCCCACCTCCGTGGGATTTACTGCTGGTACTGGCAAAGCTCATGGGCAAGCCATTTGAGAACAATGCACAGGTGTGATCTCTCCCACCTGTCGTGAAGAACCGCCTTCTTGGTGGCTATCACGTCCAGCCAGAAGGATGGGAGAACTCCAGGCGCTTAGCATTGAGTCTTCGTACCTGGTCTTTCCACGAGACAAGGTTGCCACTGCTTCCATAGAAATTCCTTCCGAAGGTGGTGTGGAAGTTTCACCTTAACCAGGTGTTGACTCTGCCGGTGTTCCTAACTCAGTCACCTCGGAGGCCAATATAGGCTCCATACTTTGGACCCTAGAAGAGGCCGCTTATTATAAGGAGCTTACGGGCTGAAATTCTAGAGAGGTTCACCAGCTGTTTGTCACCACGCTGAGCCAGACTCCTGGCAGACCTGCAGCCAAGCGATTCATAAGCAGATGGGTCACTCCTGCATAGATCTCTTATAAGCTGGCGGGCATGGAGCCTCCCAGAGAGATAAGAGCTCTTCTTACCCGCCATACTGCTGCATCAGTGGCTGCTTCAGGGACGTCCCTATCCAGAAATCTGCCAGGGCTGCTACCTGGAAGTCAGCACACACCTTATTACCCAATACCACATCGACATGAGTCACTTGCCGGGATGCTGGTTTTGGGGCCTCCCGATTCTCAGTCTTTATTTCCTAAGTAGGGGTATGCGCCTTGCCTCCCTCCTCCCGGAGAACTGCTAGGAGTCTGCCATAGTAAGTGTGGATGAACAACATATCCATGTCCCTAAAATACAAGTTACTCACCTGTAACATGGAGTTTCTAGGAATGGTATATATTGTTCATCCACACGACCCCATAACCTCTCGGCTTCGGCCTTTAACCCTGAGCTTCAGCGGGCCAGATCTGGCGTCATGGGGGCCGGAGGAGTTTACCACCGAGGTGGGGTGGGAGGAGCCAACTAGAAGACCGGGTGCCCCCATTCACGTCCTCAGCCTCAGGTTCCCCGATGGGAAGGCAGCTCCGGCACTTCCTTTCCGCCTGGTCCATGTTACCACAGAGAGGTCAGGTACTGGAGGTGGTGAGAAGAGCCTGCCTCTAGGTTCGAGCTTAGTACCTCCCTACAGGCAGGCCAGCCCCTCGGAGGCTTCGGGGTCCCCAGCCTCACTGGCGGCTCGGCGGCCGACATCGCTGCCACTCCTCAGAAGGAGGTGATACGAGAAGGTGGGACCTCCCTCAGAACTGGGGTTAGTGTCCAGGTATTCCTGGTCCCGAAAGGATGGGGCTGGCGCCCCCATTCTCATTCTCTACGACCTAAACAAGTTCCTAAGGTCTCGAACCTTCAAAATGGTCACTCTGGCTCAGATAACACCACCTCTGGAACACGGCGTGTGGTTCTCTGGACTTTCAGGGGTAGTTCTTTCCATCTCTCCGTCCGTCATCGAGGATTCCTCCGCTTCGGCGGAGGATCCCTCTTCAATTCAAGCCATGCCATTGACTTTATCTCTAGCTCCCAGGGTCTTCTCCAAATGCATGGCAGTGGTGACAGCTTTCTGCGGCGCCGGTCGGGTGTGCCCTTACCTGGACGAGTTGACTGATAGCAGCCCCCTCCAGACAGGAGGTGGGAGGCGGTTCAGAGAATCTGGCCCTCCAGGTTTGCTCTCAGTCGGCCTCCATATCAGCGAGGCCAAATCAGACTTCGAGCGAACAGGTGATCCTATTCATCGGGCAAACTCGACTCTCTACAGCCAAAACACGGCTCACGGCGGACTAGGGCGGTTCTTACACTCCTTTGCCCAATCATTTCTGGTTGGGCAATCGCGCCTGCCGGGACTTCCTGCACCTCCTGGGTCTCATGGCGGCCTGGCCTTGGCGTGGTCCGTTGACCCCGCGTTGTTTTGTCGCCCCCTTCGATGAGGGGCTGGCCAGCCGGTGGTCTGGCAGCTACGTCCTTGGACCAGCTAGTGATGATGACTCAGGAGATGTGGGCACTCTCCAGTGGGACCGTTCATCCCATCTGCAGGAGGCATCCGTTTGTCCGCCCGAGCCAGCGGTCTCTTTCGACCAGCGCCTCTCTGATGGGTTGGGGTGCCCATCTGGGGGAACACGATGCTGCGGCCTCTGGTCCCGAAGTCGATACCACATCAACCTGCTGGAGCTCCGGCGGTCCGCTAGCTCTCACCCGCCTTTGCTCCGTTTCTCCGGTCAAGTGGTCCGGTCAGGCGGACAATACCACGACCATGTACTACCTAAACTGCCAGGGCGGGGCCGCGCTCCATGCTTCTATGCAGGAAGCTCTCGCATTTGGTCACTGAAATACGTAGCCTGGGCGGATCTCCTGGCCATTCATGTGGCAGGAGCCTCCAACACCCTGCCGATGCCCTGGGCGGATGAGGGCTGCATCTCCTGATGGTCTCTCCTGCGGAGGTAGTACAAGAATCTATTCTCCCTCTGGGGCACACCTCAGGTGGACCTGTTTGCCTCCAGGGAGAACTTGAAGCTGAGCTGTTCATGCCCGCCCCTCAGGGGCTCACAAGAGGATGCCTTCTCGAGCTGTGGACCCAGGCATCTTCTCGCCTTTCCCCCATTCCCTTGATTCACAGGTCGCCTCCAAGCGCGGAGGGACAAGGCGCGGGTAGTCTGATAACCCCCAGACTGGCCCGCCGGATTACAAGTACTCAGATCTCCTCAGCCTCAGCTCCAGGCTCCGAGGCAGCTTCACATCGCCCGGACCTGCTCTCAGACAATCCAGGAAGGTGTTCCATCCGGACCTTCAATCACACCACCTGTGGCCTGGTTCCACCAAGCTAGAGTTCCAGGCCTTAGATTAACTCCCGGCGAGGTCCTCAGCGTCATGGGCGTCCGTAAAGTCTCGGCAGAAAATCTCGCCTTCAAATGGAAAAGATTTTCCATTTGGTGTCGAAACAAGTTTGGTTCCTTCCTCTGTTCTGTGGCCAGCATTTTGGACTATCTATGGTCCCTATCTAGTCAAGGCTTAGGTCGGCGACCCTAAAGAGGTGCACCTGGCAGCCATCTCTGCTTGCGGTGGCGGGCAGGGGGCGATCGGTGGCCTTGAGAGAGAGAATGATCCGGTGCTTTCAGGCCTTGATCACATTTCCTCAGTCACGAGAACCCCACCTCGTTAAGTTGCACTGGTACTGGCAGAAAGCATGGGCAAGTATTCGAACAATGCACAGGTGTGATCTCCACCTGTATAAGTGGAGAACCGCCTTCTTGGTGGCTATCACGTCCCAGCCAGAAGGATGGGAGAACTCCAGGCGCTTAGCATTGAGGTCTTCTTACCTGGTCTTCCACAGGGACAGGTTGTCCTGCGCCCCACCGAGAAATTCCTTCGAGGTGGTGTGGGAGTTTCACCTTAACCAGGTGTTGACTCTGCGGTGTTCTTGATCACACCTCGGAGGCGAATATAGGCTCATACTGGACCCTAGAAGAGCCGCTTAGTATAAGGAAGCGCTGACTGGAGAATGGGGAGAGGTTCACCATGTTTGTCACCTCGCTGAGCCAGCACCTGGCAGACCTGCAGCCAAGCGGACGATAAGCAGATGGGTCACCTCCTGCATAGATCTCTGCTATAAGCTGGCGGGCATGGAGCCTCCCAGAGGGATAAGAGCTGTTCTACCCGCCATGCTGCACCATCAGTGGCTGCTTCCAGGGGCGATCTATCCAGAAATCTGCAGGCTGCCTGGAAGTCAGCACACACCTTTACCCGTACCACATCGACCTTGAGTCACATGCCGGGATGCTGGTTTGGGACTCGGTTCTCAGTCTTTATTTCCTAAGTAGAGGAAATAGCCTTGCCTCCCTCCTCCCGAAGGCTGCTGAGAGTCTGCCCCAAGTGTGGATGAACAACATATCCATGTCCTAAATACAATTACTCACCTGTAACAGGGTTCTAGGAATGGTATATATTGTTCATCGACTCTATAACCTCTCCGGCCAGCAACCTGAGCTTCAGCGGGCCAGATCTGGCGTCATAGGGGCGGGCCGAGTTTCACCGGGTGGGTGGGAGGAGCCAGCTTGAAGACCTTCCGGCAAGATTTAAAGTGGCAGGGAACCTGCCAGTAAGTGTGGATGAACAACATATACCATTCCTAGAACTCCTGTTACAGGTGAGTAACCTGTATATCCAGCCCGTTCCCCCACACGAGCAGAAATTAGGGGTGTACTCCATTTTCTTTCTCGTACCCAAGAAAACGGGAGAACTTTGCCCCATTTTTGGACCTAAAACACCTCAGCCATCACGTGGTGTGCCACAGGTTCAAGATGGAAACCATAAGGTCAACCCTACACAGCGTCCGGGTGAGACGACCTCCGTCCATAGACTTGAAAAGAGCATACTTCCACCATTCCTATTATACCAAAATACCGACAATACCACAGGTTCCACATTCCCAGGCCACCACTACCAGTATCAGGCCTTGCCCGTCCGACTTACCTCAGTACCAAAGGGTGTTCACCAAAGTGTCAATAGTCCTAGTAGCCAGACTTCAGAAGGGCTGGACATCATACCTACTTGTATGACCTGCTCATTCGAGCATCTCCGAACAATGAAGGCAAGCGCACCGCTGAAGGCACTCGAGGAACACGGCTGGGTAGTGTGACGTACCAAGAATCATCTGATGCCTACACAACAGATGTCCGAACATCACAGGGCATAATCAACACCTCACAGGGATGGGCAAAACCCTCCTAGGCAAAGGTGCTCAATCTGATAACATTGGCTCGTTACCTGAGATCTCACCATCAAACAACCATGGGACGCATAGCCCAGTTGTTGGTGCATCGCATCTTATATAGACTCATACACCTGTGCCGGTTGGCACATCGACCACCAGACTACGTACTCACTGGGGATCCCGGGCCGAAAACAACCTGCAAGTCATTGTCCCACCACCACCATCGGTGAGATGCTCACTAACGGTGGACAGTGAAGGCCAACCTCACAAGAGGAGTAGCCAGGAGGCACCCTCACAATCGCCATAATAGAGAGACGGACGCATGCTTGTCAGGCTGGGGAGCTGATGCCTAGGGCGACTTGACGGCACAAGGCCCCTGGACTTCAACAGAGACCAAATTATCCATCAGCGTCCTAGAAATGAGGGTGGTAGCCCATGCCCTCAAGGCTTTCGTGTCATTCATCCATGGTTAATCGGTCCTCATACATTCCGACAACCAGGTAACGGTGTCCTATATCGCAAAACAAGGGGACACCAGGAGCATAGCCATGCTGAGGGAGGCGACTTCAGTCCTCAATTGGGCACAGACCAACCTCACCCATCTCGGCACAGTACATCTCACGGGCACGCTCAGTGTGCAAGCAGACTGGCTCAGCTGGCAACAGGTTCATCCAGGGGAGTGGCGTCTCTCTCCTGGCCTCTTTCAGATGATCCAGGAAACCTGGGGACCAGTTTCCATGGAGCTCATGGCCACAACGGAGAACACACAAGTTCAAGCATTCTATTCAAGATTCAGGGAAAACCGGTCCCAAGGAACCGATGCCCTATCACAGCCATGGCCCCGGGAGCATGCCTACGTGTTCCCACCCCTCCGACTCCTTCCCCAGGTACTAAGCAAGATCCGAGCATCTTGATGTACCATCGTCCTGGTGGCACCTTACTGGCCATGGAGAACATGGTTTGCCACGGTACTGGACATGACCTTAGCCAGCCTCAGGTTGCCCTACCGATCGGATATGCTGACACAGGGCCCAGTACTTCACCCGGCCCCGCAGACTCTGAAACTTACGGCCTGGCTCCTGAGAGGAAGAGACTGATGAGAGCAGGCTACCACGAGTCAGTCATATCCATAATGCTACAATCCAGACGGTCCTCGACCACATCCACCTATGGTAGACAATGGTCTCTGTTCGTGAGGTGGTGTCGGGATCACAGTAAGGACCCAGAGGAACCGGATATGTCAGCCATTCTATTATTTCTCCAACAGGGAGTGAACAAGGGACTGGCTCACTCATCCTTCAGAGTACAGCTTTCGGCCATTGGAGCGGCCACTGGTCCCATCGGGGGATACAGCCCGGGAGCACACCTGGACGCCATATACTTCCTAAGAGCAGTGGAAGTGCTCCAACACAGGGTTCACCACCACCGCCGCCCATGGGATCTCCCACTAGTACGGACTCCCTCAGTACAGCTCCCTTGAACCGCTACACCAGGTGGACCTATTCTGGGTCGTTGCCTCAAAGCCTGCTCCCTCACCGCCCATCTGCTGGAGCGCGGAATCTGAGAGCTAGGGCACTGTCGTATAAGGAACCTTACACCGCGTTCACCCCTCAGGAGTCCGCCACGGACGTTCTAGCCTTCCAACCTAAGGTATCCCGCGAGTTTCCATGGGGAGCAACCCATCGGAAGCTGCTCCACCTTTCTCGGAGACACCCAACCGGCGCAAGCCAATCCCACACCATCTGGATGTCGGGTCACCCTCTCCGCTTACATATCTAGGACCCTGCCCTCACGTAAGACAGAGGGATTATTCATTGTTACAAGGGGACAAAGACAGGGTAAGGCAGCCTCAAAGACCACGATCGCTGGATGGCTCAGAAGAACCATCCAGGAAGCATACATAACCAAAAATAGGACACCCCCCGAAAGTATCAAGGCCCATTCCATGAGGTCAGTAGCCACCTCCTGGGCAGAGAGGTCAAACGTCTCTTCAGAAGACATATGCAAAGCGGCAGCATGGACTTCCATCCATACTTTTGCCAGGCACTATAGGCTCGAGCACCTGTACAACATACAGCCCACTTTTGCCATGCAAATCCTCCTAACAGCCACCTCCGCCTCTCACTCATAGACCACTCTGTCTCCCTCCCTGAGGTACAGTACTGCTACTTATCTACCTATAAGGTAATGTCTGGAGTGCCATGGATGGTCAACCAATCACAATGGGTGTTTACTCACCTGGTAAAGGTGATTGTGTTGGTTGACATCCATGGCACTCCAAGACCCTCCCGACAGAGTACTCAGAGTGACTGGCAACGGAGCATTCTCAAGCATATCTAAAGAGGGATTCAGGCATATGCCACTACGGACACACACACAAGGGTGGAGGATACTGACTGTCGACCTAATAGGGGTCGAGATTAGATTGTAACAATAGGAAAATAAAGATGGGCCCATGGGCTACACTAGTTTACTGCCTCAGTCTGAATCATTATGTACAATGATTGTATTGTTTTTTTTTTTTTGAATTTCTACTTGCGCTTTACTAACCTTCATTTCAGCTATGGAAGATTCGAACTGGAGAACAGGGGTTTCTGGGACCTGGATATACTAGAAATTTGATCCTAGAGTCATGTGCATCACTAGCCTGTCAGGTGGGCTAAAACCCATGAGGTAATGTCTGGAGTGCCATGGATGTCAACCAACACAATCACCTTTACCAGGTGAGTAAACACCCATTGGTGTGCAGCAATCCCTTGAAGAACTTACAAAACACAGGATGGGCTGACAGAGGAGAAGGCTTACTTACTGACAGGAAAGCAGAAACAGCTGCCAAATGCACTTTAAGTGTAGCTGGCCTAAGGCCTAGGCCATTGAGATGGACCATATAGTCCAGAACCGTAGGCAACACAGCAGAATCTGGAGAAAAATTCTTCTTAGAAACCAAACAGTGAACCTTTTCCATTTGGAATTGTAAGTCTTTCTGGTGGAAGGCATTCGAGAAGCCTTAAGGATATCCAGAACCCCTTGGGAAAGATGCAGGTCAGCAAACTCTAACTCTTCAAGAGCCATGCCTTGAGATTGAGGGACCAAAGGTTCGGGTACCAAATCCACCCCTGAGAGGATGTCAACAGGTTATAATTCCTGGGAAGAGACGGGGAAGGTGGACTGCTAAGGACAGCAACAGGGGGTACCAGGGCTGTATGGCCCAGTCTGGAGCAATCAGAATCACTTTGCATGGTTGTGACCTTATCTTGACTAACACTTTGAACAGGAGAGGGAAGGGGGGGAAAAGCATACAGAAATTTCCCTTCCCAGTTCAGGATCATCCAAGGGGACTGAGCCCAAGAGTGGGGGTCTGCAACAAAAGAGAGGAAGTTGGTGATTGCCTGGGGCTGCAAAAAGATCTATCTGTGGAGTGCCCCATCTCAAGAAAATCACTTTCAAAACTAGGGGATCTAGGGTCCATTCGTGATGGCCCTGGGATATTCTGCTCAGAGCATCTGCTAGGACATTGTCCTTCCCTGGGAGGTGAACTGCTATCAGAGAGGTTTGCAGGGAATAGGCCAGGGACCACAACTTCATTGCTTCTTTGTACAAGGCTATAGACCGAGTGCCTCCCTGCTTGTTGATGTACCACATGGTGGTGGTGGTGTTGTCTGTTCTGACCTGGACCACCTTGTTCTGTACAGATTTGGAAAAGGCTTGCAGTGCCAGAAACACTGCTCTGAGTTCCAAGAGATTGATGTGAAGCAGAGATTCCTGAGGTGACCACAGCCCTTGGGGTGGTAAGATCCCCCAGATGGGCTCCCCAGCCCAGCAGGGAAGCATCTGTGGTGAGTATCACTGAATGAGACTGAGTGACTAAAGGAACTCCTTGTCTCAAATTGTCCTGATCCTGCCACCATTGCAAGGCCTGGATCAGGGTTCGAGTCACTGGGACTAGTTTGGTAAGGGAATCCTTTCTTTGGGACCAGAAGGTCTTTAAGTGGAACTGAATGTCCCTCATCTGGAATCTTGCTCCCTGGACCACTGCTGTGGAAGCTGCCATGTGCCCCAGAAGCTGAAGGAAATGCCTTGCTGGTCGAGACACCTGTAGTGTGAATGAAGAGGCCAGTTCCATAAGGGTCCTTGCCCTGTCCAGGGGAAGGAAGGCTCTTGCCCTTATTGTATCCAGCTCCGCCCTTATGAAGGTGAGGAGCTGTACTGGCTCGAGAACTGACTTTGGAAGGATGAGAGGGAATCCTAAGGAAGTGAACACTTGCTGAGTTATTTGCAAATGTGACTTGGACTTGGTCTGGAGACTGACCTACTATGAGCCAGTCGTCCAAGTATGGGAAGATGGAGATCTTTTTTCTTCTTAGGAAAGCAACCACTACTGCCAGGCACTTTGTGAAAACCCTTGGGGCTGATGTTAGGCCAAAGGACATTGCTCTGAATTGATAGTGGCCTGAGGGCAACTCGAACCTGAGGTACTTTCTGTGGGAGCACCTGATGGGAGTTGGAAAATAGGCATCTTTGAGGTCCAGGGAGGCTAGCCAGTCCCGTGGCCGTAGAGAGGGAAGGGTTATTCCCAGAGTCACCATTTTGAACTTTGGTTTTAAAAGGTGTTTGTTTAGATATCTTAGGTCCAGGATGGGCCGCCATTCTCCTGTCTTTTTGGGGCTTAGGAAGTACCTGGAGTACAATACTTTGCCCTTGTGTAGGGTGGAAACCCTCTCTATAGCTCTGAGAGCTGGGAGGGAAGAAACCTCTGCCTCTAAGGCAAGGGTCTCTGATGGATTTGCAGGTGGAAAGGATCTGGTTCTCATCTTGGGAAATTTTTTGAAGCTGAGAACCAGTCCCTGGCTTACTACTTCCAGGACCCACTTGTCTGATGTCAGAGACTTCTAGTCCTGGACAAAGTAAGCCAGCCTGCCCCCTACTGGTATTGGAGAACTGGCCCGGGCAGACCCATCAGGGTGTCTGCTTGGCAGGGGCTTTAGACTGAGGGGTGGATGCAGGCCTGCTCATCCCCCGTCTGCCTCTCCCTCTAAAGAACCCCTTCTGAGAATAAGAAGAGCAGGCCTGAGCTTGGTAAAAAGGCCTTTGTAAAGGCCTGCCCCTGCCCCTGGACTGCTGCCTCTGAGGAGTGGCTTGCCTTTCTTTGGCCTGAGCACTCCTGTAAGTGGTCCTGTACTCGTCCATCTTTTTCATGTAATTCTCTGTCTGCTCCCCAAACAGAGAATTACCAATAACAGCAAAATCCATGGCCTTAGCCTAGATATCCTGTGATAGGCTAGTACATCTGAGCTAAACCATCCTCTGAAGAGCCACAGATGTAGCCATGACTCTTGATGAAACATCATTGGAGGCCACAGCAGCATGAAATTGCACTTTGGATGCCTCAGTCCCATCTGCAGCCACCTGCTCCAGCTCATTGGCAAGGTGGTCAGGGGCCTGTTTAGCCAGAGCCAGCACAGTGTCCCACCTGGACTTCTGGTATCTAGCTGTGTAGGCCATATAGTTAGCCTGCCTGAGTCCCAAAGATACTGCCATGTACTGTTTCTTTGCCATGGCATCAATCCTCCTGGAGTCTTTATCTGGGGGGTGTGATGCCAAGGGGATATTGGCCTTATCACAGGGAGCAGCCTGCACTACCCCAACACGGCCGCATTGCTGGGAAAGGAACTCCGAGTCTGAGCCTGACAGAGTATACCTCTTGTCCATTCGTCTGTCCACAGGAGGTATGGAATTAGGAGTCTTAAGAATTTTATGTGTCTGTTTCCCAAAGGATTTGTGGAGGGGAATAGACAGTCTCCTGGACTCTGGGATGTCCATCATTTCAACAAAATCAGGCTCCTCCTGATCTTCTACTGCTTCTTCCGCAGGAAGCTGGAGGGTTTCAGCCACTTTTTTGTAAAACATAAAGTGAGAAGGGGACTCAGAAAGCCTAGGAGGAGAAACACCTGAAGGTCTGTCTGGGAAGATGTCCGGGTCAACAGGCACATCCAGACTTTCATAATCACCATCATCATCCTCATACTCTCCCTCCTCCTCATCCGGTTCATAAAATTCTTCCAAGGTGTAATCCGGAACCGGGGGAACCGACCGAACTGAGCCCCTGCCAGATGGTGCCGGTTCGTCCGGAACCGAAGTAAGCGATTGCTCTATTCTTATCGCCTTGGCTATCTCATCGACGGTCGGAGTTTGAATTTCTGGGTCCGAACCGGACAATTTATCTTTTCATTTTCTTTTTACTGGAACCAGCTCCTCAGAATCGGCTCTCCTTTTTGCCCAAAGAAGTATCGCCCTGGTCAGAGGGCACTCCTTCTGGTTCAGTCGGAACCGAACCGGGCTGGCCATCTGGGTCAGCAGACTTCTCGGCCTCCCTTTCCCTCAGTCTGCCTAATCTGTTTTCCAGGGTAGCTTTGGGAAAATTCTTACAAATTTGGCAGTCTGAATCAAGGTGGTCAAACCCAAAACAATAAACACAAGTGGTGTGGGGATCAGCCTTATCAAAGACTTCCCCACACACACTGCAGTGTTGAAACCCAGTGGGCCCAGTTTTTTTCTTGGGTTTCTCAGACATGGCCAATCCTAACCAAAACTTACCCTTTTTTCGGCAATCTGCCAGGCAAGACTCCCCTATCAGTTCCTGACCGTGTCACGGGTCTTGGAAAAAAACGTAATAAAATCAGGTTTTTTTTAGAACCGATACGGACTGGTTACCACACACTAAGTAAATGCACAAACTTTTTTTTACCTGAAACTGATCGGTTCACAATTTACAAGTTCCACACAGAAACTATAAAGAAAACCTGTCTAGTACTCACGGTACCACAGAGAGAGACTTAAAACCGACAGATCGGTAGCAGCAAAATGGTTGAAACCGAGCGAAAAAAAACAACACTTTAACTGACTTTTTTGAACTGTGAAAAGGAGAAATCTCCGGAGCGACTGTTCAGTGAGGTGGAGTAAAGAATCTGACGGTTGGAAACCAGCAGACAGGGGCTTCAGCCGAGCTTGCGGTGAACATTCCATGCTGGCCATGGAAAGTTTAACTCTTTGTTCTCCCGGGGCAGTTGAAAGGCAGGACCTAACTCCATATGTCAGAATACAGCAAGACTTCATGTTTTAACAGCTGTTCCTGACCTATGGGAATGTGAGAAAGGATAACCCAGCATCAAAGAAGGTCCACTTATTACTGGATAGTACAGTATAACCAGTTTGGTACTCTAAGTCTGGAAAGGAGCCCCTTTGTGGGTGGAGGGTCATTCCACAAGGGGCACAGCTGCTACCATAGCAGCTGTCAGGGATGTTTCCCTGTGAATCTCTAAAGCAGCTGCCTGGAAACCAGTACACAACTTTACGAAGCATTACACTCTGGATAAATTTGTCCTGGGGTGATGCCAGATTCGGCACAGCAGTCCTGCAAAGTCTGTTCCTAAGATAGGGTTCTGTGCCCACCTCCAAAGGTACTGCTTGGTAGTCTGCATACAGTTATGAATACCTGAGTATTACTGGGGTTAGAAGAAAAAAATTACTCATTTAGTAGTCTTGTTTTTTCCAAGTGATATTCGGATATTCATAACTCTCCCACCCTCCTCCCCTTCTGGAACCTTCAGCCCCTGCACTCCTGAATACTGTGCTCTCAGGGGCATAAGTGCCATTTCTGGCACACATGTTTTGATTGGGTTCCCTATTGTTGTCTCTTTCCCCTTTTTTGGGTAATTTGGACATTCTAGTGTCTTCTTTCATAGGTTATGCCCTCCAGTTGAAGGCCCCTTTTTTGCGGGTTAAGGGAGTTCTAATTATTATTATTACGCTTAGTGTTTAGGTAGTGCCCTCTGTTGTTGTTATTATTAATATTGTTGTTATTACTATTATTATTATTATACTTAGTCCCTGTGGGCCTGTCGTTTCAGGCATCCAGGAAATCTGAAGGGTTTAGAACTAAGGCAGTTAGTATAAGGCAGCATTTGAAAAGTGGCTCATGCAAAAGATTCCATCATTTGCACATGTTCCAAATTCTCTGGGCAATTCTACTTAGGAGGAAGACTGGATACGGTTATGAATACCTGTGTATCACTTGGAAGAAACAAGATTACTAGGTAAGTAATTTTTCATCCTTGCTTTTAAACTGTTTCTGCATAATAAATGAGGCAGAGCCTTACTCAACCCTATCACAAAGGTATACAGTACTTCTGCTGCCCTCACCAAAGTCACCTCAGATGTTATGGTTGCTATGGATCACAGCACGCTGACTGTAACGGTCTTTGTAGATATCTCTAAGGCTTTTGATCTGATAGATCATATACTCCTATGCTCTGAGCTTTGTTCTTTTGGTTTGTCAGCCCCTGGCCTAGTCTGGTTTACAAACTACGTACAGGGAAGGCAGCATCTAGTCAGGTATAATAGGGTGTTCTGTGAGCTTACTCCTATCAAGGTTGGTGTACCAAAGGGTCTATCCTGGGACCCATCTTATTCTCCCTATTTATTAATGACTTAGCCAAGTGCCAACCCAATGTAGCATTACCCTTTATGCTGATGACTTGCTGCCGCTGACCAGATCTACTTCGGGGATATCTCAGTCATCAGGTCATACCGTAAGAACTTCACCATTGGTGAAGGCAGGATCCACACAAAAGATTTTCAGCAGTACCACTGGGTCCACCTACGCCGATGTCACTCATCAATGTTAACAACCCTCTAAAGGCTTGAGCGGCCCTACCCTTCCTCATTTCTTTCCCGCCATTGACTCTGTTTGCCTGGGTCTCTGCGGAACCTCCAACGCAGTTTTGTCATTTTTGCCTATGGCTTTACTTAATTTTGTTTTTTTAGAATATTTTTTCAGAGATTCCTTTACCTTGTTTATGATAAGAGTTCATCTTTCTACATCTCTCTTCTGTCGCTGCCACTGCGGGAAGAGGATTGCCTCTGCAGACGAACATTCACTTTGTGTCTGCTGTCTTGAGCCAAGTCACGACATCTCGGACTCTGTCGGCAGGCTTGTCAGCTCCTGGCCTCTATAGGCCTGAGACAAAGCCTCCGGGGATTCACAAAAGGACCGAATCGGAATCACTCCCCCGGCCGCGTTCCCACTCCCCGATGGCCTGCTGCTTTACCTCCGGGGGTACTCTGCCGGCTGCTGCGGCTCTGACACCTGTTGCTGTCCAGGCATCTGTTCCTAACAGGCCCCTACCGACAGCACCGCCATCCGATTTGCAGGGCAGCCGGTCGTCGACCCTCCAGTCATTGGCCCCCAGCTCGTCGACTGGCTCATCGTTTCTTGGTGCAGGGGGTCTCACAGCCAATCAGGGATGGTGCCATACTATAGACCTGGTGCTGTCAAATGGAGAGCATGTCCAAGATATAGCAGTGGAGGAACCCCTTCTCGTTCGCGACCACCGCACAGTGTGGTATTACCTCAGTATGGGTAAAGAAACAGCGAAGACCAAGATGAAGGTGGTGGATTTCAAGGAGAGAGGGCTTTAGAAGAATGGAGGACATACTTGAAGGGCATCTTGCAAAAATCCGGCTCTGGATGGATGCGGAGCAGAAATGGTCCATCATTAAGTTTGGTCCGAATGAGGTCACAAATGACTGCATGAAGACTTAGAGTAAAAAGCCCAGGATCAAGAGACCAAGCTGGTTCAACAAGGACATGACAGAGAAGGTGAGGGAAAGATGGCAGCCTTTCATAAGTACAGGTATACTATGAGAGAGGAGGACAGGATGATTTACTGAGTGAAATCTCGAGAGGCAGGGGGAGAGAGGCCCGGGCAACTAAAGCTGCAAAGGAACTAAAGCCAGCACAGGGGATCAGGGATGGGGAAAAGGACTTTTTCAGATATATAAGGAAGAGAACTAGTAGTAAGGAGATTATTGGTAGGATCAAGGAGGAGGGGGGGATAGGCAGAAAACAGTGAAGAACAGGCTAAGGCACTGAATGAGTACTTCAGCTCTGTATTCACTAGGGAAAAGAACAGACCTATGCCGCAAGGGAAGTTAGGGGCTAGAAATGGGGGTGAAACAGATGGGGTGATCAAGGTGGAAAGGGTCTTAGAAGGCCTCCGGGGCCTTAGGGTGGACAAAGCATCTGGCTCCAGATGGCATTCACCTGAGAGAACTGGCGGAGGTAGTTAGGCCCCCGTGGATCTGTTTAGCACCTCACTAGAGAGTGTGCCTCAGGACTGGAGAATGGCTCATGTGGTGCCACTCCACAAGAGTGGTCCCAGTGATGAACATGATAACTACAGGCCAGTCAGTTTAACATCCATTACAGGCAAATTAATGCAGACCATTCTAAAAGGATGGTAAATTTTCTGGAGCTTAAAAGTCTCCAGAACAATAGGCAGCATGGCTTTATCATGGGGAGATCCTGCCAGATGAACATGATAGGATTTTTCAACTGGGTCACAAGGTCATTAGACAAAGGCCAGGCAGTGGATGTACTCTACCAGGACTTCAGTAAGGCCTTCGACTCCGTGGTGCATGGAAGGTTGCTTAGCAAACTGAGTAACCTGGGAGTCGGGGTATAAGCTGCTGGGGTGGGTCAGGAGCTGGCTGCAGGAAAGGAAACAGAGAGTGATGGTAGCGGGTGAACTGTCCAAGCCTCGACCTGTAACCAGTGAGGTACCACAAGGATCAGTACTTGGTTCAGTGCTATTTTACATCTATATTGGAGACACAGCAGTTGGCGTTAAAAGTAAAGTCTGCCTTTTCGCAGATGATACTAAGCTTTGTGGGAGGGTGGACATAGAGGAGGTGAGACAGGAACTCAGGGAGGATCTGGCCAGACTAGAGAAATGGCCTGGCATCTGGCAGTTGGGGTTCAGTGACAAGAAGTGCAAGGTTGTACACCCGGGAGCTAGGAACCCAGGAGCCAGCTACTGGCTGGGGGTGTACAGGTGTCCAACTCAAAGGCGGAAAAGGATCTAGAGCGGCAGTGAAAGCAAATAAGATGCATCATCAGAGGAATCACCTCCAGGAGGGAGGAAGTCCTTCTGCCCTTGTACAGGTCATTAGTTAGACCACAATTGGAATATTGTGTGTAGATCTGGTGCCCTTATTTGAAAGAGGACATCAAACTACTGGAGGGGGTCCAGCGTAGGAGCTCAATATGTATTACTTGGAAGACAGAAGGGAAAGGGGGATATGATAGAAATCTTCAAATACCTAAAGGGTATAAACAAAATTGGAATGGAGGGCATTTTCAATTTAAAAAGGGAGGGGACCACTAGGGGCCACAATCTGAAACTTGTTGGGGTAGATCTAAAAAGGAAATGAGGAGGCACTTTTTCACAGAAAGGGTGGTATCAAAGTGAAATGAACTGCCTGAGGAGGTGATATTATTGAAGACAGTGGGAAGTTTTAAAGGGAGTGGGACACAGTAAAAATGAGAGTGGCATGGGAAGGAGGAAAGGGATGGGGAAGAGGGAGTGAGGATCGCTCTGGGGGGGGCAAGAGAAGGGTGGGGTAGTTCCAGTAAAATAGACTGAGCTGCACACTTGAGCAAACTCACTAGACCACTGAGGCCTTTTTCTTCTGGCAAGTTTCATATGTTCGTAAAAGCAGGACCACATAGAAAAAGGAAGAAATCGATGTGCTATTAGAACACTCGCTTTTCAAACGCTGCCATTTTTTTGTGCTCTAGCAAGAGAAACAGTCACCAAACAGCCGTCAACTTACTGTAACAGTAGTTCTTCGAGAGTATCTCTTGCAGCAGGTCATAACAAGTGGGAGTCGGCTGCAGGTGCTATCTCCTTTGGGTGATTTTACAGCAGTCTACCCTGGACCTCCCCAGCAACACCATGTGGTATACACCTGGTAGGTATAAAAAGGGGTAGTCCCAGTTACTCCTCAGTTCTTTTCCCATCCCAGTGACCGTATGTGTAACCATGTCTGAGGGCCTCCAAGGGAAACTGAGGAGGGAAAATTAGGCAGCAGCTCATGGAGTACTAGAGAAAGGAGCAAGTAACCCTTGTGAAGCAACAGTAAGGTGGAAGGAGGGTGGGGCTGTATGACCTGCTGCAAGAGATACTCTTGAAGATCTACTGTTACAGTAAGTTCTTAAGCAACTGTACTATCTTCTTCGAAGCAGTCTCTTGCAGCAGGCCATAACAAGCGGGAAGATTCCCAAGTAGTCGTAATACCCAGCAGAAGGAGGCAGTGAATCATGAATGTTTAGGACAGGAGGCCATGTAGGACGGCCCATCCAAAAACTGTGCACCTCTTGGAAGCGATGTCCAGACTGTAATGCTTAGTGAAGGTATGTACAGTGGCTCACGTGGTGGCTTTACAAATATCCAAGGCCAAAATGCCTTGGAAACAAGCTGTAGAGGTGCCATGCCTCTGGTAGAGTGTGGTTTGACAACACCTGTGTGAGGAACATTGTACTTAGCATGAATAAATGTAATGCAGTTGGTCAACCATGTGGACAAGCACTGCTTGGAGACACCGACGCCCTGGTTTCCAGGGCCGGAAAAAAAAAAAAGTTGCTCTGATTTTTGCAACTGTGAAGTATGGAGAAGGTAAATTCTCAATGTTCTATGGACATCAAGGGTATAAGGCAAGGCTTCCCTTGGATTCTGAGGCTCCTCAAAGTGGACTGGCAATTGGATGGTCTGATTTAAAATAAATGCAGAAACAACCTTAGGCAAAAACGTTGGGTTAGTGTGTAAAGACACCCAGTAGTTATGAAATTGAATATATGGAGGTTTGCACATCAGTGCGTGCAACTCCAAGATCCATCTGCCAGACATAATGGCCATTAAAAACATAGTTTTCCAGGAGAGATACTGGAGGTCGCTGGATTCAGCAGGCTCAAAGAGACTCGCAGTCAGTTTTTTCAAGCATGAAATTCAAATCCCAGACAGGGACTGGATCCCTGATAGGGGGATGTAGGTGCAGAATACCTTTCAAAAAGGTTCGAATTAATGGCAACTGAGACAAAGGAATGTTGCCCACAGGGCAAATGAAATGCGGCTATAGCTGAAAGGTGGACTTTCACAGAGGAATATTTCAGTCCACCGTCTGACAAGTAGAGTAAATAATTTAGGATGCGCTGAGAGGGACACTCATAAGGGTCCAAGGCCTGAGCTGACGCCCTAGTAGAGAAGCATTTCCACATCAAAGAATAGGAAGACCGAGTAAACAGCTTCCTAGCAGCCCGGAGAACTGCTGCTACCTTCGGGGATACCTGGAAGCGTGAGAGGACTACAACCTCAGGAGCCAGGCATGTAGGTGGAGGGAGCGATGGCCCGGGTGTATCAGGGAGCCGTGTGCCTGGGACAGTAAGGCTTGGCAAATAGGCAGAGGGATTGGTTCCATGTCAGAGAGTTGTAGAAGCAGAGGGAACCAAATCTGTCTCTGCCAGAATGGCGCTATGAGAATCATAGATGCCTTGTCCTGGACCAGTTTGAGTAGTACTCTTTGAACAAGTGAAAAGGGCGGGAAGGCATATAGAAATCTTCCTGTCCAGGAAAAAGATAATCTGTCCCACCACATAGTTCCAGGACCTCGCTCGAGAGAGTAATAAAGCGGCAGTTTTGCAGAGAGTTAAATGGGTCCAACTCCTGTTGGCCCCCACAAACGGAATACGTCATTGAGAATGTCGGGTAAGATTTCCCACTCGTGAACATGGGCAGAGGATCTGCTCAGGGCATCTGCCAGGGAGTTGGACACTCCCGGGATGTGTACTGCCATAAGATGTATATGTCTCTGGATAGCCCAATACCACACCCTCATTGATTCTCTGCAGAGAGGGTAGGAATGGATGCCACCTTGTTTGTTTATGTAGTGACCTACCGTAGAATTGTCTGATTGCACTTGCAGGCAATCTGGAGGGAGATGGGCCTCAAACACTTGTAAGGCATAGAGGACCACCCATAGTTCCAAGACGTTGATGTGGAGGCGGACCTCCACCGACATCCAAGATCCTTGAGATCGGACATGTAGGAGGTGAGCTCCCCACCCTATCGAGGAAGCGTTGGTCATCAGAATGAGATTCTGGACGGGTGATCAAAACTGCATGCATCACATGAGATTGTCCCTTGACTTCCAGCATTGCAAGGCTCGAAGAGCTGGGCAGGACAGCAGGATCAGAGCATCGAAATTGTCCTGACTCTGAGGGACCACTGAAGGACCCTCATATTCAACCTGACATTGGGGGCCATCAGGATTGTAGCGGCCAAATGTCTTTGGAGGCGGAGATAGTCTCTTGTAGAGATCCATCTGCTGGATTCCAAGTGGCGTGCTAAAGTAATCAGGGCATCTGCCCAAGCCATGGGCAGAATGCCCTTCCCACGGAGGAATCCAGCACTGCTCCAGTATACTGGAGGCACTGAGTAGGGCCATTTTGGACTTCAGATAGTTTACTGCAGTCCCTACTTGGGTGAACAACTGCAGGATGTGAGAAAGCGTTTGAGACAACTGGTGTCTGGAGGACGCTTTCAGAAGACAGTCATCCAGGTAGGGAAAGACATAGAGGCCCTCCCTTCAGAGGGCCGCAGCACTAACCACAAGGCATTTTGTAAAGACTCTCTGGGCCAAGGAAAGACTGAAAGGGAGGGCCCTGAACTGGTAATGACACCCTTGGAACAGGAAACTGAGAAACCATCTGTGAGCCGGGTGCATCATGATATGGAGCTATGCATCCTTCATATCCAGAGGGCAGAGCCAATCGCCCTTGTTCAGCAAAGGAAGAAATGTTGGAAGGGACACCATGCAGAACTTTTGGTAAATGATATAGAGGTTGAGACACCTCAAATCCAGAATGGGGTGTAAATCCCCCTTCCATTTGGGGACCAGAAAAAAGTGGGAGTAAAATCCTGCACCCTTTTGAGGAAGGAGAACTGGTTCAGTAACTCTTTTTGACAGTAAGACAGTGATCTCGGTCCATAGGACCAGTGCCTGGTCTGGTGGGTAGTGAGAGGCCTTGGATGGCAATGAAAGAGGCATCTCCCGGAACTCCAGTGTGTGTCCCTTATCGATCAGTTGCAGCTGGTCGGAGGAGATGGCCCACCACCCTTGCAGGTGCAGGGGAAACCTGCCCCCAACGTCCATGGGTAGGGCCTCCAAACCCACGATTGGAAGAAGACCTTCAGGCAGAAGGCTGGCCCTGCTGGGGGGCAGCAGGGATGAAACAGGGTTTGGGGAGCATTTCTTGGGCCTGGCAATTGTAATTGAGGTTTCCTTTTATTGACAGGCTGCCTGTTGAACGAGGGATGGCCCCTGTAGGGGCGGCCTCTCGAGGAACCCCTAAAGGGTTGTTTGACTTCCGGGTGGTAAAGAGTCTGTACTGATTGAAGGGTACGACCCAAGTCCTGCAAGTCTTTCAAGATGTTCTGGGTCTGTGGACTGAAAAGCTGAACTCCTTTTGAGCATTCAAGATGGACTGCTGGACGTCCTGGGAAAAACCAGACACCCTGAGCCAGGCGTGACGCCTGAAGTTCCATGTTATAACGGCGATCACCATTAGGGTGAGTGTACGATGCTGGAAATCTATTTTGGCAATGTACACTCCCAGCACACAGCAAAAGGGCACTGGAGACTTGGATTTTGTTTTTATGTGGGAGGCTGTGCCCCCTGCACCCCCCCCCCCCAACTCAGGGATTCTCAACTCCAGGGGTGCAAAGACAAAAAAAAATGCCCGGACCAGCGCAGAAAACGAAAGCACGCCCAGAACCGAACCCGGCACCCTTCCAACCCTAGCCTGCCGTCAACCCACCATGCCACACGGCCAACTCAACAGGCCACCGCCACACTACACTACACAAACCCTCCCTCCCCTTCTGCCTGTCACACGGTGTGGTCCCCCCCACCACGCGCATGTGTATGTATATATAGTGACATCCTGTCGCTATATTGGCCCCCCCCAGTCCAGTCACCCTCCCTGCCCGATAGCCCTGTGCACAGGCGCCGTGATTAAGTCGCCCTTTTTGAAAGCGCTCATATATCAGCAGAGGATGTACGAGCAGTAGTATCCATGGCATCATAAGTGGCCCTAAGCAGGTGGTGGCCTACCGCCGCCGCAGTAGATAGTTTCACCATCCGGTCGTCTTGGACAACACCCACTGGGAGGGACTGGACCGTTGCCTGGGAGGCTTTTACAATTTCCTCCTGATATTTAAGGAGGTGTCCTGTGTAATTGAGTACACGGAGAGACAAGGCAGCCGAGGGAAAAAAACATTTTCCAGTGGCATCTAATTTCTTTGACTCGGCATCCGGGGACTGAGCACTCATGTGCTAAGGCCTAGAGGACCTATCATGTGCAGCATTGATCACCACTAAGTCTACCTGAGGCGGAGACATGAAATAGGGGTGAGCCACCAGAGCCTGATAAAGCCTATCAGCCTTCCTCGGATCGGAGGGAATCTTGAAAGGTCGCCTCCAAGCAGCCATAATAGCCTCTTCAAAGGCGTTCACCAAAGGGGGAATAACCAGAGTGGGGCTGTCTGGTACACCCAGGTACTGAGCCAAAATCTTACGAGAAGTCTCCTGCTCCGCTCCCTGGAACCTGAAGGTTTTCTGAAGGTGGAGCATGATGTCCGCAAATGTCAGGTCATCCAGCAGAGAACGGGGGAGGTCAGGGGTAATTTCTCTCTGAACAGTGGAGGTGGCGGAGGAGGACTGAGGGGATTCCTCACGTTCCATATCGTCCCCTTCTTCCCTGTTCACTAGACCTCAGTCCTGCAGGAAAGGGTTCTTCATGTCCATGTCCTGGTTGTACAGACCTAGGGAGACTGGGGAAGAAATGGCCATCCGCTGGGCTGAAGGAAGCAGAGATGGAGCAGAGACCAGTGGTGACCCCTACCTAGGGGGGCATTGGGTCCGAGTGAGGTCCAGGATAGATTTCACCAGTGCGTGGACATCTATCATGGCCATCTGTCTAGAGGAATTGGTCATGGCAGACCAGGCTGAGCAAATGGGCACCACTGATGGAGTTGGTGCAGGCAGTGGGACCAAATGAGCAGGGGGATGAGGGGGATGTATAGGACCGAACGATTGTTAACGGTGCCAGGCTGGCTATCAATGCCGTCGATGTGCCCCCAGTCCCAGCCGTCGATGGGAACATCGTCGTCGGAGTCATACTCATTGATTACTGCTGTTTAGCCTTTGTCGTCAACAGAACGCTGAGTATCGTCGACAGGCCATGGTGCAGGGCCGTCCACTGGCCATGGTGTAGGATCATCGACTGGCCATGTTGCAGGGTCGTCAGTGAGCCAGAGGCCATCATGGACGGATGATGGCTAGGCAGCATTAAAGGTGGGGGCAGCATTGGGAGCTGCAAAATGACCCCAGAGGGGCTCATCGACAGAGGAGACATCGATGAGCAAGGAGAAGAGCCCATAATGTTGTTGTTTTTGGTCGTAGAACTTTTCTTAAGATGACTGTAAAGCAGGAACACCAAAGGAGGACTTGTTGCATGCCGGTCACAGTTGAAAAGAACTGAGGAGTAACTGGGACCTTCCCTTTTTATACCTATCAGGTGTATACCACATGGTGGTGCTGGGGGGGGGTGTCCCAGGGTCGACTGCTATAAAATCACCCGAAGGAGATGGCACCTGCAGCTGAATCCTACTTGTTAAGACCTGCTGCAAGAGATTGCCTCGAAGAAGATACATTGTTTCATCAAAGTATGATGGAATGCACAAACATTTCACATAAATTCAAATTACAAGCACTAGCTGTTCCCATTCTTTGAGCTGCCGATAACTGGTGACATCGCAGTACAGCTCACACAGCATGCCTGCTGCTGCCATCTATCTACAAAATCGCACTCCTACCCATAGACTTTTGTAAAACACATGAAACTGTCACCAAAGTAAATCTAAGTCTTTAAATTTTACTTAATAAACCCATTTCTGCTCATGTTGCGCTGCCTCTTCTCCAAGTCTACCCTCTCTTGCTCCAGTCCACATCCACTCCTGCTATGCTTCCATGCTGTCACCAGTCCCGGTTCAATAACAAAAAAAAAAAAAAAACAGTTTTCTCTCTGTCTCTCCCGCTGTCCCTTGGTAGCAGCCGGAGCTCCATCCCATCAAAGGAAAAAAAAAGGAATACTCCACAACAGTACATGGAGGCAGGAAGGAGAGTGCTTCCAGAATCACGGTGGCGACAAAATAAAACCAGTAATAGTACTGATGTCAGTAAAGGACAAACTTTCTAAAACACTTGCACAATTACGTCATTTTTGTATTCAGCAGAAGGACTATTTTATCATGAACTTGAATAAGCAAATCTGTTTCTTCCACATATAAACATGATTTATCCAACTGTAAAAAGTAAAATAAAAGAGCCATTTTATAACCCAATAAGACACTCCAGGAGTGTACATTGAACAGATATTACTGCACTTCCAGGGGCTGAAGGCACTTAGCTTCTCAATAAGTCCCTGAGCTTGCGATAATGTCTGTTTAGTATACACCCCATCGTGTCTTACTGCTTGCTTATCGTACTTTTGCTTTCAGCCGTTTTGTTGATAAAGTTATCAGAACCGTCACCCCACCAGTCTTGTCAGAGCAATTAAAGACTGTCAATCCAACTTACCCCTTTAGGTCTAATGACTTGTGTGTTCCTTGTTTCTAAAACCCATATGGTGATGGGTGACTGGGCCTTTGCTGTCTGTGCACCTAGGTTATGGAACTTTCTCCCAGTACATACTCGTACAACCTCCCACCACAGTTTTAGAAGGTCCCTGTGGGATTACTGCACTTGAAATCTAACTCTTATGTTCTGGTATCCCCACCTCCAATGAGTGTTTATACTTTTTGCATAGTCTGGTTCTGTTCAGATCTATACTTGTGTAAAACTATAACCTATGTATGTGCTGTTTAAATTTGCTGTGTTCTTTGTCCATTGTTACCTTTTTCTATTGTGTTGCTGCCTCCTCATTGTTAAGTTCTTGCACTTTCTGCATACATTTGTAACCTCGTGGTTCGTACCTGAAAATAGGCATATGTTTGTCTAGTGTGCTTGCCTGGTCAACAAAAGCTAAACAAATAAATACTAGGTAGTTTACAGAACTCTCAAGGCTTAATAACCAAACAGTATAGGAGCTTGATGAACCCAGTGAGTGAGACTAGTGAGACTACACGTCTTAAACAGCAAGAGGATTTGGTTATAGAGATCAGAAGATTGCAGGATATTTTGGAAATGGTTTGGCACCTCCCAGTGTAAGCCAAACATAAGGTTATACAATTTATGACTACACAGAGAGCATACAGTATGCTAACCCTGCTAGCAAAATTTGCATTGCATTAAAGCCGGCCCAGTGGTGCCGAGAGTTGAGGCGCTGGACGTCAGACCTCACACCACACCATCGACCCAGGTTCAGGAGCAAGCTCGGGCTGGCCGGGGGGGTGGCATGGGGAGAGCTTGGGAGATGATCGTAGCAGCCATTGGGCTGCTCTCATCTCCCGGATTGGGGAGGTGTAGTTCCTCCCTCTTTGCTAACACCCAGTGGAGACCAGGTGTAAGAGCAGAGTCGAGGGCTGACACAGCGTTGGGGAAGCTGGAAGGGGCACTCAGGTTCTGGGAGCATGTGCGCACCTCCACATGCACACACTTGCCATACTCACTGTTGCTCTGGGGAGCAGGAGAAAACCAGAAAAACCCATGTCTCTCCATGGCCATATGTGACGGACACCACCGCTCTCAGACCCTGTTCCTTGTGGATCCCTACTGGTAAGATGGTGGGGGGAAAAGGCTGATTGGGTTGGGGCAGCAGGGGGCCTAATGACAGGAGTTAGATGGCCACAGGGGAGCAAACAGCTATATAACAAAAACAAATTTGCATTGCACTGTTATGGCACCTGCCCAGGGTGTAAACAGGATAATGCTAATCTCTTCCATGTGATGTGCAGTTGCCCCAAATTAAAAGAATACTGGCAGGGAATTGAAGCAGCTCTGACCCAGATTTTTGATAAGTATAACTCCTAGGATGGTACTGTTTAGAGACATGTTGGGTTCGGACAAGCTGCAGTCCATTCAAAGGAAAATAACATATTTGGCTGTTTCAGCAGCTAAATTGTGAATCCCCACTAATTGGAAGCAGGCTAACCCCCCCCCCCCAAACACCCATTTAGTTATGGAGAAGAGCCATACGTGACCAAATGCATATCTATGAAACTATTTGGGGCCCTTTTGAACAAGGAATGTCATTCAAGAGTTGAGGAGAGGTAGACGTAAAGGGAATTGGACGAATGATAGCAGCCATCAGTAATAGACTTTATACCCCATCTACACCTGTACGTATCAGCAGAAATGCCAGCACACAGAAGAGACTGCTAAAAGTTCCTAGAAGCACATAGAAATTGGGAGCTGGCTGTGTTGGTATATTTTCCTTTTATGGTGTGTTGTTGCATAATTGTTGGTTTTATTGTCCCGGAAAAAGAGACTTCTTGGCCTCAGTGGGTCCACCCGGTAAACAAAATTTAAATAAAATTGTCAGAGTTTGTGCTTAAGTGTACAAATACATGCTCACTGAATGTAGCAAACAAATGGTGTTAATTGTAATATATGCATATGAGCATGGTTCTAAAAAAAATGTTCAATAACATTTATTGGAAAAAAAGAGGCACATCTCCCAGAGGGTAGTGAACTTATGAGCAGCCCACCAGTGGAGATGATGGCTGTAAAGACAATACAAGCTTTTAAGGAAAGCCTCAACACATTTCTGCTTACCAGGGGAATAACAGGATACCCTGGGTAGTGGAATGGGATTCTTAATAATTTGTACATGTTTGCACAGCATACTTGCTGATCCCTGCTTACAAAGCGTGGGGGCGGGGCTGACCTACAGGACGTTCCGATTTTAAATCACCATGTTTCAATAGATTTTTTAACCCCAAATGATTTAGCCAGTGATCTATTACAGAGCAGATTTAAAACATGTGACCTTAGATACATTCTGAATATACTTTTAGACCAATTAATAAATGGGATATATGAGATTTCAGTGGTGTAATCTATCTAAAAAGAGATGATGGAGAAAAGGCTACAGACACAACTTAACAGGATCAGTGAAAACAGCTGTCAGCCAAACTCTAACCAGCAGGGAAGGTAAAATCTGAAAAATGAACCTAAGCATAAAACAAAAATATCAGGCCCTAACAAAACCTGGCTAAATGAGTCTTCCTTTTGGACAAAAGACTCCGGATTGACTTTTAAGACTATTACACGGAACTTGTAGTCCATTGGGTAGGAGAAAGAGTGGGGGGTAGGAGGAAGTAGGCTGTTGGTTAACTAGGATCTGCAGCTTATCCATTAGGTAGGGAAATGAGCAGACTAGGTGGGCCAAGCGGTCCTTATCTACCGTCAAATTCTGTGTTTCTATTGCAATGTAGTTCTGCATTGGTTCTTGTGAGTTAGCTCATGTGATTTTTAAACTCGTCATCTCAAAGGAGAACAAGGTTTCTCCTTGCTGTTTTTTTGGGGTAGCCTTTCAGCATCTGGTGAGACTTGTTTGATTTAAACTACATTAGTTTGTAGTTCTCAAAAGATGAGTACTCATAAGTGTTGTGGTATTTGAAAGTTTCATTCATTGTTGCAAAAACTGTTTATCGGAGACCACGTGGTTTGGAGAGAAGAATAGAAGCATAGAAAGGTAAGGGCAGAAAAAAGCCTGGAGTCCATCCAGTCTGCCCTGGATCCCTTTGGTCAGTTTGTTTCACTTCAGAAAGAAGATGAAGTGATGCTAACTAGGAAAGAAGGGAGTCTTGGGTAAAGTGAATTGCGTTTTAAAGTGCTGCTACATTTTAAAGTTTCAGTTTTGCAAAGACTGTTTATAGAAGACCACATGGCTTAAATGGAAAATATTTTTTTTCTTCCACCTCTTTGCTGTTGGGGTGGTCTAGCATTTTTAAATGTTAAGTAATGTTTTCATTTGAGCTGGGCAAGGTGCCAAAGATGTTGAGAAACCATTCTTGAGAAAATCTGATCATCTTCGGGGCTATCTCCCGCTGTTGAGCTACAAAGTGAAACAGTAAGCTATTGGCATCATATCACCAGGAAATTTGTACTGGCTGGGGTCACCCACATCAACACACCTTGTCGACACTTATATAAAATGAGCATCCCCAGAATGCCTCAATTCTGTGCCCCGTTGTTAACTGCTCATTGATCCACTGCTGCTGAAGAACACCGTCAAACTTGCGTAGGTTTGCTGACACTGCTCTCTCAAATTTATCTTAAACTTTCCTTTTATGCTGCCGATGACAGATAAGGAACCTTTGCTCTGTTATTGCAACTGCGGTGCCGTTTAGATTTATAAAGGTGATGACCACTGCATGTGTATTTGTCGCCTCAGCAAGGACCACGACATTAAAGCCTGCTCCATCTGGCAGGGCTTTAATCATGCAACCAGAAGATGTAGCAAGAAGGCTTTAGAAGCTGAAAGAACTGTAGAAACGTGCTGCATCAAAGGTAGCTTCCTCGACGTAAACCGCAACTGTTGCCAGATCACCGTCGGCCCACCGCTCCCTGAGGTCGACGGCGGCCATCACCGATTCGTAGAAGAAGAATGAATCCTCTTAAGGCAGTGGAAAAACACCATCACACGGAAGAAGTGGCATAAAGACAAGGCTGCTTCCCCAGAATGTTCCCTTTCCCCTCTAAGAGGTAAGTCATCTGACAAAGACAGGTCCCAGGCCATGGCTGTGGGACTTGCGCCTCCCACCCCACCACCTCTTCTCAGATACCAGGGTTGGGGTCCAGCACTGACTCGCCTCCTCCACCATTGGATTCGCATTCATAGCCTATGCCACCATTGGGCACATTCCCATCAACAGTTCTGCCATCATTGACCCTTTCGGGCCAGTTGATGCACAACTCCCTTATCAGATAATGTTGGCGCTGTTTCAGCACCTACTACCACCATCAGCACCCTTGGCTGTGCCATCATTGACCTTACTGTCAAAACTTCAGTTCTCAGTCCCCATAAAGCCGGACCCTGAACTGCCTCTGTTGATGGGACTACCTTTGATGGTTTCTCCCTCCATTATCTCCTTGTCCAGTCAAACCTCTGCCAATGTCCGTTGATGTCGACAAAGAACTGGAGTATAATCCAGAATACATGGAAGGGGAGAAGGAGAAGCCATGGATGAAGAAAAGGTAGTAAGTGATGTAAGTGGCTTAGGCTCTACTCTTTCTTTCTGTACAGAGGAGAATGTGAAAAACACTCCTGAATCTCCAGTAGCGGATGCCTCATTTCAGGCCTTCCATAAACAGGTACTGGGAAAACTGGGGTTTGAAGCAGAGGAGGAAGATGTATCCAAGAAAAATCTTTGTGTTCTTGAAGGTGTCTGCCTCCCCTACTATGATCATTCCTTCTGTGCAGTCAGTATTCGAGGATGCCACATTAGCTGCTTGGCATAGGCCAGCTCAGTTGCCAGCAGTTCTAAGAAAGGCTGATAAATAATATCCAACAGCAGAGTCCTATTACTCACCACAGCCTGAAACAGATTCAGTGGTAATCATGGCTGCTCATGATAGATTAAAGGCACCCAAACACGTGAGTTGTGTACCTCCGGACAAGGAGTCAAGGAAGCGGATATAATGGGGAAAAGAACTCTGCCTCTGCTTGCCTTGGCCTAAGGATTGCAAATTATCAGGCCTACATGATAAAATCTCAGAATTGCCTTTGGAAAACTATGGCCTCCCTGGCTGATACAATACCAGACAGCCTGGACAAAGTATTGGCCCAGCAGGATATTGCTAATGGACAAGAAGCTGGAAAGCACCTGCTCAGGTCTACTTATGATGCCTCAGATGCTGCTGCAAGGGCAGCTGATTTTGCCTTTGATGTACTACAGTCTGTGCTGAATGCTTCCTTTAGAGGAAAGAAATTATTTGGCAGTGATGTAGAAAATGCATTGAGGGATTTACAGTCCTCAAAAGTGAATTTAAGGTCCCTACATACTTTGAACCCAAAACCCTGAGTGAAAGAGTACAGGTTCACTTCATAGGCCCTATGCCTGTTCAGGCTGTGGATATTCAAGGGTCTCGGCCATGGTTCCCGGAGACCTCTGCCTTCCACTTCCCAATCTGCAACCTGCCTCCCAGTGCCCATGCTAGACTTACAAAAGGTCAGACCATTTCTGCCCCCCCCAGGTGCTTTTTGATACCCCTTCCATTCCTCCGGCCTTACTGCTTCAGGAAGTTCTAATGGGAGGCCGAATCTCTCTCTTACTCAGAAGTGGAGGGAGATCACTACAGATTCCTTGGTCCTGGAGGTGGTTCAGCAAGGACATGCCCTAGAGCTCCTTACTGTTCCTCCAGTGACACCCCCCATTGATGAACAGATATCCACCAAGACATCTTGTTCTCCTCCTGGAGAAGGTTCAAACCCTTCGCCATAGGCGGGTTGTAGAACATCTGCTGGGGTCTCTTTGCAGTCCCTCCTCTCCCTCTTACTTAAAGGGGATTGGATGGTTACACTGGATGTGAAGGACACGTACCTTCATGTAAAAATCTGCAAGTCACACAGAAGATACCTGCGTTTCATGCTCCAGGGCTCGCACTACCAGTTTTGTGTTGTGCCCTTTGGTTTATGCTCTGCACCATGTGTATTTACCAGAGTCTTTGCCATGGTGGCTGTGCCCTCCACAGAGAGGGCCTCTCTATCTTCCCTTACATAGATGGCAGGCTATTGAAAGCCCAGTCTCAGGAGGCCATAGTGTACCCACTGTTTCAGACCTGTCAGCTGCTCGACCAATTAGGTAAAGTGGTAAGTGAACCAAAGTCAGTCCTTATCCCCTGCCAGAGACTGCAATACCTAGGGGCTGTTCTGGACAAGGGGCTTGCCCAGGCATTTCTGCCCTTGGACCATGCTTTGGCACTGTTGACACAGGCCCAGCTGGTCTCATCCAACAACTACATCTTGGTCAGATGCCTTCCAAGGTTAATTTGACTGATGGCAGCTACCACACTGACCATCCCACTAACCTCACCTGCATATGAGGATCCCTCAGTGGTTCCTCAGGCCAGAGTGGGCAGAGCATTCAGACGTGTTGCAGTGTCTCATACAAGTGGCACCTCCTCTCTGTCGCTTGCTCCTGTGGTGGATGGACTGCTCTAACCTTGAGACAGGGTCCTTCCCTGGTGATGACCACAGGTGCCTCAGATTTGGGATGGGGTGCCCATCTGGACCCTTCAAAACTCAGGGTCAGTGGACCCCTCCTGATACAGTTCTGCACAGCAGCACTTTGGGGTTGAGAGCTGTGCTGTGTGGCCTGCAAGCCTTCACAGCCCTCCTTCCAGGGAATCAGCTGCTGATCTGTACAGACAGTATTTCGGTGATGTTCTACATCAACTGACATGGTGGAGTACATTTGTATCCTCTCTGCGGAGAGGCAATGAGAGTTTGATTCTGGGCAATGAAATGCAACATTTCTGTCAGTGGTGTTCCTGCCCAGTATTCCTGCCCAGTACCCTGAATGCACTGGCAGATCGCCTTAATTGAGTCAGTGCACTGTGCCATGAATGGGAACTCTCGGATTCCTGTTGTAGACAGCCACTTTGGAAAATGGAGTTGCCCAGACATAGACCTGTTTGCATCTCCATAAAGTGTAAAACTGCCACATTTCTGCTTGCTCACTGCAGGATTTGGAGTTTTATAGGGAGACTCATTGTCTCTCTCCAGGAAAGGAAGGTTTCTATGTGCTTTTTCCCAGTTCCCTCTCATATGGAGGGTTGTGGTCAAGCTACAGGTCGAATCAGCCAGACTGATTCTGGTGGCCCCATACTAGTAAGTAAGTAAAGTTTTATTTATATCAAGCGCCTTTCCCAAGCTCAGGGCACTGTTACAGTAATTCAGATCACTTAAAAACACATTTCACAACATTAAATCCAACAGTCATACAATACACTTACTTATTATGTTCCAGCAAATGCTAGGGCAAAAAGGAAGGTCTTTAGTTGTTTTTTAAAACTTTCAATGGTCAGGCAATGTCATATCTGACGAGGTAGAGAATTTCACAGGGTTGGTGCCATATAGGCAAAAGATCTACCTCCAGACATCTTTAGAAGTACCCTGGGAATCTCTAGCAATCCCTCGTCAAAGGAGCGAAGAGAACAGGCAGGACAGTAAGGCACCAAGAGCTCTTTCAGGTAGTAAGGTCCCAAATTATGTAGGGCCTTAAAGGTCAGTAATGCAACCTTAAAGGTAATCCGCCACTGTATTGGCAGCCAATGCAGATCACACAGCACAGGTGTCATATGGCTAGATCTTGAAACTCCCATCAACAACCTTGCCGTCGCGTTCTGCACAAGCTGCAAGTGGCGGATATCTACCCCCGGCTGCCCTAGATAGAGGGCATTGCAGTAATCAAAACGGCTGGTGACAAAGGCGTGGACCAAGATGGGAAGATCTTCTGGTGGAACCAAGTGTTTCACCCAGGCAATGTTCCTCAGATGAAAAAAGGCAGATTTGACTATGGCCAACACCTGCATCTTCATAGTCAGGTCTTCGTCAAACATCATGCCTAGGTTGCGCACTTGGCCAGAGGCAAGAAGCGAGGGCCCCCCATGATATAAACCTGAGGGTTTCCCAGTCCAAGCCCCTATCGTCCTCCCTCCCTCCCTCCAGGGTCCACAACCAACACCTCAGTTTTCCCTGAATTCAACCTAAGCCAACTAGCACTCATGCAATCCTAAATCTCCAGGAGGCAGTTATTAAACAACGTGATGGAATCAGACTCCTGATCAGGCATAAAAGACAGGTAGACCTGAGAATCATCAGCATAACAATGAAAACTCAGCCCATACTGTCTTATAATGTCCCCCAGTGGAAGCATATACACCGCAAATAACATAGGGGACAGCACCGACCCTGCGGTACCCCACAGGGCAGCCAATGAGGGGCCGAGGTGTAAATTCCGGACACCACTCTCTGAGATCTGCCCTCCAGAAAAGATCGAAACCAACTGTGGATTGCTCCCCTCAGACCACAGAAAAACTGCAGGCGGTCAAGCAATACCCCATGATCCACGGTGTCAGATGCTGCTGAGAGATCCAGGAGAACCAAGATGGAATGGGTCCTCCGATCTCTTGCCATCAGGAGATCATTCAATACCCGAACAAGAGCCGTCTCCATACTATGCCTTTTCCTATAGCCGGATTGGAGAGGGTCATAGATATTGTGGTTGGACAAATGATCCTCCAGTTGCAGAGCGACCACCTTCTCAACAACCTTCCCTACAAAGGGAAGTTTAGAAACTGGTTTGTAATTTGCTGGGCAGTCGGGGTCAAGAGAGGGCTTTTTCAACAGGGGGCATACTACCGCCTTCTTTAAGGTATCCGGAAAGATCCCTCTTTCTGACACCACCACTATCCCAACCAGGACTGGGCCGATAACATCTACACACCCCACCACCAAGTGAGTAGGGCCTGGATCCAACTTATAGTAGGTAGGTCGCAGAGTCTGGATGATCCTCGCTATATTTATTACTGCTGGTAGTCTAAAGGTAGAGCAGTACAACTGGGCGTTAGTACCACCTGCTTGATCAGTGCAATGTCCAGTAGAGGGACACTGGCGGATCTCATCCCTGATGGTGGATGCCTTGTCAGCGAAGAATTTTGCAAACTCCTCACACTGTACCTGTGATAATGCTCTACCAGTCTGGAGACAGATTGGATTGCACAGTCTGTCCATGGTCCGGAAGAACTGGGATGGTCTATTCCTCGCTGCAGCAATTTTCCTGGACAGGAACTCTGCCTTCTTATGGGAAATTGCTGATTGGTAGAATTTATAATGTTCTAACAATTCAAGTCTATCCACCTTCAGTTGAGTTTTCCGCCAGTGTCTTTCCAATCTTCATCCCTTCCTCTTCCACTCACGGACCTCCCCATCAAACCAGGGAGCCACTAAGTGAGGAGTACGGGGACGAACACAAATTGGAGCAGCGACATCCAGGGCCTCAGTTACAGCCCTATTAAAGGCTAAGACCAAAGGCCCTGGATCCATGCTATCCCTTGGAAAATCCGAGAAGTCCAGCTCTGTCATTAGGCCTTCTGAGGTAACCTCTCTTAAAGGACAGAACTGTACTAACTCCCTAGGGGCAGGCCTATGTCAGGGGGCCGCAAATCTAAACCTCTGGGCGTGATGATCAGACCATCCAACTGGCTCCATCTCCACATCAGATATCTCCATCCCTAGATGGAACACCGTCCAATGTGTGCCCCCCCCCCCATGGGGGACACACATTAGCCCAGACAGGTTCCCTCTGCTTCAACTACTGGCAGTGGAATCCTCCGTCCCACTCCCCCTGCGAGCAGGACTGCTGACACAGGAGAAGAGTGCTCTGGTGCACCCAGGTCTCCAATCCCTGCACCTCCACGCCTGGCTCCTGAGGACATAGAGCGTTCCCATTTTGGGGTTTCCCTGGTGGTTGCTGATGTTATGCTGGCAGCTGGAAAGCCATCTGTGCGATACACCTACTTGCAAAAATGGATACCTCCTTTTGCAGTTTGGTGTACTGACTGTGCCCTGGATCCCTTTACATGTCCAGTTCCTACTGTGCTGAATTACTTTTTGTTCCTCCCAAGGACTCGGGACAGGAGTACTCCTCTAGTAAAGTCCACCTGGTTTCAGAATCTGCATTTCATGCCTTTACAGAAAACAAAACAGTGGCCCAAATGAAGGTTTCCCATAGATTCCTAAGAGGTATTCTACTATTGTACCCCCAGGTCTGCAATCTAGTTCTGGTTCTGATTCTGGTTCTGGTGTGGGACTTAAATTTGGTCCTAGAGATACTGACTGTGCCTTCCTTTGAGCCTGCCACTACATTTGAGCTGTGCTCCCTCTCTTGGAAGACACTGTTCCTAGTGGCTATTCGTCAGCAAGATGTATTTCCGAGTTGCAGTTTCTGGTTGCAGACCCTCATTTTATTATTTTCCTTAAGGATAGGGTTACATCATGTACTAATCCTCTTTTTCTTTCCAAAGGTTATGTCTGAGAGAACACTAAATCAGACTGTTGACCTTCCTGTTAATTTTTCATCTCCCACAGATAGTGGGGAACATCGCTTACGTATGTTGGATGTCCGCAGGACACTGCTCTGGTACCTATTGTAGAAGATCCTCTCAACTGTTTATAGCTTTTGTCCCCAGGATGGTAGGCTCCCCAATTTTGAAACAGGGCCTGTCCAAATGTTGTGTTACTTTTTGTTACCCATAAGCACAGTAAGGATCTTCCTGGTCCCACTCATGCTCATTCCACCCCTGGAGTGCCTGCCTCAGTGACTTGTTTCCAGAATGTGTCTGCTGCTGATGTTTGTACTACTGCCACTTAAGAGTACTGTTTATACATTTGCTAAACACTACAGTTTGGACATTGTTTCTTGTAGACATGCCGGCTTTGGCCTCAATGTTCTGCAAAGCCTCCTCACTCAGGATCGTTAGATCCTGCCATTCTCTCTCTGTGCTTGGTGTACTGCTTGGGAGTTGTTTCATGATGTAGCTCAATGGAGAGAGATCCTTTAAGAAGATAGAATAATTGTCTACAATAAACGGGTGACAGGTGACAATACTGCCTGCTCTCACAAGCTGCTTCTGCTCGGATGCCTCAATCAGTCAATCAAAACTTCATCTAACCAGGCATAACACCATTGAGCAAGCTCATTTTCAAAGTGGTCCTCAAATGGCATCTGTGCTCAGGTTGCCATAGCCTCTCCTTTGTACCTCATTTGGTCCTGGTTGCTTTGATCCTTGTCAGTTTGATGATCCTCCAAGCTTGTCTCCAGTGCTGAACTAAGGCAAGCTTGGTGCACTCACGTTATATAGTTGCCAACAAAGTGTGTCAACGTGGACGAACCAATCCAGCAAAAATTTCCTGGTGGTCCTGACGCCGACAGCTTCTGTTCCATAATGTGGCTCAATGGAGGAGATTCTCTTCAAGATCTACTGTTAGGTAGGTAACTATTTCTTTAGGTCAAAGTAGAACATTTTAAAAAGGTGCCAGTTAATGTCATAATTGATTAATCAGTGTTGTTAATTAGGTGGGTGTCATTAGGTGATGTAGTAATTCATAATTAAGTGTAGTTTACGGAGTTTTATCAGGAGAGTATTCAGTAATGAGGGCATAGTTTATTTAAGCAATAAGGAACGACAGGAGGTGTGTTGTTGGATAATGGCATGACCCGGGTGGGTTAAGGCGCAATGTTCCACCAGCCAAGATACACCATCATCCCATAAATACACCCCCTGGAGTGCCCCATTGTGGTTTTGAAATGGCTTCATTAATGGGAAAGACTTTTTTTTTTTTTTTTTTTTTTGTGAGCACTTTATTTCCTTATCTCCCAGCATGCCCACTTCCAGACTGGTACCCCCCAGCCCCATCACCTGGCTTCCCTGGGACTTACATTATGCTTCATTGTCCTCTGCTACAGGACCTGGAGGTGCTTAGTCACTGCTGGGAGATCTTGCAGTGGACCGGGCTGTCATCCAGCCACCACTGGGTTTTTCCACCATTTTTTCTTCTCGGGCCCACAGCATGTGCTGAGACGCATTGTGCAAGCTTCGCCTCCACAGAGACATTCCCTGTGTCAAGCAGGTGAAATCCCTTCCTGAGTGCCCCCACTGCGCTGCTACCCAGATTCCTTCAGATGGCAGCCACCTAGTGGGATGCATTTACCTCCCTCCCCAGCCATCAGCCAAGCAACTCGCATTCATTCCTGAACCCCGGTGACCATTATGGTAGGTGAATGTGGTACTTGGTGCCTCAGCCCACCACACCACTGGGCAGGCAGAAATATTCTATTTTATTTTCAATTTAAATTAGTTAAAGGGGGGATGGGGCATCCATCAAAGCAGCGATGGAGCTACCGCTCACAACCCTGGGTCAGGAATGAGCCTGGGTCATTGGAGGCAGTTGGGTGGGGGAGGTTTGAGCATCTTACAGGTAGAGGACACTCTCCAGAGAGGGAGGGCTGCTGTCCTCGCTGCAGTATTGCCACCAGGGTGACCAAAGGTCACAGAGTAGCTGAGGACACTGAGTGGGGGGGGGGGGAGACATCAGCTGGGACCCACGATGTTCATGCAGTGTGTACACAAGCACATTGGTTCCCCATGTGTGCTGATGTCTTCCCGGGCTCAAAGTGGAAAGTACACCAGAACAATGGAAAATGGCCCAGGAGCTGTCTTCCAGGAACCCAAGTATATCTGGGACGGTCTCTGCTGCCTCATCTGCCACCCAACACTGGACATGCTCTGAGGTACATCTGCCTTCACCCCCAACCCTGACCGGGGGGGGGAGGGCAGACTGAGGCTTCATGGAGGCTGGCAGATCTGAGGTTGGTAGGGAGGGTTCCAGTGAGAGGGCTGGAGCTATTAAAAGGCGACGTAAAATATGAATAAAAATAATTAGTAAAAAAAAGAAAAATAAATAAATTACAAAAAGAAAATAATATCCCTATTTAAGTAATGCAGGTTTTGTGTTTGGTCAGTAGGTGACGGCAAACCTGCATGTAAACTGCCATTAGTTTTTTGGGGGAATGTACAGGTCATGTTAGGAAAAGTAAGGGCAGTGTTCTATATGGTGGTGGCTTCTCTGGCAGCACTCTAAGCACACCTCGATCATTAACTCTAGCAGGAGCTAGTGGTGACCTGTAGAACTATGATTGTGACTGGAGAAAGAAGCATAGTGTGGATGCCTAGCAACTGATTTTTTTGTTGTTCTAGGTTTCTTTTCTCTAAAAGTAAAGTTATGATTACTGTAAGTTATCATCTATAACTGGGGGTGGTGGTTTCAATGGTTTAATGTTGCTGGACCAAGGCGGTTGGTGGTGGACTCTACATTGCTGCCTACCTGCTCTATGCTACTCTGGATCTTTCCCTTGATCAGCGTGATAACTGCTGTTTGTCAGTGTTACTGTGTTTTAAACTACTGTTTATACCTAGCATACCAGCCTATTACCTTCCATGCCTGCCTGCCTGGAACTAAATAACCTGCATGCCTAGTTACCTGCTCGTACTCCCCATGTTGTCCTCCTCTAGCCCCAGTGCCTTGTCTTCCTGTACCAGTTATCTCAGCCACCATCTTGATGGTCAGTCAGTGGCAAAATCCACAACATCCTCCTGTTCTACTGTAGACATGAGACATTTCTCTAGGAAATCCAGGATGGCACCAAACTTTTAAATGATGTTTTCTGTTTGAAATTTTTTTAATTTGGCATTTAAGTCATGCAGACTTGCCCTTTGTGGTCCAGATTGGTGGCCAGCAGTTGCCCCTTCAATTGTTTTTCATAATTTGAGGTTGTGAAGAGAAAGGCCTACCCATATAATATAAAAGGGCAATTTCATTGACCATCATTACAGGAGAAGTAGTAGCAGCATTGTAGTCATAATGTAGAAAATCAAAGCCAGGCCTTGCTTCAGCAGTGATTCATTATTTAAACACCCACATAATTATTCATCAGTTCTACTGAAAGTAGTCTTATGTAATTACTTTTCATTGCCTGTCCTCTTTTCCTGTAGAGAATGGTACAAAAGGAATTTTACCATCACCTACCTTATGGGGAAAGTGGCCTTGCAGAGAGCTTGGAGAAAGCTGCGTGGGAAGACGTGAAGGCTGGTTACATAAAAGCATGATTCAGGAACTATTTACTGGATCTTTTTAGTGCTGGAAACAGATTTTTAAAATGTGCCACACAAATGTTTTTTTTTTTTGTTCCATCTTTGTTAGGAATAATTGTCTAGCATCAGACATTCAGTACAAAATAATGCACTTTACATGCACAATATAATGTCAAAACATACGAAAAATGCAGAAAACATTTCCTTGTCATTGTTCAGCAAAATATGCATAAGGAGAATGTTGCATACACATTCTGTCCTGCATGTTGATCTGTCTGACACTGTGCATTAAAAGTTATATTTCAGTATAGTCACTTGAAGTCTCATTATTTTGTGTCAAGTTATAATTACATTATGTCCATTTGGACAGTCCAATAAGACATATTCAAGTATTTTAAAAACCTAGGAGAAAGCTGCATTATGACTAAGAACCATAAGATCAGCCAGGAGAAGAAAAGAAAAGAAATAAATAAGCTGATGACAACATGACCCTCATTTTATTACTGAATATTTTGGATCCCTTTTATGCAAAAATGAAGTGATTGCAAGAAACTATTCTTAGTACCCCTCTGATTGATGTAATAAAATAGATCTCTCTTCCAGTTTCTCTGAGTGTCATAAATAGTTACCACACACCCTGAAACCTCTCATTCTGTAGGCATAATTCCTGCTGTCAGCTGTTCAGTTTGATAAATTGATTTAATAACGGTTAGCCATTCCATCATTGTATACATAACTGTCAATGTAAAAAATGTGTTGGTTCTTTGTCACTGTATATATGTTATGAACTTACGAATCTGCCAGCAGAAACAGGCTTTATGGTCTATCAAGTCTGCTCGAATGTGCAGCTGGCACCTTTATGTTGCAGCTACCCCCCTTCCCCCCTCACAGTTACCGCCCCACCCTATCCCATCCCCTTTTAAAACTGCCCACTGTCTTACAGGATACCACCTCCTCGGGTAGAGTGTTCCAGTTAGCCACCAACCTCTCAGTGGAAATAATTGTCTCCTCATCTCTCTCCTAAATCTTCCCCCTCCAGTCTGAGACCATGCCCCCTCGTCTCCCTTCCCTTCCTCAATTTAAATACCTCTTCTGTACCTGTCTTGTTTATCCCCGTCAGGTACTTCAAGGTCTCAAATCATATCCCCCCCCGATCCCTCCTCTCCTCCAGGGAGTACATATTTAACTGACTCAGCCTATCCTCATAGGGTTTGTCCTCCAATCCCTGAAACATCTTTGTTGCCCTGCACTGTACTTCCTCCTGTAATCTGACATCCTTCTTCAGAAATGAGCGCCAGAACTGCACGCAGTACTCCAGGTGTGGCCTGACTAGTGGCCTGTACAGGGCCAAGATCAACTCCCTACTTCTGAAGGAGATTCCTCTCACTGTACACCCCAGCATCTTGTTGGCTTTAGCTGCTGCCTTCCTGCAATGAGCTGAGTTATTCATATTCCCTGTTTATAACCACCCCTAGATCCTTTTCCTCCTCGGTGGTACCTAACCGAACCCCTCCCAACTGGTAGCTCCTCCCTTGGTTCCTTGCTTCAAAGTGCAGTACCTTGCAGTTCTTAGCATTGAACCCCAACTGCCACATTTCCAACCACTCTACCAGCTTGCTCAGGTTGTCCTGTAGCCCCTGCCACCCTACTATGTTGTCCACTACCACCCCATCTTGTTATCATAAGGAGACAGACTGATTCTACTCCTGATGCCATGCGAGATATCTGCTATGAACAGCCCAAACAGCACCAGGCCTAGTACTGAGGCCTTTGGAACCCCACTCATCACAGCCCTTGGGGATGAGAGCTCCCCCACCATCACCACCCGTTTCGGTCTCCCCTTCAGCCAGTTCCTGATCCAGTTCACCATCTTTGTCCCTGCCCCCACATGTTACAATTTTACCCCCAACCACCCATGAGGCACTGCATCAAAGGCCTTGCTGAAGTCCAAATACTGGATATCCACTGCATGGCACTTGTCCAATTCCCTCATCACCCAGTCGTAATACTCGACTAGGTTGGTCTGGCAGGATCTTCCTGAGACGACCCTATATTGCTGACTGTCTTGGAGACCATTGTCCTCCAAAAAGGTCACCAGCCTCTCTTTCAGGATTGTTTCCATTAGTTTTCCTATAATGGATGTGAGGCTTTACTGGTCTGTAATCATCTGGTTCATCCTTTGGGCCACTTTAGTGGAGGGGCACCACATAAGCTATCCTCCAGTCCTGCGGTACGCATCCTGTGTACAGGGATGTATTGAACAGATCTGCCAGGTCTTTCAGCACCCTGGGGTGAATGCCATCTGGCCCTGGTGTCTTATCCACCCTCAGTGCCCTCAGACCCTCCAGCACCCTGCCCTCTGTAATTAGCCCATCTGTTACCTCCTCCCCCCCTTGCTCACCTTCCCCACCTTCCCCATCCCCTGAGGTAGCTGCCGGGCCTTCTCCTTTGTGAACACAGAACAGAAGTACTCATTTAGGGCTTCTGCGTGCTCCTCCCCTTTCTTTACCTACCCCCCATCCTTCCTAATCCTCACTATCTGGTCCTTGCAGCTCCTTCTCTCCCCTATATACCTGAAGAAGTCCTTTTCCCCATCCTTGATGCCCTGTGCTAGCCTCAACTCTCTGGAAGCATTGGCCACCCTAACTAGACCGGTTACCTTTCTGGGCTTCTTCACATACACTTCCCTGTCCTTTCCCCTCTCAGATTTCTTGAACCTCCTAAATGCTGTTTTTTTTTTTTCCTTTACCCCTTTCAAGACCTCCCAGTTCAACCAGCTTAGTTTCCTGGCCCTTCTCTCCTTGCTCTGTGCCTTGATACATGACCTTATAGCCTCCACCAGCCCCATTTTAATAATTTCCAATTTTTGGCTTGCATCCAAGTGTGGATGAATTCCTCCCAGGTGCCCCTCCAAAATTCCCCCCATCTTGTCAAAGTCAGCTCTTCTGAAGTGAACCACCCTGTGTCCTGTACCTACAGTTTCCTTGCTCTTGTTCAGCATGAACCACACCGAGTGGTGGTCACTCCCAGCCAGCAGGTTCTCCACCTCCAGTTCCCTTATAGCCTCCCCATTAGGTAGTACTAGGTCCAGAGTTTTCCCTACTGAGTTGGCTCGTTTACCATCTGTGTCATTAAGCTATCCTGGAATGCTTCCAGGAGAATCTGCTCCTTAGCACACAAGGTGGCTGGGATGCTCCAATCCACTCCTGGTAGATTGAAGTCCCCCACGACCACAGTGTTCCCCTTCCCGCAGACCCTTCTGATCTGCTTCACTAACTCCCTGTCCAAGTCCTCTGCTTGAGCATATGACCTATACACCACCCCAATCCTAAGTGACCTATTTTTCAGTCCTGGAATTGCATCCATAATGCCTCTGTCCTCCCCTCTTCCGTTGTACACCTTATCCCATCCTTATGTAAATCACCACCCCTCCCCCTTTCCCCTTGCCTCTATCCTTTCTGTATATCCTATACCCAGGGATCTTCAGATCCCAGTCCTTGTAGTGGGTGGCCAAAGTCTCTGTGATGGCCACAATATCCACCACCCCCACTGCCAAGAGAGCCTGTAACTAAGCTGATTTGTTCCCCAGGCTTCTTGCATTCGGGGAGACAACTCTCCAATTTGTTCCCTTTCCTTCTTTTACCCATTTCTCACCATCCTTAACCCCCCGTGACCCTTCCCTGGTACCAACCTTGCTAACCTGGTGAGTAAGCTCGTTCGGCTTCCCTCTCCGGCAGCTCTGCATTCCTGCTGCACACTTGCCTCCCCCCACACCTAGCTTAAATCCACCATAGTTGCTGTGTATGCCACCAGTCTCTTTCAGTACCCCCTGCTCCACCTTACTTAGATGTAACCTGTCCCCTGTGGACAGTTCACCTCTGCAACAGTATATTGCTTCAAAAATCTTATAGATGATTGTGAACACTATTTCTGTACTGCTGTGCATCTACTATTATATAGACAGCACACTGAAATAAGTCTGATTCATTTCAGAAACTCGAAATATATAAAATTATTGCTTTTCTAGGGTATCTCCAATAAGAAGAATGATCAGCATTTATATAGCACTTTTCATACACATTATATCCCAAAGCGCTTTACAAGCAATGCTAGACTGATAGTGATGTGGCTGAACGTATAGTGGAAGCCATTTTGCATATCAACACCCACACACAGCCTTGGACAATTACATGAACTGGTTTTATGGGAAATGGAATGTTGGCCAGGATATCAGGGAAATTCCCCTACTCTCCAGCTGCTGGAGTCTCGGGGAGGATAGATGTATTGAATGTACCGAACGAGGATTTTGGAAATGAAATATTTGTATCTACTGAAGACTTAACCGCGGACAGCTCTACTCCTGCTCAGAATGTAGCATCAACCGAACCACAGGTTCTAACTTCTGAGAGTGCGGTAATCCACTTTGAGGATTCTATGGACTTACATACAGAAATGTTGAAAGACCTTGCGGCTGAAGAGCTCCGGCATATGCAGCGCAAACAACTAATAACAGCTGAACTAGTGAAACTTCAAACTATTCCCCATGCTATCAAAAACGGCCCAGTTGTCAGCATGACTCACCGCCTGGATGACTCACCAACATCAAAGGGAGCCACTACCCCTGCGTCCATCAAACCTCTACCTCCCCAAGTAACAATTTATTTGTCTTTAATTGATTTGGCTGGCAGTAAAAATGCCACATTTAGGGTGTGCCCAGAGCCAGAGGGAAATGTTACAGGGATTTGCAATGAGAATATTAAAAACTGTGGACGCCGGCCTAAAACCACCTCTCTTGCATTCTGGGACTTGTGTATCAAATCCTGTTTCTGCTGGTTTAAATGAAGAACTCATTTTCAAAAATATAAACACGGGAAAGCCCATAGTACATGACTCCAAAAGGGCTACTGTTAAAGCCTCTCCTAATGAAAAAATTGTTTTTCAGTCAGACATATCTACTCAGGATGGGGCAACTGTTTTTTCTGTTTCTGCAAGGCATAAGCAGGCTAATAAAGGGGACACTAAGAATAAGAGAGCTGCCTTTGCCATATCCAAAAGGAACATTCCAACTGATCTACCAGTTGTGAGCGATGATGTTATGGAAGAAACCAATACAACCCCAACCCACAAAATCTCAGATCATTGTACCACTACTGCAGTTCAAACTGCATTTTCTTTAAATCTATCCTCTCATGACCCATTTGCTTACTGGTCCCCTGAAAAGGCACTTTCTGAAGCAGGGTGAAAAAGAATGCCTGATGGCAAATGGCTTCCAGACCCTGACTGGTTTCTGGCTACAATTTTTTCATATACACCGCCAGAATGGCACCCAGCAGTAGCTCCCCAGGTACCTGCAACAATCCAGACAGACTCCATTCCAGTTGCAACTTCAAACCAACCTGATGCAGAGAAACAACCAGAAAATCCTCCGGTACTCAACAAAAAGGGATTGAGAGACGTCTCAATCCCCCTTCCACAAGAGGATAGACTGGGGCCTTCCCCTCCCCGTGCTACTGATTCCGTGAAAGACAGACAGTCACAGGATGACAACCCAACACCTCCTCAAAGGCCTTTACTTTCAGACCTTTTCCAAAAATCCAAAGATGCTGCCCCCAGGAGAAATGCTGTCCACATCAGATATAAAGGGGGCATGGAGACAAGGCCTGACAGATACTTTGTAGGGGAAAACTTGTTAAAAGACTCTTCCCCACTTTTCTCCCAAGGAGGTCTTCACCTTCATCAACATCGCAAGCGAAGACAACTACAACATCAGCTTCAGAAGTTCCAGTGCACTTGAACTGTTTTGGCAGCGGTATAATCGGGTGAAATTTTCACCTCTCTGGTCCCCCTTCCTGGTAATGCTGTAGACGAAACCACTAATTAAATATGTGACCATAATGTTCAGGATTGAGGGAGTTCACATTGAGGACATAGTGTACTGGTTAAACCAAAAATTTGATGTTTTGAGTGCTCCTGAGCCTGTTGTTGACTTAAAATTGTTTTGGACAGGAAGTTGAAAATTCAAGGCGACGCCAAGACAGACAGACAAGGGCATTCTGCATATGCCAAACTCCGTCTTGCTGGGAAGGGACCAGAGGATTTGTTTTTATGTGGGTCAGCCCTGAGCTTGCTACAAATGTGGATCTTGTACCCACCTATCCAGTATTTGTGACAAACCCCGCTGCAACAACTGTAGGGAGGTGGGCCATATTAGCCTCCGGTGCAGAAATCGCAAGGTGTGACCTTTGTGAGGAGACTGGACACACATTTGCTAAATGCCCATGGGCAGCTAGAAACAAATCATCTCCCCTAAGCCCAGATCTCCTGATCCAAAAGGCCCAGGAGGCAGCAGAATACCCTGCACCTAGGAATCGGCATCCTAACCACCCCTCTGAACATGCCTACTGAGGACCACCATGAACCCCAACAACTATGGTTCAGCTAGACCCTGACATTGAGAATCATCCTTCCCCTTCTTCTGCCCTCCTTCCAGTTTACTATCAAGACCCCCTTGAAGAGGTGGCCAAAGTTCCCCTGCCCTCTACTCCCCCACTACATGCTCTGTCCTACCAGCACAGAGACCTGCTTCCTTGCCTACGAGACTGTAATGTAAAAGCCCCCACTCCCCCTGAACCCCCTGAGATTGAGTCAGATGACCCCTTTTCTTACCAACTTCCACCACATGGGGGGATTCCAAAATGGAGGTGGGGGACTCCGACATAAATTCCCAAACACAAGACTCCATGTCCTCTAGTAATGACGTGAAAGGGTACAAGGGGAAAAAAAGAATGAGGGAAAAAGGTCCTTAATCCTTAGGAACTCAATTTCATGGGGAAACACTGTATAGCTACTGCAAACATCTACAGTTTGGTAAACCATAAAAAGAGAAGTATGGTGTTTCCGTATTTACATGATTCTTGCTTTGAGGTATCCTTACTCCAAGAAACTTGGATGTCATCAAGTGACCAGGCATGCCTGTACCAAGCACAATGGTGCTGGGGACCATTCTGTTGGTCCTTTGGGACGGATAGAGCAGACAGTGTGGGAATTATTTTTAAGTCCTTCTTCTCTCTTACAAAACTTGTAGAGCTAGTACTTGGCAAGTTGTGGATTTTGGATGGCATTTGGCATCACACTCCTTGTATATTTATCTCCATTTATGCCACCCAATCTAAAGCTGAAAGGGTTGCCTTTCTTTCATTGCTTCAACCCTTCCTTGTGATCTCCCAGAATATATTTCTGGGAGGTGACTTCAATTGTGAACTACCCAAAGCTATGAAAACAGTGGGGAAAAAGACCTATTGCAATTTCAACACTCTAAGGAACTGTATAGAGACAGCAGATCTTTTACACTGTGCTCAGTGCCAAAGATCAGGGCCTAAATTTCCTTACAGTAGAGGTAGAGGTAGATTTTCTTTTACTATTGATTATTTTTTTATCTCTAAAAACATCCCCCTCCTGCCCTGGATATCCTCCCCTTAGAGTTCTCAGACCACCTTTTGCTAAAATTAACTCTTCAAACAACATGAAGTCTTGCTATATTATGACTATTGCAGTTTGTCCCACCATTAGAACTGCTCCGGAGGTGAAAGAGTTAACTTCCATGCCAGGCATGGAACTTGGAGCGCGAGCTCGGTTAGAAAAGCTCTGTCTGGAAGATGTCAAACTGAAACTGTCAGTTCTAGGGACATGGATATGTTGTTCATCCACACTTATTGGCAGGTTCCTTGCCGCTTTAAATCTTGCCGGAAGGTCTTCAAGCTGGCTCCTCCCACCCACCCGGGTGGTAAAACTCTCGGCTCCGCCCCATGACGCCAGATCTTCCTTACCGCTTGGAAGCTCAGGTTCCCTCCTTAACACGTTGCGATTAAGACTGGTTCCTAATTCTTCGAAAAGTTCGAAATTGAAAAGTTTTTGCTAAAGACTTGGTCTTCTCCTGGCGACTGCGATGGACAAATCGACTCCGGTTTGGAGGTGCCCTTGCGAACGCAGAAGATGTCTAGAATGGATCCGCGCTCACGTAGTCTACTGCCTGGGCCTTGAGCGACCACTTGAGCCTGCGACTTGTGCTCTTCCTTTTCGGCCTGCGTCCTTGAAGACCGTGCTGCCCGATTACAACTGGGGCACCCCGAGAAAAGAATTCCACCGGTGAAATCTAAAGAGGCCCGATTGGCGGTGTCCGCGGCGGCGGGCTCGGCGGATCAGCTAGAGCAGATGATCGCCCTCGAAGAGGAGGCGGCGCGGGCCGCTTCTACCTCGGCTGCGGCATTTGTCCCGCTCTCTCTCGGTGCCTCGTACTCGGCTTCTTTTAAGGAGCTTTGTCTGACCCTCTCGACCAAAGGTGAGGGTCCAACTTCTTCGGGACCTTTTTCCAGGTCCAAAAAGAGCAAAAGTAAGTCTCTCCGTCGACGCTCTTGGGAGCGGGAAAGATCCCTCTCCCCTTGTCGACAGTCGACTTCGGTCGACCCCTCAGCTTCGGCCACTGGCTTCACGGTGTCCCCGTCAGGCCAGTTGACCGAGACTCCCGTCGACGCGGTCGAGATTTTTCTCGACCCGTTAGACGGGTTGTCGGCTGGAGAAGCTGAGAATCCCCTCTCCACGGTTCCCCCGGTGGGAGTTGAGGATCCCGTCGGCTCGTCTGTGCCTCCGGTTCCGGAGCCTTCGGTGGGATCGTCAAGCCGAGGGGAGTGCTGATTTCCGACACTTCTCCTCGCCTTCCTCGGCCTAGTCGAGACTCTTGTTCTCGGACATCCTCGCGGTCCAACCGATCCCGCTGTCGTAGGCGGTCTCGGTCTCGGCACCTCGGCAAGCGGCACCGCCGCTTTTCCTCGGATGAGGGGAGGCTTCGGCGCAAGTTGCGTCGGAGGTACGAGGAACTTATGTGGCAACAGCTCCTTTGACCGGGAATAAGCCAACCCAGTCATCTTCCCCGGCCATTAAGTGGCTGTCACCGGAGCAGCCGAAACAACCCCTGTGTAGTCGAGGAGCCTGTTCTCAGGCCGGTTCGGCCAATTCCAGCTGCCCCACCGATTCTGGTGGAACCTCCGCCTCCACAGCCATTAGTTGGGGCTCCGACCAAAAATTCTCGGTCGGCTTTGGGTTTGCCCCATAGGCTGTCTGTCACCCTCACTCCCGATAAACCTCAGCAGGTGGAGGGTGGCTCAGGCCCGAGGCAGCTCTGTGAGGACTCTTCTGAGTCCGATGATGGTTCCTCCCTCTTCTCCAAGCGCATGGACTTGGAGTCCTCAGGAGGGCAGTCAATGGACGATAGCCCTTCGTCCTTCTTAGGGTTGCTTCGACTCATCTCGGAGTCCACCAGGATGAAGCTCAAACCCGTTTCTAAACGGGCCAGGTACCCCTCACGGAGATTCTGGACCAAGGGGATTCTCCTACGGAGGCCTTTCCGGTGGCCGAAGCCATAGTGGGTCCGGCCTTGGAACTTTGGCAGCGTCCTGCTTCCTGCCGTGCGCCTTCGGCCAGGTTGGCCAGGAAGTATGCGGTCCCTACCGGTTCCCTGTCCAGTTTTTAGACACCCCTCGGCCGAGGGGTTGGTTACCGACAGCGTTTTCCGGCGTGCGAGAGACGCCAGGATGTGGACAAACCTCCCAACAAGGAATCCAAGAAATTGGATTATGCGGGCGAAAAGTCTATGCTGCGTCCTCTCTCGGCCTTCGTCAGGCCAGTTCGGCCGATCCTCATGGCACATTTTTCTCACGCCTGTTGGGCTCCTGGATGAGGTTGTCCTCATCTTCCGCAGATCTGCAGACTACGGTCAGGCAGGTGCGGGACAGAGCAGGGCAGTGGCTAAACAGCAGCTCCAGACTGCGTTGAACATTGGGGACTCATGTGCCAGGTCTGTGGCGGCCGCGGTGGCCATGCGTCGTCGGGCTTGGCTGAGGATATCACCTTTACCTCGGATACCCAGCACAAGTTGGCGGATGTTCCCTTTTGAGGACTGACCTCTTGACCCTGGGGTGGAAGGTCACCTGCAGAGGATCAAGAAGTCCAATGCTACCTTGGACTCGGTCTCTTCGCTCAGAAGAACAAGGCACAAGCCACAGCCTAAGCCCTTCGTCCTTCTCGCCCTTGGCCGCCTGACCCAACAGCGTCAGGGCCAGCAGGCTCGACCTTGTATCCCAAGCCCAACCGTCGGCTTCCTCCAACAGGAAGCAGGGAGGTAAAGGCCCAGGAGGTCCCTCGGCGGTCCCTCATCCAAGCCTGCCCAGTGACGGGCTGAGGGGTGTCGCCCCCATCCCTGTCACCTCACCCCTGGTTCCCCCCGTGGGGGGACGGCTCAGACACTTCCTTTCTGCCTGGTCCGCTGTTACCACGGACAGGTGGGTACTGGAGGTGGTGGAAAGGGCCTACCTCTGGTCGAGCAGGCCCGCCCTTCGAGACCCGTCGCACCTCGGGGGCCTCTGGGTCCGCAGCCTCACTGGCAGCTCGCCCGAGCCGACATCGCTCTCCTCCTCAAAATGAGGTGATCACGGAGGTGGAGGACCCCTTCAGACCGGGGTTCGTGTCCAGGTATTTCCTGGTTCCGAACAGACGAGGGGCTGGCGCCCATTCTCGACCTACACGACCTGAACAAGTTCCTAAGGTCTCGAACCTTCAGGATGGTCACTCTGGCGAATAATACCATCTCTGGAAACGGCATGTGGTTCTGCTCTCTGGACCTGCAGGGCGCATTCTTTCACGTTCCTATCCGTCCGTCCGCGGAGATTCCTCCGCTTTCGAGCGGAGGGATCCCTCTTCGAGTTCCGAGCCATGCTCTTCGGCTTATCTCCAGCTCCCAGGGTCTTCACCAAATGCATGGCAGTGGTGACAGCATTCCTGCGGCGCCGAGGGGTCCTGGTGTACCCTTACCTGGATGATTGGCTAATAGCAGCCTCCTCCAGACGGGAGGTGGAGCGGTCCAGAGATCTGGCCCTCCAGGTTTGCTCTCGAGTTGGCCTTCTCATCAACGAGGCCAAGTCGGAACTCGAGCCGAAGCAGGTGATCCTGTTCATCGGGGCAGAGCTCGACTCTCTTCGAGCCAGAGCACGGCTCCCGGCGGACAGGGCCGAGGTTCTTACCTCCTTTGCCCAATCATTTCTGGTTGGGCAATCGCGCCCTGCCCGGGACTTCCTGCGCCTTCTGGGTCTCATGGCGGCCTGTACCAGCGTGGTCTGTTGGGCCCACTGGCACATGCGCCCCCTTCAGTGGGGACTGGCCAGCCAGTGGTCACGACGCTGCGATCCTTTGGACCAGCTAGTGATAGTGACCCAGGAGATGTGGAACATTCTCCAGTGGTGGACCGTTCCATTCCATCTGCAGGAGGGCATCCCGTTTGTCCGCCCCGAGCCGACGGTCTCTCTATCGACCGATGCCTCTCTGATGGTTTGGGGTGCCCATCTGGGGGAACACCGAGTGCACGGCCTCTGGTCCCCGTGGGAGTCCCGATGCCACATCAACCTGCTGGAGCTCCGAGCGGTCCGCCTAGCTCTCACCGCCTTTGCTCCGTTTCTCCGGGGTCAAGTGGTCCGAGTCCAGGCGGACAATACCACGACCATGTACTACCTGAACCGCCAGGGTGGGATCGCTCCATGCTTCTATGCAAGGCTCTCCGCATTTGGTCACTCGTGCACAGCCTGGGCGGATCTCCTAGCCATTCATGTGGCAGGAGTCTCAACACCCTGGCCGATGCGCTGAGCGGATAGGGGCTGCATCTCACGAGTGGTCTCTCCTGCGGTGGTACAAGATCTGTTCTCGCTGGGGCACACCTCAGGTGGACCTGTTTGCCTCAGGAGAGCACGAAGCTGAGGCTGTTTCATGCCGCCCCCCTCAACAGGGACTCGCTGGGGATGCCTTCTCGAGGCTGTGGACCCAGGCCTCTTCTCGCCTTTCCCCATTTCCTTAATTCACAAGGTGCTTCTCAAAGCAAGGAGGGACAAGGCGCAGGTGATCCTGGTAGCCCCAGACTGGCCCCGCCAGTTCTGATACCCAGATCTCCTCAGCCTCAGCTTCAGGCTCCCGAGGCAGCTTCCAGCTCGCCCGGACCTGCTTTCAGTCAATCAGGGGAAGGTGTTCCATCCGGACCTTCAATCCCTGCACCTGACGGACTGGTTCCTGGCTGACTGAGTTCCAGGCCTTGGGTCTTTCCAACGAGGTCCTCAATGTTGTTGAGGCGTCCCGTAAGGAGTCGACCAGAAAATGCTACGCCTTCAAATGGAAGAGGTTCTCCATTTGGTGTCAGGGCAAGGGCTTGGACCCTACCTCCTGTTCTGTGGCAAGCATTTTGGACTATTTATGGTCCCTTTCTAGTCAAGGGCTTAGGTCGATGACCTTAAAGGTGCACCTGGCAGCCATCTCTGCTTACCGGGCGCGGGCTGGGAAGCAGTCGGTGGCGCAGGAAAAGGTGGTCGGGCGCTTTTTCAAAGGCCTTGATCACATTTCACCTCTGGTGCGAGAACCTCCACCTCCGTGGGATCTACTGCTGGTACTGGCAAAGCTCATGGGCAAGCCATTCGAACCAATGCACAGGTGTGAACTCTCTCACCTGTCGTGGAAGACCGCCTTCTTGGTGGCTATCACGTCAGCCAGAAGGATGGGAGAGCTCCAGGCACTTTGCATCGTCTCTTACCTGGTCTTCCACAGGGACAAGGTTGTCCTGCCCCCACCGAAATTCCTTCCGAAGATGGTGTCGGAGTTTCACCTTAACCAGGTGCTGACTCTGCTGGTGTTCTACCTCAATCACACCTCGGAGGCCGAATATAGGCTCATACTCTGGACCTAGAAGGCTCGCTTATTATAGGAGGCGCCTGGCTGAAGTCAGGAGAGGTTCGCCCAGCTGTTTGTCATCTGCACAGAAGCCGCATCTGGCAGACCTGCAGCCAAGCGGACGATAGGCAGGTGGGTCACCTCCTGCATAGATCGCTGCTATAAGTTGGCGGGCATGGAGCCTCCCAGAGGATAAGAGCTCATTCTACCGTCATACTGCTGCATCGGTGGCTGCTTCAGGGCGTCCCTATCCAGGAAATCTGCAGGGCTGCTACCTGGAAGTCAGCACACACTTTATTACCATTACCACATCGACCTTGAGTCACGCCCGGGATGCTGGTTTGGGGCCTCAGTTCTCCAGTCTTTATTTCCTAAGTAGCGGGTGTCGCCTTGCCTCCCTCCTCCCGGAGAACTGCTAGGAGTCTGCCAATAAGTGTGGATGAACAACATATCCATCCTAGAAATACAGGTTACTCACCTGTAACAGGAGTTCTAGGAATGGTATATGTTGTTCATCCCACCTTCCACCGACCTCCCGGCCCGATGCACAACCTGAGCTTCCAGCGGGCCAGATCTGGCGTCATGGGCGGGCCGAGTTTACCACCGGGTGGGTGGGAGGAGCCAGCTTGAAGACCTTCCGGCAAGATTTAAAGCGGCAAGGAACCTGCCAATAAGTGTGGATGAACAACATATGCCATTCCTAGAACTCCTGTTACAGGTGAGTAACCTGTATATTCTTTACTCCGCCTCACTGAACAGTCGCTCCGGAGATTCCTCCTACTGCTCGGTTCATTTCTTGGTTTAAAACAGTTTTTCTCGGTTAAATTCAACCGCAATTATTATTATTTTAACCACAAACCGATCGGTTCAAGCTCTGTCTGTGGTATTGTAAGTAATAGACAGGTTTATTTCTGTGTGGAACTTGTAAATGTTTATCGGTTTGATTCGAACCGATCAGGTTGTTTTCAAACTTTATTCTGAAGCATTTAAAAGCTTTTAGAGTGCGGTTCCCGGTTCTTATCGGTTCTGAAAAAAACAGATTTCATTACGGTTTTTTCCACGACCCGTGACACGGTTGGGAACCGATAAGGGTGTCTTGCCTGGCACTGCCAACAAAAGGGCAAGTTTTTGGTTAGGCTGGCATTATGTCTGAGAAACCCAAAAGAAAAACCGGGCCCACTGGGTTTCAACACTGTAGTGTCTGTGGAAGCCTTTGCAAGGCTGACCCACCACACCATGTGTTTATTGTCTGGGGTTTGACCACCTCAATGCAGACTGCCAGATTTGCAAGAATTTTCCTGCAGCTACCCTAGATAAGAGAGTTGGTAGGCTCAGGGACAAAGGCCAAAAAGTCCGCTGACCGGATGGCCAGCCGGTTCGGTGCCAACCGAACCGGAGGGAGTGCCCTCTGACCAGGGCGAGACTTCCTCGGGCAAATGTAAAGCTGACTCTGAGGAGCCAGTTCCAGCAAAGAAAACTAGAAAATCAGCAGGTGTGGAGTCAAAAATTCCTTCTCCAACTGCTGCAGAGATAGCTAAAGCAATCCAAATTGTCCAGTCACTTTCTCCGGTTCCGTCCGAACCGCCACTATCTGGCAAAAGGTCGGTTCGGCCGGTTCCACCGGTTCAAGAATATGATATAGAGGAGTTTTATGAACCAGAGGAGGGGGAGGATGATTATGAACAGTGTGAATGTGACTTTGAGAGTCTGGATGTGCCCATTGAACGGACATCTCCCCTAGGCTTTCTGAGTCCCTTCTCATTTCTGTTTTATAAAAAGTTGTTGAAACCCTCAGCTCCCATTGGAGGAAGCTGTGGATGAGCAAGAGGAACCTGACTTTGTGGAAATTATGGATATCCAGAGTCCAGGAGATTGTCTATTCCTTTACATAAATCATTTAGGAAACAAACAATAAAAATTTTAAAAGCTCTAATTCTGTGCCTCCTGTGGACAAAAGATGGACAGGAGGTACACTTTATCAGAGTCCTGATACAGAATTTCTTTCACAGCAATGCAGCCATGTTGGGGTAGTTCAGGCTGCAGCCTGTGATAAGGTAAATATTCCCTGGCTTCCATCCTCCTGACAAGGACTCAGGAAGATTGATGCCATGGCTAAAAACAATACATGGCAGCGTCCTTGGGACTCAGACAAGCAAATTATATGGCTTATGTGGCAAGATACCAAAAATCTAGATGGGATACTGTCATGGCTTTAGCCAAACAGGCCCCTGGCCAGCTTGCCAAGGCACTGGAGCAGGTGGCTGCTGATGGTATTGAGGCATCCAAGGTGCAATTCCATGCTGCAGTGGATTCTAATGATGTATCCTCTAGAGTCATGGCTACATCTGTGGCCTTTCGTAGATTGGCTTGGCTCAGGTGTACTAGTTTGTCACAGGATACCCAGGCTAAGGCTATGGATTTTCCTGTGGTGGGAAATTCTCTGGGGAGCAGACAGAGAATTATATGAAGAAAATGGATGAATATAGAACCACTGATAGGAGTGCACAAGCCAAGGAGCGGCAAGCCACTCCTCAGAGGCAGGCCTTTTTACCAAACCCAGGCCTCCTCTTCGGCTTATGCTCAGAGGGGGTTCTTCAGAGGGAGAGGCAGACGGGGTGCAAGCAGGCCTGCTCCCACCCCTCAGCCTAAAGCCCCTGCCAAACAGGCACCCTGATGGGGTGCCCAGGGCCGATTCTCCATTACCTGTAGGGGCAGGCTGGCTTACTTCATTCAGGACTGGGGTCTTTAACATCAGACAAGTGGGTCCTGGAAGTAGTAAGCCAGGGTCTGGTTCTCAGCTTCAAAAAATTTCCAAAGATGAGAATCAGATCTTTTCCACCTGCAAATCCTCTAGAGACTTTTGCTTTGGAAACAGAAGTCTCAACCCTCCTGGCTCTCAGAGCTGTGGAAAGGGTTTCTCCCCTACACCAGGGCAAGGGTCTGTACTCCAGGTACTTCCTTACCCCAAAAAAGACAGGAGAATGGCGGCCCATTCTGGACCTAAGATATCTGAACAAGCACCTTTTAAAACCAAAATTCAAAATGGTGACTCTGGTAATGATTTTACCTTCTCTAAGGCCAGGGAACTGGCTAGCTTCCCTGGACCTCAAGGATGCCTACTTCCATGTTCTTATCAGAAGCTCCCACTGAAAGTACCTCAGATTCGAACTGCCCTCAGGCCATTACCAGTTCAGAGCAATGCCCTTCGGCCTTACCTCTGCCACCAGGGTATTCACAAAATGCCTGGCAGTAGCAGTTGCTCATTTAAGAAGGCAAAAGATTGCCATCTTTCCTACCTAGATGACTGGCTCATTGTGGGTCAGTCTCCAGACCAGGTCAAATCACACCTGCAAGTTACCACAGCTGCTTGCCTCTCTGGGCTTTCTTCTCAATCTTCCAAAGTCAGTTCTGGAACCTGTCCAGGTACTCACCTTTATAGGTGCAGAACTGGACACAAAGCAGGCCAGAGCCTTCCTTCCCCTAGAAAGGGTAAGGAACCTGGTGGCCCTGGCCTCCTCCTTCATTCTGCAGGTCTCTCAACCAGCAAGGCATTTCTACAGCTCCTAGGACACATGGCTGCTTCCACAGCTGTAGTGCAAGGAGCAAGATTTCAGATGAGGGACATTCAGTTCCATTTGAGAGCCTTTTGGTCTCAAAGAAAAGATCCCTATCCAAGTTGATCCCAGTGACTCGAACCCTGATCCAGGCCCTTCAGTGGTGGCAGGATCAGAGCAATCTGAGACAAGGGGTCCCTTCATCCTCTATCTCACTCCTTGACCCTTACTACAGATCGTCCCTTTTGGGATGGGGAGCTACATGGCGACCTCTCCACCCAGGGATTGATGTCCCCTCAGGAATCTCTGCTCCACATCAATCTGTTGGAACTCAGAGCTGTTTTTCTAGCACTTCAGGTTTTTTCTGCATCTATTCAGAACAAAGTGGTACAGGTCAGAACAGACAACACCACTACAATGTGGTACATCAACAAACAAGGGGCTTTCGGTCTTTGACCTTGTGCACGAGGCAATGAAGTTGTGGTCTCTGGCTTATTCCTGAACACTTCCCTCATAGCAGTTCACCTCCTAGGCAAGGACAATGTCTGGCAGATGCTCTCAGCAGGATTTCCCAGGGCCATCACAGATGGTCATTGGATCCCCAGTACTGGGGATAGTTTTTGCCAGATGGGGCACCCCTCAGATAGATCTTTTTGCAGCCCCAGACAATCATCAACTTCCACTGTTTTGTTGCAGGCCCCCAGTGTTGGGCTCAGTCCCCTGGATGCCTTTCTCCTCGATTGGGAAGGAAGTTTCTGCCTTTCCCCCTTCCTCTCCTGTTCAAGGTGTTAGTCAAAATCAGATCTCAGCCCTGCAAGATGATTCTGATTGCTCCAGATAGAGCCAGGCAGCCCTGGTACCACTCCTTCTGTCCTTAGCAGTCCATCTTCCCTGTGTCTCCCCAGGAACCACAACCTGTTAACTTGTGCCCAGGGGAGAGTTTGGTATCGAATCTCAAATCCCTCAACCTCAAGGCCTGGCTCTTGAGGAGTTAAATTCTGACCTACACCTTTCTCAAGGTGTTCTCGAAATCCTAAAGCTTCTAGGAAGCCTTCCACTAGGGCTACTTATAACTCTAAATGGAAAAGGTTTTCCATATGGTGTTCTGGGAAGCATATTTCCCCGGAATCTGCTGATTTGCCCATTGTTTTGGACTATATGGTCCATCTTAATTCTTTGGGACTGAGACCAGCTACCCTGAAAGTGCATTTGGCAGCTGTCTCTGCTTTTATTTCAGCAGGAAAGCCCTCTTCTCTTTCCGCTCACCCTGTATTTTCCAAGTTTTTCAAAGGATTACTTCATACTAATCCACCTTTCAGGGACCCTGCTCCTGCCTGGGATCTTAATGTTTGCATTGCTCAGCTGATGCAACCCCCCTTTGAACCTCTGTCTTCGGCAGAGCTTAAGTACTTGACTTGGAAAACTGTTTTTCTAGTAGCCATCACTTCTGCCAGGCGCATAAGTGAGTTACAAGCTTTGTCAGTGGAGACTGACTTTATTTCCTTTCACAAGGATAAGGTAGTCCTCAGGACTAACAGGAAGTTTTGCTAAGGTGGTTTCAGATTTCCACCTTAATCAATCTATCTCCCTTCCAGTATTCTTCACTGATCATTCCTCCTCTGGTGAGAGGAGGTTGCACTTTCTAGATACTAAGAGGGCTGAGATCACTACATAGGCGTACCAAGGGTCACAGGGTTCGAATCCTCCAACTATTTCTCACTTATGGTGAGGTTGGAAAAGGAAACCTGCCACTAAGAGATCCATTGCCAGGTGGATTGTCTCTTGTATCAATTTTGCTATCAAAACTGGGTAAGGTTCCCCTTCAGGCCTGAGGGCTCACTCTACCAGAGGTACAGCTCGTCTCTAGCTGCTGCCAGAGACATCCTATCTTAGAGATATGTCAAGCAGCTACTTGAAAGCAGTGCACACTTTCACCAAGCATTACTCCTGGATATCCAGGCCAGGAGGATGCTTGGTTTAACACAACCGTGCTTCAGAGCCTATTCCTAAGTAGGTTCTGTCCTCCTCCATGGAGGTACTGCTGTGTATTCTGCAATAGTCATAATATAGCAAGACTTCACGTTGTTTGAAGAAAAAATTACTCACCATAGTAATGTTGTTTCTTCTAATGGAGTCTTGATATATTATGACCTCCAGCCTGTCCCTCTCAGAACTTCTACTTGGGGTATGGGGTGGGCAGTCCAGTGTTGGCACTTTTTGATGCCCATTTTTTGTTTTCCACCCCCTTCTTTTTGGGGTGTTTGGGTGTTGTGTTTTATTTTATCTTATCTTATTTTCTGGTCCCCTGACTTGAGTCTTAGTGTTAGGACCAGGAAAATGTGTTAATATTTAAGTAGCCAGTTGGCTAGTGTAGGTTACAGCTTCCACACAGAACCTTAGTGAGTTTTGCTCATAAAGATCTGACAGTTTCAGTTTGAAATCTTCCAGACAGAGCTTTTCTAACCGAGCTCGCGCTCCAAGTTCCATGCCTGGCATGGAAGTTAACTCTTTCACCTCCGGAGCAGTTCTAATGGTGGGACAAACTGCAATAGTCATAATATAGCAAGACTCCATTAGAAGAAACAATATTACTAAGGTGAGTAATTTTTTCTTCAGGACCATCTCCTCCCGAAAAAGAAACGGGATCGGTGGAGGCTGAATACCTCACTCCTGTCCAACCCCATGCTATAAAAGGCATTTCAAATCTCCTTTGGGCCACAGCATCATTCTGACCTTTATGATGATGTCGGAGAATGGTGGGCAGATACGAAGCAGGACATACGTAGCATGTTGGTTCCAGTCCTTTGGAAAAAGAAAAATCTAAATTTTTTTTTTTAAATACCTTCAGTTGTGCCAACAACTTCAGTATGTAATTTCCTTAGCCTCCCACTCTAGAGATGATTACTCTACTCAAAGTGAATACTTAAACTCTCAGATGAAATTATACCAGTATGATCAAGCCTAAATGGAGCAGTTCTACAGTGTGAGACACAAAAAACATCCATAGAGGACCCCTTCGAAGCTTATAAATTAAGGAAACCGGTAACAAGTTTAGAAAATTTATATGACAGTTCTGGAAATTTAGCAGAGTCCACCTCAGATTTATTTAATATCATTTCTGATTTTCTAGAATCCCATAAAATGAGTCACCTTCCCCTGAAATTTGAGAGGAATACATATTTGGAGGGAATCGAGCAGCCCATTCCCCTGTAGGACTAAATAACTTGGCCAGTCCTATTTCAATCAATGAAATCGAAGATGTCATCAGAAACTTAAAAATAGGAACCTCCCCAGGCCTGGACAGCCTCACATATGAATTGTACAAAACCTTCCCTACAGAATTAGCTGCATGTTTAAGGGAAGTTTTTTCCTTTTTTTTTTTTTTCAACCACCAAAATGTCTCTTCTTATTTCACGGCAGTATTAATACTTTTCGTGTTCAAGACTGGTGATAGGTCACAGATTCAGAATTGGCGACCCATAACAATTGTGAATTCTGACTTCAACATTTGATCCCAAATATTAAACAGATGACTACAGAAAGTGGCCCAATCCCTAATTCACCCCTCCCAAAACTGTGGGCTCCCTAACAGGAAAATTCAACACCCATTGATGATTATCAGGGACACAATAGATTCACTATCGTTCAAAAAACAGGCAGTATCATAACATTAGGTCAGCGTAAGGCATTTGACAGGGTCCACCGCCCTTTTTTATTTTCCACATTAGAATACTATGGTCTTCCTCCAGAATTCATACTCTGGATAAAACTTCTGTATTCTTCTGCAACTGTGACCCCCATTATAAAAGGACAGGTAACAAAGAGCCTTCAAATTTCTGCAGGAGTATGGCAAGGGTGTCCTTTGACCCCAATGCTATATATTTTTCCTTAGACTCCTTTTTGAGAAGACTAATCTATAATTTTTCTTGGGATGGCATACGTAGACCTTATGGGCTCCCTCCTTTAAAAGCCCAGGCTTACGCAGATGATATCTGTGTATTTTTTGAGAATTCTGTACAATTACCCTCATTTTTTCAAGTACTAAATGCCTACTCCAGGGTCTCTAACTCCATTTTGAACGTTGGGAAATGCAAGGGCTTATTTTCAGGGGAAACATCCCCTCCCCCAGTGTCAATCTTAGGCATTCAGATAGCCTCAAATCCAGTAAAAATACTAAAGATTTTCTTTGGACCCCAAAACATTCGACTTCATAACTGGGACTTGGCTCTTACCTCCACTGAAGCAAAAGTACTTAGATGGAAAGGATGAGTATCTGTAAATTAAATAGGGTCCAGATTATAAAACAGTCTTTGATTCTGGGCCTTCTTTACACTACAATGATTTTCCCACCTCCTTTCAATATGAAAACTGGACTCTATAGCACCTTTTTTCCCAGATGCTCTGGGGAAGTTGCCTCAATCCCATCAGGAGGGCTTTCACTTATATTCCCCAAAAAAGGGGAGTCTGGGTATGATAGATCCGATATCCTTTTTCTACTCCCTATTCATCTCTCAGAATATTAAAAGAGGTCTTCAACCTTCTGACTCCCATGCTCACTTAGGGATGCAAGGTATTTTAGTTGATTATTTTCTGTTATGGTCTGACACTCCCAAAGAAACTCCCCACATTAAGCTACCTGAATTTTTGAAACCCGTGGCTCAGAAGCTATATAAATGGGGAATCACCAAACAACAAATATTACAATCCTCAGAGGCCCAACTGTACACTCTGATTACATCAATAATCCATCCATCAGAACCTGAATTTAAGAAATGCACCCCTTGTCAAAACAAATTTGTGTTTCCACAGCTGAACAATGAGAGGATTTCCTTACATATATGGGAGATCTTCTGGCTCTCAGTATATGGAAGGCTAAATTTTCGAGGGAGTCTAAAACATAAAGCTACTCATGAAAGATACTGTCCATATGATACATGCCAAGCCAAAGAGGAATCATCAGACCACTTTTTTTTTTTGAATGTTCATATGTTATTCCCATGTTGAAATATGCTGCACAGAAATGGAGATTAAAGTGGTTGACAAATATGATGCATGAATTTTAATATTGGGCATTTATCCTAACTCATTTAAAAAATACCATGAAGGAACCCTTGCAGTTTTCTTATGCTGTATAAAATTTTACTTATGGCAGGCTTGCTGCCAGTGGGTTTTTCAACAACATATGTACTATGAAACATTTACTATTTTACGTGAGCAAGCTTTAGGTATGGTATATGAAAAAGCCCTAACCTTCCGTCCCTTAGACAAAGTTATGAAATGGGTTTTCTTTTTCCATAAAGTTCAAATAAGGGATTAGGTTTCACATTCGAGTTCACCTTTTTTATTTTTCTATTTGTACAAGCACTAAGGCGAGTAGCTTTCCTTTTTTCATTTAAGCACTTCTTGAAGCAAAATAAAGAGAGACAGTAGTATTGCATAAAATGTTTGATGTTTGTAATTTAATTCTTTTTGTACCTTTCCCTTTTTTTTGCCCCCCTTCCCTTCTGGTAAACTGATTGTAATATTTTTTTGTATTTGTGATTGTTATGATGTGTGTATTCAATAAAATATTCCCCTACTCTTCCATCAAAAAAAGACTTGCACAAGTAAAAACACAAACAGAAGAAAAGCTGAAATGAAAAAGACCAGATACTCACCATCAAGTAAAGAAATTGCCGGACTGGCTAAACTTTTTGTATTTGGCGCTACATCCAATGTCCCGGATCAGTGCAACATGACCACACCCATTGAAAATGACACCGCACACACTGCAGACTGGACACCAGGAGACGCACTCAGGCTGGCTGGATGCAGGATATGGCTGGGGTTTGGATCCCAGACCCAAATATTAATTTACCAGGAACTGAACTCAGTTCTTTGTCAGATATGGAACATGAAGTGTTTTGCAAGGCACCTGAAGCTCTGTTGCAGACAAATGCAGATACTGTACCAATGGGGGGGGGGGGCAAATGTGGATACAACCTAAAATAATCCAAATGAAAATAATCCGGAACAGTCAGGCCCTAGTGATAATGCTGAAACTGCTAATGACTCTGGAAATACTGAAGGAACTAAACCTACATATGCCGGGTTATTTCATAAACAAGTGGACTTAGCTAAAAGAAGGAATGCTGTTAGACTGAGATGTATGAGTGGTCTGGAAGAAACACCGGATAGGTTTTACGTGGGCAAAGCTTTAATAAAACAGTCTTTGAGGTTCTCCCCAGCAGAGGTCTACACCCTAATTCATACCCCTGGAGAATCAACATACGATGTAAGATTTAGGACATCAGAATTGTTAGAGCGTTTCTGGTGTAAATACTCAATTCTCAAAACTAACCCACTGTGGGTTCCTTTTTCAGTGATACCACTTACAAAACAACCCTTCCGAGTTATTACCATTCTATTACGTAATGAAGGGGTTAATATTACTGATGTGTTATTTTTGGTTGAAGAAAAAAATGTACCATCCAAGGAAATCCAGAACCTATAATAGATGAAGAAGGTTTTTGGAATGGGGGTTGGAAACTAAAAGTGAGGCTGCACCAATCTATGAATGCTATAATTCATCTTCCTCATTGTTTTTTTCATTGACCAAGACAAAGACTTTATTTTTTACCCTGGTCAGCCATGAATGTGCTTCAAATGTGGCTCAAAAAGACACATAAGCACTAACTGTGAAGTGCTTAAATTTAATCATTGTGGGTAAATGGGACATGTTAGTGCGCACTGTTTTGGGACACCCCCATTGTAACCTGTGTGAGGAGACTGATCATGTCTTCACAGACTGCCCACGGGCATCTAAAAACAATGAAAATACTGACTTTAGCATCCAGGAGTTTTATATTCATAAAGCTTCAAAAACCCCTACCACAGGTCCTAGATGAACAGAGCCCCAAAATGAAAATAGGCATCTGGGTCACACCAGTCCACAGCATTCCACCCACCTCCAAAGGACTGAACAAAATCAACAAACTGAACCAGTAAACCCAGAACAAATCATGCCTTCCCAACCCCCTGACCCCTGTAGAAGTAGAAAAAGAATTCACAGAAGTGATCAAAAATAAAGGTGGAAAGAAAAAGACTGACACAAAATTGCAGCATCAAGAACCAGCCTCAGCAGCTGACACTAACAGATATGCAGTTTTACAATGGGGAGGAGTCAGAAGGGGAGTCTGATAATGTGTCTGTGGTTTCTTCCATGCTTTCTGATGCTGAAAATTCATCAGAAAACCAGCCAAAAACTCATAGAAGAAGAATAGGCACCAGAGCAGTATTGAGAAAGAAACCACCATGAGGAATTGAACTGAACCTTTGGAGGCCCAATATGTTTTGAAAGTGGCATCACTAAATGCCAATAGTGTACAGTCTGATAGGAAAAGGACTGAGCACTTATGCAGTGTTTCACAATACTGATTATGATGTTTTATTTCAGGATGTCCATTTACATTCGGAGTTTGACATGGAAAAGGCAAAAAATGAGTGGGTGTGGGGTCCCAGTTTTTGGTCTATGGGGGAGGAGGTGTGTACAGGGGTGAGTTTTTGTTTCTTCTTACAAAAAAAATACAGATTTTACATATCGTGGACATAGTCCGGGGTAGGATGTTTTTGCTAGATATTAAAATACAGGGAACAGAATTTAGCTTAATACATATGTATGCTCCTCAGCTCAAATCCGACAGGGTGAATCTTTTTAAACTAATTTGGCCTTATCTCTTTTCTACTAAAAACATAATTTTGGGAGGGGATTTTAATTGTAGCTTAGCAGTATCTGACAGAGGTTTAAATAAACTCCAATGTTTTTTGTGATGCAAATTTAGTAAATGTTTTCCAGAAAAAGCATGTTGTACCCCCTAGAACTTATTTTTGTGTTGTGTCAGGTCAGCAAGAATGGATTATTTTTTCATCTCCCCCAATTTACAAATTTCTGAGGCAGTAGTGATTCCAGTAGCTACATCAGACCATGGTTTACTAAAGGTTACAGTACAGAATAGTCCGGAACATAGCAGAGGCTCAGGCATCTGGAGATTGAACTTGCAGTTATTAGACAAAGCCCAAGGCTTTAGGAATTTTTTGGAAGCTAGAAAATCAGTGTTTTTGTATGATGATAAGAATGACTGGTGGGAGGACATGAAAAAAAATATTTCAGTCTATTTCAAAACTATGGGGAAATTAAAAATAGATATACGGCCTTGAGAGAACAACTGAATGAATAAGAACAACAATTTGGCACACAAGGAAAAGGAGCTCAAACGAACCCTTTTGATAATTGCATTCACTTGCAAGAAAATAAAACCATATCATATGTTATTACTAATTTGTGTAAAACAGTCAGACAAGTGAAGTCTTGCATGAACTAGAGCAGTATGTACAATGGTAGATTTCCATAATTTAATAATGGCTAAAATTATAAGACAAGAAATACAGTCATTTATTCTTTCATTAAATAAAGTGGTAGCACCAGGTGCTAATGGTCTCCCTAGTGAACTTTATAACCAGATTCTGAATATTTAGCAGGGGAATTAGTTCAATTATACAGTGAGGCTTTGGAAGTAGGTAAACTGCCAGATAGTATGTATACAGGGATTTTATTATTGCCTTATAAAACCAGGGAACAAGGGTTGCTGAAAAATTGGAGACCAATCACATTTTTAAATACAGACTGCAAAATGTTAAAGTTATTATGCAACAGACTATCCTTAGTGCTAGACAGTATCATCCACCTGACACAATTTTGTGGGATTCCCTCACGAAAAATCTCAGATGCATTGATAATGTTAAGGGAATTTTTACAAAAGGGCATGAGGAAGAATTAATGGGTTACTTATTAGGTATTGACCAGAATAAGGCTTTTGATAGGATCAAACATTTATATTTATGGTCAGTGTTGAATGCATACCAATTTCCCACAAAATGTGTTTCCTGCATTACAATGTTATGCGAAAGCAACAATAAATTTATTAAAGAACTAGTCACAGAATTATTAGGGGTACTTATACTACTATTCAATGTATCACTTCATGAAGGGACCAACATTACTGAATGGAAACTGGCAACAGTAATATCAATTCATAAAGGTGGTGACAAACAGTATGTAACAAATTACAGGCCTATTAGTCTTACCTCCTGTCTGGGCAAATTAATGGAAAGAATACTACAACAGAAAATTAACATACACCTTAAAAATATGGAAATCATAGGTATGTCACAGTATGGTTTTTCACAGGGAAGATTGTGCCAGTATAATTTAATTAATTTCTTTGAGCCAGTAAGCAAGGCATTGGATAAAGGACTTCCAGTGGATGTTATTTTCCTCAATTTTGAGAAAGTGTTTGACTCTGTCTCTCACAGAGCATTTGTTGAGGAACTGAAAAGATAAAAGTTCCATCCAAATATTATCAAATGGATTAATTCTTGGCTCAGTGATAGGAAACAATGTGCCAGCATCAAAGGGTAAATGTCCAAATGGGGTTTAGTAAGTAGTGGTGTCCTCCAGGGCTCTGTCCTGGGACCAGTATTATTCAATATCCTGATAACCAGTATGCAGACCTCCAATGGGGTCTGGATACATAAATATGCTGATGACAGCTAGCTTGTTTGTATTGTCAATGATTCAGAATCAGTGAAGTCTTTACAATCAAACCTGGATAACTTAGCTAAGTGGTCAGTTATGAATAAAATTACTTTTAACACCATCAAATGCAAGGTTATGCACCTGGGTAAGAACAACTCCTTGGCCATCTATAAACTTAACAACTCCATATTACAAACTGTTACATCAGAATGGGACTTAGGAATCACTATCACCGATGATTTAAAATTTACTTCTCATACTAATAATATAATTAAAAATGGCATGGTATACTGTCATGTATCTTCAAACATAATAAAGAGTAGAGAAATGGAGGTTTTAATACCTCTATATAATAGTTTGGTCAGATCTCATATAGACTTTTGTGCTCCCTTCTGTACACCCTCCTCCAATGGGGGGTAAAGCAACCACTGAAAAGGTTCAAAGAAGAATCACTCGGAAGGTCACAGGATTAAAGAAAACAGTATAGTGGTAGACTTCAAGCTCTAGGGTTATATTCACTGGAATATAGATCTTTAAGGGGTGACCTATGCCTGGCATATAGGGCATTACATGACCCCGCATTGTGTGAAGCCATCTGTCTGGAAAAAAATGCATCTGGCTGTTACACACGATCACATAACTTAAAGTTAAAATCTAATGTAAGCAAAACATCTAAAAGGGACAGTTGTTTAACCCAGTGTTTACCACCTATCTGGAACTCCTTGCCAACTAATGTAGTAACAAGCGATGACCTGACAACTTTTAAGCACAAACTTGATCAGTATAGGGGAGAAAAAACATTTCAATATCACCTTTAGGCAATGAGTTCTACATGGGCATGTCCCTTGAACTTGTAAACCACCTATGATCCTATGATACCATATGTAAATGGCTGGATGGGAAAGGAATGTCAGATTCTTAGAGGGGTATGACAAGGATGTCCCCTTAGTCCTTTATTATATATTTCGACATTGGACTCCTTAATACATAAATTAAATCACTCCCCGGGCATAATAGGGCTATCACTCAGTAGTGATGATCTCCCACTCTGTACACTAGCGTATACAGATGATTTATGTCTATTAATTTCAGACTATAACTCTGGTAAGGAAACTGGTAAGGTATTGGAAGAATTTCCAGCTATCTCTGGCTCTGAAATAAACTTTGGGAAAAGCTGTTGCCTACCAATAGGTCAACCAGGGAGTAACGAAGAGGAGATTCTAGGGGTACCTATCCATAGTGAATATCATAAAATACTTGGAATATTTTTTTGGACCACAAGACATGCACCATTATAATTGGGATGTCAGTTTACAGGAAACACTCAGTAAAGTTACTCAATGGAACAAATAGCATATGTCTAAGAAGAAACACTTTTTTTGATTAAAACTTTCTTAATCCCAGTGTTGTTGTATTAAGTATAATTCTCCCCCCCCCCCAAAAAAGAAATATTAGAGACTTTATTATTGAGTGGGTTTTTTCCAGTGTGTATGGGGAAGCCAGCTCAACCTGATAAAAACAGGAATTACATGTCTACCACTTTCTAAAGAGGGTTTAGGGATGATAAATCCTTTAGTGTTTTTTTTACTATATTTTTATCTATCACAATATTTGTCCTCTGTTAGTACCATCATGTAAAATATGGGCATCTTGGGTGTTGGATACTGTAAATCCTATTCTGTTAGGATGAGAGCTACAGCAACCTATTTATAAATAGAAATTATTAGCAGGGTTATCCAAGGTGTTTCAGTGCTCCTTTAGTAAATTAAGTTGTGGAAAATTACAAAGGTACAGTTGCAAACAATATCTAGGAAAACATGTGTGCCAGGATTTTGGAAGAGCACTATTATGAAACACCACAATGTGGGCTTAGATCACAATCAGAAATCAACTTGATTATACAGATGCTAAATAGTTCAAGGACCCCTACTCAAATGTGGGACATTTTATGGCTCTGTGTACATGGCAAGCTCAGGGTTAAAAATAATTTAAAACATAAAGAAATATCAGAACATAGTTCTCCACGGGTGAACACTTGTGTAAATGTCCCGGAGACTATGTAGCATCTTTATTTGGAATGCCCCTTTGTTCTTTCTTTTTGGTCATATTTACAGAAATAGTGGACATTTTCCCCCTTTAATAATATAACCTCTAGTGTCTTATTTTTAGGCTTGTTGCCCCCTCATTGGTCAAAATTTGAACAGAATACAGTTCAATTGATTCTCTTATGTATTAAATATCAGTTATGGCTGGCAATATGTGCCCTTACAATAAGGAAACAGGTTATATACATTCGAACAGATTTCTTATGCTGTATTGCAAGATATTATACAACTTCAAAACACAGATAGAAGGAGAGTCCAACCACAACTTTGTAGTAAATGCTGGAAATATATAGACTGGTTGGATACGGGCTAAAATGTAAGAAGGACTACATGATACAATGAATTTTAAACCCATTCTTTCAGTAAAAAATAGAAAAGATTTGATATTGTTATCCTTCTACAGTACATTATGGAATTTTCAGTCTCTGGGACAACAGAAATGGGGGGGGGTAAGAATAAATAGTTTGGTAGACCTTTTAAAAGGAAACAAGACTGAGGAGTACCCGAAAGGTTTAATTTCCTTCCTAGTTATTTTGACCTGTATTTTAAGAGTACGTAAAGTACTATCTCTTTGATTTTTTTATTATATAGATATATAAATTTGGGGCAATCTCAACACTGTTTATACCAAGGCAATTGAAGTCAAATTAATGTGATCCCATACTTTCTTAGGATAGGTGAAGGCGGGGTATACTTCAGTGCCATAATTACTTTCTCATCTTAATTTTAACATATGATTAATGTGAACATAGGTTTCCAGGGAGTATGTTTGAAATATTAAATTTACATATATGTAATTTTTGGTTAGGTGTTTATTTGTGTGCATAATTTAAAATGCATGTTTTATACATTTTTGGAAGGGACACATCTGCATTAAGACATATTTTTGGTTTAAGGTATTACTTTTTTTCCTTTAGAAAGGAACTACTGAAAGTATGTTTAAAACACTTAATTTTCCTTCTTTTTAGTTTGGACGTGCATTTTTTTCATTCTGTATGACTCAATACTGCTGTTATGAAGTATTTTGAATTTAGCATAAAAAATTTCCATTCTCCTTTCAGGTGGGTGGGCTTGCATATTAATATATGCTCTGTTATATAATTTTACCGATTTATGGGGTTTTAGTTTTGTACTACAAGTAAATATGCATTAATACTTCTTTTATTTGGAAATTTTGTTTTTCTTTGATTTTCAATTAGATCTAGTGTATAATATTATGACTGTGTTAAAAAGAGGTATGACTGCAATACTTATTTTGTTTTGATTTTCTTTATGAATTGTATCCCATTTTCTGTGTGAATTTAACACTGTTTCTATACTATTGGCTTTGAGGTTTAGGAAAAAAGTCCCGCACTCTTCCAGTAGGGGAGGTGCTGCAAGACACTGGTCTGTCATGGTGCACAGACTACCGGAGGAGGAGGAGGATGCTGCTGCTGGTGTACCTGCAGGGGAGCTGATCTCCACCCCTGCAGGTCCAGCCTCGGAGATCCATTTGAAAGACACAGAAGTTGCACGGAGTGTTGCACAAGTTACAGGAACGATGGTTTTGGATGGTTTGAGGCCAAGTACAGTCCCAGTCCCAGAGCCCAAAAATGCATGGCTACGAAAACTTGTCCAGGACAATAGACATGCCTTACTGGAAATATTAAAGGAACAACCGGATGAAATAACTGGGACATCGGGAACTAGCTCACCTCCAACAGAACAGACTTTGGTACTTACAGTGGCCCCAGCTGATCGTGACAAGCCGGCAACAGCTGGGCCGCAGGAAGCTGTCAGATGAGCCTGAAATTAGTCAGTAACTCAGCTGATGCAGCATCAGCACTACAGAAGGTGCCAACGTTTGAAACAAGCACCGCTTCACAATTGCTGATGCCAAAACTGACACAATGAATATTTTGGAAAGGGGTCCTGAAGATTGGATGCAACAGACAGAGAGGGCCCAAACACCAGAAACTGTAAGTGCACACAATGAAAATGTTCCGTTGGAAAAAAATGTTTCAGCTCCTAAAACTGTAAGAATATTACACGTCGGTCGAGTGTCACAATCTCAAAACAGACCAGCTGCAGTAAATAATAATACTCCTTGGTCCCTTGAGAAAGCCTTGTTGGGAGCGGGGTGGAAAAAACCAAGGGAATTGGATTCCAGATGAGACCCATAGTCCTATTCCAGGGCAAGGGGAGAGCGCTCCCACCATGGATGTTACTCAGGGTACCACTGAAAAAAATGTAGCGGTAGCTAATTATAAAGATAACCTGCCCCAAAACTTTGTTACTGAATTGGACATGGATTTCCACTCAGAGGATGTAGTGGTGGATCCAATGTCTCCCCCACGAATGACACATAATTCTGATTCTGACTCTGCAGGGGAAGGGCCTAGTAACCCCTCTACTAGATGGGGAGAACGTATGGACAGTGAACATCCAGTAAATGAGAATTTTCAAGAAAATATATCTGCACAACAACTATGGTCTCAATTTTGGAAAAGGGATGTCCCATTTAATAATGTAGCGCCAGTCCAAAGATGCAATGCTGTTCAGTTACAATGTGTAGGGGACCTGGAGTTACCTCCAGACCGAATATATGTAGGCCGCACACTCATAAAAGAATCTATACAATTTTTTTCAAATGAAATATATGCATTGATACACACTTTAGGGGATTCTCTTTTCAACATTAGTTTTAAAACACCGATGGGCCTGGACAGATTTTAATCCAAATATGAGAAAATTAAACATTCTGCTCTATTGCTTCCCTTTCGAGCCATTCCCCTGACTAAGCCTGCCATAAAAGTGATTACCATTCTGTTCAGGAATGAAGGTATAAATGTTAAAGATACTCAACATTGGTTAAGACAAAAATGTGACATTCTGGGGCCTCCACAACCAATACCCAATGAAGAACACATCTGGATTGGGGGCTGGAAATTTAAAGTTAAATTAAAAATGAATGCACAAGGGCCACATCTGCCAAGCTTTTTTTTGGGGGGGGGGGTAGTGGTCACTGCTTCTGTCCCAGCCAGCCCAAAATCTGTTTCAAGGGGCTCAGAACTACATCTAAGTTCAGCATGTGACAGAATAAAATGTAATCTGTGCCTTTCATATGGTCATAGCAGTTCCAATTGCACAAATGAACTTAAGTGTTATTTATGTGAAGAGACAGGACATGGGTATAGACCATGTCCATGGGCTGCACACAACCAAACAGATAGGTCTGACCAGGATACCATCTCCACAAAATCACAAAAAACAAGCATGGAAAGACAAAGACAGCAGAGGGAATGTGAGGAGGCACCTGCACAACCTCCAGCTCCCCCACCACCGACAACTGATCTAGTCACAAATGTTATCCCTGATCCACTTGAACAGGCTACAGTACAGATAGACTCCCAGGACAGAATGCCAGTACAAGAAAATTACTCTAATACTACAGAGACTGATATCCCCATGGAGGTAGCACCCTGGAATAACCAAGAAGATGATCAAGGGATGCTCTCCCATGATGACGGTGGTGTCAAAGAAAAAAGACCTCCTAAAAAATAACACCATAAGTCACATTTCTCAAAGAAACAAACAGTTAAGAAATCAGAAATTATGCTCAGTAACAGATACAGTGTTGTAACACCTGATGGAAGGCAGGAGGGAGATTCTGAAACTTTGACTGTTTCATCATTACTTCTTTCCTCGGAGTCTGAGGATGAAAATTTGGAAGAAGAGGTACAAAAAGTAAGGACAAAATCCTTGGGACTTAGACCTTGGAGGGGCAGGAAAGGAGGGAAGTGATTTCAAAACCTCTCAGATGGACGCAACATCTTTTTCCATAGCCACATTTAATATGAACAGTATTAAAAACCCATGAAGACGTCTGTTAACTTTCTCTATAATCAAGGACTTAAACGTTGATATTTGCTTTTTTTTTTTTTACAAGCCACAAGGTTAAACTCGCCATCTATGATAAATACAAAAAAATTATGGTATTGGGGCCCCTCATATTTCTCATATGGTATGGAGGTGTGTGATGGGTTAGGGATTTTTTCACAGGATATGCATGTACGATTACAAGAATTATGGATATTGTACCAGGTAGAGCCATGTTTGTGGACTTTCAGTATAATGCTACTATACGGAGGGCCATTAATATATATGCTCCCCCCGACCAAAAAAGATAGAGTGGATCGGTATCAAAAAATAAAACCTTACTGAATGACCACTCGATCCATCATTTGGGCTGGGGATTTTAATTGCATCCCTCAAAAATCAGACAGGTGCAAAAACGAATAAGATATATTGTGATTCTAATACCTTACTTAGTATTCTGGAGCTTACAATTTTGCAGGATACTTATAGACAAATTCATACCAGTGGGGGTTATACTTTTCATAAAAAATACTTTGGCTACTAGAATTGACTTCATTTTTGCATCACAGTCACGTCATGTGCAAAAAGCTAAAGTTATTCATATGGAGCATTCAGATCACGTTATTATCCATTTGAGTAGGGTTTTCATAACAGCACTCTTTTGGTAGGGGTTATTGGAAATTAAATTCTACCCTATTAGACATACAAGAGATCCATGACCCGATTTTGGATCTACTAAATGGTAGAAAATCCATGGCCTTTCTGGTTGATGATTTGAGTCATTGGTGGATTGATACAAAAAAAAAAGAAATAAAAGTGTTATTCAAACAATTGGCAGGACAATTACATTCTGATCAGTATAAAAAATATTTAACATTACGAACAGAACTGTTTCATTTCATTTCAAGAGGGACATGAAAATTGTATGCCACAGGTAAATTCCATCAAAAAGGAAATTGAATCCTTACGATACTCAAGAGCAGCATCACTACCGTATGAACACAGGATCAGCACACCAGGGAGGACCACAACAGGGGATATATATGCTAGCTGTAGAAACAGAATACATCATAAAGTAATGGGGGCTGATTTCAGGATGAATGGCGTAACTTGCACACAGTTGCGACTTACGCCATTTGCTGCTGCACAAGGGGCCCTATGCCACATTCCAGGAGTAGCAGAGTCCTGGCAGTTGTGACATGCAGGATACACCAGGTGTAGGCTACTGCCACATGCCTGGCATATATAACCCGCATGTTGCACATCGTGGCTGGTGACAGCCCCCCTGAAGCCCCCCACCCCAGAACACCTCGGCACACAACTGGGGGCATGGTGGGGCAGGACAGATGGCACAGGCATCTGGGGGCACACCAGAAATGGACCCCTGGGGGTTCCAGACAATTGGGGGGTTTGAGGGGCAGGGGCATGCGTGAGGGGGCTTGGGGGACAGTATGGTGCAGTTTCTGTGGCACTGTGTGACAGCATCCAACGGTGCCACTTAGGACAGGTAGGAGCTGCTATGACCTCGATATGCCAGTGCACCTTTTGGAATGGCAATTGTGGGTTACGACAGCCACCCTCCTAGAATTGGGCCAAGTTGCTGTCATACCCCGCACTTGCGCCAGGTGTTGTGGGCTGTGGCATAACGGGTGGTGTAACCTGCGGTTGTCATGGCCTGCATCCGCCATGGCGCAAGTCACCACTTGGAATTCCAACTCGCATACCGCATGGCATAAGTCGTGGGATACGCCAAGGGGTCTGGCATATCTCACCTTATGCCAGCGTAGCCCATCCTGGAATCGGGCCCATGGCTACACTATATGATAAACAAGGGAATGAGGTAACAGACACTAAGAAACTTTTGAAAGTGGTTACAGACTATGTAGCAGATTTAATAAATGCTTTTCTAAAAACAATAAAAGTTTCACCAGTGCCTAAAACTATATTAGATGCCCTTATTATTCCTATTACTATTGAGGAAGTAACTAAAGCTATTAAATCACTAAAATATACTACTTCTCCTGGAATAGACAGGTTAATGTCAGAATTTTATAAAAAAAAAATATATAGACGTTTTAGCTGAAATTTTACAGGTACTGTATAATACAATGCTGGATACCAAAAAAGCCCTCCCTTATTTTGGTACAGCTATATAAATAATCTTGCATAAAAAAATGATAAACGAAATTTGAAAAACTGGAGACCTATTAGTCTTCTAAATATAGATCTGAAGATTTTGATGAAAATATTGAACTCTGGATTGGCTTTTACTGCCCCCTATCTGATTTCAGAAGGACAGACCTGTGCTATATATAGCAGGTAGGAACATAACTGATAATGTGTTATTAATTAAACACACTGTAGATATGGGGAATTTATTTGTGAAATCAGTTTACAACCTTTGAGCCAGGGGCTCGTTTCCAAAGGTACCTCGTCACATTGAGGACATACATAGAGTTTTAGGTTGCATAGCACAGGTTGCTGAAATAGCACGTCACACTGAGGTCAGACAAAATACATTTAAGTTACAGGGTACAAGTAATTGAAATAGGTGTTTCACAAGTTGGTATCATATATTGAGCAATCTACTGGCATACCATAAAAACAGCAGGCACTGGCCAGGTTAGACATAAGTATGGTGTACCGGGAAGAGGTGGTGGGGTGGGCTAGGTGGAGAGCTGCCCGGTGGGCGTTGTCATGAGTGGAGAAGTCAAGGTGGAGGCTGCTTTCAGAGACAGGAATAGGAATCTAGTAAATGGATATATATTTTCACTGGACCATGCACAGGCATTCGATAAAATATCACACACATACATGATTTCTGTATTAAGGGCATATTGGTTACCCTTACAATTTTGTTCCTGGTTGACAATGATTTACTTACTCACTACCACTATCCCATTGGTTAATGATTTTCTTGGACCCCCAGTCCCAATTCATAGTGGTGTAAGACAGGGGTGTCCTTTAAGTCCACTTCTATATGTCTTTTGTATTGACCCGCTATTATGGGCCATTCATCAGAATCCACAAATAAAAGGGATTAAGTGGGATCAAGAGAAATATGCTCCACGTATAGCAGCATACACTGATGATTTATGTTTATTTATGGAAACCACTAAAATAGCTGAACAAACATTAAATATAATGGGCAGCTTTACTATTACAGTATATCAGAGGCTGAAATAAATCCTGAGAAAAGCAGCGGTTATATACTAAGTCCTCAAACACCCAAAATAGCAGCTTTACGCCAGATCCCAGGTTCAGAGGAGCCCTTTAAAATATTGTGTATCCAGTTCGGCAGAGAAGATATGGCTCAGGTTAGTTGGCAACAAAAAATAAATGAAGGAATGGAGAAAGTAGAAGTATGGAAAACATGGCAACAAACCAAAATGAAAAAAGTTCTTCTGGTTAAAATCGTTTTGCTTCCCATCTTTACTTAACTAAATATGGTGTTTCTTCCACCCAAAAACAAGGAACCTGCATTGTTAAATTTATTTTTTCAAATAATCTGGGGAAGTCAATTGAATCCAATTAAAAGGGAGCTTTTATATCTTCCTATAAAAGCAGGAGGTCTTGACCTCCCCAATCTGATTAGTTTTTTTACAGTCTATTTCTTTTTCATAATATCTATAGATTTACGTCCTTATCTTCAAGTGAATGGAAACAGATAGCGGAATCTTGGTTAAGCCCATTGATGCAAGTTTGGGCACAAAACCTAAACAGCCTTAGAAAAAGTAATAATATTGCACCCTTTATATTACCGTTAATAGATAAAATTAAAAAATAACATCTGAACTTGCATCAGGTTACAGTCCCTAATAGGAAAACCATCTATACTACTATACAAACTCTGGCCTTTACAATATCTTCAATGTACCCTGGTACTCTACCTACTGACAAACATAATATAGAAACATATCTTGAGGACAAAAGAACTCCACCTCGGATGTGGGATATTGTGTGGGTATGCTGTCATGGCAAATTAGGGGTGAAGGGTAATGTCAAACACAAAAGTCAAGTAGAAAGATTATGTTTTAGACCTTCATGTTCACAAGAAGAAGAGACAATGGGCCAGATATTCAAAACTTTGCACCAGGCAAAAAACGTTTGCGCAGGTTTAGCGCGGGATTAGCGCGGGTCTGCTATATTCAAAAAGCCAAATGGCGTGGGCAAACTGCATTAACGTCGGGCAAAATCATAATGTATGAAAGGGACAAACTGGCATGAATACAGGTACAATGCTATATTCAGTGACTGGCGCCGTGCAAAGTGGTTTTGCGTGACATAGCACGACACTTAGCATGGTGCACATTACTGCCCAGGAAAAGCTTGTCATAACCCTGGGCAATCAGCTTGTTGACACTTTATGGTTTTATACGCTGTTTGGCGCTGGTTTTGGTATGACCCTCAACAAATAAATATGACACATAGGTAAAGCCAAACATAGAGGAAGCATGCTGCTAACTGATGGCATCACAATGATGCCATCGTCTGCCACCAGTCCCAGCCATGCCAGGCAGTAAGTGGTGACCCTGCTGCCAGTGGACAGCATGGCAGTGTGGCCATACAGCACACACCTGTGGACCACACTTCTGTGGACACCAACAGATGCCAGCACACACATGCAGCAATGTGGGCATGGAGGATGTTGAGGAGAGAGTGTATGGGTGGCCAGGCTATGCCACAGATCAGGTGTGACCACAAGGCTGGGACACATCATGCAGTGCACATGGGCCAGTATTGGGAATACCCCAACACCAGTGTGCCTTTCGGATAATATATGCCCCCCCGGCCACATACCGCACAGCTGTACAACTACCACAGCATAAAAAAGCCAGACATGTATATGTCACTGTGAGCATCGCATGCCAGAGGTGCAGCATCTGTGGGTCACACAACAGCCTAACAGTATTGTCCACTGTCAGTAAACACCTACAGGTTGGGCTTCTCACTGTGTATAGTGCAGTCATCATCACTGCCCTACACACCATAGGCATTGCTGTGTCCACACAGTACTGGCCCCGCTACTGTAGTGTCTGCTGTGCACTGTAGCATGACCTACAATGTGACAGTTGCATGCAGCACCACCACCATCTGTGCCTATGCTGTGTTGTCCCAGCACAGCTGCAGGCAGCAGTGCATGTGGAAGTAGTGTTCAAAACTGTATAATATTCCCCAAGCTGTTTGTGCGGGTTTAGCGCAGAGCTAAACAGTTTGCCCGGCTCAAACTGCATGCAAATCAGGGCATAATGAGATGCTAATCTGGATGTTTGCCCACAGACTACCTAAGTAGGCTCATTTGTATGTCACTTTTGAATATGGCAAAGTTTAGCTCAGGGCAAACGTGTTTGCACCGAGCTAACGGTTTAGCCCTACACTAAACCCGTGCAAACATGTTAGCGCTGCTCAAACAGTTTGGGGAATATTTTACAGTTTTGCACACTGTACTTTCACATACGCTGCTGCCTGCAGCTGTACTGTGTCCATGCATTTGCTAGCATACACATTGGCCTCATAGTTCACCTCTACCTACCTTCACATCGCTGTGCACTGTGTTGCTGTTGTGGTTTGCACTTCCTGGTTGCCATATTCAGAGCTGTCTTATTCCAGGGCTAAGTTTGCCCTGCACTCCAAGCCCAGTTTGCCCGGCCTTATTCCTATGCTATATTCAGAAGCTGTTTGCCCTGGGCTATTCCTTTTGAATATGGCTTGCTTTGTGCTCCGGGCTAAGTTTGCCCACCGGGCAGTGCTAATTTAGTCCTGGGGCAAAGTTTTGAATAGCTGGCCCAATGAGTCATTTTTTGGAAGCATGTCCTTATGCAAAATCAGTTTGGTCTATAATGGCCAACTGATGAAAATGTAAGTATTGGAAAACTTTAAACTATGCAGAGATATTCTAGAGACTTTTCTCACATGGACTTGGATACATTTTGACTGATTCTTACTATTTTCAAATTTATATTATGGCAAGTTAGATGTAAGTATTTATGCCAGCAGAAACATTCTCCCCCTCTAGCTGTACTTTGGTTGACTGAAAAAGACATTGCAATTCAATCTAAATATGATGTTTTACATATGTCTCCGGAAAATCTAAAAAGTAGATGGAGAGGGGTATTTCCAGAAATATTGAAGTAATTGATAACTGAATTGTTGATTATATGTAATAGTAAAAAATTAATGTGATGCTACTTTTTGTGTATTATTTGGAATTGTATTGATGGTTGGTAATTTATATAACAAAAAAAATACCCTTATTGTTTGGTGGGGGACACTGCCATCACGTTTCCAAGATGGCAGAGCATTTGTTGCAGGTGGAGGATGGAGATCTGAGATGGGGGTTGAAGGCCCCCTCCTCTGAGGGCTTGACAAGTGCTTTAGAGGATGTTTTTTACGTAGCAACAGAGGATCTGACTGTGGTGAATTCCCTGCAGGCTTTGATCATTTTGGCTGGCATTGGTATGGTGGGAGCCTTTCATGAGGCAGATCTGAGACTGCAGGATGCTCTAAATGAAAAGAAATGCACCTACTTACTTTAATGGAGGCAGAGGAAGCCAGATATATGGCAGAAAAGAAGAGACTGTTTTTGGGTACAGCTGCAGCAACAACACCTCCAGAGGCGACAACTTCTGGGACCCTGTGCACCGGAAGGACTTGCGATGACGGGTTCATTGGACACTGGTGGTGTAGCAACAGTCCATGGGGTGGCCGCAGGACTAACTCTTCCAGTTTTGGCTCATGCTTGGTCACTGGTTTCCCTACTTAATTCGGAGACTCTAACAACACCGGACATACCTGCTCAGGTACGCGTTCCTCTTATTTCTGCTGCTATAATTTTGAATGTGACAAAACTAGTGGCTGCTGGTGAAACAGGGGGCCCTGTCCCTTGTGCTGGACTTAATTCTGCTCCCAGTCTGCTGGCTGCACCGGCAGTGCAGGTTCCTTTGCAGTCAACAATACAAGGCTCTTCTTGTCCTAGTTCCCTGTCAGGCTAGGTGCGGCACAGCCCAGGAGTTGGCCAGTCACTGAAGAGAAGCAGTGTGGATGCGGCCCCATACCCCTCCTAAGGAGTGGTCTCCAGAGTGCGGCCGTTACATGATGCCAGGTAGTCCTGAAATGGTGCAGATCATTGGCATTCTCATACCTCGGGGAAGACCTCTGCTGCTTTTTTTTTTGGATGACGAAAAGGTTCAAGACATTCCTCTTGATACTGTTCTAAATGACATGTTACAGTCGTCAGTTTTTCCCATGGATTTGACACAGCTCCTATTGAATACCGTGACTGGTGCAACTGGGGTACAACAAAGTGTCCAGTCGGGAGTTTCAGTTGTACTTCTGGGGGAGGGGGATTTAAAAGGACTAATGGGCACTACCCAGCAGATCAAGTTACATAGATAAATAGATACATAGATTTTGACGGCAGATAAGAACCGCTTGGCCCACCCAGTCTGCCCATTTCCCTACCTAATGGATAAGCTGCAGATCCTAGTTAACCAGCAGCCTACTTCTTCCTACCCCCACCCCTTAGAATTGCCTTATGACTGTCCCATGCATGCTTGAATTCCACCACTGTTTTTGACTCCACAACCTCCTCCTCCGGAAGGCCGTTTCATGCATCCACAACCCTCTCTGTGAAAAAATACTTCCTTAAATTACCTCTGAGCCACCCCCTTCTATCTTCAAATTGTGCCCCCTTGTTCTTGCACACCTCTTTTTTTGAAAGATGCTACCCTCTTGGACTTTGTTGATTCCCTTGAGGTACTTGAAAGTTTCTATCATGTCCCCCTCTCCCTCCTTTCCTCGAGGCTATACATATTCAGCTCCTTAAGTCTCTCTTCATATGTCTTCAGGTGCAGACCCTGCACCATTTTAGTTGCCCTCCTCTGGACAGCCTCCATCCTGTCTATGTCTTTGCGGAGATTGGGTCTCCAGAACTGCACGCAGTACTCCAGATGGGGTCTCACCAACTGTCTGTACAGAGGGATAATAACTTCCTGTTTTCTACTGGTGATGCCTCTCCCTATGCATCCCAGTATCCACCCAACCCTCCTTGCAGCCCTCTCACATTGCTTGCCCACCTTTAGGTCATCTGATATGACTACCCCCAGGTCCCTTTCCATTTTTGTTGTTGTTAGTATCTCACCCCCATTGTGTACTCTTCCCCTGGGTTTTTGTTTCCCAGGTGCATTACCTTGCACTTCTTAGCATTGAATCTAAGCTGCCATTACATTTGACCACTCCTCTAACCTTGCCAAGTCCCTTCTCATCCTTTCCACCCCACCTTGTGCATCAACTCTGTTGCAGATCTTTGTGTCATCTGCAAAGAGACATACTTTTCCTTCCAGTCCCTCTGCAATGTCTCTTATAACGATATTGAAGAGGACCGGTCCCGACACTGAACCTCATACCCCACTAGTTACCCCTTCTTCAGTGGACTCCATTTACTATTACCTCTGTGTCCTATTCTCCAGCCAATTTTTACCCAGGCTGTCATCTTGGGACCCACCCAGGCTGGCTAACTTGTATATTAATCTTTTGTGTGGGACTGTGTCAAATGCCTTGCTAAAATCTAGGTAGGCCATGTCCACAGCCCTTCCCTGATCTACTACTTTAGTCACCCAGTCAAAGAAATCTATCAGATTTGTCTGGCATGACCTTCCCACTGTGAATCCATGCTGCCTTGGGTCCTGAGCCCCTCTGGCCTCTAGATACTCAACAGTTCTTTCCTTCAGAAGTGATTCCATCATTTTCCCTACCACTGAGGTTAAACTAACAGGTCTGTAGTTTTCTGCTTCTGCCTTCCTCCCACTTTTGTGAAGGGGAATCACATCTGCCCTTCTCCAGTCCTCGGTACCACCCCATCCTCCCATGATTTGTTAAAGAGGGTAGTCAGTGGTGTCACTAGTTCTACCCTTAGTTCTTTTAGAATTCTGGGATGAATCCCATCAGGCCCCATTGCTTTGTCCACTTCAGTTTTAAGAGTTCTTTCAGAACCCTTTCTTCTGTAAATGGGCTGGTATCAACTTCTGTATCCAGAGTGTTTCTACTGTTTGTTTTAGGTACCTCCCCTCTCATTTGTAAATACTGAGCAAAATATTTGTTTAGTAACTCTGCCTTTTCACAGTCACCTCTGCCCACCCTCCCTCCTCTTTATTAAGCCTCACTAACCCTCCCTTGGTCTTCCTTCGCTCCCTGATGTACCTATAAAAGGTTTTATCCCCCTTCTTAACTGAGTTGGCTATCTTTTCCTCGGTTTGGGCCTTTGCTGTTCTGACTGCCTTCCCAGCTTCCTTTTGCTTTAACTGATACAGTTCTCTGTCCTGCTCCTTCTGTGATTCCTTGTACTTCCTGAATGCTTTCTTTTTCTCTTGAACCTTCACTGCCACTTCCTTTGAGAACCATAGTGGTTTCCTACATCATTTTGTTTTGTTTATTTGCTTCACACAAAGGCTTGTTACTTCTGTGATGGCAGTTTTTATTATTCCTCATTGTTCTTCCACCCCTCCTTCCTGCCAGTTTGCTAGTGCATTCCTTAGGCACTCACCCATTTTGGCAAAGTCAGCCCTCCTAAAGTCCAGTACTTTTGCCTTTGTATGGCTTGACTCTATTGCTGTGTTTATTGTGAACCATACTGTTCGATGGTCGCTAGTTCCCAGATGGCTACCCACTTCTACATCTGTGATCCTCTCTTCATCTCCATTTGAGAGAACCAGGTCTAAGATTGCTACCTCTCGAGTGGGCTCCAATACTAGTTGTCTAAGGCATGCCCCCTGTAGGGCATCTAGAATAACCCCACTTTTTGAAGTGGCTGCTGCAACTGCACTCCAGTTAACATCTGACATATTCAGATCACCCATCAGCAATATCTCCCCTTTTTCTGCCATTCTAAGTATTCATTCTATCATTTCCTTGTCCATTTCCTCCCCCTGAGAAGGGGGTCTGTATACAACCCCTGTGCAGATTGTGGTGCCATTGCCGGTCTCCAAATTCACCCACAGTGCTTCTTCTCCTCCCTGTTTTCCCTTTTGTTCTGTTGCTTTGATTCCTTCCCTTATGTAAAGAGCTCCTCCTCCTCCTCTTTTACCCTCCCTGTCCCTCCTGCAGATAGTGTATCCTGGTATGTTTATGTCCCAGTCATGGTTTTGTGTACCATGTTTCTGTGACTGCCATGATATCCAGATGTTCCTCCTCCATCAGGGCCACTAATTCAGGAAGCTTGTTACTCAGACTACGGGCATTGGTACTCATTGCTCTCCATTTTTTGATGGCTTTACCTTCTTTTGCAGCATCCCCCACTGACCTGCCTACCTCTGTCTTTTTCTCACTTAGCACCCTGTTTTGTAGGGAGAGGCTGGGACTTTCCTGCTGCTTATCAGTGCCTCCCCCATTGACTAGTTTAAAAGCTTGCCCATGAAGCATTTAAACCGATTGCTCAAAAGACTTGTTCCCTTCCCGGACAGATGCAGACCATCCTGCCAGTATAGGCTGGTGTCCCTCCAGGTGGAACCCCAGTCCCCAATGAAGCCAAACCCCTGTGCTCCACACCATTTTTTCAACCATTCATTAAACTGCATGGTGCCAAGTACCCTCGCCTCACTCATGTCATTGACAGGCAGCGCCTCAGAGAAGGATATTGTGTGTGCTACTTGTCTTAGGCCCCTCCCCAATTCTACAAAGTCCTTCTGCACTGCTCTAATCTCATGATTAGCCAAGTCATTTGTCCCTAGGTGGACAATGATGTCCAGCTCAGACTCCCGTGCAGCTGTTCTCATGATCCTGAGGATGCACTTCCTGTCTCTCCAAGCCATGGCACCAGGCAGGCACCTTACTTCAGTTTTCCCTGCTTCCCCCAGTTCTATCCCCCTAATAATTGAGTCCCCCACCAGGAGCTGCTTCCTTTCCTTGTGGTGTCCTCTGCCTCCTTTCTGTGGGCCTCCCTTGTGACAGTTGTCCTCAGCCTCCTTAGTCTCCTCTTGGGTGCATCCATAGGGGAGCTATGCTCCCCCAGAATGGTGTATGGATTGTGGTGTGAAACAACTGACTGGGTGTGCCTCTGTTCCACCATCCTCACCCTCCCTGAGCCCACTGTGGTCCAACTGCTGTGCTTTCTTTGTAACCTCTGAGGTAGTGGTGGTGGCTCTGGTGCTCCCTGGATGGGGGAGGTTCCCTTCCTACCGTCCAGTGTGGCCTGGGGGAAGGTCCCCTTACTACTGTCCAGAGTGGCCTGAAGAGGCAACTTCCTCCCTCAGGGCAGAGAGTTGTCTGCAAATAGGGCAGCATCTCAGCCTCCAGAAAGACTACCGGAAGACTGCTGCCCCACAGCCATTACATTGCACTACTCCCCACATTTTTTTTGGTGTGTGTGTGTGTGTGATTGGTTTGTAATATATATATATTACACAATGTGTATGCTTATATTGTCAGTGCAGTGTGCTAGAGAGGATATGACAGTGATATGCACCTTGCACTCTTCAGAAATGATGTCAGAACCTCAGGTATAAAGGAACTATTTCCAGGGGTGGGTGGGTGAGGGTGGGAAGGGTTGGGCCTAAACTGTGCCCTCACAAAACAATCAGCTAAGAGCTCTGACCCACCGCGATGAGTGCCTTCCTGTCAGCAAGATGCCCTACACAACAATTTGACAGAGAAAATACCTGCTAATCAAACAGAGAAAATCCACACATCCAAGTCAGACACAGGTAAACCTCCCCAGCCCCAAAACAGGTCTGGATGATTTGTGCTCTAAAGCTGTCAGCCCCAAATAAGTCAGCTGTGCTTTAAACTCTTCCTGCACTGAAAATGTTAGATTGTAACAAACAAGCGTAAACCTAGATCCACCTCCCTCTGTTGCTTGAAAGACTGTCTTTTCTTGTTTCACACTGCAGGTTTTCTATGACAACTTCTTAACCACAGTAACTTATTTAAAAATAGTTTAACTATCACAAACTCCTACGCACCAGTAAATTATTTAAAAATAGTTTCTGTCCCAAAATCCTAGTAGTCAATCCAGCTACCCCCAAGTGACAACCAAAATGCAGTATTCAAACACTTGTGAAGTTTTTACCAAGATAAGCAGAGTTTGCAAGCTCCTTTTTCAACTCCTCAGCCACCTGTAATTTATTTAAAAATAGTTTAACTGTCTGAAAATCCTAGTAGACAATCTAGCTACCTCCAAAGGATCTACCCAAATGCAGTATTTAAATCCTTCTGAAGTTACTAACAAGATAAACAGAGTTTGCAAGCCCCTTCTTGGTTAAACACTAAATAAATATGTGAATAAAAAGCAGTTACCTAGGGTAGTTAGTTTCACCTCCCACAGAATTAAGCAAAAGTGCACGTTTGTTGCAGATATCAAGTGCAATATAGAATTTCTCACACAGCTGAATAAAGAAGTAGTGTCCTTCCAGGTTAAGCAAATGTGCTTTGTGTCTGTAAAATTGCAGCCTCCAGTACTTTATAGTAATCTGATCTAGTCTGACTATCTCCACCCAGGGCAATTTGTTGACAGTGGTTATGATGCAGCCCTTCCTGTTCCAATACAACACTTTTTGGTCTGAAAACAATGTCCTGCCTAAGGCTGTCTGTGTTTCAATTCACACTGCAGGTTTTGCTATGACAACTCCTTAACCACAGTAACTTATTTAAAAATAGTTTAACTATCACAAACTCCTACGCACCAGTAAATTATTTAAAAATAGTTTCTGTCCCAAAATCCTAGTAGTCAATCCCGCTACCCCCAAGGGACAACCAAAATGCAATATTCAAACACTTGTGAAGTTACTTCCAAGATAAGCAGAGTTTGCAAGCTCCTTTTTCAACTCCTCAGCCACCTGTAATTTATTTAAAAATAGTTTAACTGTCAGAAAATCCTAGTAGACAATCTAGCTACCTCCAAGGATCTACCCAAATGCAGTATTTAAATCCTTCTGAAGTTACTAACAAGATAAAAAGAGTTTGCAAGCCCCTTCTTGGTTAAACGCTAAATAAATATGTGAATAAAAAGCAATTACCTAGGGTAGTTAGTTTCACCTCCCACAGAATTAAGCAAAAGTGCACGTTTGTTGCAGATATCAAGTGCAATATAGAATTTCTCACACAGCTGAATAAAGAAATAGGGCTGGATATTCAAATTGTGCTATTCTTAGGCGCAAGCCCTTGCGCTGCACAAAATAGTTGCGCAGGGGTGTGGCCAGGGCGATATTCAAAGGAGTTGCGCTATTGAGCAACTCCTTTGAATATCACCCCCCGGCCACAGCCACTGTGCATGGTGCAGTGGAACTTGTGCCACCGCAAGTTGTCAGAGTGGAGCATTCAACTTGCGGTGGCAAGTACCATTGCACCATGCACAGAATCCCGATATTCAAAAGGTGACATGCAAATGGGGCCATAATTCATGCAAGGCGCAGGGGGTGCCATTTGCATCTGATTATGGCCCCATTTACATGCCATTAGCATGCAGGTGCGCTGATCCCCGAGGATTTGTGCCTGGCACCCTGCCAGGCAGCAGCCGTTGGGGACTGATGCCCCCTGCAGCCCGATCATGGGCAAAACAGTGTAGAATCCCCCACCACCACCCCCCACTGGCCCAATCGCAGGCATAGTGTAATTCTCCCCTCACCAGCCCGATCACGGGCAGCAATGTGTCTCTTCCCCCCCGAACGTATCCCTGGTGGTCCAGTGGACCGAAGATCCTGATCGCGGGATTTAGTATTAACCCCCACCTCCCGATTATATCCCTGGTGGTCCAGTGGACCGAAGATCCCAATGGTGGGATGGGTGTGCAAACAACCCCCAACACATCCTGGTGACTAGTGTCCCCACCCACCCACCCGCGAAGCCCCACCCGCTCCCCCACAGCCGGGGTGGCAGCATCCCACCCGCCTGCCGCCCGACCGACTGCCCAGTAGGCTGCATGCCCATTGGTGCAGCAAGAGCCAATGGGCATGCAGCCTCATATAAGACAGTCCAGTTTGTGAATGAGACTTCATTCACAAATCTGGACTGTCTTGATGGTATGGGCTGCATGCCCATTGGCTCTTGCTCTGCACCAATGGGCGTGCAGGCCCTACTGGCAGTCAGTCGGTGGCGGGCGGCAGGTGGGTGGTGCTGCCACCCGCCAGCTGCATGGGGAGCGGGTGGTGGGGCTCGTGGGTGGTGGGGTGGGGGACACTAGGTCACCAGGGATGTCTTGGGGGTTGTTTGACACTCCATCCCAGCGATCGGGATCTTTGGTCCACTGGACCACCAGGGATATAATCAGGAGGTGGAGGGTTAATACTCAATCCCACAATCGGGAATTCGGTCCACTGGACCACCAGGGATACGTTGGGGGAGACACATTGCTGCCTGCGATCGGGCTGGTGGGGGATTAAAGCTATGCCCGTGACTGGGCCAGTGGGGGTGGTGGTGGGGATTTTACTCTCTTTTGCCCACGATCGGGCTGCAGGGGGGCACAGGGAGTGGGTTGAGGGGCAGCCACAGGTGGCAGCTGCTGTGTTGCGCCCTGCAATGCAGCAGCTCACCTGTGGGTGGCCCTCGACTTAAGCCTTTTTTTGGCTCAAAGTTGTGCAGGTGCAGGTTGGGGTTGTGCCTGCACAACTCTGCACAGCCTGGCTGAATATCGGGCTGTGCAGTTTATGCATGGTTCCTCCCCCTCCAGTTCAGCATGCATTCATTTGCATTGCGCTGTTGCTCAGCCTGTTTTCAGTGGCACAACTGCCTCCTGCTGAATATGGCAGAATGGCGCAATTTCGGACTTGTGCATGCGCAACCCTATTGCGCATGGCGCAACCCTTTTGAATATCCAGCCCATAGTGTCCTTCCAGGTCAAGCAAATGTGCTTTGAGGATAAAGGAAGTTGGGGGCTGCAGTCTCCCTGCATCCATCCGACTTGCTATTGCTTCCTCGGGCCCAGTGAAGTCTTGGGCAGATAAGGTGGAGGAAGATGATTTGTCCTCTGTGGGGGCAGCCTGTTCCAACAACTATCTGCAGTTGATTGCTGCGTCAGACCAAAAGTGGTCCACCTTTGAGAAAGCAGATGTGTTTTCCAACTCCCCTATCCCAGCCCATTGCCGGAATACGGTGAGGTTGCTTTACATTGGGGGTTTACCTTCCCCTCCGGTCCACACCTATGAGGGAAGAGTTCTTTTGAAAGACACCCTAAATATTACTCCTAATGAACTACATGCCCTGATCCACCCACTGAATGCTTCTTACTTTAAGTTTTCACACTGCAGTATATATGGACCTGTTCTGGGTTCAGTACAAGGCTTTGAAAGTTTCACCCTTATGGAAGCCACTCCTGGCTATTCCTCTCATGAAACCCATGGTCAGGACTGTTACAATTTTGTTGCGCAATGAGGATGTTAGTGTCCAAGATGTGGAATATTGGCTGGCTCAGAGATGTGAGGTGACGGGATCTGGAACCGATTCTTGATCTGGAACTTTTTTGGACTGTCAACTGGCGCTTTAAGGTGACACTCCATCACTCTGACCCTGGCCAACTTCATTTACCTAGTGTATTCTTCTTGGGGAGGGATTGAACCCAATGCTTTTATCCGGGATGGCCGAAAACATGTTTCCACTGTGGCTCAGAGTGAAATCTGAGCAACACCTGTGATAAAGTCTGCTGCAATCTTAGTTTGTCTCTTGGGCATGTTGGTGCACAGTGCTGTAATGCCCTGTGCTATAATTTGTGCAAGGAGTTGGGGCACTCTTATCGCACTTGTCTGTGGGCCACGCATAACAGTCAGGATGTGGACCAACAGGATTCCTTTATCCACAAGGCCCAACAGATGTGATGACAGCAGCTGCACAAGAAGGTAGCAGCTTCCTTGGCTCATGCCTCTGACTCAGAAGACTTCCATACCCCTCCCGAGGCCTGCACCACATGTATAGGTCTCTGACCCCATTGGAGAGCCTGGTCTCCTGCCTGGTCTTTCCCCTTAGCTGCTTCCAGAGGTTTCTGCTCCAGTGCAAGCTCCTGAATGCCTGCCCCTCCCAGCTGAATCAGACCTTATGGACATTCAGGACATGCCTTCCCCCTGACATGGTGGTGGTGACTCATAAACGATTCCTTCATTCCACTACTAAATCTGGCCTACAACTGCAACTGCTCTCAAAGTGTTTGCCCATTTCTTTGAAAAACAGGTTTGAACACCTGTAAGATGACTTAATGGATTTGGATGCCAGTCGGGGGTCTGTGGCTTCCTGACAACTGTCTTTTCTGCCACCTGTTTCAATGGATGCAGAGGAGGGCACTGCTCAGAAGGCGGTCAAGTCCAGAATCTGTAAAAAACCTAAAGTGACTACTAGGAGTGTTGCGGCGAGCAAACAGCAGGATGGCCCGTAAGGATCTCGTTGTTCTGCCCTTTGTCCTTCCATGATGGATCCCTGCTTGAAGGTGGCCACCCTTAATGTCCACAGCATTAAGGCAGTGTATAAAGGAGGACAGTCTATTTCTCTATTTTTAAAGACTTACCTCATGTTGTAGTTTATTTACAGGAAACCAGGCATACTTCAGCAAGGTATGTAATGAGAGCTAGCCAGTCCTGGTGTTGGGGGCCCTCTTTCTGGTCAGTGGGTCAGGATACGAGTGATGGGATGGGGATCCTTCTTAAGGGGTCTTCATTTTCTGTCACAAAGTTGGTTGATATTAACCCTGGTAAGGCCCTACTGTTGGATGTGACTCTCCAGTACACAGACTATCATTTTATAAATGTTTATGCCCCACAGTCGGAAAAGGCAAGGGTGGATTTATTCTCGGTGATTCAGCCCTACCTATTTACAGCCCTTAATGTGATTTCAGCTGGCAACTTGCATTGATTTTTTGTTTATTTCCAGAGATCTTCATCCTTTTCAGGTTCAGCTCCTTCCTATGGAGTTGTCTGATCATCTCCATTTAGTAGTAGTAGTACAAACATACAAACATACGAATTTGCCAGCAGATAAAGGCCTTATGGTCTATCGAGTCTGCTCGAGTGTGCAGCTAGCAACCCTTATACTGCAGCTGCTTCTCCCTCCCCTCCCCTGCCCCTCCCTCTTACCCCATCCCATCCCCTTTTGAAGCAGTCCACTGTTCTACAAGATACCACTTCCACAGGCCACGCATTCCACCCAGGCACCTCTCTCTGTGAAAAGTGTCTTTCATTTTCCACCTGAACCTTCCCCTCTCCAATCTGAGATTGTGACCTCAAGTGTCCCTACCCCCATCTTGAATAGATCCTCTGTGCCTGTCATGTTTATTCCTTCATGTACTTTAAGGTTTCAATTATAGCCCCCCCTCTCTCCTCAACTCCAGTGAGTACATGTTCAACTACCTCAGCCTGCTCACGTGGGGTATGTCCCCTAGTCCCTTGATCATCTTTGTTGCCCTGCGCTGCATCCCTCCTGTAACTTAATGTCCCTCTTTAGGTATGGTTGCCAGTACTGCATGCAGTACTCCAGGTGTGGCCTAACCAGTGACCTATACAACGGCAGGATCACTTCCCCTCTCCTTGAAAATATACCCCTTGCAATACAACTCAGCAATTTTTTGGCCTTTTCAGCTGCCTTACTGCATTGTGCTGAGTTGTTCATTGAGCTCGTTATAATCACCCTCAGATCCGTCTCCTCCTCTGTCATGGTTAGCTGAACCCCTTCCCCCCCAGCTGGTAGCTCCTTCCTGGGTTTTTTGCCCTGAAATGTAGCACCTTGCACTTTTTGGCATTGAATCCCAACTGCCTGGTATCCGACCAAGTCTCTAATTTTGACAGATCATCCTGCAACCCATGCCACCATCCTAGGTCATCCACTACTGCTCCCATCTTGGTGACATCTGCAAACAAACTGATTTTACTCTTTATGTCCATTGAGATGTCTGATATAAATAACCCAAACAGCACTAGCACTGAGCCCTGCGGTAGTAGTAGTAGTATATTTTATTCAAAGCCATGAAAAGGAAGCACTCCGTTGAGCAAAAACTCATTCCCAAGGAGTTCCTGATTACATTAGTTCAGTTTCCATTCAATCCATCACATGTTCGTAAAGTATTACATTATATATATATATATATATAGCTATATAGATATATGTATATATATTTCAGAAATGGGTAGGGGAAATAGTATAACTTTTAACCTAAACAACAACATTTCAAAGAATACCTAATAGACAGCAGGGTGAGGGGATTGTACCCAGTTCATGAAAACAATGTTTTGTTCTGTATTTCTTGATTGGTAGATTGACTTCTCGCAAGTAAATTGGGATTGAGTTCCACACCACAGCACCCTTATGAGTTATTGAAGCCCTCCCTATTTCCAACCTGCAACTGCGAAATTCAAAGTCTATGTCCCGTGATGCTCTTAAGCATTGTTTTACCTGTCTAATTTTAAACAGTTCTGTAATATAGCCTGGGACATCTCCCTTCAGTACCTTTAACATGAATAGCGAGACATGCATGCCGCTCCTATACTGTAAACTAATCCATTTTAAATTCTGATACAATTGACAATGGTGAGTTTTGTAATCAGCTTCTAAGATATAACGTGCCAGTCTGTTGTACAATGCATCAATTTTCCCAAGCAATAATTTGGTGGCCTACATTAAGAATATCTCCATAATCTGTCAGTGGAATAATTGTAGCATTTATCAATTTCAATTTCAGGTCCCTGGACATGTAGTGTTTTACTGGATACAGTGCTTCCAATTTTTTATAGGTGTCACAAACTATTGTTTTTTTTTTTTAATCACTATTTATCCGCCTTTCCCAGCCTGCCATCCCGACCCTTCAGGAGCCCCAAGGTAGACATCCCTCTACCTTCCACCCTGCCCGAATGACCCCACTGGATCCCCATGGAGCTTCAGCTTACCCCACAAGCGGGGATGGGGCAGGGCTATACCCATCAATTAAACTTTCATCGGTCAGGGGCCGTCGGGCAGCGAAACACATCGAGGCACATCTCCTGGGGCCCGCCTTCCCAGTGATGATAGACATTTTCTCCATTTCTCCCCACCCCTTACAGCGTAGGACCCCCGACGTCAAGGCGTCAAGCGCCGACGTCACACTGTATAGTGGCCACCCATGCCTCTAATATTAGGGGCTTGCAGTACTCCGAGCCTCCACTCGGAATCAGGCAAGTGTTGGGGCTGTGGCCCCAACCCTCCCTGGAGTAGGCAAGCGGTACCCCTAACAAGCCAGGAGGAGATGATAGCATCCCACATAAGCAGCCAGACTGTACATGGAGTCAGTGGACTGGACACATACAGCCTGTGCAGTGGGACAGGTAGGTGCTGTATGTGAGCAGTAGCAATATGTGATGTTAGTCCCAGGAAGATAAGGAGTGTGTGTGCCATGGTGCAGCATGGATGCCAGATCCCACAACAGTGCAGCACCTAGTAACAGAGCACTGGCCAGCACATACCATAGGAAAGGGCCACAATGTGTAGCACTGTCAGGAATGAAACAAACATGTATATACAATATGTGTGCCCTACATAGGAGTAGTAAATGATGAACACTCAGTCAGAAAAGCAGGAGCAGAGATAGGATAAACACCAGTGAGTGAGAAACCAGTGCTAAGGAGGGCAAACCGTATAAGGGTAATAGAGTGAGTGATGAGGAATGCCGCTATCAAACCAGTGCAATGATCTCAGACAAATGTGTCCACAAACAGCGCAAACAGTATGAGGAACAGCAGTAAACCTGTGAGCAGCAAAGGTACATGTGACTGTGATTACCACAGCACCATGTGGAAGACACAGCAGGTGAGAGGTAGGCAGGTGGCATGGTGGAATGAGCCCATGACAGCACAGCTGCAGTGATGTGGCACAGAGGGCCACCATGTGCACAGCAAGGAATGGCTGCCACAGACGACAGCCAACAGATAAGTGGTGTGACTGTGTGTAAACCATAGAAGTGAGAGGAATGAACTGCACAGCTGTGAATGATTGTGGCTGGGCATCACATACCCTGCTGTGTGTCCCGCGGGAGCGTTCACCAGCACAGCAGTCCCGTCCACACCCCTGGGCAGCACCACCAGTGCTGACACACACACATCGGGCACATGTCAAAGAGGTGGCAGCTTGCATTCAATACAGAAATGTGTAGAATCATGCATCTTGGCCACAAGAATCAGAGGACAGGGTACTGTATGGGGACAGAGATCTGGAGGTAATGGAATAAGAAAGGGACTTAGGCATCACTGTATCAGAGGACCTGATGGTGGAAAGGCAGTGCAGGAGGGCAGTGGCTAGGGGGAGTGGAATGCTGGGATGCATCTGACAGGGGATCACCCATAGAAATAGGGAGGTCAGAGTACCCTTGTACACCCATCTGGTTAAACCTCATATGGAGTACGGAGTCCAGTCCTGGAGGCCAGACCTCAAAAAGTATGTGGAGAGGCTGGAGCAGGTTCAGAGGAGAGCGACAAAGATGGTGAAAGGGTTAAGCCACCTATCCTAAGAAGGAAGGTTGAGAGATCTGAACATGTACTCCCTGGAACAGAGGCGGGAGAGGGCAGACATGATCGAGACCTTCAAGTACCGTAAGGGTATAAACAGGGTGCCAGTGGAAAGCATCCTTCAGATGGAGGGTAATCAGAGGCAAGAGGGCATGGCCTGCAGGTGGAGGGGGGCAGTTCAGGGGTAACATTAGGAAATACTATGTCACAGAGAGAGTGGTGGAACAGTGGAACAGACACCTGGAGGTGGTCGTTGGAGAAGAAACAGTGGAGGGATTCAAAGGGTCATGGGACAACCACAGGGAAGTGTTAAGGGTGGGGGCTGCAGGTCCGAGCAGATAGCTGGACAAATGGGCTGACTCAGTGGGCCATGTCAGTCCTATTCTACCATCACACATTTATGAATCAATGAATCTATGTACAACATGACCATGCAACGTCCAGGTGGAAGGCCTGTGTGCCTGTACCATGGAGCACACACAAGCGACACAATGGCAACTGCAGGACCACAGGTCCCCTGACAAAGAAGAGCAGGGAACAGTGTGCAGTAAGCAATGCCTGCGAACAGTAATGGGACACACAGAACTACATGAAGGGCAGCTCAGGGGGACATGTGCAAAGAGGGAATGCATGATGGGGATGGAGCACAGGCTCCATCATGCATGCCACATGCACTACAGTGGCATGAATGTGGCACACTGTGCCATGACAGCGCATGGGCTAGCACAAGTCCAACTGGAGCACAAGGTGAGGCACACAGTGGGACCACACACAGATGAGGTGGGGGGGGACAGGTCCGGCTGCACATGGACATAGACACATGTGTGTGGACAGTGACAGGTACCTAAGTGTGAATGGCACAGTACACTGTGGTCCGGTGACTACCCGAGCAGCAGTCGCTCGGGGGCCCAACAGTAGGGGACAGAGCATGCTGGCCTGGCACACCTCAACCCAACCAATATGCCCCTGCCGAGGTGTGAGGGAGAAACAACGCAGATAGGATGATGGTGGGCCCAGGCAACAACACGGTATGTGGCGAGCCAAGCAGACCACCACATGTGGGGAACACACGACCCACACGATACACATGCCAGGCACAGCTGCAAGTGACAGACACAGATGCTGTGGGCTGTAGGCATATGCATGGCACACCATAGCCACAACATGCAATGTTGCAATGCACAGGTATGCACAGACACAAATGGAAAGGCAAGGTAGTGATGTAGCAGTGTCAATGGGGACAATGCCAGTGGGGACATGGTGGTACAGACAGTAGCCACATTGGACACAGACACCGTGAGCAACAACAGGACTGTAGTCATGCATGGACAGCCAAGTGCAAGTGCCCATGACCAGGGCTGACACGTGTACAAACATGGTGCATGTAGCAGCAGGGACACTGTACTGGACAAATGCATAGCAAAGCTGCACACGACATGCAGCATGCAGACACACACAGGTGCCTGGTCCAGTGGCCTGCATGCCATGTGTAGGAGGGAGCCATGTCAATGGTGGTGTGATGCCATGCACAGCTGAGGGCTAATGTCCATGGTGTGAGTGCATGGTATGCGGATATCCAAGCTGACCCATGCCAACATGCAAGGCGTGCCATGCGCAACAGATGCCACAGCAGTGCCACTGTACAGATCCACTGTTCTGGCAGTGGGATGTCAGTAACACCTAGGGACCTGAGCAACAAGCTTTGAACATGTACTGTGCACCCAGCAGGCCAGACCTTGGTCAGACTCACACAGCCCCTTCCTGCATGCTGTGCGACCCTGAGCAAGTCACACAGGTGACCAGTGCACCCAGGCCACCCCTGACAACATGCACATGTGGCATGTGGACCCCATCTGGCAACCTATGATGGCAATACACTGGAACATCATGTGCACAATGGTGTAGGGGCCACACAGTGCTGTGGGTATGCAGCTGGACCACAGACACACACACACATATACACAAACACCTGCAGCTGTGGAGTCCATTGTACTGCACAGGACAGCACACCCATGTCCATGAGATGGTAGAGGGTGGGACAACAGACAGGCATGTGCAACACAACAGCGGGCAACAGCACCAGGACACATGGCCGGCCTGCAGGTACAGACAGGTAGCAACTGGCAGACAGTGCATCATAGCCAGCATAGGACAGTGGCAACAACAGAGCATACTGAGGCAAGGACTAGCATGTTGTGGTATGGAAGTCACTGTACCATGTCTGTTCTCCTACAGGGCACACTACGGTGACAGCCGAGGAGGCAGGACCGGCAACAAGCGGGCAACGTGGTGGACAGAGGAGGCTGAGGGTGCAACGTGCCATGGATGACATTGGCGATGATGACAACAGTAGCAGCAGCACCACCACCAGCAGCAGTAGCAACAGCTGCAGCACAGCATGCCACAGGAGTCCCATGGAGAGCCTGGATAGCCGGGCTGCAGGACTGTAGGGGGACAGTGCAGGGGCAGGACATGGTGAAGGCCATGACACAGTAACAGAGCATGAGGAGGGCCTGACACAGCCAGTGGCTGACATAGGCCAAGACACGGACAGCATACAGGACAATGTAGCAGCTGAGCTCAGTCCATTGCTGATAGCAGACCTGGAAGCCACGATTGGGGCAGCTGCATCAGACCGTGTAGAGCAGTACTCACCAGTACTACCATTGGAGACATACTGCCAGAGTGTTTGCCAGGGCCAAGAGAGAGAGAGAGAGAGAGAGAGACAGGTGAGCTGAGGAACATAAAGCAATGCACTGAGGCACAGCACCACACATTACAGGCCATAGGCCCCACCATAACAAATGCAATAGAGGCCACCAGCAGGGAAACAGCCGTTGCCCTGGTGGACGTTGTCGTGGCATTGCACGGGGTGCAATCCACCTTGCGTGAACAAGGTGAGGCCATGGACAGGGCAACACGTGCTATTGAACAAGCAATCACATGTCGGCAGCAACACACAGGGATGATGGTGGCAGCCCTGCAGGACATTGGAAAGGTGCTATGGCACAGGACATAGGACCACCAACACAGGCATATGAACCAGGCCACACAGACAGATGCTGTTGAAGGCACACCACAACCAGCAGTGCTCACCATGCCAAGCATAAGTGCCGCAGTGTGTGTGCCATCAACAGCAGTGCAAACACACAGCCCTCCTATGGTCATGCAGCCAGACATGGGTGGTGCCTACAGAACAGTGCCAACAGGCCATGGAACTGTGTCACATGACAACACACCTGCAGCAGTGGCACACACGGGGGAGACAGGGTGACGGAGATGAGTGCAGAACCCTGGTGAGGGGGGGAGGGAGCACTGTGCAGACACATGGTGAGGGGAAGTTGGCAGGGGAGGCTGGCACACACACTGGTGGGCCAGCAACACAGATGGCACACAGCCAATGACACTGCCACAGCAAGAGCAGCAGACCCCCGGGACACTGCCGTGGCAGTGTGACAGGCCGTGAAAGTGGAAGGACCCCCCCACATGATGAAGACATGCACATAATTGACACAGTGGAATGGGCACTATGGGCAACCACAATGCTACAGGGGTATGGGAACAGGGATAGGTGTGTCTGTGTGGCCGAGTCAGCCACAGTGGGGTATGTGGGTACACAGTGTTATGAGGGTGGGTCTGGATGTTGTAACGTGCTGTGCCTAAACAGCAAAAGGAATGTCAAGTGCGAAACTCTACCTGGGATGTGTAGGCAACCAACACCCATGTACACTTAGCTGTGGAACTGGATAGCTGACGACAATGTCAGGGCTGCTGTTGTGATGTGTAAATAAAGCATGATGGACCAAATACCACTGTGTCGTACAGTGATACATCCATACAATGCTGCATGATGGTCTGCAGCACAGTGGGGTACTGAGATGGGGCCAGACAGCCGTCATGGTCATGCACACGATGGCCAGTCCGGCTGTGATGTAACGCAGTGTTCGACAGAAAGGCACAACAGGGTAATGGGTACAGAGGTGCTAGTTGCAGTATGCACTGTGTGGTGTGTCATATGGTGCAACTGAGTGACAAAACCACCCAGGAGGTGGGTACACCCCCCATGAACACAGACCCATACTTGCTTAGTGGTGATCCGACAGTGGAGCCATGGACACAGTGAATGCATTGTAGGGATGTCCATGCTGCATGACATACCTCAGGCATGTGTGCCACGCGATGTACACACAGCCATGCAACATGGTCTGACCAATGACAGTACAGGTGTGGCACACAACAATGTACGGCCATGCAGTACTACACATTAGGGTGTGTCATATCAAGAGACATCAACATGCCACAGGTGAATAGGGGGGCACGAGGCCACAGTCTGACTGTCACATGCATCCGAGATGTGTTCATATCCCATGATACGCCACACCCCGGTATGTATCACTGTGACCATCACTTGTGCCACCGCACTGAGGGTGCAACCATCACCATACGCCATGTCCAACAGGGGCTGCAGAGGGCACACACAGAGACATGCTGATAGTGACATGGGGACATGGCAGGCCACACACACAGTAACAACCAAATTCATGCCACGCACACACCACACATGCTGTTGCAGCTACACTGATCATGGCTATCATGCTGACAGGCAAGGCCTACACAGAGTGGTATGCCCCCAACCCCCCATGTGGCTGCAAGGACCACAGTGTCATACACATAGACGGCATGTACACCTGTGATGGGCAGTAGGCCATGCCTATGTAGCCCCATGCAACACACTGTACCACAGCCCTGTCAAGCACACCTGTGGCTGTGGAGCTGCCCACCACACTCATGTTCCGCCATGGACAAGTCCACTTTCACCAACCCTGTCACACACTGCTGCACTCATGAGGCATACACACAGACGATAACCACTGTACACAGATGCCACCTAGTTGTGGGATAAGAGACATGCTTGGCACATGATATGGTGCCATAAACACTGTGCTAGCTGCAACAGCTGTGGGACACTGCTGTTGGCATAGTATAGCCTGGATAGGATTTAGGCCATCAATGGGTGGCACATGTTGGGGCCACTGGTACACATGTCCATGCCACGTACAGGGTGGAGCATGGCTGCCACTGGTACCCTGTGTGGTATGGGTGTCCACACCTGCAACACACATGTCTGGACATGCATGCAGAGGTGTGACTACCTGACAGCTCTTCTGGGTGATGGGCAGGACCAGTGCTGGGCACAGGCAACCACAGCCAACGTCGCAGTGTACAGGCAACAGCAGGGCTGTGCCTGACAACCATGCATGTGTTGGTGGGCCCTGCTCTGTGACAGTGTTCCATTGCAGGCACATGGGTCCTAGAACATGTATCCCATCAATTGACTGGATGCCTGTACCGTTGGCCAGCTGTGCGTGTGGGCACAACATCGCACATGTGCAGCACAGGTACACCAGGGGACATGTGTAGTGGCATCCTAGACTGGCACACACATCACAGTACCTCCACAGGCCATGGCACACAACTACAGTTGTCGAGGCCCATGCATGAATACCGCCACATAGGACATGTCAATATTCTACCATGGTACACCTGGGCAACACTGCAGCAGTAATGCTACTCTGACAGTACAATGTACTACACTGAGAGTGATCATGCAACAATGGTTTATTAAAACGACTGGGTGTGGGTAACAACAGGTGTACAGAACAGACACATGTGCATGATATTTACATGGTACTGGGAATACAAACACATGTGCAATGCCTGCTTGAAGGAGACTAAAACCAAGTAAAAGCAATAACATTTAAAATGTATCACTGTATGAACACGCATGCAGGAACCATGCCTAATGCACAACCCTGATGTGTACAACTGACCTCTGCAATATGCATGGCTCAGCACTGTTATGCAGCAATGGCCAGGAAACTACCACATGGAGCATCATGTGGGGTGTTGGGACTGTCTGACAGTCCCAGTGGGATGTGCTGCACACCAACAGTGTGACCCGCTATGCAGCACATGGCACAGGAGTGTGTGTTGAGTGCTGGTACAGCACCCACACTACGGTGTCTGGAGCTGTCGCACAGCGGCCATCATTGCATGCAGTGCACCATGTAGGCCCTCCACATGATACATACATTCTGCTATGTGGCCCTGCAGAACCTGTAATGCTGCATTCTGCTGTGCAGTGGTACCTGGGGCCTGCAGTTCCACACCCTCCACCATCACCCTCTGTTGGGCCTCCACACCACAGGGCTGCACAGATTGAGCCCTGTCCACCCCACCCTCCTCCCCTGCACCCATTGCAAACTCCATACCTGCAGCTTGATTGCCCTGCACCACATACGCCACTGGCAGCCCTATCCCCTCCTGTTGGCCTGCTATGGCAGGCACAACCTCATCCAGGTCCTGCACCTCCTGAGCAGCCCCCTGGCTGTTGTCATGGCCTACAGGCTCCACACCCACCTGCACACCTACAGCTGCTGCCCCCTCACCAGCACCCTCAGTGGCCACACCCTGATCGGCATTGCACCCTACTGTGCCCTGACCAGCGTCCATATGTTGTGGTGTGTCAAGTGTGTCCATTGTGGCACTGGCATTATCAGTGTCAGGCACATGCTGCCCTGGTGCAGTGTCCATGTTGGTGTCCACAGCTGCTGGTTCCTCCTCCTCCTGGCCTTCACTGTCATCACTGGACTGCTCAACATCTGTCGGTGGTAGTGGGCGTGCATGCCTATGCAGTCGTCTCAACCAGGACCTGTACTCCTGTGCCTCTGCCCTCTTCTCGCGATCCATGGCCTGGAACATGCTGCGTGACCACGGTGTGTCTGGCACCATCCCCATCCCGCTGTTGCGACGTCCACCTGTTTGGATAGGGAGCACATGTGTAGTACCATGCCATTGAGAGGCCACATGTTCACTAACTAAGTGACTGCACTGTGTACTGCAGTGCCAGCTGTTCCACTGTCATCCATCTCTGTCCTGTGCTGTGTCGGCCGTGTTCCCCTTGGAGGGACACAGTGACAATCATATAGACACACAGTGGAGTACGGCCCCCCCTGTCAACAGTGCATACCCTATTGTGCTGCTGTCCCAACATGGCACAGCCCTCTCCCCTGCACCTGCCCTTCCTAGTATCCCCCCACACCTGCTCCCAGCACCCCGTACACAGGCTGTGGTCTTCCAGTCCACCACTAGTTGTAGTACAGTGTTCCACCCATCCCCCCATTGCCCTACATATGTCCCCTCACCTCCCCATAGTACCACGTTACACATATCATGGACCATGCCCTCTCAGAGCACAGCCTCTAATGGGGCCTGGAAACCCCTCTGTCTGTGTCCTGGCAATCCCTTCTACACATATGTGGCTGTCATTGTGATCCACCCTATCCTCCCCCTCATCAGGGGGTATATGGGTACCACCCCCTACCTTCCTTTGTCCAGCATGCCCCCCTTTCCCTGGCTGTGCAGTGTGTGTTGGGCCCGTACCCACTCCACCACTCATAGGTCCATACTGTGTGGTGTGTGCCACTACTGCACAAATTCACCATCCATGGCATGACTGATGGCACAGTATCACCTGTGCCTCACCAATCAGTGGATTGGCCAGATAGAAATTATAACTGGTCTTCCACCCCCGATGCCCCCACCCTGCTTAACAAATCCTTGACTTAATCAGGTAAATGCAACCATATGCAACATTTCATAAATTGTCAAGGCAATTCTACATCAAATTAGTGCTGGTATTAAAGTACAGTAGTGGAGAAGTGGAAGGGAACAAGCAAAATACAGTATATCTTATCTAGACAAAATTAATCAATTTCTCTTTCAGGTCTCTCCAAGCTTGTTCAGGGTTATCATATAAATGCCTTACTCCCTTGATAACCACTTTGAGCTTCGCAGGATGAAAATATGTGGATTTTATTCCCAATAGCCACAACCTTTTCCTTATAACATCAGATTTCTTCCCACTCTGCAAAATTGCATGTGGCAGGTCATCATATACAGCTACAGTCGCACCATTCAGCGAGATTCTATTTATTTTTTATAGACAGCATTCATTAGTAAATGTTTGTCAGTGGTTTTAAAGAACTTTGCAATAATAGGTTGTGGCGTGGTATTTGGACCAACATTAGGGCGAAACACCCTATGAATTCTATCAAAATTACAATCTACTACATCCAAATCCAGTCCATGTAAGATGCCACTATTTTTTTCACAGTATTCTGTAATGTTTCTTATTTATCCACTGTTCCGGAACTCCTATAATTCTAATATTTTTCCTTCTGGCTCTAGACAAAAAGTCCACCAACTGTAGAGCGTGTTCTTTTTTCGGATCATCTATTTGCTCTAACTGTCCTTGTAATGGAGTCGGCGTTTCTTTTAGAAGAGTAATTCTTGTTTGAGCCTCCTTTAAATCCTGCTTTAGAGTTTGATTTTCCTTTAATAATAAGTTTACTGTTGTGTGTAAAGGCTCAATTCTGTCTTGTATTTTCTTGTTTGCCTCTATCATTTTTCCTTCTAGCTGATTCAGTTTGTTTAAAATTAACTTCAACCAAGGGGGGTGGTCATTGCTCTCATATTCTTCGCCTCCTAATGCTGACCCTGAGTCATTTCCAGAGTGAGCACTTGAGATGGAATCCATTTCTTCTCCCCAGTTTGCTACGTCTTTCTGATTTAGAACATCAGCTACTGAATGAGAAACATTGTTGCTAATGTCCCTTTGAGCATCTTTACATGAAACTCCATTTAATTCCATATTCATAGCATTTTGAAAAATATTATCGTAGATAGCGTCTAGCTCTTTACCCTCTATTTCTTTACTCATGTCAGTACTAGATTCATTTTGAGCCAACATTTTCTTCTCCTTCAGGTCTATTTCTTTATTGTTTTCTGGTACAGCTCCACATAACTTATTTTGCTGTCCCACTCCCAATTCTTCATCTTTTGTTTGGACCTCTGTCTGTGAGGTTGTTCCGACTGATGAACACTTGCAAGCTGGAACCTCAGAAATTTCCACCGTCAAAGCAGTGCTGGCTTCGTCACATATATCGGCTGGGCTCACTTTGTCCTGATGTTCATTTAAGCCCCCTGAATTCACAACTTTACCCAAAAATGAAGCTTCTCTCCCCGATGCACCTTCTGCAATAACACCGGTCACTTCCTCATTAGCCTGTTGAGATAACTGTTGTTTTTTCTCCTCTGTTTGCCCAGAAAAGGTATTTTTATTTTTTAATCCCACCATATCTGAGTACTCTTGCATGGCCATATTCACACGTGTCTCTCTTTTTTTTTTTTTAAAGAGGAGGTTTTCTGAAAGATAGGAGCTGTAACTGAAGGTTGCTTTATTCAGTTCTCCCACCTCAACAGGGAGGTGTTTGTTTCAGTTCCTTGCTCTCTGGGCTCCTCCATTTTTTTTTCCAGATTCGAAAATGTAGAGCTTCCACTGGGAGTTTCACTATCTGCAACTTTCACCATCTTGCCCCCCCAAGGTTTTTGACCGTGCCTTTCTTTGTATTTCCAACTCTTTTGCAAATTTACTCGAAGGGCGTACTTTTATATCTTTTTTGTTTGCCATTTTATTCTTATTCCCCCACAGTGTTCTCCATTCACTTTTCCAACTCAATTGCTTTGCCGTCTCCAGCATACAATTGGCATTTAGAGAGGAGATAGAGCTTAACCATCTCAATAACCTCTACAATACTTTTTAATAAGCAAAAAAGTGAATAAAATAACCTCATAAGCAGGGTGAAAGGCTGGCGTGCTCCTGCGTGCCTTGGCAGGGAGAGAAGATATGCTCAGCAGCAACGTCACATTGCCATTACCCAGCATGGCCTGCCCCTCGGTAGAGTACTATTCTGTCTCACAGTACTTGGTGTGATGTGTGGAACAGTGCTGTATCAGTATATCAGCCTTCAGGTAGAGTATTATTCTATCTCACAGTACTTGGTGTGATGTGTGGAACAGTACTGTATCAGTATATCAGCCTCCAGGTAGTGTATTATTCTATCTCACAGTACTTGGTGTGATGTGTGGAACAGTACTGTATCAGTATATCAGCCTCCAGGTAGAGTATTATTCTATCTCACAGTACTTGGTGTGATGTGTGAAACAGTACTGTATCAGTATATCAGCCTCCAGGTAGAGTACTATTCTACCTGACAATACTTTGTGTGATATGTGGAATGGTACTGTATCAGTATCACCCTCCAGGTAGGGTACTATTCTACCTGACAGTACTTGGTGTGATGTGTGGAATGGTACTCTGTCAGTAGATCAGCCTCCAAGCAGAGTACTATTCTACCTGACAGTACTTTGTGTGATGTGTGGTACAGTACTGTATCAGTATATCAGCCTCCAGGTAGCGTACTATTCTACCTAACAGTACCTGGTGGGATGTGTGGAATGGTACTATAATTACTGGTGACCCCCGTTAATACATGGAGTTGATTTGTGTTTCAAACATCATAATAACTGGTAGAACCAGTTATTATGGAGTTTTGTGTCACTCATTTGTAGCGCACCACCTCATTGGCTCGTAGTCTGTGTGTGGGTGGGCCAAACACCTCAAGAAACAAAGTGGCTCTGTTTTTCCATTTCCAATGACCCACACTGATCATTTGCCTCTCACTCTCCTTACTGGTAAGTTATTAATTTTTTATAGTATTTTTCTGGTTGATCCTACTTTAACTACACTAAAAGTCAATCTGGTTGACCCTACTGTTGGTATGCTTTGGTCAGGGCTATGGAAGACAGTGGCTGCATCAGGAACGGACCGTGGCTGACTACTGTCTGTTAACTTATTGTGGTTCGCAGTGTAATTAAAAAGATAAAATAAAAAGCAATGAAAAAAGAAAATAATGCCTGTACTGGAAAGGGAGAGACAGGCTGTGTGTGTGTGTGTGTGTGTGTGTGTGTGTGAGTGTGTGTCTCTGATAGTGCCAGTGCTCCACTAACTTTGGTATCATCCAAGTAGTGAAGGAAAAAACTCCCTGCACCAGTAATTATAAAAAATAATTGCTATGCAACTGTGTGTTATGGATTTTTTTACACATCCTTGGTGTGTGATGACCTCATAAACCTCTCAAGCTTCGCTCTTGAGGTTTATGAGTCATCACACACCTCGGGTGTGTAAAAAAAATCCATAAAGCACAGTTGAATAGCCATTATTCTCTATGTATCCGTATATAAGCCTCCAGGTAGAGTACTAGTCTACCTGATAGTAATTGGTGTGATCTGTGGAACAGTATTTCACCTGGAGACTGATGTACTGTAGCTAGTTCTATTGTTCCACAATACATCATCAGCCCAAGGATTTCACTGACTGTGGGATCACAACTGATGAAGAAGAACCCATCACCTGCTGCCACATTGGTTGATGTCACAATAAGTGAGGTCACAATGCTGATTAGGCACGAAGAGGTATAGAACTAGATATGTCAACTTCCAGGTAAAGTTTTGCTTTTTGGATCACACTTAATATTAACAGGTAGAAAACCCTTGAGCAAATTAAAAAATACTTCAGAAGTGAAAAGTAAAAGCCAGGCCCATGGCGCTGGGGGTTGAGGCACTGGATGCAACACCTCATGCCACACCGGAGACCCGGGTTCAGAAATGAGCCTTGGTCATCAGGGCTCAGCTGGGGGGGTGGGAACTGGACTGAGCTGCTGCAAGGCAGCTCTCCTCTCCTGGGGAGGGATGTTGTCAGTCCTGCCACATGACTGCCACCAGCTGGAGGCCTGGGGGCAGTGTCGGACAGAGGGGGGGCATGAAGGAAGGGTGTTGTGGGACCACAGCCTGCATTTGCCTCCATGCACATATGTGAGTCTGCAACAAGAGGAGGGGAGACAAATGCAGCTGGCAGGCTCCACAATGGTCCTGGCTGTGATTCCGGAGATTGGAACGCATGCCGGGGATGGATGCAAGCCCCTTGAGGGGGGTGGCGGAGCCTTGCCTGCCAGTTCTAGGAAAAAATGGGGATAAAAAGTTGAATTTAAAAAATAAACAAAAAGTAATAGCTGACTACATTTAAGAATTACTGAAAATTTCTGACTGTTATTTTTGGTGCTACTAGCTCTTTTAGTATCTGTTTTACAATTATTGTGCCTCTGAACTCTGGCTTGAACTGAAGTAAAAAAAAGAGAAAACAACAAACAACAGAATAAGATTTAAACATTTTAAATAATAGCTATATGTGCTGGCAACATTTTCAGTAGTTCTTCTCTCAACAAACTCACTTGGGTGTTTTTAGTCTTATTGATAACTTTGTTATGAGGAATCTGCATCGTAGGTGTAAATGAGAAACAAACATAGACACAGAAACATAGACGCTAATTGCAGAAGGACACCAATGGCCCATCAAGTCTGCCCATAGTTGTTACCTAGACATGAGATTATATGCTACTGTACCACATTAGTGATATTGCTACCATGGCACAACATCATTCTAATATGACTGTGCCATTGTACAACAGTATCTGGAAGTATATGGATTTCTGTACACAACAACACTATATTATGTACTAAGAAATGATAGTTTTCAATGCTAGCAACAAAACATGGGATGTTATTTAGAAAGTAATTACAGAAAACACTACAGTCTTCTGATACACCTGCAAAACCTCTACAGAATTAAAGCTATCAGGGCCCTTTATAGCTACACCCCCATGAAGATGGCATAGCAGCATGCCAATGTTTCCTATAGAAAAGGCATCTGGCAAAGATATTCTCCACAGTATCATCACAAGTCTAATAATATTTATTGTGACTCGCAACTTCTTATTTTATAACAGACATCTTTACAGATTATGGGCAAGGCCACTGGTTTACGGTGATTAAAACAATTAAATTCCATTTTCAAGACTTAAGATTCCGGAATTTCACCGGTGATTGTTACTGTAATTTCCGGATTTTACCGGGATTCTGTTATCATTCTTTTAGTATGTACATAAATAATCAGAATTAAAGAAGGCTTAATATACAGAGCATTAAATAAAGCAAACTGAAAATAGTACAGGAAGGAATTAAAAGAAAAACAGACTTTTTTATAGATTTACTGATCTGATAGAAAATGCCAGATTCCATGAAATCTTTGTTTTTACCGGTTTTCAGGCAGCCCTAATTCCGGAATTTTACCGGATTTTCCGGTAAAAACCGAAAAACAGTGGCCTTGATTATGGGTAACACTATGGCACAAAAATGGCACCACAATACCCAAACCGTTTTATGGCCAACTTTGTGGAAGATTTCCTCAATACCAGCCCCGAAGCCCACTACTATATCTTCACTACCTAAATGACATATTTCTTCTTTGGACAGATGGTGAACATACAGTTAAGCAGTTCCACCAGGACTTCAATGTCGTCCACCCTTTTTTAAACCTTACCATCAAATGCTCGGCCACCTGAATACATTTCCTAGACACCACCGTATATATCAGAGAAGATAGGAATATAGAAACTGCAATCTACAAAACAAAAAAAAAACAGATTTGCACAGACCCCTCAATTTCTGGAACCTAAACAGTTTTTCAGAAATCCTCTGTACTGCAAGGGATCCAGCGTGCCTTGACCAGGCCACGGACCCCTCAATTTCTGGAACCTAAACAGTTTTTCAGAAATCCTCTGTACTGCAAGGGATCCAGCATGCCTTGACCAGGCCACGGACCCCTCAATTTCTGGAACCTAAACAGTTTTTCAGAAATCCTCTGTACTGCAAGGGATCCAGCATGCCTTGACCAGACCACGGACCCCTCAATTTCTGGAACCTAAACAGTTTTTCAGAAACCCTCTGTACTGCAAGGTACTAGCCCTGACTTTTGGATTTGGTACCCGTGGAAGCTGATTTCCAAGTGGCCCCACTATCTCCTGCTGAACACACCTCTAACTATTGTATCTCCCTCTGTCTCTCTAGTTGAATTTATGTGCTAGGGTTTAATAATTTATTTAATCCTTACAGTCATTTTAAGTTCTGAGTTAATATTAGAAGTGAATTTAGAGCTTTTTTTTTTTAACTGTTGACTTTTCCATTAGCAGATTATATCCTCTCATCACTAGAGGGCTATATCTCTATCTCTTTATCCAGTACGTAAGCCATGTGGGCTCTCTCTGCCTTTCTCTTGCCTCTCCTCCTCCTCCTCCTCCTTGCCCTGGCCCCCTCTTCTCTCCCTGGTCCTAGCCACCCCACCCACCCGCCACCCTCTACTCTGGTTTCCACTGCTACTCCAAGGGAACTCTCAACTTCCACTCAAGTCTTGTGCTTGGCGCACCGATTGGATATTCCTGGTTACTTAACCCGACCACTACTCTCAATAAGTGTGACCACCTCTCTACACTGTACCACCTTGCAGTCCATATGGGACACCGCCTGGAACCTTGCAACTTCTGCTCCAGGAATCAACAATCAAAACTATCTCTCAAAGAGCTGCGACTTTGCTCCTTAAAACTCCTACTCCTCCTCCTTCTCATCTCAGGCAGCGCCCATCCCAATCCTGGCCCTAGAAGCTCAGGCCACACACAAACTCCAGGTGCCCTTATCCTGTAACTATTAATATCTGCAGCCCACTACCAAAGCTGGATGCACTCCAAGCCTTCATATGCCAACACAACCCTGACATCCTTGCAGTGGTGGAAACTTGGCTGACACCTAAAGTTCCTGACTCAGCAGTAACAATACAGGGCTACAATGTCCACAGGCTGGACCGGATATCCAAAAAGGTGGTGGTTGCTAATCTATATCAAAGACTCCCTGTCTTGGCACCCTGTAGCAACTCCATCACTTTCTGCCTCAGCCCAGATTCTGCCAATAAAAATCGTCCTAGGTCCCAATCATAAAGCCCTGACTATTGTCTCCGTATACATCCACCCAGGGACCCTAAACATGGATTCAATGACGTCCTAAACTTTATCAACTCTCATCCTTCCGAAGCTGAACTTATTCTACTAGGGGATTTCAACATAAACCGGTTAGCATCGAGTGCCAGTGCCTATAAAGACTCCATCTCAGCTGCTAACCTCACACAAATGGTAAACTCCCCTACTAGGATTAACCACAAGACTGGCACCAGTACCCTCTTGGATTGGATCCTCACCACTCACCCCACAAGGATTTCTCGTACGACCATACTCCCAGACTCACTCAGTGACCACTCCCCAGTCATGTGTGCATGGTCTAACAAATTCCTTAAGCCCCCCTCCCAAAATTATCATTAGCAGAGTCCTTTCTCATGGAAAACTTCCACATCTCAAACAACACCTGCTTCTACAAGACTGGCTACCCATCTATGAAGCAACAGATGTTAACTTGGCTCTTGATCAGTTTATCTCAATTTTCAACAAAGCCTGCAACCTCTTTGCCCCTGCTAAAAGGCGCAAAACAAAATCTCTCTCTAACCCATGGATCACTGCAGCTCTTCTCTCACAGCTGAAACTAAGGGATCACCTCTGGGCAGTTGCCAGGGCCACTGGCAAACAACTGGATATCCAAAATTACAAACAAGCACGAAATGCCTGCACAAAAGCCATACAGCTAATGAAATCCACCTATTACAAAGACGCTCTCACCAATACATGGGGAAATGGTTGTGCTTTCTGGGACAATATCAAGGATGTCACAGGAAAGCAGCCAAAAACCTCTCTGGCCATGTTAATGGTTGATGGATCCTCAACCCTTGACCCCTAGGTGATTGCAAACATCTTTAACACGGCTTTTTCAGACCTTAGTGCTGTTCTACCCCATGACTTTTTCGAAAATAGGGCCTACTCCCCAAATACCTCAGCCCCTCAGTCTAACCATCCCCTCTTCTACTTCAGAAAGGTAAGGCTGAATGAAGCTCGCTGCTATATTACTGCAGCTATCTCTAAATCTAGATCTAGTACCGACACCCTGGACCTTAAGCTTGTTGCTCACCTCGATGAGGTAATTCATCCATTAACAAAAATCCTAAACCTCTCTCCAGCTGTGGAAAATTCCGGACTCATGGAAAAACAGCCACTGTGACACTTGCCATAAAAGTAGGGACAAGACGATTCTCTCCAAATTATCGCCTCTATCTCCATACTGCCCCATCTCTAAGGCACTTGAGCTTATCTGGCTGATCAACTTACCGACCACTTGGATAAATACAATATACCTTGTCCACAACAATATGGCTTCCGGAAAGGTCACAACACCACCACAGCCCTTCTTGAGTTCACTGGGGCTTTGCACAAATCCCTTGACAGCGGCCTTCTCACAGGGCGTTTTTCGTCACGACCTCTCAAGGCCTGCCGATGTAGTGCACCGATGGACTACTAATCACTAACTACTGAATGCCGGGCTATCACCTGACTCTTCTCTCTGGTTTAAAAGCTACTTAGAAAACCGGTCACAGAGAGTAAAATTATGGACGCTCTTTCTAACACCCTGCCTGTTCGCTCAGGTGTCCCACAGGATCCATACTGGGACCCTCCTTTAGCCTTTTCTTAAACTCCTCCCTTACCACTGCTCTGAGCAGATCATACTATATGCCGATGATGCTGTTGTATTCTCCACTCACAAAGATCCTGCAACTCTTCAACACAACCTTCAACTTGGTTTCAGTTCTGTACAGACATGGTTTCTTAATCATAAACTGGTCCTCAATGACAAGAAAACCAAATCTATACTCTTCTGCAGCTCTCATAACCCACACAAGCTATACCACTTGGCTATCTCCACTACCCAGGGCAACACTCTAGATCAGGTGGTGTCCTTCAAATGCTTAGGGATTCAGCTTGACCCTAATCTCTCCTATGGACTTCCTGTAGATAATGTAGCTAGAGCTGCTAATACACAGCTTGGTCTCCTCTACAAACACAGACCACACCTCACGCCAGAAGCTTTGAAGGTTGCAGTCCTGAGCTCTGTGATCTCTGTAATAGACTATGGTCTCATCATTTATGGCTCAGCCACAACCACAACCCTTAGATGCCTCTCAACTGCCTTAAATAAAGCATGTCGGCTCATCACTGGTGCTCACCGTCTCACCCACACATGTGACCTGTACACTCAGACCAGCTGGCTCCAACTATCAATCCGCATAAAGTTTCTCACCTGCTCCATGGTCAAAAAAATCTACCTTGGCCTTGCACCTTCTGGGGTCTCAACTCTGTTACAACACCAAATTAACAAATGGTGCCTTAGGAGATCCACTCTACAGCTACTGAAAGTTCCCCACTGTCACACTTCACAGGGACAATGCTCTTTTGCTTATCGAGCACCACTCTGGTTCAATGGCCTCAGCCCATCCATCTCCTCTGCCCCAACTATTGGTATGTTTAAAACTAGGCTCCGGGACTATCTCATTACCAACAGCTCCTGTGACTGCCCAACTTAACCTTGTTTCTTCACTTCCCTTTCTGCTGTAGTTGTCCCCCCCCCACTGGATTCTACCCTCACATCTTGGTATACCCAATGCTGCACTTTTCACCCTCTTGCCACCCTTCCTACCTTCCTTCTCCCCCTACCCTCTTCCATCTCCCTATGACTCTGGCACTTATCTGTTGTCTACTTTCTCTGCCAAATGCCGCTGGCTGCCTTGTTACAATGCTACCCTTGAACTGTATTAATCTGTACTCTGTTTGCAATGTCCACATTGTTGTAATGCCTGTCTTGATGTTCCCCATAATTTGTATTTCTCTGACGTGGAACCTTTGTAAAAGAGCCATGGTTCAAAGGTATTTGTAATCCTAGACTTGATAAATAAATTGATAAATAAATTTACACAACACCTGCTCCCATCCTAGCCACACAAAAGAACTGTAACTTACAGCCAGGCAATTCAGTATCAACAGATACAGTCAAAGAAGTCACAAGAAACCAACAACTCACTGTTCTGTGCAATTCCTTTATTCAACAAGGTCACACACCCAGACAAGTAGAAAAGAGAGGTGCAATATGCAGAACAAATACCACAGGAAAACCTAGAACAATACAGATGAGGAAACACGCGTAACCATGTGCCTGTGACTGTGACCTGTACCTCATGGCATCCTAAAAATTATAAACTAATTACAGTCCTTGCTTGATAAAGATGGCAAACTGAGAAACATATCCCATGTACCACCAGTTATAGCCAACAAAAAGCCTCCCAATCTCTACAGCATATTATTCTGAAGCAAACTTCAATCAAACCAGAACAGTAAATCAAAAGGAACAATGAATTGCAACAGCACAAGATGTAAAACCTGTCCCTAATAAGGCATACAAACCACCATCAGAGCACCACAGAAGAAAGTAATACAAATACACGGTAGATGGATCATACTCCGACTAATCAGACAATGTGGTTTACCTTATGCAGTGCAAAAAAAAATGTCCAGAAGAATGTTATGTGGGAGAAGCTGAACAACCCCTTCAAACCAGGATGAATCACCACTGGTACACCATATCAAATAAGATAACTATCCCACCTATGGGACAGCACTTCACCTAACTTAGTCACTTATGTCCGGACTTATCACTACTGGTACTTGCTGTAAAGGCAACCGTCTTTTGGATGAGATGTTAAACCGAGGTCCCATCTGCCTGGATTGGTAGTAGTTCAGGTGGATGTTAAAGATCCCATGGCACTTATCGAAAAGAGTAGGGGAATTTTTTATTACAACCAGAAAGCAAAACATATACAACATAGTGTTTACAGCACACAAAATCATAATATAAAACAAGGATTAACAGAAATAAGTATTACATCATACATTCAAAAATCAGCAGCAGTTTAGCGACCCAAAAAACTAACCAGTGCCAACTCCCCCCCCCAAATAAAATAGTAGGGACTTGTTTATTATCATAACAGTAAACCAAAAGTGAAATGTAAACTGTGGTATGTCACATAAAATAATAAACAAATCATATGGAAAACAAAACAAATAAGTATTGTCAACATACCTGTCAGAGCAATGTAAAAGAAATAATATGAAAACATCCCCCCCACTAAAAAGGATTAGGGGAGTATTTGCAACTAAAAAGCAACAATCAAACAATAATATATACAGTAGAAATCATAATGCACAACAAATGGAAACAAAACAAGTATACTAGCATAGAAATGGGATGTACAGGAAGCATAGAAACCAAGTATGCACAACAAAACAGCATCATAAAATGATTGGAAAATTAAAAAAACAAATAGTACCAGAAGATACAAATGCCCCTTAGAGCGAGGAAGTGGGTCTAAACAAACTAACACGTATGCAAAAAATTGTCCCCACCAAATTACCCTAAAAGGAGGTTCTAGCCTTGCAAGCAGGGATACCCAGCACTTTTCAAGAAAGCCTGGACGTAGCACCATAACCTTACCCTGTGTCAAGCCAGTTCATTTTCCTCCACCACAATCGAAACAGTCTGGGATGCACTTTTTCCTTTCCTGAAGTCTCCAGCTAAGTACTACCTTCTTAATGTTATAAATAATCTGGGATGCAGAGAGTAATTTCTGTCAAGTGTCAAATTACACCGTGCTTGCCACAAGCTGAAAGCCTATATGACCCATTAACAGGCGTATAGTGATTACATCATAAGTCACCAGGAGCCTGGCAGAACCCTTCCACCCAGATCTGTGATGTAGGATCCCGAAAAGGATTTAAAGGCCACATCCTGAAATTGGGACCAAAAGGAAACTACAAAGGGCAATCCAGAAAAAATGTTCCATAGTTTCAACCACCCCTAAGCAGGTTTCCTCCCTGGGACAAAACCTCTCCAAGAGTTCTTTATGCCTCATATTGCCTTTTACCCCTAATCTCTTGTGGAGACATAGCCATAAAAAATCCCACATATAGCGGGGTACCCTCTTGCTTACTAATAATTGTAATTTGGAATGTTGCTCAGAAACTGGTAAATCATGAAACCAAGGATCCACAAAAAAGTAATCCTGCAATATAGTACTATAGAATTGCTGACATGTTTGAAGAAGAAAGGATTTTCTGACAACATGCCAGGATTTCAACTTCTGAAACATCGTATGAAAGTGACTAGTCAATGCACATAGCCGTACTCTGCCGGCCAAAAGGAATCCTGAACCCAATGCCTAAGAAGGATCTATACTATCAGCCACCCACAGGACCAGATCTTAACAACCCCTTGAGCAAAGGAACTAAATTATATAAGATAAATATACTATGCAAGAATACAACTGGATTCACCATACCCAAACCTCCTTCACAATAGGTAAATAAGCGATACCCCTCTTCACCAGATTTAATCTATTACCCCATAAACAAAGAAAAAATACATCATAAAGGGAGGTTTCTAAAGAAGGGGGAGGGGGAAAAACTACAGCTATAAGCAAAAAATATAGCAACAAAAAAGTTTTAATCAAATAAATTCACTTCGCTTTAGACATTCGGCCCTTATTCCAGAGTAACACCCTATTACGTGCCTCCAATAATTGGCTCTCCCAATTGTACCGATGATCATCCACACCTCCAAAATAAACACCAAGAATCTTCCTATAGCCAGTTTTAATAGGCATGTCCCAAATCAATGCTACATCAGTGGCCCCATACCCCAAAGGCAATAGCCCACTTTTAAACCTATTAATAGAGGAACCAGACATAGCTGAAAAGGTGTGCAATAATGTCCGTGCAGCAACAGCAGAATTTTTATCTGACAGGACTAAAACCAAATCATCTGCATATGCTATTGTCACTATCTGTGGGTCAATATAACCAACTGATAATCCAGCAATATCATCTGTATTATTTAGAGCATGCAAAAGGGGGTCCAAGGATAAGACATAGAGTAGGGGACTTAGTGGACACCCCTGCCGTACTCCCCTATGTACCTCAATATCTCTTCCCAACCATCCATTTATGCTAGGTATCAGAGTGATGTCTGTATAGCAGGTACGTAGCCAGTTTATAAATTGTGAGGGAAACCCATACCGTCTCAAACTCTCCCACAGATAACTATATTCTACTTGATCAAAAACTTTAGCCTGGTCAAGACAAACCAGATGCCCAAACATGTCTCCAGATGCTCCTTTAGCTATAAGCTCCCTGAGTAGGATCAGTGCATCCTGAACCCTTCGATGTGGCACCCCACTAAATTGTGATGGATGTAATAAGGAACCCAATACACCCCGTAATCTAATACAAAAGATTTTCATCAAGATCTTATAGTCAGTGTTCAAAAGAGACAAAGGCCTCCAATTATCTAAATCCCCACGCTCCCCTTTATTTTTATACAGTAAAAGCAACACACCCTGTAACATGCTTTTAGGTAGAGACCCTGCCTGTAACCCAGCATTCAATATCCGACATAGTTCAGTACCCAAAACTTCCCACAAACTTTTATAGATTTCATGGGACAATCCATCAGCACCTGGAGTAATTCCTGACTTCAGAGACCAAATTGCAGTCTTTAGTTCATCTACCATAATGGGTTGGACCAAAGTAGACTGCTCATCTATAGACAAAACAGGGACTGGTCTTCTAAGAAACAAATCATTAATGGGGGTCTCAGGGAGCAATCTACTCTTAAAGGATGCAGTAACATAGTCATGTATCGTATCTAAAATACCAGTGTTTGTTGTAACACGCCCCCCAGTTGAGGTGTTTAAATACATCATAGCTCGGGAGTGTTTAAGAAGTTTCAGATTTTCAAAAGGTAAAGTATCCTTCTTTGTACCTCTAATCCCATATTTATGCTTTCTCTCCACATCCTGTAAAACCTGAGATTGTAAATTAGCCGACTCTTCCTTTACCTTTTTAATTTGATCCAAACCTGCAGATCCCAAAGACTGGCGGAAAGTAGACAAAAAATGAAGTCGTTCTCTAAGATATTGAAGTCCATCATGCCGGAATCTCCCATTTAAACGATCTATGGTTTGAAAATAGAGTCTGACTTCACATTTTGTGTCCTCCCACCAAGTATTTAAATCTTCATATAGAAAGAAACAGACTGGCGTATAAAAAGGGAATGTAGACCATCAGCCACACCAGGGATATCTAATAAGATAACATTTAATTTCCAAAAACCTGGCCCCCTCCGAACTTCAGGCACGTCACATAACACTAATCTAAGCATTTTATGATCTGATGTGGCCACCTCCTGCAAGGACTGTGATTGCACTACAACCCCTGGTGAAAGAAAAAAATAGTCAATTCTGGAAGCTCTAGTTCTGCAAAAATAAGTATTTCCAAACCCATTAGAGGTAGGCCCAAAAGCATCATTCAAACCAGTATCTGCAAGAAGTTTTGACAAGCTTGCCATATCACTATACACTTTTTTCCTCATTCCAGAAGAAACACTGGAAGGCAAGGAGCAGTTAAAGTCCCCCCCAAGGATAGTAACATAAGAGGTGCATAGAAAAGGATATAATGAATTAAAAAGGGTTACTCGATCAAATTTAGATTGAGGTGCATAAACATTAAGTAACCGTGAGGGTAAGGAACCCCATTTAACATGCAAAACCAAGGCCCTACCGGCTAAAATCTCTATCTGATGAATTACTTTTATATGTGAATGAAAAAAACAAATCCCCACCCCACTACACAAATCACTTCCCAAAGACCAAAAACAATCTCCCACACCCAACCAGTAGTGGCAGCCTCTATCTCCATAGGAGAATGCAACGAACATCCTGCAGGAAAACACAGTCCAGATTTTCATATAAAAAATGAGAATAAGTGCTCTGACGTTTAACAGGAGATTTAATGCTATTTGCATTTAAAGTTGCCACTCTAAAGTAAAAGGGAACCATGAGTTAATGAAAGGGTAAAGTCACTTTACTTTGCTAGATGCTCTTGTTACCCTTCCACTTTTCCCATCTAATGGCTTAGGGCCAATCTGTCCTTCAGCAGGTTCCAAAGGCTCAGGCCTTAGAGGGGATGCAGAAGGCAGAGACATGTCAGAAACCGCCTCTGGAGCCTCTACCAATACTGCAAAGGTATTAGGGTCAGCAACAGAACCATGCATGGAAGGTAAAGCTGTTTTCCTACCCACCTTTCCCTTTCCTTTAACAGATTTCTCTTTCTTGCCACTAACCATAGTAAAACCATCTACCAAGGGGTCCAAACTAGACAATACCGAATCCTGGCAAATAACCCCCCCTTGTCCTGTCTCTGGTACCTCATGAGTCACCACTTCAGGTATATCTATAGAGTCTGTGCTTGAGGTAGAGTTAGCAATCAAACCTGACACAGGCAAAGGGAGACTAGCCCCAGAGGTACTGGGATCCAACCTTCCTCCAGTAGGAATGCCAAGTCGAACTGCCTCCCTAATATAATGGTCCTGTACCCCAAAATCAGCTTCCGTGTGTTTTAGCTGCCAAAGGGCAAAGTTCAAATGTGTGACCCACCACATCACAAAGATTGCATTTAGAGGTTTGGAAACAGTGAGCACTAGGATGACCAGACTCCCACAATAAGAACATTTTAGCACATCACAAGAGGTGCTTATGTGAGTCCAAGACCCACACTTGAAGCAAACCCTTGGCTGACCTGGATAAAAAGGAACCCTTATCCTCCCCAAAAAAACAGTTGGGGAGATGCACCAAATCAGAATCAGTAGAGTGGAGTTTAATCCTAAATTTCCAACCCCCATTCCAAAATCCCTCTGCATCCAGGATAGGAACAGGATTCCCCTGTATTTCACATCTTTTAGATAACCAGTTAACAATATCTACGACATTAACCCCTTCATTTCTGAACATGATTGTAATGACCCTAAAGGCCTGTTTTGAAAGAGGCAGTACAATAAAGTCCGACCACAGGGTATTAGTTTTTAGATTTAAATAGTGACTCCAGGATAGTTCCAAAAGAGCTGAGGTGCGAAAACTGACATCAAATGTGAACTCTCCAAGAACATGGATCAAGGCGTAGACTTCAGAAGGGGAAAAACCCATACTTTTCTTCAATAAAGTTTTTCCAACATAAAATCTATCAGGGATTATCCCTAGGCCCAACTTATACTCAAAGCGAATGGCATTTAGGCTGCTTAGCTAATTCTAGAGGTTGCCTAAAATGACTGGCATAGGAAGGTTTTTCCACAGGTTCCAAAGCTGGCCCCTGTATGACAGAGGAAGTAGCCACATCTGCAGCCATTTCCACTGACAGGCTGTCCAAGGGTAGTCCAGAATCAGTAGTAGATTTAGGAAAAGGGGAGGCTGGAAGTGCAGAGACTAAAACAACAGGAGAAGGGACTGTTAAAGCCACAGTACTTATCTCTGCAGACTCCGGTAGTGCTGAAGATCCATCAGCCGGCTTCCATGAATCACCTGAAATTGGAATCCAGCCAGCCCCACGAGTGCATGCTCGAAACCAGGATTCATCTACCAGATCTCCTAATCTTTAGAAGTCAAAACTTCACTGACTTTCGGCCTTTCAGTAGCCGGATGCAACTTGCTGGGCCCCGCTGCTGCTGCAGTGCTCGGGGAACCCTCCGATCTCTTCCGCTTCCTGTCATCCTCCACAGCGAGGTTCCTACATTCCTGTACCAATAATGCACTCACATGAAGAAGTTCCTCTTCCAAACAGCATTGTTTTTCCGACAAACTAAGCCCCAACGTAGCAACAGAAACTGAAGGACCACTTGAGTTGGCGTTTTGCTGGCCACCTTGCAGGTGCATCCCAGCCACCATTTCAGCGTTTCCAGACTCGGTGAAATCAACAGGTAAGGAATTACTCTGGGCTATTGCAGCCCCATGTGCAGCTCCTCCACTGTCCTCCTCCTCCGCCATCTTGGTCCCGCCAGAAAATGAGTCCCCCCTGCTCACAGGAAGCAGGAAGTAGGGGAATTTCCTCGGTGTCCTTGCCAAATTTCCCTCATTCACTAAAAATACCACCAACAGCTTAATCAGGTTCAAGGTCAGTTGGCATTCATCTGTATCCCCTTCCCCCAGGTCATGCCTGAAAATAGGCAGGATCTGTCTAGTGCACTTACCCGGTCAACAAAAACAAAACCAAAAAAAAAACTTCATGTACCCCCCCCCCAAAGTTAAGTAAATATCCATTTAAGAGTGCCTCTCGACCTCTAGGGGGATGTCAGTTTCTATGTCCTTGGAGGATTGCGTCAGCGAGTCTGACCTGGCATTTCAAAGGGGAGGAGTCAGTGTTCTCTGCTGAGTCAGAGTGGTGGAGGGGTACCACTGGCACACAGTGCCTGCTCCCACTGTCTGTAAGATTCTCTTTAGAGGCTGGAATTGTAAAAAAAAAGTGTTCATTCATGGCAGCTGCTCTTGAAGAAGGACCTTAGAAGGGGGGTGCCCCTCTACAGAAAATAGGGGAAAAAAATCTGTAGAAAAGTTCAGAGGTTTGTCTGAGGAAAAGTGTGTCAGAGAGTGCTGTGGGCCATGGATGTGAGGTGATGTTTAATCCTTATGTAATGTAAAGCGTGTGAAGTACAGTAGCACTCAACAGTGCCCTACCTCCCCAAGAGAGGGGGACAGTCCTTGACAGGATGCCAGTTCCTGTCAGCAGCAGGAGTCTTGCCTCAGAAAAGTGTGTGGTGTGGGCCATTCTGCCCGACATTGAAGATGTGTTGTACCCAGTAGGCACCTCAGCTATGGCCAGATGACATCAGAGACTGTGATGTTATAGTCACTGAAAAGAGTGTGACAGAATACTGAAAGGATGTGCTCTGTGGAGAACAGAGTGGATCCCTAGAATCCATCACAGAATCAAGTAGCCCCAAAATGCTGCAAGCAGAGAGGCCGTGATTTAGCCCAGTGGCTAGTGTCTGTGAAAATGGGCTAACAGAAGTCCGTTGGGTTCCCACTCAGGTTTAGAAGTGGGGGATCCCTGACAAAAATGTGCTTCTTTTCAAGGCTGGGAAGTATTACATAAAGTACCCCACCTAGGTTGACTCCACCCCAGAGGAGTTCAGGAGAATATCATCATACAGTGATTGCAAAATGAACTGTGCCAGCCAAAAGACCAACATCAAATGAGCTCAAGAAAAATAAAGGATCCTTTTGTGTTTTAAAATAACCCATTTGGACATTCAGTCTGTTGCCTCCAAGTTATGCTAACACCTTTGATTCACACATAGCTAGCCCTGCCATGTGCCAGTGGATGCCCAGAGGTCATCTCATTGCTCACGAGGTCAAGTAAGGGGACATTGTGTTTTCTTGATGTAGGGTCCTTCCCAGGCGACCGTCTTCCATTGGCATACCCCTAGACAGCTGGAAGGGATCTCCCTACATTCAGAACTACAGAAGAATGAAGGACATCAGAACTTAAGTTCATCAAATTAGCATAACTCAAGATAAAAAGGTTTGAACAAAAAAACAGGGTTCATGACACACTATGGGACCTCTCGCTCATTTAATAACACCATAACTAATGTAGTCAGATTGCTCTGCTTATTTACTCACCTAGCAAAACTGTGGGTTTCTTTCTTTAAATACAGATACAGAACTATGCTTAAAAGAAGGACATAAGAGTAAGCAGCTCAATTCAACATAAAACTGTCTGAACAGAGACACAGGGTTCATGACACCCTATAGGGACCTCTTAACATGCTAAATCTGTTCCTACCTTTAAAATGATTTACAAATATTCATATGCTCATAAATAACTTTATATGGCAAAGGGAAAACCCTAGGATTGCATTAAATAAATTGATACTCCCAAAATTTCAGGGAGGAATGAAATTACCGAACTTTATTTTATATTATATGACTTCTCACATTAATAAATATTTCAAATGGCTTCAAAATTCTTCGAATGCAGGACCATATATCCCAACATGTCTGGAAATTGAACTTGCGCTCTTAAAGAATAATAGGTTGTCATCAGAAACCATTAGATATGTTAAATTAAAAAATATACCCAAAGCATTAAAAAACACAGTAATTGGTACATCTTTGAAAGTTCATACTCAAATGTGTAATTTTTTAGGTATTGTGCGGCACATTGATGTCAACCAACTTATTTTTGGTAATCTTAATTTTACTATTAATGGTAAATTTCTTTCACCTTATCAGTTACCTGGTAAAGGGAATCTTAAAGTGGTTTCCCTTTTATGACAGGGTCACTTCAGTCCTTTAAACATAATCCTTAAGGAACTTGACTTGAATAAAAAGCTTTTTAATAACATATTGCTTATTAAAATTGCTTTAAAGGCTCATTTACGTACACTTCTCTGGAAGTCAGATTTCCAACATATTTTAGATCAACTCAATATAGCTAAAAATAAAAAACACCCTATACTCAATATATACTTAACACTATTAAGTATGAAATTTACTGATAATCCATTACAGTTGAAATATTGGCAAACAGAATTTGATCAGGTATTGGTTAACTGGTCTAATATATGGAGAAACATTTACAATTATATACCACTAGATAATCTTAGACTAATTCAATTTAAACTGTTCCACAATGCATACTGGTCTCCGGATAAATTATTCAAGTTTGGATTATCAGACTCAGATAAATGCCCTAGATGTAACTCTGGGTCAGGGTCTCTTAGGCATATTTTTTGGTCATGCATTGAAGTTCAGAAGCATTGGGAGGAAATCAAATTCAAAATACTCTGCAACTTACATTCGACCTACCTTTTTGATATAGAGAATTGCATCTTGGGGAATTTCAAGAATAATATTTCAGCTTCAGATAAAGCAATCATTTCTTTGGTTGCTACTTCAACTAAACAACTACTCCTTAAGTATTGGGTTGACAATAATACCCCATATTTTAAGGAATGGGTCATTAAAATCTGACATAATTTACAAATATTATATTTGATTAACTGTTTTTATAATAAAAATGAATTTTTCTTTCATATGTGGGGTAAATTCTATTCCTTTATTTCCAGTCTCTGATTATGTACTTTATATAGAGTGGAAGTTCATAATTTCTTACAAGATGATAACCTTGTTACCGTATATACTTGCGTATAAGTCGGATTTTTGGGAGTGGAAATTAACATGTTGTTTCGCCTTCCGACTTATACGCAAGATATAGTGCTTGTTTGTTAGAAACTGTGACTGATCAGACCAAACTTGAACTTTGCTGCCTGTGCCAAGACACTGACTCAGAACGATTAACACCTGTTGATGTTTAATTGCTAACTACTGGTTGATAATTACCTGTAATTACCTTACCGCAGTTAAATCTTCTGTCCCTCCTCAGTTCACTATTGTTGCAGCGCTCACTCTGCCCAAGATGCAGGCTCACAAAGGAAAACACATTAAATTAAAAGTTGTTCAGTATGCTGAGACTCATACAAATGCTGTTGCTGAGTGAGAATTTAATATCGATGAAAAGTTAATCCGTGATTGGAAACTGAAAAAAAGATTTGCTGCTGTGTGCCGACAGAAATGTTAAATGCATACGCGTAAACCCTTCTCTTGCATCACCTATTGAAGAAGAACTGAGCTCCTGGGTCGGCGAACTAAGGCAGCAAGGTTACATTGTAACCAGAATGGCTATCTAGCTTCAAGCACTTGCAATATCAAAGAAGAAGGGAAGTGCTGGCAGCTTCAGGGCATCTGCGGGGTGGTGTACCAGATTTATGAGGAGACGTGGTCTCACACTGCGGCAGAGGACACACAGCCTCTTGACGTAAGTCTCAACAAGCCATTTGAAAATAATATTTGGGAGCTTTGGAGGGAGTGGATGGTTAATGGCAGCAAGGAATTCACCCTGGGGGGTAATATGAAAAAGCCTAATTACGGACTGGTGTGTAACTGGGTACGGGGGGGCATGGGACTCTGTCCCAAGCACAGCTATAGAGAAATCTTTTAAAATGTGGCATTTCCAATTTAATGGATGGGACAGAAGATGAAATGCTGTTTGCTGACCTCGTTGATGAAAGCGGTGCCTCATCCACTGAACAAGCCAATGATTTACCCGTACCTGAGCCCAGTGAACTCGACGATGTATACGATGGCATACCGCTGTCAGAGTTACAACTCCACATGCTGTTCCAGTCGGATGATGAGGAGGATCAGGAGTTTTTGGGATTTTAAACTTCCCAGACTTCAACGCACTTTATTTCATGAACTGGTACAACCCCCCCCCCCCAGCTTGTGTTAATAACTGTGCAATGACTGTGAGCTTGCTCTGTTTTTTAAAAACCTGCACCTTACTAAATTAGTTTTTTAGTTTGAGACTGTGATAAAATGATAAAACATAAAATGCCTTTTAGAAATAAAAACAACAAGTTTTCTGCTTTAAATTCTGCTCAGTTATTCTTTGTGTTTTTTTTTAAAAGACTGCAGCTTCTTAAAACTCAGGACGCAACTTATAGGCAGGTCAATGGCAAAGTTGTGATTTACCGCGTTTAAGTCAGTACACCGACTTATAGGCAGACCGACTTGTACGCGAGTATATACGGTAAATGATTTAGTTCTGTATATTTAGCATAAATGGGTTTTGTTTTTTCCAAATTGAGTGAGTTTTTTGTCAAATTTGTATATTTGGTCTGTATGAGTTTATATTATATAAATAAGTACACACCATATCTAACATAATATTTTGTATACCACTTTTTATAGGTTTAGGATCTCTATGGTAATGGGGTTTGTTTGGGGGGGTTGGGATGGGTTTCAATTTTAATGTTCATGTTAATGTTCTTGTTCATTATTTGCTGTTCTTACATTTCATTGATGTGGAAGATTGTTTATTTAAATGGTATTTTATTTTATATTTTTTGTAGTTGTGAACTAAACTTAATAAAGAGAAGAAAGCTAAAAAAACCTGTAGGGACCTCTGACCCATTTACTTACACCATAACGTATGTATTGAGATTGTTTTATTTGCTCCTTTAGCAAAACCTTGTGCCTGTCTATCCTAAACTTTCAACTATTTCCTCTCTCCATGCAGTTGACCTTTCTCATACATTTGTAATTTAGCATGACACATCTACAGTCTTAAGGTGTCAGATCTCTGCCTGCCCTTTCCTATGCTAATTCTTTAATGTCAGCCTTTTTATAAAAATGCTTTTTTTTTTTGCTCTGTTTGCTAAAATACCTAAAGAAAGGACCTGTGTAGTTCAGAGAGCTTGTGTGCTGTAATATCTATGTACAATTTATTTTTCAGTCCAATAAAGGGTATCACAATCTGCAATGAATCCAGTTTCCACGAGAGGGAGCCTTTGCTCTACTAAGGACATTGAACCGGCAGGTGTAAAATGTGTACAAACCGTTATTAAATTAGTTTTTCCTATGATCCTAGTTAACTGTGTCTGTTGCTGTGCACCTATGAAATGATACAGGTCAGTTCACCCCAGTTTTATTTGAGGAACAGTTATACTTATCTAGTAGTAATATCTCTAATTATTTTCCTCCCTTCCTCGTACTCTCATCCCTTCTTTGACTCTCTGGCAACTATAATAGAACCTCTGCTGGGCAGTCTGCTGTCGCCACCTGCACCTGCTTCTCTGGAATAACTTCCCTCCCACCCAGCCCTCCAATCCTCTCCCTCCCACATACACACACTTTTAAATCTGTCCTCTTCTGGAACATCTCCACTGTCACCTGCTTCTGCAACTAGCCCGCCTCTCTGCTTTGTTCCTACTCTTCCTGTTTCCAGTGTTCCCACCCCACTCTTCCTGCTTCCAGTTTTTGCTCCATGCTCTGTTCCCACTTTTCTTGTTTCCATTGTCCTCCCTGCTCTGTTCCCACACTTCCTGTTTCTAGAGTTCCCTCCCTACTTTCTTTTATCCCCACTCTTCCTGTTTCCAGTATTCCCTCACCAACTTGACCCCACTTTTCCTGTTTCCAGTGTTCCTTCCTCCCTTTTTCTTTCTTGTCTTCCCTCAACTCCCTGCCTCAAGCCAATACCACAACTACCCTACCTGATACACTTCAGTGCACTATTTGTTGCACACACCTGTATTTTACCATTCATTTACGCAATAAGGCATGACACGGTGGGCAGTATTGTGAGATTTTTATTGATATTTGTATTTATTTGTTTTATCAGGAAAAGGCACCATTGAGCGATGCTCATTTACAAGGAAGACCTGCTTAGGACAATCTAAAAGTACAACATATCTACACTGAAGCATATACAGAAACACGACTGGCATGAAGCAAAGGATATAGAATGTGGATAAGAAAATTATATTACATAATATAATGTAAAGGCAGTAGGTACAGAACATTGGCATGAAAAAACATAGGGCACAAAAATATATAGAGGCAATGAATATACAGCACAGGCATAAATTTATGATATAGCATGCTGTAAACAGATGTTACTGACATATCACAAAACGGCGGATACCATATCATTGAGGGCAGTCATAGGTAATCACAGGTTGCCAGATATCCTGTAGGCTCTAGCAAGGGTTTATCTTAGTTAACTGCAAATATAACTAGCAGTTCTAGATTCCAGCCCCTGACCTGGCTCCCTCAGCAAACCTGTGGCTGCTGCTTGCCTCCTGCAACCACTCAGTGCGTTTCCAGCACCCACCCGAATCAAGATTCCATCCCCTGATCGGGCTCCCTCAGCTAATCTGCAGCTGCCACTGGCCTTCTTCAGCAGCTCGGCACATTTCCAGTTCCCACCTGAATCAAGATTCCAGCCCCATATCAGGCTCCCTCAGCAAACCTACAGCTGCCGCTGGCCTCCTGCAGCCACTCAAAGCGTTTCCAGCACACACCTGAATCAAGATTCCAGCCCCTGATCGGGCTTCCTCAGCAAAACTACAGCTGCCACTGGCCTCCTGCAGCCACTGAAGCACGTTTCCAGCACCCACCCAAATCAAGGTATGCCATTCTGATTCCCCACTGGAGCTTCCTGTAATGCAGCATTCCGAGCTGCGAATACTATTGGCACTTCTCTCATTGCATCTCCATGCTATTGGCTGCTTCTCCTCAGCTTGCTACCACAATTGGTCCGGAGTCTCTGGCTGCTCTCTTAGTCTGCTGGCTTGCCAACCCTCTTCTGTGATTCTGCTCTTTTGAATTTTTCTCTGAATTTTGCTCTACTGAAATCTTTGCATTTTATGTTTTTTTTTTTAATTTTTAATGCCTCTGCTGCTTAGATCTGCATTGCATGCAGTGTGATAGTGTGAACTTGTACTAGGTCCTCAAACTGGAATTCTGTTAGCACCTAGATCAGATCGCTAGTGAATTGTGTTTGCAGAGATGTATTTTTAACTGAAATTGCTTACTTTCTGCCTCAGATCCTGTCCTTTTCTGTACTGCACCTGCACACCTTAAGGCTAGCTAACTAGTCCACTCTCACTCTGTAATCCCCTCTCCTTCCACCCCTCCAGCCCCCCCCACCAATAGCCAGTCTTTCACTCTCTGCTAATTTTTTGGTCCTCCCTTGAACTTCAACTGCACTCCACTTCTTCACTGTCTTTCTCTGTCCTCCCCACCATCTCTACTTGACTGCACCATCCCTGCAGTTCTACCTGTCCTAGCCACTGCTCCTGGCATCAAGGCTCTGACACCCCCTGCCAAGACCCTCCATTGTTTTCATCTCATCCCCACCCCATGCTCTGTCTCCCTTTTGTCCTCTGCAGTCCCTTCCACCGATTTACCTACATCCGATAGCCGCGACCACTATAATTGCTTAATTCCTGTCTCCTTTTCTCCCTCTAGATTCCAGCCAGTGATCGGGCTCCCTCAGCAAACTTGTGGCTGCCACTGACCTCCTGCAGCCGCTCAGCACATTTACAGCACACGCCGGAATCAAGGTATGCCATTCTGATTACCTGCTGGAGCTTCCTGTAGCATGGCATTCCAAGCCGTGAATACTATTGGCTCTCGCCTCACTGCATCTTCCTGCTATTGGCTGCTTCTTTTCAGCTCACTACCATGATTGGTCCAGAGCCTCTGGTTGCTCCTTTAGTCTGCTGGCTCGCCTACCCTCCTCTGTAACTCTGCTTTTTTGAATTTTGCTCTGAATTTTCTCTCACTCACCCTCCCCAGCCCTGTCACTCTTTAAATCCACTTGCTACACTCTGGGTAATGTCCAGCGGTACAGCTCATCCACTTGTGGTTGAGAAAGACTCCTCCCACTCTAAAAGTAACTGTAACAAAAAGGTACATCACCTCTTTCCACGTTGTGTCAGCTCCCTGTTTAACACAGCAACTTTGGAAAGAGAAATGGTGCCTGGACGCCCACTAGTGAGGAATGTGGTACCCTGCCTATACCACTCTTCCCAGAACATTCAGCTGTGGTCAATACTGCTCTACACAAAGAGATTTCCCAAACTTGTATTACTAGTACTTCTTATCCTGATGCTTGGGGTGGAAAACGAGAAACATAGGGTAGTACCCCTAACACATCAGTCCTCTGTCTCATATACTGCAATACCAGAGGGTGGAACAACAAGTGGAACATTAGTAAACCTCCCCATGGCACACTGCCTTAAAATCCCTCAACAACAATACAAGCTCAGTTAGCCTCCAAATATTCCCATAGCTGCCCTGCTTCAATTTTGTACCCCTGTCAACTACCCTAAAGTTCACAGGCACACAATGAACAAGAACACCTGCTCAACTTGGGCGTATTGAATTTGCTACCTCAGGAAACTGATTTTGATTATCTCCTGTAACCCCTAGGCACTCTCTAGGGTTTCTACCCTTGCCTGTACTTCAGACAACAGGTTGAGGGGCCTGGGTTCAAACTTAACATCTACTGGGATTTCCCTGCCCTCAGTAACCACAATATTTTGGTGCCTTCACCCAAAGTAATGTATGTGGGGGTATCTACCTAACTTGGTATAGCCCTCTGGGAAGCTATAACCACCCACAAGCCTCCCTGGTGACCATGTACTTCGCAATGGGGAGCAGCCCTCTACAGCAGTTAACACACAGTTGGCAATGAACATTAATAATATGCACACACCCCTTGCACTTACCATGGACTGGTCTTCGGTAAACACCCAGGGACCCCCTTGTAAAAGAGTATTCAAAACAGGCATCCAGTTTCAAATACATTTCCACTAGACACATTAACTTTAACCCAGACAATGAGATATTCATGAGGCAATGTAACAGTGAACCAAATCAATTGATTTATTAAGGGGGATTTGAACAAGGAAAGGACAGATCTAGATTAATGATTACTATACTGGATTTGAACCAGGGTACTTTGCATGCATGCATGCATTCAGTCCCACTATTCAGTCCTGCAGCTGCTGGGTACCCAGACTGTTGGTGGCTAGCTTGAACATTGCCCAGGGTTGCAGCTGTTGTTGGGGCCCTTGATGGAAAGAAAAGGCAATTACACATGCACTAACAAAGAGCTTGGCTATTTGTATCCTCAGCCGGTTGGCCTAGTCCACTGTAATCCTGCAACACACTGAAGAAATCAGGTGGTACCACAAAACTGTTGCAGGGAGCTACAATGAGTTTACTCACAGTATCAGTTGGTAGAAATTGGCCTGGCGATATGAAGACCTGTTGCAGAGCACTGAAGAGCATGGGGAAGCTGGGCCTGCACGACTCACCACCGCTTAACGGCCTTTCCCTCCAGGTGGCCACAACCTGTGATTTCTTGCTGTGCAGGGACTGGATCCCCAAGCTGGTCTCTCACTGAGAAAACAGTAACTGGTGCAGGAATAGGTGGCTTGGACTGGGACTGGCATGAGCCCAAGATTGGGTAAACACTTCTGGCAAAGTTCAGACTTTTTGCTGGTGAATGCCTCCAGATGGCAGACAGTCTGGTCACTAGTAAAGGTGGGCTTCCCCCTGGCAATCAGGAGTCTCTGGTTAGTAGGCTGTGACCCACCTTGAGCATTCACCACATTTAATGGAGACAGCATACACTTCTCTACCTCTCAGTTTGGTTTCAGGCCAGTTCACAATTACAGCTGAATTGCTGCACAAACCTCTCAATTTATAAAAGGCACTCTCCGATTATAGGTCCCTGAACTTAGGACCACAGACACCTGCTGGAGGAAACTAGGCCTATTCTGGGCCAGAACCCCATGGACCTGAATGGCTCTCACACGGAGTCTTGGGCTGAATGCTCTACAGAAGCTCCTCTCAGTACAAAAGCTCAAGCTGCACTCCTCAGTCTTGGGGCTAACTGCACACAGCTTGAAATGGGTTTTCAGATTAGTCCATTTTCTAGCAATCCAATTGGTTGGGGGAAGCTGTCAGTCATCCTGTGCTCCCATTGATTCCTTTAGGTGCCAAACTGAAAACTGCAAGAACTACAGCTTTTCCCACAAGGCATTTGACCTAAGGACTTCTTGAGGTCCCCTGTGTCCCAAGTGGACCAAATTCTTGGGAGTCCTGGACCAAACATGGTGGCTCCCATTTAGAGGCATAAGCTGCAAGAAGGCAGGTTAAAATGAGCATTCTAATTTACATGTAACAGCAGATTAGAAGAAAATATTTACAGTAATAGTTAGAGCTCCCTCTGCTTTATTATCTACCGCAGAGTGGGGCAAATCAGGACGGCACCTGGCCGGTCGTGAACTTTGAAGCACTTGGATCCAGCCCAGGCCATTTACAGCACACAGCCAGTGTCACTTAAAGGGACAGGTGCAGAGGCACATCATAACACTCTCACACAGATCAACAGGAGGACAACAAACCATTATTTATTTACCATCTCTGCAGGATGTCTGCCTGGCAGTGGGCATTACTAGAGCCCAGGGAGTTACTTAAGGTAAGCCTCGAATTTTGGGGGGGGGTTTACATGCCTATTATCTGATAACGTGCACCCTAATCCCAGTCTACCAGTAACAGACAACACCTCGGGGCTCGGACACCTCAAAATTGTCTTGTTGAACACAGGTAGCCTACTACCCAAGCTACCGCAATTCCAAGCATGGGTTGTGCAACTCAAACCAGATATAAATTGCATTAATGGAGGCCTGGCTCTCCCCAAAGACCTCTAATGCTACTGTGTCTTAGACGGCTACACCACCTTCCATCAGGATAGATTGACTAAGTGCAGGAGTGGCTGCCTGGTCCACCTGAGCAATAATATCAAAGGCCAGGTGTTACCAAATAACATACGCACAAGTGAGGCACAAACACTTTCCATTAAACTCACCCTAGGCCAACAGAACAAGACACTAGTGCTATCCACAGTATACATTCCCCCAGGAATCAGTATTGAACAGTTAATTTATAATCAAAGCAGCTCAAGCAAAACTGGGAACAGGTGGTAGTAGGCGACTTTAATGCAAACTGGCAATCCCAAGATGCATCAGCCATTACGGATCAAAAATCAGGCCTATATCTCACCCAGATGGTAACCCAGGCCACCAGACAAAACTACCGAATGGGCACATGCACTCATATAAACTGGCTACTCTCCACCTGCCCGGAACACATTACTGTGGTATCTGTTTAACCGGACTCCCTCAGTGACCATTCTCCTGTGATGTGCATTTGGTCCAATAAGTTTACAAAATGCACTCCCCAGCTCACTAGATATCGCTCACTAAGAAAGGGGCAGTTGGAACCTTTCAGACAGTTCCTGAAATTGGCCGATTGGTCCCCTCTAGACAGAGACCAGGACAGTAACCAAACCCTTGATTACTTTTGCTCTATTTTCACAAATGCCTGTAACATCTTTGCCCTTTACAAGTCCAAAATAGTAAAGGGGGCAGAAAACCCATTTCTCTCTGGCTCTCTCATCGAACTCATGCACCACAGAGACAATCTATGGCATAAAGCTAAAGCCACTGGGAAACAAGCTGACCTCACTGCCTACAAGGGGTATCCAGTGAGTATAACGACTGAATATGGGGGACCGTCAAAATGGTGACTCATATTCAGTGCTTTCCTCATGGGCTACCCTACAAGCATAGCAACCTTACGCACAGGTGAGTGTAGAGAATGGCTACCAAAAGGGGAGGATAGCGAGAGGAAGGGGAAGGATAGGGAAGGGATTTCTAGGGGAGTGGTGTACCTGCTGCAGCCAAGCTAGCTGTGTGGCATGGTGGTATGGGTAGCTAGCTCTGGATCAGCAGGTACTGGGTTCAGGGCTGGGGACCAGGAGGGTAGGAATTTTGCCACTGCCTGTGACCGCAGGACTTAATTTTCTTGTAAATGTGGACTGTACCCCTTCCCCGACATGCACCCCTCTGGAGTTAAGAATCTAAAATCAGGGGGGTGCAGGGGTTGCAAAGTGGGTACAGCCACCACTGCAAAAACACTTATTTGTTTTGCCGGATGTCGGGTTACCTGCAAGTGTATATTGCCTATTTACTTTTTGGCAATATACACTCACCATAATAGCGATCGCTGTTTTGCGATCGCTATTATGACATGGAACCTTTACAAGGCAGCCAGAAATAGATGCACAAAAATCATTAGGAATGCCAAAGCAGAATACTATAAAGATCTTCTGGGCAGGACTTGGGGTCATGGAAGGGACTTTGGGAACTCAGTGAAATCCCTTACGGGTAGGGTTTCCAAGGTACCACCTGACCAGATTGTCTCAGTGTCAGGGACATTACAGAAGCCCAGAGATATTGCTAATGCCTTCAACCTAGCATGCACAGACCTAAGTGCTATGCTTCCTAGTAGCTAACTTACCCCCAACCGCCTGGACAGTCTCTTCCCATTGTCCCTCCCCCTCCACACCACTTTGGCATTCCCCCATTTTACTTCAGACAGATCACCAGAGCCGACACCATAAAATACGTCAAGCGGTTTCTAGGAAAGACAAGGATGGGGAGCGACCTAATAGATATGAAGATGGTAGCCCTCAACCTAGATAAGCTGGCTGCACCACTCACTAAAATCTTTAATACACCCCTAAGAATGGAAGTATTCCCCGACATTTGGAAGTCCGCACTCATTACCCCTGTCTTTAAAAGCAGTGACAGAACCAATCTAGCTAACTACAGGCAGGCCGATAACTATTTTACCTCCCCTCTCTAAAGCCCTGTAAAGGAGTGTATCAGATCAATTGACAGACTATCTGGATAAATACAATCTTCTTTGTATGCAACAGCATGGAAACCACAAAAATCATAGTACTCTTACTGCACTGATTGACTACACTACACAATTATATGATGCGCTGGACTCTGGTAAGGCAGTGGGATCTATCTTCATAGACCTCACTACAATATTCGATACAGTAAACCATCGACTCCTTCTGAACAGCCTGCTAACCATTGGACTGTCCCCAGACATGGTTGCCTGGTTTGACAGCTACCTCTCCCACAGATCACAATGTGTGCGAATTAACAGAGTACTCTCTGACCCAAGGAAAGTCAGCTTTGGAGCCCCCCAAGGTTCAATACTCGGACCCCTGCTTTTCAGCCTCTTCATCAACTCCCTACCCACAGTTTGCCTGGCTCACATGGTGCTCTATGCTGACAATGCCAGTATCTGGCAGGGAATTGTCCAAGATCACAACTGATCTACAAGTCAACTTGCATTTGTTAGAAACTTGGTTTGAGCAGAATAGACTCTAGCTCAACTACAAAAAAAACAAAATACATGCTTTTCACAATGCCTCATAACAAGAAAAAGTAGTCCGCTCATAATCAAGAGCCATAAAGGGGAGACACTAGAACAAGTAAGCACATTCAAATACTTGGGTGTTCACCTAGACGACACCCTCACCTTCTCTATGTATGTCGGCCATGTCATAAAATTAGTAAATATAAAGCTTGGGGTGCTATACCGACACAGGCATGCTATGACACCAGATGCATTGAAATTGGTTACATGCAGCTCTGTCTTGTCCACTATCAACTACGGGCTGGTGATCTATGGGGCTGGTTCAGATAATGTACTAAAAAGGATCAAAACCCTCCTTAATAAGGCCTGTAGGCTTGTCCTCGGAGTACATTATTTGACACACACATGTGCACTTTATGAAGATACTGGCTGGCTCCCACTCCATCTCAAAGTTATTTACCAGACCTGGCTAGTGGGGAAAAAAATCACTTCTTGGTCTGACACCTAAATCCACCACCAATTTGTTCAAAAGCACTCGTGCGACAAAAAATACCAGGAGTGCAACCAAGGGAGAGCTATTGGTGCCCTTTAAGCGCACTACGTTTGCCCAGAGATCCATATCATACAGGAGTCCTATGTGGATTAATGACCTACCTGCTTCCCTTTTAGAATTCAGCAAGCTTGGCCCATTTAAAAAAGGGCTCCATTCTTACCTAGCCCTCCAAAATGACTGCTGTTGCCCTCTATAGACTCGAGACTTTCATGCATTAAACTAGAGCTCGCCTCGTATTTTCCCCCAGTGTTCTGTCACTTCACACTCCTCTCCTCAGACCTCTAGCTCCCTATCTCCCTGCCCTCCTACTCCTCCCTCTACACTATGTCTCTCTCTGGAACCATTGACAAAGCCTCCTTTTCAGCAGGAGATATTTCCAATGCGATATAATTTGATAACCCTAAATTTTATGCTGAATCTGCTTAAGCACTGTAACGCGCTCATGGTGTGCTAATGTTTATTCTCTGTAGCACTTCTGTAATCTGTAATCTCCATGTTTGCCTCGTCTATAATTACTGTTTTGTATGCCGTTACTATCTGTTACCAATGTATTGTCATGTATTTCACTCGACATGGAACCTTTGTAAAGGAGCCCCTCAGCTCAAAGGTATTAATCTGAAATTGAAATAAATAAATAAATAACTGGAGGGCCTATAAAGTCTACTGGCAATTACAAATGTCTACACAGGAAATATGAGATGAACTACATAGATACATAGAAACTGTCGGCAGATAAGGATCACTAGGCCCATCTAGTCTGCCTGTAAGCCCTAAAGTTGTATGCAGTCACTGACCCTAAGTGATCTATGGTTTTTCATCACTCCCTCCCACCCAATGGTCTCTTGTGCCCATCCCAGGTATGTTTAAACCCCTTCACTGAGCTTACCCCCACCACCTCTTGTGGCAGAATGTTCCAAGTGTCCACCACCCTCTCTAAGTAGATCTAACGTCCTCACATTACCTCTTAATCTAACCCCCTCCAATTTTATAGTGTGTCCCCTCATTCTGATATCTTTTCTACATTGGAAAAGATCCCCCACCTGCACATTGTTTATGCCCTTGAGGTACTTGAAAGTTTCTATCATGTCTCCCCTTTCTCTCCTCTCCTCCAGTGAGTACATACTGAGGACTCTTAGTCTCTTTTCATATGTTTTGTGATGCAAGCCATGCACCATCTTTGTCGCTCTTCACTGGATAGCCTCCACCTTGTCTATATCCTTATGCATGTGTGGTCTCCAGTATTGCATGCAGCACTCCAGGTGAGGCCTTACCAGTGTTTTATACAATGGCTTCAACACCTCCTGTCTCCTGCTAATAATGCCTCTGCCTAGGCACCCCAGCATGCCACTGGCCCTCCCTGCAGCCTTTATGTACTGCTTTGATACCTTAAGGTCATCAGATATGATAACCCCTAGGTCCCTTTCCTCTTTGGTGAACATCAGCACTTCAACTGACTTCAGATATCATTTTTATCTTTTATTGGTCGGTTGATACCTCATGAATGATGAAGTCACAGGTAAGATAGCAATAGACCAACACCCTAAAATAAAGATAAAAAAATATCAGAACTCAGCACATGTCATATTTAATTTATACAACAGGTATGTGGATGATTTGGGGGTAGAAATGGTAAAAAGTTACAAAAGAAAAAAATAAATAAACTGTGTTGCCTGCGTTCAATGACTCAGCTTAAGAGCAATTAATCAAACTACTGTATTGAGGCCAATGCCTACTGTAAGTCAAAAACTAAATGTTCATGCCCCAGTAAGTGAGTGGAACAGCAAAGGTGTAGAACAGGTAACTGTCATTGTAGGCACTGGCAGGTATCAACAGAAGGAAGCAGAGAAGTGGGGGACTCTGCTGGTCAACTAAGGCAAGGCACCAGTTCACTGCTGGGAGAGGCAGAAGTTCAAAGCTAGGCCAAAACTGGAAATAAGAGTTACACCAATCTAGGGTAGGACTACAAGAAAATTTAAACAAGGCACCCACCGGGGAACAGAAACCAACAAAAGAAAGGGAACACTGGAAACAGCCTATTAGGGGTAAGGGTACAAAAGTATTTTCAGGTAACACAGGGAGGACAGAAATTGAGAATGCTGGGAGAGATGCAATGCAGTGGCAATTTTTTTCCATTTACACCTCCTGCCCTTGGATGGACAGGAGGTTTGTTAGGGTTTATGCCAATTATCTCTTTTTGTCCAGGGTAGTTATGTACAAATTCAGCTCCGGGATCTTATTGGCGGAACACCATTGTATAATACTGGTGTTTCTAATTGATTGGAGAATGTCAGTCAATTCATGTTGTTTACTCGGATTATAAGAATGAATTTACTCCAGTACTTGTATTTCCTCTCCTAATGTTCTTTGTTGTTGTTCCCATTTCCATTTTCTAATGTCACTCAGTTCTTGTAAGTTAACTATTAACCAGGCTTTAGATGTATCCCATATAATCATTATGTCAGTCTCTTCCTCTGTGTTTCTTCTAAAAAACTCTTTAATTTCACCCATTATATAGCTCATTGTTTCAAACTGTTTAACTAAAGTGAGGTCCATTTTCCAGCAGTATCTCCCCTGAGTAATAGAAGACCATTGTACTTCTAATACTCAGGGGGAATGGTCTGACATTATAATCCCTGGATAGGATATGTTCTTCACAGTATTAAGCATTGATTCAGACATTAAAAAAAATCTGTTCTTGAGTAAGTATGACGTACATTAGAATAATACGAATATTGTTTGATATTACTTTTGTATTGAGACCAAGGGTCTAGCAACTTAGAGTCCATCATAAACCCATTAATAATTTTAATAGATGATTTAAAGTTATGTAATGAACCAGGTGTTTTGTCTGAATTTTTTAATACCAAGTTAAAATCTCCCCCAAAATATACGGTGACTTATAATCAGGCAGTTGCAAAAAAAAAATTCTGTGAAGAACTTAGGGTTATTGTAGTTTGGACCATATATTGTAGCAATGGTAAACATTTCAGATGCCATTTTTAATTCTACTATAATATATCTCCCATTTGGATCCAGGGTCTCCCACAGTATACTGGGTGTAGGTATTTTTTTTATGAAGAAAGATTGCAACCCCTCTAGCAAGTGGAGTGTAAGATGAAAATAATCCCTTTCCCCATTTTCTCTAAAACCACTGAAAATCAGCTTCTAAAAAGTGTGTTTCATGCATTAACACACTATTTGTTTTCTATTCAAATAATTAATAATTTTAGTAATTTTAGCTCTGTGTCTCAACCCTTTGACATTCCATGTCACTATTTTTAGTGGTACTGCCATTTAATGTGTTTTTGTTATTCTTTTTCCTATTTTGTTTAGTTTTACCTGGATCATTCCATATACTCCTTCATTTTTCTTTATTATCCACCTACTAGATCTTATATGGTAATTTTTAATGTGCTTTTGTCCTAAAATTTTAGATATATTTTTAAAATATTTTTTATTTTGTGCTCCCCTGTCACCCACTCACAAACCCTCAGTGCCCTAGTGTCTCCCCCAGGGATTCTTAGATGCCCCACCCCTGTAGTTGCAGAGATGCTCACAAGAGCATCTCTTGTGCTGTTGTGGCATAGCCTAGGTCAAATATAAATATACTTTAACCATTTCACTTTATTAAAAAGAAAATATATTCCACTTCCTTGTTCTTTGCTCTTCTCTCTTCTTACCTTCCTACCCCCTTAGCCAATAGAGTTACACTTTCATCTTTTCTCTCTCCTACATACTTTCTGAAACTGTCTCTCTGACTCTCTTTCTTTTCTCCCACCTTCCCTCCTCTGTTTTATATATCACTTTAAAGGCTATATTCCCCATAACCTCATAAACAGGGAGCAACCCTGCTAAGATTTTCCATTTTGGGGCATACAATGTATGTGTATATATATATATATATATATATATATATATATATCCCTCAACTTCTTCCAACATAATGGACAGATGTAGATGCAGAAGAAACATATATTATCAGCATGTTATTAACTTAAGGCTTCCTCCTGTTTCTATCTTTCTTCTCCAGATTTTATTATATTCCATAGGACATTCTTTAAGTACTTCAAAGCTGACTTTCATTCTTTTCCTTTAACTGTATACCCTAAGATATGACTGGGAGATTGCACTGCTGGGGTTATCCATATGGATGTGTTCTCCCTGTTTTTTTCTTTTTTTTGGGGGGGGGGGCTGTGACGTACTGCTTGCTGGAGAATTCTAACATTTTTTGAAAGCTTCCTCCACTTCCTCATGGTCGTCAAAAGTGGATAATCTATCATTCACTACAAAAAGTAGCCTTGCTGGATGTTGCATCACAAATCTTATGCCTAGGCCAAACAATTTATTTTGGACTGGGTTGAACAGTTTGTGCTTATTTAGTGTGTCCATAGACAGAACTGGGTACACGTTAAAAGTTATATCTGCATACTTCAACCCCCGTTCTGTTCTAGCTTTCTGTAGGATTGCCTCCCTGTCCTGAAATATGTGTGGCTTAACCAAAATTGACTGGGGGCAACTATGATTTGAACTAGTGAATCTGGACCCTGTTCTGTGTGCTCTTTCCAGAGTTATCTTCTGTTCAGGGAATTTTCTACCCATTACTTCTGTTAACATTTGTTCAAAAAATGATAGGGGGTCCCCTGTTTCCTCCAGGCCTTCCGGATAATTTCTCAGATGAATATTGCTCCTTCTGGACCTATCCTCTAAATCTGCTACCTTCATCAATAGGTTCTGCAGCTGAATATCATGCTAGATTTGTGTTTTCAGGATAGGTCCCTTGATATTCTCTATCTGAGAAACTCTCTGCTCCAGGTCCTGCGTGTGGGTTGTAAGTCCCACCATTTTATCTGTTAATGAATTTATTGTGTCCAAAATTCCTTTAATGGGGACACTTATATCTCCTAGTGCTTTCATCATATCTACCCAAAGGGTATTAACTGCTTCCATTAGTCCCATCGGTGTTTCACTAATCCTATGTGTTGGGGTGGGGGGGGGAGCGAGTCGGGCCCTTATACAGTTTGATAAATCACTGTTACTTTCTTTATGAGCAGAACTCTGAGTATAAGAGAGATGGTGAATTCCATCCCCTTCCCCCTTCTCTTATAATTGGAGTTGAAGTAGGAAAATTTAAACCTAGGTTCTGTGTTTTCATACCCAATAAGTTGCTTTCAGACTCCGCCATTTTCTTTGCATTCAAGTTCTAGTAAAGGTACACTTTCCTCTTGGCTCACTTCATTTTTTCACATGGCTCCCCTTAATTTGCAATACTGCATTATTTTGCCACTTTCTTTCAACTCTAGAATACCTCTGGAAGGTGTTTTAGGAAGTGAAGAGTGAGAAGAGAGTCACTTAACAAATCTGTCCTTTGTAGCAAGAGGGGAGATTGCATTTGAAAATATGTACCTGCTACTTGGGGTGCATTTTTCTTACCTCCTTACCATTTTCTATCTTTAATATGTTGTCTAGTAATTTCTTTTACACTTCTCACTGATTTAGACATGCCGTGTGACCAGCTCCTTCCAAGTCTCCCGACTGCAGGAATTCTTCCTCATTCAAGTGCCCAGTAAGCCTAACATTTCTAACTGTTAGCTTTCCATAAATTTACTTTATACACTATCGGGAAATAAAATTTAAATTATAAAGCTGATTTCAATGGTATCATAGAGAGCTCCCATCTTTGCTTACAAACTGAGCTTCAGACATTACTGCAATTACGGCACTCGCAGGAATTCCACCGCCTTTCTCTTCCTTCTTATTACCATTAAATCTCTACAGGCAATGGGGTTTCAGAGAGAAGAGGTAACTAAAAACAATGATGGTACTTAGAGTTTTTTTTTTTTGTTGAACCTCCATTTCACCGGGCTGCGTCCTCCTCAGCATCTTGCTCAGCTCCTCTCGAATGGAATTGACATCATCCCCCTCCTCCAGGCACAACCCCTTTTCATGCTGTTTACTCAGATAATGATATTTAGGATTTGAAATCTGGTGAAGAGGGAATCTTGTCATTGTAAATAAGTGGACGTATCTGCAATATTATTGCCATGATTTTTAAATAATCTGTTAAATTAACACTGTATCGTGCTTGTACTTTTTATCATTTTGTATGTAATGACAATATATGTCGACCAATAAACTTATTGATTGATAGATTGACAATGGCTGCAGGGTGGCAGTTTTCATAAAGAAACGTTTTGGAGACCGTGGTGCGGCCCCCATTAGCACACACCTCTCTGAGTTGAGGGAGAAGGTCACTAGACTACTGGCCAAGTTGACTAGGGTTTGGGGGACCTCTTCCCTCATCCAGGAACCACCAAGTTTGTCACTGTTACCTCAGAGGATGCCAAGGGGGGAGGAGGAATGGCTGGAATGTGGTGGGCTCTTGAAGGGTGGGGATGGTGGGACAGAGGTACATTCATCAACTCTTACCACTACATAATGCCAGCCTGGTGGCTCTGAGGGTTGAGGCACTGGACACCATGCCTTGCACCATGCCGGTGACCCAGGTTTGGGAATAGACTCAGGACACTGGGTGCTGGCAGGGAAGAGGAAGGACTGAGCACCCCACAACTGCTCTCCTTCCTCTGGGGTGGGCACAGGACATTCACCGCACTGCAGTGGCACCTAGCAGAGGCTAGGTACACTGCCAGTGGTGGGCATGCTAAGGGAAGGGAGCACAGTGGGCATCTGCAAGTAGGTGCATCAGACACCATTACAGGTCTGACTTCCTTAGGGGTTGTAATGGCAGAAAATTGCAAGGGGGACCATGGCAGCTCGTGGCCGAGCCATGCACTCCTGGACACGAGAGGTGTGGCCACCTAGATCCTGGTACAGCCCCCTAGAGGGGGGTCCTGCTTATGAACCAGGCCTGTGTGAGTCAGGCAAAGAGATGCGTACACTAGACCTGGTCCAGGGGTGCGGGCGCCAGCAGCCGGCAGTTGCTGTGACCCACTCTGTAGAGGAGGAGGATAAAATGTAATAATAATAACTCTTACCTCTACGTAATTCCTATGCCACTCTGGGGGGTCAGAACTGCTGGGAGGAGGCACCCACGGTAGTGAACAGGGATGATGTGGGGCTCTCCATAGTGTTGACCCCAAGGAGGGTGGTATAGGACCCCAGAGGAGGAGGAAGCAACTTTTGCTGGGGAAATCAATTGTGAGTGAAATAGATTGGGGAATAGGAAAGGGGGAAGAGGAAGGTTAGGTGTTTGCCCAATGCCACAGCCAGAGGGGTGGGAGGCAGATCCTGAGGAGCACTAGGGCAGCAGGACAGGAGCGAGAGCTGGATGTCATTGTCCACCTGGAGACTAATAACCTTGCTATGGATGGGGCTGGGATAGTGCAAGGGGAGTTGTGGGAGTTGAGGAGGGGTCTAAGACAGGTAGCATGCTCAGTGGTTTTTGCTGAGGTGCTGGCTGTCTGCAACAGGGGAAAGGAGAGGGAGCCCACACCAGGAGCTTCAACTCATGACTGAAGAAATGGTGAAGAGAGGAGGGGTGTGGCTACATAGGGGGCTGGGGACCCACCTGGGAGGATAAGGGCCTGTACAGGAGTGATGATCTGTAACCATTCAGGAGGGGAACCGCTGTCCTCAGTGGACAGTTTCAATGTTACTTTCAATGAACATTTAAACTAGCCAAGGGAGAAATGCCAGAACAAATCTGGGAGGCAGGAACCCCCAACATAGACTAAAGTAGAGAGTAAGGCAAACCTAAGTGTTAAAACACTTTTTGAGAAATTATAGCTGTCACATTGATGAGATGGTGTGAAAAAGAATGGCTATGTTGAAAGGTTGGGTCAAAATATTGAAAATTACCACATTTATGAGCATGCATTGAAACATTGCAATATAGACTCATAACTTTGCTGTTTTCTCATATTTTTACCTCAAATTTTCAACATTCTTTTCTTATGAACACACATAGCCTTCTTATGAGCCTACCTCATTAACAAGAGTGGAGAACATTTTAAAATCCTGCCCAAAAGGTGGTTTTGTGATACAGGTGCGAAAACACATTTTGGCCAGGATTTGAAAAATGACAGCTGTCACATTCATGAGGTGCTGTGAAGAAATGACTATGCTGAAAATTTGGGTTCAAGATATTGAAAATTACCAAAGTTATGAGCCTGCATTTGTAAAGTTCAACATAGGCTCATAATTTTAAATTTTCATCATAGCCTTCTTATGACCCCACCTCATGAACAAGGGTGGAGAAAATGTTGTCAAATCCTGCCTGAAAGGTGATTTTGTGCAGTGACCATGAAATCACCTTTTGGGACATATTTGCCTAATTTCACTTCCATTATTCATGATACGGGGTCCCAAAAAAGGCATGTTGAAAATTTGGGGCAAATATATTCTAAAATGACCAAGTTATGCAACAAAGTTTAAAACCCCATTGAAATACATTGAACCACATACCTGATTTCCTCAGTTCATGGTCTGGCATTGAAAGTGAAGATGTGTCTGCGATTCAGAGAAGATTGTGGGGTGGTGGGTGCTGAGTGGTAGGGTTGGGTGGGGGGAACTAATTTCAATAACAGACATTGATGTAAAGTTTTATTTTTTATAGGGTACTGTATATTGAAAAAGAAAAAACCTACAAGAGATGTTTTTCTTTATTTCAGGTGGCAACACTGGGGATTGGGTACCCCCAGTGTCAGTGTTGTTTTTGTTGGGGGTGCTGAGTGAAAGGGTGGGGTGGAGAGACAGTAATGACAGCGGTGGCAGCAACAGACATTGATGGATATTTTTCTTTTTTACAGGGTACATTTCAAAAAAGCTACTAGGGATGGTTTTCCTTATTTCAGATGGTGACACTGGGGATTGGGCACCTCCCAATGTAATTGTTATGTTTTTGGTGGGGTGGGGTTAGGGTGGTGGGACCTGTGTGGTCGGGTTGGGTGGGGGAACTGTAATGGCGGCGGCAACAAAGACATCGATGGACGGTTTTCATTGTTACAGGGTATATTAAAACAACGAACAAGAAACTATGAGGGACAGTTTTCTTTATTTCAGGTGGCGACACTAGGGATTTGGTACCCCCAGTGTCAGTGTTATGTTTGTTGGGGGGGTGTAGCATGGTGGGTGCTATGTGGGAGGGTTAGGTGGTGGAACAGTAATGACAGCAGCAGTGACAGACATCAAATATAATTCAACCTCAGCAAGCTGATCATGACATATCAGCTGTGCTTGCTGGGTGGTGGTTATGTAGATCAAAGGAAAGCGTCGACTCATGACTGGGTCAGCTCTCTCCTTTGAACTACTTGAAGTTTCTACCCAGCAAGCCAGAACAGTGTCATGATCAGCCTGGCTGATGATTGGTGTGACACTGATGAGCCCCTTGCAGGCCACTCTGCATTGGACCAATAGTGTCATACCCTTCAAAAGTCATTGTCCTAACAAAATGTTCACTGTGTGTGTGCGCACGGCAAACATAAAAAAAGGGGCAACAAGCAGAGTGAAAACAAAATCTGGAAGGCCATGTGTGCGAATGCTAAAAGTCTAGGAAATAAGATTCCAGACCTATAGGCCACCATGGCAGAGGCCAACATGGATACTGTGGCCATTACCGAGTCATGGTACACTGAAAACCATTATTGGACCATGGCCATACCAGGCTATATTCTGTGCAGAAAGGAATGGGTATGAAGGAAAGATGGGGGTGTGGTACTTTATGTGAGGGGAAGTATAAAAGTAATGGAGATACAGGGAATACAGAGGGAGGCAGAGGTACTGTGAATCATCCTGGAGACAGGGAATGGAGCCACTCTTCACACTGGAGTGATCTACAGACCTCCAGCACAGGGGGAGGAATTAGACAAGGTACTAGGGTAAGTCACTGGCAAGACTTCAACCTGCCAGATATAGATTGGAGCCTCACAGCAGCGGCTTCAGCTAGAGGCAGGGATATCCTGGACTCTCTGCAGGGGGCATTACTCAGGTAACTAGTCAGTGAAACTTGCAATTTGGGAGGCAGCTACTAAACTACACTGGAGCCATGATGTAAAAGCAAACTACAAACCACAAACGAAGTCAAGCTTCATGGTTTACCAAACTTATTAAGATCTTATATGATAGGTACCATTAAAAGACATTTATGATGAGGGGTGGGAGCCATATCCCAAAATGGTAAGGGTATTGCTAACTCTGGCATGACAGTGTGTTCAGAACATGTGGGTATCCCATGCTAAAACAACTCTGAATCAATGGAAAAATTTGGTGATAAATAACTTAGCATTAGAGCAATTGACTTATCAAATGCATGGGAGGGAGGAGCTATTTCTAAATAAGTGGGGGCCCTACATAGACTCTCTGCCAGTGGGAGGGGTGGCTTCACTCTGACAAGGAGTGACATGATTGCTCTGATGCCATGTTTTTGCAGAATGGCAGCTGGTGGGTGGATTTGCAGAACACTGGAGGTGGTGAGCTGGGGTCTCCTGCAAGCTGTAGGTAATAGAAGAGAACATAAGTAGACTGAGAATGCTCATCTGTTGAATGGTCCCATAGAAGGTATATGCCATGGATTAAGGGAAGTTTTATGGGTAGGCCAACCTGTGTTATTGTAAGTGATAAGTAACAACATACACAAGCTAATTGGGTTTCATTTTTTAGCCCTTTCTTTCCTTTGTTAATTTTCTTTAGTTCTTTACACTTTCCCCTTTCCTCTTTCCTATTTGTATTACATGTCTCTTATTATTAATGCAAAACAAAGGAAGGTTTAGGATGTATGACTGTATGGAGTGCTAGAGTTATTGTTACATATATACTGTGAAACGGAAGGCAGTATCTCCCAGATGTTGGAAGGGGGACAGTCTTGGATGCTTGTAACCTGCTATAAATAATTGTCTAAACTTCAATAAACAAATTAAACAACAAAATATATATTTATTTCATATAAATCAATAAAATGGTACAGCAGTACCTCTCACCTATCACCAGTGTTTTATGTAATTCATATGCTTTGCCTTGAAAAAACATACAAATTATGTGAAACGTTGGAATTAGGTGAGAGGATGCTGCTGTACTATTTTATAATTTTACATTAAATAAATACCTTTTAACATTACCTATCGTATGAGGTCTTAATAAGTTCAGTATACCCTGATGCCTAACTAGTCAGTGAACTCACTTGTAATGAGGCAATACTGGACCTGGTACTCACTAGCAGGGACAGTGTTGCAGACGTTAAGGTGGGAGGCTACCTGGGTACAAGTGATCACTGTGTGGTGTGGTTCAATATAAGGATGGCTGCAGAATCGAATCACACAAAGGCGAGGGTTCTGGACTTCAGGAGGGCAGATTTTATTAAGATGGGTGAGTGCCTCATGGATGACCTGGCAGGGGAGGATGGCCTGGGTGGGGTGGAGGAACAGCTGGTGAAGCTAAAAGGGAGCATAGCAGAGGCAACAAATCTCTACATCAAACAAGTGTGCAAAAGCAAGAGGAAAAGTGACCACTGTGGTTCTCGAAAGAGGTGGCTAAAAAGGTAAAAGCTAAAAGGGAGCATTCAGAAGGAATAAGGAGATGCAGAAGGTGGATGATAGAGAGGTGTATCGGGGAAACAGAGGGAAGCAGAGAAAGCAGTAAACATCACAAAGCTGAAAACTGAAGAAAGAATAGCCCAGGTGGTAATTGAAGTGGGCAAGATTTTTTTTATGTATTTTTATGTATTTTTATTTATTGAAATGTTTCACCAGAAAGGCATGCTGAGCAACAAGTTGCTCATCTTCCATACACATAGATAGCAGGGGGTGGGGGTGGAAAGGGGGGGGATTTGGAGAAGGGGAAGGCAAGGGGTGGAGGAGAAGGGTCTGTCAGGGTCTGACCCCTCCAGAATGCTGGGGACCCTGCCTGCAGCAGGCAGAGGTCAAGCATGAACAGGAGGGAAGCAGGTTGTAGGCAATGAGAGTTAGAGCATGTCAGGTAGGAAGAGATGGTTAAGAGAAGGGTCTGCCAGGGTCTGGCTCCTCCAGTATGCTGTGTGGACCCCCCCTGCACAAGGCAGAGGTAGAGCACAACAGGAGGGAAGCAAGTTGTAGGCAGCAGAGGTAGAGCACGACAGGAGGGAAGTAGGCAGTGATGGAGAGTAGGCTTCAGAAGGACCACGAGAGAGGGAGATGGGAGAAAAGAGGGACTGAGATCCAGCTCTTTCAGGAAAGAATGGGGAGGAATGAATGGGGTGGGAGTAGGAGGCAAGAAAGGTGTTTGTCAAGGTTCTGGACCCCTCCAAGATGCAGAGAACCCTGCCAGGGGCCTAGGCCAAGCAACGGTGAGTGAGTAGTGAGGGTAAGCTGGTGTACAGAGGAGGGAACAGGGGTAGGTGGGAGTAAGGTGGAAAGTGGAAAGGAAGGGGTGCTGGGGGGAAGATGTAGGGGGAGGGTTTTGCAGGAAAGAGGTGGGTGTGAAGCTGAAGCAGGCTCATAGGGGAACAAGTTAAGGAGGATTGTAGCAGGAGCAGCTAGCAGAGAGAAAGTTGTGCAAGACAGAGGCAAGGGGAGTGGAAGAAGGAGGAGGAGTGTTGTATTTGAGATGGGAGGGAGTTCCAGATTTTGGGGAAGCAATGAGAGAAGCCTGTTTGGCTGATGAGGGTGGTATGATGGGAATAGCAATGTGCGAGTGTCGGAGAATCTGAGGGAGTGGGAGGAAGACGTGGGGGGAGGGAGGGAGCATGAGAGGTAGGAAGGAAGTACTCCAAGCCAAAGTCTGAAAGTTAGCTTAGCACAGTGAGCCAGGCATCTGTTAGCAAGTGGAGGGAAGGACAGGGCATGGTAACGGTCACAATGATGGGTTCAAGATGGGGCATCCAGAATGAATCGACAGAAAGGGAAGCTATGGGAGCGGCACAATAGACTACATCACAGTAGTCAAAAATGGGAAGGATCATCACCTGGACAAGTTCTCACCGGGCCATAGGAGGGATGCAACTATGGTTCCTGTAAAGGACTCCAAGCTTGGGGTGCAGTTTTTTCAGAATGGCATCAATGTGGCCAGAGGAGCAGAGGTGCTGATCCAGCCAAACCTCAAGGTATCTGAAAGAGGTGATGTCCTCAAGGATGGTTCCATCAAGGGTGTGGAAAGAGGGTAAGGGGTGGAGCCTAGAGAGTCTTTGCCCAGTGCCGAAGGTCATGGAGACTGTCTTTTTGGCATTTAGGAATAGTTGATGTGAGGCAAACCATAGCTGAACCTGGTGGAAGTCATGCTGTAGAGTGGTTGCTACATCAATGGTGGTTTTGCCAGAGGTGAACAGGATGGTGTGATCGGCATACATATGGATAGAAGAGGAAGGGGAGCAGACTGAGGGAAGGTCATTTAGGAAGATGGAGAAAAGGATGGGGCCGAGCACAGAACCCTGTGGTACTCCTGTGGAGATTGGGAGGGGTGGAGAGATTGCATTCTGAATCCTGACTGATTGTGTTCTGCCTGTGAGGTAAGCTCTAAACCAGGTAAAAGCAGGAGTAAAGAAACCAGCAACTGTAAGGGAGTCGAGAAGGAGGGTTTGGGAGACTGTGTCGAAAGCCTTGGCGAGGTCAAGAAAGATGGCAGAGATGATGAGGCCATTGTTCGTCCCAGTAAGGATGGAGTCAGTGAGCCTAAGGAGGGAGGTGACAGTGGAGTGGTTCTTCTGAAAACCAGATTGGAACAGGGTGAAGAAGGAGGAATCAGCAAGAAAAGAGGTCAGTTGAGAGAGGACCAGGTGTTCTTGGAGCTTGGCAAGAGTGGGGAAGAAGGAGATTGGATGATAGTTCGCAGGGGAGGAAAGATCACCCTTAGGGAGGGGTATGTAAGTAAAAAGAGGAAGATCGGGGTGGGATTGTAAAATTAAAAAGGGAAGGGGATTCACTGTGCAGACAGAGACCAGGAAAAGGCAGACATCCTGAACAAATACTTTAGCTGAGTGTTAACTGAGGAAGGAGAAGGGAAGGGGCTACAAAAAAGTAACAGAAGCTTTGGAGAGAGGGAGGAAGGTGGACACTAGTCTTTTATGGAGGAAAGTGTCCTGAAGGGAGTCACTAATCTAAAGGTGGACAAAGCAACGAGGCCAGATGGGGTGCATCCAAGTCTATGGATGGAGCTCAGGGAAGTACTGGCTGCACCACTAAAAGTTCTATTGAACAGCTCATTGGAAACAGGAGTGATTCCGGGCATATGTAGTTCCAGTACACAAAAGTGATAGCAGGAAGGTGGCTGGCAATGATAGGCCAATCAGCCAGCATCAGTGGCAGCAAAGTTAATGGACTCACTGCTGAAGGAAAGGATTTTGGAATATCTTGAATCCAGTGGATTACAAGACCCAAGGCGCAATGGTTTTACAGAGGGGAGGTTATGTCAAATAAATCTGATAGATTTCATTGACTAGATGACAAAGGATTTAGATCAGGTTAGAGTGGTGGACATGGCCTACCTAGAATTCAGGAAAGCTTCTGAAACTGTTCCACTTAGGAGACTAGTAAGCAAGCTGGATAGCTTAGGAGTGGATCCAAAGGTGGTAAACTGGATAAGAAATCGGTTAGGGGATAGGCAACAAAGGGTCGTGGTAAATGGCGTTCACTCTGAGGATGGAAGTGTGACCAGCAGGGTGCCTTCAGGATCAGTGCTGGGACTGATCCTCTTTAATGTCTTCATAAGTGACATTGTAGAGGAGATGGAAAGGAAGGTCTGCGTCTTTGCAGATGACACCAAAAACTGCAATAGGGTGGACATTCCTGTGGGGGGATGAAAAGATTGAGCAGAGACCTGAGAAAACTAGAGGAGTGGTCAAGGGTATGACACCTGGGTTTCAATGTGAAAAAGTGCAAAATAATGTACTTAGGGTCTTGCTTTTACCTCATTCTATGTACACTATATGTAAAATGAATTTTAAAGGTCATGTAACCTAAATGTTATGTTGGAATGCCTTGTATAATGCCTTGTACAATGTAAGCTATAACTCCTTGTCACTTTGCCTGTTATCTGTTCTCCAACTGTAACCCTCTCCCCAGGTCACACCATGAGACAAGCATCTTGTTGCTCAGTGTGCCTTTCCTGGTGAAACATTTCAATAGATGAATAAATAGGGTACAGAAACCCAGGGGCAGAGTACAAAATGGGTGGAGTGGTATTGACAATAGCCAATCAGGAAACAGACCTGGTGGTAATCATATTGGGTGACCTAAAGGAGGCCAGGCAGCGCAACAAAGCAGGCAGAAGGGTTAGTGGGATGCTGGGTTGCATAGGAAGGGGTGTCACCAGCAGAAAGAGGACTAAACAAACTAAATAAAACAAACAAAATAAAAGGCTTAGGAGATTTGGATTATGAGACTAGATTACGTTCACTAAACTTTATGTCTCTAGAAATGCAAAGATATAGTGGCAATCTTTTACTAATGTGGGATGTTGAGAACGACCCCTATTTGTTTACTGAAGTGGGTTTCACTTTTAAGCAGGACACAGTGGAAACTAGAGGACACCCACTGCAACTATACTGCTTTAGGTACAGAACGAACAATAGAAAATTCTTTCATTTACAAAGAATGGCGACTGCATGGAATAAACTCCTCACTTAGATAATTGTCAGCTAAAACAAATCAGTTTCTAAACGTAGGCTGGATAACTGGATCTTGAAAAAAAAGGTACTTCTCTGTTACGGGTCTGGATATGGCAACTGTTATGGGCACCACGCTTTTGGTTCCCTTTTCCACCGCAGTATGAACCGCAGTATGAGGTAGTGTTGCCTCTGTATAGATCATTGATAAGACCCCCACGTGCAGTACTTTTGCCCATTTCTGGAGGCCACATCTCCAGAAGGACACAGACAGAGTGTAGACGATCCAGAGGAGGGCCACTGAAATGGTGCAGGGTCTGCATCAAAAGCCGTCTGAGGAGAGACTAAAGAACCTCAATATATACACTCTTGAATAGAGGAGGGAGAAGGGGGATATGACAGAGACCTTTAAATACCTCACAGGGGTAAATAAGGTACAGAAGAGAAGTATTTTTCAGAAAACAACGTGCACAAGAACAAGGGGCCATGCTACACAGTTGGAAGGGGGTAGATTCAGGAGATATGTGAGGAAGTACTTCTTCACGGAAAGAGTGGTGGATTCCTGGAATAGCCTTTCAGGAGAGGAGGTGGTGGGGCAAAAACAGTGATCGGTTGAAGAATGCTTAGGATAAGCAGAAGGGAAACATAGCGGAAAGAAAGGGGGTAGGGAGAAAGAGCTGTAGATCGGGTACTGTCTACAGTAATAGTGTAGGTATGGAGGAATGGGCAGACTGGATGAGCCAAGTGGCCCTTATCTGCTGTCAGATTCTATGTTTCTATATTAAATGTCCTCTCACATGTGAGGATCAATAATGAGCATGCTCAGTGCGGCCAAAATGAGTGAGATAAATTTCTGAGCATGCCCAGTGACTAGCTTCATTTATCCTGCTATGTTGGGTCAAGATAACTTTCTATTATTCTATTTATCAGTAGACATGTGTTGTATGAGACATTCCTTCATACTTACTGTACTTTCCTTTTCTGTTAGCTCCAGTATTGTCAGTGGGGAATTCTTACACATGGGTAACGTCTCTGCTCCCCCACTAGGGTAGTGAAACAGCTAAAAAGCTGTGACTACAGCATAGAACCCTGAGGACATGAACATTCTGGAAACAGCGGTTACTCAGTTTCCTGTTGTCCACGCAGTACTTCCAAACACAAATACAACTACTAACACACTTGTTCCCAAGTGAACTCTCTTTAGTAAAACCTTTATCTATCGATCCTGATTCATTCCATCAAATAAAAAAGCATAGCTGACTTTATTGGAGAAACATCTTAGGTAACCAAATCAGTCGATTTTCACATCATGTCCACTGGTTTGTCAAGAAAAAGGGTGCATCTTCTCTGGCTTGTGACTGGTATTTCAGATAAACTATCACCAACACTGCAACCATCAATACTTGAAACAGGAATAATGTGAACTTGACTGTATTAAAAAGTGGGTGCTAACCAGGACCAGTCTGCCAAACCTACAATGCTAGAAATTGCCACTAGTTAGTCTCTTGGCCTAACATGCCAAATAGTGATGTTATGCTGTGTTGCCCCAGATAGCAGATGAACCACAAAACCTGCACAACTGTGGTAGTCATACTGTCTGAAAAAATACATGTCCATGAATATATTGGACAGTATTCTCCAAGAGAAGTCAGTGGCTCTGGAGAGAATAATGAACACACATGTGATTGAAGCTGACCCAATCATCCATCTTTTTTTTTACCCATTTTCTAATTGTAATATCTGTCATGTTCCCTTCATAGTCGTATTAGTTGGTGGCACGGTGTTCATTGTATTTAACTTCACCCATTTTGTATCTGCTCTGCTCCCGTCTCCCCAGATTATTCTACTTGAACTTTATTTTTAGTTTTTATACTGTAACACACAATTCTGTATCTGCTCATTATATTTCCTGTATTGTACTGATTGCAATACCTTATTGTACTTCATTCTGCTTGTATCAGGAGTCGGGAAAAGATGGGCCTCTTCGCAGATCACACCTAGATCTCTGGAAGAGTGGACACCAAAGTGTGGGGGGGTGGGGCTAAAAAGAAAGATTGGGAAAATCTGGAGATCTGGTCAAGATTGTGGCAGCGGAAATTAACCGCAAAAAAAAGTGCAAGGTACAATATACACATAGGGGCCACAAGCACAAGAACAGAGTATAGAATGAATGGGGTGGTAGTGGAGAGCACATCAGAAGAAAGGAACCTGGGAATGTTGATAATGGGAGAACATTAAGGTATCAGCACAATGTAGTAGGGTTGTGGGCAAGGAAGCCTGGATGCTGGGGTTCATAGGGAGAGGGACTACTAGTAGAAGGAGAGGGTAATAAAGCCCCTGTATAGATCCATGGTTCACCCTCACTTGGAGTATTGTGTGCAACTTTGGAACCTACACTTGAGGAAGTATAGGGATAGGCCGGAGGTTCTGCAGAGATGAGCAAACAGGGTAGGTCCCATGAGAATCACTTGGAGGATCTAAACATGTACTCGTTAAAGGACAGGAGTGTCGTAGGGTGTGGGAATTCAAGAACATCAGACACAGGCAGACAACTTTTAGGTGCATAAAAAATGCCGGATGGCATTTGTCATTTTATTATTTGCATAAAATGAGCAAAAAAAAATTTACAGAAAACTTCAAAATAAAGGTTAGTAGAAGGTTAGCATTTCTCAGCTTAGCATGGCATGGCTTAGTGTCAGCCACCCTAAACGTCTTACACCTTCCCTTGCCTGTCAGCAACTGACCCCCTATCTAAATAATACCCCAAGTGGTGGGCCTTTTATACAATATCAGAGGTGACATCACCATCAGGTGATCCACCCCCTTTTCTTAGAATCAAAATAACATACTTCAGGTAATCAGTTTACCCTTTATCAACTTGCATCATTCAGAGGTATATAAGCGTTCGTCAGGATATGTATCATATAGTAACTCTGCCTGGTTTTAAAGGCATAAAACAGTACACACAAATCTAATGAGCTTTAATGAGGCTAAGCCCTTCCCCTTTATAATGACATCTCTAGCTGGGAGTTACATAAATACAGGCAGTTGGAGGGATGCAAACTCTATAGTAACATTCACAGTGCAGAGGGGCTCCCTGCAAGTATTTTCATTTTTATTCTGTTTGTTAAGCACACAGTGATTGTCATGCCCCTTAGGATTCTCTGAGCTGGCAAGGGGAATGAGAGAATGAGGGCGCGCTCCTCTTTTCCCTTCTCCTGCCAGCTCAGTAAGCCTTCATTCATTGTAACACCAGTATTTTCATATAACATCAAATAGCTTTCAGCATTTCTTTCTTTTAAGTCTCAATGTATTTCCTGTATTCCCTTGGCTACAAAGTATTTATGTATTTAAACTACAATATTTTGAGCCATCTCTTTGATGTCCGATGGCTGCAGTTGCAAACCATTGGGAAACATTTTCATTTTGGCACAGTCCTTATACCTATTCTTTCAATATTAATACTGAGGTCTGACCTTCCAACTACCAGTGTTGCCTTACACCCAGAATAATGTTATTACTTGAGCACTGAGCATTTATACGAATTAAAAGAAGAGACAACACTTCCTATTTGCTGACGGTTGAAATGTTAAGCCATCGGTAAACATTTCATTGTGGCCCTACCATTTCCTTTAGTTTACTTTCGAACATTGGCTGCACACTCATTTTATTTCCTTTTCAGCAGCTTGCTGAAACCATGCGTGCAGTTCTCCCGCAACAGGCAACTATGGGAACATTTGGATAAATCCCACATAGTGCCCCCTTTTTACTCCAGACCCTTTTCTGCACCATATGCTGTGCGCATTTCTACATCGGAGCACCTTTTTTTTCTCCAGTCTGCTTTGATCGGGAATTTCATATTTGAAGTGCAACCTGCTCTGGTCCCTCTTTATTCTTTTATTTTGGGGCCAGCAACGACCACTCTTTCCTACTGGGGATGTTCCTGTCCCCTGGTCAACATCCTGGTTGCAATTAATTTAGAAAAGTGGGGCAGCCCTCTGGCAAAAGTGGCATTCAAATGTGCCACAGCACAAGAGAGAGAGGGAGCGCTAGGAGCGAACACGCTCCTCTAAATTACTTTAACTAAAAGCTCTCTCCCTTCGCATTTGTCTTAGACCCCGCAGGGTTGTACCTTTTTCTTTTATCAGAAGAACACCAGGGGAGTACAATAAATACACAGAGTGGTGGCAAAAAAAAAGTAAACATATTGCGGCCCCATTCTGATCCTGAATTGGTTCAGTATCTTTTTCTTTACCGGAGCAGCTCTCCTCGGCTGCAATCTCTTTATTACTGTGGCTGTATGCAGACTCCTTGACTTGGCTGGCAAAATACTATTTCCATCTAGCAAGCCAGTAGCCAGGAGTCATCTCTGCCTTTTTTATTTATTTATTAAAAAGGGGTTCAAGCAGATGTCACCGAGTGGTGGTTTTGAATAAGAAACAGTTGCCGCTTTGTTTTAATCTAATACTTCTGGCAGAACAAAGCATGTCGTAAAGCCTAAGACAGCCAGCACAAAAGGTCTCCATTTTAATGGCATAAAGTATATATTATTGTACTACATCATTTTATATCTGAGTTCCAACTACATGGAAGCAAATGCATATTTTAACATATACTTGGACAGATATTAAATGGCATAATCTATACAATACATTACTCGCCTCCTGTACTTTATGCTAATTTGTACACTAAGTATACATTTGTCTGCCTATAGCACATCTGCTCTTAACACCACTGTAGCACTTTAGTTTTCTGTTATTTTATTCTCAGGCACTTTAATAAAGCACCTTAATTCTTAAGCACAAGAGCGCTTTATAGGGGGTGGCAAGGGACTCTCGTCTTTCTACCAGGGTACCCACCCATGACAGGGGTCACCCTGTTACACTTCCCCAACTGTCCTATGGTTGTCCATGCTTTCTTATGTATCCTAAAGGGATGTGGTGGAGCTCCGGCCCTCCCTCACCATACAGCTGTGCCCCAGGGTCCTTTAATCAGAATAAGTATTTCAATCATTCATACAGTGATTCACTAATGACAATACTTACTAATATCATCCTGGGGCTACAGCTGTTCTTACAACATAGCATCTAATAATGCCTAAATATTTTCTTCCAACCAGTAACACTGGTCACCTCATAAATGTAACACTGGATACTAGCATCCAATTCTGTGGAACAGCTGTCTTCAGGGAGACATTCTGGAGGTTACGATGCTGTCCTATCTGCAGGCACCTCTCTGGGTTGAGGGAGGAGGTTGCCTGTCTCCGAGCAGAGTTGGCCAAGCTAAAGGTGGAATCCACCCCCACCCAGTGACCACCGGGCCCACAACCTGTACCTCAAAGAATGCTGGGAAAGAGGAGTGATTAGACTACGGTGGGCTCAGGGAGGGTGAGGAAGGGGGGGTCGAAAGTACTTCCCCCAACCGGTTCCATTTAGTAACTCCTACACTGTTTTGGAGGAATGGGAAAGCCCCACTCAGGAACCCGAGGCTGGGACCAGGGAGGATGGGAGGGTCTTCCAGGACGGAGCCTCAGGGAAGGGAGATGGGGGACCCTGGAGGAGGGGGAAGCTTCTCCTAGTGGGGGACTTTATTGTTGAGGGAGTGGAATTAGGGACACCTAGCAGGGGAGAGAGGGAGGTCAAGTGCCTCCCAGGAAGCACTGCATGGAGGGATGGGAAGCGGATCCATAGGATCGCTATGGCAATAGCTAGGAGGGAGCAGCTGGATGTCATTGTCCACCTGGGGACCAATGATCTGGCCAGGAGAAGGGTGTAGTTAACCAGAGTCCAGGAGTACTTCAGGAAGCTGGGGGGGAACCTGAAACAGACAGCATGCTCCGTCTCATTCTCAGAGGTGCTACCTGTCCAGGGCACAGGGGAAGCTAGGACACTCCACATCCATACCTTCAATTCCTGGTTGAAGAATTGGTGTGGAAGGGAGGGTTTTGGCTTCATAGGGGACTGGGGCCTGACCTGGGCAGATGCAAGCTTATATAAGGAGGACAGCCTGCATCTGTCTGAGAAGGGGACCTTGGTCCTTTGTGAGAAGTTTAAATGCTTCAGCTGTGAGCATTTAAAATGGCCAAGGGGGGGGAGAGCCAAGAGGATCAGGAAGCTTAGGAACCCTCCCATGGGAACATGCAAGAACATAAGTTGACTACAGGAACAGCTAAAGCAGGCAGGGAGGGGCAGGAAAGTGAAGAATGTATAACGAGTGATCTGGGGGGGCGAGGGCACATAGAAAAGGATCCCGGGTTGGGGGGAAGACGCTTGAGAGGGAGAACAAGAGCAGAGAGAGGGCAGACTGTAAAACATAAAGGGTCATGCTAATGAATGCCCGTAGCCTAGGAAATAAGGTTCCAGACCTGGAGGCCTTGTTGACAGATGCAGACCTTGACATCACAGCGATAACAGAGACATGGTACTGCGCTAATCATGGCTAAGAAGTCAGTGTACCAGGCTATACACTGTTCAGGAGGGACAGGAAGGGTAAAAAGGGTGGTGGAGTGGCCCTGTACATCAGAGATGGTATAAAGGCTATAGAAGTTCAGGGAAGATGGGGAGGATGAGGTAATGTGGGTCACCCTGTTAGCCAGGGAATGGAACAGCAATATGTACAGAGTTGATCTACAGATCTCCGGCACAGTGGGAGGAAGCAGACAGGGAACTAGTGGAGAACATGCACAACATGGCAGCTAAAGGTGAAATCCTGCTACTGGGGGATTTCAATGTGCTGGACGTGGATTGGGATACCCAGGTGGCTGCTTCAGCCAGAAGCACAGCCATCCCTGAATCCATGCAGAGGATTGAACTCAGGCAGCTGGTGCATGAGCCAACCAGGGACAAGTCAGTTCTGGACCTGGTATGGACCAATGGGAACAGAGTCGAAGAAATACAGGTGGAAGGGCAGCTGGGGTCCAGTGACCACCACATGGTGTGGTTCAGCATGAAGACATAGACTCAATTAACCCACACAAGGGCAAGAGTATTAGCTTTCAGAAGGGACGATTTCACTGAAATAGGTAATTGTATATGTAACCCCCCCTACAAATGGGAGTTCCCTAAAACCATCCTTGGGTGTGCCTAAATGCCCTCTGCCAGGCTGGTGTCCTCTGTTTTAGCTGTTTAAAAAGAAATTGCATGAGAGTGCCTAATCGCCTCTGTGCCTGTCTCTTTAAGAGCTGCCAGTAACGTGGTGCTTATTTAATCTGGGAAGGGGCTGAATGTTTCTATGCTCGAGTCCCACTCGGGCTGCCAGATAATTGCTCCGTTCTGCCATCGCTATTTGCGCAGAGGGAGCTCTGTTAGAAACTGAGATTTGCTGATTATCTATTAGCATAGTAATGATATTGCAGTTTGTCAAACCTGCCTTCTTTGCAGCATGGACAGTTCTGTTTATCACCACTATTTTGGTTTTGGACTGCCAGTCAGCACCAATTGGTACCTTTTGGGACTCTAAAATGGAGCCTGTCCCCAGGGGTCTTGTGGGAGCAAATTTCTGTAGGAATTGTAGTTTTTGCATTTTGGCACCGAAACAGACCTGGAGGGGGAGCCCTTGCTTTGACAGACTGATGGATCAACCAACCAGAACCTTTTGGACTGAAGGGAAATTCCCAAGCTGCCTGCTGCAGTCAGTCAGTCTGGAGCTAGAGTTTGAAGAGTAAACAGCTTGAGTGATTCAAGCAGCTGCTTTTTGGCCTGTCTGCCTGCAGTCCCTTCGAGAGGGAATCCTTTGAAAGGCTTAGCAATCGGACTGTATCCGAATTGGAGTGTGACAAAGCCATTGAAGAGTGACCAGATTTGAACCTGAAGAAGACCGAAGATTTGCTGTACGTGATTGGCCCGTCAGGACATTCATTTACCACAGAATTACCGGTTTTGCTCAGAGATACTGATATTGCAGCTGGACTGCCTTCTGCATTGTGGTATGGTGATTGCTTTACTATAAATGTTCTGTGTGCTGTTAGTGGGTCGCAATTTGGTTCCCCACTTTGTAAATGTGCCACGCTTGCTGGAAGCTGCATCCAGCACTACCGGACTCAAAATCCAAACTGTTCCACCCAGCCTGGGCCTTGCCACCTGGCCCAGCCGGCTACTTCAGGCACAGAAACCATCATCGACGAGAGACTCGCCCGGGGATCAGCCCACCTGCTCGACCATCTCAAACAGGAATGACACCTCAGTGACTCGTGTGGGCTCTGCTTCTCCTATCAAACCAGTCATCAACCTGCAGTCTCCATTTTGTCTAGCCTCTGTCTCGTATTGGGTAGCGTGAGTAATAGTCAGGGTAGCTCGGAGCTCCCTGCAACAACAGCTAAATCTCAAGTGTTGTCATCTGATTGCAGTGTTGTTTTTCCTTTCACGAACTGAGCCTTCAGGCTCTGGATTGCAAATTGTGTGTGGTTGTGCATGCCTTTTCTTTTCATCACAGAGCCCCAACCAGCTGTGACACCAGCCTACCTTGGGCAACGTTCCAGGCTAGCCTATCTTACTTCCAACTGGGTACCCAGAGCGTGTGACTCTGTAGGGAGTAAAAGTGCATGCATAATTGCCTGATTAGATAAGTTTTCAAATCAACCAACCTGATTACGCTCCCTCCCTTGTTCAATTCCCCTGAATAAATCAGATCTAACTTTTTTTGCATTTAAACTGACTGTGCTTCCAGTTTGTACCAAAAGCACTGTACTGTTGTTATTTGCTATGCCTAACTTTGTTTTACAGGTGGTCTCCAGGGTCAAACTAGTGGAACCAACCCTGGTGGTAAGTGCAAACAGTGTGGGGAATTGTATGCTGAATAAGGGCTACTGTGAAAGTGTTTGCTGCATATTGTCTAGGCCACTAGAGGGGAAAGAGGGGGGTTACAGTGTCCCAGAGGGCTGTACCCAGGTTAGCCTTTTACTAACAACCCTATCCTCCAGGTGGAGGCACTCGTTTCAGTACCCAGGACCCTTAACCTGCAACTAGCCACGCAGACAGGGGTAGTAGGCCTTGGGATAGCACCACCTAGGGGTTACATCTTGTAGGCACCAACGCTGGGATTTGTGCCTTCTAGTGATCAGAAGTGGGTACTACAACCCCACACTTAAAAATTGTGGTAAAATAGAGGCGCTCACTACGCCCAAGTTTAAACTTGCTCCCCACAAGCTGCTAGTGCACCGTATGATGGGGTGGAGTGAGGCAGAGGGGATGGACCCCCGGAAAGCTCTGCTATTAATGGACATCCCCATGGGGACTAATAATGCCACTATTGTGGAAGTGGTTGAACGAATTAAGTGTTTGGGGAAGGTTGAAGTAAGGGTAAAGGATTCCGACCTATTTGATAAAACTATGATGGCCCTACTCTCCTGCAGCCTGCCCATTGAACCAGAGAAGGTACCCCCTGTCATTTTGCCTGAACGGTCCCAAAAGAGGTGGAGGGTCATTCATTTACATAGCGACCCAGCTGCTCCTGGAGGGTCCCCCCATGTAGAGGGGTTCAAAGACAAGATGTTTAAACTGTTAGCCTCTGAGGGGCACTCTGCTACAGAGCTAGTGAAAATGTTAGAGCTTTCCGAGGATGTCACTCCTGTGCAGTCCCCCATAGCCTCTCTCGCCACCCCTACAGTTGCTTCCCCCATAGTGATACCTACTATACATTTGGACTCATACCGCTGATTTAGGCTCTTTTCAGGCACGGTCCCGGTGCCTGTGGGGGAGGACGATCTGGAAACGTGGATGGACTATGCCACCCCATTGGTCCAGGAGTGGCAGTGTGCTGAGGGGGAAAGAGGAAGAGACTCATGGAAAGTTTGAGGGGGCCCTGCACTGGGGACCATTCATTTTCTGCGATCCACCAGCCCAGAGGCCACAGCTGCTGAGTACCTCTCTGCCCTGGAGGGGGTATTTAGTAGCACCAAGGTGGGAGATGACCTGATGTGGAAGCATACCTCTCAACCCTTCTTCACCCAAATGTGTGACAGTATGTGTGACAAATGACCAAAATGTGTGATGTATCTTCAAACTTGGCACTGCAAGCTCAGAACACTATGGTTATCAGTACACTGATGTTCTTAATGTTTGCTGATAGCTGAACATAATAGAGCATTATGAATTTCTGCTTTAAAGTCTCATTGGGAAATGTGGAATTTCACCTTCCCCATGTGGGACAAAGAATTTCTGAGGGGAAAATGAGTGATGTACCTCGTAATGTGTGACAGTTGAGAGATATGTGTGGAAGTTTAAATCTGCAAAACAGTGGAAGAAAGAAAAATTGTCAGTGTTTATTACTCGAATTGAGCGAGCTTTGCAGAGAGCCCACTGGAAAGGAGGGGTGCCCACCAGTGAATTGAACAGGATCAGGCTAGATCACATCTTAAAGTCAGCAAGGTACTTTAGCGTGATGTTGTTGAAGCTTAAACTGCAAGACAGAAGGGGCAATCCCCCCAATATTGTGACCTAATGAAAGCGATCCGTGAGACGAAGAGGGATGGGAGCCCTATGCTGGAGCTGCCCACGCCTGCCAGGCCCCTGAGAGAGGTGTGCAGGCCGAACTGCAACAGATGAGAGAACCGATCAAGGAGTTAACTGAGTTGAGAGTCAGTCAGCAAGCTGCCGAGGCAGCCAAAGATGGTAATTCCTGTTCAGCCACCCCCCCCCCGAGACAAAGAGGGAAGTCCTGCTGGGAGGGGTGGGGGTACACGTTGTTTCTTCTGAAACCCATCCTGAAAATAGCTTGCGGGAAGAGCTATAAGAACTGAGAGCTATGGTGGAAGACATATTCCGAACTACCCGAGACACTGACCCTTGGGGGAACTCAGAAAGTCAAGAGAACAAACAAGCGAGCAGAGAGAGACCCCGAGACTCCCTCACTATGTTCAAGCAGGGGAACAGCTCCTCTTCCCCTAGAGACTCTAAAGAACCTGTTTTCTTTTACCACTGCAGAGAGGATGGGCACACCCTGTTCACCTGACATTCGCCTGAGAATTTGAGAAAAGTTACTACTAGGCTGCTGGCATTGATTCGACGAAGCAACATACAGCCGCAAGGTGGGGCTGCCCGGAAAAGCTATTCGTCCAAGGCAGCTGTAAAGCTGACATCCAAGTCCAAGTAGGGGTGTAGCCAGGAATTTTAAACTTGTACTCAGAACTGATGCATTGTTGCCCCCCACCATTATGTAAACATAAACCAAAATACATGGTGGCACGTCACACCAACAATAGCCCCTCCCCCCTGTTTGCCATGTATAAGTTCAAGTAAGTTTCTCCCTGTTCTCCTCCTCCTCTTGTTGTTTTCCTGCCTGTCTGGTAAGTTGTTCTTGTTTGTGTATTTGACTGGTGTCATTAGTGCCCCATAGAGAACAACAAAGGCAAAAGGGCTCAGTGCAACACAGACACAATGTGATTCGCAATGTCCTTGCTTTCCTCTTTTTGTTGCCCCTGCCTGAGTTTTTTTACTGTACTCTGCTGAGTACAGTGCGTATGCCTTCCGACACCCCTGAGTCCAAGTCACCAGAGTGGTCTGAGGTGGTGGGCCCTGCAATGGAAACTACAGTGACAGTGAACGGTGTGTCTACCTGGGCCGTGCTTGACAGTGGATCTCAAGTGACCATAGTATTTCAAGATTGGTACCAAGAGCATCTGCCTGACATGCCCCTACAACCCTTGGAAGGTTTGCACATGTGGGGGTTGAGTGAGAAGCCCTAGCCATACTCAGGGTGTATCCAGATCTGGCTGTCATTCCCTACGGCCATGGCTGGGGTAGATGAACAAGTTGAGATACTTGCCCTAGTGTGTCCCCCCACAAGACTGTATGATGGAGTTCCCCTGTTAACTGGAACTAACGCCCACATGTTTGGGAGACTAGCACAATTCTGCCATGAGAAACAAGGGCAATGGATTGGACGGGCCCTAAGAATTCCAGCATTAATCAAAAGGGCTTATGACTTGCAACAGAAACCCAATGAAGTGGACCAAGATGAGCCTCTGGGAATAGTGTGGAACAAGGATCCTGACTCTTAGGTGTTGGCCCCCAACACCGTGTACGATCCATGGAGAAGTCCGCCTAAGGAGAGATGTAAAAAACAAAATATTGATGATAGACACCCCCTGGTGAAGGGAAGCTGCCAGAGGGGTTGATGTTTAAGCCCAGTATACTACCTGCACTTGCCCATGCCTATGCTCGTCGAGTGATGGTGCAAGTGAGAAACATGTCGGACAGGGAATTTTGTGTGAACTGGGGGTGTACACTAGCTACAGTACACTGCACAGACACTGCAGCATTACCCAGTAACAAGTACTCTGGTGAAAGGGAGAAAGTGACCCCAGACTTATTTGACTTCAGTGATTCTCCCTTGTCTGCCGAATAGAAGACCCGAATTAGCAGGAAACTTGCTCAGAGAGACCAAGTGTTCTCACTAAAAGAGTGGGACGTGGGGTATGTCCATGGTGCCAAGCATAAAATATGCCTGCATGATGACTAACCATTTTGAGAGCGGTCCCAACGCCTTGCCCCAGTGGACATAGATGATGTTAGAAGGCACCTACAGGAAATGCTTGCTGCTGGTATTATTCAGGAATCAAGAAGCCCATATGCATCCCTCATCATAGTGGTGTGTAAAAAGAATGGATCCGTGAGGATGTGTGTGGACTATTGGACCCTAAACTGATGGACTATTCCAGATCAATACACCATGCCACGCTTACAGGATGCCCTGGATTGCCTGAATGGGAGTCAGTGGTTCTCAGTACTGGATCTCCACAGTGGATATTGTCAGATTCCGATGGCCCCGGAGGACTGTGAGAAAACAGCCTTCATCTGTTCTTTGGGGTTCTACAAGTTCCTGAGGATGCCACAGGTGATTTCAGGTGCCCGTGCCACCTTCCATAGATTGATGGAATGTGCGGTGGGAGAAATGAACTTGCTGGAATGTTTAGTGTATTGGATGATGTCATTATTTTTGGACGCACACTGGAGGACCATGAGATCAGACTGTTCAAAGTCCTTGATCGTTTGGAAGAATTCGGCCTCAAGTTATCCATAGACAAGTGGCATTTTTTTCAAACATCTGTGAAATATGCGGAAGGGATACAGACCAATCCCAGTAAAGTTGAAACTTTGACCACTTGACCCCAGCCCAATAACCTAAAAGAGCTACAACATTTCCTGGTGTTCTGCGGCTACTGCCGCAGGTTCATCAAAGACTATTCAAAGGTGATTCAACTGCTCCTTAACCTTACCCAAGGCTATCCCCTACCAACCGCAAATACAAAAAGAGGGCTATCAAAGACCAAGAGAAAATGTATTTTAAACAGGTGAGCCTATTGGGACTCGTTGGACTCCTGAATGTGAAGCAGCTTTCTTTGAAGTCATATACCAGCTCACCCATGCCCCAGTCCTTGCCTATGCTGATCCTACCAAGCCCTATGTTCTGCATATGGACACTAGTTTGCAGGGCCTCGGGGCTGTACTATATCAAGACTACGAAGATGGGTTGAGACTTGTAGCTTTCGCCAGTAGGAGCTTGACACCTTCAGAGTGGAACTATCCAGTCCATAAGTTGCAATTCCTCACCCTAAAATGGGCCATAATTGACCAGTTTCATGAGTACCTCTATGGGGCAAAGATATTAGTGAAGACTGACAATAACCCACTGAACTATGTGCAGACTTCAGCTAAATTGGATGCCACTGGACACCATTGGCTCTCTGCCTTATCGACTTATGATTATGCTGTTGAATACAGACCAGGACTAAACCACATTGATGCTGATGCCCTGTCATGAAGGCCAGCTTCTAAGAACAATTGGGTCAGATTGACTGAACCTGACATCAAAGCATTATGCCAGATGTTTGATAAAGATGAACAAATGTCTGCGGACATAGTGGACTGCCTAGTAGATTTGCTTGGGTCCTCCTGATACCTGCTCACTGTCTGCCTATTGCCATTTCTCTTCTCTAGCTATTAGTGCACTACCTCAGTTCGATAATGACAGTATTCAGTGGGCTTAATCCCAAGATCCCATGATTCAACCAGCATTTGATGCCCTGCGTGCGAGGAAAGATGTGTCCAAGTTGCGTTCCCCTGACTTGCAAACTGCTCTGTTGTTCAAGGAAGGCCCCAAGTCAAAGTTGCATGATCAGTTGTTATACAGAGAGACAGTGGATCATCGTGGTCAAGTAGACAAGCAACAGTTGGTTCTACCCACGGCCTTTAAACAGCTGGTACTGAGGTCCCTTCACAATCGCATGGGGCACCTCGGTATTGACAGAATTCTCGACTTGGTACAATCCCGATTCTACTGGTCAAAGATGGGGCAGATGTCAAGCACCATGTAAAGACCTGCAGTCATTGCCTCCAAAGAAAAGCCCTGCCTCAGAAGGGCACCTTGGTACACGCGTACAATTGTACCAAAAGTGACGCTTCTGGGTTCTCTCCCTACCGTCTCATGTTTGGGAGGGAGCCCAACTGCCAGTTGATGTCTGCTTTTGGGGTCTCTCCAGATGGGGTCCAAGCTGAAAACTACTTGCAGTATGTTCAGAAATTGAAAGATCAGTTGAATCATGCGCTGAGCCAGTTCACGTTTAGGTCCCCCACTAGGATTTGTTCCGCCTTGTGGTGGAGGGTGGCAAGATATTCTGTTAAAGATATCAGCACTGGGTTCTGGTTCTTTGGGGGAATGTAGGCAGTGGTGAGATAAAGAGGGCCCCTGGAGGGGCCAGGAGCAAGCTTGAGGGTAAGGGCCTGGGCCCCATTTACAAGAGCAGGGGCAGGAAGCACTTGTCCGATGATTGTGTCCCTGGTATAGATTGCACAGCCACCCCCGCATTTTCCTACTCAGTCCTCCCGTTATAGGGTATAGCCTGGGAGGGAGACAAGGGAGTCAGTGATGGATTTGGACAGCCAGGTTTCCACCAGGGCTATGATGTCTGGTTGATGTAGCATGGCCCAGCACTGGAGGGCATCACATTTTTTCAGTAGGCTGCATATATTCATGGAGGCTATATGGAGACCAGTGGACCCAGCTGGTGGGCTAGAGGCAGCAGGGCCTGGGTCTGGATGTATATTACCCGATAGGAGTAGTAGGAAGACTGAGGCTGTGACCAGGGGGTGGTAATATGTAAGCTTCAAGGGGGGGTACGCTGGGATGGGGAGGAGGCCATAGGGGAACATGGAATGGGCAGGATTCGAGGGTTCGGGAGGGCGAGGATGAGTAGCAACCATGAGGAGCCAGGGTAGGCTGCGGGGAGGCATCCAGGAGGTGGGTGCCGTGGGCCAGGGTACACGGTTAGTGTAGGGTGGGATTGGACTAAGTCAGGAAGAGTTATGGGTGCTGGTACAAGTGGGCCAGGGGAGATGTCTGGCTGATGGGATGTGGGTACTAGCATGTAAATGAGGGGGAGGCATTTGAGGAGGAGGTGTACAAACATAGTGCCTAAGGTAGTAGCAGGGCAGAAAGGTTCAAGTATCTTGGCTGCCCTTCAGAAAGTGTAGATACCACTTTGGAGTAGTGGTAGTGTCACAGACTCTGGTGGACAGGGTACAAGGTTAGAGACCCTGGCAGGGCAGTTGAATTAGGACCTGGGTGAGAGTGGGGATCCAGGTTCTAGGGGACTCAAAGCAGGTTGGGTTTGGGCCAAAATCAGGGTGGAAATAGCGACTCCTAGTGGCCACTGGGGTTAGTGGCAGGCTGGGTGTGGGTCCGGTGGTAGGGCAGGGGGTCAGTATATAGGGCTAGCTAGGAGGCTGGGTGTGAGGGTGAGGTGGGCAGAGGCAGAGATGAGAGTAGGAGAGAGAAGTAGCGTAAGTAGGTAGAGGGGTTCCAGGAAGTAGGAGAAGGAGGAAATTCAGGTGGTGAGTCAGAGGTGAAAAGTCAGAGGGTCCCTCTAGTGGCTAGCAGGTATAAACTGCAAATGGAAAAGTGGGGACTTAGTAAAATGATAGACAGGAAGTGATGTCACAAGACAGTGCCTATACAGGTAGTGCTGAGCCACGGTGGGTGGGGCAGTTGACACACGTCAACGGGCTAACCCCCTTCGCAAAGGTGCTGCTTCTTGAGGTAGTTTAATTACCTCTTTCGGCACCTGTGAAGGTCCTCTCTTGGAGGGAGCTCTGTGTGTAGGCTGGGCTGGTTAGCTTGCTATTAGAAGATCACTAAGTACCCGAACCAATGCCATCTCAGTACTATGCCTCTTCCTGAAACCGGACTGGAGAGGATCATAGACTTCATTACTTGTGATAGGAAATAATTTTTTTACTGTTATTTATTTGATTTATTCAGTTATTTATTTTTTATCCTTTGGCAACAAGGTTAACTCCCATAGGCCACATAGCCCATTTTACAGGAGTGACCCAGGAGCACAGGAAGGTTAAGTGACTTGCTCAGGGTCACACAGTATATAAGTGGAGGTTGTGGGAATCAAACTCAGGTCTGCTGGATGTACCAAGCTCATCCACAGCTTATTGCTCAGCCCTCTGTTAAACACTATCCCATTTTCCTTTTCATGTCAGTCATGTATTCTGATGCTTTGACCAACTTTTGAAAACTTAATTATCAATGTTTGTGGCACCTTTAATACTGCACTGTGTTTCCCTTTACCTCAGCAGCTACTTTCTTCTCATATTTCTAAGAAATTCCACAATTTCAGACACACCATTCCATGCTGTTTATCTGAATGGCCTGTAAAAGTGTAGCTAATATCATGGAATGTTCTGGTAATACAAACATGAGAGCAAATGCGGTGATAAACAAAGGCAATAAAGGTTAGATTATTAATTTAACAAAAATGGGTCTAAAACATACCAGGATATAGGACAAACAAAAAGAAACACATGAGAGCATATAAAGGTATAAAAGCTGTTTCCTGTCATAGCAGTAAAAGACCATACTTAAAATTCAGAGTGGAAAAGATTAGGTTAATTTACTGCTAATGATCTTAATGGCCATGCTTTACACCTCCCAGACAGACTGGTTTTACAGACAAAGGCAGGTCTGAATGACTGGAATATCAGAACTTCTTTGTAACCTGGACATGCAATGCAGCCAAAACAGCACTCAAAATGGCCCAGAAACCGGACTGTATTTAATCAAAACCGGATGACCGGATAAGTACTCTAAAAACAGGATTATCCGGTCAAAAACCAGATGGGTGGCAACCCTCCGGCAAAAATTACATTCAAATGTGCCACAGCGCAATGAGAGAGACAGAGAGAGAGAGACAGAGGGAGCGCACTCCTCTAAATTACTTTGACTAAAAGCTCTCTCCCTTTGAATTTTTCTTAGACCTCCGCAGGATTGTGCATTTTTCTTTCAGCAGAAGAACACCAGGTGAGTACAATAAATAAACGGAGCAGCGACAAAGAAAAAAGTAAACATATTGCGGCCCCGTTCTGATCCTGAATTGATTTAGGATCCTTTTCTTTACCAGAGCAACTCTTCTCAGCTGCAGTCTTTGTATTACTGTGGCTGCATGCAGACTACTTGGCTTGTCTGGCAAAACACTATTTCCATCTAGCCAGTAGCCAGGAGTCATCTCTGCCTTTATTTATTTTTTAAAAAGAGGTTCAAGCAGATGTCACCGAGTGGTGGTTTTGAATAAGAAACAGTTGCCGCTTTGTTTTAATCTAATACTTCTGGCAGAACAAAGCATGTCGTAAAGCCTAAGACAGCCAGCACAAAACGTCTCCATTTTAATGGCATAAAGTATTGTACTACATCATTTTATATCCGAGTTCCAACTACCTGGAAGCAAATTCATATTTTAACATATACTTGGGCAGGTATTAAATGGCATAATCTATACATCAATGCATTACTCGCCCCCTGTACTTTATGCTAACTTGTACATAAAGGCCTGGATATTCAGAAATGCGCCAGAGCCCAGCGCAAGTCCAGCACAGCACAAATCCGATGTGCACAGGTGCAACAGGAGTGATATTCAGAGACTGCACATGCCATAGCGCACCAGTGCAACCCGGCTGAATATGGCACAATTGTGCAATGGCGCAACCGACCATGCGCCATGGCACAAGGATTGGTGTGCCATGGCACAAGAAAAGGTGACGCAAACACACACAGTTGCGGCACAGCAGCAGAGCAAAGAGGTGGGCACTGCACAGAGAGGTGACCCACGAACAGAACCAGGGAGGCACAGTGACAGGCCACAGGAGGCCACCATCAGCAGGGCACAGTATGGTGTGAACAGACATCCTTCCCCACCCCCGAGCACAACAGTGGCACCGTAGTAAGGCAACAGGGGAAGCCAATGGCCAACTGAGGGCCACCAAGGGGACCCCCTGCAGGCTGCATGCTGTGCCCCCCAACACAGCCGGACCAGAGCAGGACACACCCAGGGCCATGCAGCCATGCACACACACCCACAACACACCCCTGACAGGCCACCCATGGGCACCCCCATGACACACCCACTGACCTGGGGGACACCACTACAGTGGGACACACCATGGCACACAGCAGGGACCGACAGCAGCACAACAGACACCCCGACACATACATACTATACATACAGGCACTGGGCCACTGCAGCATGGTGCCGCACGCCACCTGCAAAGCAGACTCTGACACAGGCAGGTAGGGCATAACAATGTATTAAGGAACAGAACAGCTAACTGTGTACAAATCAATGAGGGAGGGAAGGCATAGGACTGAGGGATAGAGACAGTGAACAGGGATTGTACAGTGGGAAGGGGGACTGGTGGGGGAGGAACAGCAGGGGACATGGGACGGTAGGGTGTCCATCAGCGGTGACCACGCCATGCCGCCCCGTGTTGTCCACAACATCCACCATCAAACACCCACCGGTGTATCTGGATCACTGCCTCCATCATGGTTGATGTGATTAATATTAACTGCCGCAACAGCCGGCAATACAGGGGCATCCTCCTCCACCTCTGGACACCTAGGAGAAGGAACAGGACAGGCCATCAGTGCAGTGTGTCCCTCAGAACCATGCCCAACCACTGTGCACATAGGGCAGCGGGGAACACACACCCCCAGAGGGCCTGCACAGGCCACCCACAGGGGGATGGACCTACATCTGCCAGAAATGAGGAACACCACTACAGTGCACAACGGTGGCTCCTACCACACAGTAGCCACCCGACTGCACATTGTCAGTCACATGGCACAATGCCCATGCAGTCCCACAGCACCGACAGTGATGGCCAGGCACACAGCCACCCCACCAACAGCTGGCACATGCGTACAATGGATGCACCACAGTGACGGGCACCAAGCCCTCATGGCACACAGCACAGGCGGCCATGTCCAGACCCATGCCCCCGCCAACCCTCAATAGACGTGTGGGGGCCCATGCCAGTGCCTACCTGCTCTCCATGGCCCCGCAGGTGCTGGGGCCACTCTGGTGCCAACTCCAGGTCCTGAAGCCACCTGCTGCCCTGCTGCTGTGGCCGCCGCAGCCCTCTGCTGATTTTCAGGGCTTGGGAATGGAACAAGGACAGGAACACGTCAGTACAAAGCCACTGGAAAGGCACCCCCCAGCACAGTGTGGTCCCCTGCCTGGCGTGGTCCACACAGCGACAGGGCAATGGAAGTGGTGGTGAGTGATGCATCCCCGTGATGCACACGATGACACCCCTACCACCCTGCAGGACACGCCAGGCTGCCTACAGTTCACCACAGCACCAGGGCACATATGCATGCTGGGTCTACTCACCTGGCTGTGGCACACGCCCATGTCTGACACGTGCCTCCAGGCATCGGAGGCAACCTGGACCCCTCCACAGAGGTCCCTATACCAGTGCCTACACTGTTCACTGGTCCTGGCCACCCCAGTACACTGCACTAGAGCAGCAACAATGCTGTCCCAAACAGCGACACGGGGCTCCTATAATGGGGCCTGACCACAGAGCTGGGGTGCATGGGGCTGGACGCAGGCCACAAGGTTGGCCAACTCCACCTGCATCCAGTTGCTTACATGGGTTGCCCTCCACTGTGCCATAACACTGCTGTGAGCCGTGGTGCAAAATGGTGCCAATAGCTGCATGAGGCAACAGCATGCGCCAGATGCACGGGCCGAGGGGATATGCGCTGTGCCTGCAAATCACGCAGTGGCATAAGTGTGTGACATGGGCATGGCTGTGCGGGGTCCATGTGTGCAGCTCAGTCAGGGTCAGAGGTCACTGCAGGGATCAGGGTATGCCACGCGCACAGTGTACCGACTGCGCAATAGCAGCCATGGCGCACACACTGCACCATGACTGCTATTACAGTCAGCGACTGTGCATACAGGGCAGCGTGCACCACACGGCTACGCGCACAGCACCACTGCACACTGCACATGCGTGCAAAATGCGCCACAGCGAGCTCCGGCGCATCCAACTGACTTGCTCCGGAGCACTCTCAATGCACATGGCGCAAATACGCAATATTCAGCCGCCACATGCTAATGAGCTCATCAGCCAATGTGTGGTGCAATGGGGGAATTAGTATATCATTACCGTTGCGCAAAAGCATATTTGCATACGGTGTGCCATAAAAGCACCACGGAATGGCACAGGCCATGGACTGGTATTGCATCCTTGTGAGGTAAGTTGCACATGCTGCAGGAGCACACTGAGCACAGAGGGCACAGCATGGGGGAGGGCACTGGGAGCTGCAGCCCCTGACACTCTGTGCTGTCTCTTACCACAGGAAGCTACATGTCGGGGCCTGAGGAGGTTGGGAAGCATGGGTCTGCCCACAAGCGCAGGCCCAACTTCACAAAAGCAGAGACAGATGTCCTGTTCGAGGCCTATCTTGACAGGGAGTCACTCCTGAGCGGTGCCATAGGTACAACACAGGCCATGGCTGGGGCCTGGGTGGAGGTGGCTGACTGCATCAATCAGCAGGGCAGTCATCAGCGGTCAGTGCAGGAGTGCCGCAAGAAGGTGGGCACTGACAGGAGGCATATTAAAGAGAAGGTGGCAGCCATCCATGCAGTCCAGACTACCACAGGAGGGGAGCCTGATGATGCGCCACAGCTCACGGCGCAGGAGGAGCTGCTGGCAGCCACCATGCCCTGCAGCACCATGGAGGGTGTTCCTGGTGGTGGATTCCAGACAGGTGGCAGCCCATTCCTGCATGGTACGAATGGCGGCATCGTACAGCATGCTGTGGCATGATGGGGGGGCACATGTGGCCACTGCTTCACAGACTCACCTTTTTTGTCTTCCAGCACCGGCATGCCTGCATGAAGAGGATGGGGCACTGGCAGTGGCCGTGGAGGCTGGTACAGCCCCAGAAGACCAGCCGTCCACCTCCATGGGCATCCGGGGGCCTGGGAGGCCACAGCACCCCACCACTGTCCAGCCAGATGTCCTGGGCATGGGGTCGGATGAGGCCCTGGATGTGATCCTACAGGATGCCAGATATGGCGTCCTGTGCATGGAGACACAGGTCGGGGCAGGGTCTGACACCGATGATGACCTCACCATGAGCCTGGGCAGCATGGGTGGTGTTGTAGAGGAGACACCCATACCAGGCACAGGCAGAGTGCCCAATGACCTGTCAGCGGGAGACCAGCTGCCTGCCACCACTGCGGGTGCCGTCATGTGCACTGCCACAGCGGTGCCATGCAGTGGTGCTGGTGCGGCAGCACAGGCACTGGGCACAGGTCAGCAGATGGAGGGGCAGCTGCAGCAGACTGCAGGTGCCACAGGGCAGCCAGACGCAGGATCCGCCACAAGGGTGCCAGGTAGGGACACACCCCAAGAGGACCCCACTGTGCAGCATCCACCTGAGAGGGGGGCTGTGCAGCATGGCCGGTCACCACTGGAGGGTCGGTGTCCCACCCAGATTCCCCAGGATGCCGACCCAACAGCTGAGCACACCCATTTGCTCTGGGCCTCCGTTGAGCAACAGGTGCAGGTCGACTCTGGGCTGCATGCACTGCGCTCGGAGGTGCACCAGGTGGCTGAGCAGCACGAGAGGGGTATTGCACAACTCAAAGAAACATTGAAACATAGAAGTTGATGGCAATCTGGCAGATAAGGACCGCAAGGCCCATCCAGTCTGCCCATTTCTTTTTCTACCTTATAAATGTGCCATCGGCCTTTGTCCTGTCAATGGCCTATCTAGTCATACTCATCTGTATTGCTCCCTTATGCCTGTCCCATGGCTGTTTGAAGCCCTGCACTGTATTCATATCCACCACTTCCTGAAGTAGGCCGTTCCATGCATCCACCAACCTTTCTGTGAAAAGAACTTCCTCACATTACCCCTTAATCAGCCTCCCTCTAATCTCATGCTGTGTCCTCTTGTTCTGCTATTTTTCTTATATTGAAACATGTTACACTCTTTCATCTTGTTAATGCCCTTAAGGTGTTTGAATGTTTCGATCATATCACCTCTCTCCCTCCTTTGCTCTAGGGTATACATATTGAGCTCCGTTAATCTGTCCTCATATGTTTTCTGATGCAGTCCCTGCACCATTTTGGTTGCCCTTATCTGGACTGCCTCAGTTTGGTTAATGTCCTTGTGAAGGTGTGGCCCCCAGTACTGCACGCAGTACTCCAGATGAGGCCTAACCAGTGTCTTGTAAAGAGGGATTATTACCTCCCTCGTCCGACTTGTGATACCCCTTCTAATACACCCTAACATCCCCCTAGCCTTACCTACTGCTTTAGTGGTCTGCTTGGATGATTTCAGGTCATTGGTGATGATGATGACGCCCAAGTCTCTTTCTTCCCTTGTGACTGCCAGCAACTCCCCTCCCAGCCTATAGGTGGCTTCAGGGTTTCTCTTCCCTCTGCGCATGATCTTGCACTTCTTTGCATTAAACCCCAGTTGCCACTCTTCTGACCATTTTGCTAGTTTATCCAGATCTCTTCTCATTCTGCCCACCACATCTGGATCATCTACTCTGTTGCAGAGCTTGGTGTCATCTGCAAACAGACAAACCTAACCATCCAGTCTATCTGCAATATCACTGATGAAGATACTGAAGAGGACTGGCCCAGAACTTATCCCTGAGGTACCCACTTGTGACTTGCATCTCTTCTGACTGTATACCATTTACCACCACTCTCTGTTTTCTGCCCATCAATCAGTTTGCCACCCAGTTGACCAACTTCTGACCCACCCCAAACCTTCCCAGCTTGTTAATCAATCTTCTATGTGGAACAGTATCGAAAGCTTTACTGAAGTGAAGGTAGGTGGCATCAACTGCTCCCCCTTGGTCCACCACTCTGGTTACCCAGTCAAAGAAATCTATGAGATTAGTTTGACTGCATCGTGGCGGGGATGCAGCGCATGCAGGAGACCTCGATAGCATCCATGGATCGCATTGCACACCACATGAAGGAGGCCACGACTGCATCCATGGATCGCATTGTACAGGTGGTCTCGGATAGCTTTGCGCTGCTGGCTGCCACAGGGCATGGCCAGCCACCACGGACACCACGCAGAGCATCGTCCACCCCACGTTCCTGGCATTGGGTGACACCAACACTGTCAACGTCGGGCTCTGCTGTTGGTATCCCAGGCACGCCTGGGGTGGGCCTGTTTGGGCATCTACGCAGCCCCGCACGGACCTGGTCATGGTCCCACAGGTCGACCCTTGGGGGGGCCATTACAAACATCCCCTGTCACTGGTGAGCAGCCCATGGCAGCTGATCAGCCCTGGTGCAGCTGCCCCATGGCTGTGGTGGTCAGGAATCCGTGCGGCAACCCTGATGTGCAGCCCACCCTGTCCCCAGTCAGCTGCTGCTGCCTGGTGCATGCATGGGTGGCGTGTGCATGTGCATACCACAGGTGCGGTGCCTGTGTGTCACACTGCATGCCACCTGTGTGCATGCTTGCCTGGTCGCTGGCCCATGTGGTGTGGGCATGATGAGGGCTGTTCTGTGCCAGATGCGCCTGTGCACTGGTGCTATGCATCTGATCCACGCCACATACCAACGTCTGGGAGTGTGTGTGTGTGTGTGTGTGTGTGTGTATGAGATGCTGTGTGCTGCTGTGTGCTGTTGTGTGTGGCGGCATGCCGCCATCCCCTGTGACCCTGCACCACGCCTCTGTTTGTGCATGCCCATCGACATGCTCACCTCTGCCTGTGTGCTGTATCTGTGTGTGTGGCTCTTGCATGTATATGGTACCACCTACCTTGGTGCACCATAGTGCTCCTGTGCGATGATGTTGCGGTGTTGTCAGGCCTGCCTCATCAGCCTTGGATCCTACGCCCCGGGGGGGGCTGTCCACCACCCTCTGGCACATTGCCTCCATCGTCCCCACTACTGTCAGCCTCATCAGCCTCGACAGCTATCCCATGGTCAATGGTCATGTTGTGCAGTATGCAGCAGGCCAGGAATAGGCCACAGGCTTTTGAGGGGCTGTACTGTAGGGCTCCACCAGACCTGTCTAGGCAACGGAAGCGTGCCTTCAGCATTCCAAATACACGCTCTATGATGTTCTGCATGCTGGCATGTGCCTCATTGTAGCGTTCTTCGGATGGGGTCGACGGGTGCCGGTAGGGGGTGAACAACCAAGGCATCAATGGGTAGACGCTGTCACCTGTGTGGATAGGGACATGGTTAGCTCTCTGACTGCTCTTGCTGTGCCCCTTGCCTGCCCAGGCACCCACACCTGCTTTCCCACCCTGCCTGCCCCTGTTCCATGGCCTGCCCTGCCTGACACCCCTTGCCTGTCCAATACACACCCACTAAGTGGCCTGTGGGAATGTCCCCATGTTCCAATCTGTGGCACAGCGTGGAGCTGTGCCAGATGAATGCATCATATGCGCTTCTAGGGTGTGTGGCACAGACATTGGTGATGCGCTCTGTGGCATCGCACACCACCTGGCAGTTGATGATTGAGCTCCCCTTCCGGTTGATGTAAACTAGGCCCTCGGGGCCAGGTGGCATGCGGATGTCCACATGGGTGCAGTCAATGGCCCCAAGCTCTCCAGGCATACATGCTACCCTGTGGAAGTCCTGTATGGCTGCTGTACGCTCCACCTGTGTGCTGGGGAAATAGATGTATTCCGAAGCATGTGGCAGCAGGACGTTGAGGAACTGTGTGAGGAGGCATGACGTGGCTGACTGGGTTATGCCTGTAGTGTCCCCTGTTGGTCTCTGGAAGGTGCCCGTGGTGAGCAGGCACATGATTGCTGTGACTTTCATCTCCACTGACATTGCATGACTCCGTCTAGTGAGTGCCTGCATCTCCTCACTGCACAGCTCGCAGAGCTGCCTCAGAATTGCCCTATTCAGGTGGTACCAGCCCACTATCTCTGTGTCAGTGAAGTTCTCGAAAGTGTGTGGCATGATACAACCTGTGTCGGGCATACCGCTGATGGGCCCTTCCTTGACCACATCACTGTTCCGCCTGCCCCCTCACACTCTTCATTATGGCTTCCATCATGTATGGCTCACTGTCCATGACCCCTGTCATCTCGTCACCCCCTGGGAAGTTGGCTGCAGATGGGTGTGTGGCAGCCTGGAACACTGCCTGGCACTGTGCCTGCCACTCCCTCTCACTCCCACTGCCCCTTCTCCCTTTCCAGTGCCACCTGTGTCACACTCCCTCTGTGGCTGCCTCTTTCTTTCTTTCTTTCTTTCTTTCTTTCTTTCTTTCTTTCTTTCTTTCTTTCTTTCTGCTGTCTGTCTTCTCTCTCTCTCTCTCTCTCTCTCTCTCTCTTTCTCTAACTCTCTCTCTCTCTCTCTCTCCCCTTCCCTCTTTTGCCTGGTGCAAGTGCTGTCCATGTACTTGCACCTGTTTTTTATAAGCTCAAGTCTGCTTGGCGCATCTTGGATTGCTCACACATGCACCATGGTTTCACAGTTCAATATCGCACTGCACTGGATATGCATGGGGCACGCTCCCCTGCGATTACCTGCATTCCCTTATCATTGCTGATTGGCGCACTGGTACTGCGCTCATGACGGTTTCCGCTGAATATGACTCCATGGTGCAGTTCTGTACTTGCGCCGGCGCAACTCGCTTTGACTATCTGGGCCAAAGTATACATTTGTCTGCCTATAGTACGTCTGCACTTTAGCTTGTGGCAATATGTATTTGCTCTTAATGCCACTGTAGCACTTTAGTTCTCTGTTATTTTATTCTCAGGCACTTTAATAAAGCATCTTAATTCTTAAGCACAAGAGCACTTTGTGGGGGGGGGACAAGGGATCCTCGTCTTTCTACCAGGGTACCCACCCATGACAGGGGTCACCCTGTCACAAGGAGAAAAAGAGATGACATGCTTGAGATGTGCAAGGACCTCTGTGGAATAAAAAAGATAGACAGCAGTGAGTTGTTCTCAATGAATGGTAACATGGGTACCAGGAGTAACTCCCTGAAACCGGCAGAGGGGTCCAAGAAGGACATCAGGAAGTAACCTTTTTACAGAAACAGTGGCAGCAGACTGGAACAAGCTTCCAGATAAAACGTTGGGAGAGTTCATGGAGAATGGGACATGCACATGGGAATACTGCATAAAGGGGTAGACTGGTGATGTGGTAGTGAGAACTGACAAGGGTGTAGTCCCAAAATTAGACAGGCTTGTGCAGACTGGATGGGCTATAAGGTCTTTATCTGCCATCATTTTCTATGTATCCCCAACATGTTGTATCTGGACATGAACTTTAGCTTAGTGGCCCCCATATTCTAAAGGTTAAGACGTCAGTAACTGTAAATAGTGCTAGCACTCCAAGTGGGGCCATATTCAAAGACCCCCAGAATGCTATGCTAATCTGGCAGCACAATTGCAAAAAATATACCACTGCACCTATGCAAATGAGGGCTCCCTCATGCATAAAGGGAGCAGCAGTTTATTCATAGGATATGGGAGCACTAAACAACTGCCGGCACAGTGCTGTTTACTGCCTCCAAAACCTGGCCTTAAGCAGGCGCAGTGGCTGCACACCCCAATTGACCATGTCTAAGAATAATAAGTATTTCTCTTGGCTTCTAGTGAACCCCCCTCCCCCAATCACCCCTGTTTCAAATGCATAAGTATGTCCCCGGTGTCTATTGGACTATAGAAAAACAGCACACATTATCGCACTCAGTGGCTGTCAGTGACTAGTTGAGGAGGTGAGCGGAGGGCTGAGTAGGGTGTCACAGATTCACTCAGCAGGTCAGGCCCTCTACTCCCAAAGTGCCAACCTCTGAGCACAGTCTTGTGAACAGTGCAACAGACAAGGTAACCCTCTTGTCTGTTTTTTTGAGTTCGAATCAACCTTTGGTCTCAAGTTCTGGAAAGATTCAAACTGTAACTTCTTGCTAGCATACCTAATGCACAGGCTCAGATATATCTGTCTTTGGGGGCCAGATATCTTTACCTACGGGCACCTAACCAGGTATTCAGAGATGAACCCTTTAAAACTTTAATAAAGACCTCAGATTTAAATCGTTTCTCTTTCCAGTTTGATACCACCATACAAGCTTATGTCTGCTGTCTGCTATAACCATAAATATTTCTTAGCAAAAGAAAGCAATTCAAAGACAGACCAGGTATGCTCTAAAATTAGAGTTTTTACTAAAATATATAATAATACGTCAAACATACAATACAGAACTCTTATTTCACAAGACATACCTATCTTTAAAGAAAACCAGGTTTAAAGCAGTGCAATTCCTACAACAAAATTTAGATTTGTCTAGCTTTCTAAATACCTGCTTTCAGTGCTCAGATGTTTTCTTGGTCAGTGTCAGATAAAAGTGTGTCTGTAGTGAAACAGAATATCTTTAAAAGCTGGTTTTGTCCACCTCTTTTGCATGAGGTCATCTAGCTCCTCCCTGTCAAAATATCTAAAAAATATATATTTCTATACAACCACAGGATGTAATTTCAAAGTATTAATTCTGCAACCTTAGCATAACTCAATTTCAATGGCACCTCTTTTGATTCAAGCTGCATCCTCCTCACACAGGCTTCATATGGACATTTACAACTTCTCACCTCTGAGTAATTACCTGTGTTTTCTTTTCAACGTCATAAACCTTTTTTATGATTTCCCTCTTAGCAAAGTTAAATTAAACAACTCTGTAATTAACTCAGAGAAACAGGATCCTTGATTAAAGTCTTCCATGTAACACATTGTCTCTAAAAACTGAGTGTGTGTGATACGTGCTGTCAGCATTTCTCATGGCCTGCATCTGTCAGTTGAAATCTGGGGGGGGATGAGTGAGGTCATTCCTAGAGCATTTGATTTTTCATCAGAGACAGTCATTAATACATTTTATATAAAAAAATATGATACAGCACTTTAGAACTGGCTGTCTACGTCACACTCCTCCCCACCTAGCCTGAATTTGGGGGGATCTATCCCCTACATGGGATGAGCTTCCCAAATCGGTTCACTCCTCATAGACCCTAGACAGCCCATCTGAGTTCTTGTTCATCGCTCCAGCTCTATGTACGATTTTTAGATCATACCCTTGTAAAGCAAGACTCCATCTTAGCAGTCTCCAATTGCTCTTTCCCATCTACGTCAGCCAAACCAGGGGGCTGTGGTCAGTCTGCACCACACACTGCTGCCCATACAAGTATGGCTCTAATTTCTTTAGAGCCCACACTATAGCAAGACACTCCTTTTTCACCATGGAGTACACTTGCTCCCTGGGAAGCAGCTTCCTGCTCAGGTACACAATTGGGTGATTCGTCCCTTGGCTAGACATCTGGCTAAGTACTGCCCCAATATCCACGTCTGAGGTGTCCGTCTGAACTATGAAGGTTTTGCTATAGTCCGGACTTGTCAAAACAGGAGCACTGCACAGTGCCTCATTCAGTCTGGTAAAGGCTTCTTCACAGGCTGGGCCCCAGGTAATTTTCTTTGCCATCTTTTTCTTTGTCAGGTCAAATGGGGAGCAGCCAGGGCACTGTAATTAGGTACAAATTTCCTGTAGTACCCTGCTGTCCCTAGAAAGCTCCTGACCTGCTTTTGGGTTTCTGGTCTGGGCCATGCCTGGATCACCTCTATCTTTATTTGGTTAGGATGGAACTGTCCCCGGCCTACCACATGCCTGAGGTATACCACTTCTCCCATGGCCACCTGGCACTTCTCGGCTTTGACAGTGAGCCCAGCCCTCTGTATCCTGCCCAGCACTTCCCTAAGGTGGGAAAGGTGTTCCTCCCACCTGGTAATAAAGATGGCAATGTCATCCAGGTATGCCACGGCGTACTCCTCAGCACCATTTAACACCTAGTTTACCAACCTTTGGAAAGTGGCCGGGGCGTTCTTCATTCTGAAAGGCATTACTTTAAACTCAAATAAGCCTATTGGAGTGATGAAGGACGATCTCTCCCTAGCTCTGTCTGTCAATTCTACCTGCCAATACCCCTTGGTCAGGTCAATAGTCGTAAGGTAGGTCACCCCTCCCAACCTGTCCAGGAGTTCATCCGTCCGAGGCATCGGGTGGGCGTCGGACTTCGTGACTGCATTCAGTCCACGATAGTCCACACAGAAATGCATTGCGCCATCTGGCTTGGGCACAAGGACTATGGGTGAGGCCCAGCGGCTGTGGGATCTCTGCATTACCCCTAAATCCAGCATCTCTTCCACTTCCCTGCTAATGTCCTTTTGGACAGCCTCTGACACCCAATATGCTGTCCGCCAAATGGGCGTCTGTGTCCCTGTCTCCAGATCATTTGTCGCTAAGGGGGTTAGTCCAGGCTTGGTGCTAAACAAAGGGGCAAAGTTTGCTAAAACCTCCCTTACTGTCTAGATCTGGCCCGGGGTCAGCTGGGGAGACAATTTTACTGCCTCCACAGAGGACTCCCGCTTACTTTCTTCCAGCAAATCCTGAAGGGGGTCTCCTTCGTCCGTCCCCTCCCCATGACTACACACAGCAAACACCATGTCAGCCCTATTTGCATATGGCTTCATCATGTCAACATGGTACATCCTTTCAGTCTGTCTGTGGTCAGATAACTCCACAATGTAGTTCACGTCATTTACCTTCCTAACCACTTTGTACGATCCTGCCCACTCAGCTTGCAGCTTGTCTTTCCAGACCAGAATAAGGACCATGACTTCCTGACCCACCATGTACGAGCGAGCTCTGGCTCTGCGGTCGTACCACACCTTTTGCTTCTGTTGGGCAGCTGCCAGGTTGCTCTGGGCTGTCTCCATAAGTTCCTTCAGCCTTTCCCTAACCCTAAGGACATAATCCACAATGGGAGTTCCCTGGGTGGCATGCTTGCCTTCCCAGTCCTCCCGGATCAAGTCTAGGGACACATGTACCCAGCGTCCATATAAGAGTTAGAAGGGGGAAAAAATCCTGTTGACTCTTGGGGCACCTCTCTGTATGCAAACAACAGGTGGGGAAGGTATTTCTCCCAGTCCCTCCCATGCTGTTCAGCAAACACCTGGAGGAGTGACTTTAGGGTACCATTGAATTGTTCCACAAGCCCATTGGCTTGTGGGTGATACGGTGTTGTGCATCTCTGCACCACCCCACACTTCTCCCATAAATATTTCATCAGGTCTGACATAAAGGAACCCCCTCAATCGGTGATTACCTCCTGTGGACACCCAACACAGGAGAAAATCCCAAGAAAGGCATCTGCCACTTTGTCTGTCCTCAGAGAGGATAGAGCGACTGCCTCTGGGTACCGGGTGGCATAATCCACCACGGTCAGGATAAATCTCTTCCCTGAGGAGCTGGAGGTATTTAAAGGCTCCACAATATCCATTCCCACCCTCAGGAATGGCTCCTCCACTATGGGCAAGGGGATCAGGGCAGCTTGGGTTTTCTTGCCCGCCTTCCCTATTTCTTGGCACCAGTGACAAGACCTGCAATACTCCTTCACCTGCTGGGTGAAGTTTGGCCAGTAGAAATTCTGGGCTAACCGCTGCATAGTTTGTGCGATTCCCAGATGACCAGATAAGGGAATATCATGTGCAGTTTTGAGCAACTGCTCACGATACCCCTGGGGAACGACAAGCTGCCTGCCTAGCATCCTTCCCTCTGTCTGTACTGCCTGTGTATATGCAAGTCCATTTTCCCAATAAACCTTATGTCTGCCGTCACCTCCCTGTGTGCCCTCCGAGTCTGCCCAAGCCCTCAGCTTCTCTAAACTAGGGTCACCCCTCTGAGCAGCTGCAAACCCCTCACACAGTCCCAAGGCATGGGACAGGTCCCCTTCCATCGCTAAACTAGGGTCCCTAGCACTAGCATCAGGGCCCTCAGGATCACTGTCAATCCCAACCCTCTGACAATTGGTCACCCTTCCCTCTTTGGAGTAACCTTTCATAGCTGTGTGGTCACTTGCTACTGGGGAAATTTCTACCTCCTTTTTATCAGTCTCCCCATCTGAAGACACAGGCTGGGGAACCAGCCTTTCTGTGGTTTCCACACTGGTTTTGGTGGGGTTCAGGGAACTGCTATTTTACCTTGCCACTTGGCTACAGGTAACTGCACATACCATCCCCTGTTGGAGATTGTTACCCAGGATCACATCCACTGCTAATGTGTTGGCTACAGCCGCATGCTCCACAGTTCCCCCTGTTTCACACCAATCCAGGAGAACACTAGTGAGTGGCAATGTTTTCTCTTCACCAGCAAACCCTTGTACAGTTACATATTTATTGGGTATAAGCTGACCAGGCTGTATCAGATCCCCCTTTACAATGTCAGGGATGCCCCTGTGTCCCTTAACCCCTGCGTCTGTACCCCATTCACCATGACTGGGTGCATGTGTTCCCTCATGTTCACTGGCATGCTTCCAGGGACACACAAACAACCCATTTCTTTTCTAGCACCCGGTTGTGTATTTTGGCTCACCTTTTTGGGGCACTGTCTGGCAATATGCCCAGTTTCTTTACACAACCAACAGGCATTTCTTACTTCAGAGAAATCTTTTCTTTGAAACCTGGGGTTAGCTGGTTTTGGTGGAGGCAGTGAGGGTTTTAGCTGCCCTGAAGGTGCACTTTTCCCTTTCTGCATTGCCACACCTGCCCCATTCATTCTCAGAGCAGATCTACTCTTGGCATATTGGTCAGAGAGTTCAGCAGCCTCTTGCACTGATTTTGGATCTCGGTCCTCTAGCCAGGTTTTTAGCTCTGCTGGGCATGCCCAATAAAACTGTTCTAATAAAATCACATTTTCAATTTTATCAATGGAATTTTCCTCAATTCCTTCCCACCAGCATTTTAAAAACTCACATTGTTTCATGATTAGCTCCTTGTAGCTCATATCAGGGCTTCTCCTGAGCTTATGGAGTTTAGCTCTGTATGAATCAGCAGTTAATTCAAACTTTTTTAACAGTGCAGGTTTTAGCTTGCTGTAATCATTGCTGTCTTCATTGTCCATTTGACCCAATGCATCTCGAGCTTTCCCGGTAAGTAGCAGGGATAGCTGGAAGCTCCAGGACTATCTAGGAATTTTAGCCTGAATACAAACTTTTTCAAAAGAATTTAAAAAGGTGTCCATGTCCTCCCCTTCCTTAAACTCAGCTATTAATCTGTAGTTCAATTTGTAACCCAGTCCTGCAGTCCCAGTTAAACTCAAGCCACTTACCTGCTCTGGTGCAGCTGGTCAGAGTCACATCTTCTCCAGCTTGTGTTGCCTCTGGTGCTCCTCTCTCTTCTCCTCTGCAACTCGCTGGTGCTCGTGCTCCTCATGGTCTGCCTCCCTCTGTTGTCACTCTGCCTCTCTGCATTCTCACTCTGCCTCACGGTCCGCCTCACGCTTCTCTCGCTGTCTCCTCTCCTGGGACTCCAACTCCATCCTGAACAACTCAATTTGCAGTTTGAGTACCTCTGGATTCAGGACTGGTGGCCATTCCCTGCTGCTGTGGCCCTTCACTGACAGTGGCCCTGCTGTCCTTTTCAGTCACAGTCTGTGACTCGCTGCTCTGGGTATCTGCTACTATCAGGGCCTCTATGAGGTTATGCTTTTTGGCTGTCCCCTCGAACGGGATTCCCCTGTCCCCGCACAACTGCTTTAAGTGATCTACAGTGTGCCTGCTGTAGTCGGAAGCCGTCTTCTTCTTCCCTGACTATGGCTACTCTGACTTTGCACTTTAGAAAAAAAAAAATTAGTAGGAACTTGACTGTAAGCCAAGTGATATATAGTTCAGTTTCCTTTTTAAAATAAAACTCTGTCCTTTTCTTTCTTTGCAAGAGCTTACAGTCTCAGCTGACACAGAACAATGAAGCTTATGATACCAAAATTATGCCACCACTGCCAACCAATCTGTCACAAACCCACTCAGCAGGTCAGGCCCTCTACTCCCAAAGTGCCAAACTCTGAGCACAGTCTAGTGAACAGTGCAACAGACAAGGTAACCCTCTTGTCTGTTTTTGTGAGTTCGGATCAATCTTTGGTCTCAAGTTCTGGAGAGATTCAAACTGTAATCTCTTGCTGGCATACCCAATGCACAGGCTCAGATATATCTGTCTTCGGGGGGCCAAATATCTTTGCCTGCAGACCCTAACCAGGTATTCAGAAATGAACCCTTTGAAACTTTAATAAAGACCTCAGATTTAAAACACTTCTCTTTCCAGTTTGGTACCACCATACAGGCCTATGTCGGCTGTCTGCTACAACCATAAATATTTCTTAGCAAAAGAAAGCAATTCAAAGACAGACCAGGTATGCTCTAAAATTAGAGTTTTTACTAAAATATATAATAATACATCAAACATACAATACAGAACTCTTATATCACAAGACATACATATCTTTAAACAAAACAAGGTTTAAAACAGTGCAATTCCTACAACAATATTTAGATTTGTCTAGCTTTCTAAATATCTGTTTTCAGTGCTCAGATGTTTTCTTGGTCAGTGTCAGATAAAAGGGTGTCTGTAGTGAAACAGAATAATCTTTAAAAGCTGGTTTTGCCCACCTCTTTTGCATGAGGTCATCAAGCTCCTCCCTGTCAAAATATCTAAAAAATATATATTTCTATACAACCACAGGATGTAATTTCAAAGTATTAATTCTGCAACCTTAGCATAACTCAATTTCAATGACACTTCTTTTGATTCATCCTGCATCCTCCTCACACAGGCTTCATATGAGCATTTACAACTTCTCACCTCTGAGTAATAAGATGTGTTTTCTCTTCGATGTCATAAACCTTTTTTATGATTTCCCTCTTAACAAAGTTAACTTAAATAACTCTGTAATTAACTCAGCGAAACAGGATCCGTGATTAAAGTCTTCCATGTAACACATTGTCTCTAAAAACTGAGTGTGTGTGATACATGCTGTCAGCATTTCTCTTGGCCTGCATCTGTCAGCTGAAATCTGGGGGGATGAGTGAGGTCATTCCTAGAGCATTTGATTTTTCAGCAGAGACAGTCATTAATACATTTTATATATAAAAAAATATGATACAGCACTTTAGAACTGGCTGTCTACATCACATTGGGCACTGTCATTGGCAGTCTTACCTGTGACTGGAGTAAGTGTGGGGTGCGGGGCAGGGGGTCCTCAGACAGTAGGTGGGAGGGAGGATGGATGGAACTCTGTTGGCGGGTGTGAGGGTTGCTAGACTGCCAAGAAAAATACTTATGCATTTGAAACATGGGAGATGGGGAAGGGGGTTCCATTAGACTACCAGGGAAATACTTATGCATTGGAAACATGGGCAATCAGATGGAGGTGGGTCCACTTGACCATCAGAGAGATACTTATGCACTAGAAACATGGGTGATCTGGATCAGGGCAAATTGGGGGGAGGGAGTTCACTAGACCACCAAGAAAATGCTTATACATTAGAAACATGGGTAATCAGATGGGGGGTCCACTAGACTACCAGGGAAATACTTATGCGTTGGAAACATGGACAATCAGATGGAGGGGGGTCCACTTGACTATCAGGGAGATACTTATGCACTGGAAACATGGGTGATCCGGGACAGGGGGTCCAGTAGACACAAGGGATTTCAATATATGACATGTTGCTTAATTTTTTTTTTTTGCTGACAACTACACTTTCTGTCTTCATTGTAATGGCATACCCTTGGTATGATTTTAATCCCGTCCCTTCCTCCTGTCTGGATGTCTATGAAAATGGGCAGATTTGCTCATGGCCTCACCTGACATTAATAAACAAATAAAATAAATAAATATACTTTTAAAACATGGGCACTTGTATTCTGCAGACCCACTTCTGGAGTTCCCTGCAGTTAAGGGATCTATTAAGGACCAGGGTTTCTCATCATTAACTCATTCCACCTCCAGGATCAACAGAAAACTCACTACTAAAGCTGACTACTGCACAGCATTTGATTGGCAAATTTTTGCAATTTCAAGCAAGGAAAATTCCCACCCCACAGCTATTAGTGCCCAGAGATACATGGGAAGTAGTGCTCACTACCCAAATCCAACACCAAGACTGGGCCTTAGTTTGGCCCACGGCATATACAGACAATAGAGAATTGCTGACCAAAGTTTTGCAGTATGAAGTTCTACACTGGGCCAATAGGACTCCACAAAGGCTCTATCAAGCAGGATTGGCTCTGACAGTGACTGCTGGAGATGCAACTCCCCCCAAGCAACGTTTACTCATATACTGTGGTCCTGCCCACACATAGACTCTTATTGGGACATAATTTGGAACAAATGCTGCCAACTGACTCCACTGGACCCCATCCAAGATCCAACAATAGCTCTCCTGGATATCTCCCCTCACAGCCATTCATTGGCTCCTGCCTAGCTTTTCTGGCTGAATAACGTGCTAGCTGATGCCAAAGTGTCTTTCTCTAACACTGGAGAGACCCTAAACCCCCAAATCTGCAGAAATGGAAGAACCTTGTCTCTCTCACTGCAAAATATGAAAGCGTGCCTGATACACCAGTAGGGAAACGTGCCCAACACACCATAATCCGGGGGCCCTTTCTGGCCTATAAAACCCCTGTTCTCCCTCTTGAGAGATGAACTGGATCACTGATACTGTCCATTCCCAGCATTGCTGAATAGTCAAAAACACTGTTAGGACTGCTTGCTCTTGGCCCTAAACTGACAATGATCAATAGGTGCTGCCCCATGACCACTATCTTGTCCCCCCATAGAGCATTTGTTACTATATCTCCATGGGAGCTACTGTGGCCCGTCTCCTTCTCCTCTCCCTCCATCTCAACAGGGGTGGCAGCAATCAGCCTTATGGGTATAGACACAGACAACACTGGCAAATAGACTACACAGCAAGTTTAATTTTAATTAGTTTAATGCTTTTAATCACTTTAGTAACTGTGACAGACATCTAACTTTCATGGTCACCTTCTTTGACCTCTACAACCAGGGAAGGGCGGAGCAACCCCTTGAGTAGTATATTACCATGATGTTCTTATTGCTGACCTCTCATTGACAAGCAGTTTATTTGACTATGGTTTTGATTTTATAGTAAACAAGCTCAAGTTCACTTGTGGGCTTTCATAGATATAAATCAACTCCTAACGTTCACCACATTCTCATATACCCTACACATCTCAGCAATTTTACTGATGAAATAGGGTGTGCATTAGGGCTGACAACCCCAAGGCACACCCCATGCCTGATTTGCAAAGATGCATGAGAAGTCAACCCATAAAGGATTTTACTGTAGCTGCCTGCAGGGTGGGGGTGGGGTGTTAGGGTTGGGAACCCTAACACCACATTTCCCTACTTTTGTCACTTTAACCCTGACTAGTGCATTAACAAACTTGTTTCAGAATGAATGACAATGAATTTCCTTACTTTTTGAGATAGTATCATTGTTTCCTCATTTGCCTGTGAGAGCAGAGGGCCCAGAGGGCACTGCCCTTCCATCCCTCCATAGATGCGTACATCTATGTTGGTGTGGAAGCACTGGGCTCTCTGGGCCCTGCCCTTACATTTCCATTTATGGCAATGGTAGAGAAGTTTGTCTCGACACATATTGGCAACACAGTCTGTTATAACACTTCCATTTCTGCCAAAACAGCAATTTCTTTTTTTTTGTTGTTATATGGCTTGTTAAAGTTCCAATGTTAACCTATGGGAATTTTCATTTCTTAATGTTTTTTTTGTTTGGCCCCTAAATGTTTTGTGGAGATTATGTGTTATGCTTGTAGTACCCACTAAGACCTTCACTTTGATATATAGATTGTCTCTTAAGTCTAAATATTGAGGGAGTTATGGTTTATTGAAGTTCAACTGTGGGAAAAACTAAGTCCAAAATCTTTTTTCATATAAAGGCATCCTTTTTTGTATGAACAAAAAACCTATATGAAAAAGGATCCCGTCATACAAAAAAAGGATCGGGAAAAAAAAAAGTCCACATAATTTTTTTGTATGAGGGCATCCTTTTTCGTATGAATGAAAAAACATATGAAAAGGATTCCTTCATATGAAAAAAGAAGGGTGTTTTTCCAATTTCTTTTCATATGAAGGTGTCCTTTTTCATATGTTTCTTTTCATTCATATGAAAAAGGATCCCTTCGTACGAAAAAAGAATTGGGGGAAAAAGTAAGTCCAAATTCTTTTTTCCTATGAAGGGATCCTTCTTCGTATGGCCAAATTCCTTTTTAGTAAGACCGTATGAGAAAAGGGAAGTGAGTGATGAAAAAGGATTTTAAAATAAAAAAAAAAACACATTCTCGGGTCATCTTTCCAAGAATGAAGCGCACCATCCACCTAACGGGGTGCCAGTGACCAAGATGCATGTGCTGGTGTGTGTGTCCAGGATGTCATTTTTGTGGCTTCTGAAATTTACTGTTTTTTTTAAATGAAAACAAGATGGCAACCATACGAAAAAAAAAATTATTTCACGAAAAATGATTACCCCATACAAAAAAGGATCCTTTTTTGCATGGGCCAAATTCTTTTCTCGTTCCAAGCAGCTATCCAAAAGACCATACTGAGCATGCTCAGAACCAAAATTTTAAAGTTTAATAACTTTGGAACAGATTATAATGTTTTCACCAAACCAGCAAAGGGCACCACTGTGGGTGAAGCCCCTTCCACCCTGAACATTTCAGACTAAAATTCCAAACTCTTTGGCTGCCAGGCAATGACAAAAAAGCAGCAAAAAAAACCACTGATTTTTTTTCACTTTTTTTCACTGCTATCATCTCAGGATCTGCGCATCCAACTGGAGCAAAACGTGGCACATCAAGAGATCTACCCACCAAGACTGCACATGCAGCTGGCCCGCCGGCGTAGCAGTAGGGTTACCACTCATGGCACCAGCAACCCGGGTTCCGGAACGGACTCTGGCTGCTGGAGGGCCAGCCGGAGGGAGGAGGATTGAGCACCCAGAGGCTGCTCTCCTCCTCCAGATGGGCTGGGTACATGTCCTGCCACTCTACCGCCACCTGGGTGACCACGGGTGGAGGTACAGCAGGACTACAGAAAGATGGGAGGGGGGACGTGGGCCAGGGGCTGGAGCGCTCGCACGACACAATGTGCACTGCCCCCAGGCACCCCTAGAGTGCCAACATCCTGTGGGAGGGGACAGAAAAAGCAGAAAATGGACCCTTGGATGCCGGTGTAGATGAAGGATCTAGCTCCCAGACACCATAACCTGGCTCTTGTGGGAGACCGACCGAGATCACCTGACACACACTCTAATGGACTGGAGAGGGATATGTGGGGTCCCCCTCCTCCCTGCCTGGGGGGGGTAGGCTGAGACAGCATGGAGGTTAATCTGGCAGCTCTCTGAGAGGTACCGGTGGTGGGCAGAGTGAGCAAAATACCCCACAGAAGAGAGCAGCTACCAAGGTGAGAAGGCGCAAAAAAAAAAAAGACAACACATGCAAATTTTGTGCAAATCCATTTAACAGTTGTTAAGCTATTAAAGTGCAAATTTTGAGGTTTAACATAGAAACCCCTGCTCAACCCTAACTATATTGGTGCTACCATGCCACTATAATACGTATATTCTTTGCAAAAAAAACTTTGTTAGTACACCAGTTAGGGTTCAACTTAATGCCACAGAAGTAGGGAAATGTGGCATTAGGGTTTCTAACTCTAATTTCCCCCACCCCCATCCCCCAAGCAGCAAAAGGAAAAAAACATTAGGGTTTGGGGTCTCCAGAGTCTTGACAAATCAAAGATGGGGTTTTCTTTGGGGTAGTCAATCATAATTCTCACCCCTACCACCCAACCTGTAGCCTACTGTCCAAAGCAGAAGGTACAGCTCCAAGCCAGTGCCTCATAGTGATACAGTCTTCAAAGGCAGAGAAGTATGTCTCATCACATATTGGCAGCATAGTTTGTTAGAGCTTTCTTCATGTCTGACACTGTTTATTCAGGGAACTGGGTGGGCATTAGGGCTAAAAACCCCAAGGAAGACTCCACCACTGATTTGCCAAGACTACGGAGACCTAAAACCCTAATCTTTTTTATTCCATTTGCTGCTTGAAGGGGGGTGGAGATGGAGAATTAGGATTGGAAACCCTAGTGCCGCATTTCCCTACTTTTGTGGCATTAACCTGAACCCTAACTGGTGCACTAGCAAAGTTTTTTGCAAAGAAGTTCCTTTCTTTTTGAGATAGTGGAATTGTATCCCCATTCATGCACGTCCCTTCAGGACCAGCATGAAGAGATGCAGACATGCAAGGCCCTTTGACCCTCCATCAAGGGTAGACTCTGTCCACCTACAGACGTGCAGGGCTGTTGCAGGCCCTGTAGTTCCATGGAGCAACAGATGTCAAGAATTCATGGGGCTGTCTGGTGGGCTGTGGAAGTACAGGGTTCTCTGCTCCCTGTGCTTGTATGTGGCCAGACATACAGACGCACAGGACAAAGTGTGCATCTGTCAGCCAATGCACAGGGTCCCCTGCCACCCATGGGTGCAGAGGTACAGGGCCATATGCCAAGAGAAGAGCTGTCTTCACTATATGGAACCTGGGCCCATGTGGGCATCCCTGCAGCTTTCATTCCCAGGTGGGGGGTCGCATAACAACAGTATCCCAGCACCCTCACCCCATGTAGCTGGGTCACTGAGCTCACACCCGAACTCAGCTCACCAGCACAGGATCACAAAGCATACCCCGCTGGGGTGAAGACTGGCACTACACATAGTTTCTTAATAATTATCATTTTTTTTCCATTTTGACCCCACATTTTCAAGACAGTCATTTTATTACTCCCCTTATAAACATGACATGTGGCATTTATTGTATATTGTAGGAAATATAATTTTGCACCATTAGTGTGAAAACATTTCTCTCCCAGGACTTAAAAAATGACACCTGTCGTGTTTATAAGGTGATGTGGAAAAAGGCATTGTTAAAATTCAGAGTTAAAATATGGAAATTTAGTAAAGTTATGAGTGAATGTTGTAATATTACAATGTTCACTTATAACTTGGTCATTTTACTATATGTGTGCACCAAATCTGCAGCATAGCCTTCTTATTACCCCACCTCATGAACCCAGTAGGTGAAAATGTTCAAATCACAGCCGAAACATCATTCTGTGGCACAAGTGCAAAAACACATTTTGGCCAGGATTTGAAAAATGACAGCTGTCATGTTCACGAGGTGGTGTGAAAAAATAACTATGTTGAAAATTTGGGGTCAACATATTAAAAATGACCAAAGTTAAGAGTGAGTGTAAAAAAATGTCAACGCACATTCATAACATTGTCATTTTTACATATTTTGACCCCAAATGTTCAGCATAGCCTTCTTATGACCCCAACTCATGAGCAAGGGCAGTGAAAAATGTTCAAATCCACCAGCCCACTGGTGAAGAGGGCTGAGGTGCCTTGCACCTTACCTCTTCACAAGCCAGCGACCCAAGTTCTGGAACAGATGTGGGTCATCAAGGGTCAGCATGGGAGGGAGAGGATCGAACATCTGATGGACTGCTCTTCTCTCCCAGGGTGGGGAGGCATGCCTGCCTGCCTGGCCTAGGCTGCTCCCAGGTGGAGGCCTGGAGGCACAGCAGCATCAGAGCAACATGTACAGGAGGGAACAGTGGGGAACGGTGGAAGGGTGTGCCTCCACACACAAGTCTGATGCTTCACAGTGGAGCAGGGAGGAAAAAAGTGAAAAAAGGGCATCAGAAGGCTTAATGAAGCCCAGCACAGCCAATCCTGTGCCTGCACTGCCGCTCAGTCACTTTACTGGCTCCTCCTTGGATATGTTGTACGGGGAGGGGTGGCCCTACCTTCCCAGTCCCACCATAAGGGGGAAGCTCATGGGGAAACCATAAGACCAGGTAGGTGGTTGAGGGAAGTGAGGGAGATGGCATGGGGGGACTGGGGACTGGGCTGAGGAGCCCCCCTCCAAATGCGTGGAGGAAAAAATATATATAGAAAAAAAAGTTCAAATTCTGCCCGAAAGGTGATTTTGTAAAGCAACCACCAAATCGCCTTTTGAGCCAGATTTGCATAATTTCACCACCAGTGGTCATGAGGTGGGGTCCAGAACAGGCCATGTTGAAAATGTAGCGTACAAATTTTCAAAAATGACAACGTTATTTAAAAAAGTTCAAAACCCATTGAAATACATTAAACCACACTTACCTGATTTTTTCATATCACAGTCACCAGTTCCAGCAGCAAGATGTGTCTTTGATCACAGAGTGGATTTATGACATGGGACATGTTCTGGTAAAAGAGGGTGTGTGGAGGGTGTGGGGTGGTGAGTGCTGAGTGGGAGGTCAGGGTGGGTGGAATGTGTGTATGGGGGTTGAGAATGTCATGGAACCGTTTTCCTTTTTTATAGGTTACAAAAAATCATCAAGGGGTGGTTTTCTTTATTTCAGGGGACATATTCTGACACTGAGGATTGGGCACCCCAGTGTTGGACTAATGTTCGATGGCAGGGGCATGAGCACCCTAATATCACCATGTACATATTGGGATCAGGTGTCAGGTGACCTAGAGGGAAGGGGGTCAGCAGAAGCAGTACTGGAGGAGAGCAACCCAGTCTACTAACATTAACACTGGTAAGGGGGAGCAAGCAACCTGGATGGGTGGAGGGAGAAAGAAACAGTACAAGTGATGGGCACCCTGGTCTGCTTAAGAAAAACGTATAAATTAGCTAATAGATAGATAGAGAGATAGAGAGATAGATAGGTAGATAGATAGACAGACAGACAGAAAGCCAGGCAGAAACAGAAAGAACAGGGGATCGCCAGCTCACTGCTTTACTTGAAGTCGACATCGTGAGTCCAGCTATGACTTCAGCATTCAAAAAAGTCCTACTGTTCTCATGCAGAGAAAATTGGTCAATGGCTCCTCTTGCTCAGTTGGGCACCTCGATTTTTGGGATGCCCAGAAAAGGTATTTCGGGTCATTGTTTTAAAAAGTAAATACCAGAATCTAGCTAAATGGGTCCCATTTAGATAGGGTCAAGTGTTTCTTTTTTTAAATTACAGATTTTTTATGCATTTTCCATGTTTTTTACTTTGGGGGGGGTGAACAAGATGGTGGCCATCACGACACAAAATTATTTTTTTCCTGCTGTGAGAAGCAAGTGGTGAGAAACCAAAAAATGGTCTGTGACATGGAATTTTTGCATGTCATATCAGAACATTATCCAAAAAAATCTACTGATCATGCTCAGAATAGAAAACAAAACTTTAAATATATATAACTCTGGAACGTTTAATATTTTTTCACAAAACCTTCTAAAGGCACTACACTGGCATAGCACACTTCTACCCTGAAAGATTCAGAAAAAAGTTCCATTCCATGTAGGCTATACATGAGACCAAAATCAAAAACCCATGTTAAGAATAGGAAAATGGCATATGTGGATCTCAGAAACTGCACACGCTAACATCACGAAACATTCCACATATCTTGACCATGTCTACTAGACAACCCATGCAAAATTTCAGCTTATTTTATCAAACATTGCCAAAGCTACTATGGTGAAAAGTTAGGGGTTTAACATACAGTAGAACCTGTCACTCAATCTTAACTATACTTGTTGCCTTATGTTTTTTCCTTTTATTCCCAGTATATCGGTAGGTGTGTATGCTGATATATGGACTATAAAGGCAATCATTATCTAGTATTCTTATCAAATGCCCAATTATGCTTGTCATGTACATTTCCTGTAACCAATTCCTGTGCAACCTTTAGCTCCTTGTTTAAAATGAATTTCCAACCCAATGGGATAAGGTATTGGGCTTTATAGCCCAATAGCTTATGCCAGCATGAGCTGATTTCTATTAAAAGTACATTTTTTACCTGAGTCTATGTAGTTTTAGAAGGGATCGTGCCTGGCTCCGTAGCCACCGCCAGCAGACCCCTTCCGACTTCCTAGTATGCCTACTCCGCCCATGTGTTCTGTAGTTTCATAACGTTTCATCAGGGAGAGTGCAGGTGCGCACCCCATGCAAGTCTATGGGGTGGTTTTTCAATGCTGTTTTTTTGAAACTAAGCAATCTGAGAGAGAGAGAAATGAAAGCCACTGCTCTACTAATATGGACCCTATTAGTAGAGTGGTGGCTTTCATTTCCCTCTCAGATTGCTTAACGTTAAAATAAAAAACGTAGACACTGATGGCAGATAAGGACCGCTTGGCCCAGCCAGTCTACCCATTTCCCTACATACTGGATAAGCTGCAGATCCTAGTTAACCAACAGCCTACTTCCTCCTACCCCCCCCCCACTAGAATTGCTTTCTGTATGTCCTATGCATTCTTGAATTCCCCCACTGTTTTTGACCCCACAACCTCATCAAGAAGGCCATTCCATGTGTCCACAACCCTCTCCATGAAAAAATGTTTCCTCATGTTGTCCCTGAGCCATCCCTCCCCTATCTTCAAATTGTGCCCCCTTGTTCTTGCAAAGGGGGGGGGGGTTCAAACCCAAGACCTCAGATTTCACATTCCTGTGCCTTGTCCTCTGCACCACAGAGGAACTGTGTTGAAAAACTGCCCCATAGACTTGTATGGAGTGCACTCTCACGCTCTCCCTGCTGAAACATCATGAAACCTCAGAGTGTGGGGACGGAGCAAGCATCTTAGGAAGTTGGAAGGGGTCTGCTAGCGGTGGCTATGGAGCCAGGTATGATCCCTTCTAAAACTACACAGACGCAGTAAAAAATTTTACTTTAAACTGAAATCAGCTCATACGAAGATATGAAAATGCCAGCAGAAACAGGCCTAACGGTCTGTCGAGTCTGCTCGATTGTGCAGCTAGCCCCTCAACTGCTCCTCTTAATTACCCTTCCCCTCACTCTGTCCCACCCCCTCTTAAACCCCACCCACCCATACTACAGGCAACCACCTCCTCAAGCAGGGCATTCCACTTATCCACCATCCATTCAGTGAAAAAGTGTCTCCAGATTTCCCTCCTGAATCTTCCCCCCACCAATCTCAACCTGTGCCCTCTCATGTCCCTCCCACATCTAATCTGGAAGATCCTCTCTCTATATCAGTTTTGTTAATCCCCTGTAAGTATTTAAAAGTTTTGATCATATCCCCTGTATCCCTCCTCTCCTCCAGTAAATACATGTTCAACTCGCCCAGCCTGTCCTCATAGGACTTACCCTCTAGACCCTGAATCATCTTTGTCACCCTTCGCTGTACCCCCTCTAATGATCTGATGACTTTCTTCAGGATTGGGTGCCAGTACTGCACACAGTATTCCAGGTGTGGTCTGACCAGTGACCTGTACAGGGAAAGGATCACCTCCCTATTCCTGGAAGAGATATGCCTCATCATACACCCCAGCATCTTGTTGGCTTTTGCTGCTGCCCTCCTGCACTGTGCTGAGTTGTTCATATTCCCCGTTATAATCACCTCGAGATCTTTTTCCTCCCTGGTGCTTTCCAGCTGAACCCCTCCCAGCTGAGAGCTCCTCCCTTGGGTCCTAGTTCCAAAGTGCAGTAGTCTGCACTTCTTGAAATTGAACCCCAACTGCCTTGTTTCCAACCATTCCTGTAGTTTGGTCAAGTCATCCTGCAGCCCTTTCCACCCATCTACATCATCCACCACAGCTCCCATTTTAGTATCATCTGCGAACAGACTGATCTTACTCTGGATCCCATGTGAGATATCCCCTATGAATATCCCAAACAGCACCAGTCCCAATAACAATCCCTGTGGCACTCCGCTCGTCACATCCCTTGGTGATGAGCGCACCCCATCACCACCTCTGCTGCCTTCCCATCAGCCAATTGGTGATCCATCTGACCATTTTGGTTCCCACCCTGGTATCCTCCAGCTTCCCCCAGCCTCCCATGCAGCACTGAATCAAAGGCCTTGCTGAAATTCAAATACAGGACATCCACTGCGTGGCCCTGGTCCAGTTCCCTGGTCACCCAGTCATAGTACTTGACTAGGTTTGTCTGACACAATCTTCCCAAGACAAACCCATGTTGCTGATCGTCCTGGAGTCCATTGTCCTCCAAAAATGTCACCAGCCTCTCCTTCAGGATTGTCTCCATGAGCTTTCCCACAATCGATACGAGGCTCACTGGTCTGTAGTTCCCCAGCTCATCCCTATGGCCACTTTTGTGAATGGGCACCACATGGGCCATCCTCCAGTCTTCTGGTACACATCCTGTGTCCAGGGAGGTATTGAACAGGTCAGCCAATGATCCCACCAGGATCTCCGCCAGCTCTTTTAGCACTCTAGGGTGAATGCCTTCCAGATCTGGTGCCTTGTCCACCCTCAGTGCCCTTAACCCCTCCAGAACCCTGGCCTCCATAATCCCTGCATCAGTCACCCCCTCCCTCCCTCCCTGCCAGCCCCCATCTCCCTGAGGTATCCCCCCTTTCTCCTTCATGACACAGAACAGAAGTACTCATTTAGTGCTTGTCCCCTCCTTCTCCACCTCACCCCTCCCCGTCTTTCTTAATCCTCACAATTTGGTTCTTGTTCTTCCTTTTCTTCCTAGTGTATCTTAAGAAGTCCTTTTCACCATTCTTGATACCTTATGCCAGCCTCAGCTCTCTTGAAGACTTGGCCGCTCTGACCAGCCTGCTTATCTCCCTAGACCTCTTTGTATACTCCTCCTTGTCTGCTGCACCTCCCAATTTCTTGAGTCTCTGGAATGCTTTTCTATTGGCCCTCACCCCCTCCATCACCTCCTGGATTAACCAACTGGGCTTCTTTGCCCTGCCCTTTTTGCTATGTGTCTTTGTACATGTCCCAGTAGCTTCCACCAGCACTTAATAATCTCCCACTTTTGACAAGCATCCATGTTAAGTTGAATACCCGCTAGGTGCCTACCCACAATCCCCCATCCTTTTAAAGTCCACCCCCTTAAAATTGATCACCCTGGTTCCTGTACCCCCCTTTCCCTTCCCATATTGAGCATGAACCACTCCATGTGGTGGTTACTCCCAGCCAGAGGGTCCTCCACTTCTAGATCCCTAACAGCCTCTCCATTTGATAATACCAGGTCCAGAGTTCTTCCTTCCCTAGTCTTCTCTCTGACCAGCTGCACCAGGAAGCTGTCCAGAACTGCATCTAATATGACCTGTTCCCTTTTACTTGTGGTGGTTGGGGTGCTCCAATCCACCGCCAGTAGATTGAAGTCCCCCACCACCACTGTTTTTCCCTTCCTACAGACCCTTCTAATCTGATCAGCGAATTCCTATCCAAATCCTCCACTTGCGCTGGTGGTCTGTACACTACCCCTATCCTCAATGTCCTTTTCTTTGAGTCCTGGAACTGCATCTATAGGGCCTTATTCCTGCCTTCCTCCCCCTCTTCCCTTACACACCTTATCCCTTCTCGCACATAGATTGCCACACACCCCCTCCCCCCGTCCTGTCCTTCTTGAATATCCTATACCCTGGGCTCATCATATCTCAGTCCCAGTACTCGGTGGCCCACGTTTCCATGATGGCCACAATATCCACCCTCTCCACTGTAATGAACACCTGCAACTGAATTGATTTGTTACCTAAGCTTCTTGCATTCAGTAAGACCACCCTCTAACCTGTCCCCTTCCCTTCTTCTCCTTGCTTCCTCTCTCTCCTATTACCCTCCTGTGCAACTTCCCCAAATCCTTTCCTGATAGCTTGGGGGTAAGCTCATTTGGCCCCTCTCTTCAGGATCCCTGCCTACCAGTTGTCCACTTGCCACCCTCCTACCTAATTTAAATCCACCTTCATTGCTATATACCCCTCTAATTTCTGCTTTAATGCCCCCTTCCCCTCCCCACTCAAGTGCAGCCTGTCCCTTACATATAGATCATTATTGTCCCACATTCTGCCCCATCCACCCACTATCCTGTACCCCTTGTATTGACACCACTCCCCCAGCCATGTGTTGAACTCCCCAATCCTCCCTTTCCTCGCTGTACTTGCACAGGGTACTGGGAGCACCTCTGAGAAGGCCACCAACTCTCCTATCCCTTCGCACAGCCTTCCCACACCTCACTCTGGCATAAGGTATTGGGCTACGAAGTCCAATACCTTATAACAGAAACTTCCTTTAAAGTGATGTATGCACTATGTCGTATGTACTATATACCAAAAAGCTGAAAAAAAATCAATAAAAATCTTTATGAAAAAAAAACATGGGTGAAGGAGCTGCCACTCATGCAGATGAGTCCATAATGGGCATGCAAAAGCCTCTTAAGGACTTGCATGCCCAGTGGGCTGATTTGCATGCTTAGGCTGAATATGGCCCGTAGGAGCCCTGGTGCTATCCTATTTTTGGCAGTGCTATCTCCAGTGGACTCCCCTGTGGACTATATTTTGCCTTGGGTTGTGTCAGTGCAGTGCATAGTCACTTTGCGCTGCATTGTCACAGCCCCATATTCAGACAGCATGCTTTGTCAGAGTACGCTGTCTGAATATAACTCAGAGCCGGCCATGCACTGCTGTGTGCCATGTAGCACCGCTGGTTCTGAGGCATTACTGGCCAGCTCTGAATGTGGGGGCCAGTATCCCTTTCCTCTTCAACACATTGCAGATAGAACAACGACTAGTGTCTTCCATCCACTTCCAAAAAATTATATTTTATTGTATTTTATAATGCTGGAAATTATTTTTCAAAAACAGTAATATTTGAACTGGTAGACATAGAAACTTACGTTTTTTTTAGCTGAAAGTTTGCCATCCGAGCAACATCAATAGATCCTAACAATACAATTCTTGTGTGTCACTGCATGCCTATACATTCAATATAATATGTTAAAACTAATAGGAACAAAACTTACTGAATCATTTTATGTTTTTATATATATGGTAGCTGAAGCAATACATTTATTTATTTATTGTGTTTGGAAGATCTTTGCGCTTAAGTGCCCTTTTTTCAAAGGTGTCCAAGTCAATCAAGTTTACATACTGTACAACAAGAGGTCAGTAAAAGTACCAATTAGTATCCACATACATTAACATAATACAAAGGTTTAAACAGTGTCAATAGTAGCAGCAAGTTTCAGCAGGCATTAACAAATAACACAGGTATGTGCATAGTTATAGGCATCATGAGCAATGGACCACAAGAGCTGCAGAAGGCAACAGAGGGTTCAGGGTTTGGATGGTAGGCAGGTCCACTAGGTAGGGGACTAATGCATGAAATGGACAAGGGCTAATCACACTTGCAGTGGAGTTTCTGGTATAAGTGGGGTGTGACTTGAGACTTGAAGGTGGCAAATATGGGGAAAGCAGTAATTGCTGAAGGCAGGGAGTTCCATGCTCTGACTGCTCTAAATATGAAAGAGCGCTGACCCAGTGATAGTGCCTTGAGGGAAAGGAGCATCTTTTGTTCACCCATGGAATGGATTCCATAGCCATTGTTGACTGGAAAGAGATGGTTATGAACACCCAATAGCCTTTGGTCGAGAATTGCTTTTTATATATTAAGACTTGAGGATAACTCGTTGGTGGAAAGCGAGCCAGTTAGAGGAGATGTATGGGTCGCATGGATGGGAGTTCGTTTTTTTGCAAATCTACAGGCATAGTTGAAGATGACAGAAATTCTACCAAGGGCAGAGTTGTTGGCAGCTGAGTAGATTACTGCTCCATAGTCGGTAACCGAAATGAGGAGGCTGGAGACCCAGGTCCCAATTTTCAAAAGTCCCAAAAATGTCTCAGCCTCCGGATGCACCAAGTATATGGCACACAGGGCTTGTGGCATTTTCCGGCCAGCAGTCAGGATTCTTGATCCCATGTGCCAATTGCTGCAAGTTAGATCAGCTTTTTCTGATATAGTTTTTGGCAATCTCAGGTACACGTTTTTATGAGACTTTCACCAAATATTCAGCACAAGCTGCCGTAAAGTGGGAATATGTTTGTGAATGCTCCTGATCTTCTTGAATCAGGTGCACACTGTGGCAAAGGTTTCAGTGCAGCTGCTCCAACTGCCAAGTTTGACACAAGCCCTGCATCATCCTTCATGAGTCCAGCACCAGTTTTTTTTTACTCGATGGTAAGACTGGCCCTGTTTCTGTGTAGCAGGCCATGGCGCTGGTGGGTATTTTTGACCAGGGAGTCAACATGTGAAGAGAAGGACAAGGTTGAGTCCAGATGTATACCCAAGCACTTAAAAGCAAGGACTTGCTTAATGGATTCTCTGGACAGGGTTATGATGTGAAAGCGCAGGTATGTTCTTCAGGCATAGTATCTATCATATGGATATATCAACTTAGCTGACTCCAAGCTTTCATTACTAACCTTAATTGTTCTAAAGGTATCCCATTTTAAAGCAATTAGCATTTGAAAAGTCTAACTTTAGAACCGTGAGGACAAGAAACTTAAATTTTGTTTCTGACATGAAAGCTTGGAGTCCAGTCGTCAAGAATTGGCACTTTCAATACTGTTTGTATGTGTCGACACCATAAATAACATGACTGTTTAACAAACAATTTTATAAAAATATGTTCTTTACTTTTTCTGAATTTTAGTTATATTACACATTATTTATTTAGAAACTGTCTAGTTTACGATGTAATTTATAGTCATCCTAGTTCCCTAATCACATTGCAAACATTTCGCTCTCCCCTCTAACAGTACCTACTCCTGTTAGCATTCACCGGCTTTGCTTGCAAAAGCATCGGTAAAGAATAATTATCAGTAGGACCACACATTTCTGGATATGGAATGTTTTAAATGTCAATGATAAAAAAAGATGTAACTTTAGATAATTTCAGATAGTTCCAGATATAATAGCTACCATAGGTTTATTATCAATATTATATATTCATTGCAAAAAACTTCATTAATGCACCAGTTAGGGTTAAAGCAACTAAAGAAGGGAAATGTGGTGTTAAGGTTCCTAACCCTTATACCCCACCCCCACCCTGCAGGCAGCAACAGGAAAAACAATTACGGTTTAACCTGTCCTGTGTCTTCACAAAGCAGATGTGGGGTGTACCTTGGGATTGTCAGCTCTAACACTCACCCCATTCCATCTGTAAAAAAGCTGAGATGTGTAGAGTATATGAGAATGGGGTGAGTGTTAGGGTTGAAGAGCCCAAGGTACACCCTGCACTTGATTTGAGAATACACAGAAGAGGTCTACCTGTAATGGTTTTTCCTGTTGCTGCCTGCAGGGTGGGGTGCTTGGGTTGGGAACCGTAATACCACATTTCCCTACTTTTGTTGCTTTAACGCTAACCGGTGCAGTAATTAAGTTTTTTTGCAATGAATTGCCTTACAGTTTGAGATAATATGATCATATCCTCATTTGCCTGTGGGCTTCCTTCCCATCATAGATGCATATATCTACAGTATGTTGGTGTGGAAGCACAGGGTTTTCTGCCAAAACAGCAATTTATTTGCTTTGCTGTATGGCTTGTTAAAGTTCCAATGTTATCCTATGGGCATTGTTTTTTTATTTTTATGTTTTTTTTAAATGCTCCTAAATATTGGTAGGGGGGATGGATCATATGTTATTCTTATAGTACTCATTAGGACCTTTGTGTTGATATATAGATTGCCCCTTAAGTCCAAATATTAAGGGAGTTATGGTTAGATCAAGTTAAAATGTGGGGGAAAAAATAAGTCCAAAATCTTTTTTCGTATGAAGGGATCCTTTTTCCTATCAAATGAAAGACCCTTACAAAAAAGATCCCTTCATACAAACAAAGAATCAGGAAAAAAACTACATCCAAGATCTTTTTTCATATGAAGGCATCCTTTTGAGTATGAATGAAAAAACACAAAAAAGGATCCCTTCAGACGAAAAAAGAATTCGAATGTAGTTTTTTCTGATTCTTTTTTTTATGAAGAGTCCTTTCTCACATGTTTCTTTCATGCATATGAAAAAGAATGCCTTCATATGAAAAAAGTGTCCCCAAAAAACTAAGTCCAAATTCCTTTTTTACTGTATATAATGAGATCCATTTTTGTATGGGCCAGTTCCCTTTCCGTATGGCCTTACGAAAAAAGAAAATTGGCTTATGAAAAAGGATTTTTAAATGTATAAAAAAATGTTTCTCGGTAATTTTTCCACAGCAGAATCTACCTAACGAGTTCCTGATTAGCAAGATACATATGTTGGCGTGTGTGCAGGATGTCATTGTTGTGAGTTTTGAATTTTTTTTTTTTTTACAGAAATAAGATGGCAGCCAAATAAAAAAGATTTCTTCCTCATGAAAAGGATTACACCCATACGAAAAAGGATCCTTTTTCATAAGGACCAAATAATTTTGTTTGTTCCGCATGTATGAAAAAGACAAAACAGTTGAGTAGCATTTCAGATGAATTTGACTCACATTTGCAATTTCTGTATATAAATATTTTTGGAAAAAAAAACTGCATTAATGCAACATTTAAGATTTAGGCTATGGCAATAAAAGTAGTGAAATGTGGCTTCAGGGTTTCCAACCCTAAAACCCCAGTGCCACCCCTAAAGCAAACGAAGGGCGGAGTCTTCTGAGGGGTTGTCAGCCCTAAAGTTCAGCTGATTCTGTATATGCCAGAAACATACACACCTAATGGGGTGAACTTCAGGGTTGACAGCCCCTAGGAAGACTCATAGGTTCATAGGTTCATAGGTAGTATACACGATCGAGGGGCAAGCCCATGATGATTATGCCACTTATGCTAAGTGGGTAACATACTTGGAATCTCCCATATATATATCGAGTTGGGTTTTAAATTGATTTAAGTTTAAACTATTCACTACAACATAAGGTAAGGAATTCCATAGTGGAACTATACGTTGAGTAAAAAAATTAGCTCTTTTTGTAGTTCGATTAATGGATAAAATTAATTTTAAATTATGCGAGCGGGTTTGAGCTGTAGTAATATTCCATTTTAAGTGTAATGTTTCGAACAAATATTCATCTCTGGTCGCTTTGTAAAGTAAACAAAGATCTCCACGTATCGATCTGTATTCCATACTGTACAAGTTGAGTCTTTTAAGTCTTTCTCCATAAGATAAGTTGCTCAAACCATTTATGTTCTTAACAAATCTCTTTTGAACCTTCTCCCTAGATACTATATCTCCCATCAGTGTAGGAGCACAAAATGAGGAGCAATACTCGAAATTTGCTCTTATAATACTGGAGTATAAGGGAATCATTATTGATGGTTCTCTGCTTTTAATGTTCCTAAATATGCAATTACTAAGACTAGAACCCTTTTTAATGGTGAGATTTAAGTGATCAGTAAACTTTAACTTATTATTTACAAGAACACCCAGGTCTTTCTCATCTGTAATATGTTTCAAGCTATAGTTCTCAATACAGTAATTAGCACATATATTGTTACTACCAAAATGCGTCACTTTGCATTTATTGATATTGAAATTCAATTTATGACAATTAACCCAACCAGATATATAATTCAAATTATCTTGGAGAATAGATATGGACTCGGAGTTGTTAACAACCCCTCCCAATTTAGCATCATCGGCATATTTAACAATCCAATTACCACATTTGATATCCATGCCGGCAATTAGGATGTTGAACAGCACAGGCCCTAAGACTGATCCCTGCGGGACTCCACTAGTAACAGTGGTCCATGGGGACAAGAAACCCTTTAGAATGACACGTTGTCGCCTATTGGATAACCAATTCATTATCCATTGAATTATGTATTTGTTAAGGTCTAAAATTATTAAACAATTGTATAGTATATCATAAGATACAGAATCAAAGGCCTTTTCAAAATCTAGATAGATGACATTGACTGGTAAACCATAATCCAGATTTTAATTTGCTTTAGTGGTGGCTTTGAGGTTTTAGGGTTGGAAACCCTAAAGCCACAGTTCCCTACTTTTGATGCTGGAGCCTCAACACTAAATGTCACATTAACACAGTTTTTGCAAAGAATTTCCTTACTTTTTGAGACAGCAAAATGGTATACTTAGTTTCCTGTTGGAGTGCAGGGCTCTCTGGGCCCTGTACTCCATGCATCCATACTTTTTGAGATAGTGTAATCATATCCTTATTTCTGTGATGGGCCCTGCACTCCCATTCTTCCATAGATGCATATGTGTGTGTGTGTGTGTGTGTGTGTGTGTGTGTATATATATATATATATAGGGATACATGATGGGCAGGAGTGGGATATGGAAAATATTATAACTCCTGCAGAGTGAGCTCTGTATTCTCACAAGTGCCGAAGGCACGAGTGATAGTATCCAGAGTTCACTCTGCAGGACTGAGAATATTTTCCATATCCCATGATCTGCACATCATGTGTGCGATTTATATCATGGGGGTAAGAGCTTTAGGAACATTGTTTCTGTTTCTGTGTTTTTTCTGCTCATTCTGCGTGTGGTGTGAGTGTGTGTGTGCATGTGTGTGTGTGTGTGTGTGCATGAGTTGTTCTGAATGGACTGGGAGTCAGAAACACAATGGGACACAGGTGAATGTGTTTTGCAAAGCTGATTGAGTAAGTTGTAGGTTTCAGTGAAAATGAGAAACTGTTGCAGGCAGCACTGAGAAAGAGAAACTGCTTTGTGAAGGAGTTTCATTTAGAATTCAGGTTGTTTTGAAGCAGAGATCAGCACAGTAATGGGCTAGGAGTGTTAGAAACACAATGGGACACAGGTGAGAGTGTTTTGCAAAGCTAATTGAGTAAATTGCAGCTTCAGTGAGAAAGAGAAACTGTTTTCTGAAGTGCTTTCATTTAGAATGCAGGCTGCAGTGAAGATATCCTCACTCTGGTGACATCAGCAGTGTGGATAAATGGCATTTATCCTCACTCTGCTGATGTCATCAAGATTTATCCTCACTGCAGTGGAAATAACACAGGATATTCTACTGACAAAGATCTCACTATTGTGGTATAAATATATATGTGTGTGTGTGTGTGTGTGTGTATATATATATATATATATCCTCTGTGCCCTGTGCTTCCATTTGTAGGACAACAGCAACCAATTTGTCAACATTTGTCAGTTTGTCACCATTACCCCACCTCATCAACCTGATAGTAAAAATTATGAAATCACCGCCAAAACATCATTCCATGCCACGAGAGCATCATTCCATACCAGGGACACAAAAATACATTTTAGACAAGATTTGAAAAATGACAGTTGTCACATTCATGAGGTGGTGTAAAGAAATGGCTATATTGATAATCTGGGATTAAAATATTGAAAATTACAAAAGTTATGAGTGAGCATAGTGAAATGCTAATGAATGCACAGAACTTTGTCATTTTAGCATGTTTTGACCTCAAATTTTGAACTTTCCTTTCTTATGACCCCACCTCACAAACAAGTATGGTGAAAATTGTGAAATCCTACCTGAAAGGTGATTTCTCCAACTGACTGTGATAGCACCTGTTGGGCAGGATTTGTGAAATAATACCAACATTGTTCATGAGAAGGGATCTCAGAAATGGTATGTTGAAAATTTGGTGTCAAAATATGAAACAAATGGCAAAGTTATGCAGCAAAGATAAAAACCCCATTCAAATACATTGAACTTCATTTACCTTTACTTCTCATATAGCAGTCAGTGTTTCCAGCAGCAAGACATGTCTCCAATCAGAGACTGGATCTTGACCATGGCACCAGTTCAAGTGAAAGAGGGCGTGTGTGGGGTACTGAGTAGGAAGTGGGGGTTGGGGAGGTCAAATCAACGAGGGACCATTTTATTTACAGGTTCAAAAAAATGACATTGAGGGACTGTTTTCATATTACAGGGAAAACAAGAAAGAGAGGGTGGAGGGTGAAGGGTGCCACTAGACACTAGAGAAATTATGCTTACATGGGGGACAGCGATCAGAGGGCAGGGACTGTCAGTAGACCCCAGAGAAAAAACTGATCTCACAAGGGAGAGAGGGATTGGAGGGCAGGTGGTACCATTAGACACCAGGGAAACTATAGAAACAAGGGAGACGTGGATCAGAGGATGGGGGGTGCCACTAGACACCAGAGAACATTGATGTTACAATGGGGATGGGGATCAGAGGATGGGGGGTGCCACTAGGCACCAGGGAAACTATACAAACAATGGGAATGAGGATCAGAGGGCAGGGGGTGCCACTAAACACCATGGGCAAATTATTTTTACAATGGAGCAGGATCGGGGGGGACACCACTAGACCCCAGGGCACCGTATTTTAATAACAAGGGAACAGGGATCAGAGGATGGAAGGGTGCCACTAGGCACCAGGGAAACTATACGAACAATGGGAATGAGGATCAGAGGGTGCCACTAAAGACCATGGGCAAATTATTTTTACAGTGGGACAGGATCGGGGGGACACCACTAGACCCCAGGGCACTGTATTTTAATAACAAGGGAACAGGGATCAGAGGGTGGGGGTGCCACTAGACAGCAGGGAAAATTATGAGACCAATGGGAATGGGATTGGAGGGCTGGGGATACCACTGTACAGCAGGGAACGCAGTTTTCTCTCATAAAAAAAAATCCTTTTTTATCACTCGTGATATGAAAAAATAATGTTTTTTTGTATCACGCAATATGAAAAGGATTTATAAACATCAAAAAACAATATTTGAGGGACATTCCTGGAACAGTTAAGTGCAGAATCCAGCCAAGGGGGTCCCAATAAGCAAGCTACATGCCTTGACAGCTCCCCACGATGTCAATGATGTGATTTTTCAATTTTACATTTTTTGGAAAAACAGAAAACAAGGTAGCAGCCAAACAAAAAACGATTTTTCACTTATGAAAAAGGATGACGTCACTATGAACAAAAAAATTATTTCTTGATTTCATACAGCTATTTTGAAGTGCTTACTGAGCATGCTCAGAACCAATTTACAAAACATTTAAAATTAAATACATTTTGAATGGATTAATATTTTTTCACCAAACCAGCAAAATGCACATCAGTGAATCAGCCCCTTTCTACCATAAAAATTTCAGACCAAAATTCCAAACCATCTGGGCAGTAGACAAATTCAAGAAAATCACATTCAAACCAATGGGAAGAAAAGTAAAAAAAAATCACTTTTTTCACTATCTAGATCTCAGAAACTGCACATCCGACCAAAACAAAACTTGGTACACCCAGAGAGCTACCACAGGAGACTATGCATGCAAACTTTTACGCAAATTCGTTGAATGGTTGTGAAGACATTAAAGTGCAAATTTTGGTTTAGCATAGAAACCCCAGTTCAACCCTAAATATGGTGGCATGACCGTGCCACTATAATATTATGCAATTTTAAGCAGTTTCTGAAAAACCTTCAGAAATTCTGGCAAAGTCTGGAAATCAATGGCCCTAATTATCAATGATGTACTGAACCAAGACCTGTTAATTCTGTGACCTTAGTTACAGTTGTATCTCCATACTTATTACTCGCTAAAATCGACAGTATATTTGAAATCCAGCATATAACATTGGAGCTGGCATTTAGGCAGGTGCTGTTAGTAGTCTGAAGTCATGATGAATGTTTTCTTTCTCAGGTGTTATCCAGCTAGCGACAGATGAATTAGTATATATTGTAATTACTGGTTAAAGAGGACAGGGAATTGTTTCTAATAAGCAGCTGTTTAAAATGTACCTCTTCTCAGAAATAATATTTGTTTCACCTAAATGATCCATATGCAACTGTCCCTGTCTAAAAAGTTATGTGAACAACTGTATTTTTTTTCAGTTGAGTCTTTATTGTAATTTAACAAACAAGCACAAACCATACAAAAATCACAGAGCACCAAAAACATCTCCAGCAGAGAAGGATTGAAAGCAAAAATATCTGTAGAGTTTCTGACAGTTACTTGTGTGCGGGGATAGAAGTACAAGGATTACAGTAGGGCAAAAAAAGGGGAGTTCCCCTAAACACTCTGCCTAGTGATAATGAAAACACTCAACATAGACTGGGTGAAATAGATAATACTGCCCACGAGCTAATAGTGAAACAGTATAGTTATGTACAAAGGATGATATATCATGGGTGGCTGAGCTGAAACTCCTGCCAGGAACTATGCCACTGGAAACATTAAGAGGGAGTAGCAAATGAGGGCAACAGATTGAGTTCAGCCAATAGGTCCTGGGCTTCAGATAAGCAAGAAAGGGAGCCCAGCAGGCGGAATAGGTTGCAAGTTTATTAGCTGCAGCATGTGATATACGATCCATGGATGCCAAGTGTGTGAGAGCCTGTTGAAGTTCTGAAAGCGAGGGGATTTCAGTAACTTGCCACTTGCCTGGAATAAGACGCTTGGCTGAAATGCTAATGAGAGATAACCAGCGGAGTTGATGGGCTTAAAGATGACAACCATGAGGGGGTAGGCCCAGGATCCAGACAAGGGGGTCCAGATGGGACGCAAAACCAAGAGTTTGCATTGGTTCACTGCTTGCCAAAAGGGGGCCAGTACTGATCACTGCCATATATAAGTCCCCGGTTTGAGCCTGGCACCACCAACAGAGCTTATTGTCAAGGAGCTTATCTTGATATAGAGCCACTGGTGTGCGGTACCAGTGATGCAGCAATTTGTTCTGAATGAGTCTACTGCGTGCATCTGGATAGTTCGAGTGTGCCAGTTTCCAGCAGAGGGCCCATTGATCATCATCTAATCTCAATTGTGAGGCACTCTCCCACTTTTGTTTAGAATCCACGGATTGCGAGGGGATACTCTCTTGTATGTCAGCATAAATTGCACTGGCTCTGCCCCAGGAGAGCTTGAGCCAAGTAGATAGCTTTGAAGAAGAGGTCGTGGAGGGCAGATGTAATCTAAAATACATGGTCAAGGAGCTGCTCAACTGCAGGTATCTCCAAAAATCAGACTTGCCAAGACCTTTGGTTTTGACAAGCTCTGAAAAGGGTTGAATTTGCCGCCCTCTTGCGTCCAGAATATCTGCTAGGATCCTGATGCCCATGCACTCCCACTGAGGCCAGTAAAAGGGCTTATTTTCCATCAAGATACACTGATTATGAAAAACAGGGGTGTGGGGCAAAGGGACTGGGTTTGCCTTAATCCTGTTATGCACCTTGTGCCAGGTCTGGACCACTGATGCAATAGTGGGGTGATCTCGCATTGACTTGGGAAGGGGGTTATAAATTAGAAGAGGAAGACTGTGTACCTGCTCAGTGGCCTTTTCCATATGAAGCCATTGAGGAGAAACAGAGGACAGGGTAGAGAACCATTTTAAGGATTGGGCTATAGAGTAGGCCCAGGCATAGCCCTCCCACCATGGCAGGCCCCATCCCCCATTCCTCCAGTGAAAGCGAAGTTTGCCCCTGCTATATCTAGGCTTTTTATTGTCCCAGATAAAATTCCCTACTACTCTGTCAATAACGTGAAGCCATTTCACTGGAGGGGGCCAAAGGAATGCGGAAGAGAGGATATAGAAGTTTTGAGGCTGAGATCATTTTGAGGGCTGAAATCTTACTGGCTAAGGTGAGGTGGAGCAGTTTCCACCTCTCCAATTCCATCTTAAGATCGGCTAGTACAGGGGTCATGTTAAGGTCCCATATTTTGGAGAGGTCAGCAGAGATATGGATGTCCAAGTAGACTAAAGAGTCTGGGGTCCATTTGAGCCCTGCTGGGGGAATTCCGTCCTGAGTATAACTAGGGCTGAGAGGGAGCAATTCAGTTTTAGCAGTGTTCATTTTCAAACCGGAGATTAGCGCAAAATCTTCCAGGAGAGAAAGGAGTGCCAGGAGGGCAGCAGAAGCATTCTGCTTGAGGACCAGAAGATCATCCGCATACATAAGCATAGTATATGTATGCGCACAGATAGAGATCCAGGGAATGTCAGGATGCTGTCGAATAGCAGCTGCCAGAGGTTCAGCTGCCAAGATAAACAAAAGAGGGGAGAGGGGCAACCTTGGCGAGTACCTCTACCTAACTGGAAGGGGCTGGAGATAATTGAGTTGGTCTTAATTCTAGCCATGGGTTGTTGATAAAAAGCCCTAACCCAGTTCCAGAAGGGGCTCCAAAGCCAAATCGATATAGTACTGCCTCCAAGTATTCCCATTCAAGAGAATCGAAAGCTTTCTCGAAATCGACCGCAATGGCAGCTGCGGTAGTGGAGAGAGTCTTGGCATGATAGATGATATTAATCGGAGACCTGATGTGGTCGTAGCTAAAATGTCCCGGGACAAAACCAACTTGCAATGGGTGAATGAGAGAGGGGATAAATGGACTGAGCCTGGTGGCCAAAATTTTGGCAAAGATTTTACTATCCGTAATAATTAGTGATATTGGACAGTAGCTGGAGAGGAGTGTGGGGTCTTTGCCTTTTTTTGAGAAAATGGTAATGACCGCTTCTCGGAGGGTTAGGGGAAAGATACCCTTGGTGAGGGCTTTGTTATAATCCATAGCGAGGAGGGGAGAGATTCGGGGTGCAAGAATCTGCCAAAATTCAGCCAGAAAACCATCCCCTCCGGGGGTCTTGCCGGAATTGAAGGCTTTAAGCGCTGCTGTAACTTCCTTGAGTGTGATGGGCAGATCCATATCTGCAGCTTGTGATGGGAGGAGGACAGGAAGTTGGAGTGGAGCAAGAAGAGACTCTGCTGAATGGAGCGCCTGAGATTTGGTAGAGGAGTAAAGTTCTGAGTAAAATTGCTTCATGATGGCATTTACGTGGTTAGGATCTGTTCTAGTTACTCTGGTCTGGTCTCTCAGTCCAGCAATATGACGTTCGGCCTGTTGTTTGCGTAGCCGGTAGGCCAGAAGCTTCCCAGATTTTTTACCACCCTCCTAATAATGATGGTGCAGCCAGACTATTGTTAGTTCAGCCTTACGAGTCAATAAGTCATTTATTTCTAAGCGTACTGCAAGCATTTCCTTGCTCAAGGGAGAATCTGATTTCAAACAAGAGGTTTGCTTGGCCCGGGCTTCTAGGTTCATTAGCTTTGTTTCTAAATAGGCCAGAAGTTGCTCCCGTTTCTTCCGGTGCCTGGAGACATACCCCATTATTGCCCCCAGAAGGGTAGCTTTAAGAGCTTCCCATGTGACGCCGTGGGGGGGTGACCTGAAGAGAGTTCTCAGCCAAGAATGAGGCCACCTTGGAGGTAGCCCACTGTACAAAGTCAGGGTCCCTGAGGAGGAGTGGGTCTAGTTTCTAGACAACCAATTTGGAGGAAGGGGCCCCATAGGGTATGTAGGTGCACCAGAGCATGGTCCGAGATGACCTTGGAAAGGATCACAGAGTCCACTGTATTCTGGCAGATGTCTGCAGACACCAGCCAAAAATCCAACCGACTATGTGACCCATGCACAGAGGAGGTAAATGAGTCACCCACAGATGGAAGGTTCTCCAGATATTGGTTAGGCCAATCTCGGCCATTAATTGCTGTAATGCTGCATGGCTCCTAGGGTGTTGTGGGGAGGTAGAGATGTTGCTCTCCATTTGGGGTGACAAGGTCAGATTAAAATCTCCCCCTAGCATGATAGGTACAGGAGTAGATGCCAGGGAGCTCAACTCCTGGGCCAAGGAGTGGAAAAAGGAGTGGTCATCCTCATTAGGGGCATAAGTGCAGCCTAGAAGAAGGGGACCTTCTGGGGTTGTCATCAGTGCTAGAACCCACCGCCCCTGCTGATCTGTCTGGATGGTGACAGGTGACCAAGTGAGTGACTTATGGAGGAGGCTGGGTACCCCTCTCCTTTTGGAGGAGGAAGAGGAGGAGAATATCTGTCCCACCCAGTCCTTAGCCAGCAATCTGTGGTCCTGCTTTATAAGTTTTGTCTCTTGCAGGAAGGCCAGTGTAGCCCTCAGCCTTTTTAAATGGGATAACACCTGTTTACATTTTACCAGGGTATTCAAGCCCTGCACGTTCCAGGTGTAGGCATGAAGATCAGCCATGATCCAATAGCAATAGAAGAGGAAAAGTGCAAAAATACCAAATGGATCCTTTCAAGACAAAGGCTAATGGGCAAACTGACCCCCCTGTCAAGAGTTTCCCAATGACACCTAGCCATTCAGTGTAGACCAGCCATGAAACACCAATAGCATGCGGAAAAAAGGGAAAAACGCAGTTCCTACAAGTAACAGAGAAACATAAAGGGCAAACGGCCCAACACAGTACCGAACTATATACAAGACTGGTAATATGGAGAAGCAAATCAGTAGATGGAGGGGTATGTTTAGACCGGCAGGCGAGCTGCCAGGGCCAACCACCACCCTCTTGTGGGGCGAGGAGATGGTGAAGGCAGGCAAATCGTAGTGGGACACTCATCCACAATCACCCAGGATGCCAACAATATCACCTCTTTCTCCTGTGGGGGAAAAACTACAAGAGAGGAAGAGGAAGAGGAGACAAACCTCGCATCCAAGATAGGTTGTAGTGGGGAAGGGAGGAGTCCTAGTGGTGCTGCCCCTGCACAAGCCAATGCAGTTCTTAGGGGCCCACTGAAAATACTGGCCCTGGGCGATGGAGGGGTGCTGTAGAGTGGCACCTAAAAGAAAGGCCAGAGTTCTAGCGTAACGGGGGTGGGGGGGGGTAACCACCCCAAGCTGAGAAGGATATAACAGGGACCCAACAGCAACATACCATGACTTGGATGCAGGACAGATAGTGGACACAGACAGACAAAATATAAAGAACTGCCAGCTCAGTGCCAGGGCCCCATAGAGCAGTTCTTAGGAAGTGGGGCAGAGCCCACAGTAACAGCATAGATGTAAAAATGAGCAAGCACACTTAAACAGGTATTTGCACAGAGCATACTAATGTAACACCAATGCACATTGAGTCCTAGCATAGTCCACAGGCTATCGTCAGTACATTCGAGGGGCGTAGCTGTTCGGTATGGCACTTATGCCTATAGAAAATGAGTATACAGGTCCCAAGTATTTAATGAAGCTGCAATCCAAACCCAGAGCTATCGAGGGAGGGGGGAAAAAAAAGAGAGAGCTCTGAAGATCGATGAGAGCTGCTCCCAGTGAAACCCAGTTGGGTGAAAAAGCAGAGAAAAGGTCCAAAACACTTAGCTGCATATTCAGGGTGGAACCTCTGTGGGCTGCAGGGAAGTCGAGCAGCTCCAAGCTGTATCGCTGCATGCCTGAAGTCGAGAGGGGCTGGTGGGAGCTGTGAAGTGTCCTTTTGGGGGAGCCTGAGGCAAATCCATGGCGACAGCTGTGGCCCATGATTTTGGTTCTGCTGCAGGTATGATGGGCGTCTGGAGCTCCTCAGCAGGCAGGGCAGCATCCGATTAGGTGAGCAGGGGAGCAAACTTATTGGGCGAGTGGAACTGTTGCAGGTCCCCATCCTGTCCAGATATGAGATTCTTGTCCTCCTTCTGCCGAAAGTTCGGGTGCTGCCTCCGCTCATGCCGCTTGGGTGAGTGCCATTTTCTACTCTGTGGTGGAAGGGAGGCCTCAAAACAATGGACCAGAGGCCACGAGGAGTGCAAGCGGGAGATGGAGCACATCATCCATGTGGGTCGAAGTAGATGGTGAGCCACTGGGGGGTTTAAACAGCTCTGGGTCTTGGAAGTCCTTCGGAAATTCTCTCCATAGGTAATCCTGGAGGCTTTCGGGTGTCGCAAAAAAGAGAGGAACCCCACTGATAATCACCCGCATAGTTGCCAGGTATCTGAGAGAAAAGGAGATACGGTGGGCATGGAGGATCTTTCGACAGGTTGAAAATGCTCTGCGTCGTTCCATTAACTTCCGCGAGTAATCTTGGTAAATGGAGATAGGGTTGCCCTTCCAGGTGATTGTGCCTTTGTCCCTGGCTGCCACGGTGATCATATCCTTTTGGTGATAGTCCAAAAACCGGGCCAGAATGGGATGCGGGCACTCCCCTTGTTTCGGTGGTGGGGAGAGGGAGCGGTGAGCCCACTCGATATGTAGGAGAGTTGCAGGTGGGAGGCCCAGGAGCTGAGGTAAAGTGTCTTGGAGAAAACGAGTAGCATTCCGTTGTTCTACTCCTTCAGGAAAGCCTATAAACTGCAAGTTATTGTGGCAGCTGCAATTTTCCAGGTCGTCCACCTTATCTTGCAAAAGGTGGATGAGACGGGCCTGTTCCCCGGTGGTAGCAGTGAGTTCCTGGAGGGCAGAGTCATGTGCCTTCACATGTCACTCTGTACGAAATAATCTGGTCTCAGTGGCTTGCAGAGTTTGGGTATTGTTATTGGGCACCAGAGTCATTTGAGACATTTGTGCCATCAATTGCTGAAACATTTGCTCCATCCTTGCAGGATCATTGGGAGCCAAGGAGAAGGACACCATCCTGTAGGCCTGAGACAGAGAAGAATGCTGGGGTCACTGTGCCAACAAAGGATGATGAAAATTCGAGCTGTGCAGCATAGCAGGTATGTCCTACTGCTTAGTTATGTGCCTCGTGCAGAGAAAAAATGTCCCGAAAGTGCAGGATGCTAAAGGATGCAGACCCACAGTTAGAGAGCTAGGGAAAGATGCTGCCATCTTGGCTGAAGGCTAAGCCACACCCCCATGAACAACTGTATTTTTCACTGTTTTGTTTTTATGGGCAGCATTTTGTTACAGTTCTCTTCATGGAACCAGTGATCTGGAGATTTAACTACAGTATGGCACAGTTTGTGTACAGAACTCAGAGCATGGTTCTGATAGGTCAACAACTCATGCTTCTCATTCTGTACACAAACTGTGACATAGTGAAAACCCCAAATTCTCACTCCAGGAATTCTTTAGCATCTATTGACAGATGCAGTATGCCAGCTGGGTTCAGTTGCCCCGGAGAGGAGGAGTCAGTGCAAATGAGGAAGGCATTTGCCAATCAGGATAGAGATAGAGTAGAGTGCTGCCTGCAGTCAGCCTGAGGGACCTCAGAACTTTTTCTCCGCTGAACTGGCAACACTGCCCCAGGGCTCTTCTCTTCAGAGATCTTCCTGTGCCATTTTCTTCCTTTTTGAGTACTGCTTTCAAGGTATTTTGTATAATTTTTCTGATTTTATCTATTTTTACTGCATCTGCGCTGGGTTCCATGCAGTCGCATTTTTTTTTTGTATTTTTCCTGCTTCGGCAGTTTTTCTGAGGTCAAAGTCACCCACATGCATGATAAATTGTGTTGTTTTTATTTAAATTGTTAGTTTTCAGTATTTTTCTGAGTTTTTTACCACTTTTGCGTTAAAATCATTGAATTGGTTTTTCTCGCTCGTGTGCTAATTTCCCTTGCGCACCCACATGAATTTATGGAACCCTCTTTTTCTTTATCTTATCTAAGTTTTACTATATTTGAAGGGTAATCCCCTCATTTTCTGGGGAGACACCTTTTGTTTGACTGTGCAGTGGGCTTCTGTTGGCAAGAGGTGTGGAGGTGGTTTCTGTTCTTTTCCACTGTTGTGAAAAAAAATTCTTTTTACCTCTGTCTAGTAAGGTTAATTTTGATTTGGTTATCTTTGGCCCATCCCTTTATCATGGCTTCTCAGTCTACCTCCTTCGCCCTCTAAAAGTGCTGAGGAGGGTACCTCAAGTAAACACAGAATTAATGGCAAGTCCTCTAGGGACTCCAGTGAAACTAAGTCTAGTAGAAGTGAAAATTCTAGCCAAGCCTCTAAAAGAACTACAGAGCAGGTTTCTGATCCTGCCCCTACTAAGAAGTCTAAGAAAGATAATAGCACTACTGTCCCTCCTGCCAAAAGGCATTCAGAGACAATAGTAGCTGATAAAAATGTGCCCTCTGCAGATGATTTAGCTAAAGCTTGGCATTTATATCAGACTTTACAATCTATGGGTGATATTTTCTCAGCTCCTGCTGGACCGAGTGATCCTCTCCTTGAGGACCCCTACGCCTGGGGTTTTTATTTTGATGAGGGAGAGGATCATGGTGATGAATCACCTCAGGGAGACCCTCTTAATCCTGACGGCCAAACTGGGACTGGTGTTAATGATGATACTGATACAAATTAAGAATTCTCTTCCTTTTTTACATTTTTAAAACAGATGGTGGACACCCTGGACCTGCCTCTCCAGGATGACACTGATCAGGAGATGGCAGACGACTACGTGGAGATGATAGGCATTTCTCCTCCTAAGAGACTCATCCTCCCAATCCACAATGCTTTGAAGAGAAGTACTTTTAAGGTTCTGGAAACCCCCTCAACTGCTACTGGGGTGGACAGAAGGATTGAGAAGATATACCAGCTCGGTAAGTCTACTGCTGATTTTCTTTATACACATCCGGATCACAGAAGGGTAGTTTAGACAGCGGCCTGTGACAAAGCTAATATGTCATTATCTACGCTCCCACTAGAAAAAGACTCTAGAAAAATAGATTTTATGGGTAAGAAATCTTATGCTACTGCTTCTCTCTTGCTGTGCATGTCTTCTTTCATGGCATACACAGCCAGATATCAGAGGGCTCTACTAAAAATTATACTGGCCATAGTACAACAAAGGGGGCACTATGCTCAGAGATGTTTCCGAAACTGTTAAACAAGCCATGGAAGCCACAAAATACCAGTTTCACATGGCCGTAGATAATAATGACACAGCCTCAAGGGTCATGGCTCAGGCTATTTCCCTCAGACGTTTTGCTTGGTTGAGAATTACTAGTCTTACCCAGGATATCCAAACCCAGGCATTAGAGTCTCCCTTTGAGAATAACTCTCTCTTTGAGGATCATACTGAAGTCTATATGAAAAGAATGGACAAGTTCAAACACATATACAAGAGTAATTCAGTGAAAGAAAAGCCCCCTCCCTCTCAGAGAGCTCACCATAGAGGGGGTAGGGACAGGGGTTATTTCCCTAGGACATCCTTCCCTATGCTATATAACATGGATTTCTCTCAGATGAGAGTTTTTTTTCAGGGGTAGGGGCAGGAGGGGCCAAAGAAGAACTAATCCCACTCCTGTTACTGCTACTCAGTCTAGACAGCAGTCTTTCTGACCCCTTGCTGGCCGCCTCCCCTCTCCCAGTAGGGGGCAGGCTCTCGCACTACCTCCATTGTTGGCGTCAGGTCACTTTAGACAAGTGGGTTTTGGAGGTAGTGGAGCAGGGCCTATCCCTTCAGTTCGAAAAATGTCCCCTTCTCCACAGGCTCTTGCCACCAAAACCTTCCTCCCCTGCAAAACGATTGCTGCTGGTGGTAGAGGTCAAGCATCTCATGAGGGCCAAGGCTGTGGAACGAGTGCCGCTTTCCCAATGGGGAAAGGGTCTTTTTTCCAGATATTTCCTGACCTTAAAGAAAATGGAGGAATGGCGACCTATTCTGAACCTAAGGTACCTGAACAAGCATCTTATGAAACCAAAGTTCAAAATGGTAACCTTGACCCAGGTCATTCACTCACTCAAGCAAAGGGACTGTCTAGTCTCCCCTGGATCTGAAGGATGCCTATTTTCATGTACCAATAAGGCAATCCCACAGAAGGTTCCTCAGATTCCGTCTGCCCTCTGGTCATTATCAGTTTGCAGCCATGCCTTTCGGGCTCACTTCAACTCCCAGAGTATTCACCAAGTGCCTGGCAGTGGTAGCAGCTCATCTCAGAAGACAGGGAATTTCAGTCTATCCCTACCTGGATGATTGGCTGATTGTGGCCAACTCATCCCAGTCTGTTTCAGAGGCCCTAATTCAGACAAGGCATACCCTAGAGTCCCTGGGCTTCCTTATCAATGAACAAAAGTCGCATTTTCAGCCTGCCCAAATTCTACAGTTCATAGGGACAGAGCTCAACACCCTGCAGGGAAAGGCTTTCCTCCCCCTCAGACAGGGTCGACCTTTTCCTTTCTCTGATAAACTCATTCAGTCCAGGCCAAGCAAGACCAGCCAGACATTTCTTCAAACTTGTCGGTCATATGGCCTCAATGACCACGGTAGTGCCAGGGGCCAGATTCCAGATGAGAGACATTCAGTTTTACCTCAGGTCTCATTGGTCCCAAAGAAGAGATCCCTTTACAAAGCTTGTTCCAGTCACAGAGATGTTTCTTCGATCTCTGGACTGGTGGAAAGATGCAGACAATCTCAGGGTTGGGGTATCTTTCTTAACTCCCCAACCTTCCCAAATTTTGACTACCGATGCTTCCCTCCTAGGATGGGGTGCCCATCTGGGGAACTTGTCCATAAGCGGGACTTGGACACCAAGGGGGTCTTCCCTTCACATCAGTCTTCTGGAACTCAGAGCTGTGCTTCTCACCATTAAGGCCTTCACTTCTCAGCTCAGGGGTCAGTCTGTGCAAGTGAGGACAGACAACATGACGGCCATGTTCTACATCAACAAACAGGGAGGGACTCGATCAACCAAACTCTGCATGGAAGCCATGAGGATTTGGTCCCTTGCCTATTCTCTGGACATGTCTCTGTCTGCCATCCATCTCCCAGGCAAGGATAACACTTTGGCAGATGCCCTAAGCTGGATCAGTCAGGGCCACCACGAGTGGACCCTCAACAAACAAGTTCTTCACATGGTGTTCAGGAGATGGGGTGTCCCGGATCTGGATCTGTTCACATCCAGTCTGAATCATCAGTTACCCCTGTACTGTTGCAGGCCCCCAATTCTGGGGACCATTTCTGTGGCTGCATTGACCCTAGATTGGACAGGGAGGTTCCTTTATGCATTCCCTCCCTTTCCTCTTCTGTACAGAGTACTTCTCAAGTTAAGGGAACAACCGTCCACCATGATCTTGGTGGCTCCCAACTGGGCGAGACAGCCATAGTATTCTCTGCTTCTCTCCCTGTCGAACAAGAAACCCATCAGACTCCCTTCATGCCTCAGCCTTCTGCCTCTTCCTCAGACTGGAGTGGTGTTCCCCAACATCCAGTCTCTTCACCTCAAAGCCTGGTACTTGAGGAGTTAGAATTCCCAGACTCTTTGTATTCAGAGCAAGTACTGAATATTTTACGGATGGCTAAAAAACCTAGCACGAGGAAAACTTACGCCTCCAAGTGGAGACATTTTTCTTTCTGGTGCAGAGACACGAGTATAGATCCTTTACAGGCCTCTTCTCCTTCCTTATTGGATTACTTGTTTCATCTTCAGGCAGAAGGCCTAAAGGCATCTTCCCTAGGAGTTCACTTAGCGGCCATTTCGGCCTACCTTTCTGCAGGCAAAGAGAAATCGCTTATTTCTCAACCCATTTTCAATAGGTTTTTCAAGGAACTTCTGCACCTTCACACCCCTGTAAGGGAATCTGTTCTCCCATGGGACCTTAACCTCTGTATAGCCAAGCTTATGGAATCTAATTTTGAAACTATGGCTACGACTGACTTAAAATTCTTTACCTGGAAGACTATCTTCCTAGTGGCCATTACCTCTGCCAGATGGATTTCAGAGTTGCAGGCCCTTTGTACAGATCCTAACTATATCATTCCCCATAAGGGCTAGGTTGTTCTGAGGACAAATAGCAAGTTCCTTTCCAAGGTGGTCTCGGAGTTCCACCTTAATCAGTCTATCTCTCTGCCGGTGCTGTTCTCAGATAAGTCCTCCCCAGGTGAGCACAAACTGCACAGCCTGGATGTGAAGAGAGCCCTTTCTTTCTACTTTTACTGAATCTAGCAGTTTAGAGACGGGCAATCCCAGCTTTTTCTCACCTTCAGTGATGTGGGCAGGGGAAAACCGGTGACCAAGAGAACCCTCTCCCATCGGATCATTCAGTTCTGTTACAACAAGGCGGGCAGACAGCCCCCTCTAGGGCGCAGAGCTCACTCTACCAGAGGAACAGCTGCTTCAGTGGCAGCTTCCAGGGATATCCCATTGCTGGAAGTGTATAAAGTAGCTACTTGGAAATTGGTCCACACTTTCACCAAACATTATTGCTTGGATGTGCAGTCCCGTTTGGATGCGAACTTTGGCAGGGCAGTGCTGCAGAGCCTTTTTCCTAAATAGGTTTCTGTGCCTTCCTCCCAACTGCACTGCTTTGAAATCTGCATCTGTCTATAGATGCTAAAGAATTCCTGGGGTGAGAAGAAACAATTACTCACCAAAGTAATATTACTTCTTTCAGGGGATTCTTTAACATTATTGACACTCCCACCCTTCCTCCCTTAGAAATCTTGTCTAAAGGCTCTGTTAGGGGATCTAGCCAAACTTGTTAACTGTTACTGATCTGGGTAATAAAAGGTTTTTCACAATACTGGATTAGAATAGATAGTTTGTGTATTGTTGACAGTTTTTGGCCCCTGTTGGGCACAGTTTTTGCTCTTTTTCAGCTCCGAAATTCATTCTGAGGTCCCTCAGGCTGACTGCAGGCAGCACTCTACTCTCTTTCTATCCTGATTGGGCAACGCCTTCCTCATTCGCATTGATTCCTCCTCTCCAGGCCAGCTGAACCCAGCTGGCATACTGCATCTGTCAATAATGCTAAAGAATCCCCTGGAAGAAGTAATATTACTTCAGTGAGTAATCGTTTCTTACTGTCTTCATGAAGAGAACTGTGCAGAAAGAAAACAATTGAAAACTGTTTTTGACATGAGTGTTTCTTAAGTTACAATTAAATAGGGCTCACTTAAAGGTATGGATTTCATTTCTGTAAAAAAGGAGGAACATTACTAACTGCTGCCAATTAGCACACATTTTCTGTCCCCTTCAAATCTGACATCAGCCATTAGCTGGCCCAGTGGCATGATGTTAGAGCTGCTGCCTGACAGATCAGCAACCCAGGTTCAGAGCAAACTTGAGTCATTGGGGATCAGTCAGAGGGAGGCAGAATTGAGCATCCAGAGGACTGCTCTCCTCCCCTGAAATGGGTGTGATTCACCTTCCGCAGTGCACCTGCCACCTAGTGGAGGATCTGTGGCATGGCAGACAGTGGGACCAGAAGGGTTAGGGATGTTGACGAAAGCTCCATATCATAACACATCAGTGTTCCTGGGCTTTCCAAAAAATAAAATGAAGTAGAAAACCCTGCCAAGGCAGGCAGACAAGCATCCCTCCCACAGGCCTGGCACTAGTGACTGGGCAACACTGGATTTTGCCTCCAGGGGTGCAAGGGCAAATCCCCCTAACACCACCATGAGGGGTACATCATGGTGTGTGTAAGGTAAGTTCCACAGATGGAGAGTAATTTGGCTGGGAAGGGCCAATCCAATGAGGGCCGGCAGGTAGACAAAAAAGATAAACCTAAGTGGAAAAAAAGTTTAATATTCGCCTAAAACCATTTGCTGTGAAACACTGTAATACGTGTTTGTAACATCACAAACATGTATATCAAAATATGTTCACTCCTGTGAGCTGCTCTGCTGATTCTAACTTCAGCCACAAAAAGCCATTATCACTGTAAAGCACTAAGTGCCACTATCCCTCACAAATCTCTTGCTCGGAAACTAATGTTCTCACCTGAAAAAACTTCAAATCACAGCCAATAGCGGACTCTTAAAGAGCAACACTTGTGCTAATTTTTAAAACAATCCTCATATCCCCCGGTAGATTTCCTGCACTGGACTAAAACAGTCCATTTTACTGAATTTTTCTCTTTTGTTTCTTTTTCGTAGGAGAGGGATCATAATTCTGTTTGTCCATCTGATTCCTTTCCTTCCCTGGTTATTATTCTCAAATTCTCTGCCTCTGTGCAGCCACCCCCCCCGCCCCTCTGAAGTTTTGTTTGTTATTAATTTGTAAACCATTGGGGCATGCTATGTTGATTTCAATAGAAGCCAGTTTTCAGTGATATCTTTTTAAATTTTAGAGGGTCACTGGAGTGAAATCCAAGCCACAGTTCAAAGGACCTTGTTAGCTGAGCTGTGGCTTTGATTTGTTCCAGTGATCCTCTGAAATTTAAAAATGTATCTCCAAAACCTACTGCCGTTGAAATCGATAAGATTACAGCCCCACACTCTAAAAACTGATACCTCACAAAACATTGGAGCATGGGGGTGGCGTGGGGGCAGAGAGTTTAAAAATCAGAACCAGGAAGGGGAAGGGATCAGGAGAAAGCAGAATTTACAATGCCTTCTATAAAAACTAGAAGCAATTCAGCAACTGGACTGTTTAAGCCCTGTTTAGGTAAGCTACCATTGGGGTATGATTAAAGCACCTAAACTTGGTACTCTTTAAAGAGAACTGTGCTGGACTTGAAAATCTTTTTTTCCCAATGGAATTTTTCTTCTTAAATAATAGTTCCAGTTCTGTTATTGTTACATCTGTACTGGTCTATTAGTGCACTCAGTGGTTGTTTTTGATTCTCACACTGCTGGTAAGTACCATTTTAGAACTGAATGATGTTGTTTTATGTCCATTTCAACCAAAACATTGATGAATTGTACCAATAATGGAAGAGCTGTACAAGGGGCACAAAACAGCATCATACAGTTGTAAAATGGTGCCTGTGTGTAATCAGAAACACCCACTAGGATGACAACAAAGCTCATAGATATGGCACAGTAACAGAACTGGAACCAGTATTTAAAAATCAGTTTCTGCAGGGAGAAAGATTTAAAGGTTCAGTGCAGTTCTCCTTTAGAAAGTGCTGAAATAAGACTTTTACCAACTTTTATTTAAAATGAAATTATTACATTTTCTAGTTTGCAGCTTTGTTCCCCTTTGTGCTGTACTTCAGTTGTTTGTTCCTGTTCATCATATCAGAAAGAGAAATATTTTTTTACAACCACAAAAATGTCTCTTTCAGTTTAATTTTTGTCTACTCAGTAGGATGCCAGTGTTGTTCCCAATTTGTTTTACACTGACTCTGTGTGTGATACTTTTATAAAACCCTTGATCCTTGCTCTCCTAGTTAATGTAGTATCACGTACCTTAGGGTTTAGAAACCTCATAACACCCTGACCCTTCAGATACTGTTCTATTTGTTATTTTTCAGGCAATCCTCAAAACAAATGACTGAGGCATGTATATTAACTCCTATTGTAGCATGTTGCATGGCTCTGTAAATATTTTATTTGTTTCTAAAACACTACAAAATATGATTTTAACTTTTTATTTATGATTTTAATCAATTACAATACGCACTGATAAATTAGATGCAGTGCATATTCCCCCTTGCTAGGGTTGATGTACCAACATGCATACATTGAACCTTCACTAATTAATCTAAGATGTCTACACTTACTATTGCAAAACCTTGGTTGGGGGAACAAAGAAAATTCCATGGCACCACCTTAGCATATAATATACAATGATAACTGGATACTGCAGAAGGGGTGGAGCAAATGAAGATGGACCTGGGGAAGCTGAAAAATGGTCCGAGGTGTGGCAATTGGGGTTCAATGCAAAGAAGAGAATAATTATGCACCTAGGATGAGGGAACCCTGGGGAGAGCTACAGGATGGGGGGGGGGTTGAGGATCGCCAAAGAAGAAAGGGACCTGGGGGTTATCATTTCAGATGACCTAAAGATGCCAAAGCAGAGTACAAAGGCTGCAGGGAGGGCCACTGGCATGCTGGGGTGCATAGGCAGGGGTGTCACGAGCAGGAGGAGGGAGATGATGATGCCATTGTGTAAAACACTGGTGAGGCCTCACCTAGAGTACTGCATGCAGTTTTGGAGGCTGCACTTTCGCAAGGACATTGCAACACAAAACATATGAGGAGAAATTAAAGGACCTCAATATGTACTCATTGGAGGAAAGGAGGGAGCAGGGGAACATGATAGAAACATTCAGGAACCTCAAAGGCATAAACAAGGTGCAGGGGAGAGACATCTTCCAAGTTAGAAAGAGTACTAGAATGAGGGGGCACGATATGAAATTGGAGGGAGGCAAATTAAGAGGAAATGTGAGAACGTTTTTTTTCACAGAGAGGGTAGTGGACACATGGAATGGTCTGCCACGGGGGGTGGTGGGAGTGAGCACAGTGGAGGGATTTAAACATGCCTGGGAGAGGCATAAGGGAACTTTAGTGGTGGGAAGGAAGGATGAAACGCTGCTGACCAGATTGTGTCAGAGGCCACAAACTAGTATAGGGCTTATGGGCAGACTGAATGGGCCTAGCAGTCCTTTTCTGATGACAATTTCTATGTTTCTATGTAAGTGGCCTAGACCATTTAACCCTTGCTGTGCCACGGACTGATATATCAGTCCAGAATTCCTATACATTCTAATTCTGTTGGCAGCCTAGCAGGGACCATATTTTCATAATCTGCATTGCTAAGGCTAAGCTGGCATACAAAACCAGCATGGTCTCGATAAAGTGACATGGTTAAGAGCTAATATCCACTGTGTCAAGAGTATAAGTATTACAGTTTAATAAAAGAACATATCTATATAGACTTTGAACAATATGTGTATAAGAATAAATATAGTTAAATTAATAAAGGCCACTTGTGGTAGTATACCAGAGTCCAGGTATAAAGAACAAATAATATTCTGAATCCCACTATGCCATTCCAAAGAAGATCCTTTGGGCATCTGTTGAACAAATGTACAACTCTGTTGTCCCTGACATGAGGATCATGGGCACTAGTCTAATTCAATAGGTACTATTATACCAATACATTAACAAAAAAAATTATTAATATAGTGCCTGTAGCCAAAGCCAGTCCAGCATTGCACCCTCCCCCCAAAAAACTTCCATTTACCTCAACCGCTGGCGCTGTGGTATCTAAAACACATCATAAAAGTATATCAGTAGTCAGCAGTTTGTGCTGTTGTATCACAGTACCAAAGCACAAAACAAATAAGCTATTACTACAGCCACACTGTGCAGGACCCAGAAAGTCCTCTGAATAAGTAATCATGAAAAAAATAATGGTGCACCCAGCTCTCCATGGCTACGCATGCACTATGTGCAATATCTAAGGCCCATAAAAGCCAGCACTCATATCGCAAAGTACACTTTAGAAACATTTATTCAGCATATCTTCCATAGCATAGTAAAAATGTAAAATATATGCAGTTTATTTTATTTATTTATTTATTGAAGAGTTTCACCAGGAAATGCACACTGAGCAACAAGTTGTTAATTTCCAGGTGTGTCCTTAGCATGAAGGCTGGTAGAGACACACAGAAGGAGAAACATTTGGTTCTAGCAGTCCATCTGCTGCAACAGCTACAGCAGCATGGCCACTGACTAAACCTTATATTTCGTCTCGGTTGGGCGGGGCTTCATCAGAGGTCTCTAACAGGTGCTTATTTGGCTACTTCATATTAACTCTGTAACCATGTATCCTAAAGTGTATGTGCAGATACTACATACCATTTCAAACAACTATTACATCAATATAACTCTAAAAGGTGCATTACTATATCCCATATACACCCAGCAGTGATAAATAGCTATACTAAAATCTGCAAAAACAGTAATCCCTACAATCTTAATGCTAAAAAAACTCTCAACAGTTACATTCATGCTTTGTTCACATTAGACCTATTAAGTGCTATATTAGGTTTCAAGGGGCTGATTTTCTAAAAGTAATTTATGTCTCTCTCAGTCCCATTCTTGGTATATATTTCTTCCTTGACAGTTTTCTTTAAGTTTAATCCCTTCCATTAGTATCAGGGAAACCACTGGAAACTAGACATTGCTTCATTTCCCTAAATATAGCACTTGCTTAGGGTCACACCATTACAATGAGCAGTGTTATTCTACAGAGGACACAAAACAAAACAATCAGAAATAGATCTGAGACATATTGAGCAACCTCATTTGCAAGAACAAGTAGTCATATATCTCATGGTAAAGTACATATTGATATCTATCTCTCAAATCCTCTCGCATAAACACAAAATGTATTTTAATGTCATACTTAGAATTGGATAGTATAATGAGAGTGGGGAATTTTATCAAACTGAAAGCCAGTGGTAGTAATCATTATGTCTTCACGTAAATTAAGTACTCTAACTATAAAACTTGGGGGTGGTATTTATCATGTCTCCTAGTAAAATGTACTACCCTGTATAATAAAGTTAAGGCTATAGAAAAAAAGCCAAAAAAAGTTTTTAAATTATGGAGTCATAGCATAATGGGGGGCGGGTAGGGGGTCTATATACTGTCCTTACAATAACATGCATCACACAATATTAACTAAAGTTGTCTTCATAAAAGGTGGACTTGTGTGACAGAGTTGGACCCTGCCCCAGTTGTTATGGAGAGTTTGACTGCAGGGATCTTTCCTTTCCTTTCATTTCCTTTCCTTTCCTTTCCTTTCCTTTCCTTTCCTTTCCTGTCTCTTGTCTGTCTGGGCAACCAACTTTTCCTGTGAAACCTAGAATTTGATCACTCTAACAGTCTCACAATTCTTTGCCTCTCACTGTCTCTCAGTCTTCACTTGCTGTTCTGTCTCTTTTCCTCCCTTGCATATCTGCTGGTATAAAAATATATGCAAATCATTATGTGGAAATATAACTGATATTGGAATCTTTTTGTTTAGAAATTATATAGTGTTACTGTTGAAATGTATAATATTATAGTTTGAGATGATTGCAAAGCTAAAACTGTATATAGTTATACTGTTGAAATGATTGCAAAGCTATTTCGAACTCAAGGGGTTAACCTGAAATGCAGTTTTTAAGCCTTTTGCAGAAGCTGTGGAGAAGGGGCCTCAGTTCTGGGACATTGTGTTCTACTTGCACCTGCCTGAAAGAACATTTTAGAAAAAAAAACAGGGTGCTTGTTAAGATGGTGGGGGTTTGCAAGGACTTATAAAACCAAAGCTGCAATTTCTTGCAAGAGAGAGACATACAGAGATTGAAGGAAAACCCAGATGGATCTTCTCTATTTATTTTGCCTTTGTAAATAGTTATACTGAACAAGTTTATTTTTTTATGCTCCTGCTAGTATTAATAAACAGTTTTGCGAATTCTACAACTGCTCCTGTTTTTTCCTATGCTTTCTGACATGTGCCTCGATGACAACTTGATCTATTGAATCATTTGGGCTGGGTGGATGGCAGGCCTATGTTCAAAAAACCCACCTTGATTCACATGCTCTAACTTGTTTTTCCCAATCACCCCGTCTAATATTCTTATTAGTCTTTTGTATTGCAAAACATCCAGTTCTGTGCTCTTGCAATCTTTATCTTGGATGTACTGTCTGATCACATATTTATTATTACACTCTCTCCAGGCTCTCACAAGTTCCCCTATACAAGTTCTGAAACTCCTAATAGTACACCCAGTATAAAATTCATTACACTGGCAGCTCAACATGCAGGCAATCTCTTCCATTGTACAATTGATGAATGCATTACAATGGAGATCTTTTTACCTCTAGGGTGTGCTATAGAAGAACCCTGTATCACAATAGGTACAATGTCCACATTTTTGTTCACTTTGGGGATTTGCCAAAAGGTCTGAGTATTAGGTTATGTCTGACACATAGATCTAACCACAAGATCTTTTACATTCTGTGCACCTCTACAGTATGTACAAAACAAGGATGTTCTGGAGGTAGATATCTTAGTTTTGTTTACTGCTTGAAAGTGACTAATGCTTACTAATGATTTTTTCTAAACCTCTTTACACCATACGTATACATAATGATAAGTCTGGGGTGATCTTATGTTCTGCTCTCAGTTTGTCTTTCTGGGGTTTTTTTGTAAGTATTTATCAGTAAAGTATTCTTGTCAACTTTACCAACTTCTGCCATAGCTGTCATTATATTCTGCATATGAGAACCCCTTGACTCAAATCTTTGAATTTGCTCCTTTTTTCTCTGGGCAAAAACACTTGGTTCAGTACAATTACGTTTAACATGTAATAGCTGTCCTTTTTCACATTGCTTTTGTTGTATGTTTAAGATGACTGCTGCTGGCTAGTAGTAATGGGTTTTTAATCTGTATTTTTAACATACAGAACAGATAATATGTTCCCTTTATTATCCTTGTATAAGCAATCATCTAGAAAATTAATTCTATCTTTCCCCACTATAAGCTTAAATTTTAATGCTGGTTTGGTATTTTCCAAATACGTCACAAACTACTCCAGCTTCCCAACTGGCCCCTTCCAGATGATTACTACATCATCAATGTCACCAGTGCTATCACCATCTTGAGTGCTACGATCTTTATGACGGGTTAATTGCAAAGTTTTCCAGTGCTCACACTCCTTTCAAAGGTCTGTGAGTAGAGAGGACAGATTGAGGGATAGCACGTGGGTAGAGTTCATGGCTGAATACCTAAATATTTTACAGTGTCCCTAGATGACTTTAGCCCCAAGCCATTATTCAGCACTTTCAAGCAGGTAGGAGTTATTGGGAAAACCTCTGTCTTGGCAAGGTTAATGGAGGAGGGAGTGCTGGGGTACTTTAGTACCAACTATCTAGTAAACTGACCTGTGGAGATAGTGAAGTCAGAGTTGCAGAGACTGGGGGAAAGACTAAAGAAGCACTTAGCTTCCTTGGCCTTTTCTGAGATCTTCCTTGTCTGGGGAGGAAGAATGGGGTGGATAGAGTGAGGAAGTAGAAGATCAGAAGTTCAATGCGTGGTTAAAATGGTGGTGTCAGGAATATGAGTTTCACTTTGTGGGGGACTGGGGGGCTTCTGGGGCAGGAGGCTCTTCGAAGGTGATGGTCTTCATCTAACAAGAAAGGGACTATTCCATTAGGGAAGAAGTATTATATCTGCATTGGCAGACAGTTAAATTAACTGCAGGGGAGGCTGGGGCTAGGGATTCCATAGTTGAGATAGGTGAAGTGGGGACTCTAGACAAGATTCCACCAAAGATGGGGCAAGGTATACAAAAAGTAGTAGTAGAGTGGAATGAGGTCAGGGGACTGAGGAGTGTAGACCAAACAGACCAACAAAAAGGGAAACATTCAAGACACCTAGAATGTCAAGGAATTATGGGGGGGGGGAGTTATTCAAGAACTAAGAATGATGGGTGTGTAAGATGGAGATTGGTGTGCCTCAATGCCAGTGGTCTCGATAACAAAATTAGTGAACTCCAAGCACTGATGGCAGACTCTAGGCTGGACCTAGTAGCTGTTACAGAAACCTGGGCCAACAAAAATAGCAACTGGAACCTGGCAATCCCTGGGTACACCTTATACAGGCAAGACAGAGAGATGGGTAGAGGGAGAGGGAGAGGGAGAGAGATGGCCATTTACATCAGGGAAGGAACAGAGGCAGTAGAGTAAGTACATATTGGAGGGAAAGGGGAGATAGAATCACTTTGGATATAGCTCACAGAGTTGTCAGGTGGGAAACTTCACATGGGGTGGTTTACAGGCCACCAGGGGAGAGACACTGTAGGAGAGAGATAAGGAACTAGGAGTAGAAGTAGGAAAGGGAACAGCAAAATAGGTGGTTGCAATAGTAGCTGCCAAATATCAATTGGGACATCCCAGCAGACAGGAACCCCAGAAACCTGACCCTGCATGATACTTTGCAGGACTGAATGCTGGTGCAGCAGGTCAGGGACTGGACAATCTGCTGTTCTCAATGTGGTACTCACCAACTCAGAAAGAGTAGATGGAGTGTGGGTTGGAGAACCACTGGAATCCAGTGACCACAGCGCTATAAAGCTCAAGCTTACTCTGAGCACCAATAAGCCCTCATCTAAGACTGAGATGCTAGACTTCAGAATAGCAGATTTCAACCAACAAAGGGAATTACTCCTGGGCATGTTTGCTGGGGCAGGCAGCATCAGAGGAGTGGAAAGAAAATGGGGGGGGGGGGGTTATAAAAAGGGCTGTTCTCAAGGCAACAAAAACATCCATGAGAGCAGTTATCAAGAAAAACAAGTATAAGAGACCAATCTGGTTCTCTGAAAAGATCAGGGAGGTAGTGAGGGCCAGAAAGAAGGTCTTTATAAGATACAAAGAGAAACAGGGGGATGAAGACTGGAACGAGTAACAGGAATAAACTAGAGAGGCAAAGGGGCAATCAAGATTGCAAAGGCAGACACAGAACTATGTATTGTGGAGTGGGCCAAAGGAGGGAAAAAAACAGTTTTTATGTTTGCTTGCACGCATGTGCAAGAAACATGGTGCCATCATCTGAGTTTTTGGAGGTGTGGCACCCTGTCTTCCAATTCAGTCAGTGTGTTTGCAGGCATAGCCACAGTTCACCAATGAATGCTGCAGTTGCCTATGACAGCAGTTGAAAATGCAGTGCCATACAGTTCAAAGGGAGAGCTCCGCTTCAGTGAGCAGCAGAGACTGCTGATTAGCATATTGCCGGCAATCCTGCGTCATATGTCTCTGCTTTCTCTTCCTGTAATGTCGCCATGCTGGGGCCACCCCAGCATGGCAAGATCAGGGCTGACAGGGTGCCCAATCCCCGTTGGCTCCACATCCCCAAAAAGCTTTCCAGGTGCCATGCTGGGCCCACCTAGCATGGCAAAAATTGCTAGCGGTGGATGGGTTGCCCAATCCCCGTTGGCTCCATGGCTCCACAACCCCCCCAAAAGCTTTCCAGGTGCCACGCTGGGAGCCCATCCCAGCGTGGCAAAAATTGTTATTGCCGACGGGAGTGCCCAATCCCCCGTCGGCTCCATGGCTCCAGGCCTCCCCAAACAGCCTTCCAGCTACCATGCTGGGAGCCCACTCCAACGTGGCAAATGTCCCGTGTTGTCTTCCTAAAAAACAACAACCTGTAAACAAAAAAATGTTCCCTCGGTGGTCTCCCTGCCCACCTGCACCCACCCTCTGAGTATTCTGCCTCCCCACACCCCCACCTCACCCCATACTTACCTCCAGAGTCTGGCGCAACGATCTTCGGTGGACCAGGAACACGTCTGCACTCTTCAAAGCTGACCACGAACTGAGGAAATGCCGGTAAGTTTTATAATGTAATAAATAAGGTGTTTTCAACTTTGATGCATATCTCAGACATTTTTTGGAATTTTGGCACCAAATTTTCAACATGTGGTTTTTGGGACACCTCCTCATGAATTCTTGAACTGACATGGTGTTAATCGGGCCCGAAGGTTGATTTCGCGGTCACTGCGTGAAATCACCTTTTGGGGCTGCTTAACAAAACGACAGTGCCAGTGTTCATAAGGTGGGCTCCCAAAAAGCCTATGTTGCAAATTTGGTGAAAAAATTCCTAAAAATGACTGTTTTACGAGCGTGCATTGCACAGTTCCTACGCACGCTCGTAAGTTCACAAATTTTTAATATTTGCACTCCAGATTTTCAACATTGTCATTTTACCACACCTCCTTATGAGCAGTACAGCTGTCATTTTTCACATCTCACCCAAAATGTGTTTCCGCATATGTAGCGCACCATGGCGAAGTCAGTGTGCAAAATCAATGTATGGGACACATTAAGAAAATCACAGTGACACGAGTTGCTTTCTAAAATTCTGCCCCATACCCGTTGGTGATGGGAGATTTCCCATTTTTAAGATTTTTAATGGTCATATGTATTTCCTGTTGAGTAATTGGTTGAAGTAACTATTGGGATTGTGAATCAGTCAGTTGAGGGAGCGTCAACTGAGACAAGAAGGTTTCAAGAGCCATCTGGGGGGAGGGGGAGTCAGTAGCATATAAAGTGGCATAGTATCTTTTGAAAGCATCTAAGACTTGTGCAGTAGTGGTGTGTATTTGCCCTGACTGAGGGTCTTCGATCTAGGACACCCGAACCCATTGGGTCTTCCATCTAAGGCGATGTGCCAAAATCCAAGTGGCCCGCGGTCCTCCCTCAAAATATCTCTGCCTCAACCACAGTAATGCCTGTTCAGTTTTTGCTGTTAAAAGTTTTTGAATTGTATGTTGTGTCTAGTAGCAAGTCATTGCCCTAAATGTGGGCTTCTTGCAAAGATTGCAACTTCTCTTGAAGTTCCTTGAGTCTAGCCTCTGCATTGTGTTTTCTACGCGTTGCGAAGGCTATGATGTAACCTCGGAGTACCACCTTCAGGGTGTCCCATAGTATCTGAGGTGTAACCTGGGGAGAGGAGCTGAATCTTGAAGAATTTCAGGGATCCTTATCTTTAATAGTTCCTTAAAGTCCTGATCATGGAGAAGAGAATTGTTTAATTTCCAAAATGAGGTTTTGCAATCTGTCTGGCATAGTAAATCTAGAGTAATGGGCGCATAGTCCGAGAGATGTGTGTCATGTATATCTCTCTATTGGACCTGATCTAAGTGTTCTGCACTCATACAAAAATAATCAAGATGAGTAGAAACGGCCTTACATATGATCTACACAGAGGCATGATTACTTGGGTGTCCCTGCTTTTGAAATTTCTTTTTATTGTCCAAATAATTTTATTAGTTTTAACCACCTGGGTATCATTATGTATATTAAAGGTTAACTTATTAGTAATAAGTATGCCAAGATCTTTTTCTTAGTCCAGTAATTTGTTATGTACCCCAAAATGAATAATGCGGTACTTGTCCATGTTAAATTACATATTGACTGAGTCAGCCTATTGTGCGGTGTTATCCAGCACCCCTTGGAGTCTACTGTAATCTGTTTCATTGGATATGATGCTAGCTTTTTTTTGGCATCATCTGCATATTTACTAATCCAGACGGATTAATTTCTACCTAACCTGGATATAAATAATTGAAACAGTAAAGGTCCCAGGACAGAGGCCTGAGGAACCCCACTGCTAATCAAGGTGCTGGAAGAATGGAATCCATTAATGCGTACTAATTGTGTTCTGTTCCTAAGCCATCATTGGATCCAACCTATTAATTTATAATCTACTTCGTGTTCAATCAATGTTAGAACTATTTGTCTATGTAGTACCTTATCAAAAGCTTTTCACATCGCTAAATAGACGCAATTCACAGATTTGCAATCATCCAAGGCTGCCGAGATCTTTTCATAAAAGCACAGTTGATTGGTGATGCATGATCTTCCTGTCATAAAACCATGTTGTGTAGGGTCTATAAGTTTTCTATTAGAGATGTCATTGTGAATAGCTTCTTTTATAAAAGATTCTAGTATCTCACCAGGTACAGATATATGGCTAATAGGTTTGTAGTTGGTACAGTCAGATTTACTCCCTTTTTTATATATTGAGTATTATTATGGCCTTCAACCAATCAGGTGGCATTTCATTATCAGCTAAGGATTTCTCAAACGAGGTAACCAGAGGAATGGCAATGTGTGGGCTAAATAGTTTTAATAAAGCAGCTGATACATTGTCAGTACCAGAACAGTGGGAATTTTCAGTTTTTTTGGGGTTTTTTTATCTTATTTTCTATTTTTGCTTCCCCGGATGCCCCATCTAACCGACTCCCCCAGCTCCTGTCACCTGGAATTACAGGGGCTTACTTTATGCCCAGTCTGGGAGCAGTGCCTGCGAGGAGTCAGTCGTCATCCTGCCATCGTTTTTTTCGTCCACTGTTTTTTCTCCTGGTGGACCCAGGAGAAGGACGCATGCGTGTGGAGGTGCGCTTGCGCCAAACAGCCCCGGTAACGACCCCCTTCAACCCACCCCATTAGCCTAACGCCAGCTTCCCCAGCCTGTGCAGCCTCCTGGCCTCCACCAGAGGGCAACCATTGAGCGAGGGATGCCACTCACCCTCCCCTGGAGAGGAGAGCCGCCAGCTGGCTGCTCCATCCAGCTCCACCCTCCCCCCCACCGTGCTGACCTCCGACGACCCAGGCTTGCTCCTGAACCTGGGTCAATGGCATGCCGCAAGGTGAGACGTCCAGGAATTTTCAGTTTTTTTTTTTACTTTGTTAATTATTAATTCTGAGGTAATTTCAATATTTAGTAACTTACCTTGTGGTATTACACCATTGGATTTTGTTTTAGGTGAAAAGACAGTGTTAAAGTAAGAGATAAATATGTCAGCAATCTGAATGTCCTCTACCTGGACATTATTATGTTTTATTGGAAGGATCCCATGATTATTATTTCTTAATGAACTGATATACAGTGGTAGTCATAGAAAAGTTTTGCAGTACTGAGGTATACCTAGGTATACTGAGGCAGAATGAGGCAGGATCACATTACAGTCAATGCAAATTACCTTAGTGGTACCTCGGTGGTACCTCGAGGTACCTCGAAGTAGGAGACTTTTTGACAACGACCACTGTAACCAAAGAAATATTTCATATTATCTTTACTAGTGGTACTGGCTAATTTGAGCTCCATCTTGTGATTCCTTTTGTGTATTAGCCTTTTACATTTCTTTTGTATGAGTTTGTATTGCCTCCAGTTTGCCACAGTGTCTTTACAATTGTTATTATTTTTTTTTACAGTCGTGTATTTTTCTTTTCCACTTCAGCAAATTATTAATTTTATTGTTAAGCCACTTAGGCTTTATCCCCTCCTTATCATACTTTTTTTACCCTCTTAATGTATTTATTGCTCATTTGAAACATTTCCAATGTATTGTGTCCCACATTTGTGAGGCTGATTTATTAGCTAGTTTGCTATCCCAATCAGTACCAATTAAGGCCTGCTGTATCAGTTTGCTTTTTGCTGATTTTAAATTATAAGTAAGTGTCCAGCCAGTATGGAGGGGATGTTATCCAGGATAGTAAAATGGACATTATCATGATCACTATTTCCAAGTGGCTCCCTGATCTCACATATAGGTACTTCAATATTATTAGATGCAAGAACAAAATAAAGTTTGTATCTCTTGTAGGTTGTCCCACATGTTGTATAAGACCCAATTCATTAACTAGCCTGAGGAACCTGTGCTTAGATGATTAATAGCCTTTTCAGTTCCCTGGTGTATATAATTATAATTAAGGTCACCTAAGATGATCACGCGACCTAACTCACATGCTGCTTCCAGTTCTTTATTGATTTGCTCAGATATCTCCAAATTTGTGACATAAACCAATAATAATATTGGGTTTATTACATGTAATAAGTTTGATCCATGGTGTCTCAATATTATTGTTCCCTTTTACAGTATCTTATCAGAAATATCACATGATTTTATGCTGGTAGATATATATGCTGCAATACCACCCCTTTTCTATTATCTCAGTCCAAATGGTATAGCTGGTAGCCACTAATATTTTTACTCCAACTATCATTGTTACACCACCAGATTTCAGTGATGAAAGCCATAAGCAATCTCATCGGTACATAGGATTATTTTAAGATAATCTAATTTACCCTGGAGAATCCTGGCATTTGATAGCTAGCCATGTAAGTTAGTTAGTTTTATTTTCTTGGGTCTGCATAATGCATCTATTGTTTTTTTTCAACTCTAGTGGTAGATGGATAGAGGTGGGTACATGTAACATCTTGATCAGTTAGGTGGTAATTGAGCCCACCTCCCCCTGCCAAGTTTAAAGTTTTGTGAATTAAATTAGCCAGTGCTTTTTACTGCTTAGGTGAAGCCCATCATAGGTTCATAGGATATTGTGGGTCCAGGAGGTCAGAAACCTATAATGAATTCACCACCAATTTATCTCTAATGGTAGTAAGAGAATTTCTTTTCCCCCATATACTTATCCAGTCTTATTTTAAACAGATCAAGATTTTCACTCTGTACTATAATACTAGGTAGTGAGTTCCATAAAGTAACCAATCTTAGAGTGAACCATTTACATCTCTTTAAATTTTTCTTTACTGAACTGTTCAGTTTCAGGTTGTGTGATCTGGTACTATTTATCCCCTGGTGTCTTACCAAACCTATGGTTTCTAATATTGCTTCATCTCTTGATGCTTTAAAAGCTAAACATAGATCCCCCCAATGGCTCTATACTCCATCGAAAATAGTCCCAACTGTTTAAGTCTATCCTGGTAATCATAGGATTTCATATTATTTACTTTCTTGGTGACTTTTCTTTGGACCTTTTCAACCATTGCTTTTCCTTTTATAGATCTGGATGTACAAAAGGGAGCACAATATTCCAGATGTGGTCTCACAAGACTGGAGTATAGGGGTATAAGTACCTCAGGCACCCTACTTTTTACATGTTTAAGACTGCACCCCAATATACTGTGACATTTCTTTACTATTTTGGTAGTATGCGTATCCTGTGATAATTTATCAGTTATAATAACACCAAGGTCCTTTTCATTGTCAGTAGCATCTAGAACTTTATTATTAAGTGTATAAAGTATTTTTGGATTGTTTTTACCAAAATGTATAACATTACATTTTGCCGTATTTAATGACATTTTGTTTTCTTCAGCCCATTGATTTAAATTATCTAGATTATTTTGTAGAGTCGCAGCTGTTAAATGGTTGTGGACAATAGCCCCAATTTTACAATCATCTGCATATTTGCCTACCCAGACATTATCTGAAGTTTGCATTGATGATACGAAAATATTAAAGAGGATAGAGCCCAAGACAGAGCCCTGGGGAACTCGCATCACACCCATATAGTTCCTTTTGATGTACAAAGATATCCCAGGAGTCTATAAAGGTGATATTCATCTCACAACATTTATTTTTAAGCCTAATGTTTATAAGTTGAATAGGATTATTTTTCTCCTTATGACACTTGAGTATAGGAAGTATACCAGAAATAAATGTGTTTTGTTGATGTGCTTTTATCAGTTCTGACAAACTCATTATTTCTTCGACAGTATCCTTTTCATGGTCATGTCCAATATTATTAACCCCTACATGCACTATGACTGATTGTGTAGTTTGTTACTTATCAATTACATTTGGTAAGATATGCTTCGCATCAGATGTCCTTGCCTCAGGTAAACAACAGACCTCCCTATTAGCCTTATCTCTATCACACAAAATACTGTCTGTCCTTCTCAGTATTGAGTCACCTATGACCAGCAACTTATGAGTGGACTCATGTGCATGATCTAACAAGGGAGCATATCTGTTAGATGTTGATATTTCAAATGTTCCTATGGCTCTACTCTCCCTTTTACATGGCATTCTGTCCACCATAGTCCATTCCTGATCCCTCATGATCAGTAAAGAGGGCAGAGCCAGATGTTCCTTCCTCTGGATCTTCAGACTCACCAGGACCCTCAAGACCTTTCCTTTTTCTTTTATTCTTAGGAACTACATTAATAGTTGTAAATATACAACCCTTTGTATGTTCTCTGAGTGCCTTGACTCTTCCAATAAGCTGCCTAGCTCCACACATTTTTGACACATGAAGTTGTCACAAAGATTTTCAGTGATGTTTGTGGCATACATGAAGCAGTTTCTGCATTTAATAATGGTTCCATTACTCCTTAATATACTTAAAAAGTCTTCAGAGGGATTATACAACTCCATAATCAGTTGTAAAACTGCAAATAATACTAACTGTGTGGCATAAGATTTGAAGCCCTAATCTCCTAGTCCATGCTAGGCTACCGGACGTTCGCCCCACTTGCAGGGGACTATGTTTAAATAGTGTCCGTGACCAGGAAGTGGAGACCTGGTCACATGACTACTCTGCTGGTGAGTGCTATATTCAAAATTAAAAATAAGGGGATAAATGAAGCTGGAAGGGGTTTTACACACTGAAATGGCTAGCAGTACAGATGTACACTCTAAATATGTGCCTAGCTCGGTATTCCCTCATTCCCACTTCCTAAATTGTGCTGGTTGCTAAGCACCTGTCAACAAACAAACAAACCCCAGTTTTCAAGTAGTAAGGAGAAGTTTATGCAAACAATTTTGTTAATGTCAGCCAGCAACGTTACACCTATAAACTCTATACTATTTAGTGGATTTTTAATCTGATTATTGGCCAGAATATTGATATCTTTTTTGCTAGATAACCAGAGAGCTTTGAACTTATCTAAGTTAATTTTGAAACCTGAACACCTAGAGAGATCCTGTATAACTCGTAATAAGGATGGTATTGAGATTGCTGGGTTCATTATGGGAAGTAAGAGGTTATCTGCATAAGCCAAGATTGTATGCTTTTTGCCCAATGTTCTTGATCAAAAGGGGTTCTTAAGCAAGAACAAATGAAAGAGGCAATAGGTGACAACCTAGACGGGTGCCTCTTAAGATTGGAAATTTGTCTGAAAGGAGGCCATATCAATGATCATATCTACTGTGTTAACACTAGAAATAGAATTGGCAAGGGAGGGGAAAAGAGGATTGGTTTGGGTTAGGAGTGTAAACACCCACCAAGGTTACTTCTCTGCCATTTATTTTGACCTTAACAATAATGGGCCACTGGACACTGTCAAGGTGCTTAATTTGTTCCTGCCTGAGATTCAGAACTGAATGGCATCTAGTTAGACAACCTGGACAAAATTGAGGTACTAGTGATCGAGCTGGGTTGTAGAAGGGGCACGGCAGTAGCCAAAGAGGTGACAGGGCATTGTCTCAGGTCCTATGGGCTGCTGGACTCTACTGATGTTAAAACCCGGAGGTCATTCTGAATGAGATGCTGTCATTCGGAGCTCAGGTGTCAACCATAGTCCAGAGTGACTTTTACCATCTTAGGATAATCAGAACAACTGAATTAAGTCTCATCTCCTTTGAAGACCTGCTGACACTGATACATGCATTTGACATGTCTAGACTTATTTACTGTAATGTGTTCTACCTCGGGGTCAATGGAGGTACCCTACAACACTTGCAACTGGTACAGAACACAGTCACCAGGTTGCTGACTGGCATTCTGAGGCCATGTCACATGACCCTAGTTCTGCATGAACTGTACTGGCTGGCGGTGAAGTGGTGTATTACATTCAAAGTTGGTTTGCTAACCTGTAAGACCTTACATGGGTTGGGTCCTAGCTATCTGTTGAGACTCCTGACTCTGCACAAATCCTTATGCCCACTCCACTCCATTGAGATGGGTATCGCCTTGGTCCCTAAGGTAAGGTTAAAGTAATCTGGAGATCAAGCATTTGAGGTTGCTGGCCCTATGTCATGCTTCCCAGGGCACTGAGGAAAGCCCCCTTGGAGGAGGCCTTTAAGGGGGGGTTAAAAGCATACCTGTTCAGGGTATACTGTTGTTTCCACAACACCCCAACAGCAAAACCATTACAGTGAGACAACTCGTTTGACATCCATGGTGTTGAACGGGTTGTCAGAGCACTGTACAGATACAGTGATTCCCAGAGTTGGCCACCCTCCCCAATAATCTGCCCCGGAGTTGAAAATCTATAAATCTAGAGGTTGCGAGGGTGAAGCCCCTCCACAAACAGTCAAAATGTGTCCCGGTGCATGTGGTGCCACCGTGGTCGGTCAACACGTTTGACAGGTGAAGTAATCGCCATCAGCAAATTTGTGTCACTGTAGTGTCCATCAACAACAACACTTGGCAGAACCCCTCTTCAAACAGGAGTTTGGAGACCAGTAATGGCCTTGTCTGATATCTTACCATCTGATGATGCTGCTATTTTATATATTTAAATACTTATTTATTGAAGCCTGTTTAATGTGGAATATTGATTTTTTTATGTTACTGTTCATTTTACTAAATTCTGTAAATCCAGATTGTTACTACAGTATTTACTTTGTACAGCACCCTGAGCCTCAGAGGAAGGGTGCTATATCAAGAAATATAACCACTAATACTAATATACTGCTTGAAATGAATATTACATTTCAAATGTACTGAAGTATTACTTCTTATATCTGAGTTCTTTTTATCTTTCCCTTTTGCTAAAGATATTGACCTGACAGTACTTGGTGTGTTGTGTGGAACAGTACTCTTCCTGAAGACTGTCATCTCTAGATCTTCTTTAATGGTATCTCCATAGAGCCGTAACACATTGGACTGTAAGCCCTCCAAGTCAGGACCTCACAGGAAGCCTTTGCAAGATGGAGTCACCCACACTGACGTACCAACATGCACGTCGCCGGGGCAAGATGTTGCATATACAGTATAATGTGGGTGGCCCCCAACTACATTTAGCTTCCCAATGTTGATAAAATGGAGTTCTGAAGATCCACCAAAAGCAGGATTGGAGCCACCTCCACTAATCATGCAAAAAGAGGCATGGGAAACAAAGCAAACACCAACTAGCACACAGCAAGCCCCTAACTGCTTCGGTTCCTTTTTTTCTACCATAGAGACAGTGAACATCAGACTAGTGGAATTATTTTTCTGCCATCAGTTTTCACTGCTAAGGTTTTTTTTTTCTCTGGAAGCTACTCCTTCAGGGAAGTTTGTTATTTGTGTATGTCATCACCAAGTAAAGTGCTTTTCCACCTTTTTTGCTGCGGAAAGCAGGTTTAGGATGAAGATAACAACAATTTAATGCCTTCATTAATGACATTGTGGAAGGACTGGAGGGAAAGTTCTGCCCGTTTGCAAATGACACCAAGATCTGCAACAGGGTGGATACTCCAGACAGGGTAGAAAAAATGAGGAGGGACCTGTGGAAAATTAAATAATGGTCCAAGGAGTGGCAGCTGAGGTTCAATTCAAAGAAGTACAGGGGAGGTACCCAAAGACTGGAGGATAGCAGATGTAGTCCCCTTATACAAAAGTGGGAACAAAAAGGAAGCGGGGAACTACAGACCAGTCAGCCTCACCTCGGTAGTGGGGAAGATCATGGAAGCACTACTGAAGGAGAGATTGGTGGAACATTTGGTTGTCAATGGACTACAGGACCCAAGGCAGCATGGTTTCACCAGGGGAAGGTCATGTCAGACCAACCTCATTGAATTTTTTGACTGGGTGACTAGGGAGGTGGATCAGGGGAGGGCAGTGGACATGGCCTATCTGGACTTCAGCAAGGCCTTTGACACTGTGCCACATAGAAGACTATTGCACAAACTGGGGAATATGGGTGTGGGCAGGACAGTAGTGCGGTGGGTAGGTAACTGGCTAGGCTGCAGGACACAGAGGGTGGTGATAAATGGCTGTCACTCCACAGAGGGAGGAGTGACCAGTGGGGTACCACAGGGATCAGTGCTTACTATTCAATATCTTCATCAGTGACATTACGCAGGACCTAGAAGGCAGAATTTCACTGTTTGCTGATGACACAAAGCTCTGTAACAGAGCAGACACACCAGAGGGTGTAGACAGAATGAGAAGGGACCTGCAGAAACTTGAAGAATGGTCAGGGGTTTGGCAGTTGAAACTCAATGCAAGGAAGTGCAAGATAATGCATATAGGGCACAAAAATCCTGGCACAATATATCAATTGGGGGTGAGGATATAGCTTGCACCAAGCAGGAAAGGGATCTTGGAGTTATCATCTCTGATGACCTCAAGGCAGGAAACAGTGTGACAAGGCAGCATGTAAAGCAAATAGGATGCTGGGATGCATAGGCAGGGGCATCACCAGCAGGAAAAGGAGGTCATAATTCCACTATACAAGACACTGGTGAGGCTGCACCTGGAGTACACTGTGCAGTTCTGGAGACCTTACCTACGTAAGGACATAGACAGGGTAAAGAAAGGTTCAGAGGAGGTGACAAAGATGGTGCATGGATTGCATCACAAGTCCTATGAGGACAGGTTGAAGGCACTGAACATGTACTCCCTGGAGGAGAGGAGAGGGGATATGATAGAGACATACAAGTATCTTACAGGGAGGAACAGGGTGCAGGAATGCACTATTTTTAAGTGAAAAAGATGTTCCAGGACTAGAGGCATGGGATGAAGTTGGAGGAGGATGATTCAGAGGAAGCGTGAGAAAGAATTTCTTCACAGAGCAGGGTGGTGGACAAGTGGAACACCCTGCCAGAGGAAGTGGTGGGGCTGAAAAAATCACGGATTTAAGAATGCATGGGATAGACATAAAGGAATTCTGGAGGTCAGGGGTAAGGGCCAAAAGACTTCCTGGAAAACATAAACTGAACTTACAAACTTAAATGGGCAGACTGGGTGGGCCATAGGCCCTTATCTGCCGACACTGTCTATGTATCTATGTAAGTGCAAAATAATGGGACGAGGGAACCCTGGCAAGAGCTACAGGATTGGGGGAGAGTTGCTGGTGATCACCAAGGAAGAAAGGGATCTGTCTTTTTTTTAATTTTAGATGATCTAAGGATGTCTAAGAAGAGTACAAAGGCTACAGGAGGGCCAGTGACATGTTGGCATGCATAGGTAGAGATATCACTAACAAAAGGTGGGAGGTGGTGATGCCATTGTATAAAACACTAGTGAGGCCTCACCTAGAGTACTGTGTGCAATTCTGGAGGCCGGACCTTCATAAGGACATTTGCAGGGTGGGAGCGGTCTAGAGAAGGGTGACAAAGATGATATAGGGACAACTTCCAATATAGGAGGAGTACAAGAACAAGGGAGCATGACATGAAATTGAAAGGTGGCAGGTTAAAGGGAAATGTGAATAAGTTTTTCTTCATGGAGAGTGTGGTAGACACATGGAATAGTCTGCCACAGGGGTTTGTGGGAGCAACCACAGTGGAGAGATTTAAACATGCCTGGGACAGACGTAAGGGAACCTTAGGGGTGGGAAGGGGTGCTAAAAATCAGTTGACCAGGAGGGTCAAAGGCCACAAACAAGTGTAGGGTTTACAGGCAGACTAGATGGGCCTGGAGGTCCTTATCTGCTGACAATTTCTATGTTTCTATGTTTTTATGTGTGTGTATATGGTTTGGGGCAAGACCACAACATGAAAAGTTTCAGCGTATGCCAGGACTGCAACCAGGCTATATGGAGATGCAGGCATAAGGCTTTGGAGCATTTTCTAGAAAATATACACAGAGCTGCTGCATGGCCCACCAAGTCATCAAATCTGCCAACAATGGCAAAACTGAAACTGTCAGCAAGGCAAAAAGGGTCAAAGTTACTGTGTAAGTCAACATCACAGTCACTGACAAAATTGGCAGCCTGGTCGGAGTTTTTCCCATCTTCAATGGACAGTTGCAGAGGCTGACAGGAGTCAGGCCACTCGTCATTTGTGAGCTCTTTGGCCCTGATATGAGATCATTCTCAATGACCTAGAGACTTTCAAGAATTCTGTTAGGACTATTCAGTTCTTGATGTGGAATGATTCTCAAAATGGCTGTGGCAGAAGTTTCTTTTGCAGGAGCTCTCGCATTAATCCTCCTATGGTCAGGGACAGGGTTTTGCTACTCATCAGCAGGAGTTCATGGGTGCCCCTACAAAACCCCCAAGGAACGTGGGAAAGGGGGACATCAGCTACCCCTCCCACCTTCTTCTGACTCCATCCCATCTCCACCAAACACCTCTTTGGGACCCCAGGTGGGAGGGCAGGATTTCTCTGTTCCTGCCCCGCTGACAAGCAGTGACCATAGATCAGGGCCCCTACTTTTCTGCGGCACAGTGGGACCAAGTTCTGCGGCAAGACTACCATTTGCAGCAGAAGTTCTGCGGTGGTGGTTTGTAATTTCTGCGGAAGTTCTGCGGCACTAACAAACTACCACATCACAGTGTCAGCTTGTCATCCTGACTTCACTTTCATAGCAGTGGTTATAGCAACCAGGATGGTGGAAAGCACAGTAACACTAGTTTAAAAAATAACAGACTTATAGAAATAATTTTATGCCAAAAAAAGCAAAACAAATATCTCTCTCGTAAGGTCCTAGCCTATTGCATAAATTAAATATGCAGAGGGGACCTTATGTGATAAATAAGGTATTTCTATACGCATGCTGTCTGTACCACTAATGAGGTCTCTACTGTGTATCATTTATATATTTGTATGTGCTTTCTACACCCCTCATGACGTTCCTACTGTATATCACTTATACATTCATATGCAGTCTGTAACATACATACAAATGTGTGTGTGTGGGTGTGTGTATAGTGAGAGAGATCCTGTGTGTGTGTGTGTGTGTGGGTGTGTGTGTATATGTATGTGTGTGTATATATATATATATATGTATATAGATCCTGTGTGTGTGTGTGTGTGTGTGTATGTATGTGTGTGTGTGTGTATATATATATATATATATATATCTGTGTGTGTGTGTGTGTGTATGTATGTGTACATATATATATATATATACACACACATACAGTGTATATATATATATATATATTTTTAGGTTTCCATGAAATTGCATCCTCATTCATACAGGTCCCATTGGAAATGGAATGAACAGAATAGAGGAGTTATTGCAAAACTCATTTTTCATGCCAACCTGCTTCCCCTGACACACTACATAACACTAACAGGCCATGATATGCATGTGAACCAATTGTGAGATAGAGTTCTCCAGCCCATCACAATGTGTCCACTGTGTGACAGAACACTGCGCCATACCTTGCCAGACTCAGAGCAGTGATGTGTTCCACCAGTCCTTGTGCTGCCCATCCAGCTCCCAGAGCTAATCTCTAAACCTGAGTTGCTGGCATGGAAACACTGTATGCTACCCTCTGGCCCAACAGCTGGCCCTGAACACATTTCTCTCTAACTTCTGGGTGACTCTATCAACCAGTGACAATATGTAGTCAATAACCCAGGCAAATATATGTACAACGCAATTATTTATTTAACAGGTCTGTTCTTTCAGCAGGTCTACACATTATTATATTACACTTTTCTGGGCATAATTACTTTATTTTTCTTAAAAATGACAGTTAAATTCATTTTACCAGTTATTCATTTCAGATGGCATCTTTATACGTTAAAGGCACAAATAAGTTTGTACAAAGTGAGGTATGGACTTAACAGGTCTGTGCTATTGACAAGGTTTTGTTTAATTTGGCCCTAGTGCAATAAAGTAAGACTGAAAAGTATATTAGGCTGTAGTGCAGGTTGAGCAAATATCACCATGCATGATGCGCTGTGCCACCGTCTCTGGCAGTGGGAGCTGTGGTAGATAAGTGACTGTTCATTTCTGTTGCAGAATGCAGTCATTTCATTAGCTAATGTATGATGTTATAGCGATGATAACATCACATTCCGAGCATAATGGGGGTTTGAATATAAAAAGAGGGGAAGGGAACCAGATTCTATGGATAAACAGAAATATTAATAAAAATCACCAAGAAGAGTATATTCTGCTGACACTGCAGAAGTTCTTGATAGATTGCAAGTTCTGCGTAAAATTCTGCGGCCGCAGAATTCTAGGGGCCTTGCCATAGATAGATGGGTCTTGAACATCGTCTAGCATAGATACCACCTTGAGTTGGTGCCACAGTTATACCTCCCAGGCCCTGTCACTACTGCCTCAAGCACCTTATCATTCTGAGGGAGGAAGTGCAGACATTGCTGCACAAACAGATCATTGAGCTAGTCTCCCCAGTAGAAGTCAACCGGGGTTCTAGTCCAGGTATATTCTGGTACCCATGAAAAACAATGTTTTATTTTTGCCCCAACCAGAACCCCAGGGGGCTCAGTGAGCATGTGGCATACAAAAAGGTCTCACTGCTGTCTCTGGGTCCCCCCTCCAATTCTCCTGTTGCCGGGGGGGGGGAGGATAGTTTTGCACTCTGGATTTGCAGGACACCTACAGTACCTGCACATAAAAATCAGAGGCAGTTCCTCAGACTTTGCCTAGAGGTGCAACACTACCCATCCGGGTCTTGTCCTTTGGACTGTCATCAGCGCCACTTGTCTTTACCAAATGCTTTGCTGTGGTAGCTATGGCATTCCACTAGGAGAAGGGCTATGTTTTTCCACAACAGGATCACTGGCTTCTGAAATGGGCTTCTTCTGCCAGTGTGGAGTACACTTTATACTGCACCAAGCAACTACTGGACAGTCTGGGGGTGTTGATCAATGTGTTTAAGTCTGTCCTGCTTCCTTCCCAAAGGCTGTAGTACATGAGGTAGTACTGGGCTCGACACTTGCAGAGGCCTTCCTCCCTGAGGACACTGTGTTGGCCCAAGCAGCCTTTGTGGCACCCAGTGACCATGTTTCAGTCCATATTATGCTGCGCCTCCTGAGACTGATGGTGGCCTCCATGTTCACAACCCCCACTGGTCCACTAGCACTTGAGGGTCCTTCAGTAGTTATTGCAGGCACTGTGGTCTCAGGCCCTGTAGCCACTGAGCTATCTAACTGCTGTTTGCTGACCCCTATGGGATGCCCTGCTGTGATGGCAGAACCTGCATCATCTGCTTGTGAGTTCTCCTTTTCTGCAGCCTCAGCCACAGGTGATTATCACTACAGATGCCTCCAACATGGGATGTGGCACCTACCTAGGCCCTCACCAGACCCAGGAATCTTGGTCTCCATTGGATCAATAAATGTGCTGGAAATAAGGGCAGTTCTATACAGTCTCCAGGCCCTGGCCTCCCAGATTCAAGGGCCTTCTCTTCTGGTACAATCAGACAATTAAAGTGTGATGTATTACTGTGACAGGGCTGGTTTGGCCCTGTCCCATTTTTATTGTGTAGGAGGGAGTCTGAAGCAAGGATTCTGAATACTATATGTGTCTTTTCTGACTTTCTATCGGACTGCACAGTCAAATCTTGCCTTTACCTGCTGTACTTTCCTTTTTCACTGTCTGTACCTTGCTTATGTATGTGATGTGTCCAACTTGCTTAAGAGGGAGATTTAGGTCAAATTAGTAGGGAGATTGGCCTGCTAGTAGGGACATGCCATAACATCATGAGTTTGTCCTTAAATGGTGTCAGAAAATAAGATACAAAGCATTTAAAAATATTTAATATATTTCATTTTGTCAAGAATAAGCACTAAAAAGAATCAACAACTAGTTGTATAAAGTTATCACTTACATTGTTCATCACTAATTTACTTTTTATGTGTCTTTATCTGCCAAAAAAAACATGAATGGATATTTTGGACAGAATTTTACTTAAGCAGGAGATTTTGTTTCCAGGGAAGAGGGGTGGGGGGAAGGGAGTTCAGTCAAAAAAACAGGAGTCTCCTGCGAAAAGAGGGCGATATCACATGTCTGTATATTTGTAAGGCATATGTATGAAACTGGGTTCCCTGATTTATAAACTAGATATAGTTTATTGATGTCGAAATGATTGCAGAGGCAGCTGTGACAGAGTGTGACCCCAGACCTCAGACTGGAGGAATCTGTCACAGTACTCTGGCCAGCTACTAGCTGGGTCACAACGTTATACCTAGTAACCAAGTACAAAGCCTGTCTTTCAGAGAGAGAGAGAGAGAGAGGGAGGGAGAGGGAGGGGGAGAGAGAGAGAGAGACAGACAGACAGAGGCAGAGACTGTCTTTCTGAGAGGATGTTTTTTTTGCACATTCTTTTTCTGCTTTGCCCGTTGGAGAACTCTCTCTCCGGCATCCGCCACCACCACGAGCTCTACCTCCCACCTGAAGCTTTCTCCCCCCCCGCATCAGTCTGGCAGATTCCCCGGCTCTGCAAACCCTGAAGTAGGGCAGCCCTATCCGTCCAGGGCACTCTATCTACAATCTAATGTGCTGGCTGTGTGGTCGGGCCTGGAGAGGAGCAAAGCCTGGTGCTGGAGTGTGGCTCGGCAGGGCAGAGATGACTTTGCCTATCCCTGAGGATGGGGTATTTCTTAGTTTCCTCCCTTGGAGCGTGGCATACAATGATGCCTGTGCATGGCTACCCTGCTGGCATCTGCCGCGCTCCACCCCCTGTATTGGTTTGTGTACCTGCAGTGCCCCCAATCTCCATCAGGGGCTGCCAGGACACTGAGCACCCCTGGATCCCTCCCAAGGGAGAGGAGAGCTGTCCTCTGGATGCTCCATTCTCTCACTTCATCCTCTTGCTCTTCTGCCGACCCCTGGCAACCTGTGGCATGAGTTGTGCTGTCCAGCACCTCAACCCTCAGCACCACTGGGCTAGCTTTCTGAGAGGATGTTTGAGAGAGAGTCAGATCCTGTTTGTCTGACAAGATGGATTAGAGAGAGAGAGCCTGTCTTTCTGAGACAGCAAGTGTCTTTGGAGTTCTTGGCAGACCAGATGTTACAGAGAGCTGATGGCCTGTAGATTTCAGCTCTGAACTCTGATATTGGACTTTGTTTCTAGACTGCCTGTACTGAAAACCAGTCTGTACATTTTCTTTTGTTTTATTATTTTCTTGTGATTTAGAATAATAAATCACCACTTGTGGATTTTTACAATTTCTCCCAGACTGCTCACAGTTCATGACCCAGGCCTCCATTGCAGTTAGTGTCGGAGGTATCTGGATTCATTACATTTGGTGTCATTCGGTGTCAGAAGCCATGCCACATCCAGAATCTCTCCACATTTGATTTCAGAAGTGGAATTTGAACCCATGCCTCCATTCAAAGACCAGAAAGTGGGGAAAAGGCTGTTTCTTTGGCTGAAGACTATCAAATGGCCATACAGACACCACAGCAGGAAGGTAATAGACCAGGACCAGTAAAACCCTCTTTTTCCCAGTCTAACGCCAGGTCAGATAAGAACACTGGTTGGGTAACAAATCTTCATATAAAGACTTTATTTGCTATAACTGCAATAAGCCAGGCCATATTGCAAGAAACTGCAGTAAAAGTAAGAAGGGCAATATTGAAGCAGATTTGGCCTTAGCAAATTGGGGCAACTGTTTAACAGAGGTCAAGGTTGGAGATAAGGCTGTGAAAGGACTAATGGATGTGGGAAGCAGACAGACTCTCGTGCATGCTGAAGTTTTGGGAAAGAATTGTGAAAGAGGACCAGGTACTGGGGTCATCTGATTTCAAGGGGACACTCGATAGTATCCCACCACTCAACTGACTCTCAACATTAATGGTGTGTCACACCACATGAAAGTAGGAGTGGTACCTGTACCTGTGATAATTGGAAATAACTTCACAGAGGGAGACAAATCTGCAAATTTCAGCAGTTATGATGACAACAGTACAGGCAAAGAAAAACTTGGATGGTGAGGGCAGTTTCCCTTTGGTAGCTTTGATCAAGACTTCTTTTAGCCCAGCTTCAAGATCTGGAAATCCCAGTAGGAAAGAAGACACCTTAAAAAGCAGTGGAAACAAAAGACTGATGGACATAAGGGGTTAATTTATGAAACTGCCAGAACCAGATTGATAACTATCAAAATCAAGAAGTCCCGCACTCACCACCAAATAAAGCGCTGCTGGATTTAGAAAGGCGCTGTAGTTTATTAAGGTGCCAGTGAAGGTGCGCATCTTAATATGTTTAGGAAGTCTGTTCCATTATCAAAAGACTGTATTATAATGTTTGTTTTTTTATTATGTGTTTTGTACAGCAGTTTGAAAATTTGAACGGCGCTTTAAAAATAAAATGTATTATTATTATCTTATAGACAATGGGATGACATCAGCATCCCATATCATAAATTAGTGACATCACGCAGTGTAAATGTTAAATCTGAAAAATATATACATACATATGCACAAGTAATAAAAACACCTAATAATAATAATTCAAGAAAGAACAGTCAACAATAAAATACTGGGAGTCCAGAACAGCACATGTAAAAAAGTCTTATGGCTACACGAAGACCTACAGTCAAATAGGCTTCAACGAAGGTTTTTAAACCAGCAGCACATAGTATTCACCTGGAAAAAATGCATAAATAAATATGTAGTAGAGATCTGTGAAAAGTACAATTAATATTAAGGATTGGGTGCATTGTATTCAGATCAAGAACATTTATTTTCTCTTGTTGATATACCGGGATATATCAAAGTGTTCATTTAGACCTGGTGGTTTGCAAGCTCCCAGGGTATGTATCCCAGACCCCTCCCTTTATAAAATCAGGTTGTTAAAATCACCACCACAGGGTTTGGAGTACACTTGTTCAATGGCCCTAAATGAGAAAATGTGATCCTTTTTATTGGCTGCACGCTGAATATGTAAAACTGTGGCATAAGAAATATCCTCATTTGTAATGGCCCTGCAATGTTCCCCAACCCTGATCTTAAATTGCCTTTTTGTCTTCCCAATATAAAAAGCACTACATGTACACATAGCCATATAAATAACCCCATATGTGTCACAAGTTATTAGTTGTCTGATCTGAATGGGGGCTAGTAAAATCTCCACCAGGTGAAACTGCTGGTCAGTAGGATATATTTTTGACACTTGAAACAGCCAGCATATCTGTAAGCCATGTCTGCAGTGTGGGTCCAATCTGCCTACTGTGGACTAACTGGTCCCTAAGCATGACAGCTCTCCTATATGACAATCTGGGGGTATGGTTATGGTAATCGCTCAAATCACTACCCCCCCTTAAAATATTCCAGTTTTTACTGATAATCTCACCTACTTTGGGTGCATGTAGTGAGTAGCTCATAAACAAAATCCAATCTCTCTGGGTTTTGTTCCCTATTATGTTGATTGTTTAAAATATCAGCTCTTGCTATATTCCTCAACTCAGTACATGTGTTGTGCACCAGATCACCAGATCAGCACTATAGCCTTGCTCAATAAAATCTGTTCTGCAGGTCCATAGCAGCTCTGTCATAATTCTCAATAGAGCCTCAATTGCGCCTTATTCTTAGGAATTGCCCCTTGGGTATATTACGAGCCACATGTCGTGGATGACAACTGGGGGACATAAGAAGTGTATTACAGTCACGTTGTTTTCTAAAGATATCAGTAGTAATGTTACCAGCCATGTTTTTTTTTTATACTTGCTTTATTAAATGTTTTCATGTTATGCAACATATGAACAAATACATATAAGATTACATTTCCATATCCATTCATCCATGACCACTGTAGAGTGAATTTCACAGCATTTAATTTCCACCCAGTAGCCTGGGTTCATGAATTTACCACTGAATAAAAGACATTTAGTAATATTATTAACTGTAATTTATTAACTATTAACTGTACCAGGTTTTTTAAAAAGAACATTAGGGTTTGGAGTACAAATTAATCCTATTCTAGGCTGTGCTGACTAGGTTCAGAGACAGTCGACTAGCTTGGAACTAAATTGCACATTCAAAAAATAATGATTTGCATCATCTGTAGGTATTTATAAACAGAGTACTGTAAAGAGAGACCACTGTTCCCCAGCTTATTTATCCTCTAGTCGATTGACTGCAGGGGCTCGTATAATAGCCATCTTGTCCATCTATTCTGATATACCTGAGGTTGCTGCCTGAGGCTAAAAGTTATTTTTTCCATATGATGTATGGCTTTTATTATAGAGGACCATTCAAAAAGATTCAGTGGGGACCTCTGCAACCACCTCCTAGTTATTGATTTTAAAGCAGCAGTTATCAAAATTAACCATAGATATTTTGCTTCTTTGCCTACTACTTTCTTAGGGATAATACCAATACAAGATGTTCCGGGCTCATTGTTCTTTTAATTGAAAAAATCTGTGATAGATGATAGATTATTTCTTCCCAAAATGGGGTAAGCTGGGGACAAAACCAGAAAATATGAGTCTGCATGGCTCTGAGCTCACCTGTCCAATAGGTTGATGATATCTGGTTATTATTAAGTGCAGCTTGCACCGGTACTAAAAAGTACCTAGCCCTTAACTTCCAACAGAAATCTCTAAGAGAGGGGGAGCTAGATGTGCTCCAAATGCTCCTCCAAATTAACGGCCATTGCTATTCCGTCAATGAGATATTCAAATCTTGTTCCCATCTAAATTTCAAATAGTGGACCGTATGTCCTGGTCCGAGAGATAATTAGTATAGAGCAATGTAATGGCATAGTCCGTGCCCCCAGGATTCCAAAGCCTCTGAAAGAGGGAAAACTCCAGGAGTGCTTGAATGTCAGGGGAGAGTTTATTAATATTCTTATTCAAATAGTCTCTAAGTTGGTAGTATCTGAGGTGATCTTCAGGTCTAAGACCACATTTCTGTGCAACTATTTCAAAAGAGTGAACCATGTTACCTGTCAATATTTAATATGGCGAATGAAACCCCCTGTGTGCCTGTATAAGGAACCATTTGTCGTATTCGGCCAGTGCAAACCCCAGATCCAAAGCCCACCACCTGTATCTCCACACATGTGCATGAGTCGCCCCTTTACTTATATCCCTCTTCCATCCCTCCTACACTGCCCTGGTACCTGAAAATCCTCACACCTGCAAGGGTTCACTTTTCTGGAACAATAATGCCTGAATTGGAGGGTCTCCTTGTTGCCTGAGATATATCCTCTTCCAGTGTGTGTCATAGCCCTGATTGTTCCATAATAAAGCTACCCTCATGTGGGCAGCCACCCTATATCCTCAGAGATCTGGAAATGCCAGCCCTCTTTCTGATTTTGGAAGGTGCAGTAGAGCCCTACGGACTCTAGGTCTACTCCTGCCCCATATGTATTTTAAAAAAGGCTTCTGCCAAGTCTCCAAGTCTGTTCTTGAAACTGTGCATGGCACACAATGAAATAAATATAGAAGCCTTGGTAGAGCATTCATCTTAAGTGCCATTAACTTAGCTCCTAGAGATAAGGGGAGTAAGGCCCATCTTTGAAAAGACTTCCTTTAGGTGCTTAATTATAGCTGGGTAATTGTGTTCCCAGAGTTGTGATATATCAATGCCTACCCTAATTCCCAAATATTTTAGGTCTAACATATCCCATTTCATGAGAAATATTTCTCTAGTCTTTACATCGGGGCAATAATGCAGGTTGAGGACCTCAGTCTTACTTTTATTTAAGATCCGGCTATCTTGGAAAAAAACTCCAACTGTTTGAAGACATCAGGCAAACAAGTCTGTGAATCAGTTAAATATGAAAGTACATCATCTGCATACAATGCTAATTTATGTACCTCTCCCGCCAGTTCCACTCCCTCAATGTCTGAGTTCTGTCTAATACTCTGGGCCAAGGGCTCAATATAAAGGGAGAACAGAAGAGGGGACAAAGGGCATCCCTGCCTGGTGCCCCATCCTAGACTAAAAGCCTTTGACAAGTGTACATTTGCCCTGACATAAGCTTGGGGTGACTCATACAGTTTAAAATTGGTCAAAATAAATTGCAATGGGAACCCAAGCCAGGAAAGGACACTCCCCATAAAGGGCCAAGAAACTCTGTCAAAAGCCTTTCAGCATCAAGACTCATAAGCAGAGATGGACATTTTCACTCATTAATATGGTCTATAATATGGGTGGTTCTCCTTAAATTGTCCTGGACCTGACGTCCAGGTATAAGTCCGGTTTGGTCTATGTGCACTAAAAAAGATAGGAAATCCCGCAGACGCTTAGCTAGAATTGATGTAAAAATGTTATAGTCAGTGTTTAATAACAAAATTGGGCGGTATGAAGGACATCTGATTGGGTCATTTCCCGGCTTGGGTATCACTGATATGACAGCCCTAAACCAGGATAGAGGTATCTGTCCCCAACCCCCCATCACCTCTCCAAACTTTTGTTTCAAAAGGGGCTGCAAATGTTCTCTGAAGCCTTTATAGAACTTTGATGGAAAGCCATCAGAACCTGGGCATTTACTCATCTTCAGTCTGCCTATTTACATTTTTATTTCTTCCATCATTATATGGGCTATCAAAGCTTCCCCCTGTACCTTGGAGATACCAGGTAACTTCAGATTCTTCAGAAAGCTATCTATCTGGTCTACATCCGGGTTTATATCCTCCATGTACAATGTGGCATAATAATATTCCTTAAAGGCATCCGCAACTTCATGCACCCCTGTACTACCTTTTTCTTTCGAGTATGCCATACGCTCCCAATGACAGCCCTCGTCCTCTGGGCCCATAGCCTACTGGCTAATAGCCTTAAGGATTGTGGACCACCTTTATAGTACTTTTGGCACAAGAAGAGGAGCTTTTGCTCCACTTGGTAGTCTAGCAGTTCCAGAAGCTCTGCCTTACATTTCTGCAACTGCTTCGTACATTCTCTATCTATCTTTTGTTTTTGTAGCTCCTCTAGTTCCTGAATATGTGTAGTTAAGGTCTCTATCTTAGATTCCCAGTCTTTCTGTTTCCTTGAAGCTAGCTGTATAAATTTACCCTGGAGCACTGCCTTAGCAGTGTCCCATAATATTGAGTCCGAGGTGCCCTGTCCCCTATTCTGCTCCAGGAATTGTGTATAGGTGTCTATAATTTCTTCTTTTACTTTCTTATCCCCTAACGATGATACATTGAGGCACCAAAATGAGGGTCAACGGGTTTCCCCCAAATCTAGTCCCATAAACAAAGGTGCATGATCTGAGTGCAAAAAATCTCCCACCCAAGACTCAGATACCCGATGTATCTCCTCTTTAGGAATCAAAAAATAATCAAGGCGGGAATACATATTTTGAGGTGCTGAAAAAAGAAGTATAGCCTCTCTGCCTCCCATGCTGGCGCTATACATCTACTAGACCGAGATTCCCCAGTAGTTTGTAAATCTTCTTTGCCATCTGGTGCACTTTCCCCAAGGATTGGGAAGTCGAGTCCAGTTGGGATTAAATACTAAATTAAAATCACCTCCACAAATTAAAGTCTCCTCTCCCCATTCTTGGAACAGAGTCAAGAATGCACGATATTTTTGAAATGGTGAACCTGGTGGAAAATATACTGATGTCAGTGTGACCAGATTTCCCATATATTTACCCTTTAACATCACGTAACACCCTTCTTTATCTACTTTAGAATCTATCTTCTCAAATTGGGTTTTGGATGGTACCAAAACCACAGCACCCAGCCTCCTACTCTTCTTATAAGATGCAGCCGCCATCACACTGAAACCCATACCCAGAAACTTATTATGCTCATTAGCTGACAGATGCATCTCTTGGAGCAATAAAAAATCCACTGAAGCCCTTCGTACTTGACTGAAGAGATTGCTTCTTTTTTATAGGGCTAGTAAGTCCATTAACATTAAAAGAGCAAACCTTAGTTCCCTTGTTAGCCATGATATATCAAAATATTGGTTCCTCTCCCCTGTCATCCAGTCAGCAAAACATAACATATCCCCCAATGCATTTTTTTGTTCTCCTCGTCCCTTACCTGGTGGTAAAATACATATATACAGTTACTATGAAAAATTAAAAAAAGAACACTGTTAAAGATGCTATTGGCCAACATGGCCAAAAATTCCAAAACTTTTAACATTTAAATGTGACCTCCAATAGCGAAGACCCAATTCAGTGGGTCTCTATCTTTACCCTCCCTTGAAAAGCGTAGGGTAAATGAGGAGGGGTATAGTACGTCGCCACTAAGGGTGACCCCCCTCCAAGAGCTTCTATAGATGGTTAACAGCTCTGTGCCTAGTTCAGAGGCACTACCTGTACAATTCCTCTGATGGCACTATATTTTGGGCTCTCACCAATTCAAAATTTCCACTTAGGTATAGTCTCAGTTAAGGTAGAGTGTTGTATTGCCCGACTAATTTTTCTGTAGCTTGCCTCTTATGAGCTATCAAAGCAGGACACAAGCTACTCTGGCATGAGGGCCACACATCTCAAGTACTAGCCCTGTGTATGGAGCACAAAGAATAGGGAGCAAAGAATGGGAAGGAGAAGGGTCCAAAGAGATTTAAATATCTCCCTAGCAAACTATTTGAAGTGAGGAGCTGGAATGAGGAGCAGACCGAAAGCGGCACCCCCCCCCATGTAAAATCACATTTAGGTTTGGTCTCTGAGGGCCGCCCCAGCCCTTCATTCATATAATCAGGCCAACTCCTCAAAGCTCTGGAGGATATAAGTTCTGATAGTGGTTCAGATATCTCCAGGCTGGCCCACAGCAGCCATTCCCAGAAGGACATCTCACATCAAGCATTCATTTGTCTCCTCCCTATATCAGTGTCAGTGGCTCAGCAGGTAGCACACTCGCCTCTGAGGCCGGGAGATCAGAGGGCTGTGGGTTCAGTTCCCACATCTGGCACTTGGGTTAATATCCCAATACTGACACTGTAGTGCAGCATGAGAGGGGTGCTGCACTTCTGAGGTGCCGTCTTTCGGATGAGATGTTAAACCGAGGTCCCATCTGCCTGGATTGGTGGTAGTTCAGGTGGATGTTAAAGATCCCATGGCACTTATTGAAAGGGTGAGGAATTTCCCGGTGTCCTAGCCAAATTTCCTCTTTCACTAAAAATACCGCAAACAGCTTAATCTGGTTCAAGGTCAGTTGGCATTCATCTGTATCCCCCTCCCCCGGGTCGTGACTGAAAATAGGCAGGATTTGTCTAGTGCACTTACCCGGTCAACAAAAGCTAAATAAATAAATAAATATATGCGAGAAGGTTAATAAGACCGGAGAGCTGTTGAAGACGCTCTCCCAGTTCTCCAGGACAGGACCCGCCCTCAGAAACCACCAACCTTTCTAGTTTCAAATTAGGCCAAAATTAAGAAAAGACATTGGATCCCCCACCCCCACCCCACGCACCCCAGACTCAGGACCCCCCCAGAGGCAGACCACAAAGTGCCATCTGCCATTATCAGCGTACCACTGCATTTTCAAATTTAGTTTCCGCTCTGAAATTCTGAATAGCAGGAATTCTACTTTCATGTGTTAACATTCATTAAGGTATACTCAAAGCCAGCTAAAAGAACAGATAGGTATTGCCATCTCAAGGCCTGTATACATATTGGGGCTATCTATATTTTAAACAAATATTTTATGCCACTAGACAAAAGACGGTAAACAGGGGTATCCCCCATTGCTACTTAAGTGTCCCTGCAGTTCAAGTTATGTTCTCTTCTCCTGCCCTCTGGTCTTCTTTGCCTCATGGAATGTCAGCGTTCTGTTGTTCGCCATCACAGCTTGGGGATTTTCTTTTGGCCCAGACTGAGTCCCACAGACTGGAAACATTCATGCTTGCTCTCTCACCTTTTCTTGTTGGTCCGCTTCTCAACCAGGCTTTTCCAATCAACTGCCGCTGTATCTGCTCCAGTCCCCTCTCAGGCATGGGAATCCCATTTTGTTCCAGATGTGTTGCAGCATCCTCCAGGTCTTGAAAATGGACAGGTCTCTTCTCTGTGAGTATTTTTAAGTGAGAAGGGTATTCTACAAATGCATTTTGCCCCTTTTGCTGTAGCATTGTCACTACTGTTAGAACCCGTCTTCTCCTTGCAAGTAATTGAGGGATAAAATCATGGTCGAAATAGAGCTTGTATCTCCAAATTCCACACTCTTCTTGGACCAAGACAGAAGTAAAATTTCTTCCTTGACTCGATAGTCCAGAAAGGCCAATATAAGCGATCTTGGTCTAGCCTTCGGGTCTCTTGGCCTGGGAATCAGAGATCTGTGTGCCCGAATTATATCTAGTGCTTTATCTTGGGGAATGCTCGGAATTTTGTGTAGAAAGGAACCAATAAAAGCAATCATGTTCCCAGATTCAGAGCCCTCTGACAAACTGTGTATTCAAATGTTATTTCCCCGGTTTCTATTCTCCAACTCTTCTAGGCACTGCTCTAAAATGATGGTGCGGTGGTTAAGCTCAAGAAGGGCAGTGTTATGAACATCTGTCGTCTGCATATAATCATTAACTGCTGTTTCTAGCTCCTTAGTTTTCTGGGACAAGGTGGCTATATCCTTCTGATCTTCAGAGACTTCGCTGTCTAATCTTTGAAGAGTCTCATTGATTTGTTGAAGAGTAAGGCATAGCTGCCGCAAAGTAATGGTACAATCTAGCTCTGCCTTGGGTCCCTCAGTACTGGGTTCAGTCACAGAGGATTCCGGGGTCTGGCAGGCCACAGCCTGGCGTGAGGTCTCAGAGTTATTTTTCCCCTGTTTCCCACCGCCTACCGGCGGAATGTTCCTAAATCTCTGTTTTGGTGACATCAGGTATGCCGTTATATGCCTCGATGAAGACAGGATGGAGTTCTATCCGTTGCAATTCAGGCAGATTTAGTTTCGGTCTGGCTGCTCTCATCAACCAAGACACCATTCAGGTGAGGCTCAAACAGGAAGTTACCTGCCATGTTTTCACGGATGCTCGAATCCAAAAAATGAATTTCTGTCTTGCTTGCACTACAGGTAAAATGTGGGTTTGAGTTAGACCCATGTAAGTACTCTACAAAGGCATCAAATTCTTCAAGATTGCCATTCCACACAATATCATCAATGAAGCGACGATATAACTCTATTTTGTGGAAACATGGGTTAACATCTGAAATCCTCATTGTTTCATTTTCCCACTTACCTATGTAAATGTTGGCTAGGTTGGTTCCACCCAGTCACTTTGACAGGAAAATTGTTGAAGGACTTTACACCGACACCACTTTGCCGATGGTGATCACATCACCGCGGCAAAGTGTTGATGGACCCAACAGCACCAGAGACATTTACTGTTTGCAGGAGGCTTTGCCCACCCACACCCCCCAGAATTATAGATTGCCAGCTCCTGAGGGAAGGGGGGGCAGATGTTGGGGGAAAGTGGCCAACACTGGCAGTCAGTGTAGTGATACATCATTGTGACAACCTGTTCAACACTGTGGTTGTCGAACAGGTTGTGACTCTTCTGGGCTAGGCTAGGGCAAACGTTGCCCCTATAGCCACTTTGTTTATAGAGGTACACAGGGACTCCTACCTCATCACCATGGATGTGGAGTCCCTGTATACCAGTATCCCACAGGAAGAAGCACTTGACAGGATAGCTGTCTTTTTGAACTCAAGGGATGACAATATTGAACATCCTACAGAACTGTTACTGAAGTTATCTGAATTTGTGCTTAAGTTTAATACCTTTACTTTCCTTGACAGCTTTTTCCTACAAATAAAGGGAATGGCAATGGAGGCATTGCACGTCTTTTGATAAAGGAATGTACTTCCGAAATGTGTTAAGACATGCACCTTAATAAACTACAGCACCTTTCTACATTCTTGAGAGTAGTGCTTTATTTGGTGGTGAGTGCAGGACTTCTTGATTTTGATTTTGAACTGATGTTTCCCAGCACACCAGCCTGATGTAATTGCTCTATGGATTTTGCCACAGACTGATAACTAATTGTGATTTTGCTTCTGAACAAACTAATGATGTTTCTCTCCAAGGTTACTTTAGGCAGGTGGGGGTGAAACACAGAAAGGGGAACCTGTTTTCAGAAAGTGTAATGGGCTACTATACTGAGTTTGTATTAATTCTCAAACACAAGAACAGGTAGAACAGTTGGTCATCCCAAAGAAGTATAGAGATGAGTTGTTACAGATAGCACATGATAGTGCTATGGCTGTTCACTCAGGGAGGGATCACAACCTTGCCAGGGTGCTGTACAGGTTTTACTGGCCTAGGATCCATGATGATATTATCTACTTATTACAGGTCTTGTCCTGAATTTCAGAAAGTAGCCCCATTGTCTAAGAAAGACAAGGTACCCCTGCAGCCCCTACCTTTGATATATGTACCATTTGAGAGGATTGTAATGGATGTGATTGTCCCCCTTAGATAGAAGTAAACGGGGTAACCATTTCATTTTGGTAGTATGTGATTATGCTACTAAATACACAGAGGAAGTACCTATGAACAAGCCACTTGCAGAGTCCTTCCTCTCCAAGGACACTGCATTGACCCAAGCAGCCTTGGTGGTACTCCGCAACCAAGTTTCAGCCCATGTTATGCTGCACCTCCTGGAGCTCATGGTGGCCTCCATATTCACAACCCCTATTGGTTCATCAGCATTTGAGGGTCCTTTAGTGATTACTGTAGGCACTGTAGTCTCAGGCCCTGCAGCCATTGAACTACCTAACTACTGTTTGCCGACCCCTATGGGATGCCCTGCTGTGATGGCAGAACAAGCATCATCTGCTTGTCAGTTCTCCTTTTCTGCAGCATTAGCCACAGGTGATCATCATTACAGATGCCTCCAACCTGGGGCATGGCACCTACTTAGGCCCTCACTAGACCCAGGGATCTTGGTCTCCGTTGGATCAAGGCCTTCACATAAATGTGCTAGAAATGAGGGCAGTTCTATAGTCTCCAGGCCCTGACCTCCCAGATTCAAGGGCCTTCTCCTCTGATACAATCAGACAATCAGAGTGTGGTATATTACCTCAAAAAACAAGAAGGCAAACACTCCTACCCTCTTGCTAGGAGGCGACGAGAGTGTGGGAATGAGCAGTAGCCCATCCATGTCTCACTTTGTGCTGTCCATGTTGCAGGCTTCTTGAATGTCCTGCTGAACAACCTCAGCCAGTTTGTAGTTCAGCCCCATGAATGGAAACTTAGTCAGACTGTCATGGACCAGTTGTTCACAACTGTGAGGAAGGCCAGAGCTGGAACTTTTTGCATCCCTACTCTATGCAAAACTGTTGCATTTTTGCTTGTTCATTCCAGGTCATGGCAATTTTTGGCAAAAACACATTGTCTTTCTGCAGGAAATGAAGATTCCTCTATACCTTTCCACCTTGCCCCTCCTTCTGATGCATCAGACCATGCTCTGGCAGGAACCAACTGAGATGATCCTAGTGGAACCCTGGTGGTCCAGGCAGATCTGGTCACAGCTACTGAGGGAACAGGTAGTAAAGGCTCCATTTCTACTGCTCCTCCATCCAGACCTTTTATCCCACAACAATGGCATGCTGCAACATCTGGACCTCCAAACCCTGCAGCTCTATGGCTGCCTCCTAAAAATGTACAAGTCTCTCGATTCTGAGTCTCAGCCAAGGTTTGGGCTGTTCCGTTCACTGCTAGGAAACTTTACACCAGACACACCTACTCCCTGTATTGGAAGCGTGTTGCCATATGATGTTGGATGGTATTCCTACGCCCCTTCACGTGCCTAGTACAGAAGGTGCTGAACTACCTCCTAACTCTGTCTCAGTCATTGATTAAGTACTCCTCATGCTCCTAACAGGGACAGGACAGTGGACCAGCTGGACATGTTCCACAGGTTCATGAAGGGCCTGCTATATGTGGCTTCTTTGGGCTGCAAGCCTGTTCTACTTGGTGACCTGAACCTTGTACTCAAATCTCTGATGAGCGCTCGTTTTGAGCCCGTGTCTTCATGTGACTAGAAATATCTGTCCTGAAAAACTTTATTCATTGTTGTCATTACTTTGGCAAGACGGGTGTCTGAACTACAGGCCTTGGGTTGTGAGCAACCTTTTCTGGTATACAGGGATACGGTGGTATTGCTTACTCACCCCAAATTCTTGCCTGAGGTGGTGTCTGATTTCATGTTAAAGCCAACCACTGATTTAAACGTGTTCTTTCCTTACCCTCAGAACCAAGGTGATGTGCTGCTGCACTCCTTGGACACCCACAGAACCCTTTGATACTCTCTGGACATACCAAGGACTACACCCAGTCCTCCCAGCTGTTTGTTTTCTTTGGTCCTGGCACCAGGGGTATGCCAGTTTCCAAACAGTGACTCTCCGAATGTATCTCCTCCTGCATCATGACCCATACTTTTACCAAGCATTACAGTACAGCCTAGATTTTATCTCCTGTAGGAGGGCAGAGTTTGGCCATGCTGTCTTCCAAGGCCTGCTCTCCAGAGGGCTAGGTCCACTATTTAACTAGCCACTCAGTTGGAAAGGGAACTGCTTGGTAATTGTCCAGTATATTGTGGCTCTATGTAGATACCCTTGAAGATGATAGTTTTGTTACTTATCAGTAACAGTAGATCTTCCAGAGTATCTCCATAGAGCCATATCCCTCCCACCCACTGTACCCCGGTAAGATGGACCCTTCCTTTTCAGCACTTGGCACAGCACTACACTGTGAGTCTACCACTTTTATCACGTGCTGCTACTTTCTGTGTGCTAGTTTGGCATTTGCTTATCTTCCCCTACCTCTGTTTGTATGATTGGTGGAGGCAGCCCTAATCCTGCTGTTGGTTGATGTTTAGAACTCTGTTCACTGACGGCAGGAAAGTGAAGTAGTTGGGGGCCACCCACATTATATATGTAACCCACCCTCCAGTGATGTCTAGGGGTCCTGATGGTAAATATACTGGAGGGGTGCACAAGCCAGGAAACACAGGGAGATCCAAAGACAGTAGAGAAAATAGCTTGGCCTACCTTGAACTTTGAATTCATGAAGTCAAGAGCTGTTGAGCCACATAGTGTGCACTGATGGAGGAATCAGCTGGAATTGGCAGGCTGGCACTGGAGCTAAAACTGGGGCAAAAATGGGTTAACAAGAGGCAGCACAAACCAGACAGGAGCACCAAAATTAAAAGAATAAACATTTAATTAATTAGAAGTTTAAAACAAAATAAATCAGCTCCATGGGTCTGGAGACACAATGAAGACAGGCACAAAGATGTAAGCAGCATACCTTCTGCAGCACAGAGCTGCAGCACAATACTTAGGCCTAGGCAGGTCAAAGAGTGGGCTCCACTTAGCTGGCTAAGCCTGGAGGCTTATGTTTCACTGGCAGTAAAAGCACACCAGGGCTCCCAAAACTCTCCCCTGGATACAGACCAGCCTGAAACTAATCTGCTTCACAGCCACAACACTCAGTTACCTCACAAACATGGAGTTCTTTTAACAGCCGGCTCACCACCAACTCAAACTGACTTCCAGCTGCATCGGGCCTAATGCCGGGACCCACCCTGTTCCCAGCCCAAAGCAACCACACAGAAAAGGTGAGCCCAGCTTCTCTTGCTCCCAGCAGGCTGCCCAAACCTTGAGGACAGTGTGCCACACGGGTAATGACCTCTCAGCGCTGCCAGCACCGGGCAGGCCATGCTACAGTGCTGCCACCCCCATGGCATCCCCGCTGTCTCACATACTCTTACAGAAAGGGCCCTGGCCTGCTCCAGTGCTGTGGAGCACGAGTTGGGTCTGACATCGATCCCTCCAGGCCATGGCTCCTACTCCTTTAAGGGGTCCCATCCCACTGGCCGCTTCCCTGAACACCTCGTATCAAACTTGAGCACCAATCCAGCACTGCTGAGCTAGGCAACACTCCCAGGATGGGGGTTTGAACCCCGGCCCACACTTGTGATCTGCAATTCCAACGGCCTCCCCCTGATCTCTCTAGACCTCTCATTTATATCCTACAGGGCAGGGTCAACCACACCCAAGGGGCTGGCACCATCCCAAGTCCTACTTCCCTACAGATGACAAGCACAGGGGACAAGAAGGTAACTTTTGGTAAGCCCTCCAAACTGGGGGCTTACATGTACGTGACATTGTGTGCCAACAACCAACTTGTAGGCATATTGACATGGGCAGCCCCATCTCAAAAAGTTTCCCACGAGATCCTGAGGGGTTGCACCAGAAGACATGTGAGGAGAGACTAAGGGACTTGAACCTGTATATGCTGGAAGAGAGGAGGAAGTGGGGGGGGATATGATAGAAACCTTTAAATACCTGAGAGGCATTAAGAAGATACAGGTAGAGGACATCTTCCACTTTAGGAGGGATACGAGAAAAAGGAGTCACTATATGAGATTGGAGGTGGGGCAGATTAAGGGGGAAGTGTGAGAAAGTAGTATCTTCAATGAATGGGTGGTGGACAATTGGAATTCTCTACCGCAGAGGGTGGTGGGGCGAGCACAGTGGGGTGTTTCAAACATGCCTGGGACAGGCATAGGGGTACCCCAGAGGGAGGAAAGAGAGGCTAAGATGATGACCGAATACAGTCACCAGACTTTAATATAGGTAGGGAAAATGGGCAGACTGGATGGGCTTTGCGGCTCTTATTTGCCGCCAACCTGTATGTTTCTATGTTTGTGTATCCTGATGTCAGTGACTTAGAGTCCAATGTATTATGGCTTAATGAAGAAACTCTCAAAGATCTACTGTTACTAGTAAGTAACAAACCTTTCTATTCCTCCTCGTAAATCATCAGCCCTAAGACCTCACTGTCTGTGATATCACAACTGACCAAGAGCCAATAACCTGCTGCGAGTTTGGTCATCTGTGACATCACAATATGTAAGGTCATGGTGCAGATGATGTATTAAAAAAAACAGAATGAGATATACGTGTTTGTCTCCAAGTAAAATAATGCTCTGTATATCACACCTAATCAAGTAGAAAACCTTCTCATGACTAAATGGAAAGGAAAACTACTCTATTTTTGGTCTTACTAGCTTTCTAATATAGCTGCTGACAGAGGGAAGCTCACAAGTGCTCTATTTGTACACCTATCCAAGGCCTTTGATATGGTCGACCCTGCTTTGCTGCTGGATAGATGGAAGTGTGTAATCTCAGTCCACAGGTCTTGATGTGTTTCCGTAGCTATATCTATAACAGAACGCAGAGGGTTGTAAATGGAATGAAATCTAGGACTCTACTAATTGTTAAAGATGTTCCTCAAGGATATGTATTGGGCCCAGTTTTCTTTTCTCTGTACCTGGGTAGGCTGGAATTGAACTTTGAAGGCATAGAGTACCAACTGTAAGCAGATGATATGGTACTCTGTACCTCAAATGTATTGATTCAAAATGTTCAATGTGCCTTTCAGGCTGGGTTCAGTAGTCTTCAATCATGTTTCTACATTCCAAACTTGTCCTAAATGTGGATAAGACTAAGGTAATGATACCTGGGTCTAAATTTAAAAAGACTTCCTTTACCTGTTCTTATAAAAGTACTGGCCATCTTATCATTTGAACTTTAAATGGAGACAACCTTTTGCTTGTTGAAAATTATAAATACCTAGGGTTCTGATTGGCCCATTATGTGCCAGAAATGCCCATTAGGACTGGCTGTTAAAGAAGCTGGGCCCCAAAATCGTGTTCCGGTACAGAAAGAAAATCTGATTTTTAAAAGAGTGGACAACTCTATGGCAATGGGGAATATTCAGGAGTACTACCACTGAGTAGTATGAGGGGCAGTCCAGGTGGGCTGCACAGCTTTCTTGTGTCCCACAGACCATAGTATAGAGCAAAATTACTGTCACAAACTAAACTTATAATAATTAAGAAAGAGCATGCTTCTTCCCTAAGTTTATTACTCTGATATATCCACTGTGATCTGTATAAGATACTCAATTGACTGTCACTGGATGACAGGGGGTCTTTACATAAGACCTTTTTTCTGTTAAATGTCTGCTGGGTTGAGCACCAGAGTACCTGTCTAATAAATGTTCTATGTTGATCCCTCTAAGGAGTTTGAAAGCAACAGGTACTGCAGAATACACTGTACCAAATAATAAAATACAGCAGGAGTTGAATTATTTTAGTTATTTTTTGCCCTCAAATCGAGAATTCCATACCAATCAAATTTCAGGTGTTGAGTCAAAAGCCAGTGTTGCAGATTACTGTTAAGAACTGGTTCCATAACTCTTTCAAAGTGCAGTACAGAAACATAGAAACATAGAAGCTGACAGCAGGTAAGGACCACAAGGCCCATCCAGTCTGCCCATCTTTTCTACCTTATGAATGTACCACAGGCCTTTACTCTGTCAGTGACTTATTTATTCATACTCATCTGTGTTGCTCCCTTATGCCTATCCCATACGTGTTTGAAGCCCTGCGCTGTATTCATATCCACCAGTCCCTGGGGTAGGCTGTTCCGTGCATCCACCACCCTTTCTGTGAAAAATAACTTCCTCACATTACCCATTAATCGGCCTCTCTCTAATCTCATGCTGTGTAGAAACATAGAAGCTGACAACAGATAAGGACTGAAAGGCCCATCCAGTCTGTCCATTTCTTTTTCTACCTTATAAATGTGCCATCGGCATTTGCTCTGTCAGTGGCCTATCTATTCATACTCATCTGTATTGCTCCCTTATGCCTATCCCATACCTATTTGAAGCCCTGCGCGGTATTCATTGCCACCACTTTCTGAGGTAGGCCGTTCCATGCATCCACCACCCTTTCTGTGAAAAGAATTTCCTCACATTCCCTTTAATCGGCCTCCCTCTAGTCTCATGCTGTGTCCTCTTGTCCTGCTATTTTTCTTATATTTAAACATGTTAGACTCTTTCACCTTGTTAATGCCCTTAAGGTATTTGAATGTTTCGATCATATCACCTCTCTCCCTCCTTTGCTCAAGGGTATACATACTGAGCTCCGTTAATCTGTCCTCTTATGTTTTCTGATGCAGTCCCTGCACCATTTTGGTTTCTCTTCTCTAAACTGCCTCCATTTTGTTAATGTCCTTGTGAAGGTGTGGCCTCCAGTACTGCACGCAGTATTCCAGATGGGGCAAAACCAGTGTCTTGTAAAGAGGGATTATTACCACCCTCTTACGACTTGTGATACCCCTACTAATACACCCTAACATCCCCCTAGCCTTATATACTGCTTTAGAGGTCTGCTTGGATGATTTCAGGTCATCGGTGATGATGATGATGCCCAAGTCTCTTTCTTCCCTTGTGATTGCTAGCAACTCCCTTCCTAACCTATAGGCAGCTTCAGGGTTTCTCTTCCCTATGTGCATGATCTTGCACTTCTTTGCGTTAAACCCCAGTTGCCACTCTTCAGACCATTTTGCCAGTTTTTGCAGATATCTTCTTATTCTGCCTACCCCATTTGGATCATCACTCTGTTGCAGATCTTGGTGTCATCTGCAAACAGGCAAACCTTACCCTCCAGTCCATCTGCAATGTCACTGATGGAGATATTGAAGAGCACTGGCCCCAGGACTGATCCCTGAGGTACCCCACTTGTGACTTTCATCTCTTCTGACTGTATACCATTTACTGCCACTCTGTTTTCTGCCCACCAACCAGTTTGCCACCAAGTTGACCAACTTCTGACCCACCCCAAACCTACCCAGCTTATTAATCAATCTTCTATGTGGATCAGTATCAAATGTTTTGCTGAAGTCAAGGTAGGTGACATCAACTGCACCCCCTTAGTCCACCACTCTGGTTACCCAGTCAAAGAAATCTATGAGATTAGTTTGACAGGACCTTCCTGTTGTAAACCCATGTTGTCTTGGATCCTGTGTTCCTGTGGATTCCAGGTATTGCACTATCCTTTCCTTAAGGAGTGCCTCCATAATCTTGCCCACTACTGAAGTAAAACTGACTGGTCTATAGTTCCCTGCCTCCTCCTCCCTGCTGCCACTCTTATAGAGCAGGATCACATGAGCCCTTCTCCAGTCTTCTGGGACCTCTCTTGTGCTCAGAGACTCACTAAACAGTTATGCTAATGGCTCTGCTAGTTCCACCCATAGCTCCTTTAGTACCCTGGGATGTATGCCATCAGGTCCCATTGCCTTGTCCACCCTGAGCTTAGCGAGCTCTTGTAGGACCCTTTCTTTTGTGAAGGGACTTGTGCACACCTCCCCCCGTATCCATGGTGCTGAGCTGTGGGCCCTGCCCTACCACCTTCTCAGTAAATACTGAGCCAAAGTATCTATTTAGGATAGATGCTTTTCCTCGATCCTCCTCCACACACTCCCCCTTATCTTCTCTGATCTTAGCAATACCCTCTCTGGACTTTTTCCTTTCACTAATGTATCTATAGAAAGTCATGTCCCCTTCTTTTACTGTTTGTGCTAGTGTTTCCTTGGTTTGGGCCTTTGCCTGCCTTACTGCCTTCCCTGCTTCCCTTATGGAAGTTTGGTGTGCCTCCCTATCTTCATCCCGCTGCATTCCCTTATATTTCCTGAAGGCCAGCCTTTTGGATCTGATCTTTTCTGCTTCTGTTTTTGAGAACCAAGTGGTTTCCTCCTTCTTTTGCTCTTGCTTTTCTCTCTAACACAATGGGATGTTACTTCAAGTATTGCATCCTTAATGCTTCCCCACTTTGCCTGTACCCCCTCACCTGTATTTCTTCTTGCCAGGGCAAGCTTAACTCTGTTGGCCATCTTATTAAAGTAAGCTCCTCTGAAGTCCCATATTTTTGCCTTGGAATAGGATGAATTAGTTTTAGTGGCCAAATTGAACCTTACCATGTGATGGTCACTGGCCCCCAGGTGACCTTCTACCTGGAGATCTGTGATCCTTTCCCCATTAGTCAGTACTAGATCCAGGATAGCCCTGTCTCTTGTGGGTTGTTATACCAATTGTTTGAGGCCCTCCCCCTGCAAGGAATCCACTGTGGGTATAGTTATTTATTTATTTAGCTTTTGTTAACTGGGTAGGTACACTAGACAAGTTATATGCCTATTTTCAGGAACAACCCGGGAAAGTACAACAGGTATTACAGGGTACATCAACACAACATAATAGGTGAACAAGTACATATACATTTTGTGGTTAGGTACATTGAGTCTACACAGCAGCAGGCAATATACAGTGCAAGTAGTGCAGCAGTGACTATCTGATACAAAAGAGGTGCAGAAGGAAAGATGGATGTGGAATTGGTAACAGATTCGATTTAGTTTACTTGTGGTTCCAGGAGTAGAGTGCCACAGGGTCTACGGTGCCCAGGGCTTCATGCTAGGGAGGCTTAAGGCATTCACAGCATGAGGCCAGCTTGAGGTGCTCCCACAGGGAGGTCCGAAGGCATTTGTGGGAAGGGGCAGTGTGGACGAGCTCAGGGAAGGAGTTCTAGAGCCTGGGAGCATGTGCTGTGAAGTCTTTGTCACCCATAAGGGTGCGGGTAGATGGTACATTTAGTATCCCTGGGCCCTGGGACCTTAGAGGGTAGGAGGAGCGGTGAGCTGGGGAGAGAAGCTGAGCCAGCCCCGGGGGGGGGTGCCAGTGCTAATCACTTTGCTCACAAGGCACCCTATGCCAAAGTTTAGGTGATTGGTCGGGATAGCCAGCCTAACTTATCATAGAGTTCACAGTGATGGGTAAGGTGGGGGGCGGCCAAAGCGAAACAGCAGATGTTATTGTACGTCGTGTACCATCTAGTGAGAAAGACTTTTGAGATATGTGCAAGTAGGTGGAGACCATAGCTGAGGGAAGGGAGTAACACACCCCTGGCGAGAGCCAGACGAGCAGCAGGGGTGAGGTTGTATTTGGCCATATAGGCCAGACCCAGATTACAGCTAACGCTTCTGCAGACGTTGAGGATGTGACTCCCTAGGTCCAGTTGGGGGTCAAGTGTCACACCAAGGTATTTGAGGGAGGTCACTGTGTGAAGGGAAGTACCGTCTGCGCAGTTGATTTGCAGAGGGACTGGGGAGGCACGTATTTTGGCTGTGGAGATGAATAGCATGGCCTGCATTTTTTTCTGATTGAGGACCAGCTTCTGCTGGGTGAGCCAGGCCTGAATATTCTTGAAGTCCTCAGATAGGTGGAGGTTTAGGGTGGCAGAATCTTGGGAGTAGGCCAGGAGGACCAGGTCATCTGCGTACTGGGTGACCCTACATCTGGTAATTATGGCAGGGAGATTGTTAATAAACAGAGAGAAGAGAAGGGGTCCCAGCACCGAGCCCAGAGGGACGCCAGAGGTCACAGGCAGGGGGTCAGATAGGACTTTATTGAATTTGGTTAGCTGTACTCTACCATGCAGGTTGTCAATTACCCATTTCAGAGCTAGGGGGGACAAGCCAAGGGACCTCATCTGCAAGCAGAGCAGGTCATGGTCAACAAGGTCAAAGGCCTTGGACAAGTCAATAAACACTGCTCCAGAGAGTTTTCCCTGGTCCATGACTGCTCTGAAAGTGGATGTTCCTGCTGGTATTGACCAATCTGTATCTGTCATGTTGAAGTCTCCCATTATCAGAACCTCCCCTTTAGCTGTCGTGTTTTGTATATCTTCTAACAGTAATATGTTTATGTCCTCCCCCTGGTCTGGAGGTCTGTAGACAACCCCAGTTCATATGGTTGTCCCATTTCATGTTTCGAAGGTGACCTGCAGTTCTTCTGGCTCCTTATGTGTATTCTGAATTTCTGTAGCTTTGATACTTTCATTGACATAAAGGACCCCTTCCCCCATCCCTTTTTGCACCTAAGTCTCTTCTGAATCGTACATAGCCAGGTACTGAAGTCTCCCAAATGTGGTTACTGGTGAACCATGTCTCCCTAATGGCTACTATGTCCAGTTTAGCCTCTGTCATTGTTGCCTCCAGGTCTGGGATCTTGTTTCCCAGACTGTAGTCATTTGTGTACATGACTTTTCATTGGCCAGATTTTGGTGCATTAGTTGTGGGGCAAGGTCTGGCTTTTCCCCGGGTTTTCATATGGGAAACCAGACCTTTTTCTTTACCTGGTGATGCAGATGATCTACAAACATGCTGAACTCCTGATTGACCACTAGCTGAGGGGGGAGGTGTGTTCTTCACATTCAATGTGTCGGGTGCTGCACCCCTCTCCCAATTTGCTAGCTTAAATATTCTGCAAAGACATCAAACTTCTGCCCCAATGCACTAACTCCCTCGTTAGTCAGATGCAGTCCATTGAATTTAAAGAACTTTCACTCTCAAAACTGTTGCCAGTTACCTAAAAATGTGTGTCCTTTTTTCTGCCACCGGCCCTTGAGCCACATGTTTAGTTCTCCTATCTCTCCTTCTCTGATCTTCTGTCTGTCTTTTTTTTTGTGTGTGTGCTCCTCTGCCAGGTATCCACACTGGTCACGGCTCCAGTCTTCCACCTGCTGTCACTTGTTGGGACCCCCGGTCACCCCAGCTTTCCCCCAGAGGGCAGGGCCGTGGAGCTGGGACCCCCTATCCAGCCCCAGCAGAACCAGTAACTAGTTGGGGAACCCCCAGTGACAGTGGCTAATTGAAACCCCGAGGAAAGCTTCATAGAGGTGGAGGTACCCTAATTTTTCCCCTCTTTCTTAGTCATTCCAAAAAGTCGGATGTGCAATGATGTCAAAGCACTGACGTGCAGACGTCTGCCAACTCTTCCCTCAATGTAGATGCCTGCGTTCTGCCGAACACCCAGCCTCCACTGGGTGTCAGTGCAGCATGGCACATGACCCTCACCCACCCTGAAGGAAGGAGAGCTGTCACAGGATGCTCAATCCTCCCTTCCCCCTGCCAGCCCCCGGTGACCCGAGTCCATTCCCAAACCTGGGTCACCGGCGTGGCACGAGGTGTGGCGTCCAGCACCTCAACCCTCAGCACCACCACCAGGCCAGCGACCTTCTGTCTGTCTGTCTCCCTCTCCCAGACCAGCAGGATCTCAGAGAAGGAGATGCCAGATGAAATGGATGACAGTTTGTCTCACAGCCTAGTCAGGTGTTCCTTGGTCTCCACAACTGACCTACTGGAAAGATCATTAGTCCCTATGTGTACCAGGATGTCGATGTTTTCTTCTTCTTCTTCCTGTGTGATTTTAGCAATACAGTCAGTGTCTCTCCACTCTGATGTACCTGGGAGACATCTGACCATTACCCCCGGCCGGAGGTAGGTATCAGCTGCCCGAATCATGAAGTCTCCTATGATCAGAAGTGTTTTGGATTTCCTTTTTGCCTTTTTTGTTTTGGTCCCTGTTTTGGGCAAGTTTTGTAGTGCTTGCTCTTGTGGCCTGCTCTGCAGTGTCCTCTGCCCCTTTGTTTGGTTTCGGAGGTAGTGGCAGATACCAGTATGTAGTTTTTATATGGTTTGTGCAGGTGATACGCTGGTGAGCACTGAGTGATGGGGCACCCAATTTGCCCCTCCTAACCACCTGCCAACCTCCCGGACCAACTACCCTCTGTGGTCGAGGTGCTTCAGTTGGATGCTGGGAAAATGGTGGGTGGTTCTTGTAATATACAGTATTTCCTCCTCAATATGCAATTTGAGGTGCACAATCTCTGCCCATGTTGTCCAGAGCTGAGCCCTTAGATCTCCTATGGTCCAGTATGTAGGACAGAGTCCTAAATCCTGTATAACTGCCCTTTTGAAAGTGTCCCACAGTACCTGCAGTTGATAATTTCCATTCCAATTGAGTTGTCGGGTTTACTAGATAACTATAACTAGACACCTAGAAGGAAAATGAAAGCAAAAGTTAGATTTTTTTAAATATATTTTTTGTTTCTTTGTTTGTTTTTGCATAACTTTTTATAACAAGTTAAATTAAATGTGCCCCTGTAAGTTAGCTCACTGTGTGGATACCTCTCTGATCCTCCCCTTCCTGCTTTGCTACAGGAAATGTCACCACTGTGCTACTCTATGAAAGGAGTGTAGCATGGGGTAGGTGGGGATGGAGTGGGTGATTGGGCCCTTCCCCTACCAAAAAAGAAGAACCACAGCCAAAAGAAACAAGGAGTTAAGAACAGAAACAATCAACCAACTTATGCAGTCACTATCCCTCAGTCTGTATCTTGTATGTGCTCATGTAATTAGCCCTGAAAGCTTAGCCTAATGATATATAAAAATGTAAAACCTGTAAGCACCACCTGTAACAATTTCACAGAAGATATACCCTGCATAAACACTTTGCTACAGAGAAAAATAAAGCAGTAAAAAAGTAACAAAACCTGTAAGCACAACCTGCAGAACAATTTAACAGAAGATATACCTTGCAAAAAAAAAAAAACAATTTGAATCAGAGAAGATTACAGCAGTAATCTGTAAGCACAAAACAGTAACAAACCTGTAGGCACACCTTGTAACAATGCAGCAGGAAGTATACCCTGCAACAGCAATTTGAATCAGAGAACAATAAAGCAGTAAAATGTAAGCAAAAACATAGTAACAATACCTGTAAGTACAAAAGAAAATAGTAATACACAGTAAATCTGCCTAGCCAAAAGAAGCATCGTTTTTTTTCCTTGCTCTGATAATGTTGTTCCTTGCTCTGTCCTTACAAGCAAACCCAGAAAAAAAGAGCTCAGGTGAAGCTAGGTGCCTTTGCCAGCAAACCTAGTCTTCGACCTAGAAGTATAAACAAACTTTGGGATGTCCCATATTGCTCTGTTGTAATATAAAGTTTTTACATGTTGATTATTTGTCTAATTGTAGGGTTTTATGACTAATGTGTTGTATATCCATACTGCTGTATTTAACATTGTTGCTTATTATTTATTTAGTTATGTATGAGTGTGTGTAAGTATTACATAGATTACATCGAAATTGCCAGCAGATAAGGACCACTTGGCCCACCCAGTCTGCCCATTTTCCCTACCTACTGCAATACCGCAGACCCTACTTGGTCTTCAGCTTTACTGCCTCCCCAACTAATAAACGTTCCCTTATGCCTATCCCATGCGTTTTTGAAACCCATTACAGTTTTTGCTTTGACCAACTTCAGTGGAAGTCTGATCCAGGCATCCACCACTCTTTCAGTGAAATACTTTCTGATATTTCCCCTGAATCTACCACCCTCCAGCTTCATAGCATGTCCCCTTGTTCTTGAGCATCTTTTTTTTTTGAAAAATGCTTTCCTCTTGTTCTCTGTGTATACCCGTGAGGTATTTGAACGTGTCTACCATATCTCCTCTCTCCCTCCTTTTCTCTAGGGTATACACATTGAGGTTCTTTAGCCTCTCCTTATAGGGCTTATGATGCAGGGCCATCACCATTTTAGTTGCTGTCCTCTGGGTCACCTTTTTTCTGTCTATTTCCTTTCGGAAATGTGGTCTCCAGATCTGAACACAGTATTCCAGGTGACTATGTATGTATGAATGTACAGTATGTATGTATGTATGTATGTACAGTGTGTACAGCCAGGGTGCTCCAAAGGAAGGGAGGGCAACTATAGGGCATGGGTAGAAGCTGGAGGGGGGAGATTCAGGGGAGAAAGGAGGAGAAAGGAGGAGGTGCTACTTCACTGAGGGGGGGTGGAGCCATATAATGTGCTGCCCAGGGGGCTGGTGGAGGCAGAGATGGTGGAGGGGTTCAAGAGGTGGTGGGACAGGTACCAGGGAAGGGTTCTGGAAGCAAAGTCCAGTGCAGTGAGAATATCCAGGACTGGGAAGGGAGAAGACAGAGAGGGTGAGGGGGGCAGCAAGGTCAGCTCCCAGGGTGGGGGCTGACCAAACGAGCAGACATGAAAGACCTTTAGGCCTATTCTGCTGGCATTTTAGTATGCATGTATGTTTACCAGGTAAGTATACTAGGCAAACAGATGCCTATATCGGGCCTGACTGGAGAGAGTTACAGAGCAATACACAGTGATATAACATTACAGATAAGTGACAACAAAATGCCACAACCATGCAAATAAAGAAGATCTACATAACAACAGTGAAAGATAAACTCAAACAGCCCATTCAGGGTACAAGCATCATTAAATCATCAGTACATAAACTACTGCAAATAAATATGGTAGCAAATGAGCATTGTTCAATTGTTTTATCCCTGACATAATAATTACATGAAAGTACATTAAATGACATAAATATGCGTAAGTTGTGTCTTGTGAATGGCTGTTACATCTGTGGCTATCACTTATTCAGTTGTGACCCAATTTCACAGAATCTTACCTATGGTAACATCTGTGCACAAGCTATGGTCAGAGCTGACCTTAGCATAGTGTGAACTGTACATTCACACAGACCCAAGGAACAGAAGGACCCCCAAAAACTTGTCATCTCTCCAGCTGACCTACTTTCCTTCTGGTTCTCTGTGTGTCCAGTTTTCTCCAGAATTTATCACCAATTTACGCATCTCCTCATCTCTTGGAGATTTCATTCTAATTCAAGCAGATTGCAAAACTGACACAAAAGTAGTTGAATGGGAAGGTATGTGATAACACCATAGTAATGAATATGTTTCTTGGAGTTCCCCACCAGATATGGTGCCCCAGCAAGGAGGGTCATGCAGGGCCTTGAGATCTCTAGGGCAAGAACTGCTTTTGGCTTGTGAATGGCTGGGTTGATTTAGGTTAAATCTTGGAAAACATTTTCCTGAATTTGAGTAGAACAATTACTAGAACAATTGCACACATCAAATAAAGTTATTTTGAAGAATCTGAATATAAGTCATGGTGAGCTACTTTTCCCCATTTCTGTTAAATGACTGGTGAGACTAACATACTGGTTCATGCATTCTACCTATGTCAGACACGGCAATGCATATTCAGCCTCACCTACTGATTTCCAAAAAAATCCGCAAAATCTTGGAGTAGATAAAAAGTGCTTTATTCACCACCATTAAATTACCCAGTAGTACCCCCACTTGAAAACGCATCAGTGTGATGTGAAAAGTTGATGCTCTGTGTGGCGTGCTACTGGGTTATTTAATGGTGGTGAATAAAGCACTTTTTATCTACTCCAAGTTTTTGGAGATTTTTTTGTAAGTCAGGAGGTGGAGCTGATTATGTGTTGGTGTGTCTAGCAAGATTTCTTTGGTTTTTGGCTCCCTAGTCTAAAGGTGCTCTGGGTCACAGATGGAAGATACAGCATTTTACCTAAGTCTCTTTTCCCAACACGCTCAGCTCAGATACAATTTCTAGCAAACATTCCTTACTGACATTGATTTACACCCTAAGTGGGGTTAAGTGTGTTAATGACATACTTCTCTTTTTTTTCCCAACAGTAGTTACTAGATAAAAATAAACCATGCCGTGTTTATGCTGGGCCAAGGAAGAGCAGCCAACCAGTTCATAGAACATGCAGTGGTGACTGAGAATGAGCATATTTGCAATAAATTGTCATGCACTGTGGTCTAAAGGCATCTACTGTAACTTCTTTAATGAAGCAGCTGTGGATACATTGATATATCAAGTGAAGGCAGAAATACAGAAACAAATAATTTTTTCTTTCATGAGTAGTCAAACAGAACTAAAGTCTGTAGTAAAAGCCTGATTTAAATTAATATTGCTGTCTGGTTTTTTTAGTGTGTATATTGAAGTATAATTAGGAATACAGCCACAGACTTAGATACATTTGCTCTTCAACCATATCCAAAATAACATCAACCAGGATTTAACTGTATAGAATAAAAATACTTGGAGATCTGCTATATAAAGCATAATTTTCATTTTATTTACATTTGAATTTCAAATCAAAATAATGAATTATATTAAAGACAGTAAATTGATCCATTTATTACAATTTATTTAGCCAGGAAAGAGGATGCTGAGCTGCATTCAGCTTGTTTTCAGGTTTGTCCTGGAGGGAAGGATACAAAGAGAGATACCAACACCGTCAACAGGTTCAGTAGATACAACAGATTTGTTCTGATGAGGAAAGGCACACTGCACAATCACAGTTTGTTTACCAGTGCATCCTGGGTGAAGGGTTACATTGATCTGACTTATTGATAATGTTGATGCTGGCCAGGACACCGGAGAAATTCCCCTACTGACCTGTAGGGGGACCCTCTGACCATGGCTTTGTCAGTCTTAGTGTAGACTGCGATGGAGGAGGATGTGTGCCTGGCTGTGGAGTTGGTCTCTCTCCCAGTTGTGGAAGGTGTGGAGACTGAAGTCTATTACGCTGCAACAGGACTCATGGAACAAACTTTGTCACAAACTAAGGAAGTGGTTATTTGAGGAAGCAGGATGAATTGCTGACTTCAGTTTCAGGTACCAAAGAAAAGTTACAACATGAAGAAACTATTGTTGCTTTACTTAAAGTTGAGGAAGAAAAATTCCTAAAGAAAAAACAAGAACTAAGCCCTGCTTTGGAAGTAGTGAAATCTGAAGCTGTAGAAGCTGAATGTCATGGCAACCAGCCTGCATCTGGTGGGAGCTGCTTGGAGACAGCCCATAAGCAGCAAAAGAGTACGGAAACTATCTCCGGTCCTACTAGCCCAAGCATACATTTTCAGCCAGACTCGGGAAATCAAGAGTCAGCTACACTCTTCTCTTTCACCACACAAAAGAAACAGGAACATATACAGAAAAAAGTGATCCCTCTCAAAATGTCTTGGGCAGATCTGGGAGAAGATAGTAACGAACCCTGGTCTGTAGAGAGTTCACTGCAAACTGCAGAATGGGCCTGCTCTCCAACATCAGGGTAGTGGATATCAGGATTTGCACCTACAAGGATTCCAGGGGTAAGCTTACACCAGACTGCAACAAATATTATCGAACCTTTTAAACCCCCCTGTAACATCAATTACTGAACATAATACAACAGAAGAATTGATAGAGAAAAATTTGGACCCCCTGACAATCCCACAATAACTTTCTCTTACACAAAACTGTACCTTAACTTTTAAAGATCTGGAAACAGTGCAAGATAATGTTAAACAAAAGAAGCATGGGCCTGAAGATACAATGAGTGAACTTTCAGAACTTTCAGAAATTCCTGATATGTCTTCAGAGCATGCTGAAGGAAATAGAAGTTGGCCTGGCCGGCCACGGGATAGGCAACAATTGCAACATTATGCCTCTTTCTTCCGGCAACCGGTGAACCCGGCCATAAGTCATAACGCTGTGAGGCTGTTCTATAAAGGAGGTTTAGAGGTATTCCCTGATAGGGTATATGTAGGTTGAGTGTTGTTAAAAGAAAGTTTGAAATTTAATGCTTCAGAATTATATGCACTAATTCATGTGTCTGGGGAATTATCCTTCAGTGTCAGTTTTAAACTGAACAGTGGGTTAGAGCATTTTTGGACAAGGTACAACATGGTAAAACACTCCCCACTATGGTCCCCTTTTGAAGTAATTCCCCTTACCAGACCTGCTCAAAACACAGTTATGGTTTTATTTAGGAATGAGGGGGTAAGTGTAACTGACCTTTTATTTTGGATGAAATAAAGATGTACAGTGGTAGGTCACCAGGAGGCTATATTTGACTCTGAGAATATATAGATAGGAGGGTGGAAGGTACAAGTCATACTGCGTACACAAGAGGGAGAATTACAATACCCTCTAAACTCCTTTTTTTCAGAGGGGGACAGAGAAGTATTGTTTTACCTGGGGCAGCCAAAAGCCAGTTACAAATGCGGCTCCCCAGGTCATATCAGCAATGCGTATGACAGACTGCGGTGTACTCTGTGGGGAAGTTTGAGACACACGAACAATTAATGTAAAAGTGAAGTAGTATGCAACTTATATGAGGGAAAAGGGCACGTGTATGCCAAATGCTCTCAAGCTGCTCATAGTGCAGCGGGCTGGGAGATCTGGAAGAGCAGCATCTCATGGTAGCACTAGCACAAAGAAAGCACGATTAAAGTAGTCTTCTAAGACCTGAGAGTAATCAGAGTCATATTACTCTTGTAGAGAATGTCCTTGCAACACCCCCAGTGACTGAGCGGAGGATAGAGGACATTTTTGAATGGCTAGAGCCTATCGTTCTACCAGAACCAGTAGAAGAACCTGTGGGTTTAGTTACCAGTGATGTAGCAGACCTAATGGAAGTAAGGGCAGAAACTCCTCTTTCTGATACAACTATCATGCCTCCCCCATGCCCCCCCCCCAAGAGAGTGAACAAAAGAAAATAGTCACTAGGAGGAGACAGGCCTGGATGCAACCAGAACCCAAAGTTCCAAATATATTTGTTACTTCTACATCTAATAGGTACCAAGCGTTGGATGATAACTTAAATATTTCAGACAATGAATCTGAAGGTTCTTTAGGCCAGGCTGAAGTCATGTCAGATTCAGACTCGAGTTTATTTGGGAGATAGAAAAGAAAGCACTAATAAAAGGGCACAGTAAAACTACAAGAAAGAAATTAGACACTTCTACAAAAAGTAACAAAAATATGAGACCATCATGAGGAAGTTAATTAACTTTTGGCATGCAGCACCAGCTGAATTTCTTATCTGTTAATGTTAACAGCATTAAGAATGGAATTAAGAGGGGAGGAGTCTTTTCACATCTTAGATCTAATAATGTAGATGTACTTTTTATACAGCATACCAGGCAACATACAACAAGAGAAACTTCAAAAGCAGAAAAAAATGTTTTTCTGGTATATCTTATTGATTGTTAGGATTAGAGACCTGCTCTGGTGTGGGGATTCTCTTTACTATATTAGTCCAGGTTCTTAAAGTTTTGGACTTAATGCCTGAGAGGGCATTACTTTTAGTTATAAAATATGAAAGATGCTATTATAGATTAATAAATATCTATGCCCAACACAAAAAAAGCTGAAAGGATATCAGTTATCAGCCAGATCAGCCCATATTTATATTCAGCTCAAAATATCATATGGGAAGGGGATTTAATAGTGGACTTTCTAAGACAGATAGGGGTAGTACAACCACTACACAGAAGGTTTTCTGTGACATGCACTTTTTACAGAATACCATTTGAATGGTGTCCTTAGTAAATGCCTGTTTTCAAAAACCTCTAAAGCAGCTCCCACATTTCAGAAGGGCAATCTTACCACGTGAATAGATTTTTTCTTTCTTAATAAAACACTCTTAATACATGCAGTACGTACCGAAACTGTTAAGTACTCAGACCATAAGGAACTGTATGTGATGATAGGTCCATCTCTTAACAGTCAAGGATATATGGAAATTTAATTAATCACTTCTAAAATTAGATTTTATTAAGCAGCAAATTCTATATTTAGTCATTTGTAAAAAAAAAAAAAAGACTTGTTGGAAATATATGACACTCCTCTACAATGGTGGGAGCATTTCAAAATAGATCTTCATTCATTGCTCATTTCACTTAGTAAATGACATAGAGACTATGAAAAAATACAATATCAAAAGCATAGACAGCAGCTACAACATCTAACGAGTCTAGCCCAGTGTACCAAACATAAGTACACAACACAAATTCAGCTTATACAACAAAAGATGAAAGAATTCCATAATAAACAAACATTTTCTTTAACAGTGCAACAAAAATATAGGACTCAAGAGAAATCAGATATCATATGTCCATTTTTAAGTTGTACGGAAAGAGTTAAACAAAAACAGATGGAGGCAGTATATGATGAAGAAAATAGACTTCAAACGTCCCAAACAGAAATTTTAAGAACAGTTTCAACCTACATGGAGAGTCTGTATAGTAAACAGACAGAGAATATGGATGCTTTTTCATCATTACATAAATTAATCTCAGTCCCTGAATGCCCAGCTGAAATCTTATGCTCACTCACATGCCCTATTAAGCCAGAGGAAGTGGAACAGGGTATTGCTGCACTTTATACGGATAAGGCACCAGGAAAAGATGGGCTCACTGTAGAAATATTTAAACTCACAGGTCCTGAACTCCTCAAAGAACTAACGGAGGTATTTAATTATATGCCTAAGGAAGAAAATACCCCTCTTGAAATGTCTACAGGAATAGTGACTTTTTTGCACAAAAAAAGGGACAAGAATTGTTTAGAGTCACTTGGAGGCCTATAAGCCTGCTAAATGTGGATTTTAAATTATTGACTAAAATATTAAATACTAGATTATTGTTAGTAGTTCCCTATGTAATCTCTCAGGCACAATCTTGTGCCATACCAGGGAGTTCTATGACTGATCAGTTGCTTTTGCTTAGAGAAATTGTAGAAGCAGATAATATGAAAGGACTAAAAGGTTACATGTTATCGCTAGACCAAAAAAGAGCCTTTGACTCAGTGAGTCATAATTTTCTGTGGCATAACTTACTTTATTATGGAATACCTGCCACTTTTATATCATGGGTTAAAACTCTGTATAACACTGCTATAGTTATCCCACTAGTTAATGGGTTTTTGGGGCCCAGCCTGGTGGCATTGAGGGTTGAGGCACTGGACACCACACACACACCACATCACATCGGCAACCTGGGTTCAGGAACAAGCCCGGACCACCATGGGTCAGCAGGGGAGAGAGAGGACCGAGCATCTGGAGGACTGATCTCTTCTCTTAGGGAGGGATCCAGGGGTAGCCCGGTGCAGCAGTGTCCCCCAGTGGAGACCAGCAGTGCTGTGATGCTCAGGGGCACACGAGCGAGGGGTAGACTTTGGCAGCTACCTTCTGGACGTAGGTGGGAGCACCCATGTCACAGGCTGGGCTGCATTGCACGCCTAATGTTGAGGGCGTAAAAATCCAGAAATATCCCTCCCGCTCAGATAGGCAATGGTCCTGCCAGTGCCACCGCCACATGCCCAATGCTGGTTCCCCATCACTGCCTCCTGCGGTTTCCCTGGGTTGCTGTCCCCTGACCTGGGGAACTGTGACAAAATTGAAGATGTAGGGGAACACAGTGGGTGGTAGAGCAAGTCGGCAAGTGCAGTGGCCCGAGAGAGTTCCAAGCTGGAGAGCTAGAAAAATAGTTTAAAAAAAAAAAATGGGTTTTTGGGGACAATGGTTCCAGTGCATAGGGGGGTACGGCAGGGTTGCCCATTAAGCCCACTGCTGTATGTGTTTAGTCTAGACCTGTTATTAAGATTGTTAAATGACGTTTGTTTTTTTACTCCCATAAGTATGCCTCAGCAGAGACTTCCTTATACTGCCATTGCATATGCAGATGACAACTAGTATTGGAACCCACTCAAGAGGGAGCAATCGTAGACCTGGTTCTCTCAAATGGAGATGGAGAGAGGATCACAGATGTAGAAGTGGGTAGCCATCTGGGAACTAGCGACCATTGAACAGTATGGTTCACAATAAACACAGCAGTAGAGTCAAGCCACACAAAGGCAAAAGTACTGGACTTTAGGAGGGCTGACTTTGCCAAAATGGGTGAGTGCCTAAGGAATGCACTAGCAGTTGGGCAGAAAGGAGGGGTGGGAGTACAATGGGAAATAATCAAAACTGCCATCACAGAGGCAACAAGCCTTTGTGTGAAGCAAATAAACAAAACAAAATGATGTAAGAAACCACTATGTTTCTCAAAGGAGGTGGCAGTGAAGGTTCAAGAGAACAAGAAAGCATTCAGGAAGTACAAGGAATCACAGAAGGAGCAGGACAGAGAATGGTATCAGTTAAAGCAAAAGGAAGCTGGGAAGCCAGTCAGAACAGCAAAGGCCCAAACCAAGGAAAAGATAGCCAACTCAGTTAAGAAGGGGGATAAAACCTTTTATAGGTACATCAGGGAGCAAAGGAAGACCAAGGGAGGGATAGTGAGGCTTAATAAAGGGAAGGGGGCTGGGCAGAGGGTGACTGTGAAAAGGCAGAGATACTAAACAAATATTTTTGCTCAGTATTTACAAATGTAGAATGGGAGGTTCCTAAACCAAACAATAGAAACACTCTGGATACAGAAGTTGATACCAGCCCATTTACAGAAGAAAGGGTTCTGAAAGAACTCTTAAAACTGAAGGTGGACAAAGAAATGGGGCCTGATGGGATTCATCCCAGAATTCTAAAAGAACTAAGGGTAGAACTAGTGACACCACTAACTATCCTGAGGGTGGTACCCGAGGACTGGAGAAGGGCAGATGTGATTCCTCTTCACAAAAGTGGGAGCAGGACAGAAGCAGGAAACTACAGACCTGTTAGTTTAACCTCAGTGATAGGGAAAATGATGGAATCACTTCTGAAGGAAAGAACTGTCGAGTACCTAGATGCCAGAGGAGCACAGGACCCAAGCAGCATGGATTCACAGTGGGAAGGTCATGTCAGATGAATCTAATAGATTTCTTTGACTGAGTGACCAAAGTAGTAGATCAGGGAGGGGCTTTGGACTTGGCCTACCTAGACTTTAGCAAGGCATTTGACACAGTCCCACACAAAAGATTAATATACAAGTTAGCCAGCCTGGGAGTGGGTCTGAAGATGACAGCCTTAGTCAAGAATTGGCTGGAGAATAGGACACAGAGGGTAATTGTAAATGGAGTCCACTCTGAAGAAAGGGGAGGTTACTAGTGGGGTACCACAGGGTTCAGTATTAGGACCAGTCCTCTTCAATGTCTTTATAAGGGACATTGCAGAGGGACTGGAAGCAAAAGTATGTCTCTTTGCAGATGACGCAAAGATTTGCAACAGAGTTGATGCACAAGGTGGGGTGGAAAGGATAAGAAGGGACTTGGCAAGGTTAGAGGAATGGTCAAATGTAGGCAGCTTATATTCAATGCTAAGAAGTGCAAGGTAATGCATCTAGGAAACAAAAACCCAGAAGAGTACACAATGGGAGGTGAAATACTAGCAATAACAACAAGCATTTGTCAATGCCGAATGTTTGCTTGCTGGCATTGGCAGTGGTAATGTAGAAGTTACAGAGCTGCGTAATAGGAATGGCAGTGAAGTACTGAACTGAAGCCAACCCCACCACCACCCTGCAGAGAGTGACAGGCATTGGGGTGTGCATTTGGGTCATCAGGCATAACGGCCTCCTCATTTCACACACCCACCTGCAGACACTGACAAGTGTCATGGTGTTCTCAGTCTTGGTTTTGAGGCAATTCCCCATTTCATTAGGAAATGCGGCAGATGGGTGCGATATAGAGAATGGGGTAAACTTTGGGCTGAAGAGTCCAAGGCATACCTCGATGCCTCTCACTGACTGCAGTGTGTGGAATGGTATGAGCATTACAGGCAGGAATCCCAAGTCACACCCCTGATGCCTGTCATTCTCTACAGTGTTGGGCGTTATGGTTGGAAACCCTAATACTTCAGGCATTCGTTGGTATTTTCACTCCAAATTTTCAACATGTTTTTTTTTGTGACCCCACCTCATGAAGAGGGGGAATATCAGTTTGTTAGCCGAGCTGCTTATGCACAGCTTAGTACGGCATTTAGCACCACAGGTGCAAAACATTCCGAACAGGATGTAAAATGACAGCTGTACTGTTCATGGGGAGGTGTAAAAATGGCAATGTTGCAAATCTGCAGTAAAAATATTTAAAAAATGGTGAAGTCATGAGCGTACATAGAAACTGGTAGCAGCACACCGTAATATAATTAGGTTGGGGATATTTTACAGCAGATTATCAACTCAGGCATTTGGTGCCTCGATCATGTGAACAGTGTCACTGTGATTTTCTCTATCTGTGCGAACAATGATTTCCCACAGCGACCATGCATCTCAGCGCTGAAATTGTGAAAACACACTTCAGCCATGTTGTATAAATGACAGCTGTACTGTTCATAAGGAAGTGTGAAAAAATGCCACTGGTGAAAATCTGGACTGAAAATATTACAAAATCATGAACTTACGAGGGTGCGTGGAAACTGCGCATTGCTCACTCGTAACACAGTCATTTTATGGACTTTTGTCACTAAATTTTCAACATAATCATTTTAAGACCTCTGCTCATGAACAGTGTAACTGTGATTTTCTTACTCTGTCCTAAACATTGCTTTCGCACACCAACAGCACCATTGTGCGCTACATGTGTGAAAACACATTTTGGGCGACATATGAAAAATGGCAGCTGTACTGTTCATAAGGAAGTGTAATAAAATGGCAATGTTGAAAATCTGGAGTGAAAATATTAAATTTGCAAACTTACGAGCATGCATAGAAACTGCGCAACGCACGCTCGTAAAACAGTCATTTTTAGGAATTTTTTCACCAAATTTTCAACATAGCCATTTTAAGACCTCTGCTCACGAACAGTGTCACTGTGATTTTCTTAATGTGTCCCATACATTGATTCTGCACATACTGCGCCATTGTGCACTACATGGGTAGAAACACATTTTGGGCAAGATGTGAAAAATGACAGCTATACTGCTCATAAGGAGGTGTGGTAAAATGGCAATGTTGAAAATCTGGAGTGAAAATATTGAAAATTAGCGAACTTACGAGTGTGCGTAGGAACTGCACAATGCACCCTCATAAAACAGTCATTTTTAGGAATTTTTAGCCAAATTTTCAACATAGCCATTTTAAGACCTTTGCTCATGAACAGTGTCACTGTGACTTTCTTAATTTGTCCCGTACATTGATTTCGCACACCGACTGTGCCATTGTGCACTACATGGGCGGAAACACGTTTTGGGTGAGATGTGAAAAATGACAGCTATACTACTCATAAGAAGGTGTGGTAAAATGGCAATGTTGGAAATCTGGAGTGAAAATATTGAAAATTCGTGAACTTACGAGCGTGCATAGGAGCTGTGCAACGCACGCTCGTAAAACAGTCATTTTTAGGAATTTTTTCACCAAATTTTCAACATAGCCATTTTAACACCTGAGCTCATGAACAGTGTCACTGTGATTTTCTTAATTTGTCCCGTACATTGATCTCGCACACCGACTGCGCCATTGTGTGCTACATGGGCAGAAACACGTTTTGGGTGACATGTGAAAAATGACAGCTGTACTGCTCATAAGAAGGTGTGATAAAATGGCAATGTTGGAAATCTGGAGTGAAAATATTGAAAATTTGCGACTTACAGAGTGTGCGTAGGAACTGCGCAATGCACCTCGTAAAACAGTCATTTTTAGGAATTTTTTCACCAAATTTTCAACATAGCCATTTTAAGACCTCTGCTCATGAACAGTGTCACTGTGATTTTCTTAATTTGTCCTGTACATTGATTTCGCACACCGACTGCGCCATTCTGCGCTACATGGGTGGAAACACATTTTGGGTGAGATGTGAAAAATGACAGCTGTACTACTCATAAGAAGGTGTGGTAAAATGGCAATGTTGAAAATCTGGAGTGAAAATATTGAAATTTCGCGAACTTACGAGCCTGCGTAGGAACTACACAACGCACCATCATAAAACAGTCATTTTTTGGAATTTTGGCACCAAATTTTCAACATGGGGTTTTTGGGACCCCTTCTCATGAATGATGTCACTGTCATGGTGGTATTTGGGCCTGAAGGCTGATTTTGCAATCACTGCGCAGTCACTGTCGAAATCACCTTCGAATGACTCTTCCTCGTAACAGTGACCTATTCATGAGAAGGCTCCCAAAACCTCTATGATGAAAATTTGGTGCAAACTTCCCAAAATGCCCGAGATATGCAATAAAGTTGAAACCCCCTATGTAACCCATTATACAGCTTACCGCATTTCCTCAGTTCGTGGTCGGCTTTGAAGAGTGCAGGCGTGTTCCGGTCCACCGAAGATCGTCGTTGCAGTCGGAGGCAAAGTATGGGGTGGGGTGTGGGGAGGCTGGGTGCGCAGTGGGTGGGTGCGGGTTGTGGGAGGGTTGGGAGGCAGCGAACAGTTTTATTTTATAGGGAAAAAACAAAAAAAGGCGTAGTGGACGTTTGCCACACTGGGTGGGCTCCCAGCATGGCACAAGGACTTGGGGCGTTCAGCAGGCGAAGTTGGGCACCCCGCCCGGCCAAAGGGCACAGTGCTTGCACGCTGAGGTGGGCTCCCAGCGTGGCACCTACAACTGGGGGGCGCAGCTCAGCCCGATGGGGATTGGGCACCCGTCGGCTATACTGATGCGAGCACCCGTCTGTCTGTGCGTGGGGAGTTTAGCGGCGTGAGCAGCCGATATCTTCTCGGTGCTCACTCAAAAGCGTAACTCCTCCTTTCAACTGTATGCCACTGCATTTTGGGCGTCTTGCCAGCTCCAAATGCATTGGCTTACAGGCCGCGCCAGCCCACTGACTGAATTGGAGGAGGAGGTGACACCTCTGAAATCTCCTCGATGAAGGCACTATGTTTCTTGCACATGCGTGCAAGCAAACATAAAAATGGAATAGGACCTGGGGGTAGTCATATCAAATGACCTAAATGTGGGCAAGCAATGTGAGAAGGCAGCAAGGAGGGCTGGGGAGATAGTGGGATGCATAGGGAGAGGCATCACCAGTAGAAAACAGGAAGTTGTTATCCCTCTGTACAGACAGCTGGTGAGACCCAATCTGGAGTACTGTGTGCAGTTCTGGAGACCAGATCTCTGCAAAGACATAGACAGGATAGAGGCTGTCCAGAGGAGGGCAACTAAAATGGTGCAGTGTCTGCACCGGAAGACATATGAAGAGAGACTTAAGGAGCTTAATATGTATAGCCTCGAGGAAAGGGGGGGCGGGGACATGATAGAAACTTTCAAGTACCTCAAGGGAATCAACAAAGTCCAAGAGGGTACCATCTTTCAGAAAAAGAGGTGTGCAAGAACAAGAGGGCACAATTTGAAGATGAGGTGGGGCAGCTCAGAGGTAATGTAAGGAAGTATTTTTTCACAGATGGGGTGGTGGATGCATGGAATGGCCTTCTGAAGGAAGTTGTGGAGTCAAAAACAGTGGTTGAATTCAAGCATGCATGGGACAGTCATAAGGCAATTCTAAGGGGTGGGGGTAGGAAGAAGTAGGCTGCTGGTTATCTAGGATCTGCAGCTTGTCCATTAGGTAGTGAAATGGGCAGACTGGGTGGGCCAAGCAGTCCTTATCCGCCATCAAAGTCTATATTTCTATGTGTTTGTTAGTTTTTTTTTGGTTTTTTTTTTATTTTAGCTTTTGTTGACCGGGTAAGTGCACTAGACAAATCCTGCCTATTTTCAGGCACGACCCGGGGGAGGGGGATACAGATGAATGCCAACTAACCTTGAACCAGATTAAGATGTTGGTGGTATTTTTACTGAATGAGGGAAATTTAGCCAGGTCACTGGGGAAATTCCCCTACTCTGGAGGGGCGTTGTCTCGTAATGGCGTCTATGGAGGAGGACAGTATGCAAGCAGCTCTGGAGGAGGACGGTCGTTCAGCTGCTGTCGGGCTATGCCCTGCTACATCTGATTGTATTGGGATTTTGTCTCCTGAAATTGCAGCTCCTACTACAGCAATGGCTCTACCTGTCTCAGATACAGTAGACGAGAGCATAGACGATGTTATGGTTTTGGATGTCATTACGCAATGTGAAGCGCTGAGAGCTCAGCTAGACCAGACAGAAATTGCCCTTACATCAGCAAAAGCAGATTTTCTTGAGAAGAAACATAAACGCTTACTTGCAGTTTCTCCAGAGGGGCCTCGTCGCACTGTCAAGCTTGGCCCTGATGATGACGTCGAGATCTTGGCACAGACAACTGAGAAGGACCCTGGATTGAGTGTCTCAATGGCAGATTCGTTACCTACTCCACAGGCTGACTCATGGTCTCCCGAATCTGCGCTTACCAGAGTGGGTTGAAAACAGCGTCCAGATGGATCCTGGGTAGCAGACCCAATTTTGAAGGAGGATGTTTTAGCTCATTCTGTTCCTCCGACTGATAAATCTGTTTTTTTACCTAGTTCTAGTTCTGCTAACTTGCAGTTGGCTTCAGAACCGGTGGCTCCAGAAAAAGGTAATGCTGCTTCTGCTTCTATTATATTAACTCCTGGAGGGACAATTGATAACGTCTCGAGTGTATCTACGGGTCCTTTACCTATCCCTCCCCCTACAGCTACACATCCAGACTTATTTGCAAAGCCACTTGAACAGGCAAAACAGCATAATGCTATTAGAATACGCTATCTGGGTGGACTTCCTGAAGTTCCAGATCGATTTTATGTGGGACGGGTCCTAGTAAAACAATCCATGGGCTTTTCACCTGCAGATGTTTATGCCTTGATCTATGCTCCTGGGGAACATTCTTTTGATTTAAACTTTCAGACTCCGTCCGTGTTGGAAACCTTTTGGTCATGCCATGCTTCACTTAAGACTAACCCTTTATGGACTCCTTTTCATGTAGTACCATTAACAAAACAACCCTTTAGAGTTATTACCATTTTATTTCGTAATGAAGGGGTGAACTTAGTAGATATTCTATTTTGGTTGAAATGTAGATGTGACGTTCAGGGTAACCCTGAACCTCTTTTTGATGGTGAAGGCTTCTGGAATGGGGGTTGGCGGTTTAAAATCAAACTTCATAGTGTCCAGGATGATTTTTTACATCTTCCAAATTGTTTTTTTATTGGCAGAGATAAAGGTTTTTTATTTTATCCTGGACAACCTAGACGTTGCTATAAATGTGGCTCTCCCAGGCACATTAGCACGTCCTGTGAAAAGGTTTTTTGTTTTCAATGTGGGGAATGTGGCCACTCTGGCTATCAATGTGTGAATCCAGTAAAATGTTCCTTTTGTAATGACTTGGGGCATGTCTTGCCTGATTGTCCGAAGGCTGCACATAACTCTTTGGACCCAGGTTTTGCTATGCAGGATTTACTTATTTTTCAGGCTGCTAGGAATCTTTTGCATGGGAATGGGCCTGTTACTTCCCAGAAGCCTAAATCATACTCAGCTGCTTTGGCTTCCATCTCTTCTGTCCCCCTCTTTCACCCTTCCACCAGTGCTTCTGCTCCCATAGTTCTTCCTGATATGTCCACTGTTTCTGAGACTCCACTCCCTCCAGTTTTGTCACCTCCTTTGCTGAGACCTCCTAAGGACTCTCAGGTGGGGGAAGAAAGTGTTTCCTTTTCTCCTGTTCACTCTGGAGTAGAACACAGTTCAGTACTTGACTGGGCTCAATCTCCAGCCCCTGTGATGGTATCAAATAAATTTGGGGTTCTAACCTCACTAGACACTGCAGATCAGGACTCCGATGCCACTTCACTACATCCCTCCCAAGTTGACAAGGCCTCAGACCCTGAATCTGTCTCTGACCCTCGGGTGGGTATTAAATATAAACAAAAAAAATCTTCCCGGGTTGGGTTACGAAAGAGTAATAGGAAGTTGAACTCCTGCTCTTAATCCCCCTTTCTCGATCCCTGCTTGATGTTACTTTGGCCAATTTGAATACTAACAGCCTTAGGTCTCTGTTTAAGAAGATAGTTACTTTTTCTCTATTTTCAGATTTACGCCATGATGTCATTTTTTTCCAAGATACCAGATTGTATACTGTTCAGGATTTCTCTGTGGCTACTGATTTATGGAGCTGGGGTCCTTGTTATTGGTCAGGGGGCACCGACCTCTGCTCTGGTGTTGGAATATGTTTCACTTCAAATACTATTAAAGTGACAGATGTGATTCATATTTCTCCTGGCAGGGTTTTGTTACTGGATGTCTCTATTCATTCCATTCCCTTTAGATTGATTAATGTCTATGCCCCTCAGTCCAAATGGGATCATGTTCAACTGTTCCACCTTCTTCGGCCCCATTTGCTTTCCAGTTGGAATATTTTGCTGGGTGGTGATTTTAATATCTCCCGGACAGTTAAATCTAATACTTCTAACTTTACTGTGACACTCATTGTTTGAATGATTTGATAAAGGTTACCGGTCTTCATGATGTTTTTGAAGAAGTTTCATCTCTTACCTATTTACAAGGCCCTCGAAAATCACGTATTGATTATTGGTTTGTAACCCCTTCTCTTCGTGTTTTTTCCCCTAGAGTTTCTTTAGTTGCTTCTTCTGATCATTGTCTTCTTAGTTTTTCTCTTTCTGACTATGTACAAACTTCTAAAGGACCGGGATACTGGAAGTTAAATTTATCACTTCTGGACATTCCTGCAGTATGGGAAGGGTTTGTGTCTCTTTTACGAGCCCGGGATTCATTTTTTTTTTCTTTATGATTCCCTACAAGATTGGTGGGAAGATTCCAAGTTGCTATTTAAAGAATATTTTCTTGAGATTGGACATATTTTGGGGGCTTCCCGTAAATCCTATCACAACCCCCTTCAGCAGTTATTGACTAATTTTTATTCCCAACTTCATTCAGGTTTCCCTGTTGATTCTCATGATTTACAGACAGTTAAAGCCGAATTGGCAAAGATTCAAAATTTGAAGCAACAACAACTCGAGAGGGATATGAGATTTAGTACTCAAGGATCCTCTTGCAGTATGAATCCATTTGATACTAATATGTCTTATAGGACTAAGAAGGATGTAACGGTTTTATTGGATTCAGAGGGTGTTAGGGTTTCAGACAAGCAAAATATTCCTAATATTGTGGATACCCATGTACAGTCATTATTTGCTGTGGATTCTACTGTTACTTCGTTGTCTATTACTGACTGGCTAAAATATAGTTCTTTGCCTCAAATTCCTGAGATTTTTTTGTTGTCCCTGTTGGCTCCTATTTCTTTACCTGAATTTTATGCTGTTACTCAGGTCCTTCCGAAAAGTAAAGCTCCTGGCAAGAATGGGCTCCCTAATGAAATATATGGCCTAATTGGTATTATTTTGGGTCCCCATTTGGTTTCGGTGTTTAATGCTTGTCTTTCTCTTGGTACATTTCCCCCTAGTATGAATGAGGGGCTTTTGATTTTTCTTCACAAGTCTGGAGACAAGGGAGATCTTCATAATTGGCGCCCAATTACGCTTTTGAATTCAGACTGCAAGATTTTTGCCAAAATTTTAGACTTACGGATCTCTTGTTTCTTGTCTGACATTATTTCCCCTGCACAGTTTTGTTCTGTACCTGGCCGTACTATCACAGATGCCCTGATTTTGATTCGTGAAATCCTTGAACGTGGTAAAAGGGATGAACTTGCTGGTATTTGTATTATGTTGGACCAAGCAAAGGCTTTTGATAGTGTTTCCCATCTTTATCTTTGGACATGCATGAAGGCTTTAAGTTTCCCTTCTGGTTTTGTTGGTTGGTTGCAGAATTACTATCTGAATGCTGTTATGATTCCGTATGTTAATGGCTGGTTGGGCAAGGCCCATCCATGTGGTAAGGGGGTACGCCAGGGGTGCCCTCTTAGCCCTATGCTATACATTTTTTCTCTGGAACCTTTACTTTCAGCTATTTCCCGTATGGATATTATCCGAGGTCCCTCTTTGGGTTCCGATGATGCAGAAGTCCCTGTTATTGCATATGCGGATGATTTATGGGTTTTTTTTGCTGACATCCCTTCCTGTATGGCTGTAGAATGGGTGACTGCTGCCTTCCAGAAAGGAACTGGGGCTTCCTTCAATCTATCTAAAAGTAAATGTTGTTATTATGGTACTTATATTTCCTCACACAGCTTATTATGGAATTCCTGTTACTAATACTGTCTGCAAAATTTTAGGCATTTTTTTGTGACTCTGATACAGCCACATATAATTGGGAGCAGCTTCTTCAGTCTGCAAATTGGAAGGTTACTCAGTTGGATCAAATGGAATATGTCCAAAAAAGCATTTTATGATTAATACCTTTCTTATTGGTCTTTTTGCATTTGAGTGCTGTTTATGCCATGCCTGTTTCAAAGGAAGTAATTCTTTATAGTCTTTTTTTTCGTATGATTTGGGGGAGTCGTCTGAACCCCATCAGGAGGAATATTTTATATTGTACCCTTGATTCTGGTGATTTAAATATGGTTAACCCCGTTCTGTTCTTTTTTAGTATTTTTTTATATAAAAATATTTCTCCCCTTGTCCTACACAGTTCTATGGTGTGGACAGTATGGCTTTCCAATCATGTCGCTCCCTGGCTTGATGGTTGGTCAAGGAATGGACACATCCATAAACAAACATCTATTGTTCAGTTACCAAGTTGTCTTCATTCCTGTTTCAGTAATATTAAGAAATTGAAGATTCCCATTGTTTCATTTACCCAATTTTCTAGAAAACGGTTATATTATTTTTTATTAAGTCAATATTTTTCGGAAAGTTGTGTCTTTCCAGAAATTGACTGTACTGATTTACCTCAAGTTTTGGCCTTGCTTACTTCTCCAAATCTTCCTAATTATATGTGGGATGTTACCCGGCTTGCAGTTCATGGTAGGCTGAATGTTAAAAATAATTTGAAACATAAGAGTATTGAAGATAGATATTGTCCAAGAATTTGTACTTGTACAGCTATATTAGAGACAATGTTGCATTTGTTTTTTGAATGTCCTTTTATTTTACAGTTTTGGTCCCTGCTTTATGTTCGGTGGGCCCATTTCCATTTTCCAACTATTGATTCTACATGTTTTTTTTTTGGTATTTTACCATCAGAGTGGGACTCTTTTTCCGCTGATATGGTTAGATTAATTTTTGGGGGTATCAAATATCATATTTGGCAGATCCGCTGTACGTGGTCCCTACGTGCTCTTTTCATTTCCCCCGATCAATTGTTTTGGAGGATTCATAACTGCCTTTTTGAAATTTGGCATTCGGATTTTCGTTCCTTATCATCCTCCCAGTTTCATAAGAAATGGAAGGCGATACAATGGTTAGACACTGGATAAAGTATATAAGGTTGTTTTTTTTTGCTTGTTTTGGTTTTTCTTTTTCTTTTTCAAAGGCTTTTCTGTATTTTGTATAAGTTTGTTTTTGTAGTTATTTCTTGTTTTAGCTTTGTATGATGTTGTATTATGTTGCTGTATGATTTAATTTTGGTCTTGAATAAAACATTCCCCTACTCTTTTCGATAAGTGCCATAGGATCTTTAACATCCACCTGAACTACCACCAGTCTAGGTAGATGGGATCTCAGTTTAACGTCTCATCGGAAGGATGGCACCTCAGAAGTGCAGCACCCCTCTCATGCTGCACTACAGTGTCAGTACTGGGATATTAACCCAAGTGCCAGATGTGGGAACTGAACCCACAGCCCTCTGATCTCCTGGCCTCAGAGGCGAGTGTGCTACCTACTGAGCCACTGACACTGATATCACAGACACACATGCTGCAAAAACAGCTATTCGTTTTTGCAGTTGTTATGATAAGGCTTCTGGGTGATTCTGAATACTCCGAAAAGTAAGGGTAGGAAGTTAGGTGAGTCCTCAGACTTTCATACACAGGTAGCTGGGATTTGCATAAACAATGAACCCATTAGAATCCTGGGAATAGAATATGGTACAGGTAGGCTAGACCTGTTGAACTGGGATAAAACAATTCAGCAAGGCAGAGAAATTGTTGCAAGATGGAACACATCAGTCTATAAGCAAGCTTAAAAAGAGTATATTTAGTTAAAACATATCTACTCCTCCTCTTCTTGTTCATTAGCTCAGTGTTTCCTCCACCTAAGGGACGGGAAACTAGTATTTTAAGTACATTTTTTTCAGGCCATCTGGAATAGTAGGTTAAATCCAATTAAGAGGAACATACTTAATTTACTTATCTGAAAGGGTGGGTTAAATATGGTAAATCCTAGTTTAGCAATTTCTTATTTATTAATTTTAGACCAGTGTGTACACAGGGAAAACAATACTGGACAAGCTTTTTGAAACTCACTATATCAGCTTGGTACCCAGGGTGGATAGCTGGTACACAAAAGGTTTTCAAGAAAGTAGAACATGACCTCAGTATTTAAAAAATGTTTTTGTTAGGTTAAAACAATGGCACATCACCAGTCTAGAGCTTACTACCAAAACAAAAAAACAAATCTATCAACAAGAACAGGATTCCTTTTTACAAAGCAAGAAACATTCCCGGCATGTCCGAGTGAATATGTTCAGAATCTACAGTCTTTAATTGCTGAGAAAAGAGTGCCAAAGAAAGTTCAGGATATATTATGGTTATGCTGCCATGAGCGGTTGAATGTAAAAGCAAACCAAAAGTACAAAAAGATAGAGATAATTTGTTCCAGACCACTCTGCATAGCAGAATTGGAAACAATGAATCATTTGTTCTTTACATGTTCATATATTAAGGGGTTCTGGAATTATGTTGCACTACAATGGAGTTTCAATATATTTTCTTAGGTCACGTATGAGAATTTGATTTATGGTGTGTATAGTTTTGGGTGGGGTAGATGGGACAAGAGTACATTAAATATAATATTTTCTGTTTTCAAGTGGTATATTTGGAATGCCCACTGCCTTTTCACTTTACAGCCGAAACAGACTTCGCATATTGAGTTATTGAATGAAATCACTAAAGAATTACAAACTATTTATTATGCTGAGAAAGCAGCACAGACTGCACAGTATGTAACAAAAATGTGGAAGAATTTAGCATGGATCACATATTCTGATGTGCCAGTTACTTAAAATGTTTCTTATGTTAGACATAAGGTTAAAATGAAGTTATAAATGTGAATTTATGTTATTTGGATTATGTTTGCAAGTGTCTTTTGATGATTTTCAATAAGAACAAATTCCCCTACTCTTCCTGCAGGTGGCCTCAGTGCTGCTTGTCAGAGCGGTGGAGAGAAGTGCGTGTCTGCTGCCCAGGTGGAGGAGCCTGCCTACCCCTCTGCCCAGAGTACTGATGAGATGAAATGTTCAGAAACCTTGATGGAGGGCATGCTAGGTAGAAGCCCCTGCCACTGTGGGAGAAGATCGGAACTTGTCAACCTCAAACCCAGCTCCTGTTTCCGAGGCTGACGTTCGGGATACTACTATGGAGTCTGGCCCACAACTGGGCCCTGACCTTATGGATTTGGCAGATGGCCACCTTGAGAAAGAACTGCAGGATCAGTGTCTGCATTTAATTCGGCTGCTTGAGGCCACAGACGACCAGTATGCTGCTGTTTTAGAATGACGAAGAGTGCAGCTGAATTCTATACCTTCTGCTGCTATAAACAAGCTGACACCAGGATCTCCTACTAGTGCTGCCCTGGATGACACTGAACTGCCACCTCAGAGGGCTGCTGCCGCAGTGGACTTACTGAACAATCTGCCTTCTAAGAAGCTGAAAGCTCCACTTTTGCAGGATTTTCCTCAGTTTGGACACTCCCGCTCAGGTGCTGCTGTCTCTTTCTCTTTTGGTACCACAGCAAGCAGTTGTGACTTTTTCCAACATAAGATTTCAGGCACTACTTGGTCTGTGGAGAATGCCCTTCTCACTGCAGGGAGGGTTCCATGGGCTGATGGCATGGGGTGGGATGCTAAACTGTTTCCCTCCTCTGTACCTGCAGGACAATGTAGCATCCCTTTTCCAACTTCAGTCTCTGGTCATGGAGACACTGGTCCTGCCACACAGAATATGTGTGCAGAAGTTTTGCATATGATTAAACACTTGGAAGGAGCTGCTTTCCCTTCTGACACCCACTGTATCCGTCCTGCACCTATGCCCCAGACCCCAACTCCATCCTCTGGGCAAGATATCCTGGTCTCTGTATCCCCTGAGGAGGTATAAATGCAGGCTGTGGACATTGGTCCAGCGACTTCTGCCTGCTTGCCATTTGCAGTGGATAATTCTGAGATCCACATGCCAGATTCTGCTTTCCAAGCTGCCTCTTCTGGCTCAACCCCTACAGCTCATGAATCACACCACAGCCTGCCTGGCTACCCGACACACCAGGCTTTTTTCTGACTTTTTCAAAAATGCCCTGGAACCTGCTAAACATAAGAGTGCTGTCAGGCTAAAATATTGTGGTGATCTTCCTGACTTTCCTGATAGAATGTATGTAGCTAGGACTCTGCTCATGGATAATGTTACTTTTTGTACAAAATATTTGCCCTGACACATACTGCTGGGGGCACCTCTTTTGATGTTAGTTTTAAAACATCAGTTGGCATTGAGCATTTTTGGAAAAAATACAATGATCTTATGGACAATTCACTGTAACTTCTTTTTGTGGTAATCCCTCTGACAAAGCCTAGTTTCAAACAAATTATTAACTCTCTTCAAGAATGAGGGAGTGTATGTTGCTGATATTGTGTACTGGTTGAACAAAAATACACAGTCATAGGCCAACCTGAGCCTATTTTTAACTCTGAACATATTTGGCTGGTGGTTGGAATTTTAAGGTCACGTTGCACCACACGGCTGGTGGTTTGGTACATTTACCAAATTGTTTCTTCATGGGAGGTGATCGGAAGGGGGGGTCCTGTTCTATGCTGAGCAGCCTAAAGCATGCTATAGATGTGTGACACTCCCATCTGAACAATGCGTCTAACAAAATTAAGTGTTCATTTTGTTCAGAATTGGGACATACAAGACAATAATGTCAAAATCCTCTGAAGTGCGTTTATGTGACAACACGGGACATATGTACAAAATTTGTCCCTTAGCCTGTCATGTAATAGCCCTAATGCTGTGGATCAGGCTGATGACACATACATCACTACCATGGCTCAAAAGGAATGACAGAAGGAGGATCAATTGTACACATGGACTGCACAAGATACCCTTCCACCTCATCCACAAAGATCTTCTACCAAGACCACAACAGGGCCAGCAGAGGTCACCCTTGGGACTGTCTCATGCCTGATCCACATACTGACTCCCTGCCCTGTCTCCTAGTGTACAGGCTTTGACTGCAGATCAACCTACTGCTTTCCCTATCCCTATGGAGCAGCTTCCTGTGGTTCCCTCTACTGCTCCACACCTTCAGGATGACCAGCCCCTGACTGAACAGGCCTCCTCTGTCCCTCTATTGGCTTTGTCGTCAACTATTGCTGTGCCACTTGCTAACATTATTGTAGACGTGGTTCCAGGAGATTTTTCAATGCAACTGCTGGAGAATAAGGATGACTCCAGTATTTTAGAGACTATGTTACCCCCTCTTCCTCTATTATGGATTCTTTTCATATGATTACGCAAGCTACAGTAAGTATAAAGGCCAGCCCTTATTGAAGTAGACTAAACAGGACACTCTTTCTTTGGCCAGTCGTTTTGACCCCTTGCAAGGTGCTCAGGACTGGGCTGAGACTAAGGAAGATTTTGACGCTTTCTCCATTTTTTCTGCACATCTGGATCCGTCCTCTGACACTGAGGAGAAAACACCAGATGCACAGTCTTCTGAAAAAAGGAAGGCATGGGACTCTGGTAGGAAGAAATGGTGATTGCTGACACTTTTTTCTTTCTTATGATGGAAGGTCTCAAGTTACTGTCTGCTACTGTGAATAGTAATAAGTCTCAGAGAAGGCATCTTGCCACTTTTCTGATCTTGCAACATTTAAACATGGATGTTTTACAGATTACAAGATTGCATACATTAGGAGAGACATCTTGAGTACAGAAAGCGTGGACAATGGGTCCCTCTTTTTGGTTCCTGGGGAAGATGTTTGTTCAGGTGTGGGAATTCTCTTTATATCTCCTGATATTACAGTTACTAAATTGATGGAAATATCTGTGGGTTGTATTTTGCTCTTAGACATTCAATTTAAGGGGTTGTCTTTCCATTTAATTATCTATGCCTCACAAACTAAAGTCAGTAGATTAGACCTCCTCAAATGAATTCAACCTTATTTATATACCATAAAAGGGGTTTGCCTCAGTGGAGATTTCAATTGTTGCTTATCCCACCTTGAACGGGGTAGGAGAACCACAAACATTTCTGTAATTCTAATTTCCTTAAAACTATGTGTCATAAAACTAATTTAACTGATGCCTTTGAGTTAGCTGGACAGCCTCCAGAACATATCTTCTTTAAGGGGGCTTTGTCTACCCATATAGACTTCTGGTTTCTCTCTCTTCTAGACTACAACTAATAAATGTATCAATGGTCCCTTTATAGATGTCAGACCATAGAATGGTTTCTGTGGCATTGGGTAGTTTTCAGGAACAATGTCCTGGGTCGGGCTTCTGGAAAATGAATCCAGCTTGTCTGGCAAATGCTGAGACTGTTGCAGATATGCAAGACTTACTGCTGGCTAGACAAACTGGCTTGTGTACAAATGAAGATTGGGCTGGCTGGTAGGAGGATACTAAAACTGATATCTGGCATCTCTTTCAAAAAACCTCTGCATCAGCAGACTAGCAAAAATATCTTACTTACCTCCCCTTAAGGGCACAGCTTAATAAATTATTGTCTATTGCCCAGGAGTCCCATATTGATCTTTCTGATCAAATGGCTCATGTGTCAGTATCAGTACAACAGGGCCAAATCTTTATTTTTGGAACAAAAATATGGCACTCAAGGGTCAAAATTGCACATTAGTCCTTATGATAGTTGTACAGACAGGCTTTAGTCTAGGCTAATGGGTTGCCTTAGAGATGAATATGGCCAAATTAAGACTGCTAGTAGGGATTTACAAGATATAGCAGCAGCCCATGTCTCTACTAAGTTTAGTACCCCCTTTGGAGCTTTTTGGACTCTTTAGCAGTCCCTTGCCTGTCGGATATGGAAAAAAATGCTTTAATAGCTGACTTTAGCCCCATGGAGGTACAGGAGACCATTCACTCTTTGTCCTCCAATACAGCACCTGGGTTAGATGGGCAATCTAGTGAACTGCATAAAACATTCTCGTCCCTTTTTAGTCCAATAGTGACGCTTTTATTTAATTCCCATCAGGACTCGGGATCCTTAGGTCCCAGTATGATCAAAGGAGTCATGTTTTTATTTATAAGGAAAAAGAGGATAAGACGAATATTTAAGCAGTAAACAACAAGAGGTTATAGGTTATGGGGGATGTACCATGGTTGGTGTGGTTTTGCCATGAGGCACAGCTGAGTGGCCAAATCCTCGCCAGCTGTGGTAAATCCACCCATAATCCACACCCTCAAGTGGTTTGTTGTGATTATACAATGGTTGCCTATTTTTGGGGTACAAGAAAAAGAAAGAAAAACTTTTTTTAATGTGACATGATTTATATATGCCAAAAAAAAGTCCTTGGTTGCTATGGCCGTACTTGGTTGCTAGGGCTGTTGCCTTGGTTGTGAAGGCCGTGTTATGTATTGTAATGCAGCTCTTTTTTTTTTTTTTTCAGTTACAGAGAGGGCTGCAGTTCGTGGGGGATAAATTTACTTTTTTTTAATCTGGTTGACCTAAAAGAATACTGTGTATGGTGTTGGGAGAGCCATAACGGGTTGCCGTAATTCAGCTTCCGGGCTGAAGTTTGCATTGTTGAGATGGATTTAGATGAATTTTTCTTCTGTATGTTTTTGGTTTTTTTAATCACAGTTGGGATTCAGTCAGTGAGAACTGGACTATGCAGGACAGAGATAGTGGGAATGTACTGGAGAGGGAGTACATGTGAACTCGTGAATGGTCTGGGAAAGTGGCAATGGAGCCAAGTTGAGCAGTCAGTAAAAAAAAAATAAAAAATTGTGAGGTGAGTGGGATGGAAGTGGTTATGGGGAAATAGTGAACAAACACTGTTTTTCATCCCCGATTTCATTTGGCACAGTATTTTTAATTTTTTTATTTTTTTTATTAAGTTTTGTGCTATGCTTTTTGTGGTTTGCCAGTGAGACTGCGATCTACCGGATTCAAGATGGCGAATTATAACTTTTCTCGTCGGGAGGTCAGAATAGTAATGGAGATGCAGCTGACTGGCACCTTTGCCGTGAGTATATCATAGGATTTACCATGGCTAAAAAGTGCCAGCCAGCCAATTAGAAAACCGCATTTACAGTGTCTTGACTTGTCCATGGTATAATAGCAATTATGAACTGAGGAGCGTAAATAGAGGAATCTGATTGGCAGAGAGCTCTTTGAAGCCGTGATGATATCGGGCTACATCATCATGGCTTCAAAAAAGTTCCAGCACCACCAGCCTCCTAGCTCTCTTCTGTCTGAGAACTATTTTTTCAAAATGTACTCCTACATCACCCAAAAACATGTTCATAAAATGTCTAAAAACCTGTTTGTTTTATTTTTTTATGGATGAAAATTCAAACTCAGTTCATAATAGCAATAAGTCACTCCAGGGTGTGGTATATCATGGGATATCGTCACTTCTCGGGTCGTTGGACGCACTCGGCCTGCAGCCACATGCCCAACCACCCGAGGCATGATGATATCTCATGATATACCACACCCTATCATGCCTTATTGCTTAATTATACAATGGGAATTAAAATCAAGCACAAATCCTGTACTCTCATTGGCTACCTGACACTCCTCTCCCGTTGTAAAAGCTACAATCACCCCATGGGAAGAAGTGCCAGGCAGCCCTCAACATAACACCCACCCAAAAATCACTGCAGGTCCTATTTCAGTAAATAGCAGCTGCCAACTTAATCGCTCGGTAACTACACTCCCTCTTAAACCAAGCCGCAAGTTTCAATAAAAAAAACAAAGCACATGAAAAATGTATAGCTCCTTTGAATTAACTAAGGAAAAGGAACTACAACAAATGCTCAGCACACTGGAAAACAGCACTCACGAACTCCACATCAAAAGTCAGCACGTCTTCCACGCTCGGCGCCGTTCTCACCATGCGACTAGACTCCTCCTGCTCAAAGCGACACCGCGCTATCAAACCGCAACTTTCAATTAAAAAACAAAACAAAATGTACAGCTTCTTTAAATTAATGAATTAACCTGACCTACAACAAATGTTGAGCACACTCCTAAACAGCAGTCACGTAACTCCACCACAATAAAACTCGGCGTGTCTTCCACTCTTGGCACCATTCTCACCATAGACCAGACTCCTGCTTGAAGCCACACTGTACTATCCCATCAAACAAACCGCAATGTAATGCACTATTTTCTGTGACATACAAACACTTTCACCATTTCTCCTATCTAAAGTTTAAAAAAAATTACTAAAAATAAAAAAAATTACTAAACATAAAATATAAGCATTGTATAACAGCAATATCCCACTCAACGGTGTTGGTGATGCCAGGATTTACCCACCCCTGGGGTGTTGTTGGTCACTCGGCTGCACCTCGTGACCGAACAACACCCCAGGGCTTGGGTAAATCCTAGCATCACCAACACCCTCTCATGGTATATTGCTTAATTAGAGACCATTAAATCTCTTAAATGCTGATACCAAGATTTTTAACAAAGTCCTATGTAAGAGACTGGCCATGGCAGCCCAACACTTAATAGCTCCATGACAGGCTTGCTCCATACCAGGGGGGTCTAACCAAAATAATTTATTGTATAATAGGGAAATGGTGGAAAGGGGTGTTACAGGAACTTTGGAAGGTTACGTTATATCACTGTACCAACAACAAGCTTTTGATTTGATAATTCATGCCGATTTATGGAAGGTGCTTACTGTCTACGGGTTGCCCAGCCCTTTCATTAGGATGATTCAAATGCTCTGTCAACATGCAGAAATCTTGCCTTTGGTAAATGATTGCTGGGGGATCATTGTGCTGTGAAACAGGGAGTACTTGCTTGGTATAACTTGGTGTGTAAAGACAAAGTAAGATAGAAGCCCATTTAATTGTCTCCCACTCATAGTGGGTTTACATTTTAGACACATTTTGGGCAAGGAAAGCATCTAGTTGTTGCTTGAAGTTCTCAAATGTTGATGTCTCAACTATAGTACTGGGCAAGGAATTCCAAAATCTTGCTGTTCTTACTGTATAAAAGTTACGTCTCTTAACTGTGTTTACCTTTGGAATAATTAACTGTCTATTATGGGATCTTAGGTTGTTGTGTCTTTGATTGTATTTGATATCACATTGTCTCATTAACTCTTTGTTTTTCAAAATTTTGTATAGTAACAAGATGTCAGCTCTTTTCCTTCTTGTTTCCAGAGAAAATAGATCCAGTGATTTAATTCTGTCCTTACAGTTTAATGTATTAAGTCCCCTTATTGATTTAGTAAGTTTCCATTGTGTTTTTTTGAGTAGGTTTATGTCCCGCATATGACAGGGACTCCAAATGGATGACCCATAGCCTAAATGGGTGATAATGTAAGCTTTATATAGTTTTAGATTACAGCTACTATTTCTTGTAATAAATGATGTTTTTAATTGAATGGATTGCATCAGGGATGTCACCTGAGACCCCTTCTATGTGTGTTTAGTATTGATCCAGTTCTTCGATATATTGAATCTTTGACAGCATTGTCAGCTGTGATGACTGTACAGGGTTCTTCTTTTGCCAAAATAACCACATATGCAGATCATTTGGTCTTGTTGGTAAAAAATTATGGCCCTCATATTCAAAGGAGATGTGTGACCCAAAATGGAGATCCGGGGCACATCCCAGAAAATGTGCAGAAGCGCGATATTCAAAAAGGAGAGATGCATCACGCACATCCGAATGGCAATCATGAAGAAATAATTTATGTGGTGCAAAAAAAGGGGGGGGCACCTGAATATGCCATGCACGTGTATATTCAGCCAAAATATGCAATGCATGTGTCGCACATCACAAAACTGTGCTGTGCAAAGTTAGGTATGTAAGGGGATGGCCTAGATTGGCCAGCCATCCACAGGCAGGCTGCAGAACTGTAGACAGGTGACCGTGAGACAGCCCTCTGAGGTGCACCAGGATGTGCTCCAGGCACCCACACGCAGCAGCCATGACAGGACAGTAGTACCCAAAGCCACAGCCATGCTGTGCCAGCATGCTGGGCACCTGCTGGGTGCTGCTGGGTGACACCTCTGGCACTGCCCAGTCAGTCCCCCCCCATCATTCCCAGGTTGGGGTTGCCCAGCTGCCACATACCAGTCAGGCACCCCCCAGCACACCAGCAGAGCAGACAGCTACAATGCAGCACATGTTCCAGGTGCCATGGCCTGCACCCATGTGGCCATCAGAGTGCCACCTGGTGGAGGCATGCACCCATGGTGGTGACTGGGACAACAGTGAGCAGGATGCATGGGGGTAATGGTGGCAACATGGCATGGGTAAGGAACAGCCCAGTGGCACACACCCCATAGTGGAACAGCATGTGTCAGTGGCTCAGTAGGTAGCACACTCACCTCTGAGGCCGGGAGATCAGAGGGCTATGGGTTCAGTTCCCACATCTGGCACTTGAGTTAATATCCCAGTACTGACACTGTAGTGCAGCATGAGAAGGGTGCTGCACTTCTGAGGTGCCGTCTTTCGGATGAGACGTTAAACCGAGGTCCCATCTGCCTGGATTGGTGGTAGTTCAAGTGGATGTTAAGATCTCATGGCACTTATCGAAAAAGAGTAGGGAATTCCCTGGTGTCTTGGCTAAATTTCCCTCATTCACTAAAAATACCACCAACAGCTTAATCTGGTTCAAGGTCAGTTGGCATTCATCTGTATCCCCCTCCCCTGGGTCATGCCTGAAAATAGGCAGGACTTGTCTAGTGCACTTACCTGGTCAACAAAAATGAAATAAATAGAAAAATAGGTGCACACAGCATGCCCGTGCCAGACCCATGCAACCAGGAACCACCGATGCCATCCCTGCAGTGTGACAATGCCACAGGGACCCTGTGCTGTTCTGGTAGTGGACAGTGCACAACTGTGAGCAACATGGGGCAGGGGTGACACCACCTGCTTTCTGGAGGTGGCAGGGGCATGTCCCAAGGACACCGGACCCTTTCAGTGTTGTGCATGCAGCCATCTAGGGCACAGACATGGCTATGGGTAGTAGCACTGCAAAACTCTCAACTGTCACACAGTTCGGGGTACAGCACTCATGTTACCACTCAGGCGCCCTCTGACCCACATAGAGTGGGCGACATTACACACCAACTATTGGGACTGTTATGCAGAACTGTATGATAATATGAGATGCTAGGTATCAGCACACAGTAGCAACATTAGTGCACTCATTTCCACAGTCTTCCAAGCTTGCACTGTCATGTTTGATGCTGTGTCACACATTCTGACTAGTCGTCACACACCTTGGCACACATTTGGGTGGTAAAGGGTTGGGAGGGTATGTAGCATTATACTCAGGCCAGTGCAGTCCACCCACAAACATATGCATTCTGTCTGCCTGCTAGGCTGCAGTACCTCCTGATCACCTTTATGGAATGGTGGTGCTGCCTTGTAATGCTGGATCTGCGCATGCCAATGATATGCAAATGGCCTGAATACATTCCAATAATGAGATGCAAATGTGCTGTTTGGGCGCTGACTGTGCAATGAGACCATTTGCATGTCCTGGCTGAATTTTGTAAAACTGTGTGCCATGCAAGTGGCTTTGCGTTGCGCAATTCCATATGCTCTGCACTGGGCTCTGGGTACCTGCTGTGCCACGCATCTCCCACTGCACGATCGAGCATGTTCAGGATAGTCAACCACACATGCGCGATCACATATTATGGCACAACTTCTGAATATAGCATTATTTTGTGCCGGCGCAGTTAAGTTGCACGGCATAAGCACTTGGCAATGCAGCCTGCCACTTTTGAATATGGGGCCCCAGGACTCTGGCAATGAGGTGGTTGCTCAACTTTCTGCATTGACAGAATGTACTGGGCTCACTATTTACAAATCTAAAAGTAAGGCCTTACGGTTGAGACCCTTGGGTGGTCCTGACTTACAACAGAATCCAACAACTAGAGATACACTAAAAGTACTTGGTAATCTCTTTGGTATAGAGACATGGCCACTCTTAATTGGCTTTCTGAAACAGAGGGAGTGGAGCGAACTGTTGCTAGATGGGCCTCTTGGCCTACGATGAAACAGAAATGGGTATTTCTCCTCAAAATGTTTATTGTTCCTTTCTCTACAGTGCCTCTATTTTTCCAAGCCCTTGGCATTGCAGACCTGACTGTACAGCATTTTCTTTAGATTGTTGTGGTGTAGCAGGTTAAATCCTTCAAAATGTTGCCATACTTATCGTGGTCTACAGGAAGGGACCATAGGGACGATTAATCCCCCCCCCTTTTTTTTGTTTGTTTACTTTTTAAATCCAATTTGATACCCCTTATTACATCAGGTGACGTTGCCATGGACTGACCGGTTCAGGGAATGGTGTGTTTTGTTGTTCCCTAGGTGGGAAGGTGGTGTTTTCTGTTTTGTTAGGATGGACCCTCCTCCTCCTCCTCCACCTTATATGTTTACATAGCCTGTCATTGTCCTTTTATGTTTACATAGCATATCATTGTCTTGTATAGTTTTTGAATTGCACTGTATCTGTATTGTACTAGATCTCTGAAATGCATTGTATTTGTATTGTACTGTATCTCTCCCGGGTCGTACCTGAAAATAGGCAAATGACTGCCTAGTGTACCCCACCCGGTCAACAAAAGCTAAATAAATAAATAAATATTAAGGAATGTTTCTTTAGACTAAAACAGTGGAAACTCACTGTAGCACAAACAGCATCTTTACATAGTAAACAGCTTTATTCCACTATACCATGCACTTTCTTTTTTAAAGATCCGGTATTTTCTGGTTGCACTAGAGTCCCAATTAAATGTATTTTGGATGTTACCACTGACCCTAGGATCCTACACAAAATGAGGAACACTGTGTGGTTATGTAGTAATTCAAAGCTGAATGTTAAAAACAATCATAAACAAAAAGCTTTGACAGAGCACTTATGTCTGAGACAGTCATGTACAGGATGCCTTGAAACCATGGAACATTTATTTTTCAACTTCTCCTTTATGATGCACTTCTGGCCTCTAGTAGTGGCACAGTGGAAAGCACCCCATTTTAAGTGTAACAGCTATGATGTGTTAGACTTAGGGAATTTAACTTCTGTATGACGTAAATGGCATTCTAGCACAGTTTATGTTATTTTTGCATGTTTTAAATGGGGTTTTTGGCAGTGCAGATGTCAGTGGGTCTTACAACAAACTGTTATTTCCCCTGAGGAAGTTTTGTACAAAGTTCATCATGAATTGTGTAATATTTATCTGAAAGAATTTACTCATCAGGCAAAAGCCCAATTTGACCGTTTCTGGCATGATATTGATTGGCTACATGATTAACTCATGTGGCATTACACTCAGCTCTGAGATTGCAGCATTTCACATAGTTCACCAGGTGGCCACACTGCTGCTCCACTCCACACCATGCAGCTGAGTTTTATTCTTGTGGCTCTCTTTTTCGTAGCTGCAGTTTGTTTGACTGTGTTCATGTTATGCCAATTTTGACAGTAAGAGCTTGAGTGCTCATATTTTTTGCTAACCAACTGTCAGGCTGGTTGCCGACTTGTTTTTCTTTACTCGGTTGACGTTTCTCTGCATTTTTCAGTGTTGCCAGTTCTCAGCATTGACTGGGGAGTGAGAACAGAGGAGACTTCGGACTTCAGATTGATAGAATGCGGCGGAGACCATCCTGCTGCAGGTGGAAGGAGGGTAATATGAAAATGACCTACTTGAAAAAGCCCTGTCTGTGCTGATATGCATTTTTAATTTTACTACAGTTGTGATGTTGTTGTCTAGGGAAGGGGGGGGTAACCCATTAGCCTGGAATGAGTCAAGAATTACTATGTTCAGATGAGCGATATGTGTCTTTTTGTTTCCCCTGATTTCTGCTGGCAAGAGAAACCGAGCAGTCAGCATGGTGGTCTAGATGATAGAAACTGGACGAAAGGGCCGGAGAGAAATGTTTTATTATAAAACTGATTCCAGCTTCATGAGGAAGCCTGAGAGCTGGATTAATTGTGGCTTTGGCTCAGTAACGATTCGAAAGGTATGCCTAGATGCTTATTCAAGTGATAGATGAAAGCTAGATAGGGCATTTTCCCCTCAGAGGTACCTTTTCCTAATTTTGTCAGCCCTTGATTAGATATTCAGTTTATTGGTGAATTAAAATCTGACCCTGAATGCTTTTCCATTGTTTCAAGTACTGGAACTCAAGCAGGGGCTATATCCAGCACAACCTTTCAAAAACTTTTTTTGCTGGACTCCTTGTGTTGCAACTTCTGTTATGACTCTCATACAATTGTGTGGAGGCTAGAGGAATTCATCTGGAGGGAAAATGCCTTATTATGGAGCCGGCATGTTTTTATGGAAATATAGTGCGACGTGCTTTACTTAATATAAGAACGCTAAGTGAGACTCTTACACATGAACTAGAGTCGCTTATATTTGTGCACTTTGCATTTTTATGCTGTGCCTCCATGTTTATTGCTGTCCACTCGCTTTTGGCAGTAAAGGAATTAAACTCTTGGATTGCTGAACTGTAATGTAGTGATTGGGGGAACTCTTGTCCTGAGCGAAGCACAGCTGTCTCAGTTACCTGAGTGGCTCTGTTTTGAGTCCCCTAGTTTACCAATGAGGTGCCATGGATTATATGAAGCTTCTACAAGATGTTTATTGGCTCAGATTTAAGATTATCATCTACAAAGGGACCAGAGATGTTAATCAACTTAAAACCTCGTGCTACTCTTGCTTAATATAACACAGAATTATTATATTTTATTTCGTGTGTAAAACTGTATTTATCTGTTCTTTATAATTCTGGCTCTTATGAAGTAAGACTGCTTTATTTACTGCATACTTAGGTTTGCTTGAGCGAAGGTTAGATCTGTAGTTATAGTAATTCATTTAACAAAACAATTATAGGAATACCTGTCTCAAGTTTAGTTTAATGGCAATTTAGCCAAGAGACTACAGATAAGCTTGGATAGCAAAGATCGATGCTTCATTTAATTCTACAATCCCATTCACTATTAGGCTTGCTAGTATGTGGTTGGCCTTTTGGTTAATAGCCAGAAGTAGGAGAGGGCATTTGGGTCACTCTCCTTGATACCGGACTGTAATGCTTAGTGTGACATTTTCTGGGTGTGACTCTAAACCTTTTTGTGTTGGAATCACAGAAACAAGAACAGGACCAAAAAGCTGCTCTGCACCGGGACAGCAGAAGAACATTGGCTGTGATTCCCTACAGTAAATATCTGAAGGTCAGGAACTGACAAAGACTCAGCTGGCCTATGTGGCCTAAAGGGAAATCTTACTTAGGTTTGTAATACAAACAGGGTGAGTTAGTACAAAAATCTAGTTCAGTGCAGTATCAATGGATAAATGTTGGGCGTCATACATTTGAAGTTCTAGCTGATCGATCTACAGCAGGTAGCTCAGTTTGGTGGAGCCCTTGTGAGGTATAGAACAACACTATTGTTGGATCCACCCTAGAAGGGTCTCAGAAAGGCTTTCACATTTGTTGGTAGGTGAGTGCTCTTAGGAGTTCCACTGTGAAAAGCTGGCTGTTCCATAATGGCATAATTATTACAGAAAAACATCCTGGGTGGGATATTCAGAAGGGTTGCGCATAGCGCAACACAGTTACATCACGCTACCCGTTGATCGCCTCGGCGATATTTAAAGGGAAAGTGCATGGCACAAATCGATCGCCCAGAGGCGCATCAGTAATGTATGTGGCGCAAGTGGGGGGGCCGTGCCCATGCATACCTCCACATGTCCCAGTATTCAGCCCGGGATGTGCGGAGCCCATGCAGGCGCAACCCCTACATGCGCTGCATACTGTTGTTCCAAAAAATAAAGGAGTAACAGCCAGCCACCCACAGGTGAGCTGCCATATTGCAGGGCACAACACGGCAGCTGCCAGCTGTGAGTGCCCACCTGAGCTCCAGCAGCACCCTCTGTCAGGTAGCACCCCCCATGCCCGATCACAGGGCATATGTATAATAAATGAATTGTCCCATATCCCTGGTGGTCCAGTGGACCACTCGCAGCCCGATCGCTGGCATATGTATAATAAATGAATCGTCCCATATCCCTGGTGGTCCAGTGAACTGCTACGCAGCCCAATCACAGGCAGAAGTCTAAGGAAGATTAAATCCATCCCTGACAGTCCAGCGGTACCTCCCTCCCACCCTCCCACTAAGCCTGCCACCTCTCCACCACCCTGGTCAGCGGCGGATGGCAGCTTCCACCCACAAGCCACCCGGCCACCCACCCGCTGACTGACTGCGTACAGTACAGCTATGCGTGAATTAGTCCACAGCATGGGCCAATGTGCATGCAGACCATACCATACTACACAGTCCAGATATGTGAATGGATCCATTCACATATCTGAACTATGTAGTACAACTCTGATCTGCCGCCCTCAGCCCCACTACTGAACCAATGGGCATGCAGCTGTACTGTACCAATCTGTCAGGGCCAGGCGGCTTGTGAGTGGGGAGCTGCTGCTCGCCACCGACCGGGGGGGAGCGGGGTGATGGGGTTCAGTGGGAGGGTGGGGAACGGGGTATCGCTGGACCACCAGGGATGAGATTTAATCTTCCTTTAGACTTCTGCCTGTGATTGAGCTGCGAGCAGTTCACTGGACCACCAGGGATATAGGACGTTTTAAATTTTGTACGTATGCCCGCGATCGGGCTGCGAGCGGTCCACTGGTCCACCAGGGTTATGGGACGTTCTAATTATTATACATACGCCCATGATCGGGCTGCGAGCGGTCCACTGAACCACCAGGGATATGGGACATTTTAAACTTTATACATATGCCTGCGATCGGGCAGTGGAGCACTTTGCCACTTGTGCAGGGGGCGTCAGTCCCCGACGGCTGCAGCCTGGCAGGACGCCAGGCGCAAGTCACCAGGAATGGGCACAATTGCATGCAAATGGTGTCATAATGACAGGCAAATGGACCCATTTGCATCTTGCATCACGTATATTTGTTGCATATGCTGCTTGAATATCGCGGTTTGATGCACCTAAGCGCATGGCACTTCGCGCTGGTGCATCCCCCTGCCCCTCTCTGGCCACTTGCGCTGGTGCAGTGCCACTGCACCATGCACAATGCGGGTGGCCACAGAGTGATATTCAACAGTACTGAGCCATGGCGCAGCACCGTTGAATATCACCCTGTCAGCGCCCTGGCACATCCCAGTTGCACTTCGCCCAGGTATGCGCCACAACCTGGTGCAGTCTGAATATCCCACTCCCTGTGTTTAGATGTGGGAAAATAGAGTGGTGAGCTTCTGTGCTGAGATATAATATTAGGCATGACTGATCTTTTAGGTCAGTTTTATTTTATTTATAGTAATGTGCATATATTTTGAAACATGAGATAATGATATTATTTGTGCCATAATGATTAATGGAGCCCAGACTAATGACTAGTAATGTTTCTTCTAAAATGTATTACCCATATGTATCTGGTTTAACTTTTAATATCTCTGGCCTAATTGGTTTGAATAAGTGAATTAGATTATTAAGGGTTTGTGCCAGTTGGAACATGAATATATATTTATAGAATGTTCAGCTGCGATATTTTGTTTTTATATTGTGCATCTGTATGAAACATGTATCTGTGAAATGTTTGTATTTACTTTTAGAATATTGTAATGGATTATTAGCCAAACAATAAAAACAAACTTGACTTGAAGTCCATGTCCTATTTGTCTTTTTTTCTTTTTGTCCCATATTGGGTGCTAGTTTATCTTTGTTTTGTATTTTAATAAAAATATCCCTACTCTTGGTAGGCGGTGCCTGACTGCCAAGAGGAAGGACTCTGGAAAGGTGGAGGAGGATAGTTTGCTACTGTAGGCTGGTGCTTAGTCCTCGTCCCCAGCTTGTGTTTCTCTAGAGGACAACCAGAAAGTTTCAACACAGCTGGAGGAAACTATGGAGCTGGAGTTACTCTTACCAGATACTGAGCCAGAGGATATTAATGTTGCAGACTACCTGCTGGAGAATGAGCTGCAGGAAAGGAAAAAACATCTCAGATGATACCTGAGTATGAGAAGTGTTACAGCAAGTGAGCAAGTGCAATGCTACCATAAGAAATGCCTAGCCAGTGTTGGAGATAGAACTGTATTGAGTAAACAGGCTGCTGTCTCAAACAAGAATGTGTCTAGTAATGCAGACCCCAGCAATGGCAGAAAACAGCTGGCCGGCATGTATCAAAGCGAAGAAGTGACAGACAGCGTCTCCTCATTGTGTTTGATATCCACAGGATTAGCCATGGTCTCCCGAAAGGGCTCTGCAAAATGATGGATGGGTACAAACTGAAGCTGGGGACTGGATCTCAGACCCTGAGTGGGACCCTAGCAACAGCATGCAGGCCCCAAGTTCGACGCTGCCTGAATTGCCGACAGCAGCCCAAAGGTTTGTGAGTGCTCAGGAACGGAGCATGGTCATGTCATCCACAGTGCTGGATTCAGAAAAACAAAAGTCTCCAGACACAAACATTCCCCAGAATCATCCTACATACCTCTCAAGGCTGAGTCAGGGAAATCATGGGTAGAGCCACCCATACTGAGCCATTTGCCAATGCAGACAAAAGGTGAACTTGCAGTAACAGAGATTCCAGCCATCATGCATGTTTCGGGGATGACTGCTGATAGCTACCCCACTGCCTGCCACCCTTGTACAAAGGTCTGCCAACATTCAATTTCCTGTTCATCCTTTTCTTGCCCTGGTTACAACTAGAGGTGTGCTGAACCTGTGGGGGTGAAACCAAGTCATCCCAAACACATACGGTTCGGTTTCCATGAGACCTGAGCTGAACCTTGCTGGCTCAGCTCAGATTGGTTCGGATCTCTGACTTTTTTTATTGTTTTTCAGCTCCTGCCTGTCATGTGACAGGTCAGAAGACAGCTGGTGAGTTGGCAGTTCATACCATTTGAGTTGAGCCACTGAGGAGAGAGAAGCTTCCAAACCTTCAGCAAGTGAGCAGTCAGGCACGAAGGTAAAGGTCCCTGTGGTCAGAGTGTGTGGAGTTGGGGTCAGACCATATCTTCTAGCACCCAAAATAAAACAAAAAATCAGAGAACAACATGAAGAAAATAAACAACAAAAACTGAGGGGATTGGGTGTGGGCTCAGAAGGGACCTGGACCAGGGACTGGGGAGTGGAGGAATGAGCGGCCAGGTGGGAAGGAAGGGAAACAATGGGTCTCCATACCTAGACCAGTTACTTCCTCCACCCACACCACCAACATTACAAAAGTAACAGAAACATTAATAAAATAATGAAAAAGAATTAGGGGGTTGGGACTCTGGTCATGGACTGACTTTGTGTGGGGGGGAGCAGCAGTGCAAGAACTTGGTCAATTCAAAGTTAAGTTCCGCTGCTCTGGCACTTAGTTGCCTTGGCTGCCTGGCAATATAGCCTAGAGGTTGGAGTAATGTGCTGTAAATGAGTTTGGTGGGACATCCAGCAGACAGTCCTGGGTTTGGTATTGATTCTGATTTCCCACAACTTCCACTTGCATACTGTGTGACTCTGAGCAAGTCACTTAACCTCCCCAGTGCTCCTGGGTTGCCCCTGAAAACAGGCACCTGTGCTTAGTGGGCCTAAGCTGAGAGTAGAGCATTGACTGAGCTTATTCAGCTCAGTAGGGATACTGGCAAAGTGTGAGACACTGGCTAAGGAAGTCACTTGTGTAACCACCCCAAAGTTCTATCAGAGCAGTGTCACCAGCCAGTTCCCACCACACAAGCAGGAGTCAGACAGGAGGACCATATTTTTTTTGGTAGTCCTGTCAAATAAAGGCTTGCATGTTGTCCCCCTGGTCAGAGTGTGTATAGTCGAGGTCGGACCGCATCTTCTGGCACCAAAAATAAAACAAAAAATCAGAGAACAGCATGAAAAAATGAATGAAAACAGAGAGGATTGGGTGTGGACTCAGGAGAGACTTGGACCAGGGACTGGGGAGTGGAGGAATGAGCGGCCAGGTGGGAAGGAAGGGAAACAATGGGTCTTCATATCTGGACCAGTTACTTCCTCCACCCACACCACCAACATTTACGAAAGTAACAGAAAAATTTATAAAATAATGAAAAACAAAATGAGAGGATTGGGACTCGGGTCATGGACTGACTGTGTGTGTGTTGGGGGGAGCAGCAGTGCAAGAACTTGGTCGATTCAAAGTTAAGTTCCACTGCTCTGGTACTTAGTTGTCTTGGCTGTCTGGCAATATAGCCTAGAGGTTGGAGTAATGTGCTGTAAATGACTTTGGTGGGACATCCGGCAAACAGACCTGGGTTTGATATTGATTTCGATTTCCCACAACCTTCACTTGCATACTGTGTGACTCTGAGCAAGTCACTTAACCTCCCCAGTGCTCCTGAGTTGCCCCTGAAAACAGTCACCTGTGCCTAGTGGGCCTAAGCTGAGAGTAGAGCGTTGACTGAGCTTATTCAGCTCAACAGGGATACTGGCATAGTGTGAGATGCTGGCTGAAGAAGTCACTTGTGTAATCACCCCAAAGCTCTATCAGAGCAGTGCCACCAGCCAGTTCTCACACAAGCAGGAGTCGGGACAGGAGGACCCTTTTTCCTTTTTTTGTAGTCCTGTCAAATAAAGACTTGCATGTTGTGTCACATGTGAAATGTTTTGGAGGGAGGGGGCAGCCCAGCAGTTAAGTAGCCTCTGTCTGCACAGTGTCACCAGCCATTTCCCATACAAGCAGGAGACAGGACAGGAGGATCCTTTTTTTTTCTATGTAGTCCTATCAAATAAAGGCTTGCATCACATGTGAAATTTTTGGGAAGGGGGCAGCCCAGCAGTTGAGTAGCCTTTGTCTACACAGTGTCACCAGCCATTTCCCACACAAGCAGAGGTTGGGACAGGAGGACTAGTTTTTTTGTGTAGTCCTGTTAAATAAAGGCTTGCATCATTTGTGAAATGTTTTGGGGAGGGGGCAGCCTGGCACTTAAGTAGCCTCTGTCTATACAGTGTCACCAGCATTTCCCACATAAGCAGGGGTTGAGACAGGAAGACTAGTTTTTTTGTGTGTAGTCCTGTCAAATAAAGGCTTGTGTCATGTGTGAAACATTTTGGGAAGGGGGCAGCCCTGCAGTTAAGTAGCCTCTGTCTGCACAGTGTCACCAGCCAATTCCAGAACAAGCAGGAGTCAGGACAGGAGGACCATTTTTTTGTGCAGTTCTGTCAAGTAAAGGCTTGCTTGTTATGCCACGTGTGAAGCATTTTGGAGGGAGGGGGCAGCCCAGCAGTTAAGCAGCCTTTGCCTGCATCTGCTCAGCGTCACCAGCCATTTCCCACACAAGCAGGAGTTGGGACAGAAAGACCATATTTTCTTATGCAGTCCTGTCAAATAAAGGCTTGTATCACGTGTGAAGCATTTTTGAAGGAGGGGCCAGCTGGCAGTTGAGTAGCCTTTGTCCGCACCATGTGTAATTTAAACAGTGTAACTTCAAAACAAATGAGTTTGTCTTGGCTGGGAAGAGGGGGGCATTTAACTGAGGCCGGGAGAGGTTGGGACATACACAGGAAGGGGAGAGGTGATTACGTGACTTGGACCAGCCAATAGCAGGGCTGGGATTGAGTGCTTGTTAAAGAGCAATTTAACTTGTTTGCTTTCAGTTGTAGTTGAAACTCAGTAAAAGGAGGCAGGCAACTGGAGCTAGAAGACAAGTATTTCCTCTGTGCTGTTTGTTTTCTTTTAGGATTGAAGTAGCATTTCATGAGATGGCAATATGTGCTGTGTGATTTAAACAGTGTAACTTCAAAACAAATGATTTTGTCTTGGCTGGGGAAGGGGGGAATTTAACTGAGGGAGGGAGAGGTTGGGAAGTACACAGGAGGGGAGGGCGTTCACCTGACTTGGACCAGCCAATAGCGGGGCTGGGATCCAAATATATTTCAAAGGGGACCAAGCGACCCCGAAGCTTGAGTGCCACAAAGCGGGAGTGTAGCATCTTGAGTAGCCTTTGCAGGGCATCAGCAAGGAGGTCAGCAGGCAGTGGGCCATGCTGGTAGACAGGGAAGAGCCTAACTGGGAGGGCCACATATTTTCTGTACAGACATGGGGAGTCCAAGATGGGGGAAGGGTTCCATGGGGTGGAATAGGACCAGTTTAAGGTAGGAGAGGATGAGCAGGGGCAGTCAATTAGGGCAGGAGATAGGAAGGGCTGTATGCTGCCAAGGATGTGGAGCAGCCATATTCCTGGGAGTGGCTTGGAGGTTGTAGGTTTGTGTTGGCGGGTGGGCCAGCTCAGGCAGGAAATAGGGTGGTTGAGGAGGGAACTGGAGGTATGGAGGAGATAGAAGAGGGGGGAACACAGCCAGGAGAAGAAACTAATGAGGCATCCAAAAGAGCTAAAAATAGGCAAAAATAAGGGGGAACTAGGTGGGACAGCAGAAGAGCCACACAAGCAGGTACAGCCAAGGGAAGGAAGTGATGACTAGAGGAGGGTCAGGCACAGGGGCATGACTAAGACTGGGTCAGAGAAAAGATATTAGACTGTGGGAAGGGGGACTGAACTCTTTCAAGGAAAGGAGATTAGCACTGCAAACAGATCCTCAGCATTGGCCACTCCAGAAAACCAGGTAGCAGAGAGGGGGGAAGTTACAGTGAAGGAGTAGGGAGAGGATGCTACAGGGCAAAAGTTACACAGCAGGGAGGCAGTAGGCAGTACACCAAGAAGACACAGTGGCAAGGGGGGTCAGCGAGATGATGGTGATATAGTCTCTCCAGAGGGAAGGAAGGAGCAAGGAGACAGGAGGATGGGGGAAGCGGCAGGCAGCCAGGGAAAGGCTAAGGATAGAGAGAGGAGGGGCATCAGAGTGGGGGAGGGACACATTTTAGGGAAGACACAGGGATGTAATAGCAGAGGAGGTGGTAGCATGGTGGATGGAGCAACAAATGAGTGCAAAGGGGAGGTTTCACAGATCAAAAATAGTTTAGAGGTGGAGGTCTGTACCCCAGTCATATTTGCAAGGGGGGAGAGGACAGGGCAAAGGTTAGGGGAGGCAAAGGGGAGGTGGGACAAGGGAGATGAGAGGACCTCACAAGTTGGGGGGGCAGGGGAATGAAGGGCAACAAGAGGGTGGGCAGGATAAGTGTCAGAGAGTCATAATTCTAGGGAATTCTATACTTAAGGGTATACAATGGGGAAGAAGGGGTGCCAGAAAAAGTAACATCTGGGTAGAATGCATGCCAGGCATGACAGCAAGTAGAGTAGAGCAGCATATGGGTAGATATGTGGGGAAGGTGGAGGGGAAGCCTCACGTTGTGGTGCACCTGGGAACAAATGATCTGGAAGGGAGAAGGATAGAGGAGGTACAAGACAGCTTCAGGAAAGTGGTAAAACTATGCAGCAAAGAGGGAACAATGGTAGCCTTCTCAGAAGTTCTGCTAGTGCCAAGGGCTAGTACAGACAGGAACAGAAGAATCAGTGACTTCAACAAGTGGCTGAGGGAATGGTGTGGGACCAAGGGGTATCGATTGGTGGGGGACTTGGGTAGCACATGGGATAACACAGATCTTTATGCAGAGGACAGGTTACACCTCAGCAGGGAAAGGTCACAGGTGTTGAAGCAGAAGCTGGGGGATTTCATCAATGAAAGGCATCATTTAAACACACAAAAGATTAATAGTCAAATTAACCAGCCTGGGAGTGGGACCCAGGGTGGTAGCCTGGGTAAAACATTGGCTGGACAACAGGACACAGAAGGTAATTGTAAATGGAGTCCATTCTGAAGAAAGGGGGGTTACTAGTGGGGTACCACAGGGTTCAGTATTGGGTCCAGTCCTTTTTAATGTCTTCATCAGTGACATTGCAGAGGGACTGGAAGGAAAAGTATGCCTTTTTGCAGATGACACAAAACTCTGCAACAGGGTTGATACACAAGGAGGCGTGGAAAGGATGAAAAGGGACTTGGCAAGGTTGGAGGAATGGTCAAGTATGGCAGCTAGGATTCAATGCAAAAGTGCAAAATAATGCACCGGAAACAAGAACCCAGGGAAGAATACACAGTGGGTGGGAGGTAGTAACAACAACAAAAAGGAAAAGGACCTGGGGTAGTCATATCAGATGACCTTAAGGTTAGCAAGCAATGTGAGAAGGCAGTAGGGAGGGCTGGGGTATACTGGGATGTATAGGAGAGGCATCAGCAGCAGAAAACAGGAAGTTGTTATCCCTCTGTACAGACAGTTGGTGAGACCCCATCTGAGTACTGTGTCCAGTTCTGGAGACCCCATCTCCGAAGGACATAGGATAGAGGCAGTCGAGGAGGGCAACTAAAATGGTGCAGGGTCTGCAAGAGAGCCGTATGAGGAGAGACTAAAGGAGCTTAATATGTATACCCTTGAGGAAAGAAGGAGAGGGGACATGATAGAAACTTTTAAGTACCTCAGTGGAATCAACAAAGTCCAAGAGGGTAGCATTTTTCAGAAAAAGAGACTTGCAGAACAAGGGACACAATTTAAAGATAGAAGAAGGGCAGTTCAGGGCAATGTGAGAAGTATTATTTCACAGAGGGTAGTGGATGCATGGAACAGCCTTCCTGAGGAGGTTGTAGGGTCTAAAACTGTGGGAGAATTCAAGAATGCATGGGACAGACATAAGGCAATTTTTGTGTGGGGTAGGAAGAAATAGGCTGTTGGTTAACTAGGATCTGCGGCCTATCCTGTAGGTAGGGAAATGGGCAGACTAGATGGGCCTAACGGTCCTTATCTGCCGTCAAAGTCTATGTTTCTATGTAGTGGGGGAGGCACTGGAGCTGAGAATCACCAGGAGAGGGGGTCTCATGGACCTGCTCCCACCACAGGGATAGATACGACCTTATGTGAAATAGGGGTTGAAATGAAGTGTAAGGAAGCAGGAAGGATAGGAGCAGCATGGAGAATGGTTTCACTAAATGCTAGGAGCCTGGGGAACAAGTTGGCTGAGTTGCAGGCATTGATGGCAGAGGGGAAGGGGGACATAGCTCTCATTACTGAGACATGGGCAACCAGGCACCATGACTGGGACCCAACCAACCCAGGGTACAAACTATTCTGGAGGGACAGAGATAAAGGGAAGGCTGGGGGGCTTGCCATTTATGTAAGGGAAGGGATCAGATGTAATAGGGAGGAAGGGGAAGAGGGCAGGGCGGAAGTAATCTGGCTGCAACTACATAGCCAGAAAGGGACCAAGATCTGTCTGGGGGTTGTTTATAGACCTCCGGCTAAGAAGGAGGGCATTGACAGGAAACTGCGGGAGCAGATAAGGCGACATAGTGGCAAAGGGAGCACAGTGGTGGAGGGGGATTTTAATCTACTGGGGTGGACTGGAGCATCCCAGCAACCACTTGCACAAGGGAGAAGATCCTCCTGGAAGCATTCCAGGATGGCTTCCTTACCCAGAGGGTAATGGAGCCAACGAGGGGAGAGAATATACTAGACCTGGTCCTGGAAGATGGTGAACAGGTCAGGGATGTAAGGGTGGGGGAACCTCTAGCAAGCAGTGACCACTGCACAGTGTGGTTCTCAATCAATCTGGGTAGGGAAGTAGCCACTACAAAACCTAGGGTCTTGGACTTCAAAAGGGTAGACTTTGGCAGGATGGGACACATACCGGAAAGTCATAAGGCAAGCATCCTCCCAGAAATGGACACAGAACAAAAATGGGCAGTCATCAAGGCAGGACTGGATGAAGCCACTAAAACTTGTCTCAAGAGCCAGAGCAAGAAAGCCTGGACCAAGAAACCAAGTTGGATGAGTAGAGAGGTTGTGAAGAAGGTGGGGGAAAAGAGGAATGCATTTTGGATCTACAAGAGATCCAACAGCGCAGAAGACAGAGAAGAATATGTGAAGAAATCCAGAGAAGTGAGCAGAGTGGTAAGGGCAGCAAAGGTGGCTAGGGAACAGAGGTTAGTGCAGGGGATCAAAGAAGGAGGAAAGGATTTCTTCAGATATATCAGGGAGAAGAGGAAGAGCAAGGATCAAATTGTTAGGATCAGGAGGGGAAGTGGGTGGGTGGGTAGAAAAGGGGTCTGAGCAGGCAAAAGTTCTTAATGAATACTTCTGTTCAGTCTTCACCAAGAAGAGGGGTGGTCCCATACCTGAGAAGAAGGGCAAGGTGGGAGAGGGTGGAGGAGAAGCAATCACAGATGGTGAAATCATGGTGGAAAGGGTGAGGGAGGGCCTTAAGTCCCTGAAGGTGGACAAGGCACCTGGCCCAGACGGAATCCACCCCAGGTTGCTGAGAGAGTTGACAGAGGTCCTGGCAGGGCCATGGGCAGACCTGTTCAATACCCCTCTAAACTCGGGGTGCGTGCCCAGGGACTGGAGGGAAGCACATGTGGTACCTCTCCATAAGAGTGGGCCCAAGGATGTACCGGGGAATTACAGACCAGTGAGCCTTACTGCAATTGTAGGAAAACTAATGGAGACAATCATCAAGGAAAGACTGGTACAATTTCTTGAGGATAATCTCCAGGACAGCAGGCAGCATGGGTTTGTCTCTGGCAGATCCTGCCAGATGAACGTGGTTGATTTTTGTGGCTGGGTTACAAGGGCACTGGACAGGGGACATGCAGTGGATGTCCTCTACCTGGATTTCAGCAAGGCCTTTGACTCTGTGCCACTCAGTAGGCTGACCTGCAAGTTGAAGAGTCTGGGAGCAGGGATGAAACTGGTCAGATGAGTCAAGAACTGGCTGCAGGGTAGACAGCAGAAGGTAGTAGTGGAGGGGAAGGCATCTGAACCCAGGGTAGTAACAAGTGGTGTACCACAGGGCTTGGTGCTGGACCAGTTCTGTTTAACATTTTCATTGCTGACATTGCAGTGGGGATTAAGAGTAAGATCAGTCTTTTTGCAGATGACACAAAGATTTGTGCTGAGGTAGATGGGGGGGGGCAAAAGTACTTCAGGAGGATCTGGCAAAACTGGAGGAATGGTTTCACACTTGGCAGCTTGGTTTTAATGCCAAGAAGTGCAATGTGATGCATTTAGGAGGCAAGAATCCAGGACACAATTACTGGCTGGAGTGTGTCCCATTAACAAACTCCAAAGAGGAGAAGGATCTGGGAATGCTAGTAACCGGGGAGATGAACCACTCTACTCAGTGCAGGAAGGTAGCAGCAAAGGCAAACAGGATGCTGGGGTGCATAGCAAGGGGGATTACTTCTAGGACTGGGGAGGTCATCTTGCTCCTGTACAGGTCCCTGGTGAGACTGCACCTAGACTACTGCATGCGATTCTGGTACACCTACTTGAAAAGGGAAATCAAACTACTGGAGGGTGTACAGCGCAGGGCAACAAAAATTATCCTGGGGTTGGGAGACAGACTATATGAAAAGAGACTGAGAGAGCTTAATATGTATACCCTGAAGGAAAGAAGAGAGAGAGGGGATATGATTGAGACCTTCAAGTACCTGAAGGGTTTGAACAAAGTAGACACCAGGTGTATGTTCAATCTGAAGGGCAGAAGGGAAACCAGGAAACATTCTATGAAGTTGGAAGGGGGCAGGTTCAAGAGGGAACTGAGGAGGCACTATTTCACAGAAAGGGTGGTGGCAGGGTGGAACACTCTGCCAGAGGAGGTTGTATCACTGCAGAGTGTTGGGGGCTTCAGAAGGGTTGGGACAGATTCAAGGGAAGGGTACAAATTGGGAGGGGGTTGGTAGATGGGGGAGGGAATATGGGGGGGGCAGCTGCAGTCTAATGGACTGAAGTGTTACACACTCAAGCAGACTAGATAGACTGAATGGCCTGTATCTGCTGGCAGTCTCGTATGATCGTATGTCACCAGCCATTTCCCACACAAGCAGGAGTCAGGACAGGAGGACCGTATTTTCTTATGTAGTCCTGTCAAATAAAGGCTTGTATCATGTGTGAAACATTTTAGAGGGAGGGGGCAGCTGGCAGTTGAGTAGCCTCTGTCTGCATCTGCACAGTGTCACCAGCCATTTGCCACACAAGCAGGAGATGAAACAAGAGGACCGTATTTTTTTGTGTAGTCCTGTCAAATAAAAGCTTGCATCATGTGGTAAACGTTTTGGGGAGGGAGCAGCCCGGCACTTGAGTAGCCTCTGACTGCGCAGCATCACCAGCCATTTCCCACACAAGCAGGAGTTGGGACAGGAGGACCATATTTAGTTTTTTGTGTAGTCCTGTCAAATAAAGGCTTGTGTCATGTGGTAAACATTTTGGGGAGAGGGCAGCCCGGCACTTGAGTAGCCTCTGTCTGCATAGTGTCACCAGTCATTTCCCATACAAGCAGGAGCTGGGACAGGAGGACCACATTTTTGTGTGTAGTCCAGTCAAATAAAGGCTTGGGTCATGTGTGAAACATTTTGGAGAGGGGCAGCCGGGCTGTTGAGTAGCCTCTGTCTGTACAGTGTCACCAGCCATTTCCCACACAAGCAGGAGTCAGGACAGGAGAACCATTTTTTTGTTGTGTGTGTGCGTGTGTAGTCATGTCAAATAAAGGCTTGTATCACATGTGAAACATTTTGGAGGGAGGGTGCAGCTGGCTTTTGAGTAGCCTCTATCTGCACCATGTCATTAGCCATTTCCCACACAAGCAAGAGTCAGGACAGGAGGACCGATTTTTTTTATGTAGTCCTGTCAAATAAGGCTTGCATCACATGTGAAACAGTTCGAAGGGAGGGGCAGCCTAGCAGTTGAGTAGCCTCTGTCTGCACAGCGTCACCAGCCATTTCCCACACAAGCAGGAGTTGGGACAGGAGGACCTTTTTTTTTTTTGTGCATGTAGTCCTGTCAAGTAAAGGCTTGTGTCATGTTTGAAACATTGTGAAGGGAAGTGGCAGCTCTTGCCAGTTGCATAGTAGCCCCAACTTGTAGTCTTGCTAGTTAACCAGTTCATATTCCTTGCCTTGAGATGTACACTAAGTACTCATCATCATTGCCACCTATTTCCCCAAGGTGACATAAGAACATAGAACATAAGAACATATGAAAAGGGCCGGCCCAGTGGCGCAGAGGGCTGAGGTGCTAGCGCCTTACCTTGTGCCAAGCTGGTGACCCGGGTTCGGAAATGACCTTGGGCCGCAGGGGGGCCGGCTCAGGGGGGGGTTGGAATGGGATTGAGCTATTGCTCTCCCTTCCTTAGGGGTGGATGCCCACTCTGCCATAGTCCCACTCCAACTGGGTGGAGGTCCAGTGGGTGGTGCAGTCAGGAATGGCAACATAAGTCTTGGGAGGAGCGGAAGGGGCCACCAGATCCTGGTGTGTGCATGCACTTCCACGCACGTACACACACATGTGTACACCGTGGCTCTGGGGGGGAGCAAAAAAAATAGAAAATGCAGAAAGTATATATTTAGAAAAAAAAGAATATATGAAAAATGTCGGCAGATGGGGACTGTGTGATCCATCTAGTCTGCCCCAAAAGCTACCCCCCTCCCTATGCAGCCTTCATCCTAACTTGCCCGTTATTTCTGTCCCATGCGAGTTTGAATTCTCTGCTCGTCTTTGATGCTACAACCTCCTGGGGCAGGTTGTTCCTTGGGTCTATTACTCTCTCCATGAAGAAGTACTTCCTGAGGTTGCTTTTGAACCTTCCTCCCATCAGTCTCATATCATGCCCTCTTGTACGTGCTGTCGTGTTCTGTTGAAACAGATTGCCAGCATGAGCTGTGTTAAATCCCTTCATGTACTTAAATATTTCGATCATGTCCCCTCTGTTTCTTCTTTGCTCAAGGGTATATAGGTTCAGCTCCCTGAATTTTGCTTCATATGTCCTGTGATGCAGTCCATGCACAATCTTAGTAGCCCTTCTCTGCACCGTCTCCAAACAGTCCATGTCCTTTTTGAGGTGAGGTCTCCAGAACTGACTGCAGTACTCCAAGTGTGGCCTCACCAAGGACCTGTAGAGGGGCATGATAACCTCCCGCTTTGTACTAGTAATACCTCTACTAATATAGCCAAGGTTGCCACCTGCTTTCTGTGCTGCTTTCTCACATTGTTTTCCTACCTTTAATTCATCAGTGATGATTATGCCAAAATCTCGCTCAGTCTGTGTCTCCTCAAGTTGATGTCCTCCCAGTGTGTACTTTTTCCCCAGAGTTCCTCTTACCTAGGTGTATTACCTTACACTTTTTGTCATGAAATTGTAACTGCCAATCCTTGGACCAATCCTCTGGCCTTCTAAGGTCAGCTTCCATATTGTCTGCTCCTTCCCTTGTGTCCACTCTGTTGCAGAGTTTTGTATCATCTGTGAACAGGCAAACCTTCCTCTTTAGTTTATTAGTGATGTCTGCTATAAATATGTTAAAGAGTATAGGTTCCAGTACTGACCCCTGCGGGACATCACTGGTTACCCTACCCTCCCTCGACAATGATCCATTGACTAGCACTCTCTGGGTCCTATCGTGTAACCAGTTACTGATCCAGCTGACTATCTTTTGTCCGACTCCTGTATATTCCAACTTGTCAGTTAGCCTTCTGTGAGGGACAGTGTCGAAGGCCTTGCTGAAATCCAGGTGTACAACGTCCACTGCCCCTCCATGATCCAATGTTCTGGTGACCTTGTTGAAGAAGTCGATCAAGTTGGTTTGACAAGAGCATCCTGCTGTGAAGTCATGTTGCTTTGGGTCCATTTTTCTGGTATCTTTTGGGTATGCCACTATCCTCTCTTTTAGTAGGGACTCCATCATTTTTCCCACTACTGAGGTCAAACTGACAAGGTGGTAATTACCTGCCTCTTCTTTGCTTCCACTTGTGTAAGGGCACAACTGTTGCCTTTTTCTAGTCTTGAGGTATTTTCCCACTGTCTAGTGACTTGTTGAAGAGCTCAGCCAATGGTGTGGCCAGTTCCTCTCGAAGCTCTTTTAATACCCTAGGGTGTATGCCATCAGGTCCCATGGCCTTTTCCACTTTAAGTCTATTTAGCTCTTTTAGGACCCTCTCCCTCATGAAGGTGCTAGTGTCTGCTCCCTGAGTATCTTCCTTTGTCCTACCTAGTGTGGGACCTTTGACACTGTCTTCTATGGTGAAGACAGAGCAAAAGAACTTGTTTAGTACTTCTGCCTTGTCCTCATCTCGCTCTGCCATCTTACCTTCCTTGATTGCGAGTCGGACTATTCCTCCCTTAATTTTTTTTTTATCTCATGTATCTATAGAAGGTTTTGTCTCCCTTCTTAACACCCTGTGCTATTTTTAATTCAGTCTGTGCTTTTGCCCTTCTAACAGCTTTCCCTGCCTCCTTTAATTTGTTCTTGTATTCTTCTTTGTCTGCTTCGTGTTTTGTTTGCTTAAACTGTGTAAAAGTTTCTCTTTAACTTTGGTCGCTACTTCATTAGAGAATCAGAGAGGACTTTTCCTTCTTTTGGACTTGCTGACCTGTTTAGTGCATTTAGTTGTTACTGTATGCAGAGCAACCTTAAGAGTATTCCAGCAGTCCTCTACATCTCCCGTGATTCTGCCTTCTAGTATGGATGCGATCATAGTTCTCATTTTGGGAATGTTAGTTTTTTGGAAATTTAGTACCTTGATTTTGGTGTGACTATTATCTTGCACCTTGTTCACAGTTAACCAGATTGACCTGTGGTCACTAGTTCCTGGATTGGCTCCTACCTGAGCTTCTGGGATTCTTGTGCTGTTCGTGAGTACGAGATCCAGTATTGCTTTATCTCTGGTGGGTGAGTTCACCAGCTGACACAAACCTGCTCACCTCAGTGCAAAGAGGAAATCTTTGCTCTGATCAGAGGATGCTGTGTATGTGGACCAATCCATAACCGGTAGATTGAAGTCCCCCACCAGCAACAACTCACCCCTGTCCAACCATCATCATGATGGTTTCTAAAAGCTCTTTCTCCACATCAGCTTCCTGGGATGGGGGTCTGTATATAACTCCCACCCAGATAGGGATTTTGACCCCGGCTCCTAGTGTAACCCAAAGGGCCTCTGCTTTATTGTGTTTTCCCTAGATTTCTGTTGTACAGATGTCTTCTCTTACATATAATGCCACCCCCCTTCTTTCCCTCATGATCTCTCCAGAATAATGTGTATCCAGGGATGGTGACATCCCAAGAGTGGTTCCCAGTGAACCATGTTTCCGTAACTGCAACCCAGTCTAATTGTACTTCTGCCATCATGGCTGTGAGATCAGGGATTTTGTTTGGCAAACTGCGAGCATTGATGCACATTGCCTTCCATCCCTGTCTTTGTTGGTCATTTGCATTATTAATTTGATGGAGGAAGGTAGTACAGTTAGGTACTGGGTTTTGCCTTGGAAGGGAGCTGGCTTCATTAGCAATCAACAACTGTTATTAAAATAATGATGGAAGGGAGTAGGCCTATGAAACAAGTTTCCAAGACAAAGTCAGTAATTCAGAAGAAAAAAAAACTGTCACAAAACCAAAAAGTGCTTCTTCTACTGCAATAGGTATATCCTCTTCTTTACCGACTGAAGCCTCCTCATGCTCTGACTCCTTGTCTTCTGAGATCCCATCATGTTTGCCTGCTGCTGCAGGTGATAGCCAGTTAACAAATACAGGCCAAGTAAAAGGCAGCAAGAAAAGCTTGGGTGCTGAACCAGCAACTAAGAAAAGTAGATTTGCCAAAGGTACAGTTACTAAAAAAACAAAGGCAGTTGCAAGCACTTCAGGTAGTGGAAAGGGAAGGATAAGCACACATGCATGTGTTGTGCCACTTTCTCAAGTTTCCACCATTTCTCTTTCCTGAGAGTTAGACCATACGGATAGCAGTGGCAGCGAGTACATTCCTGAAAGAGAGGCTGTGCATGGTGGGGATTCTGATGATGAGGGCTTGGAGCCGTAGGAACCTGTGAGATGCCAGACCAAAAATCCTGGGAAAGATCATCAGAGGAAAGGTCTTTAGGGGCCAGTGAAACTGAAAAGGAAGTTATGCCTGGCTTGCCTGTCTCCTCTGCTGAGGGCAGGCCTCACACCCAGTTATCCAGTGAGGACATTGGGGACAATAATCACAATATAGAATTTAGCAGTGACATGCCAGATGATGATTCAGAAGTTGCAGTGCCAGGGACAAAAATGAAAGACATCCTCTTCCATTTTGAGTTTTTTTCACCTTGACCCAAAGAACACTATGAGTGCAAAATGCTGCTTATGTAAGGGCTCTTTCAGCAGAGGAAGACAGGCAAGCAACCTTGGCACATCAGCCTTAATAAGTCACTTACAGTGGATACAACCACTTCAGTGGATCAGGAATAAGTCACAAGGTGATATGGCAGAGGATGTACAGGTTAACATTGGTACTCACACTGGTGGTATAGCTAAATGTTTTCATATACAACAGACCCCTCAAACACCAAGCAGGACTTTGACTGCATCACCCCCTTTTTTCTGCTAGGTCTTTATCAGAATAAGAAAACTCTGCAATTGACAACAGAATGCGTTCTTCTTGGTCTCCTCCAGCCTATTTTATAGTGCCAAATTTATGCTTGGATGCCTAGAACAGCCTCCCCAAGGAAGTGGTAGGGGTGCAAACAGTAAATGCATTCAAAAATGCATGGGATAGACATAAGGGAACACTAGTGACAATGGAGAAAGCATAAACAAGGGACAATTGTGGGATAGGGTGTGTGGGCAGACTAGATGGGTCAGGCAGTCCTCATCTGCCATCAAATTCTATGTATCTACGTATGTATCTATGTATCAGTCACACCTCAGAAAAACTTGCAGCAGACTTCTGAATGGGAAACTAAATATGACCAAAGCCATCCAGCTGTTAAGCAGTTAAATAAAGCAGCATCTGCAATGATTGCACTGGACATGCACTCATTTTCTAGTGCTAATTCTGCTGGGTTTTGAGAGGTGATGAAATGTGCTGCCCCTCGGTATCAGCTGCCATCATGGACATATTTCTCCAGAAAGGCTGTGCCAATTCTTTATAAGGAACTGCGTCAGAAGGTAAATGGTGCCTTGCAGTCATCAGCTGTTGAAGAAGTACATATGACAACAGAAATGTGGATGAGTGGTCAAACAGTAAACTACATGACTGTCACTGCCCACTGGGTACCATTTTCCTCTGCAACATCCTCTGGCACCACCAACCGGGACCAACAAAATCCTCACAAACAGGCTGCCCGCTGTATTGCACACTTTGACAAAGAAATTCACACTTGCGTGAACATCTTACAAGAGCCAAAGAAACAGTTTTCAGAATGGCTTTCCCCTAATGACCTTTCCCCAGGATTTGTTGTTGCTAACATTGAGAAAGCATTAAAGGATAGTGGTTTTCTGCATTTACCATGTTTTGCACATACACTCAATCTAGTGGTACAGGACTTCCTCAGTGAAGACAGGAATGTGCAGAATATGCTGGGTGTTGCATGTGAGATATGTGGTCCCTTTAGGCACTCTGCAAAAGCTTGTAAAATGTTGCAGGAACTGCAAAAATAGAATAATTTACCAATTCACCAGCTTAAGCAAGAAGTTGCCACTAGTTAGAACTCCACCTCCAGCTAGTAGCTGAGACAGAGAGCAACAACTAGCTTCCTTAAAGCAAGGAGGTGATTTAATAGAGTACACTGAACTGAATTCTTAATTTTGGGGCCTGTGTAAGTAAGTAGAAGTCAGGGTTTTGGTTCTCTGTTTTTGGGGTTGACTTTACTTAGTGTAACTTTTATTTGCCAGAGAGGAAATCTAGCTAGCAGAATATTTGCAGTAATTTCTGACTAGACCTATCACTTAAACTCAGTGAAATAGGTGTCTGAAAGGAAGGAAGGCACTCACTGGGGTGGTGGGTCAGAGTTATAGTTGATTGTTTCTGGAGAGCATGGGCTTAGTCCTACCCACCTTGCCCCTCACCCTACCCGCTCCAAGCGCATTATTCCTTTATATCAGGGGTTGTAACATCACTTCCCCAAAAGTGCAAAGGACATACACCTATTCATATCCTTGACAGCACAGCACACTGAATAGGGGGCAAACACACTCAACACACAACCCTCCCCCCAAAACAAATCTTAAACAGGAAGAGAGACAGACATGTGGGGAGTGCTGCAATGCACTGCCTGTGGAGTGGCAGTCTTCCAGAAGACATTCTGGAGGCTGCGTTGTTGCCCTATTTGCAGGCATCTCTCTGGTCTGAGGGAGGAGGGTGCCTGTCTCCATGCTGACCTGGTGAGGATTCAGGAAACCTCCTCCTCCACCCAGGGACTACCCAGGCCACCACTACTGCCTCAGAGGTTGCCCAGAAAAAGGAGCAGTTAGACCACAGTGGGCTCAGGGAGGGTAAGGGTGGTAGAACAGAGGTGTATCCCTCCTGTTGTGCCTCTCCACAATTTCTTCACCATTCTGGTGGAGTGTGGTTCCTCTATGGAGGCACCCACAGTGGAGAACAAGGAGAATGCTGGGAACCTCCACAAAGGAGACCCACAGGAGGGTGGCACAGGACCCCACAGGGGAAGGAAACAACTCCTGGTGGGGGACTCAATCATTAGGGGGTAGAACTGGGGATGGAGGGGAGAGGGAGGTAAGGTGCCTACCCAGTGCCATGGCTTGGAGGGACAGGAAGCAAATCCTCAGGATCGTGGGACCAGCTGCACTGGGGAGGGAGCAGGATGTCATTGTCCACCTTGAGACAAATGACCTGGCTGGAAATGGGATCAGAGCCATGCAGCAGGGGTTTGTGGAGTTGGAAAGGGGCCTTAGACAAGTAGCACGCACAGTACCTTTCTCGGAAGTGCTGCCTGTCCATGGCATGGGTGAGGCTAGGGCACTCTGCACCATGGGATTCAATGACTGGTTGTAAAACTGGTGCAGAGCTCAGGGATTTGGCTTCATTGGGGACTGGGGGTCTACCTGGAGGGATGCAGGCCTATACTGGTGTGATGGTCTGCATCTGTCCAGGAGGGGAACCAGGATCCTAGATGATAGGTATAAATGCTTCACTGACAAGCACTTAAACTAGCCAAGGGGGGAGGCACTGAAGAGAAGCAGGGAAATCCCAGCCCCCCCCACACAAAACAGGGTAGTTAGTGAAGTGGACACAAAGGAAGAGAAGTCGATAGGGAGTAGGACGGGGTAAGTCCAGAAAAAGGCAAAGGCAGTAAGGACAGGGATGGGCCTAAAAGGGTTAAGGCCATCAAAAAATGGAGGACGATGAGTATCAATGCCCATAGTCTGTGTAACAAGCTCCCTGAACTAGCGTCCTTGATGGAAGAGGGACACCTGGATATCGTGGCAGTCACAGAAACATGGTACACAGAGAACCATGACTGGGAAGTCAACATACCAGGGTACACAATCTACAGGAGGGACAGGGAGGGTAAAAGAGGAGAAGGAGTAGCTCTCTACATAAGGGAAGGAATCAAAGCAACAGAACTAAAGGGTAAACAGGGAGGGGAGGTGGCACTATCAGTCACCCTGGAGACAGGAAATGGCATGACAATCAGCACAGGGGTTGTTTTCAGACCACCATCTCAGGGGGAGGCAATGGACAAGGAAATGATAGAAGGAATCCATAGAATGGCAGAAAAAAGAGAGACATTGTTAATGGAGAACCTGAATATGCCAGATGTTAACTGGAGCACCTTTACTGCAGCCACATCCAAGAGCGGGGTCATTCTTGATGCCCAACAGGGGACATGCCTTCTGGCAGCTAGTGCTGGAACCCACTCAGGAGGGAGCAATCTTAGACCTGGTACTTTCAAACGGGGATGGAGAGAGGATCTCAGATTTAGAAGTGGGTAGCCATCTGGAAACAAGCGACCACCAAACAGTGTGGTTCACAGTAAACACAGCTATAGAGTCAAGTCACACAAAAGCAAGGACATTGGACTTTAGGAGGGCTGACTTTGGCAAAATGGGAGAGTGCCTCAGAAAAGCACTAGCAAACAGGCAAGAAGGTGGGCTGTAGGAACAATGGGGAAACATCAAAACTGCCAACACAGAGGCAGCAAGCCTTTGTGTGAAGCAAATAAACAAATCAAAACAAAGGAAAAAACCACTATGGTTCTCAAAAGAGGTAGTAGGGAAGGTTAAGGAGAAAAGGATAGCATTCAGGAAATATAAGAAAACACAGAAGGAGCAGGACAGAGAACTATACCAGTTAAAGCAGAAGGAGGCAGGGAAGGCAGTAAGAATAGCAAAGGCCCAAACTGAGGAAAAGATAGCCAAGTTTGTAAGAAGGGGGATAAAACCTTTTATATGTACATTAGAGAGCAAAGAAAGACCAAGGGAGGGATACTGAGGCTTAATAAAGGGGAGAGAATGTGGGCAGAGGGTGACAGTGAAAAAGCAGGGATACTGAATGAATACTTCTGCTCAGTATTCACAAAGGAAGAGGAGGGGGAGGTACCTAAACCAAACAATAGAAACACTCTGGATGGGGGGGGGTCAAAACCAGTCCATTCACAGAAGAAAGGGTTCTGAAAGAACTAGGTGGACAAAGCAATGGGCCTGATGGGATTCACCCCAGAATTCTAAAAGAACTAAGGGGAGAACTAGCGACACCACTGACTACCCTGTTTAACAAATCATGGGAGAATGGAGTGTTACCTGAGGACTGGAGGAGGTTGGATGTGATTCCACGTCACAAAAATGGGAGCAAGGTAAAGACAGAGGCAGGAAACTACAGACCTGTTAGTTTGACCTCAGTGGTAGGGAAAATAATGGAATCACTTCTAAAGGAAAGAATTGTTGAGTACCGAGAGGCCAGCGGGGCACAGAACCTGAGACAGCATGGATTCACAGTGGGAAGGTTGTGTCAGACGAATCTAATAGATTTCTTTGACTGGGTGACCAAAGTAGTAGACCAGGGAGGGGCTGTGGATGTGGCCTACCTAGACTTTAGCAAGGCATTTGACACAGTCCCACACAAAAGATCAATAAACAAGTTAGCCTTGGAGTGGGTCCTAAGGTGGTAGTCTGGGTAAAAAATTGGCTGGACAATAGGACACAGAGGGTAATAGTAAATTACTCTGAAGAAAGGGGGGTTAATTGCAGGGTACCACAGGGTTCAGTACTGGGATCGGCCCTTTTTAATATCTTTATAAGTGACATTACGGAGGGACTGGAAGGAAAAGTATGTCTCTTTGCAGACAACACAAAGATCTGCAACAGAGAAGTGATATTTCCTCTGTATAACTGCTTGGTGAGACTGCACCTAGAGTACTGTGTGCAGTTTTGGAGGCCACACTTAAAGAGGGACAGTGAACTCCTGGAGAGGGTCCAGATGAGAGCAACCAAAATGATCTGGGGCTTGGGGGACAGAACCTATGGGAAGAGCTAAATATGTACACATTGGAAGAGAGAAGGGACCGGGGGGACATGATAGAGGTCTTCAGGTACATGAAGGGGTTAAATAGGGGAGGAGCAGTCAGGATGCTCTGAAGGAAGGAGGAGGGACAACTAGAGGGCATGGGTGGAAGCTGGGGGGGGAGATTCAGGGGAGAAAGGAGGAGGTGCTACTTCACTGAGAGGGTGATGGAGCCATGGAATGTGCTGCCCAGGGGGCTGGCTGGTAGAGGCAGAGACAGTGGAGGCACTCAAGAGGGGTGGGACAGGTACAGAGAAAAGGTTCTGGAAGCAAAGCCCAGTGCAGTGAGAATATCCGGGACTGGGAAGGGAGAAGCCAGAGAGGGCGAGGGGGGCAGCAAGGTCAGCTCCCAGGGTGGGGGCTGACCAAACAAGCAGACACGAAAGACCATTAGGCCTATTCTGCTGGCATTTTAGTATGTTAGTATGTTAGAGTTGATACACAAGGTGGAGTGGAAAGGATGAGAAGGAACTTGGCAAGGTTGGAGGAATGGTTAAATGTATGGCAGCTTAGATTCAACACAAAGAAGTGCAAAAGCAATGCACCTGGGAAACAAAGACCGGGGAAGAGTACACAATGGGGGTGAGATACTAGCAACAAAAAATGGAAAGGGATCTGGGGGAAGCCATATCAGATTACCTAAATGTGGGCAAGCAATGTGAGAAACCAGTAAGGGGGGCTGGGGGGATACTGGGATGCACAGGGAGAGGCATCACCAGTAGAAAACTGAAAGTTGTTATCCCTCTGTACAGACAGTTGGTGAGACCTCATCTGGAGTACTGTGTGCAGTTCTGGAGACCCCATATCTGCAAGGACATAGACAGGATGGAGGCTGTCCGGAGTGGGGCAACTAAAATGGTGCAGAGTCTGCACCAGAAGCTATACGAAGAGAGACTGAAGGAGCTTAATATGTATCCCCTTGAGGAAAGAAGGGAGTAGGGGGACATGATGGAAACTTTCATGTACCTCAAGGGAATCAACAAAGTCCAAGAGGGTAGCATCTTACAGAAAAAGAGATGTGCAAGAACAAGGGGGCACAATTTGAAGACAGAGGGGGGGATGGCTCAGAGGTAATATGAGGAAGTATTTTTTCACAGAGAGGGTTGTGGATGCATGGAACGGCCTTCCTGAGGAGGTCGTGGAGTCAAAAACAGTGGGGGAATTCAAGAATGCATGGGACAGACATAAAGCAATTCTAGTGGTGGGTAGGAGGGATTAGGCTGTTGGTTAACTAGGATCTGCAGCTTATCCATTAGGTAGGGAAATGGGCAGACTAGGTGGGCCACACAGTCCTTATCTGCCATCAAAGTCTATGTTATACATGCTCCAAGAGAATGTAAAGCAATGTATCAATACACCATGGATGATGCAGTAGGGAAAGGGGATGTTACAGTCACCTCTGGGCAGTGGAATCTTACATCATTATGTCAGTTGCTACAGCCATTTGAGGAAGCCACACATGAAGCAAGTGCTGACAGTGCAACCATAAGTCGTCATTCCATTAATTCATCTTCTCATGCAGAGATTGGAAGGATTCTGAAAAAAACATTTGAAGAGCAAGATGCAAGCACGGGTGTTACTCTTGTTGAAAAGCTGTCTGTCTTCGGAAACGGACCACAGGATTGCCATGATTTTGGAATCTGAACATTATGTGATAGCAAAAATGTTGGATCATGTTGGATCTGTGTTTCAAAACTGGTTTGCCAGGTCTTCTCCAATCTGGTAGAGTAGACCTCAAGCATTATAAAGAACTGCTCATTAATAAAGTTGCTCTAAAAATGACAACAGAATCTCCAGCTAGAAGTGCTGCAGCTACTGATCACTAAAATAGCCACGCTCCCTTCCAGGAAACAGATCCAAGTGAAGGCAGAAGAATAAGAAAAGCCTTGCATTATGAGTCAGAACCCAGGGCCAATTTGTGCGCTGCCTCCACGGGCAAAATTTGGGCAGGACTGGATGACACAGAGAAAGACAGTGCTGCTACTTCTCCCATCACAAACTATCCAGCAAGCAGTATGGTGGATGACTTTTTAAAGGATCCCAGAAAGATAGATGTTCGAGATGACCCATTTCAGTATTGGCATGAAAAGGGTGCAGTCTGGCCAGCATTACAAAAAGTGGCCCTTTACTATTTAAGTTGCCCAGCAACAAGTGCCTACTCAGAAAGAATAGTTAGCACTTCTGGTTATGTTGCTAATACTAGGAGGAGAAAACTCCTTTCAGAGAACTCTGAAATTCTAAGTTTTATTAAACTAAACTATGGTGTATTTGCAGGATATTCAGGGGCACTTCCAAAACACTGCTCAGACAGTAGTGATGATGAGCCTTTTGCTAGTGATGTTGACGAATAGTAGTACTACAGGCCCAATACTGGGGGAAAGGGAATGTTGCATCAGCCTGTCTCTCATGTCATTCGTGTCCTCCATGTCATTCATGTCCTGTCTCTCACGTCATTCGTGTCATGTCTCTCATGTCATTCGTGTCCTGTCTCATGCCAGTCACCATTTTGTTTCTTCCACTGAACTGCTGTCTAGCAAGACTACAAAAGTGAGGGGCTACTCTCTGACTCTATGGAACATATGAAAGAATTTCACACTCACACATTTCTTTCTTAAATCTTTTATTTGTAAGCTTAATTTAAATTTGTAAATGATAGTATCAACTTCTGGTAGATGTCTTCCAGTTATGTACCCTATGCACCAAGTCTTTATCTTGGATAACATCTAACTCCATTCTGATTTCTGACTGATCTGCTGCTCTTTGAATCGATAGTCATCTAAGAAAGAAAAAAAATTACAAACACTACATAAAAGTGAGTTTTCTCTTTCACAAATCACTATGCTTCCTTAGTCTGACTTTCCATGGCATTGTACTACAAAAATAAAATTTTAGCATGCATGCACATCCTAATTGAATAAACAAATTGTTGAAACTGTGGGAACCCATCACTGGTAATGCAAGCAACAAAGCTGGCTTATCAAAAAAATCAGTTCAAAAGAGTGGGTGAGAGGGTCCAGTATATTCAGTGTGTGCATGCTGATACCTTTTTTAAAAAAATATATATATATATCTCCTGTCACACCATCACCTGTCATTTACTGTGTTCTCCTGTCCTGTTACCCTCCTTCAGTCACCAAGCCACTTTTGTCAGCAGTGCACACCTTGCTTAACAGACTAACAAGGTAGCCAGGGATTACGTATGTGTGTGTGTGTGTGTGTGTGTGTGTGTGTGTGTGTGTGTGTGTTATTTCTTTGATAACCAGGTAAGAACCACTAGGCATTAGTGCCTGTTTTCGGGGGTGACCCTGGAGCACCAGGGTGGTTAAGTAGTGACTTGCTCAGAGTTCCACAGTATGCAAGTGGAGATTGTTGGAAGTCAAACCGAGGTCTGCTGGATCAAGCTGAGCCACATCTCATTACTCTAACCTCTAGGCTATACTTCCAGGCTATAGTGCTAAACTCAACTGTTACATTGCCTCAGCCTATGTCCCTGTATTCAACACGTCTTGTCTCCTGTCATTTATTGCTAGTAATTTAGACTGCAAGCAAATGAAGCTATGTGCTTCTTCAACTTAAGCACTGGCTCAAAATAATACACAATTCCTGTGAAGTTACTAACAGCTGGGCCTTCCTAGCTGCCATGCTATTAAACTGTTTTTCTACAGAATTTAACCTGTTTTCCTTTATATTATATTTTAAAGTGAAAGTACAGGCCATGTTTTATGTTGAATGAATATTGGCCATGAATCCAAAACCAAAACCAGAACCAAAACCAGGAGTGATTTAGCAAAACCAAAACCAAAACCTCCCAGGTTTTCCACACCTCTAGTTACAACTAAAGAGAATGCTGCACTCTTACAAACTGAAGCACCAAAACCAGAGAAGGAGGCAGCAGCTGATCAAAGTATGCAAACTGCAAAGTTGATTTTGGCAGTCGGGGAAAGCCACATAGCACAGATGGGGACTACCTCATATTCCACAATGAGGGTTGTTCTTCCCACAGTCCCTACTTCCCAGCAGACCACTGCAGATGAAGAGCAAGATTTGACACTGGCATAAACAGGGGAAATCTCTCCCTCAATGAAAGTTGTCCCAGGAGTAGAGTTTCTGATTCCTCAGGCAGATTCAGACCAAGTAAAGGGATACTGCAAGGGGGAGTGGGGGAAAGTATATAGGAGACAGCAGTACCCATAATGCCCCTCCCACAGAAAAAGCTAATGCTTCAGAAACATTCAGCCTGAATTTAGATGGCCCAGATCCTGGAACCCTCCAGGGCAAGTGCCCACCCAGACACCAAGGCCCACAACCACCAGTGCTCCGACACACCCATCTACTTCTGAAACAGGTGGCACTTCAAAGGATTCGAACCCTGACTCCTTACACTCAGGTGAAGAGCAAGCATCAGACCACATGGATAGGATGAGCCCTAGGCCTAGGTTTGCTGGACTGATCCAGCAAGGGGCTGAACCTGTATCAAGGACTAATACAGTGAGCCTCTGATATAGGTGTAACCAAGGTCTTGGGTTGATGTTGTTTTATTTATAAGTGCCCGGTGCCTCCATTTTATAACCCATTACTTGGTGAGCCTGGGTTCGGGGAGAAAACATTCACTCTGCATCAGGGCTAGGTTTGTACTTCTGGACAGGGGCACCCAAGTAACTCCGGACACAGGAAGCAAGAACTGTGGATGTCCAAACCAGGAGAGGGATTCTAAAGTGGGGCTTTTACTCACTTACATATGGGAATATAAAGCAGGATGGACCCCCACAGGGCTACACTCACCAGATGTACAGAACTATAGAGGTCAGGACACATCTTCTTCATCATCACAACAACTTTTACCCTCAAGTTCAGAACACACTGGGCTCTCAGCCCGAACTGGTACTCTCTGTCTTTATCCTGGATTCCCTGGCATGGCCCTCGGCCAGCACTTGGACATTTTTCCATATGGCATGGATATTTATCTGGTGGCTCCCTCTACCACCCATGAGCACTTCCTAGCTCCATAAGGGAAATCATCATCATCATCCTCAATCCCACGTCTAGGTACTTTCTGTGAACACTGGTCAAGTGCCTGGAAGAAAGCTATAGGTGCCCAAAGTGAATCCGTAGAGGTAAATCTGGATTCTCCAGATGGGGGGTCTCCCACCTTTTGTCCCCAAATTCATACCCAGCCATTCATTTGGTCTCAACACCTTTTCTTGTGAACCTCTCTGGTTGTAGAATGCTGTCTCGAAATGTATGTCACATTTAACAATCTACAGTCTCTGGAAATTGGTCTCCTGACTTGTAACGTTCTTTAAGTGGCTAATCCATCCCTGTAGACCCCCACTGATTAGATGGATTTCAAGCCATACACGAACTTAAGTACCGTACTTGGCATCCTTTCCTGACCCACAGTAGCAGATACTTAACGCATCAGTCTTGGTGAAACATAGGCTCTCTGACAGAGCAGACTCACCCTCGTTTGCAGTTGCCTACAGGCTTCTCTCAGGAAAAACAAAATGTGCTTCTCGGTGCCTCAGCACAAATCTTCTCTAGGCAGATTCTCTTCTGCCAGCAGGGCCAGGGGAATTGTCCCTGAAGAGCTGGTCTTGTTTCCACCCATCCCTCTCAGGGATGGGGCACTGGAACATCTGGGGAACAGTCTCAACCACTTCAAACAGGTTTCTTCTGTGTTCTTCTCTGGGGCGAGAACACACACCCACTACAAAGGTAGCTCTGAACAGAGCTGAGGGCTCTGAGGGACTGCCAACTACAGTGTACCTCCTCCCTCCACTGAGTCTCCCACTAGACTACTACTAACTGCCTTTGAAAACCCCAACATTCTAACCTAACTCCCAGCTGCAACATTCCAATGTGGCTTATGCTGCTGCGAGAATTCTATACAAAATCATCCCTCCAGCTCAGCTGAGACTGAGGACAGAGTGAGACAGTGTGAAGCCCATTTAACTGGTGTTTCACAAGCTGCCTTCCCTGCCTGCCACTAGATCTAAGTGGTATTCTAGTAATCCCAGATGACAGGAGGGTTACATAGAGATGGCATGTCAGAGCAACATGACAGACTTTTTGTAGCCAGATAGCTGTTAAAAGTCATCATCTAACTTTTTGTCTTCAAAAATATATTCTCAAGGGCTGGCCCAGTGGCGTGGAGGGCTGAGATGCTCAGTACCTTACCTCCTACCATAGAGGCAACCCGGGTTTGGGAACGGGCCCGAGTCATTTGGGGAAAGAAGGATTGAGTGTCCCAAAAACAGCACTCCTCCCCCAGGGGTGGGGGGTTGTGTGACCCGTTACTTGCCTGCCATCTGGAGATGGCCAGGTGATAGCATAGTCTGGCCACACACACAGACAAGCTGGTCATGGCATTTGAGGACATCTCCATGGAGGAAGAGCTCATTGTATGCTATTGCACATGGGTGGCTTAAGGGTAAAAAAACATGGAGGAAAACCTTCTGGCTGCAGGATGATGTCCAGGTCTTTGCAGGCCCTGCATTAGTGACCAGACATCCCACTGTAAGTCCTGCAAGTGGAGAATGTTAGGCAAGAAGGTAAATCCTGGGGAAGTCGGGTTACGGGGCTCGGGGGGGCTGGACAGAAGGGGGAAGGCTAGAGGCGACGGGATAAAATAGTGATAAAAAAAAATATATATATACATATAAATTTCCTGATACAGGAGGACAGTTTCAATGTCAGTTTAAATGTCAGCTTTAAGACCCCTCAGCCTTGAATGATTCTGGTTGAGGTATAACCAGGTGAAGATTACACCTCTGTGGAGCCCTTTCATAGTGATCCCACTGACAAAGCCTGCTATTAAGACTATGACAGTAATATTTTGGAATGAGGGAGTGAATGTTCGGGATATACACTACTGGATTAAACAAAGGAGTGAGGTTCTGAGTGTGTGCAAATCTATTTTGGACTTGGAATTAATATGAACTGGTGGATGGTGCTTTCGTGTTAAACTAAAGTCCTCAGAAGATGGAGAGATGCACCACCCAAATAATTTTTTCTAGGGGAAGGACAGGGGGGTCTGCTTATATACAGGCCAGCCTAAGGCCTGTTACAAGTGTGGTGCCAGGATACATTTATTAAGTGTGTGTAATCAACTGAGGTGTAGGTTATGTGGGGAATTTGGACATGTAAGCCTAACGTGCAGGAACTAGTTCCAATGTAATCTCAGTGAAGAGAAAGGACATTTGTTTAAGCACTGCCTGTGGGCAGTATAGAATTGGTCTGATGGTTTCAACTGGGATAGTATTTTAAATCATGCCCAACAACAGATGCTTCATCAAACAGGGCTAACCCACCACCCCCTCCATCAGAGAATTTTGGTCTGCACTTTTTGGCATGGCCAAGAGATCAACCTGAATCAGAACCCACACACTCACAACTGAGTAGTCTGGATGCTGTGTCTATCAAGGACAAAGCTGCCAAGGATAGCACTACACCCAACCCTGTGGTACCTGATGCCACACCCACACCTCCAGTAGAGATGGAACCTTCAGAACCTACAGCAGAATTGACCCAGATGACCCCTCCTCCAGAAGAGATGACAGTAGTTCCTCGGAGAAACTCAAGGTTGGGGAAATAGCCCCAGGATCCAGCTCCAGTACAGCTCTCATATAAACCTGAGATACTCCAAACCTGGGCATATTTAGATTTTGATGACATGGACTTGTATGCATCATCCACACAGTCTTCTCAGTCCAGACCTGCCTCAGACTCAGGCAGGACGCATATCAGGTAAAGGTGAAAACAAAAGAAGAAATCACCATCACACTGAACGATGTCCAGTTGTGCTACCATCTGTGCCACCAAAGCAATTGGAAACTAGGCTGTCCCAGAGCATATAACTCTTTTTCCAGTGCACAGCCTGGTGCCGCACAGATAATTACATTTTCAGTCACAAGAGTGTGGTGTGCACATTTATGGAATACATACATACAAACATGCAAACAGAAGAGTTTGTATGTGCTTCATAAATGTGCTCCAGGATAGCCTAGTTTCCAGTTGCATTGGTGGTGCAGCTGGTAGCACAACCAGAATGGTATTATGGGTGGCCTGGGCTAAAGTATCAGCTGAGGCACTCACTTCTTTCTCTCTTCTGTTTGTATGTGTTCCATAAATGTACACACCACACTATTGTGATTGAAAATGTAATTATCTGTGCAGCACCAGGCTGTGCATTGGAGAAAGAGTAATGTGCTCTGGGACGGCTCATTTTCCAGTTGCCTTGGTGGCACAGCTGGTGGAAAGCTCTTGGATAGGCATCTCTATCCTTTAAAAAATATAATTATGCGTCATTTTCCATCACAACAAAACCGTAACACAAGCACAATGAGACTTATATTGAAGGGTTACATTTTCCCCTTGGCAAGCCAGATGTAGACTGATTTTCCAACAACAGGAGTTGAGCCAACTGTCAGTAATAAATATGGTTGAACAATACCTTCAAAAAATGTTTAAACTGGAAAGCAGCTTCCAATCACACAGAGTTCTGAGATCAAGGTGAAAACAGATGGAATGTGTATTTCAATTATAGATCACAATGGTTAAGAATTTTCTTAAGTTAGAATTCTTTCTTTTCCTTTTAATTAAATGATTTTTTTAAGTATTTTCATTTAGTATAAAAATAGCCAAGAGCAGGACTGAAACTTGGGATAATAAAGTGGCAGACTGAAGTTGTGTTTATATTTTATAATACTGTTTTCAGAAAAGATTACTGTGTAACTACCTACATTATGTCTGTAATGTTTTATGTTACTCAATAAAAATTCCCTTACTCTTATGATAAGTCCCTTGGGATCTTTAACTTCCAACTGGACAGCCAGCAGCAATCAATAGAAGGGACCTTGGTTTAACATATCATCACAAGAATGGCATCTCAATAGTACTGCACTACAATGTCAATACTCATTAAATCCCACACCTTCTCAATCCTTCTGCCCCAGAGGTGAGCATGCAATGTTCTGAGCCACTGACATTGCTTGATAAAACAAAAAAGCACAGTAATACAGTACGTACGAAGTGGGGGTTGTAATAAGTTTAAAATATCCTAATAATACTAGATCCAGTTCAGATTTAATATTGATTGAGATGCTAATTAAAATAATTAGGCTTGATGAGGAGCACTAGTGAGCCCAACAAAGATGACCACTATCCCTTGGAGCGCCGCAAAGTAAGGTCTGCAGATTAAGTTTAAACTATTTGTTTTAGCACAAGTTCAGTTTTTTTTTTTACAGTTTTTCAGTCACTAGAGGTACTGTGTGTAATATGAGTAAACCACAACATAATCAGATGGCAGATGCAAGAGGGAAAATGCCATTGACCTCCAGAGCCAAACAGACTGCAGGTAAGGTCAACCACATGGCTGAAATACCACAGAAGAAATGCTGCAGTCCATAGGCAGCAAATTGTACCAGCTTATGGAGTCAGTGGCAACTATCAGTTCTAAATTAGAGACTATTTCAGGCTATCTAGAAACTGTTGAGACATCAGTTGCTGCCCTGCTAACCAAATCACAAAACGCAAAGAAACAAATGGAATTGGCATTGCACGCTGTTGCAGTGGTAAAGGAAACTCAGTATCACTGGTTCAGGCTGCAGATTTTAGAAAAATCCAATCCAGAGTTCCAAAATTCTGATTCTGGGGGTCCCAGAGAAAGCAAGGGACCATCTAGGCTTATTCCTAAGGGACTAGTTAACAGACGGCTTGGGGCTAGAAGAGAATGTAGCCCCTCTTCCAATAAAAAGGCATACAAGGTAAGCCCGAGAGGATGGCATCAAGAAGACAACATACCTAGTACCCCCGCACCACAATATGGAGCCCAGACACTAACAGTCAGACTCAGTCTGGGTACCAAAACTCTCCACATCATTTCGGCCTATATCCCCCCAAGAAACCAAAAACTTGTGTTTGATTCTATCCTCCACATTATCTCCCACCTACCTAATACTAATGAAATCATCTTAATGGGTGACTTCAACGTCAACTGGCTATTCCCAGCCTCATCCAGCTTCAAAGACACTGCCCTGGCATTCGATCTCACCCAACTAGTCACCTCCCCAACCAGAAGGGACAATAGATCCAGGACCTCCACCCTTTTAGACCTCATTTTCACCAACAGGCCATGTAACCTCTCCCATGCAACTGTGCTCCCTGACTCTATCAGTGACCACTCCCCGGTAACATGCTGGTGGTCGGGTAAATTGCCCCCTGCCCCTCCAAAAATCTCCTGGCAGCGAAGGCTTAAAAGAGGAGGCCTAGAGAACCTCAAAGCCCATCTATCTAACAGCAACTGGCTCCCCATTTATAACATGCAGTCAGTTGACCTTGCACTCGCCCACTTTATAACCACCTTCAACAAAGCCTGTAATATATTCGCTCCCCTCTCAAAGCAAGTTGTGAAAACCAGAACCACCCCCTGGATCACACCCTCACTTCTTAACCTGCTACAACAAAGGGACAACCTTTGGCACAAGGCCCTTGACTCCCAATGCACCCAGGATAGACAACTTTACCGGGAGGCACGCACTAAATGTACTTGGGCCTTGTGGCAGGCTAAAGCTAATTACTATCAACAAACCCTTACCTCCTCCTGGGGAGATGGAAAAAAATTCTGGAACTACATGAAAGAACTCAGTGGAAAATCCTGCTCCCCCACTCCTACCCAACTCAACCTAAATGGGGATGTCACACAGGATCCTGCCACTATCGCTGAAGCCCTTAACTCCTCCTTCTCGGACCTCTCCCATATCCTCCCTCCTAATTTCTTCCACCCACCCACACCCCACCCTCCCCCTGAAACCCCATGTAATGTCAACTCGCCCCCCTTCCAGCATCGAGTCATCCCCTGCAGCGAGACAAAACACTATATTACCAAAGCTATAGCCAATACCCATTACTCCTTTGATCTTAAACTCATTCGGCTTACCCTGGATGTCACACTACCCCACCTTACAAAAATCCTCAACCTCTCGCTATGCCTCAGTCAGTTCCCCTCAACCTGGAAGAGAGCCATAATCACTCCCATTCTGAAGAGCAGTGACCCCACTAACACCAGCAACTACAGACCTATCGCAATACTTCCACCTCTCTCCAAAGCTCTGGAAAAAATAGTCTCGGACCAGATAACTGAACACCTAACTAAACACAACCTTCTCAGCCAGGAACAGCATGGTTTCTGGACTGGCCATAGTACCGTCACTGCACATTCTGAGTTCACCTCGTTCATCCACGAGGCCCTTGACCAAGGCTCAATCGCAGGGGCGATCTATGTGGATCTGACCAAGGTAGTCACGAGCTACTGCTCTGTGTCCTTCCACAACTAAATGTGGTCCCAGAGGCAACTGCCTGGCTCAAGGACTACCTCTCAGGATGGTCACAACAAGTCAGGATAAACACCACCATCTCCACCTCCAAAACAGTTTGCTCTGGGGTCCCACAGGGGTCTATACTTGGCCCTCTGCTTTTCACCCTCTTTTTAAACTCTCTCCCTAAGGCGTGCAGTAGTCATCTACTACTTTACGCTGATGATGCGGTACTGTATTGGAAACACCCTCAACCGTGCGCCCTCCAACTGGCCCCTCAGGGTTTTTTCTGGGAGCTAGAGAACTGGTTCTCTGAACATTGCCTGATCATCAACTATAAAAAAACAAAGTCCATGATCTTTGCGCATCGCCAAAGCCCACATAGTCAGTCAGCACTCCTAATTCAGAACTCACTAGTCGTCCCACCGGAACACGTTACAAACTTTAAATACCTGGGCATCACATTAGACACCTCCCTCTCCTACCATAGTCACATCCAACTTCTCTCCTCTGCTGTCAACGCAAGAGTGGGCATCCTCTACAGACTCGAGCACTGCCTACCCGCACAGGCCATGCAACTTGCAGTCACCTCCTCCATCCTCTCCCTAAATGACTATGGGATAGTTATGTATGGCTCAGCTGAACCCACCACGCTAAGCAGTATAAACACTGCCTTGAATAAAGCCTGCCACCTAGTTACAGGCAGTGACAGACTAACCCACACCAGCGATCTTTATTCTTTGTCTGGTTGGCTAAACTTCCAACAAAGACTAAAGCACCACACCTGCATCCTCGCAAAAAAGATACATCTTCAGCTAGCCCCCATCAGCCTACTCCCCATTATCAGTGCAGCCCCCCTCTGGCGCAATACAAGACTCGCAGCAAACCCATCATTTCTGGTCCCCCTTTGTAGAACATCCCTAGGGCAAAGATCCTTCCGCTACCATGCCCCCCTCTCTGGCTCAATATGTTACCACCCCCACTCTCCCAGACCCATAGCATCTCACTATTCAAAACAGGTCTTAAAAAAGCTCTATTACTTGAGAGTGCTAAATGTGTCTGTGGCTAACGCTGCCCACTCTATTTGCTCCCAAACCCTCCACATTTCCTGACACAGGGTCTCTCTAGACCCCATGAATCAGCACCCTACAAGTCTCTGTCAAGGGATTCCAAGAATGCTGCCTAATACCTCACTGGTTAAATAAGTTCAAGCCTGGACTGCTCTGTCAGTACTGATACTGTGAATACTGCCTGTTTGTGTTCGTCTTTACTGTATTTGTTTACCCTCCACCCCCTGTAAGCGACATGGAGCCTTTGCAAAAGAGTCTGTGACTCAAAGGTTTGTAATTCCGTTTGTATTCAATATAATAAAAAAAAATAAAATAAAAAAGAATATCCTACTTGTAACTCAGGCATTGAGGAACGAGATAGGATTCTGGTCCTAACAAGACAAAATTGGCCAGTGATCTGGGACAGGAAATCCATTTTCTTCTTTCCTGACATCAGTTATGCCACTTCTCAATGTCAAATGAAATATGAGGTAGCACACACAATCCTGCGGGATGCTGGGGTACAGAATATTATTTTATACCTGACAAAACCTTGGATTGTCCATCACTAGAAGGTATTTCAATGGGCTTGCACAACTAGATGAGATTTATGCTTGTGTGACTTCGATACATCGTGGCTGTTTGCCTCTCTATCTGTGGGATATACCACCCTGTAGTGGTACGATGCAAGGAACCCTAGAGAAGGGGTTCCCCCCATAGGTGCCATGGGAATAATTCCCTTGGCTAAAGGTAGCTTAGGAAGAAGCCTATGGGAAAGAAAGACGAGCCACTGGAGGAGGAGGGGTGGATGGTGGGGCAACAAAGAAAATGAATGAGGACTGGCCCGGAGGAGGCCTTTTTAAGGTGTGGTTGGTGGAGTAGTTTGTTGTTCCACCCATTGAACTCTGGCCAGCCCTCAGCCATCAATTTCAGTGGGCTTGCGCAACTGGATGAGATGTATGCTTGTGTGACTTTAAATACATCATGGTTGTTCACCTCTCTATCCGTGGGATATACCACCCTGTAGGGGTACAATGCAAGGAACCCTAGAGGAGGGCTCCCCCCATAGGTACTGCAGGAATAATTCCCTTGGCTAAAGGTAGCTTAGGAAGAAGCCCAAAAAGGATACCCAAAGGGTGTCGAGCATTGAAGAGGTGAGAAATCAGAATATATCGAGACCGGAATTTAAGGTGATAGACGTAGATGGGAAGGACAGGAGAAGAACGAGATATGATGAGGACAATGAATAGAAAGAAAGCAAACAAGATGCAGAAGGTGGACTTCCTAAGGAGAGAGGGAACAACCGGTGCCACCATCTGACTCCATCCAACAGCAGAACTGAACTATGGAACCTAAGGAAACTCCAACCCTATCTAATATTATTACCGTTGGCATGGAGGAGAGGAAAAAACCCCATTGAGGAGAAAAACCGCTGAGGATCAAAGTCCTAGGTCACCTTCCCTCCAGGCTGAAGGACATTTTGATTAGTGATAGCTCGGCTACTGCAATTTAGAGTTGAGATAGAGGAAGGAGGAAAATATTCCAATTTAGAGTCAGCTGTCATACTGTCCTTCTAAATGGACAGCTGTTGAGGGTTGCGAGCGATGTCTCTGCAACTAGATGCTCAAAAGCAAGAGAGGAGAGAGATGACTGCTGAGGCACTCAGCTGGCCTATGCGAGCCTACAAAACAGACCAGGGGAACCAGAGGCGGTCTTGACCGAGAATAGTGTAGAGGGTGCCTCCAAACCCACTCATGCAGCCAAAGGGGCTCTGATGATGAGATCCCAACCCCTTGCAGCTGGAAGCCATAAATTCTACATCCAGAGGTGTCGCCGAGATAAGGGATGCCTGACGGTCCACCCAGAGTGAAGACATTCTCACTGTGGGCCAGGAAGAAGGACCCTGCTCCAAGCTTCGTATGCTCTAGATGCGGACTTCGTGGGTGCACAGCAAGACTGTTAGCTACAGACTAGCCCCGAGCCAAGGAGCAAAGGACATGGAAGTCATGTCTCCAAATGGAGAGCAGTTCAATGAGGTAGTATAAGATGCAATGAGAGGTATGTCCGATTAATCAATGTGAATGAGTAGACCTTGAGGTTGGACTGAGCAAAGAAGAACTAGACTCATGTCATGAGGAAGCTACCCATGACTGGTAACTATGGTAGAGCATGACAGCTGGGTCCATTGAGAGTCAAATTAGGAATGGCTAGATATGCATGAAGGTAGGAGCGAGAGTGGCTGGGCAAAGCTGGCAGCCGACGGTGAGGTAGGCAGTACCAGGAGGATGTTTGACTAGAATGAGGGAATAGGATCAGAGAAGAAGATGAGTAGGTAGGGCAATATGCAGGAGGGAATATTAAGCAATGTGAATGAGTAGGGTATGGTGGTATAGCGGGACGGCAGGATAGGAAAGCCCCCAGAAGAAAGCAGAGGTAAGAGAAGGAGAGGAATGGAGGGTGGTGGGAATGGGAGGAGGATGCAAGTACCCACCATGGGGAAGCACAGGCAGGATGAAATTAAGAAAGTGCATCATGCTTTAACCAAGAGCAATGAGCAGTGAAGGCCAGAGCTAAAGACAAGTGATGGGGAGAGGGGAAGCGAGAGGGGCAGGAGGGGAGCTCACCAAGTAGAAGAAGGCCTTGAAACACCTGCAGTCAAATCAGGACAGAGTGGGTTGAACTAGAGTCCAAAAGAAGCAGCTTAGATAAGAAAAAACAGCATGCCGGTCGCCAGCTAGTGGGAAGCCGAGCAGTCTCAGTTAGAGAAAAGGAGGAATGGAAAAAGGAAAAAACTGGCAAGATGAAGAACAATGAAACTTTGAGGAATGATGAAGAGGTGAGTGAGAGGGAGTGGAAGACGGAGCGGAGTGAATTTGAAACCGGGTTGAAAAGAAGAAAGGGCAGGTGAGAGGCAAGAGGAGAACTAGGGAATATATGAGGATGAAGCAAAGAGGAGACCTCTCGACCTCGCAGCATGAAAATCAGAGCACCAGCCTTCAAAATCATAGCAAAAGGCCAGAATGTGCAGCACTGGTCAAAGTGAGACAAAAATATGACAACAAATAGTGAGCCCCATATGGAAAGCGATAAGGAAGGTGTCTGGCAACGGATTGTCATGATGAAGCCGGTCATGCACCCAGAAATAGAACTGAGAATAATGAAGAATGGTAGGAAACCTGGGCGAGCAAGGGGAAATCTGAGTGGGAAAACCAGGGTGCTAAGCAAAATTGAGAGCAGGTGAGAGGCAGGAACAGCAGAGTATAGCAACTGGAAACCCCCAATGGGGAAGGCTGCCCTCTGTGGCAGCTAGAAATGCAGCTCAGTCCTGGAATGAGTGACAAATAACCAATCGGAGAGCCCAGCCAGGAGCCAAATTAGCCAGTGCCATAGAAAAAGTGCCAAACCGGAAAAGAGATGGAAGGGTAGGAGCTATCGGAAGCAGCCGAGGAAGCAGGTAAGACAGCGAGACAGAGGCAAATTGGGCACTGCATGGCAACTGGAGGGACCAACAACAGCTCCATGAATAGAATGCAAGGGAAGGGAGAGAGGTTCCGGAACAAGAGGGCCGGTAGAGCTGGTAAGGAACATGGGACAGCAGAGCAGGAACGGAGCTGAGGAAGTGGCAGCCACAGGAGGGCAAGGTGAGTAGAGATGGAGCGAGAGGGGGCAGAGCCAGCGGCCACAGGAAACAGCGAGCTGCAGGACAAGCTGTAATGGAGGGAGTGGAGGGGTGAGAAAGAGCCGCGTAGCTAGCAGCTGTAGGAGGGAGGGAGCCATAAGACAGACAGCAGGGAATTGGAATGGAGCAGGTGGTTGGAGGTGCTGTTAAGCACACAAAATGAAGAATATACAGGAACAGAAGAGAGGATCGAGGAGCAGCACCTCCTGCCGTAATGAAGAAAACGAATGAGGACTGGCCCAGAGGAGGGCCTTTTAAGACCTGGTTGGTGGAGTGGTTTATTGCTGTGCGCACTTAACTCCAGCCAGCCCTCAGCCATCAACATGTCTATACAGATCCTGCAGATGCTGGCCAGTGGGCCCAGAAGATGAAGAGCCAAAATAGAGGAACCACTGAAGATGCAGACTTCACTTATGAGGATGATGGTGATCGAACTTACAGACCTGGTGCCTCTGTAGGTCAATTTGGCTAGCAGGGATTATCCTGAACTCCTAATTTTCTGGACAATTGTGGGCATTATGTAATTTTCTGGACAATTGTGGGCACTATGCTAAGGTCATAATAGGTCTTGGTTAAGATATGTGGGTAACTTTTGTAATAGAGGTAAGGGAGATGCTGGCTTATAATGAACTTCCTTAAAGTATGGAGTAATGGCTGTTGTAGCTTCTGCTAATTGCAGGTGGAGTAGTTACTGTTCTTTATTAGGGAAAACAAAATAAACAAGATCTGGTCAGAGCCCATATGACTGTGGACAGCTTTAAAGAACGGCAAGAGCGTTAAGAAAAAAATATGCGGTGCTCTCGCCGCACAGGAGTCAGCCTGCCACCTACAGAAGGATGGGTTGTAGCATAGCTGAAACAGCTACAGCAAGAGAAGGTGGGGATGTAAGTAACTGATGTCTGTATAAGACAATCATGAGATCGCACCTGGAATACTGCATCCAGATCTGGAGGCCCCATCTGAGAAAAAAAACATAGACAGGGTGGAGGCAGTGCAGTGGAGGGCAACTACAGTGTTACAGGGCATATGGGATAAGACCTACGAGGAAAGACTAGCCATGTCAATATTTAAAATATTTATTTCATTTGGGTAAAGCATTTAAACCATTTTAAATATTGAATTTTTACAAGATATGCCAGCTGAGATTCGATATATGATATATCGAATCTCGCCTGGTATATCCTGTAAAATATCACTTACAGTGTGGTCTTGCTTTTACCCAGTATTTCTAATGAATTTGCACAATGAAAATCTGTTGAGAGGCAGTTTCAATGTGGTCTTCCTTTTACACATTTTTACAATGTGTTTTCCTAGGTAGCCTGTGATGATGGCAACCTCGATTGAGCACTTTCAAAAGGGTGACTCAATCATGGCTCCTGTGCATAGGGCTACCTGGCAGGGGGTGACCAGATTGGGGGTAGGCAAATATAGAACAGGATGTCGCTTTGTATAAATGCATGTGGGGGGGAGGGACCATGCTGTGTGACAGGCAGAAGGAGAGGGAGGGTTTGTGGGGTGTAATGTGGCAGTGGGCTGCTGAGCTAGTCATGTTGTGTGGTGCGTTGGTGGCAGGCTGGTGTTGGAAGGGTACTGGGTTCAGTTCTGGGCATGCTCATTTTTTGCGCCGGGTCAGGGGTTTTATTTTTTTTTAAGTTTAACACCCCCCCAATGTGCACCCCCCAGGAGCTGAGAATCCTTTAGTGGGGAGCACGGGGAGCATAAAAGAGAAAAACCTAACTGTCATGTGCCCTTTTGCTTTTCGCTGCAAGTGTACATCACTGAAATTTATTTTCGACTATGAACACTCACCCAAACAGCACTCGCTATTCTGCGATCACCGTTATGACATGGAACCTTTTCTTAGAATATGCCTGCTGATTGCTATATACTGTATTTAGCCTGGATAGTTCATAGAACATGTGGCATCTTATTTTCAGTGGGACTCTACATCTACACAATATTATGCTGCATTGCGTAAAATTAGAACACCCTGAAAACAATATCTTACATCTGGATTAGGCTACCCTGAATAAATATATTATAAAAATGGCAAAATCATGACCACACTGAAAACAAGATATTGCATCTAATCTGTGACATTCTGAGTAAACACAGTGCACAAATGTGTCTTAAGAGGTTAGAAAAACAGTGTAAATGTTTTTGGGAAATTCCTTGCTGAAAAAAGGGTGACATTTATGAGGTACAAATCTTTCTTGAAATAGAATACCTGCCCAACTGAAGCTAGTAGTAATAAAATATTTAAATTCTAAGTATTTAAATGTGCAAGTTGTTGCATTTCGAAGGGGAGTAAACAAAATTCCAGTTTAATAGACAACCAATATTTAACAAGCTGTTTCAGTTTTCTAATGGCAATTTGATAAGCAGCTTGGAGTTCTGTCTACAACATTCTAAACAGAAAGAAAGGAGCATTTAACTGCCATAGTGATTTACTGTTATGGAAGGATACACTGAAAAGTACTAAAAAATGTGTTCCACAGTATGCCAGTTTTTCCTAGCTAAAGCAAGATGACTGTCGGCTCTGCCCACAGCCATAAAAAAGTAGAAAGCCTTTCACAAACTTTGGCTTCTGTATTGATTTGCTAAATTGCATTATAACACTGTGGTGAAAAGACTGGCAAAGTACTGTTTGGCAGAAGTTCTTCTGTATATTATTGAGGGTGTGCTTTGCTTAAATGGTTTCGTTTTGTTAATGGCATGATGCTGCCATTTGCTGGGAGTGGGCAATGGCGATGTACAGGTTTAATAAATATCTGCCATATATGATGCACTACATTGTTCAGTTATTGCTATATTGTCCTGTAAATGTAATCATTCTTTCCTGTGATTCTTGAATGATGGCCCTCATTTGTAGGGTGTACATGCTGAAGTTTGGTTCAGGGAAGGGGGAGAATGTGACCATGCAATTTGCAATGGACTACATAGGATGATATACCATGACATCCATAGTCCTCTTGGAGGACAAGCGCTAGTATGAAATTGCTATACATGGACATTGAAATTAGTTCAAATCTGTCATGTGTTCTGGGATGGTCACCCACATAATATTTGTATTATTTTATTCCTGGACAATAATTAATAAAGATTCCCCTCTGAGTGTATAATATTGCTGGGAATGCAAACGAACACTGTTTACTTTAATGGATGTTTCCTGTAAGGAATTTACCTAGAAACACAGAAACACAGAATTTGTCAGCAGAAAAGAGGTGTTTGACCCACCCAGTCTGCCCAGGTGTTCCTTACCTATTCTACCTCTGCAGACCTTGGTGGCAGCAAACCTCTCCCTTCTGTGCCTCTTTTCTAATAAACCCCTATATCTATCCCATGCATGCTTGAAGCCCCCCACTGCTTCAGCTTCCACCACTTCTGATGCCAATCTGTTCCAGGCATCTACCACCCTTTCAGTGAATAAATGTTTTCTCATCTCTCTCCTGAACCCCCCACCCCTCCAGTTTCATTGCACATCCCCTTGTCCTAGTGCCCATCCTCATTTTAAGTATACTGCCCACCTGTATCATGTGCACCCCTCTGAGATACTTGTAGACAAGGCCCCCTGTTTTCTGTAGTCCTGTGGCGTACAGTGATTTCCACAGAAATCAAGACTAGCCATGGCATTTGAGTCTGGCCTCGGAATATGGAGCTGGTTGCAGGAATTACACAGAAACTTCCCCAGTAAGTTAGGAAAAGACTGCCCCCACTCCTTTCTGCCCATTACCCTGCCTTCTTGTAGCTTCATAAGGGCTAATATTCACCCCCAATCATCTCAGACCCTCTGAACCCAGCCCTGACAGTCCCCTTGAGTTACCCCATTTTTTATATTGGCACCCATGTTTTGGTTGAAGGATGCACGTTGATCCACTGCCTTTTCCTATCACTGCTAGTGGGTCACAGTGCTTGCTCTTATCCCAGTAGTGCTTTTAGGACCCATACAAAGTCATATTGGGGCATGGATCCAGCATTTGGGCCCAACAGTAACAGGAAGAGGATCATCCTACAATGCTGGACCAGAAAAAGGTGCCAGTATGAAAAAAAAAAACAGAGTGACTTGATATGGCTTTGTGTGGAGTGAGAGTTGGGGCTGTGATACACAGGGTGGGGTTTTCTTGTTATATGAGGGGGCCAGCAATGTCTAAGAGGAAATCACGTAATACTTTTGAGGGAGAAAGAGACAGAGGATCATTATGTAGTGTTGGACAGGATAATGACATAAATTTAAAACTACAAAGCCACTCAAAGGCATTCTCAAGGTTGATTAGAAAGGTGGTGCTGAGATTTGTGGGGGGTGGGTTTTACCTATTTGAAAACCATGAGCAGGCAATTTGCAATCCTTACGGGGTTAAGCACAAGACGTGGCTGTGGATGGGGCTGGGAGGTAGTCAACATGACAGGTCAGCTCTGATGTCTGGAAGAGAGAAAAATCTGAATTAAAAAAAGAAAGTAAAGCTGTGACAAGCAGCCAGCATGATTATATGTGTTTGGAAGAAGCTCCTGCAACATCTATAAATAAACATCCATAAAATTCTGTTTTTTATGTATGTCTGAGATGTGTTGTAGTATCCCATGTACCTAAAACAGTTTTTTGATCAGACTGTGAAATTATCTACTTTGAAAAATTGGGGAAATCTAGGCAAAATGTTCAGCATCAAGAAACAGCCAAAGTGAAATCATAAACACCTCCAGAGTCTGCACATGGCGACAGGGCAGGTCCTGAAATTACCAGGCCTATGGAATCAGCTAATAGCGTTCTTTTACAAACAATAAGAGATCTGTACAGAAAGGTACAAAACAAGGATGAAACTGCCTACCACAACTACAAAACTGGCCAACAAAACAGCAAACAAGTTGGCTGTGGAAGTTGCTGACATCATTTCAGAAAATAAGCTTGTGCAACTCCAGTGAGAACACTTTGAAATGGAGCCAGGGCCAGCAACATCCATATGTCAGGAATCCCAAAGGAATCGGAAGGTATTGACCTTTGCTAATATATCTTGGTCTTAAATAAAACATTTCTGGACCTGAACTTGCAGGGTTTTTATACAACACCTATTGACTAAACCCGAGGAAGAAACCACTGGACAATCAGCCAAGAACACTAACAGTGGTAACAAGCAGGCCTCAAGTCCATGAGGACGTTCTTCAGGCAGCAAGAGTTAAAGGATCATTCCACTACAAGAGGGAGCACCAATCTATTTTTTCCCAGTTTTGAGTTTGGAACTCATCAGTGTCAGAAATGTTTCAATGTGGTGAGGGCAGGCCCAAAGGACTCTGGGTATCACTCATTGTGTTGCAGCTTCCAGCCTGTCTATGAATCCATTATGCTTGCAAGACATACCTTAATTCTGACCTGAGTGAAGTCGGTAAATGCCTAGAAGTGATTAAAAAAAGACTTTCCTCAGTAACCTCCAGCCCTAGAATTGGAAAAGGAAGACTGATTTAAATAAATTGAATGTACTAAGCAGGAGGTATTATTGTGTCTCTAGTAATGATGCTGGTGTGGAGCTAGTATACAATTTTGCTTATATTTGTTTATTTATTTGAATTTTGTTGACCGGGTAAGCCCACTGGGCCTTGGGAGGCCCTTTTTCAGCCCACAAATATAGCCCACAAAGGTCAATTTGTCTTATCCTCTGAGCAGCACTAGTAAATGGTAGGGAGCTGCTGATTTCTAAAATGGCCAATGCCGCATGGCAGACTGGCTGTTCATGATGTGCTATATGCACTACTTGGCTCCTGCACCAGCACGCAGCTTTAGAGTCATGCTCCCAGCTTGGTAAGTTATCTCCACAATGAATTGTTGAATTCTGCTATGCTTTACCAGGTTATTTATTCATATAGCCAGTCATTGTGATAACAACATAACAATTATTTGTCCTAAAATACTGTTAGCTTTGCTACAGTTATTCACAAGCTGAATGTGTAGCTCATGGTCATGCAGTACTAATGCTGCACCTACAGTTTAAAATGTTGCACTGTTATTTGAGCAATAATGATCAAGAAGCCAGTCACTTCTGAGGGATTAATGACTGGTTGGGGAGATGGGTCACCTCACTCCAGCCGGCCATTAACCCAAGAAAATGACCACCTTCGAGGCTGTTATTGCAATTTTAAGTCTAACCACAATTTTGCTTTTTGCCATTTATTTTTGTTTCTTAAGGTTTTAAGCAGAGTGGCATGAGCCGTGCGTGCTGCACAAAGTCAGTTAGCAGCTGGATCAGTCATTTCTAAGATGTTAATGACTAATCCAGTAGCCAATCAGGAGCCTCACTAGGCTCATGAATAATTAATTAGACTTATAACTAAACTTTATAAGACATTTTACAATTCTTCACCAACATATGTTTGAGGTGCCAGGGACTGCCTTGGCACTGCAGGACACTTTAGTCCAAACAGTCCATTATAGTATCAGATTTTATTATCAAATTTTGTATTACATGGACTCTAAAAGGCCACAGAGGTGGCATTATATGGTGCCATGCACCTGGAGAGACTTTTGAGGTTCAGTTTTCATATTCAATCGATGACCATGCTGCAAAGGTTTATTCTTGCATCAATTTTTTGTAGACTAAAATGTTTTGTCCTCCACTCAGTGTAACACAGGAAGAAGTGTGTTGTATCCTAGCATTGCATTTTCTTATAATTGTAAAGTAGACATGGAACCAAGTAATGTATTTACCTGTGTATGTACTGTGCACTTTGAAAATGAATAAATATAAAAGCCAGCCCAGTGGTGTGGAAGGTTGAGGTGCTGGACACCACAGCTCTCATCATGCGATTTAAGACATAAGATAAATGTTTATAGGTATTAAACTGATATAGATACTAATCAAATTATGGGGACTAATATCAAAATTCAAGAAAAGTGCAACAAAACTATTATGAAATGTAAATATGTATATATATATATCAAAAAAATGTTAATGCATAAGTTAGGGTTGAAACGACAAAAGTAGGGAAATGAGACAATAGGGTTGAGCCCCTAACACACTCCACCCAACCCCACCAGCCCACCCGCACCCACCCTCCACAGACCAACAGGTGTTGGGGTGTGCGCTAGAATCATCGACCTAACTCTCACCCCATTCCATGTGTAAAAATTTGACATGGTACCGTATAGGAGAATGGTGTGAGAAGTAAGGCCCAATGACTCAAAGGCACACCCCAATGCCTGTTAGTCTAGTGGAAATGAAATATAGTAGGTGAGCAGATGAGGTAGGGAAGTAGGGGCTCAACAATGTCTATTCCTACTTTGCCGCTAACCCCTAACTGATGCACTAATGATGTTTTTTGCAATTTATTTTCTCTTTTTGAGATAATATAATAGTATCTTTATTTTACTGTGGGAGCACAGGGCCCCTCCACAGATGCACATATGAATCTAGCTGTGGAAACACAGGGGTCTCTGGCCCGTGTACTTCCACACATTAAGCTACAAGCAGATGTACAGTAGCAAAATTGCAACAAATAGTCATAACTGTGCCATCTTAAATAATTTTCACCCCAAATGCTCAACATAACCTTCTCATCACCTCACCACATGTACCCAGTACAGAAAACTTTTCAAATCCCTGTCGAAACGTAATTCTGAGCAACTGTAGCGCTGTTTTGCACGCACAGGTGTGGAAAACATTTTCACTGCATTTGAAAAATTACAGGTGTACTATTCATTAGGTGGTGTGAAATAAAGTTAATGTTAAAAATCTGGAGTGAAAATCTGAAAAATTGTGAATTACGAGCAAGCATAGAAACTGCGCAACGCACACTTGTAACATATCATTTGTTGGAATTTTTTTACCACATTTTCAACATGGGCTTTTAGGGTCCTTCCCTCATGAACACTGGCACTGTGATTTTGTTACTCCATCCCAAAAGTTGATTTCACACAGCGACCGCGCCACTCTGCGCCACAGGTGCGAAAACATGTTTTGGGCAGGATGTGAAAAATGTCAGCTATACTGTTCATAAGGAGGTGTGAAAAAATGGCACTGTTGAAACTCTGGAGTGAAAATATTAAAAATTGGTGAAGCTACAAGCGTGTGTAGAAACTGCACAACACACACTCGTGACAGTCATTTTTTGGAATTTTTTCACAAAATTTGCCACATGGGCTTTTTGGGACCCCAACTCAAGAACAGTGGCACTGTCATTTCATTAATTGGTCCCAAAAGGAGATTCCATGCAGGGATCGCAAAATCACCTTTCAGGACTGAGTAATGAAATGACAGTGCCAGTGTTCTTGAGGTGGGATCCCAAGAACCCCATGTTGAAAATTTGGAGCCAACATTCCTAAAAGTGACTGAGATATCAAGATAAGTTGAAAACCCCATTAACTGCCATTATACAGAGCTTACCTTGATTCTTCAGTTTGCAGTTCAGCTTTGAAGAGTGCAGACGTGTCCCGCTCCGCAGAAGATGACAGCGCCTGACCTCCAGAGGTAAGTATAGGATAAGGGGGTGTGGGGAGGTGGGTGGGCAGAGGGAGGGTCAGGATGGGGAGAGTGGGGGAGGGTGGCAGCAGGACAACGAGGGACCATTTTCTTTTTTTCAGGTACAAAAAAAGATGTCGGGGGACAGTTTCCTTTTTTCACAGTTTTTTTCTTGAAAGCACATTTCAGTATACTGGGGTGGGCTCCCAGTGTGCCACAGTAGTGGAGGGAGGATACATGCCAACATGGGAATTGGGCACCCTGATGTCAGTGAAAAAGGAGCATAGAGGGACAGACTAGTTCAGTGCAGGATTCTGCAATGAAAATTTAGATGCAGGATGCTGCATTGAAAAAAGATGTCAGGGGACTGTTTTCTTTTTTTCAAGTACATAAAAAAACACACATATTTTCTGACACTGGGGGTGGGCTCCCCAGTGTCCAAAGCTACTGGGGGGTTGAGGAGGTAAAAGTTGACACTGGGATTTGGCCCCCCGATGTTGGCACATTCCAAAGTAATGGGCTGTGGGTAGGGTTATCCAACTTTGGGGGTGGGCATCCCAGTGTTGGGGAAAAAAAATTAAAATAAAAACAGGGGATGGTGATCAGAGGGTGGAGGGGCCACTAGACACCAGGGAATGAATCTTTTAAGGAAGTCAGGGTGTCCACTAGTCACCAGGGAAAATGGCACAGTGAGCTTTAAGTTTCGCAATCCCTTTTCGCCAGCCGATCTGGCGAAAAGAGATCGGCTGGTGAAAATGGATTGCGAAAAGGGATTTTAAAGTGCAAAAGTGCCATTATTAAAGTAAAAAAAAAAAGGCATGGGCGGATAGAAGACATTCCCCTCACCAAAACCCATGCTTTGGTTTTTAGAAAAGATGATCCTGGGGCAAGTTGTCAGGTTTTATTTTCTCCCCTCGCTAAGAGAGAAAACAAGATGGCGGTTGATGAAGAAGGATTTTTCTCATGAAGCAGGATTTTCTGAGATTTCACAATCCCTCTTCACAATCCCTCTTTGCCAGCCTTTCATGGCCAGGAATCCTTGATCGAAACTGCGCATCTATCCCAAAGACTGAATTGATCATTCTCACAACCCGAATTTTTAAAATGTAATAACACTGGAATGGAATAATATTTTTTCACCACACCAATGCTGAATTGTTCCGTTTGATAACTTCTTTCTACCCTGAAAATTTCACATCAAAATTCCAAACGGTGTGGTCTCAGCACGATGAAAAAAAAATGGAAAAATTCACAAAAATTGGCGAAAAACGTGTTTTTTTCACAATTCACTGCACAAAATTCACAAATCCAATAAAAACCCAACTTGGCAAATCAAAAGATCTACAACCCGACACTGTCTATTCCAAATCTTGTGCAAATCCGTTGAACAGTTGCAAAGTTATTAACATGCAAAATTTGGGGGTTAACATTAAAGTGGCTGATGAACTCTAACTATAGTGGCGCTTTCATGCCCCTATAATATATATAGTCAAACCTGCTTAAATGCATAGTCTTGAGCTGACTGCTGATTATGCATTTAAGTGGGTTATTCTTTTAAGCGATCTTCTATTTTTTCAACGTTTGCAAACAATCGTTTTGTACGTGGAAGACTGCGCATATATTGGGCTGTGCTGTGGGACTGTGGAGGGCTCTGCTGTTATGTGAAGTACATTATTAATGCTTGAAACTGTTAAAAAGGTATGGTTCTGCAACTTTATTTTGTGCCTTTGGTTAAAAACATTTGCAGACGATCATTTTGTATGTGGAAGACTGCACATATATTGGGCTGTGCTGTGGGACTGTGGAGGGCTCTGCTGTTATGTGTAGTACATTATTAGTGCTTGTGACTGTTAAAAAGGCATGGTTCTGCAACTTTATTTCGTGCCTTTGGTTAAAGACATTAATGAAGTGCTCTTTATTTATCTTGTTGAACAGCCGAGAAGTGTTCAATCAGTTTCGACGGCCTTTGCTTTTCTTTCTTTCTTTGATCTGCTGCAAACATTTTTAGGGCATATACATATACTATATATATATATATATATATATATATATATATATATGGATATGACATGAGTGGGAGTGAGATATCAGAAATATCTTCATGAGCTGGCACTGAACTCTTGATATCCCATGAGTGGTAAAGCCATGTGTGAGATACAAGAGTTCAGTGACAGCGAGTGAAGATAGTTCTGATATCTCACTCCCTCCCATGTCATATTTGATTTGTACAACTATGGTGGGTCTCTTTTTTTTCTGTTTCAAATTTATTTGCATTTGTTTGTTGCAAAAAGTGAAAAATTAAAAAGTTCTGCTGTTTTTTGCTAATAATAAAAAAACTAAAAGGCATCTGTAAATGAAACACCACTCATTTTGTAGATCTTTTTGTGCTGAACAAATTTCATGCTCACAGTACCATGCTATCATTTTTCATTTTAAAGTTATTCAAATTTATTTGTCAAAAAAATGAAAAACAATTTTTTTGTTTTAAAGTTATTTGCATTTGAATACAATTAGTACTGCTACTGAGGCTGAGCATTCTAAATCAGTTCTGAACCATTGTAACATACCAGCATGAAGATATCCTGATATCTCACTAGTGACCCATGAGATATCAGTGATATCTTCATATTCTAAACCCACACCTATTGTATAACTATATATATATATATATATATATACACACACACATGTATGTGTGTATGTATATATATATATATATATATACATATATATATTTATATATATATATACATATATATATATATATAAATATATAAATATACACATCACTAGAGCTGAGACCGCTGCCTGTTTCTATAGCAGTAACAGAAATACTAGTGTTACACAGTAATAATATAATGATGACAGCATTTTTAATGGCTGGACACCAAGCTTTCATTTTAAAAAATTAAGTCTCTTGCCTCAACAGTTCCAGAGTTAGACTTTTCAAAAGATGTTTACTTTAAAATGTGATAACTTTGGAACAGTTAGGGCTAGAGACTTAATTTTTCTTAAATGAAAGCTTGAAGTCAGATAAATAGGCGATACATGATGGTCAGGAGTGGGATATGAAAATATTCTCACTTCCTGCAGAGTGAGCTGTGTATTCTCATGAGTGCCGAAGGCACGAGTGAAAATACACAGCTCACGAGGCAGGAGTGAGAATATTTTCCATATCCCATGATCTGCCCATCATGTGTGTGATTTATACCACATGGGTGAGAGCTGTAGGATCATTTTTTCTGATTCTGTTTCCTGCTCATTCTGTGTGTGCTGTCAGTGTGTGTGTGTGTGTGTGTGTGTGTGTGTGTTGTGAATGGATTGGGAGTGAGAAACACAGCTGACAGTGTTTTGCAAAGCTAACTGAGTGAGTCGGAGGCTCACTGAGAAAGACAAATTGCTGCAGGTAGCACTGAGAAACAGAAAGTGCTTTGTAAAAGAGTTTCATTTAGAATTCAGGTTATTTTGAAGCTGAGATCAGCACAGTAGTGGGCTAGGAAAGTCAGAAACACAATGGGACACCGGTGAGAGTCATTTGCAAACCTAATTGAGTAAGTTGCAGCTTCAGTGGGAAAGAGGTAAGAACAAACTTAAAGAAGCAGTATAGCACAGTGGTTTAAGGCTCTGAGCTGCACACCTGGAGATCTGGGTTTGAATCCCACAGCCCCCCACTTGTATACATTGTGATGCTGAGTAAGTCACTTAACTTTCTTGTGCTCCCAGGTTGCACCTGTAAACAAGCTATCAGCTTAGTATGTCTCTCTCTCCTGGTAAAAACAAAGGTAAAAGATAAAGTGTTTTCTGAAGCAGTTTCCTTTAGAGTGCAAACTGCAATGCAATTATCCTCACTCTGGTGACATCAGCAGAGTATGGATAAATGTCCTCTTCAGGACTTATTCTCACTGCAATGGAAATAACACAGGTTAGTCTACTGAGAAAGCTCTCACCCCTGTGGTATAAATAGATATATCAATACAATGTAATTACAACAACCATATAGCGATATAAAAACCAAAAAATGGTTCACTAAATGTTTAAAATCCTGTCATTTTTAACAACATATTATATCAACGTATATATGCATGTAACAACACAGGAAAACTGCATCATTAGGGTCCATACATGTTGTTCAGACTCCAAGCTTTCTTTTAAAAAAAAATTTAATTTTATGATTAACAGATGTTACAACTTTCAAAATATAGGTTCAAGCATTATAAAAATGTCACATGAGATTATTTTTGGAAATCATCAAATATACTAGTGGTTGCTCCAGCTAAGAATAAATACATTCTTTCCTAGTTTGAGGAAGGGACTTATTTAAGTGAACAAATCAAGTTTTGGATCCGTGGAACTGGCACCCCCATCTCTTCCACTTCCCTAATCTGACGGCTAGCCCCAGTATGTCATATTTCTGTAATTAAATTGTTTGGAGAGCTTTGAAAATACCATCCCTTTCCTTCCTGGAATGGGTTGTGGGGCTGAGATGGGTGGACATGGGCTACACTGGATTTTAAAAACTGGGATCACGTAAGGCTGTTGGTGGTTGGGCGGACAGGGGCCGGACCATGTAAGGGAGGGGACAGAGAGAATCTTGCTGTCATTAGGTCCAGCGTGGGGAGAAGGAAGGTTGCAGAGAGTATTACTGCCATTGAGGGAGAGGAGAAAGCAAATGAGAATTGTTGCCATTTGATCTGTGGAAAGAAAGGAGAGGAGAAAGCATTACTGCCATTATGTGGCTTGAAGACAGCATTGCTGCTATTATGTAGGTGGAGGGTGGGGGTGGGAAGCTTTTGTTTTACTAGGTTGAGAGAGAGGCAGAAGAGATCCATGAGCATTGCAGCCTTTTGGTCTGTGACAGTGGATGGGACTTTGCTGCCATTATTTCCTCTGGGGGAAGGGGAGCTTTGCCTGACATAGAAACATAGACTATGAAACTACAGAGGCAGAAAAGAAAAAGTGAAAATAAAAATGCTAGCTGAGCCACACTGATAAACCACTGGTAGCACATCAAGTTACCATGAGGGCAGCTCATGTTGAGGTTTAATCCTGGAATCACCCACTCTAGGACAGCCTATGGTCAGTGGGCACTGCAGATGCTAGGGCTTTTAGGCTAGTGGAGTGAGGCATATGTGAATGAAAATGAAGAAAAAGTGAAGCCAAGTTAAGAAAACTTAAGACATGTTTACACTGCCATCTTTGCAGTGCATCAGCCCCTGTACATGGGTTGATGTGCTGCAAAGTCGGCAGTGTGGACACTTATCGGACCATACCAGGAGTGCTGTGGATACGTATATCAGAGCATGCATATTATGTGGTGGTGTAAATGCGCTGTGATGCTCGCTCAGATAAAAATTAGTTGCTCCCAGACTCCTCCACTGCTCCCAGCCTGGCCTCGCAGCCCTGCTCTGGTGCAGTCTGCATTGGTGTGAGGGAGGGCTGTGTAAAGACAGAATTGAACCTGCTGCAGAGATTGCATCAGGAACAGAGTGGCTCAAAGTTCACAGCACTGCCATCGTGTAAACACAGCTATAATTTGTGGGCAGATAAGGACTGCGTTGTCCACCTAGTCTGCCCATTTTTCCCTGCCTGTAGTATCGGGTTCAATAGATTTATTGTTTGGCATCATGCCATTACAGCACAGATCAAGCATTGCACAAAAACAGAAAAAAAAATGAAATATGAAAAATACAAAATACAATGAAAAAATGATTAAAAACAATATTTTACCCTTTTGAATTCTAGACACAATGCAGAAATAGTTCACAATTTGATATACCATCACAGCATCATTCACCGTCATCAGGAAGCGTAATGGATCATCAAGTAGTTCACTTAAATCAGAGAGGATGCTAAAAACCCAAGCAATATGGGATTTGAGGTACCAGGCACATCTAAACATCGAGGGCCAGATATTCAAAATTTAGCACAGGGCGCAAATCCGTTGCACAGGACTAGCGCTAAATTTGCGCCCGACTGCTATATTTAAAAGGACATTTAGCACCAGCGCTAGGTGTTAGCGCCAAAGCTAAATTATAATGTATGCAAGGGAGGGACTGAAGGAAGGGGACCTGAATGCTGGCGCACCAGCATATTCAAAGGTATAGCACCGTGCTACAGGCATTAGCGCAACCTGGAGCTCAGTGCTGAATACAGCTGAGAAAAGGCCGGCGGAAATGCGCCAGTGGTAATGTGGCAACAGTGCCCCCCCAAGCACGTATCCCGACCCCCGTTTACATATATATACATTTTTCCCTGGTAGTCTAGTGATCCTCCACAAGCGTGTATCCCAACCCCGTTTACAGATATATACATTTTCCCTGGTAGTCTAGTGGTCCCCCACCCAAGCATGTATCGACCCCGTTTACAGATATATACATTTTGCCCTGGTAGTCTAGTGGTCCAGTGAGGCCTCCCCAACATGTATCCCGACCCCGTTTACATATATATATATATATATATATATATATATACATTTTTCCTGGTAGTCTAGTGGTCCCCCAACGCGTACCCGACCCCGTTGCAAATATATATCAAACCCTTTCCCTGGTAGTCTATGGTCCCCCACCCAGCAGTGACACCCACTCATCCCAAAAATGTCCCAGAACAGAGCCAGCGATTGGCTCAGCCCTCCTCTCACCACCACCGGCCAGCCCTTGACTGAGGTAGGAAGGAGCTCCTTCCCTACCTCAGTCGGCGGCCTGGCCATGATGGTGAGAGGAGGCTGAGTGGTCGCTGGCTCTGTTCTCAGGACATTTTAGGATGAGCGGGGTGTCATGCCAGGTGGGGGAACCATGAACTACCAGGAAAGGGTTTGATATATATTTGCAATGGGGGTCAGGATACGTGCTTGGGGTGTGGGGGACCACTAGACTGCCAGGTAAAATCATATATATATATATATATATATATATATATATATATATATGTAAACAGGGTGCGTGATACATGCTTGAGGTGGGGGACCACTAGACTACCAGGGAACAAAGTATTTGTCTATGTGCAACGGGAGTGGGATACATGCGTGGGGTGGGGGACCAGCAGACTACCAGGAAATAAGTATTTTAATATATGCAACGGGTCACGATGTGTGTGGGGTGAGGGACCACTAGACTCACCAGGGAAACAAGTATATCTTTATGTGCAACGGGGGTCGGGATACGTGCTTTGGGGTGGGTGGACCACTAAACTGCCAGGGAAATAATCTTAATTATTACTTGCTCTGGGGGTCAAGGATTGTGCTGGGGGGTTGGGGAGACCACTAGATCACCAGGTATTTCTTTGATTGATGGGGCTACCAGGGGTCGGGACCGTGCTGGCAGGGGGCAGAAACACTAGCCTACCAGGGTGCATACCACTCAACTGTCCCTGTTTATGAGGAACAGCCCTCATTTTACCTCTTGAAACTGCCCTGTCCCTCATCTTGTGTGTCCAGATATGTCCATGTCCCTCTTTTCAGTGACACAAGAGCTGAAGGGTATGCCAGGGTGTGTAACAGGCACACATGGGCACAGGGACCATGATGGCGGGGAAGGAATTGCCCGGCCCAGCCAATCTGCCCTGTTCCCTATCTAATGGATATGCTGCATATCCTAGTGAACCTATGGCCTATGGCCTCCGGCCCCCACCAGGTTCACCTTATGCCTGTCCCGTGCATTGAGTTCCCCCACTGTAATTCACCCACTACTGCAGTGGCGTACCTATGTTGTTGGGGGGGCATCCTCCAGGGCATGTATGGCCACAGTCACCACAGGCAGTGTGTCTGTGTTTAGCTATCAATCTGTGTGTATATATGTATATATATATATATATATATACATATATATATATATACAGGTCATGCTTGTACAGATGCATTGGTGCGCTGTATTCACTGACTGTGCCTGCCAGCACACAGTTACTGCTGCTTCCAGCCTGTACTTCCATTCTGATGAGAAGGGGATGCTGTGGGCATGCCTTGGCCTGCAGCATCCAGCCTGTACTTCCATTCCGACCAAAAGGTGGAGCTGTGTGCACCATGCAGTAGCACCAGACAAACTACATGGTACTGTATGCTAAGCAGCACATAATGAGATGCAAATGTGCCTTTGCCCATGGATTACCTAAGTAGGCTCATTTGCATGGGAGCTTTGAATATAGCTCCCGTTTGCACCGGGCTAACCAGTTTGCACTGGGCTAATGTGTTAGCACTGTGCAATCAGGTTAGCCTCAGGCAAACCTCACTTCAGCATAGCACTGCATACCTCTCAACCTTTTGTCCCCAGCTGTGGAACATTGCCTGTCAAACTGTGGAACAAATGAGCTAACTGTGGAACACTTAATCATATCTTTACCTAGGAGGCTCAGAACACTGTTAAAAGGTTTGCATTTATGTTCAGAAAGTCTGTTATTAATTGAATAATGTATTTTTTGCATCATTTACTATAGATTTTTGTTTTCAAATGTTACTACGGAATGTGGAACAAGTCCTCACAATGTGGAACAGGGAGCTTTTGTGAAGTAAAATGATGAACGTTCCTCGTAATGTGGTGCAGTTGAGAGGTATGTAGCACAGTTCTGCAGTGTGTGGCTAACATTGTTGTTTGCAGTAGATGTGAGACATCTCTGTGCAACCACACACAATGTTCTCCACCTGCAACACTGGCTTGCTACTGAGTCTAATGAGCTCCAGCTGCAGTGTGCACTTCCCTGTTGCTATATTCAGTGCTGTCTTATTCCCGGGCAATTTTGGCCCTGCACTCCTGGCCCTGTTTTCCCAGCTTCCTTTGCTTGCTATATTCAGCTAGATTTGCACCAGGCTATTTCCTTTTGAATGCAGCTAGCTTTGTGCTCCGTGCTAAGTTTGCCCGCCGGGCAGTGCTAATTTAGCCCTGGGGCAAAGTTTCGAATATCTGGCCCCACATGTTCTGAATTTTCAATTCCCCCAACCTGACAAGAACTTGAAGTCTCTGAGACCTTAAGGGCATGTGCGAATCTGGCAACTTTGATATTGCTTAGAAATAACTCAAATTTGTACCTTAGGAAAATGGCTGTTTTTTATGTTCCAGGATATAATCTAAGTAGGACCTATAACCAAACCATCTCTCATTAGCTGCATACCATGAATAAAATCTAGAGAGGGATATCAGTTCTAGGTCCAAAGCTTGATTAATATTTCTAATTTTATTCTTAATATACCTCCTATATTTCCAGCTAATAGTAAGACCTTTTTTTATAAAAATTGTAAAGGCATCAAAGCTGATATTTTTCCAGTAGATCATAAATATGAGATAACCAAGGAGAGTTCTGGAGACCTACTTGTACCCATCTTTCCTTTTCTTCCAGGTAAAGTCTTAGCAATCTGTCAGGAGAAGCTCTGGTACATTTAATCCACTAGCTTATGCAGAAGGAGTCCACCAATGTTTGGAAACTATCAAAACCCAACTCAGAGCTAACATACTGTAAGCAGATGGAGTATACTTATTTAGTCTCAGTGAAGATTTCAAGAGCTGAATAGAGATTTTCTCCAAATCATTCCTCATGTAGGGGCCCAAATCTATATTGCAAAAAGCAATTTAGGATTAAGTTTGGATTGAATAGCCTGGATGAGGGGCCTAGTACTACTGCTTCCATATTTATAATTGAACTTCTTAAGGTCAAGGGAGGTTTTTTTCATTTTATTAATAACATCATGGCAATGTGTACACCACAAGCCATTAGCAGAAAATCTGAGCCCAAGATAAATTTATTGGTTAACCGTATGAAGGATTGTATTTCCAATGTGCCATGAAGATTTAATATTTGATCTGTTGTTACCAAAAACTACAACATGGCTTTTGGTAGAGTTGATTGAGAGAGAGACAAACTTTGTGTTTCTGAAACCAGATATAATTTTTTCAGCAAGTAAGATTGAGATAGAGATAACAGCACCAAGTCATCTACATATGCCAACAAAGAAACTTCAAAGGGACCAATCTTTGGAGAATCTGAGAAAAAAAATCATTAAATGATCATAATAGTTTATCTAAATATATAATGAATAATGTCGGTGCCAGCAGATAACCTTGTCTGACACGTTTGTTGATATCCACTCTGCTAGAGGCAACTCCCAAAGAGCCCATTCTAATCCTGGCCCAGTTGTTATTATACAAATTAAAGATCACCGAAACTAAGGCATAATCAATGGCCAAGTACAACATAGACTGCCACAAGTTGTTCCTATCAATTGAATCAAATGCTGATAAGTCTATGTGAAGGTAACATACACCCTTTGTCCACGAATGAGGCAGTGGGCCCGAGTTACATTCATTGCAAGGGACTTGTGGCAGAGAGTTTGACGCAAATGGGGACTTGAGTCAAACTGTGCTGCAAGTGCAGTTTTAAAAAAGAAGCTTGCCACAAACCCCCTACCACAAGTTCCTTGTGGCAATGCAGCAAAGTTGCACCAGCTCCCCCCTGCCGTAACTTTGCTTCAGTGGGGGAGCCGGTGTACAGGACTTGTGCCACAGCTTTGGTGCAAGGTATCATAAAATGAGAGCACTGTCACTACTTGTGTCCAAGGTGATAAAATTTAGTGCAAATTGCAGCAAACCCTTGGTTGCAGGTGCGGCAAACTTTGCGGGGACACAGAGCTTAGTCGCAAGCTCTGCACCTCTGTTTAAAAATCGGGCCCAGTATCTCTCCCAGGGTTCACCCATGCCAGTGCACAAACAAAGAGCACTCAGTAAATGAGAGAGCAGGCAAAAGGGTGATACGATAGGTGAGCGATATGGAATTGGTTGCCCTCCCAGCAAGACCGCACAGTGTCTGCATGATTTTCTGCAGGGGGCTATGCCTCCCACATCCCCCGTCATGGGGGTCTGTGCCCCCCACACCACCCTAAACTATATATAACAAACTCCTGATTGGGCATGCCATGAAGAGCAGGCAAATTGTGGAGACGCTGAACACGGTGTGATTGCAAGTCGCTCTAAAATCCAGAATGCCCCTGTCACTCACGACCTTGTTGCAGCGCCCACATGACGGCGCCCTAGTCACAGCACTGTAACAATGGCATACCCTCTCCCAGGTATGTCTAAGTACAAAACAATTGTCTAAAGTGGAACAATTTATTGTTAATCCATATTGTAAGGGAGATAGTCCACACAGGGACAAAAGTTGAACTTGCAACCGATCAAGAATAATCTTAAGAAACATTTTACCAGAGATGTCTAAAAGGCTGATGAGGCAATACATCTTATGATCAGCTTTATTTCTCTTTTTAAAAATAGGAACTATTTCTGCCCCCTTCCATGAATTGGGAAAGAAACTCTCTTTTATACAACAATTACAAAATAGTAACAAAAAGTCTGACCAGAGTGGAATGGATGACAAAAATACTTTTGAAGGAATTTGGTCTGGCCTGGGTGCATTATTTTTTTTTTTTTTGAGAAGAAACTGCAGAAAGAACCTCAAAGGCCAAAAAGAGCTTAGTTGGGCAATACATGAGGAACACCGGGTTAACATAGAACTGATCATCATAGCATAAGTCAGAAAAATGTTTTACCCAAATATCCATTGGAATAAAAGTAGCAATAACATTGGACCAGTTAGCAGTACCCTTCGCTACCAATTACCAAAAAATCTGGTGTCATTCTGATGAATAACCCTTAGCATTGTATCCCATTAAGCACTGTAAAAGGTTAATTTTTTTCAATTTTTTTATCAGTTTTTATATTTGTCTCTAGCCTAATCTAGCAGTCTGCAGTTGACTCTAGAAGGATGATTTTTAGTAAATTTTAACAAGAGCAAAAAGTTTATATTTTTCTTGCCGGCAGACCTGGTCAAACCAGCCATGATACTTTTTGGGTGCAGATTTAACCACATAATATAAAATGGATTGTAAATTAAAACAAATGCTCCAGATTAGAATATAGCTGCCTATAGTATCACTGCAGATCCTACTTAATCTCCAGCCCATTCATCCACCTACCCTTCTCTTTCCCTAAGATTATCTTAGGTCTATCCCATGCATGCTTGAATCTCCTCACTGTTTTTACTCCCACCACCTCTGCTGGAAGACTGTTCCAGGAATCCACCACTCTTTCTGTGAAGAAGTACATCCTCACATCTCTCCTGAATCTACCCCCATGCAGCTTCTTATCATGCCCCCTTGTCCCTGAGCACATTTTCTTCCTTCCTGTACTTTATTTACCCCTGTGAGGTATTTAAAGGTCTCTATCATACCCTCCTCTCCTCTCCTCTCCTCTCTTCCAGGGTGTACATATTTAGGTTCTTAAATCTCTCCTCGTAGGGCTTCTGATGCAGACCCTGCACCATTTTAGTTGCCCTCCTCTGGACTGTCTCCACTCTGCCTATGTCCCTCTGGAGATGTGGGGACGGATTTTTGAAGGGCCCTTAGATCAACACAGTGTGCATCAAGCAACCACCTTGTGTCAGATCCAAGTCCACCAAATGTTGTGCACCATATTTAGCAAGAAAACCGTTCTCTGTGGCAAGGTCCCCCAAACTGATGCAAGAGGTCCACTGCATCAAACAAATGATACAAGGGATGAGAATGACACAAGTTGTGTAAAACAATGGTGCAAACTGAGTCAGAAATGACTCAAGGAATGAGAATGAGACAGGCTGAGTCAAAAAACGGTGCAAGTTGAGTTAAAAAAATGACTCAAGGAACGAGAATGAGACTGCTTGAGTCAAAAAAATGGTACAAGTTGAGTAACAAAAATGACTCAGGGAACAAGAATGGCACAGGTTGAGTCACAAAAATTACAGCAGATGAAATGGCCAAAACTAAGCCCCCAAAATGTTCTAAACTAGTCCTGCAGGGGAATATTAGCCCTTAATAGTACCATAGTCAGGTCTTCCCACTGTTATGGGCCTCTTAATATGCTCTAGAGTACACTAGACCAGCTCTGACTGGTCAAGCAGAGACATGCATCTTAGGCACAAGGACAGGACTCACGGGGGGGGGTGGATTTTCAAACCACTACGATGGACACAAGGTGCTTGAATCAAACCATTGTGACTCAACTTGCACCTTGCAACAAAAGATGTGGCATCTGTGATTCAGAAATGTGGTCAGCCTCTGAATCAGTAGCTGCTGCATCTTTGTGGAACTGCACCACCCTTGTGGCCAAAATCTGTGTGCGCCATGCTGCAAGGGGGCTTGCGCCACAGCTGGGCTGCAACATCCCCCTGTATGAGATTCAAGAAGCCCCACAATGGCTGCAGCAAGGGCTGGAGATAGACCAGCCAAAACCTGGTCTAAGCTCCTGATGGCACTGCAGACACTTGGGTGATGTGTGGGTAGCGGGCACTAATGGGCATGTATGGGGTGACATGGGCACGAGATGCTACTGGGGCCTTTGGGGAAAGGGTGGGAGAGCATCACAATGTGATTACACCTGTCTGGGGTTCCACCTATGGCACAATACTGGCACAGGCTTCACAGTGTGAATGGGGATATAAAAACACACAGTGCCAGGGCCCCACAGGACACAGTCCTGGCAGCAGTCCCCGGGACTCCAAACCCACATGGGGCCCTGGCACTGGGTGATGCTATACCCCCATTCACCCTGTGGAGTCCATTCCTGTATTATGCCATAAGTGGAACCCTCAATGGGTCCAACCACATTGCCATGCTCCCCCACCCCTTCCCCAAAGGCCACAGTACCATCCTGTGCCTATGCCACACCGAACCCCCCTTGCCAGCCATGTGTCTGCCCCCATCCCCGGCCATCCCGGCACCTTTTCTATTGTGCCAATGGAGGGCCAGCTGGATCCCTGCAGCATGACCCATCAGTGCTCCATTTGCTTTGGCTCATGCCTGCAAGTGCAGCACATCCCAGAGTTCTGGCGCAGGGACCCTGTTGTACCTGAATATGGTGCAGGGTCCATGATGCAGCCAAGATGCAGCAAAGCCCCTAGACTGCAGCAACTTGAAACAATCTAGTGGAGCTTTGAAAATCCAGCCCACATTCTTTGAAAATCCCAAATAAGGGGGTGATGCATCATTTCAGTGATGCAGGCATCCCTTCCGACATGGCACAGGCATTTTCTTCAGTGCAAGCATGACGCAAGACAGTCTGGTGCATGCAGACCTGTTTTTGACGCAAGCACCATTTGAAAATCAGAACTGACGCAAGTTTTGACGCATTCTGCTCCTTGTGTCAGTTGTTTTTGACACAAGTACCCTGCATCATTCTCTGGCATTTGAAAATCCAACCTGTGGTCTCCAGAACTGGACACAGTACTCTAGGTGGGGTCTTACTAGCGATCTATACAAAGGAAATACCACCTCTCTCTTTCTGCTTGTGATACCCTTCCCTATGCATCCCAGTATCCCACTAGCACTCCCAACTTCCTTGTTGCATTTCCTGGCCACCTTCAGGTCATCAGATATGATCACCCCAGGTCTCCTTCATGTTTGGTGGTTGTCAGTACCACTCCTCCTGTTTTGTACTCTGCCCCTAGGTTTCTGTGTCCCAAGTGCATTTCTTTGCACTTTTTCACATAGTAAAAGCCAAGCTAGAGAGTATTTATTCAGAATGTGAAAACTGAACAAGGAAAGAGTAAAACAAACAGAGAAAAAAAGAGAAATAATCACACTGACACTGCAGATGGTTAATCTTTTATATTAATAATGTATAGCAGTTTTCAGTGGATGGCAGTATGCAAGCAATAATGCCCAACAGGGTGGGTGGTATTGGGCAATACCGGACTGCCCAGGGTGTAATGAGGCCCGACGCCGCAGGCGGAGGGCCTTATAACCTCTGGGCGGTCTGGTATTGCCCATACCGCCCACCCTGGAGGGCATTATTGCGCTTAGAAAATGGGCATGTTTGCACAATAAATAGACAGAGTCAAGGTTTTCAGTGTAAATAGTAAATAGTTTTTATTTTTTTTTTATTTAATGAGTAAAACTGTGTTAAAGAAAAAAATAGTCCCTTTTTGAGACACTTATAATTAACATAAACGCTGGTAAATGTGCTTTTTTAAACTTTTTTAAACTTCATTTTTCATTTCATTTATTTTTAGTAGGTAATGAACTGGATTGGGCTGTTAAATGTACAGTTGGAGGGCTGGAAAACGTTGTTTGTTGAGCCGTCTGTAGGTGGCAGCCTGCTGGAAGTGGTATGGTTTGCTTGCTGCTTCTTGTCCTGTTCTGCTGGTTCAGATGAGGAGTCTTGCCTGCGATTTCCGTTTGGTGCACTTAATATAGAGCTCACGATTTTCGATCAGAAGTGGATGGTGCCCAGTAAGTAGCGAGACTTTGCTCTGATCGATGGTGACTGGTAACTCGGCGATTTCTTTGCTTATAGACCTGCTTGTGAGAGGAGCTGTACTGCTGTGTCGCGTATACTATGGTTAGTATACTGCTGAGAAAGGTTTGCTTCTTCACTTAATTTGGGCATCAAGGAGCCTAGGTAATTTTTGCCCATTGCTTCTTTGCTGTACCAGTAGGTTAGATGGTTCAGCTTTTCTTGTGGAAGGCGTTTGGGGTGGAGGTAGAAACTTGTGGCATCAGGTGGGCACTTTTGAAGGTATTTTATAAATGACAGGGCAGAGTGGGGTGTTTCTCTGCTCGAAGATGAAGCCTCTTGTATTTTCTTTATTTATTTCCTGAGGATTTTTGTGGTTTTTGGTTTCTTGATTGTGGCTTAGGGTGATATAGCAATTGCCTGATTCGTCTTCTTTTATAAGGAAACTTTCTCTTGTTAAGTCTCTCAGTCCTTCCCTGCCGTGCCTGGCCATGTGTAGTTGAACGTCAAACCACACTTTTTTCACTAGCCCAGGCGTGGTTTCAGTATCTAGGGATGGACTGGCACGTAACTTGTTTAGGTCGGCTTCTGTGATTGCAGAGTAGCGGCTTGACTTATCTTTGTGCTGCTTTCGGAGCCATTTCAACATAGCTTGCAGGACGTTGTTGGACGATTTAAAGACTGGGTCAGAGATTATGCTTACGGGCCTTCTAATGTCCATGGTGCCTAAGTGTCGGTTTATGCCTGCTTGCAGAGCACAGTAGCCGCCACGGAGTATTCAGACCCGCTTGTTGTACGGACTTCCGCGTAGAAGCGCCTGAGGTATTCATTGAGGATTTTAAAATCTATTGTTTGCCACTGAATTTTAATGCTGTTATGTGCAGCCCACTGTTCTAAAACTGAAATTGCCCACTTTGTATTTTTAACTGTATTAACCTATTGCCATTCACTTTCTATGGTGTCTAGCTGTGTGTCAGTTAGCGCTACAAAACAGTCACTTACTTTTGCTTTTTTTCCTCAGGTACCGTTTTTTTGGGGTCTGGTTCACATTCCTCATCATCGGTGAGTACCCTGTTTCGTTTTAGGATGTTTACTAAGTCAAAATTTACAGGATAGTTGTCGGACATTTTTGAGGTACCAGCTGATTTCTCATCGCGTTAACAGGTTTAAATTTTTTTACGGTTTGGCTGTTTGATATGTGAGGTGGTGTTTTGGTCAGCTCACCGGGAGTTTTTCCTTGCTGGTCATCTATTGAAAGTTAATGTACCCCTTTTTGAGGGGTCCTGACCAATCAGAGTCCAGCAGGAAAAAAGCCAGTTTTCTAAGGGGAGTTTCTGTGTGCCACCAAAGCCTGCCACCTGCAACTAAAAGTGTGTATGGGGCCCCCAGTAGGTGTTCACAGAGGAGGGGGAATCTTGGATACTGCATGGCTAGGCTACTTCAGATTTCACCTTAGGGAACAACTATTTATTTATTTATTTATGTATTTGGTGACCAGGTAAGTGCAGTGGTCCAGATGACTGTTTTCAGTCATGACCTGGACCACAAGGTGGCAAAAAATAGGTACAGGTACAAACTGTCAATTACAAGATACAATACATGCATGCCCAACAGCTGGTGGTGAGGGTGGAAAGAGAACAGTGGTAATGCAATGACAATGTGCAGACAGGGTAGACAGGTAATGCTATATCAATATGTACATAAGCATAGCCAAAATACAGACAGTGCAAGACACAAGCAGTAATGGTATACAGGTACATGATCCAATTCAAGTACAAGTGAGAAAAAAACAGTTGCTGTAATAAAAATTAAAATAGGAAAACAATCACAGTTCATAAGATCAAATGGGCAAGACAGGAGGAAAGGGGAGCAGGGGTAGGCTTGGGGTGGGGCAGGAAAGAGAGAGGTGGGAAAAAGGGGTAGGCTAGTGGGGGTAGGGGAGTATAAGTGCTGTAGGGCATCAGGTGAAAGTCTGAGTGCTATTAGAGCATATTTGAGTTGTAGACCCTAGCGTTGCTGTACAGAACAGTGACATTTTGCAGCAGTGAGGAGCCAGGTCTTCAGGTTATGTTTAAATGCTAGGTGGGAGGGGGACACGTGAACAGACAAGGGGAGCTTGTTCCATAAGGAGGGTGCTGTGACTGAGAAAGCTCGGGTTCCTATTGTGGTGGAGGTACAGGGTACTTCTAGTGGGGGGACTGAGGATGCCCTGAGATTCCTACGAACCACTCTACCTGTCAAGAGGGGTGAGTAAGGGGACATATGTTGGTTCCTGAGGGAGTTGTCCACCAAACAGCCCATTGAATAGTCAAAGCAACCTTGTAGGATGAGCCACCCAAGTGACTGGTAGAGTGAGCAGTGGTGGAAGCGGTAAGGGGCTTGAAGGATGAATCGACAGAGTTATATGTCAAGTTTAGCCACTTGTGCAGGGTGGTAGATAGGTGCGAGTAAACTGGGGAGCAGTAATCAAGGAGGGGAAGTAGGTTGCCACGTGCAATGGCCAGGCACACCTTGGCAGATAGATAAAGTTTGTGGTGGTATGCAGAGCCTAGCTTCTGGTGGATCCAGCGCACTATATTGGTTGACATGTTCTGAGAAAGAAAGGGAGGGGTCAAGGGTAACTAGATATTTGAAGGATGTGACAATTTCAAGGGGAGGACCAGCAGAGGTGAGAACTAGGAGGAAGGAGTTGGCTTTGGTGGCTTTGGATAGGAAGGGTTTGGAACCAAACAGCATGGATTTAGTCTTTTTTCATTGACTAGGTGCTTGTTTGAAAGGAACCAATCATGTGTGGATGCGTAGTTTTGCGTGAGGGTGAATGAGATTGAGTCAATAGATTCGTCGCTATGATAGACGACCAAATCATCAGTGTAGCGAAGAGCTTTACAGTTGAGGTTGTCATTGGCGAGTGTATTAATAAACATAGAAAAGAGCAGTGGTCCGAGAATGGAGCCCTGGGGAACTCCAGTTAGTACAGGAAGGGGAGCAGAGGAAGCCTTGCCGATGATAACTGACTGAGTCCTGTTTGACAGATAGCTGCGGAACCAGGCAGTAGGTCCTGGGGAGCAGCCAAAACGAAGCAGAGTTGGGTGGAGGAGGTGGTGGTCAAGCAGGTCAAATGCTTTTGACAGATCAGTGAAGACCGCGCATGTGGGTTTGCTCTGGTCCATACTTCTTAGTACATGATCGGAAAATAGGGACAGGGCAGAGGAGGTACTATGTTGCTTACAGAAGCCATGTTGTAGGGGGCATAGGAGGTTATACTTTTCCAGGTGCTCTGTTAACTGAGAGTGTATGGATTTTTTAAGCAGCTTGCTCAGGTGGGGGAGGAGGGAGATGGGTTGATAATTTCGGGGGAGAGGGGATCGCCGGCTTTGAAGATCAGTACAACATTATTGTGTTTCCAGGAGTCAGGTACAGCAGGAGTGGTAAGGGCGAGATTCAGATGAAAGTGAGTGGTTTTACAATTGCAGGAAAGATAAGTTTTAGAAACGCAGGGTACAGACCATCGCTGCCAGGGCTTCCTTTGGCTGGTAGGGATTTTAGTAGCTTGGCAGTGTCTGTATGCCTGATGGTCCTAAAGTGGAAAAAGGGGGCAGGGTGGTGGTTGAGGTGGAGAGTGAGTTGTTTGGTTGGCAGTTTTGGGCAGGAGAGGACTGAGCGGGGAGCTTGCTGAGATAGTGGGATAAGTCTGAATTTTAAGTTGAAAACATTTGCAATCTCAGTTGGGTCCAAGATGAGACCAGAGGTGGATAAGAGCTGCGTTATCTGCCTGCTATTTTTTGGGTTTAGAAGAGAACCAATGGAGGCCCAGAAATGTTGTGGGTTACCAAGGTTGTTGATTTGTTGATTTAGATAATATTTACGTTTTAGTGACTTAGCTGTCTGCTTGCAGGAGTTGTGCAGCTTTCTGTACACATTCCAGAGTTGGGGGGGAGGGGAATGCTTTGTATTCCTTCCATTTATGGTCTCGGTCTTTCATTTGTGCCAGCAGTTCCTTGGATAGCCAGCAGGTGCAACCTCCTCTAATCCTTCTGGTTCTGTTGTATGAAATTTAACTGTTTGCTTTGCCAGCAGCAGGTTGCATGAAATGACACAAAGACTTAAAGAGCAAGTGTACTGCCAAAAACTAATATTAAATTTTAAAAGTAGCCAACCATTATCTTTTATATCTGAGGTACTTTCTCTTTTCCCTTTGTTTAATTAGAAGATTGTTTACCTGACGTTAATAGGTGTGATGTGTAGAACAGCACTCTGCCTGGCAGCTGACATATCTAGCTCTATTGTCCCCCACTACATGATCAGTACTGTGACGTCACTGACTGTGACATCATTGCTGCTTAGGAACAGCCATTCAGTGACTGCCAGGTCATTCAACTGTGATGTCACTGTCAGTTAGATCACAATGCTGATGATGTAGTGTGGAACGACAGAGATAGACATGTTAGCTGTCAGGCTAAGAGTTGTTCCACACATCCAGCACAATATTATCATATAGAACACTTCCTAATGAGCAAAGGAAAAAAGAAAAATACTTAAGAAATAAAAAGTTACAACTGACTACTTCTTAAAATTTGTATTATTTTCCTATCTGCCTGTTTTGGTTCCCACTAGCTCTTTAAGCAGATTTAGATAAATACAGAGAGCCAGAATGGCTGCTGAAAAGCAGAAAACTGGAGGTTTAAGGGAAATTATGTAATGGGAGGGCTTTAAGCCCGAGGTTCGATGGTCGGAGCAACAACGTCACTCCCCCATCGGGCTTAAAAGGTCACACATCCTGGGCCTCGCCAGGATTTTTTTTCATTGTGGCTGGAGGCACCGCTCTTCATCACCACAGCTTGCCTGTCGTATGCTCCTCTCATTTGCCCCTCTCTGCTCTTCATTTCCACATCTCTACCAGAGACACCATCTCGCCGCATGCTTCAGTCCTCCTCTGTCTCTCTCCTGCGGCTGCATTACTTCATCCCCTCGCCTCTTCCCCTATTCCTCTTCATTTTTTTCACCTCTCACGGCTGTTTGCTGCTCATCCTCCCACATGTAGGCCCCGTACCTCACTGCTTGTGTTGCTCGTTACCCCCTGGTCTTGCTGGAGGTTTTCTGTGCAGCCCCATCTTCCCTTCTGTCACGCTGCTCCAGGAACACTTTGCTCCCATCATCCCCCCCACCACGTCCTTCACCGCCTCTGTGCACACTCCAGTCCTCATTCCTGCAGCAGACTCCACAATCAGGTGCTGATGATTCCTCCTGCTGCTCCCGGAGCCGCCATCCTGTTTCTGCTGCCTATGTGGGCAGGCTGCCTCGTCCAGGGGTTCGGTTTGTCCTTTGCTCCCTGCTTCTGCTTCATTCCCTCCTTACATCCGGACTCTTGCTGCATTTCTGGCTTCAATGGGTGGCCCCTTTCTCTGTGGGCCCATTTCAGCAGCCGCCTCCTTGGGTGCATTCGTTGTAAGCTGCCTTCATGATATCATTTTCGCTTACACATAAATAAATAAAAAATAATTATTCCTCACTCTGTCTTTAGACACTTTCACCACTGCCAACTCGGCAGGTGCTCCTCCCTCCCTCAGCACTGTGGCTTTCTTTCTGCAGCTACGGCCACTTCATGTGCATCTCTCCTGCTTAGCACTGCCTCTCAATAGCTGTAGAGTGTGGCTTGTTGCTGCTTACCCTGCATTTCGTCCCTACTTATCATCCTGTCTATGCTACGATCGAACTTCTCTTTGAACCAGGGTAACCAAATTGGGCCAAGTGATGGAGTGAGTTTTGCTATAACCACGTTAGCGCCGTATACTGTCTAGTATTATTGAGTCTGGATAACCTAACTGGGACACGAGCTCCAGTGTGTGCTGCAGTATTGCCAGTAGATTCCATCTATAACTAATCTGATGATAGCACAGTATAACCAGGGTTATGGGATGCAATATCTCTGGCAGTGGTGTTTGCTTGTGTCTCTCAGTTTACTGCTCCAGCTGAAGTACAAGGATGGAACTTGCCTATTTAAATATTCAAATGTACCATGCCTTCAGTCTCCTTTCCTCATTGCCTCATGTTTCAAATTTTCCTCAGTTTTTTGTCTTCAGCTCTCTCCTACTCAGCTCGGTCATTCCACGGCATGCCTCATTTGCTCGTCTTGCGTGTTTCTTTGTTTTATTTTATTCTTCCTTTCCTCCCTGATCCCTCCCCCAATGCCTTTTCTGCTCCATGACCACTGTCTTGGCCCCTACTTCATGTCTGCTGTTCTGCCCACCCTGTGGCATCCCAGTGGTTTTCCATAGCTCCCTACCTTCAACTCCCTCCACCACCCCATCAACTCTGTTCCCTCCATCTGCCTTATTCTGCTCGCCTGTTCTACCTTGGCACTTCGTGTAGCGGTGGGCAAAAAATTACAGTTAGTAAATTATCAATTACAGATACTTAGAAAGGAGACGAATGGAGACAAGACTGAAGGCGGAAGAATTTAATGATTATAACAATAATCACAGCGAGAGATTACAAATGGTACATCCTTCATTCTTCAAACTAACAGTGTATGCTGGCTTGCTTATATAGTGGAAGACAGCATCATTATTTCCTATGGTTGTCTATGATTGGTTCATAACAAGTACAAACATCAACTTACAAGGCAATTCTTTTTAGTACATGTATGAACTTATCCTTGGTAAGCACAAATGTATTGATAGTGTAAATTCTATTACTATATATGTAGTAATAGTTGTCACTACCAGTTACCAAGGTCTAGGAGGAAGAAATAGATTTGGACTTAAGAATGTGCATACAAGCATTTTGGCCTGTCCTAATAATAATAGTCAGAAGGGTAATTTAAACTCTATCCCTGTATTTCTGCCTTGCAGACACTTAAGACACCTGTTTTCTAATACTCACATGATCAGTACAAATATCAAAAGGCACCTTAATATTGCAACTTGTGGTTTAGTTTGTCTTGTGGCTTTACAAGTTTTATATGATCCAGCTTCATAGGTCAATATTAGTTACACAGACACATTATGTTTTAGACCAAAATGAGGTTAGCCTGAAATATTGGGACACACTCCTTTACCCCTTGTTACAAGCCCCCCTTGGCCCAATATTTTCCAATTATTATTTGTGCAACAATGCAGCTCCTCGGAGCATGTACATCTCATTACGTACTTTAATAGTAAGTCTTAAGCGACACAGGCCTATAATTACCAAGAACACTAAGATCACTTGCAACACAAGTAAAGCTTTAAAAGACAGGACTCCTAAGGGTCCCCCTGCATAGCTATAAATTAGGTGCTCATTATCACTCTCACTGAGCAATTCATTTACAACTGTTTGTGCCTTATGTGTAGGATGTTGGATTTGTATTAAATGAGTATCTTTTCAATTTAAAAATGACTGCACGTTAAGAAACAGGAGAGGTATCACAGCTCCAAATGATGGTACTTAACATGTCAATTAACATAGTGGCATAAAACTTTGACACACCAGTGTATGCACAACTACTGTTAACATTTATATTCCAACCAGAGAAATCTAGATTTATGTACACGCTACTGTACTTTACATTATTCACAAGCATTTGATCAATAGGTGTTGATATAAGCCCACTCTCTGGCCCTGTTGTCACATTTGGGCATTCGGTTGGTGTTACAGTTAAGTATATGGCATCTGAGACTACAAAACGTAATGAGTTGTTTACACCAGCATAGTTACAAACACTGTCATCACCCCAAAGACAGTAGGACAGAGTTAACACATAAACACCATTGTCCTTTGGTGTGGCTCTGTTTATAACAAGAGACCCATTTTTCTGTTTTTAGTCCATGTAGCTTTGCTGTGATCCAGTCTTGAGCTTTGATGCACAGCTGGACCAGCTATTAAAAATGTCCACACACCAGTTTGTAGATATAAAAGTACGGTTGTTTTTAGTCCAGGTGGCTTTCCATGCTCGTGTCGTGTAGGTGTTTGTATCAACAGGGTTCCAGTTCCAACTGATTAACAGTGTAATGGACTGTTCATACTCACACGTGACATTAGTCTGTTCCACATTAATGTTTAGGCTGGGGATTACAGAAAATCTTATGGCTGTCACCAAGCCAATGATAATGATGCTTTGTGTCTTCATGGCTATAAACATCAAGTGTAGTATTTTAATTTTCAACCAGCTTTATTTGACACTTTTTTACATTGATCAACATGTACCCAGAATTCTTGTTTCCTTCCTCCAGCCCCTTTCTTACCACTTACTTTAACCACATATACCATACTCTCACCTAACTGTTACTTTGCCAATACGGTCCTAACCAATTAGCATCCTTCCAAGGATTTTTCTGTTCCCAATTTCGCACCATCACTACATCTCCCTCCTCTATAGGTAACCCTCATCCTGCTACTGACTGTATTCCCTTTTTAATCTGTGTTTTAGCCATTTGGAGTCTAACATTAGTAGATGCTGCTCTTGTTGATGTCGGGTTGCAGCTCTAAAGCATATTGTTCTTGCTGATACCTTGTGGCAGCAGACATAGGTCCGCCGGTGGCCGTCATTCCCCGTTTTTGCACGGGTGCCACTTTAACCTTTACCACCCCTTCTCCTATATTACTTAACTCTTGAATCTTCTCCATTGCATCCTGTAGTTCTGTATACAGTTGCCTGGTTTCACTAGCTTGCCCTTGTGACTGTTGGTCTAGCTTAATCTGTAGAAGGGCATGATCCCTATTTAACAGACACAAATCCCTTTGTGCTTTTATTAGCTGTGTCCTAAAATTAATACACTGCTGCTCTAACTCTTGGTGTTGATCTATTGGGACGCTATCTTTATACATCAATGTTAATTCTTCTAGTTTTTTAGCATTTTGATCCTTTTCATCCCTCATCTGAGCTACTTCTTTATTCTGGCAACACACAATAGTCTGATTATACTGCCACAGCCCTTGCAATGCATTTGCAAAGATTTACTTTTCATTATTTACTCCCTCATTATGAAGCGACACTTGCTGAGTAAAATACAATTGTGCCTGTTGATCATCAGGCACTGGTTCATATGCTTCCCCCTTTAGGTGTTTTCCTAAGAAACAACCTATTAATGTTTTCATACTCATTTTTCATCTTTGTGCCTGCCTAGCCTTTACAGCCGGGTGCACTTGTGCACTGGTGCCCCAGTCCGTCTGGCTATGTCTTGCAGCTCCCCTGTGAGGTCCAGCTTGCAAGTCCCAGCACCTTCACTTACCTGCTCTGCCCCATGAGTTCCTACAGAGTTAAGCATTACTTTATATTTAAAGAAATTGGAAAGCATACATCACCTGATTAGCAAGTGGCTAAAACTGTCTGTGTGTACCTTTTTCTCTCGCTTTCAGCCATCAGCACCACGTCTCCAAGCGTCGTCACCTTCTTATTGGGGCCCGCAGACTAACCAACCAGTAGTTAGGCAGCCTCCTCAGCATGCAGCACCAGCGATCCAAGTCACGGCACCAAATGTAGCAGTGGGCAAAAAATTACAGTTAGTAAATTATCAATTACAGATACTTAGAAAGGAGACGAACGGAGACGAGACTGAAGGTGGAAGAATTTAATGATTATAACAATAATCACAGCGAGAGATTACAAGTGGTACATCCTTCATTTTTCAAACTAACAGTGTATGCTGGCTTGCTTATATAGTAGAAGACAGCATCATTATTTCCTATGGTTGTCTATGATTGGTTCATAACAAGTACAAACATCAACTTACAAGGCAATTCTCTTTTTAGTACATGTATGAACTTATCCTTGGTAAGCACAAATGTATTGATAGTGTAAATTCTATTACTATATATGGCTAGTAATAGTTGTCACTACCAGTTACCAAGGTCTAGGAGGAGAAATAGATTTGGACTTAAGAATGTGCATACAAGCATTTTGGCCTGTCCTAATAATAATAGTCAGAAGGGTAATTTAAACTCTATCCCTGTATTTCTGCCTTGCAGACACTTAAGACACCTGTTTTCTAATACTCACATGGTCAGTACAAATATCAAAAGGCACCTTAATATTGCAACTTGTGGTTTAGTTTGTCTTGTGGCTTTACAAGTTTTATATGATCCAGCTTCATAGGTCAATATTAGTTACACAAACACATTATGTTTTAGACCAAAATGAGGTTAGCCTGAAATATTGGGACACACTTCTTCATCCCTTGTTACACTTCATCTTCTTTTGGAGCTCTCATTCTGGCATGCTTCGGGGTGCACTTATTCTGCTCTCTCTCCTCAGCTGCTGTTGCCCACTTGTTCTGCCGTCCACTTCCTTTGGCTATCTCTAGCTGACTCTGTCTAGCCTGCAATCGATATTTCTTGCCACCTCTTCTGACTCCACATCCTTCAGTTCTCCTCCCCTACTTGGTTCCCATGCCGCCTCATCTCCATGCTACCTCCTATTGATTCAATCTCCAGTCAAGGACTTGCTGGTCCCCAATACCTACCTCAATCTGTTCATCTATTTCAATTGCTCAAACAGTATGCCTTGGCTATCTCCATCTGGCCTGCACTTGATATTTCTTTGGGCTACCTCCCATTAGGTCTCATGCTACCTACTCTACCTACTGTGCTCCTGCAGCCATCATCATTGTTCATGTTCCTTTTCCTCAGTCACCTCGATTCAGCTCTATCTCCACTCCTGACCATGCCTTCCTGTCTGTCACCCCTTACTATGGGCCAGCTGACTGCTCTCCACCATCGTTCAAGTTCAATTTCAAGTTCCTTTCCAGTCTCCTTTTCCCCGACCTTCTCATGTCGAACCGCTGCACTCCTGCGGCAATCATCATTGAATCATTCCTGTTTCCTCCTCTTCAAATTCCATACCGGCCATCCAGGATTCACTCCACTCATGGCCTGCTGTCAATATTTCTTTTAGGCATACCGATCATGACTCCTATGCCACCTTATCAACCCATGGCCATCCTGCCACATGTATTGAGTTCATCACTCCGGTCATCATTCACTCAGCATTACCTCAAGGTTTATCTATTCACATCACTTACTCAAACATTCCTATCATTGAATCCTATGCTACCTCATTAACTACAACCTCGGGGTCTAATCGTTCAGGGTCTAATCGTTCACATCGCATAATCAAGCATTTCTCTTCAACCTCAGTGTCTGCTCACTCACATCCCCTCAATCAAGCCAGCCTGCATTATTCTCGGTCACCTCATCAGCACATCTGGAATCTCCTCATGAGCACATTTGGATACCCCTTGCTCCTCTGACTTCTACATGGATTTACTCCTTCCCATCGACTACTCGAGCATACCCTTCTCGGGTCCCTGCTGCCTCATGTTCCTTCTTTCATCTGTGCTTCTTTGGAGCTTTCCCTATCCCGTCATCATCCTCCCTACTCATATCCTTCATTAATGAACCATTCTCTTTAATGACATAAGTCCTCAAATCAAACGTCATCAGCCTGGAGGGAAAGTGACCCAGGCCTTGGATCTCCAGAGGTTTCCTCCTCAAAGGGGAATTTTCCTCTCCTCTCTACCAATGGTCATAATATTAGTTAGAGTTGGTGCTTTATTCAGTTAGTTAGGTTCCACTGCTGGATGGAGGTGGATGGTGGTTCTGGCTTTCCCCTCTCTCCTTAGGAAATTAGCCCTTTTCTTCTCAGAATTCATTCATCATCCTCACCTCTTGGAAGCTCGACATCTTTGGGTATTCTTTTTGGGCTTCTTCCTAACCCATCTTTAGCTGATGCATTCATTCCTGCAGCACCTGTAGGGGGGGAATCCTCCTCTAGGGTTCCTTACATCTTATCCCTACAGGGTGGCATATCCCACAGATGGAGAGGCTGAAAGCCACAAAGCAAATCAAGTTACACAAGCATCTCATATTATCTCATCCAGTTGCATAAGCACATCGAATGGGAGGGCTTTAAGCCCGAGGTCCAATGGGCGGAGCAACAACGTCACTCCTCCATTGGGCTTAAAGGTCACACATCCTAGGCCTCACAAGGATTCTTTTTCATTGCCCACCATCCACCCCTCCTCCTCCTCTGGCGGTTCATCTATCTTACCCATAGGCTTCTTCCTAACCTACCTTTAGCCAGTGCATTCATTCCCATGGCACCTGTAGGGAGGGAACCCTCCTCTAGGGTTCCTTGCATCGTACCCCTACAGGGTGGTATATCCCATGAATAGAGAAGAGAAAAGCCACAAAGCAAAACAAGTTTCACAAGCATCTCGTATTATTTCATCCAGTTGCATAAGCACATCGAACTTACATTTATGTGGTGGGAGTTAGGGGGTCCTCCTTACAAGCCATCCTTGCTGGAGTCCCCCAAAACTGCAAATGCTGGCTCTATATTATTTATGTATTTATTTATTCACATGCTGCAGAACTTTAAACCTTGCCCCAGAAGTTGACCTGACAGTTCCGTGGGAGTTTTGAGTCCTTGCTGCAGAAGTTACATCTACTGAGATGCAGGGAACTGGGATCCTTGCTTGTAAGTCTCAATCATGTCACCTCTCTCTTCTCTTCCAAGGTGCACATGTTGTGATCCCTCAGCCTCTCCTAGCAGGGCTTCTCATGCAAACCTTTCACCATTTTAGTTGTCCTCCCCTAGACAGCCTCCACCCTGTCTATGTCCTTTCTGAGATGTGGCCTCCATAACTGGACACAGTACTCCAGATGGGAGTGTACCAGGGAGTGATATAATGACAGCACCACATCCCTCTTGCTGCTGGAGATACCCCTTCCTATGCTTCCTAGAATCCCCATTAGCCCTGCCCCACAGCTTTGTCACACTGTACTACCACCTTGAGGTCCTCTGATAAAAAAAAACACAGTCCCTTTCCTGCATAGCCAGTGTCAGTATCTCTCCAATGTATATATGGGTAGCTGAAAACTCAATCGCCACAGAGTCGAGTCATCAACATGTGGTGTCACCAGATCTAGAGTCAGTTGCCAACTGGAGAGGAAGATCAGCCAAAAAGAAACATAGACAATGATGGCAGAAAAATACCAAAGCTCCATCTAGTCCACCCAGAGTTTCCTATCTGCTCCAGGACCTGCTTTACATATGGATTTTATCCCTCCCTCCCTCCCTGTCTACTGCCTGCTCCCTCCTTACTGGTACCAACTGAGCAGCTACCAAACCCTTCATTATGTCCTAGCCATACTAGAAACCAATTACTGTATTGGCACCCACCACCTCTGCTTGCACACTGTTCCACAGGTCCACCACTCTTCCCGTAAAATAAAACTTCCTTATATCCCTCTTAAACCCTCCCCCTTCTAGTTTCCACTCATAACGTCAGGTTCTTGACTCTGTACTCCTGCTAAATAGTTCTCTATAGTTCACCTTATTTATTCCCATCAGGAACATGAACATCTCCATCATTAACAAAGGATGGAGGGGTGAGGAACACATAACAAGGGTAGGTGGGGGGTGCACACAGAGGGGAGAAATGAGAAGATAAGAATAGAGGAAAGGGAAGGGAAGGTCAAATTTTAGGTGGAGGGTGGTGTCTCTGAACGTGCAGTCTTTGAAATAAGATGGACAACCTACAGGCACTATTAGCAGACAGGAGGGTGGACATAGCGGCACTAACTGAGACTTGGGCAACACCACACCATGACTTGGACCTTACGATCCCTGGATACAAACTATACAGGAGGGACAGGGTAGTTGGGAAGGGAAGGGGTAGCAGTTTACATCAGGGAGGGAATAACTTGCACGAGGGAGGAGTCAGAGGAAGGGAAGATGGAGGCATTATGGGTTCAGTTACAGTCCAATACACGGAGAAAGATGAGGTTGGGGGTGATTTACAGACCACCCAACCAGGATGAGTAGAGGGACAGGGAATTGAGCTCACAAATATTGGAAGCTGTGGGGAAAAGAGAGGTAGTAATTGTTGGGGACTTCAGCCTACCCAAGGTGGACTGGAGCATACCATCCACAACATGTGCTAGGAGTCAGGTGATCCTGGAAGGATTGCAGAATGGGTTCCTGACTCAGGGCCTCACAGAACCAACAAGAACAGAGGCAATTCTTGATCTAGTGCTCACAAATGGGTAGCATGTACAGGAAATAATGGTCAGGGAGCCCCTGGTCGGCAGTGATCACTGCACAGTGTGCTTCTAGCGGGATATGGGGAGGGAATGCATCCTGACTAAGACCAAAATCTTGGGATTTCAGGAGGGTAGCCTTCAGAAAGATGGGCAAAGTGCTAAGGAGCCACCTGGCAGGCATCAGAGCAGATATGGGGTAGACCAAAGGTGGTTCATCATTAAGGAAGAAATACTGGTTGCCACAGAGGAGTGCATTAGACTCAGGGGGGATAACACAAGGGCCAAAGTGCCCAGCTGGTTCAGTTCTGAGGTCGCCCAGGCAGTAAGGGAAAAGAGGTTAGCCTATTGAAAATTCAGGAAGACCAAGAGTGAGGTGGATGGGGAAAATTACCTAAGATTGGCTAGTAAGGCAAGTAAGAAAGTCAGGCAAGCTAAGGCACAGTAGGAGCTACAGATAGCTGAAGGAATTTAGAAGGAGAAGAAAGCCTTCTTTTGCTATATAAGTGTGAAAAAGGACAAGAAGGATGGGATTGTTAGGCTTAAGAAAGGGAAGGAGTGGGTGGAGGATAATGGGGGAAAAGAAGAGATACTAAATGAATACTTCTGTTCCATCTTCACCAGGGAGAAGGATGGACCAGTGCCTTCAGGAGAAGAAGAGGAGTGGGGGAAGGGGAACACAGATGTAGTGATAGAGGAGGCTAGAGTGAGGGATAGGCTGCTAGCATTGTAGGTGAACAAATCACCAGGCCCAGACAGAGTACTTCCAAGGGTACTAAGGGAACTAGCTGAAGAACTGGAAGGGCCACTGGCAGGCCTATTTAATAGTTCACTAGAGTCAGGCATGGTACTGCAGGACTGGAGAACAGCACAAGTGATGCCCCTCCACAAAAGCAGTCCCAAGGATCACGCAGGGAATTACAGACTAGTCAGCCTGACCTTAATGGCATGCACACCCATGGAGACCATACATAAGGAAAGATTGGTAGAATATCTAGAGGAGCATAGTCTCCAGGATGTGAGGACACACAGGTTCATGGGGTGGAGATTGTGTCAAACGAATCTAACTTCTTTGACTGGGTCACTAAGACAGTAAACGGGGTCGAGTGGTAGACATCCTTTATCTGGACTTCAGCAAGGCCTTTGACTCTGTGCCCCACAAAAGGTTGATCAGTAAGTTGGTGGATCTTGAGGTTGGGGATAAGATGCCCAGATGGGTGGAAAACTGGCTGAGGGACGGAACCCTGAGGGTGGTTGTGGGGGGAAGTTATCTGGCACCAGAGAGGTCACCATTGGGGTCCCGCAGGGCTCAGTGCTGGAGTCGGTGTTATTCAATGTCTTCATCAATGACATCGGGGATGGAATGAAGGGCAAAAATGCCTATTCATGGATGACATCAAGCTCTGCCACAAAGTGGACATAGCTGAAGGGATACAGAACCTACAGGATGATCTGGAAAAGCTGGGGATGTGATCCAGGATCTGGCAGCTTGGCTTCAATGCCAAGAAATGCAACATTATGCACATTGGAGCTAAGAATCCCAGGAAGGAGTACTACCTGGGTGGAGTCCGAGTATCTGCATCAGAGGAGTAGATGGACCTGGGAGTGGTGATCACTAGTGACCTGAAGCACTCCATGCAGTGCAAGAAAGCAGCAGCAAGGGCACACAAGATGCTGAGATGCACAACTAGGGGGATCAGTAGTAGGAGAAAGGAGATTATACTACCCTTATACATGTCACTGGTGAGGCCACATCTAGAGTATGGAGTTCAGTACTGGTGTCCACACCTCAAAAAGGACATTAACCTGCTAGAAAAGGTCCCGAGGAGGGCTACAAAGATGATAGTGGGTCAGCAGGGTAAGGCATACGAGGAGAGGTTGAGGACACGGAACGTGTACTCCTTGGAGGAAAGGAGAGAGAGAAAGAGAGAGGGGACATGATTGTGACTTTCAAGTACTTGAAAGGGATAAATAAGGTGGATAAGGAAGGTCTCTTTAAGCTGAGTGGCAACCATGATACGACAGGGCACAGTTTTAAGCTGGGGGGAGGTTTAAGAGGGAGGTCAGAACACACTTCTTCACAGACAGGGTGGTACAGTGGACACTTGGAATGCCCTGCCAGAAGAAGTGGTCTCATTGAAGAGAGTGGGCAGCTTTAAGAGAGGCTGGGATAGGCATAGGGAGAAGTTAAGGATCATGGGTAGGGAGGATGGGAGGAGTGGGGGGACAGGGACAGTAAGGCAAGCTGTGAACCCTGCAGTATGAGCAAACTAGATAGACCAAATGACCTTCTTCTGCTGGCTTCTTTATATGTTCGTATGTTCATATTATATCCCCCCTCTCTCGCCTGGTCTCCAGTGAGCATATGTACAGTGCTTACAGACAATCTTCAAAAGATCGAATCATTGCAAAATAGAATCAAACTCCAATTAGAGATTTCTTCACTGGAAAAATTTATAGACTCGGCTCTAGATGACTGTGCTGAACAGCAGGCTCATGCTCAGCTAGTAGGGGCTGGTAACATCAAAAGAAATGACACAATACAGGCAGCAACAAGTTGTTTTGACTCTAATGATGATTGGTGTAGAGTGGAAAAGGGCATTAAAAAGGGAAGGAGAAATATTGGTGGTCATGGTCAGATTGAGCTGAAAAATAAATATAGTGTTCTTAATACAGAGCTAGACCAAGATGACACTACTAAAGGGGTTTCAATTATTAGTGACTGTAGGGAAGGTCATGTGGTCATGACTGGGCATAATAAGCAGGAAGGACAAGGAAATCAAATAACAGAAAAAGACCTTTTGGTTATCGGTGATTCCATGATTAGAAATATCGATAGGATAGTATGTCAGGGTAGGAATGAGTCAACTAGTACCCTACCAGGAGCAGGGATAGGGGATGTTTGTAAAATGCTACCAGGACTGTTGGAAAATACTAAAAATCCAGTCACGGTACTGCATGTAGGTACAAATGATGGAAAAAGGGCATTACTAGAAATCCAAAGGGATTCTGAGGCCATTGGGGAAAACTCAAGGTTACATGGATCCCGTATCCTAATATCAGAGATCTTGCCCATACCTCGTGAGGGGGTGAACAAACAAAGGGAAATTATACAGCTGAACGGGTGGTTGAAAAGGTGGTGTCATAGGGAAGGTTTTGTCTTTATCGAACACTGGAACACCTTCAGGGACCTAGGGTTATTTGGGAAAGACGGACTACATTTAAACAAACATGGGTCTAGAATATTAGCTAAAAATCCAAAATCAAGTGGTTAACTTTTAAACTAAGTCGAAGGGGTAGGGGCAGCCATCAAACTTTAAGGACATCTGTAAGATTTCAACTTCACATGAGAACTCTAAGGGCTCTCGGGACTGGAAATGCCTCTCCCTAAATGCCAGGAGTCTTACGAACAAATTTGAGGAATTAACCTGTTTACTAAATACTGACAACATCCAGATATGTGCCATAACAGAGACTTGGTGGACATCCACTGACACCTGGGACCATCACATACAGGGATATGATCTATATCATATGGATAGGGAGGATAAAAAGGGTGGTGATGTCGCACTGTATGTATCCCAAAAATACCAGGCATAGAGCTTGTGTGGATTAGCGAATTGCCAGCTAAGGGACCTAATATTAAAATTGGGGTAATTTATCGACCTCCTTCAATTTCTACCCAAGATGATGAGGCAGTGCTAAAATTTTTGGACTCCTGAGAGATTACAGAAAATATTATACTTTTAGGAGATTTTAACCTTCCCGGTATTAATTGGACTTGGCAAACAGGGGAGACATCCTACTAGCTAAAGTATCTGGATTCCTTTTTATTAGCTGGACTTGATCAGTATATAGGAAATAACACTAGAGGGGAAAAATAGTAGACCTTGTGTTAAGCAATATGGGAGACCAAATAAAGAATTGTAGTACTTCATCACCACTCGGCTCAAGTGATCACTGTGTGATAAATTTTGATTTAAGCGGGGTCTGTTCAAACACTGTTGGCTTAACCATGGTTCGAAATTTTAATAAGGCTAAATTTAATGATATGAGAACAGAACTCTCGAATTGGGGATGGAAAAGGGTTTTTGAAAATAGATCATTAGTGGAAAACTGGGATAGTTTGGAGAATAAAATTATGGATTTAATTGATAAGTATGTCCCATTAAGAAAGAGTACAATGCTTTAGGAAAAATTCCCTGTGGTTATCTCCCCAAATTAGCAAATTGATCAAAAGGAAAAAAAGAGCTTATATAAAAGCCAGGAAAAGTGAGTGTGCAAAAAATTGGGCCTTGTATAAAAATTATTAAAAGAAACTAAAAGTGCCATAAAACAGGCAACTCAAAAACATGAACTAAACCTGGTTACAAAAGTGAAAGATAACCATAAATCCTTTTACACATATATCAATAACAAAAAGGGATGTCAAACTTCAGTGGGGCCCATTAAGGATCAGGATGGTATATTAGTTGAGGATTGCCAAACTATGGCAGGGCTTTTCAATACTTATTTCTCATCAGTATTTAATAATAAGTCTAAAAATATTAGAGATCATCTGACTAAAATAGATTATAAAATTATTTTAAACAAAAATGATATTGAGGATAGACTAAAGCACCTGGACCCGAATAAATCTCAAGGACCAGATGGAATCCATCCTAGGGTCCTAAGGGAATTGACAACAGAATTGGCAGGACCTATAACATCACTGTTTCAGAAATCTTTGGATAACGGGGAGGTGATTGAGGTTTGGCGAAAGGCAAATGTGATACCTATTTATAAAAAGGGATCTAGACAGGAGGTGGGCAACTATAGGCCTGTCAGCTTGATTACTATACTGGGGAAAATGTTGGAATCTATTGTAAAGGATCAAATGGTGGAGTTTCAGGATTCAGCAGGGGATTGTGTCGATGCTCAGCATGGTTTTAAAAAGGGGTTATCATGCCAAACTAATCTCTTGGAGTTTTATGAGCATGTGAGCAGAGCATTGGACGAGGGTGTCTCTGTGGATATGGTGTTCTTGGATTTCTCGACGGCGTTTGACAAGGTCCCACATGGTGAATTGATTGATGCTCTGATTGAACATGAAATATCGGGGTATATTACAACTTGGGTTAAGGCATGGCTGAGTGAGAGAAAGCAGAGGGTCTGTTTAAAGCAAGTTTACTCTGATTGGTTGGGAGTGGAGAGTGGAGTTCCCCAGGGATCTGTTCTGGGGCCCTGCTTGTTTAATATCTGTATACACTCATTATCTGGAGGAGAGGATGTCTGGGAAACCAAATTTGCAGATGACACTAGAATTGGCATTACTATCAGAAATGGTGAGGATGTGACAAAGTTGCAAAAAGCCTTACTCAGAATGGAAAGCTGGTCAAGGGATAAGAAGTTATCCTTTAACACCAACAAATGTGTGGTGATGCACTTTGGGAATAAAAATAATCAAGCTGACTACTTCTTAAATGGACAGAAATTGGGCAAAGTAGTGGAGGAAAGAGATGTGGGGGTTAAAGTGACAAGTGATTTCAAGTTCCACCAGAATTGCAGTCAGGTTATAAAATCTGCTAGTAGTACTCTTATAAATATCAAGAAACATATAAAGAGTAAGAAGAGGGAAGTGATTGTGCATCTCTTCGGTGCACTGGTGAGGCCGCAGCTGGAGTATTGTGCACAGTTCTGGTCACCTGGTTACAGGCTGGACATAGGAAAATTGGAGAGGGTTCAGAGGAGGGCTACCAGGTTAGTAGTGGATGTTAGGGACCAGGACTATGGGGATCGATTGGAGGACTTGGGGATGTTCACGTTGGAGTATAGGTGCCTGAGAGGGGATATGTGTATGGTATATAATGCACTTAAAGATGCAAAGCTAAGGGTCAAATTGGGACTTACCCTGAGGGAACAGCGATATGACACTAGGTCACATTCATGGCAACTTAAGGGGCATAATTTTAAGACCACGAAAAGAAGGCACTGGTTTAGTGTTAGAGTTAGTCCAGTATGTAATAATCTACCTGAGGAGGTAGTCACAAGTAAGACGACAGTTGAGTTCAAGAAGAAACTGGATAAGTATTGCAAAGCAAATAAAATAGGGGGGTTTCAAAATTAGAATTAACAAGTGAGCACAATGGACGTAAGTCTTCTTTGCTCTGAAATCACCTATGATACCTATGATGATCTGCACTGTTGGCTCTGAATCACCTTGGTTCACCCTGCATTGCACCGCCTCCAGCATGTCCCGGTCCTTCTGTGGGTGAGGACTTCAGAACTGAGCACAGTATTCCAGATGCGGTCTCACCACTAGCATATACAGAGGTAGTAATACCTCCTTTTTCCTGCTGTCAGTACCCCTTCCCTTACACCCCAGCACTCTATTAGCCTTACTATAGGCCTCGATAGACTGGATTTATTATTTCACAGAGTCAGTAATGATGATTCCCAGGGCCCTTGTTTCCTCTGCTGTAGTGCTTGATTTAACCCCTCCCATCAAGTACTCTGTACTGTTTCTGTTTCTTTTCCTAGGTGCATAACCTTGCATTTTGTGGTGTTGAATTTCAACTGCAAAACCTTAGACCACCTCTCTAACCTTTGTAGATCCCTCTATATCTCCCCAGTCCTTCATTGCCACCTACCCTACCGCAGAGCTTCATGTCATCCGCAAAGAGACGCAGCTTGCACCAGATGTCCTCTCCAGTGTTGCTGATGAACATATTGAAGAGGACAGGACCCAGAACAGATCCCTGTGGCACCCCACTCATGATCACGTTCTCTTCCAGTTTGATGTTTACCACACCTTCTTGCTGTCCCACTTTCAATCAGATTCCTACCCATCGAACTGTAACCACACAGTCCCCTGGGGTTACTAGAATCCTATCAGTATTACTGTTAGGAAGGTAACAGGCAGCTGGTAGGGAGCTCATTAGGGGCTTCCTACATAATGACATCATTGTTTACTCAGTTAGCCTGAGGGAAGCATGATTAGGTCATTCGGAACTCTTGCAGTAGCATAAGCCACACTGTGTGGACAGCTGCTCTAGGGAGCTTAGAATGTTCAGTCTGTAGTGAGTTGTTGCTCAGTGAGGCGGTGAGAGTGGCAGAAGGACTGCCAGTTGGGCTCTGAGGTGAGGGCCCAGAATTTCTCTCCCTAGTGAAGTGTCATTTCCAGCTTCCAGTGAAGTGGTAGAGGCTAGTGCTACAGCAGGAGTTCATGATCTCTACTCCCAGTGAAGTAGAAAGAACTGCTTGTTCTCAGTGGAATCAAGGGGAAATCCCCTGAAGGTTCTGTATGTGTTTCAGCTGCCTTGGAAAGGAACTTTGAGAGACTGTTTGATCTGCTACTCAAGAGAAATGCCTTTTCTTTTGTTGTTCCAATGCCCAGTGGATGGGGCAACCAGTTGTGAGTACTGTTCTAGCAGGCAAGATTGCCACATACTTTAGGGGAATCGTAGTCTGGGGTGTGTGTGCCCTTAGATAAGGCTGGATCGCACCTGTCAGTGCCCCTAGTTTCACCCAAGAGTGAATGTTCTGTTAAACTGTTCACTCAGGAGAGTGCAGTTTATTCTTTGGTCACCCCAGTGAGTGATGGATTTAAAGTGTAGGACCTCTGGCATTTTAGTGGGAAATGGAGGTTTCAATGGTGTAACCCTGAAGAATGGCAGAGACTGTCGGTTGGGGCCAAGGGTGGGAGGAACGCCATCTAAAGCTTACAAGGCAGGGCTTCCCAGTTCATAAATGGCAGCAGTTATACCTGAGCAAGGGCCAAGCTGCAGGTTTAGGTGTGTGGCTAAGTTTCACATAATTGTACCTATGTTCATAGAAGATGTTCTGAGTGTGTGGCTGAGTTTCACTAAATGACACTCATGGGAGGAAAATGTTCAGGTGAGTGGCCAGGTGTCCACTAGATGCACCAATGGGAAACTGGGAAAAAGATGTTCTTTTGTGTGTTTATGAACTGTACTGCATGCAAGGAGAGTTCATGAAATGCACCTGTCCTGCCTAGACTGACCCTTGGGGGTCCACTTCTGCTTTAAATTTCCATATGTTGAATAAAGCCATACTGTACAATCCCAGTTACTGTTCTGGACATTCTGATTATTGCTTCTGGTTGTTGGAGTTACTGGGGTCCCCTCAGCAGGTTTGATCTAGCATATGCCTAGCAGCCTCCACACAGGAACTGGGTTGTAATGATACACAAGGGTCATGCTGTTTTGTTTCTCTACCCCCACCCCTCTCTTCCTCTAGAAAATGAGCCATATATACACCCTAATGCCAAGGGTGGTACCAACTTTTTGTAAAGTAAAATGGTATGCCAGTATGTGGGTACCAGTGTTCCAGATTTTTTTTTTACTTTCTATTTATACTTCCCCCTTGCCCCCTAAACTCTGCCGCCTCAGGAGTCACCAATGCATCTGCCCTGCCTCACCTTACCTGAAGCCTGCAGTAGTTCTTCCATGTAGCCTTGGATTATCCCCCCCCCCCGGACGGTGACAGAGATGGGCGCCAGACATCCCTGAACAATGTCCATTCATCAGGGCACCAGACCAGAACAGGCAGGTGGGCTTTGTACGGTCTGTGTGAGGTACTCCATCTTCCAGGAGCCTAGGGGGCATTTTTCTGGTGTTCTTGTGTATGGCGTGCATCCCCGACATCAAGGCATTTACGCCGTCATCCATCACACAGCTTTTCCCTTCGATGTAGGGCAGGGAACGTGCTGTACCTCAGGCCTCCGCCAGAGGTTAGTCAGGCTCCAAGCCAAGGGCCCCCCTTCCTCCTGGGAGAGGAGAGTTGTCCTCCATATGCTCAGTTCTCTCCTTCCCCTGCTGACCCCTGATGACTGGGCTCATTCCTGAACCCGGGTCGCCGGTGTGGCGCGAGGTGTGGCGTCCAGCGCCTCAACCCTCAGCATCACCAGGCCGGCTTGGTGTTCCAGATTTTAATGGGGGATGTGCTCACTAGTTTAAAAAGTGGCCTGGAGGTTACATAACTATGTCCCTAGCCATGCCCAGGTTCTCCAGTTTCATCAGCAATATTCGTGTGGCACTGAGTCAAAAGCCTTGCTAAAATCAAAGTAGAGTAAATCCACAGGGTGGCTCATATCTACTACCTTTGTTAGCCAGTCAAAGAAAACTAGTAGGATGATCTGATAAGATCTCCCTGCCACAAACCCATGCTGTTTACTGTCCTGTAGACCACTACTCTCCAGGTAGTACACAGGGTCCTCTTTGATAAGTGACTCTATCTGTTCACCCACTATGGAGGTAAGACTGATAGGGCTGTAATTGCCCAGTTGCTCCATGCTCCCGTAGCAGGACTACATTCGCTATACTCTAGTCTTCGAGACTATCCCTGTCTGATTTGAGCTATTGAATAGCCCAAATAGGGCTTCAACCTATTCTTTTAGCATCCTTGGGTGCATCCCGTCTGGTCCTAGAGCTTAATCTACCTTTAGAGCTTCAAGCCCCTTTTGGACCCTTTCTCTGGTAAATAGTGGATTCCTCACTTTGGGAGCCATTTTAGAGTTTTAATCTGATTGCATGCTGTGCAGTGTATACATCACCTGGCTCGACTGTTCTTGCTGCTCTTAATGGAAGAAAGCCTTGTGAGAGACAGCTGTGATGTGGGGGACTGGAGGAGAGAAGGAAGGGAGTTCCAGAGAGAAAGGTACCTCCAAGAGATTCTGACTTGTTTGTCCAGCTGAAAGGCAGTGCCTGAGAGTAAGGAAGGAGCAGGGGTTGGAATGACAAAATGGCTTACCGTAACAATATAAAGAAAAGAGTCCTCGGACACCCCGATGGCCTAGCAGTATGCTTTGTTTATTGTCTTATTTTCAAATGATATTTAACAGCTACCAAACTCCCAATATTTTGGGGGCCTTCTGCCACTACCTCAGGACCAACGGTGCTCTTAAGTGTTTTTCTCTTTTGTTCATTCACTTTGAAACAACAAAAAAAAAAAGATTAGATCACCATGGACCCTGAGGAAACATTTCCCTTGTTATGCATGTCTCCACACTGAACATTTACCATATCTATAGAAGTAAACGATTTTCAGGGGTAACCATTTGGGGCATGAAGATTCATACATCCCCATTTTTTGTTCCATACTACAGAGGCAGAGTTACCTGCAGTACTGAGATAATTTTATCCCAGTTCAATATGTTACATCCCTCAAAAGTTAATGTTTTTGGCTGCTTCTTACAGGTACCTACATCAGTTTTAATCAGTTTTTGTTTTCTTTCTTTTTCTCTTCTGGCAATACAGTTTTCGCTAACTTGGTGCGTTTTATGGGGTTTTGTTTGGCACTGGTAAATACAGATGCTTAAATAATCCAAAATTCCAGTGGATAATGCCAGATACAGCATTTTTCTTCTTCTAGGATAAATGGGGCAGTACTGTTTCTGATTTTAGTGTTGGCCAGTGTGACAAGGTGTAGCCTCGTCACGGGATTCAGGATCAGCTTTACGGTGGTTAAGGAGTCTCAGGAAGACCAGTTTGCTAACATCAAACCAACCAGGTATGTTTTTATTTTCTTAATATGGTTGGTGACACAGAACTTTGGGCTTCCGCCGTTTTCCTTTTTAAGACCCACTGGAGAAAATGAAACAAAAACAGAAATAAAGAGGCCTAGCTCCGGGTGAGAGCGCTGACTAAACAATCCCCAACCCTTACTAGAAACCCCCCTTTTCCAGAAGGCTAGACCTTCTAGAAGAACACAAACAGTAAAACACAAAACTCACAATGGAAATAACTTTCTTCCTTTTGGCCTAATTCAGGAGACCAATCTCCTGAGGTTTGCTTAAGGGACTCCTGTTTTGGAACACATCCAAGCAGCTTGTCAGCCCTCTACCCCTGCAGCAACTCTCTGCTGGCTTTTCCTTCCTGTTTTTAAAGCTCTCCTGTCTGTGCAGCTGCAGCCAGTCAGCCGAATCGGCTGCAGCTGTACCCTGACAATCTTACTCAGGGGAAACCCCCTCTCCTCCAGTACCTGAGTTTACCACACCAGATAATGTAGCTGGACTGGATAATCATTATCCAATTCAATTATCTGAATGTCCCTTTGATCAAAGTGCAGCACAGGAAGTGAAAGTGGTGGAGGAGGGGTTACTTCCTGAGTGTTCTTGTGCCTAGACATCTCAGTTTTCATCTGACTGCATGCTGTGTGGTGAGTACTTCTCTTAATTGGATTGCTCCTGCTCGTGATGGAAGAAAGCAACTTTTTCTCATGCTTGTCCCCAGTGACTGTGTCAACACAAAGGGACCAGTAGGCTTATTCATTCTGCCCTGTTTACCTTGCCTATTACTATACCCTGGACCCTAGTTGGTCACAGGTGTCCATTCCTCCACCCTTATTTCTACTTATTGTACCCATGATGTGTCTCTCCCATGCATGTTTAAAGCTCCCAACTGTCTTTGTTTCTACCACCTCTTCTGGAATGCAGTTTCAGGCATCCACCACCCTTTCTGTAAAGAAGTATTTCTTCACATCCCTCTTAAATCCCCCCCCCCCACAAGCTTCATAACATGCCCCTATGTTCTGGTGCTCCTCTTCCTGTGAAAGAGACTCCCCCCGTGCATTTGTATACCATATGAGGTACTTACAGGTCTCACTCATGTCCCCTCTTGCTCTCATCTCCTCCAGGTAGTAGTTGTTGAGCTCCTGTAGTTTCTCCTCATATGGTTTCTCATGCACCCCCCCACACACACCATCGCCATCTTAGTATCCCTCTTCTGGACTACTTGCATCTTGTCTATATCCTTGTGGAGGTGCAGCCTTCGGAACTGGACGAAGTACTCCAGGTGAGCTCTCACAAGTGAGCCAAACAGAGGCAACACCACCTCCTTTCTCCTGCTAGAAATCCACTCCCTATGTAAACCCCAATATCTGGCTAGCTTTTGCCTACTGCCTTGTCACACTGCCCTGCCACCTTGAGATCCTCAGATACAATTACCCAAAGTCCCTCTCTTGCTTGGTAACTGCAAGTACCTCCCCCCATCTTATATACAACCTCTAGGTTTCCCTGCCTCAAGTCCATGACTTTGCACTTTCTGGCATTGAAATCCAGCTGCCACTCTCTCGGCCACTCCTTTAGTTTCCCCAGATCCCTTTGCATTCTCTCCACCCACTCCTGGGTGTCTATCCTATTGCAGGGTCTTGTGCCACCCACAAAAAAGCACACCTTCCCCTCTGGTTCCTCAGCAAAGTCACTTATGAACACACTGAAAAGGACAGGACCCAATCCCAATCCCTGTGGTACCCCACTGGTCACTCTCTCTTCCTCCAACAGACTGCCATTTATCACCACCCTCTGCTTCCTATCTTTCAACTAGCTAGATACCCCCACTCACCACCTTGTCTACCCACCTCCAGGTTGCTAAGATTCGTTATCAGTCTCCTGTGTGCTACAGTGTCAAAGTCCTCACTGATGTCCAGATAGGCCACATCCACTGCCTTCCCTAATCCACCTCCCTAGTTACCCAGCCACAGAAATCTATAAGATTTGTTTGACATGACCTCCCCCTGTGAAGCTGGGCTGCCTCCAGGTACTCCATTAGCTTCTCCTTCGTCATGGACTCCATTAATTTCCCCACTACTGATGTGAGTCTGACTGGTCTGTCATTGCTGGCCTCCTCCCTGGTGCTGCTCTTGTACAGAGGGAACCGCATTGGCCCTCCTTCAGTCCTCTGCAGCCACCCCTGTCTCCAGTGATGTGCTGAATAGTGTTCCCATAGGGATAGTTAGCACTGTGCTCAGTTTCTTTAAATGCGTTTGGGTGGATCCTCTGTTATCCTTTCCTTTCCTTTAGGGGTTCCAATCCCTAGTGGACTAGCTCTTCTGTAAATGAACTTGTCTACCCCTCCCCGGTTCCTGTTAGTGCATGTCATGTCCATCCCCACCCTTTACACTGTGGACAGAGCAGAAATATTCATTTAATATTTTAGTTTTTTCTTGGTCTTCCTCCACACAGCCCCCACCCACCCCGTCTCTTGATCCTCACTATACCACCCCTCACTTTTCTCTTTTCACTCAAGTACCTGAAGAAAGCCTTATCCCCATTTTTGACCTCCTGGGCAATCCTCTTCTCAGTTTGAGCCTTTGCTTTCCTTACCCTCCTTACTGCCTTCCTTTGTTTAACTAGAGATATCTCTCTGTTTGCCTCAGTTTGGGTCTCCTAGTACTTCCTGAAAGCTGTTTCTTTCCCCCCTTACTGCCTTAACCATCTCCTTTGAGAATGATAGTTGCCTCTTTCTCCTCCTACCCTTGCTTATTACCTTCAAACAGCTTGCCGTTACATTAGTTATTCCCTCCTTTATCCTTGTCCACTGTGCTCCACTCCCTCCCCCCCTCGGCCTACCCCCTATTCAAGGTATTTCCTAAGGTAGTCTTCCATTTCTTTAAAATCTGCTCTCCTAAAGTCCAAGAACTTTGTCCTTTTGTATTTTTTCCCCTGTCCAATCTGTGTGCCAAACCACACAGTACGATGATCATCTGTACCCAAGGGGCTACCCACTGTGGCATCTGCAATGCTGTCCCTGTTCATAAGTGCCAGATCCAGCAATGCTGCATTTCTAGTGGGATCTGTAACCAGCTGTCTAAGAAATGCCTCTTGCAGGGACTCTAGGCTGGCCCTGCTCCTAGTGATAGCTCCTGTCTACATCTGGCAGATTAAAGTCACCCATAATCACTACTTCCCCTTTACTTTCTGTTCTGCCAGTGACCTCCACCAAAAATCTGTCCAACTCTTTCCCTTGTGTTGGTGGTTTTTACACCACCTCATGTGGATAAAGGCCCTGGACCCGGTCTCTAAGCAACACAAAGAACCTCCAGGCCCTCCTTTTCCCCACTGTGTCCTGCTATCTCTGTGGCCTTTATACCTTCCCTTACATATAAAACAACCCTCCCTTTCCTCCCTGACCGATCCTTTCGAAACACATTGTAACACACTTTGGCCACCTTCCGGCTGCGGTTGTCAGTACACCATGATTCTGTTATGGCCACCAGATCCAGGTCTGCTTCCACACTGGTAGCTTCAAGGTCAGGAATTTTGTTTCCTAGGCTCTTTGCATTGGTGCACATAGCTCTCCACTCCTTATGTCCTTCCCTTCCCCATGATGCCCTCCCTCCCTGACTCCATCCTTCACCCGTCTCTTTTCCCTGGTACTGGCCTTCCATTTTTTATCCTACCTCAGTTCACCCTCCCTAGTTTTCTTTCTCAGCCTAAGATCCACCTCCTGACCCTCCTCTCCCTTCCTGTCTCCTATGCCTCTACCCCTGATGAGTTTATTTCCCTTGGACTTTTCCTCTCTGCTGCTCCATCTTCTGGAGGGACATTCACTCATTTTCTGCCCCCAGTTAGTTTAAATGCCCATTGAAGTAGCATTTAAATCTTCCAGCAAGACTGCTCTTAGCCCTTCCCCCCCAGCCTTAACCATTCTGGGGTCTTGTGCGAAACCTCTCTCTGAGGCCCCCCTCCATTCTATGTAACCCCCTATCCTTTGCACTGCTCCTTCAGGTATGGCATGGCATGAGTATTTCAAGGGGGGCACACCATTGAATGAAATGAACAGAGGGCACTAAATTATATTTTTTGTGGTCCAACCTCAGCCCAGAAGGGGATACTAGGATAGGAATTTGAGAGAAATGGGGATGTGACCCTTTTTTAGAGTGTATCAGCATCTACAGTACAAAGCAACTACTTAGGGAATTTTTTTTTATTGTTCATCATGATTAAACTAAAAATTCAAGGGAGAAGCAGGGGGAAGGTAAGATCATGCAAAATAAGTGAAAAAGTTTGTTTATTCAACCACTAATGCATTCTGACCATTTCCAAAAGTAAAATCACTTAAGTAAGCCCAAGTAGTACACTTACTTCAGGGACCTAATTCTCAGGTTATACCTTACACAGCAATACAGCAAAATTTTATATCTTGTTACCACAACTTTTTTACATATCAACATGAACAAGTGGCAGAATATATGTATATCTACAGAAGATATATATATATATATATATATATATATCTTATCAAACATCCAAACACATATCTTCCCTCTTACCAGTCCATAAATAAACACTGTCTTTTTTCCCTGCAACATACAGTCAACCCCCTGCTGCCCCTGAAAGCAGGGACAAAGGACCACAGGCAGAAAGACAAAATGGCAGTAGCAGCCCAAGGCATGATACTGCCTTGTTGTATGCTGGTAAAATCATTTTGTGAAAGAGAACTAGACTGACAAAATGTTATGGTTCAAACCCCAACTCCTCTGTAACAGAAAACCGTATCACAGGGCACCCCTATAAATTGGTATTTCCTCGCACAGGGTGGGGGACTAGACACGATGGGCCTGGGGAGTGAACTGAGCCCTTTCTAACCATAATGTTAAGTTAGACATGTCAATTTTAGGAGGACCTGGGGGAATTTTTAGGTCAAAATCAAGAGTCTCTCAGAGACAAGTTTGAGAGAGAGATATATGCTTTCAGTTTGTTTGTTTTTTAACTAAACCGGGGATTACCCTAATTCCCTTTTCTTTATTTTAATGTAGTAACCATATTATTAATTTTTTTAAACAAGGTACGCCTCATTTCCTCCCAGATGCTGAAATCCTCCATCATGTATTAATCTATAATGCATGTTTTTGCCAATGCATACGTAAACGAACACACAATTAAAACAACAAATCAATAATTTAAAGGGGAAGTAAACATTGCAGGGGGCCACTCAAATTGTGAAAGCGCAAGACAAGACCATTCAAACAAGGTACTAGGCTTAGCTATAGGTGTCAGGAGTCCTGATATATGAATATCAAAGTATATGTAAATGAAAACAAAGCAGCAGCCATTTCACGTACTCTTAAAACAGGAAATTATGTCACTGAGGGGCCAGCTCTATGGTGTTCATTACAGCTTGACCCTCAGTGACATCACTTTCTGTCTCAGGATCCCATGAAATGGCTGCTGCCTTGTTTTGATTTACAGAGTATTTAGATATTAATATCTCAGAACTGTTGACACCTACAAGAAAGTTCCATACCTCATTTGAAATATCTTTTTATGGGCTTTCACAATTGGAGAGACCCTTGCAATGTTTACTTCCCCTTTAATCTTTTGCCTTGTGTTTTGCCCCCTGCCATGACCCTGATCCAGATTTCAAACCCAAGTCACCAATAGTAGACAGCTAATTAAAAAAAATCCATACCTGAGAGCTAGCTGAATGGGAAACATAAACATTAATTAACATTATTAATTCTCATATCTTTAATGCCTCCTCCAATTATCAGATAGACTAGGTCATCACCATTTCCAATCTTGCAAGTTTAAAAGATTAGTAGTAGTAGTCCCCAAAAGGCAAGCCAAGCTCTCTGGTGTCTGATAATTCTTCTCTCACTCCCTCACTCCCTCTCTATCTCATGAAGGGCAGTAATTTAGCAGCACAGCAGTTGTCCTCCTCCAGATATAGTGCACCACCACAGGGAGTTCCCATTTTTAGAGCCCCCACAAAAAAAAAAAAAAATAGGCCTAGAGCTAGTAGTAACCAGATCACTAGGTGCCTGCCAGTCTAGCAAGTTTTTTGGCACCTGCAGGAACCTTCAAAATTAAAAAAAAAGCAAAATCCTTATTGGGCCATGCTTTCCAATTATCCAAATCATGATAAATTAGAAGAGATGTCACAAGCAGGGGAAGGACAATGGCAGAAAAGTAGGTAATTCTAATTCACAACCCCACCTCACTTATAATGCTGTAATAATAATGATCTTTTATTTATTAAGCACCTTTCAATTATCAAGGCGCTAAACAGTAAGAACAAATAAAAAAACATAAAATCCACAGTTCAAGCAAAAAAAATACAGAGCTAAAAATCAATTTGGGTATGCTTGTAACCATAGGTGAGTCTTTAGGGCCTTCTTAAAGCACTGCTCCAGTATGTTAAATTGTTCGGCTTATCACTGGCACTTCAGCTCCAGCAGCAGTGAGCTAAAAAAAACGAAAGTCCCCCGTGCCCCAAAACGTAATGCCCTACCCAACAGATCAGGGACCCATCACACACACACACACACACACACACACACACATACACACACACACACACACTCTATAACCTTAAAAATATAACTGTCTGTGATGGTGGTGTTTAGCCAAATGCTTTGCAAGCTTAGTTATAAAAGTTCAGTCGGGTTTATTATGGCTCATGCAATGAGGACGCACTATTTAATCCAAAGTCTGGAGTCACAGTCTGGAATGTTAATAGCAAGCAAGTGCCGTCGCCCCGTGCCAAGAAATTAAAAATGCATCTCACATTCTGCCAGGCAGTTATTTTGAACAACAAGGTACTCTGACCTTGCTCAAATAACAGTCTGGCAGCATATGAGATGCATTTGTAATTACTTGGTCCATCCATGCAGGAAGAATGAGATGTTGGCTGGCATAAGGATGGGGGAGAGGAGAGGAGAGGAGAGAAGAGGAGATACCGATACCCCACCCAGCACTATCCCATAGAGTTCTGTTAGCTGCTGGCTCAGGGACTTTCATATAAAGTAAAAGTAACTTTTGGCTTTGAATGGCAGGTGCTAGATCGGGGTTCAGATCACGTCCAGTTGGCTTGGGGAGGACACCTCACCTTTAGCTTGGATCCCTCCCTGAGCCTTGCCAGCAGCTTGCTGCTGCTCAGCCTGAGAACACCTGCTACAAAACCTAAACTCTGCTGGCTGAGTGCTCACTGTGATTTGATATATCATTCAGAGCATCAGCAGTTACCATTCTAGCAAGCGCAGCCACAGAAAACATTACCGACTGTAATGTACATCCCTACTTTTAACACAAGTGACATGTGATTTTTTTCCTAGCTGAATGTGGCAGCATTGATGACTAACAATTGATGATAAAAAAAAAAGCCAGACAAGACCGGAGGAGACAGAGGGGGGAGCCCCCTGGGAGGTCACCATAACTTATTTTTGCAGTCACAGTATGCATTCTAATGAGCTGCAGACAGGGTGTGGTGAATCGACTTTTGGATATTGAAACTAGCATAGTTGAGGTGACAACGACAGCCCTGCTGGAGGGGGGCAGGGTGATAATGGGCCTTTCTTCTGACCACTTGTCAGTATGGGAAGGGGGTAGGAATTCAGAGAATTAGATGTGGCAGTCTTTAGTGCCTGCAAAAAGACCCAAAGTGTTTTAAGTGCAAACATGCTGCTCAGCTGATGTGGGGCCCCAGGCAAGTGGACGGTTGGACCAATGGTAAGGATGGCCCTGCCTCTGGATAGTTGGAGGCCATCTCCTTTGTACAGGCCTTTACTCCCCCCAGGTAGGACCACAATCCCTGATGTAACCAAACACCACCTCCTGCATAATGCCTTCAGCCAGTCATTGAAGACTGTTTGGTGGTGTTCCCTAGCCACCCCCCAGCCATGCACAGGTAGCATCTCAGTGAAGGCTACAATGCATGCTACCTACTTCAGGTCCTCCCCAGCTTCCTAAATGTATCCTGTACCACCCCTGCTGCATCCCTTGCCAAGTCATTTCCCAGATGGACAATGACATCCAGCTCCCCCTCCTGCCCCACCACCTAAGTGATCCTACAGATTAATTTCCCATCCCTCTGTGCAGAGGCACCAGGCAGTTACCTCACTTCCCTCCTTTCCTTCTGTGGTAATCCCAAAACTACCCCTTAGCGCCTGAGTCCCTCAACCTGCTTCCTCTGTGGTCCTCTGCCTCCCACCTTGTATTTATTTATTTTATTTATTGAAGTCTTAGATTACACCAGTGAGCAGATGCTCATTTATAGGTTCCACGTCAGTTACATAGACAATACAATACAGATGACAGGGTTACATATGGTACAGGTAAGTTACAGGGTACAACAGCATTAAACAGCTTAGGCAGTATAGCAGCTAGCTAGCATCAGAGGTTAACACCCTACTTGGAAGCTCTCAGAGATGAGAAGAAGGAGGGGTTGCAAACATGGGTGGAAGGAGTAAGGTAGTTGGGAGCATCTGAGGGGGTAGGGAAGTGGGAGCAATGTCATGATTGGGGGGGTAGGTGTAACCTAAAATGCTGGGATTGGGGCCCTTCAACTCAGTGAGTTGTCAGGAGGTAAGTGCAGGTAGTTAGTTGATGCTCTGGGAGGGTGCTAATGGTAGCAGTCACATTTACTAGCTTTTACTAAATGCTGCCAGAGTCTGCATTTGAACAATCCAATAGATGTGGCATTGATAACATCAGGAGTTAAGGCATTGGTCCATAGTGGAGCATGATAGTAAAAGGCACGTTGTGCCAGGGCTGTGCGGCATCTGGGAACTTTGTAGGTCTGAGTGGAGAAGTTCCTTGTGGGTCAGGTGCTTGAGTGTGGAGTTAGGAGGTTCTGGACCCCTGTGCATAGTTGGTTGAGGGAGCATTTCTTGGTGATGAGGCAGGTTTGGTAGTTTATTCTGTTGTTCAGTTGTAGCCAGCCTGCCCGGGTGTAGAGTTCACAGATGTGTATTAGTCTTCTGCACCTGTGAGCAGTTGGCCCACCTTGTTTAGTGCAGTGGTGATGCGGTTTAGAGCTGTGTCTGTCGTCGACCCATAGATTGCCAGGCCATAGTCAATGAGGGAGACTTTTGAGATGTTGATGGCCAGGTTCAATGCCTCATGTGTTAGGTGGTGTCTATGCCTGTATAGGATTCCTATTCTTGTATTAATTGCCCTTGCTGTGTTGTTGATGTGTTGGACATATGAAAGTATAGACTTGAGTGTGATGCCCTGGTGCCTGAACTGCTGGACGTGTTCCAGTGGATCCCCATTGGCATTCCTGATTGCAAGGGGGGGGAGGCCTTATGTTTGCTCTGTGTGCTGGTGAACATCATAGTCTTAGTTTTTTTGCAGTTCATGACTAGTCTGTGATCCATAAACCATTTTTCAGTGGCTGAGAACCCCTTTTGGAGATCCACCACCCGATGTTTGGGATTAGGGTTGCTGTTGAATATGACCATGTCGTCTGCGTATAGGAGCATTTGGCCAGGGCATGCAGATGGCAGTTTGTTTAGGATTAAACTGAACAGTAGGGATCCCAGAATTGATCCTTGTGGGACCCCTGAGTGGAATGGTCTGTTATCAGAGGTGATACCCCCTATTTTGACCTTTTGTGAATGATTGTGAAGGTAGCTGTTGAACCAGTGTACTGATTCCTAGGAGAATCCCATAGCTGACAGCTGGTCCAGCAGGAGCTTGTGATGCACCATATCAAACGCTTTTAATAGGTCGATGAAAGTTGCCCCAACCAGGAGACCTTGATCAATTGAATGGTGAATGTGTCCAGTGAATTTGAGCAAGGCCATGATAGTACTGTGACCTGATCGGAAGCCATGTTACTCAGGAAAGAGAAGTTGGTATTGGTTCAGGTGTTCAACTAATTGGTCCACCACTATCCGCTCAAGGGCTTTGAAGAGAGGGGAGAGTATGGAGGTAGGTCTGTAGTTGTTATGTAGGGTCCTTTCACCACCATTGTGCACTGGAGTTACTGTGGCTGATTTCTCTCTCTGGAGAAACTGTGAGAGGCAGAGGGAGAGGTTGATTAGTTTGGGGAGTGGGCCTAGGACTTCAACCAGGGCCAGCTTGATGAATTTTAGGTCCAGAGTGTCCCCACTATGTCTAGATTTTCCCTGGCACCTTCTCCAGTTACTTTTTAGCATCGGCTTGAGAGACTTCTTTAAAGTAGAAGAGCGGACGGCTAAGTGACGGTTGTTTGGCCACATTAAGATCAGTCGGCGGTGGGGGGGTTGAAGTAGTCTGCTGGTAGCACACTGCGATGTTTAGTGCATTGGCAATGTGCATGTGGTCCAAGTATGATACGCCGTCGATCAAGAGCAGGGCTGGTGCAGATCTGGGGTCCTTGCCAGTTATGTCATTGAGGTTATCCTAGAACGACTTGCTGCCATTCCAGGAGCTGGAGAGGTCCTCTTTGTAGTATTTGCTTTTGGCGAGTCAGACAGCTTTAGTTCACTCATTCTGAGCTTTTTTTATACCTCTGTATGTTAGCGGTGGTACCGTGTGCTCTCGCTATCTGCCATAAGTGATCTCTGGCTTGTAGTTGTTCTAGGACGTCAGGGGTGATCCAGGGGTTACTGTGCCCTCTTATCTTTCTGTTTTTTATCGGGGTATGCTTGTCACAGATGGCATTGAAGGTTTTTATGAAGTGGTCCAGAGCTGTGTTCACATCATTAGCATTATAGAGTGCTGCCTAATCTATGCTCTTGAGGTCCATTTTTAGCAGCTTCTGGTGCCCTTTTAATAAGACTGGGTTTGTAATTGTTCTGGTGGGTGGTTTACAATAGTTGAAGGACCAGATACATGTGACCAGAGAGTGGTCGCTCAGGCAAACAAGGAGAACACTACTGTTGTGGATGCGGGCAGGCCGATTGGATAGAACCCAGTCAAGGAGTGTGCTGATCCCAGTTTTGTAGTTGATATGGGTTGGAGTCTCAACCATTTGTGAGAAATGGATGGCTGTTAAGGCATGTTTGATTGAGGTGGCAGTAGAGGAGAGCCAATTGATGTTGAAATCCCCCAGCATCACGATTTCAGTATTAAGATTCAGGGTGCTCACATAGTCCATCAGGTCCCCGGTACAAGCCCCAGTGAGTTTGGGTGGGATGTATACAAAGAGTACGGTGAGAGCCCTGCTATGTAACCCCAGGAGTTTTATGGTCAGGACCTGCAGGTTATCACTACTACTGAGGTAGGGGAGGATTTGCCCCTGAAGGGAATCCCTGACATACAGGACACAGCCCCATCTCTTTTTGAGAAACGGTCCTGTCTGAATGAGGTGTAACCTAGTAAAAGGATAGTGGAGTCCGGTACTTTGGGAGAGAGCCAAGACTCCACCGAGAGAATGTCCGGACTGTGTTGGGTAACCTATACTTTCAGGTTATCCAATTTAGGGAGCAGGCTGCATATGTTAATTAAGGCAAGAGTAAGTCCAGCTGACTTGGTCATTTGATTCACCTGTTGTGGTGGCGGGCCTGGGTTGGGATACACATTGCCTGATAGTAGGAGTAGGAGCATGAGCAGTCGAGCAAGATGGCATAGTAGGAGTTTTAGATTCTTTCCTCGTTTCCTACTCCTAGATGGTCACTTTTTCACAGTGTTGAATTGTGTCACCATCCCAGGGAAGAGTGACAGCGTGTATGGACCATTAAGTTGGTATTCTCATGACCAGGGCATAGAGTGCCCATGTGAGGTGTGCTCGGAGGCTCCAATGCAGTGGGATGTGATGGTCCTATAAGCATTTAGCACTGCTAGTTGGGAGATCCATTGTGTGGGTTGAGGGCGCAGTCCACTGAGTGGACCTGCAAGTGATATTATAGTGAGCAGGACAAGGCTCTCAAAAATCCCCACAGACTTGAGTGGCATAGTGGTGATCACAGAGTTCTTGTCACCGATAGTATGGGGTGAATTTAGGTTGAGAATGATATTCCAACAATCTGAAGAAGTTCAGTTAAAACTGGAGCATACAGCCACCGTGGAGCAATCAAGATTTTGAAGGACCCAAGACTAGAAGTGTTAGGGGAGAGCAGTAGGAAAAGATTGCAACCTCCGTGAGTTGAGGCTTTCACTGTGGAGTACCCCACATCCTCCATTGCCACTATCATGGCTGCCTCATCTCAGCAGTCCCATCCCACCAGAGCAGTGAAAGAGTTGAGTAGTGGCACCCACAGTGGAATGTGTTCCCTTCCCCCTACCTTCACCCTCCTGGAGCCCACCACAGTCCAGCTGTCCCTCCTTCTTGGCATCCTCTGAGGCAACAGTGGTGAACATGGTGGTCCCTGAGTTGGGGGAAGAGGTCTCTTGAATCCTAGCCAACTTGGTTCGGAGTCTAGTGACCTCCTTCCTCAGCCCAGAAAGGTACAGAAAGTTTCTGATTGGTGTGGTGGTGGTTTACAGAGTGCACAGTACTGAGTAAGTATATGTATTTTTTGCCACCTTTTACATCTCACAGTAGTTCAAAAAAGTTGTTTTTTTGTTGTATTGGTGATGGTCTCAACAAACTTATTCTCCTGTTATTGCTCTGTTCAGGGACTGTGGAACTAAATCGTGGTTTCCGACACTAATCAAGACTTCCTCAGATCTACTGTAGGATATGCTGCAGAAAACAGCGCCCCATAATATAATTCCAGGTTTCGCAGTAATTAATGTACTCTGTGTTTCTGAGTTATCTAAAGTTGTTAAATCAGTGCAATTACTAGGCTAAAACCTGCAAGAGAGCTGCAGTCCCTCCCTCCAGTAGGTGGCACCAGAAAAGAAGTACAGCAGTGACTCTGGCAGGCAGAAAAGTGTTGTGTAAAGTTCTGTTCTCAATGTGTGAGCAGCAGACTAGAAAAAGCTCTGTACTTCAATGTTTATTTTTAGTAATTGCAGGTAAGATTGCAACTTATATGATAACTGAATAAGTATAGGAACTGTTCAATAACAAACTGATGCAAGTGTAGAAGCTTAGGTTAAGCTTTCCAGTTTGTTAAAAGCTTAAGTAACTCAGAGGCCTAGTCAGCATTGCAGCCCCCAGTGGTAGTTTAGAACTGCTGTATCTGTAATACTAATAGGGCAGAACTGTTAAACCCTGAGTCTAAGGGGGGATGTGCGATGACTGTACTCCAAACATTATTGGTGCTAGGGAACTTTACCTGAACTGGCCAGCATATTAAATGTTTGTTACCAATTAGTTACAGATTGATTATGTTACAGTTATTTTCAAGTACAGCAGTGGCTCTGGCAGGCAGAAAAGTGTTGTGTAAAGTTCTGTTTGCAATGTGTGAGCAGCAGGCTAGAAAAGCTCTGTACTTCAATGTTTATTTGTATTAATTGCAGACCTAATAAACAACTTATAACCTCATTTGGGTGTAAATCATTTCAAGTGTGCAATACTACCACAGCTAAAAGGCCTCAGCTTCCTACACATTAAAGCATGCAGCCTGCTTAAAAAGCAGGACTTGATTCAGGCCTGGGTCTTTCACACCAAGCCTGATGTGTTGGTGATATCCAAAACTTGGCTTAGAGGCTCTGCCCCTGACCACAATATTAATATTCCTTCATACAGTGTGTTCAGGGCTGACAGGCCATCCCGGGGGTAGGGGGGGTTGCTATATTTGTTCTGGACACTCAGTGTCTGTCGTTGATTCCTCCTCGGTACCCAAAGAATTTGAAAGCCTCACCTTAAAGATTTTCTTGTCATCTGAGGAGACTGTATCCTTAATAGGATGGTACAGACCTCCGTCAGGGGGCCTCCAGATATTACTTCACCTCAATAAAATATTGGAAGCTCCTAACTCTGAAATGGATGTTATGGGAAACTTCAACCTTGACTGGAATTCCTTCTACCCTAAACCCTTAAAAGACCTATGTGACACTTACGGCCTATCTCAGCTTGCCCCTGACATTGCTCGCCCTAACACCAAAAACCCTGCACGTAGCATCCTTCTTGATTTAATTCTTGTCAATAAACCACATAATTTATCGCACTCTGAGGTATTCCACAATGATATCAGCAACCATAGGGCCATAGCATGTGTAAGGTACATAGCCCAACTAAATTCCACCTCCTGCTTCAGATTAAAAAGGAATTTCTGAAAATTCAATTGCCAAAATGTCCTGGTTGATCGAAGTCACATTAGATGGTAAGAATTCTTCCTGGCTACCTCAGTTCCAGAGGCTTACACCTTATTCCAGAACTTTGTTTTAAAGGTGATTGATAAACATGCCCCTATCATTAAAATTAAAACAAGGAAAAGGTCCTGTCCTTGGTTCACCAATACGCTAAAATCAGTCCTATGTGACAGAGACTTGTTATGGAATAAGGCCCACCAAACTAAATTAGCACAAGATTTGGTGGACTTCAGAAAATTAAGAAACCTTTGCACCAAGCTTATAAGGACCGAAAAAGCAAAATACTTTCAATCAGCTCTTGCCTCATCCAAAAATAATGTTACTAAGTTTTGGCAAATTCTTAGGGAGATAGAAGACCACAGACCCTCTTCATCCCTGCCGACCAAAATCATCAATGGTAACAGCACCTTCATAAGCAAATCGTGTATCTTAGAACAACTCAATGATCACTTTGCCACTGTTGGTTTAGCATTCGTTTCCTCTCCAGAGAGCAAGCTCCTCTCCCAATCCAGTGCTAATGACCCCTCATGCACCTATACCAAGGCCTCCTATCATTCAGCTAAATTTAGTTTCAACCCAATATCTTAAAAACAAGTTGAAGATCTTTTAAATACCCTGGACATCAAAGCAAGTGCCAGCGATGACCAGATCAAACCTCTTTTTTCTGAAGCTAAGCTCTTACTTTCTGACATCTCCCATCACGCACATTTTCAATCTTTCCCTCTCTCAAGGTGAACTCCCTGCCATCTGGAAAATAGCTAATGTTATTCCACTCTTCAAATCTGGAGACCCATGTGATCTTAACAGTTACCATCCTGTTTCCCTGCTGCCCATCCTGTCAAAATTGTTAGAAAAACTAGTCAACTCTCAACCAAGAGATCACCTGGAAACCCACAATATGCTTAACCCCGTACTATCTGGCTTTAGGCCTAAGCATAGCACAGTCTCTGCTCTCACTAAGGTCACTAATGATTGGCAGATCGCTCTTGACTCTAAGAAACGTGTCTGCGCTCTTTTTTTGGACCTAAGCAAAGCGTTTGATACTGTCGATCATGATCTGCTGTTGTCGAGTTTGTGCAATCTTGGTCTAAATGACACTGCCTTGAAATAGTTCTCCTGTTACCTTGTGGGCAGGCAACAGCAGGTCAAAGCCCAAGGAGATCTCTCCCCCTTAAAATCCTGCTGAGATGGGTACAGTAAGGATCAATCCTGGAGGCCCTACTATTTGTAGTGTATATAAATGATATAAACTATAAAATCAGTACTTCTAATGTTCATCTATTTGCAGATGACACAGTATTTTACGATGCTAGGCCCACTCTTGAGCTTGCATGCAAGGAGCTACAGAAGGAATTCAGTATCCTTCAACATAATCTGTTACAGTCAAAACTACTGCTTAACGCCAAAAAGACAAAAACTACTTATCTCTCACCTCATGTTCAAGCAACGCCTACTAACTCTTCCAGCACCAGCTGGCAAATACTGACCATCTTGGGGGAACCACTCAAAATACTGGATAAATTTAAGTACCTGGGGTTTTGGCTTGATTGTAAACTTTCATTTATGACGCATATTGATAAATTATCTAAAAAACTAAGACAGAGACTAGACCTTTTTTACCACATCAAACACCTACTTAACCACGGGGCTAAACTAAGATTGATTCAAACCACATTTCCCTCTTATTGACTTCACTGACCTTCTATATAGCCACTTCCCCAAAACTGCCTTAACAAAGCTGGATACATTGTATCACAGAATGTTAAGGTTCATCAGCAACGCTTCTTATAATACCCACCACTGCTCCCTCTACACGCAGCTAGGCTGGTCATCGCTTACCATTAGGAGGTGAAGAAATGCCTCCCTCTGGATATACAGAGTCATTACAAACAAACTCCCCCCTTACATTTCTGACCTCTTCAAATGCACTCCCGGGGTTTAATCTCTTCTCAGATATTCCTACATCCTGTTTGATATCCCCAAGATAAGAACTCGTTACAGTGCCTCCTCCATAAGCCATGTCCTCTCCACATTATGTAATAACCTTCAGAAATCTTTAAAACTTACACAGATAATTGGGACATTCACCTTTAAATCTCTGCTAAATTGTGCACTAAAGGAAACATGCAACTGCTATTCCTAACCTGTCTCTTGAAGAACTTGTACTATTCTCTATCTTCAGCACTTAACCCCCTACCTGGCTGATTGTGTAGTGCTAAGGCTGCAACTGGCCTCTTCCAGTAGTAGCCGTAACCTGCTTTTCTGACCCGATGCTCTCCCTCTCTCAGCGTCCCTCCTCCCTACCTCTCTCCTTCCACCCCTCTTCTCTCCCACTCTTATCGTTAGCTTCTATTCTTGCATCTCCCTTTTGGCTGCTCCCTACACCACTCAACCTTCACCTCCACTCTGTCCCCCCATCCCCTCTATTACTTCCTTGTCCCCCAAGATCATTAGTGTGCTATTTCTAATGCTCCTGTCCTTGACCCTGCTAGGTTATTGATTTACTTCTAATATAACCCACATACAGTCTGGCTTGATTAATTCAGAACTATGTTTTCAGTTGCTTACTGTGCAATTTATGTATTGTCCCCATGTGCATAGTACTTTGTCACTGCTTGTATTCCTGCCATGTATGGTATCTTGTTTTGTAAATTGCTTCAGCTGTGTCCATCCAGGACCACTCTGTAAATGAGCTTGCTCAATGGTGTTTTTCCTGGTAAAATAAAGATTGAATTGAATTGAATTGAAAGTGTGCTGAGCAGGCCTGCTCTGCTGTTTTATTAACCAGAAGGGCTCTACTGATCATCGGCTTGTAAAAAAATATTGTTGTACCCTACCTGTTGTGTATGTAGTATACATTTATCTTCTAGAACCTACCTAAACATATATATATATATATATATGTATATATACATATATATATATATATATATATATAAAATGAGTGAGAAAAATTAGTAAAAATGCTGTCTTCTGATTAAATGAAACACACTACATGACCATGCATTATCCCACAATAATCGCACTCCTGCACTTTTTTCTGTTTTTCACCCTCTCCAAAACAATTTTGGACATTTTATAAGAGAGATAATCTACTAGAGGGCATGTAGCCATGCTCTGATATATGCACAACTTGGGTGGTTGAACGCACAGGGCCTGTGGCCTCATGCGTCTCAACACACTCCAAGGCGTGTGTATATCATAGTAAGATCACACTCCCTGTAGTGGATTATCTGTTACATAGATACAGTGTCTGTGTGTGTATATATATATATATATATATATATATATATATATATATATATATATATATATGTGTGTATATATATATATATATATATATATATATATATATATGTATATATATTATAGTGGCATGGTAGTGCCACTATAAGAGTTAATACCCATTTAAGGTTAAATCAAATTTTGCACCTTAATAACTTTGCCACCGTATATGGTTGCCTGAAATTTGGAATGCATGGTCTGATATCATAGATCTCTGAATCTGCTAAATGTCGTTACAGTCGGATCTCGGTTGCAGAAACTACAGAAAGCGCTAAAATACATAAATTATGAGGTTTTGCTCGTTTCTTTTCTCGCGCCTTCAGCCCTCACGGTTTGCGCGATCAGTCTAAACACTTCAGGTAACATGCAGCTGGGGTCCCCGATGTGCCTTTTGAAAATTTTGTGAAAAAATATTAAACGGTTCAGAAGTGATTCAAAAAACATTGAATTCCATTATAGTCTATGTGAAAAGTTAAACTATGCGAAAGTGTCGCAAATGCAGTTTTTACTCTCGCAAATGACCCTTTTACTTTCGTGATTCAGCCATTTTCCAGTTGGTGGTCAGAAAAATGCTTGACATTTAAATTTGGGACCCTCTAGGGACACAATTTTTGTTGTGTTCACCTAGTCAAGCCCTGAGGATGCTAGCCATATCTTTTTTGCGGTGTAAAACACCCCAGAAATATGTTTTTTAATTTTTTGTAAAAAGTAGCGTCACAAAGTACTTTCGTAAATGCAACACTTTCGTGATTTTTTTGCAAAAGTATCGTGATTTGCAAAAGTAATTTGCAACACTATGCCCAAAACAATAGGAAATCTTTACTACCCTGCTGCAAAACAACAGTTTGGCCTTTTGGGCTGAAATTTGCAAAGAATAAAGCCAACATTACACAGATGTGCCTTTTGGTGGTTTGGTGCCAAAATATTACTGGGTTGCAAAGTTACGGCACTCCAAAGTTGACCATTTTTCCCATAGGATAACATCACGGGGTCTGCCGCGCCTTTCAGGTCCCATATCTCAAAAACAGTTCGAGATACAGACTTTTTGTCACAAAAATTCTTAATCCCCCAAGCACAAAACTAGCCTGGAAAGTCGTAAATAATATGAGATTTCAATTTTTTTTCTACGTCATACGGTTCCTGAGATATAAGCAATTTAGTATTCCAAGTGCTCATTTTCTGGTCGGAGGGCCATTATTATGCCCACATTCTTTGTATTTACTGTGCTTCTGAATGCACCTTTTAGGGACACAAAGAGTGTGTGTTTGCATTACTGTTACCGTTAGTGTTTCCGTTTACATTTCCGCTTGCTTCACCATTACTGTTTGTGTTACCATTTACGTTTGCGTCAACGTGTGCATTACCATTTGCGTTTGTGTTTGCGTTTTCATTTGCATTACTGTTTCCTTTTGCGTCACCGTTGGTGTTACGTTACCATTTCTGTTACCATTTCTGTTACCGTTAGTGTTTGCATTTGCACTTGTGTTTCCGTTATCGTTTGCATTACTGTTTCCTTCTGCGTCACCATTGGCATTACCGTTACCATTTGTGTTTGCATTACCGTTTGCGTTTTCATTACCATTTGTGTTACCATTTGCGTTTTCGTTTACATTTGCACTTGCGTTTACGTTACCGTTTGCGTTATTGTTTCCATTTGCATTTGCACTTGTGTTTGTATTACCATTTGCGTTGTTTCCATCATCGTTGGCGTTACCATTACCATTTGTGTTTCCGTTTGCATTACTGTAACCATTTGCATTTTTGTTACTGTTTGCGTAACCATTTGAGTTTGCATTTACCTTTGTGCTTGTATTTACATAACTGGTTATGTAACCATTTTCGTTTGCATTTGCACTTGCCTTTCCATTACCATTTGCGTTATAGTTTCATTTTGCATCACTGTTGAAGTTACCGTTTACATTTCTGTTTCTGTTACATTTGCTTTTCCATTACTGTTTGTATTACCGTTACCATTACCATTACCAGTTGCGTTAACGTTTGCGCATGCATTTCTGTTAATGTTTGTCTTACTGTTTCCGCTTGTGTCATCATTACCGTTACCATTTGCGTTTCCTCTTGCGTTACCATTTGCGCTTCCGTTTGCGTTATCATTAACGTTTGCTTTTTCATTACCATTTGCATTTACATGTGCACTTGCATTCCTGTTACTGTTTGCTTTATTGTTTCCGTTTGCATCACCGTTGGCATTACTGTTTGCGTTTGCGCTTAAACGTCACATTCTTTGTGTAATTATAACTTTACAACTATTGAACGGATTTGTGTGACATTTGTAATTCTTGGTCTACTATGGTACTTCTGTGCATTTACCAATTTTCATTTGACATCTGCTTTTGTTTTTTGCACAATGAAGTGCCAAAAATTTATTTTTTGCCACTCGTGTGCAGTTTTATGCCCGTGCTGCTCTGCAACTGTTTAAGAGATTTGGATACGATTTGGTATACATGGAGTGGAGTGGAATGGTACATCTATTTATTTACCAAATTCTATTTCACTGGTACATACGGTTTTTGCGCAGTGACATGCAAAAAATGCAGTTTTTGCTATTTATTTGCACTGTCTTGCGCGATGCATAGCACAGCCACTGTGTGGTTTATTGGTCTGAAACTTGGCACATAGAAAGCCCTTTGTTCAAGAAAGATGCCAGTTGTTGTTTGATGAAAAAAATGTTGTTCCATTCCAGAGTTATAAGCGTTTGAAGTTGCCCCTCTTCACAGTCAGAGATTTTTCAGCCGCAAGTTCCGCCATTTTACCACATTTTCGGCTGCGAGTTCCTCCATTTTGTGGTGGAAGTCTTCTTAAAGGTGCAAAAACTTTAAAATTGAACATCTCTGGAATGGTTTGGTCTTTTAACATGAAATTTGGAGGGTGTTGAGTGGATGTGAATTGTGCTGTTTACATGTCGGGAAAATAATTCGCTGCAGAGATACTGCGTGACGCAGTTACTGTTTTGCACATAGCTTTATGCATGGTGCTAGTGGCTTGAAATTTATAGCGTAGGTAGCCCTAGTGGTATGGAGGTGCCTTTCAGTGGTTTGGATCACATTAGCCTTTGTGCCGTTATCTCGGAAACGAAGCGAGATACAGACTTTTCGCTACTGTTGGCTCAGATCACCTTTGTGCTGTTATCTCGGAAACAAAGCGAGATACAGACTTTTTGCTACTGTTAGATCACATTGCCTTTGTGCTGTTATCTCGGAAACGAAGCAAGATACAGACTTTTTGCTACTGTTGGCTCAGCTCACCTTTGTGCTGTTATCTTGGAAACAAAGCGAGATACAGACTTTTCGCTACTGTTGGATTACTTCGCTTTTGTGCTGTGATCTCGGAAACTAAGCAAGATACAGACTTTTCGCTACTGTTGGCTCACATCACCTTTCCACCGTTATCTCAGAAATGAAGCGAGATACACACTTTTCGTTACTGTTGCCTTACATCAGCTTACTGTTACTGTTTCTGTTTGCATTACTGTTTGCGTTTACATTTGTGTTTCCCTCACCATTTGCGTTACAGTTTGCACGTGCGTTTCCATTACCATTTGTATTTCTAGTAATGTTTGCGTCACTGTTACTGTTACTGTTAGCATTTGCAGTTGCATTACCACTACCATTATCATTTCGTTTCGCATTTTCATTTACGTCACTGTTACCGTTACCATTTGTGTTTGTGATACCATTTGCATTACCACTTGCATTTGCATTTCTGTTTGTGTTACCATAACAGTTACCGCTTGCGTTTGCATTCACATTTATGTTAGCATTAGCATTACTGTTACAGTTCCTATGCAGACATGGGCAGCATGGTGGAAGCATGGGGCCCTTCTAATGCTCATCCTATTCCATCTGTAAATAAGGTCACATCTGTAGACTTTATGGGAATGGAATGAGCATTAGGCTTAAGAAGCCCAAGGCACACCCCACACCTGCTCTCCTGCATGGTTTGGGAGGGTGGGGTGTTAGGTTAACCCCAACACCTCATTTCCCATCTTTTGTTGCTTTGACCCTAACTGGAGCATTAACAAAGTTTTTTGCAACTTATTTCCTTCTTTTTTGAGATTGTATTATAGTATCCTTATTTTACTGTGGTAGCGCTCCCATCCCTCCATAGATGCATATATGTATGTAACTGTGAATGTACAGGTGCCTCCAGGCCCTGTGCTTCCATTTATGTGACAACAGTGACCAAACTGTCAGCATAGCCATCTTATTATCCCACCTCATGTACTCGGTACAGAAAATTTTCAAATCCCTGCCAAAACGTTATTCTGTGCAACTGCAATGCCATTCTGTGCCATAGGTGTGAAAACACATTTTGGTCAAGATTTTAAAAATTACTGCTGTGACACACATGAGGAGGGATAATAAGAAAGCTATGTTGAAAATGTGTGGTAAAAATATTGAACATTTCCAAAGTTATGAGCGAGCATAGTGAAATTGCAACAAAATGGTCATAACTTTGGCATATTTTAATATTTTGACCCCAAATTTTCAACATAGTCTTCTTATGACTCCGCCTCATAAACAACATCAGTGCAAATTTTCAAATCCATGCCAAAACACCATTCCATGCCACACGTTCAAAAACATGTTTCAGACAGGAGTTGAAAAATGGCAGCTGTACTGTTCATGAGGTGGTGTGAAAAAAATGGCTACATTGAAAATTTGGAGTCAAAACATTGAAAATTACCACAGTTATGCATATGTGTAGAAAAATGTCAACAAAAATAACAAAGTTATGAACAAAAGTTCAAAATGCCATTGAAATACATTATAGGGCACTTACTTTTATTCCACAGTTCATGGTTCAGCTTTGAAGAGTGCAAATGTGTCTTGGTCCACAGAAGATGACAGCCTATGACATCTGGTGGTAAGTATAGGGTAAGGGGGGACTGTGGGGTGGTGGATGCTCAGTGGGAAGGTCGGGATAGTGAAGGGGGACAACAGGGATGACACAAGACCATTTTCTTTTTTTAGGTTTAAAAAAAGACAGTGGGGATTGTTTTCTTTTTGCAGGTACAAGGAAAAAAATAAATATTTTGGGACACTGGGGGTAGGCTCCTCAGTGCCCCATACTGCTGGGGGGCTTATAATGCTGACATGGGAATTGGGCCCCCCCGATGTCAGCTCTCTGAATAAAACTATGGGGCAAAACCATGGGCAAATGTTTGATATGTTGTGGCACTTAGGTGCTTACAAAGGCAGAGATGTTGCAAGATTTCCATAGATGGCAACTAGTTGGGTCCCTATGAAATGCCACAGTCTCAGTTTTTCCTACTGTAGGTACAGTACTGATTGTATGTCATTTAAGTGTTCCCATTATACCCTTCACTCAGATTGTGACCTTTCCCTTCATAAATGAAAATGCAGATGCTTGCTCACTGGCCACATACAAACAACAATAAAAACCAGAGAAAGACAATCTTCTTTTTCCAGAATGTCTGTTTTGGGATACTTACACCTACAACAGCAGACAGCATATAGTTGGTTGCATGTATTGATATACAGTATGTTGAGGCCTATCAACATGCAGCTGGTCTCTAACAAACCGATGAAAAGCAAGGGTGGCATTCAAAATGTACTCTCCTGGTGAGATTTCCAAATTTATTATATACATATTGTTCTTACCGAGTTGCTTTTGCTATATGCTATCTACTTGTTTTTGTTTTTTGGTTTTTGTTTCTTTGTTTGTTTTATTTGACAAGAGCTTTTCATGATGCAATTTTAGCCTTAAGGATTTGGTGAGTTTACTGTTCAACTTCATTGCATGACACACATGGTTCCCAGATCTTACTAACAAAAGTACATAATATATAACCATCATCATGCATTATTATGTCTGTCATTTCTATACCCTTAGAAGAAGGAAACACCAGGAAAAATCATACACTGTATTTATTGGTATTCATGCAGGTTGTTCCCCAAAAACAAGGACATCAACAAATATCATTTACAGCTGTTGTGTGTGAGCCATACATGAGATTGTTGAGCTAGATAGCATATAGATGCCCTGCAGACCCCAGACTGTTTAATGCTAGTGATCTGTGCAGCTCTTCTAAGCAAAAGGCAATTGCACCCATCCATCTGAACTCAATGTGAACATAGTCAGGAATTATTTTTCTTTTATTTGGGAACAATGAAGATTATATTTCCTTCAGGGAACTAATATGCTATACAGAATAAGCTTAGGAATATATAAAGCCCTGCAGATGCAAGGTACTCTATCAGAAACACGGATTCTGGGCTTTAGAAATGACGTTCTTGAAGAATAGCAATATCCTCACAGGACCAATGCTGACAAACAGCCTTGAAACACAAACCATTTAGTGCTAATATTATCATTTCCTTCAGAAAGCTTTTGTTTTGTAGAGTTTAGGAAGTGTGCTCACCAATTCTTCAGATCAGAACACAGGTTTTTCTGAACTGAATACCCACTAAACAAACATTGAAAATGGCCCTATATTTATCGTTGCCTAAGAAGATTATGATGATGCAAACGTTAATCCAGCATGCAAGTGATGTAAATGCAATTATTGATAACGGATGACAATTTGTGCCCATCTAGCATACAGTGGAAGGCATAAGTGAAGCCTTCATATCTGACATTTATAAATTTGGAGGCAGACTTAAGATGATCTAATCAAAGTTGACCCTTTTGAACTATAATTTAGAAACAGCCACTGCTTTTCCCACCCTGCACAATAAAGCTTTTTGAGTTTGTGAAGAAATTCTGTTCTGATTGATCAATGTTGTTTGAAGAGACATACTCCTTGGCATTTTGCAACATCTGAAGTCTATAGAACAACCATTCCCAACATCTTTAAATGTTCTATGTCCACATCTGTCATGACTGCACCATTTGCAGTTTTTGTATCAGCATACGATGTAGCATTTTAAAGGTAATTTATTTGACTGCTAGCAATTTATTTTGTGAAATACTTTATTCCATCACTGAAGATGCACTGGTCCAGTATATGTGGGATTTAATATTTTGCAAAACAGCTTCCAGAAACTATTGCAGGGCCCTCTGGGCTTTAAAGTATGAAGGAGCATACTCCTTCCACAACTGCAGTTCAAAGTCTCATGCCAGTATGGTTTATTTGTCTCAGGTTAAATAATTTATGTTGATGTACTATTACATGGTTGAGTAGGTTTTTAATGTTAAATTGTGATTTGTAGCCACTTACTGGACACTGATCAGCAGGTGGGGGGTGCCACTAGACATCTGAGAAAATGGTAGCTCACGCCTCTCACTGCAGCCAGCAGCACAAGCTGCAGAAGTCAAGAAATTCCCACCATTCTCATACAGAGAACATGGCGGAAGGCTCCTCTCACTAAGCTGGCCACCCAGGATTTTGGGTGCCCAGAAAATGTATTTCTGGCCCTAATTCTGAAAAATAAACACCAGAATCTAACTAAATGGGGCCCATGGTGTTTGTTTTGTAAAATGACAACATTTTTATGTATTTTCCACACTTTTTAGTTTGTGGAAAAAAACAAGATGGTGTCTTGCAAAAAAGGATTTTTCCTCACGAAAAAGTATTTCTTCCTTACAAAAAAGGAACAGAACTCACAAGAATGAATCCTTTTTTGCACGATCAAATCCTTTGTCGAACTTTTTACCTCGACCTGAAAAATGAACTTCCAATAGGAAATAATCGGAACTTAAAAACTAAATAACTTTGCAACAGCTTAATATTTTTGCAGCAAACAAACACTCACAGTTCTGTTACCCAAGTTCTTTCTCTCATAAAGAAAATCACATCAAAATTCCACACAGTCTGGGCACAAGACAATGAGGGAAAAAAATGGCAAAAAGTGATTACTTCAATTTTTTTACACTATCTGGATCTCAGAATCCACACATCCAACTAGAACAAAACTTGCCACATTAAGCAATCTACCCCATAGGGCAGCACATACCAAATTTTGTACAAATCCATTGATCAGTTACAAAGTTATTAAAGTGCAAAATATGAGGTTTAAAATTAAACAAGCTACTCAACCCTAATTATAAGGGCATGGCAGTGCCCCTATAATATATATACATTCATTTGAATATGAAACATTGTTTTTGGTTTCTTTGTCATTTGAAATAAAAGAGAACCTATGTCTTTTACATACTCATTTTATTTTTCGAATCATGCTACAATAGTAGTATATCACATAATTATGTATAAAAAGACTATTTTCTATGTTCTGTTGGTTTGTGAAAGTGCTTGGTTGGGGCTCATATTTTTCTCTTCCAGTGTGCTGAGCCTGTCCCATCACTGACTATTTATACAGTAGTAATGAGAGAACTGTGTAGTGTGTACCTGTGGCATGGGGCCACTGATTAGTTGTTGTGTTTATCATTTATGGGTATGCCAATCTGATGGAAACACCAACAGAGTGACATACTGCTCTGTTGGCAAAATTGACACTTTGTCGACAGATCACTGTGTTGATGTGCCTGAGACAAGGGCACACTGTCTCTCGAGCCTGCACCCCTTTCCCAAATCAACTATGATTGGAGTTGATAATCCATAGTATGGGGGTGGTGGTGGCAGAGCCCCCTGATAGAAAAACAAGACCAGGAGACATATGGACTTTATGTCTACCATAACTTGCGGTCAGCATAAATCCCATCGCTGTGATGCTGGTCAACAAAAGTGTTGTTGAACCAGCATCGTAGATACTCATTTATGTAAGGGAATGTCCTATTATCTATAAGACCATCTGATCCTTCTGCTCTTATTTTGTTAGTGGTGTGTTAATGTTTTACTGTCTGTAATTGACAGTCAGGTCTGCCTTCCAGGCAATTGCAGGTGTAGTGTTAAGTAGTAGTGTACCATGTGACTTAAAAAAATAATTTCTGTGGATTGGTTGATGGCAGTGCACTAACTGGGATAGTGGTTTGATTTTTTTGCACTTGCAGTTACACTGCACAAAAGCAGAAAGCACACTGCAGACTGAGAGAATGATCTCTTATTCTTTTTTTGTTGCATTGCATTTTTTCCCATAATTTTATATCAATGGAATATCAAGTTAGAAAGGTATATAACACTCATAGAGATACATATAAGTGAGCAATAAGACATGACGGGGTGTGCATGTAACATATTTTACTGCATGCGCAAGGGCGTAGTGAGGCATGACAAGTGCCTTCAGTCCCTGGAAGTGTGGTCAAATCTGTCCCATGCAGACCCCAAAGTCTTATTGCACTTATGAAATGGGTTACATTTTTTAAAAACATTTCTAAAATTAGATAAATAGGTTTATCTATGAAAAAACACTGTATTTTGATGAATTTATGATAAAATAGTTCTTCCTCCTGGTTTGCTATTGGGCTTTTGTCCTTTGTCAGCATCCATAGTTGCATTTTTTTCTTTAATGAGAGCATGACTGATGGTGACTGACCCCCCAACAGAGATATGTTCATATAGTTCCATGGTAGAATTCAATGTGAGTCATGTGTGTGTGTGTGTGTGTGTGTGTGTGTGTGTGTGTGTGTGTGTTTGATCTTTTTAGTGATGCTCCTTTGCTTTGCTATTTAAGTTTTAATGTATCAGGAGAGCTGACTGATCTTCCCCTCCACATTGACATTTTCCAGTTTAGAAAATAAAAACTGTTGCTTCTGATTTTTTTTTTTTTGCTTAGTGAAGGGGGAGAGCAACATGGAAGTGCAGCCACTATACTAAACGCCCTCTCTCTCTCTCTCTCTCTATCCATGTAAGCTCAGTCTCCTGATACATTAAAACTTAAACAACAATGCAAAGGAGCATCATTCAAAAGAACAAAAAATACTTGTTTTTCCACCTTTTCTGTTTGTTTCTAAAGTATTATTGTTTACTTTCTACATCCTGTTTTTCTTTTCAAAATTCTGCTCAATTTCACTGGCAGAATATTCCTCTCCTAACATACTGTAACACTCACAACAAATGCCTCTTCTAGATCCAGAGACTAAATTATAATGTATGGAAACTGGTAATTAACCTGTCTCTTCTACAGTTTTATAATGTGATAATCCCTAAACCTTGCATTGGCATGTCATATCAATGGGATTATAGGATAGAATACCACACACAATGATTATTCTAGACATGGAATGCCAATCTGTTTGCATTCAAACTGTCTGTAATCTAATTCAGTCAGGCACAGAACTGCCACAGTACACATCACGATGGAAAACTCAAACAGTTCAGTTTCTGCACAATCAAACAGAGAGGCATTCATAGCTGACCAGGAGAACAAAAGAACATTAAAGAAAACTGCATCTGACATACATTTAATATAATCCTACCTGGCAAATGTCCAGGAAATTTGCACTATTGCCTCCATTTGGTCAATGAACTTGATCTTCATCTGGCTGGTTTCCTGTATAAAATAAAAAGAAATGATCGTTCTGAATATGAACCGGAAACACTGAGAGGCATTCTTGGCAGCATCAACAGATATTTGGCAAAGCACAATTATGGGCATTCTGTGTTTCATGGGAATACTGGAGACTTTAAAGAAACACAAAACATTGTCAGCTAAACAAAAATATGTAAAGAAACAGGAAAGGGTGGTAAGTTGAACAGGGCTGAGGTGATATTAATAATATTAATAAACCTTATGAGACCCACACTCTTGGCCTGCATACCCCACTGCCTTGATTCACATGGTTTCCTTTAATAATGGCCTTTATCATGCCCTGCGCACAGTCAAACAATATTGCCTCAGGTGGTCAGACTTAGGCCTCTTACAGGACTGTGATGGGCAGGAAGATCTTGAATACTCAGAGCACCAGATGAAGACTTGCACTAGCACGAATCCCAGGGACATAAGGTCAGTTAAATCCAGAATGTACACCAATAAAACAATGCCTGGCAGGTGCCCATAAGAACATACAAGCTGTCCAAATCTCACAGACCCCTCAACATGCTTAAGCCAGATGTCCCATTTTACTTGACAACCAACATAAATTTCAAACCTGTGCTGTCCCTTTGGTTTAGGTGTATGCCACTAGGGAAGAACAAGATGAGAAACATAATGCATGTAATGAAAACATCAGCTGGCCTCCCCAGTGAGAAGCATATCACAAATCACTCAATGAGGAAAACATCAATTCAGTGTCTTGTAGACAGTGATGTGCCCCGATAGAAGTCCAACAAGTGTCGGGGCACTGTTCGCTCCAATCCATTAACAATTATTCTCTCCTGAGTGAGTCAAAACAAAAGAAATTCAGCCATCTTTGGTCATCAGAGCCACAGTGACTTCATGCAGCCCTCCACCAGCAGTGCCATCGCACAACCAGAAAAAGTAGCCGCCCCTGAATCTACACAACAAAGAAACCCACTGAGCAAGCTGGGTGTAAACTTTAATCTGTTTGAAGAATGTATCACTATAATCATCAACAACAACTACTATGGTCAGCAAAAGCAGAGGAGAATTGCAGTGATCCACGATTCCTCCGAAGAAGATTAGTGAGTAACTTGCTATTTTCTGTCCCCAGTATTCTCCTATCTTGATTGTGCAGTAAAGTTTTTTATTTTCATCCTGCTAAAAATATATATTTCCCCCTTATGTTTGCAAGTTACCTTTCACTCCATGCTGCTCTCCCAACTCCATGCATACAGACGCAGCATGCCGCCCAGAGATGAAGCAGCAGACGCCTACGCTGTCAACCTGACCAACACGGACCAACTGGAAACATGCAGAATGTAGCTGAGTTTGTTTTTAAACTTTTAATTAGTTAAATACTGTTCAAGCATGTCTCAATTGTATTAACAGTTCATATTTAAAAGATGTTGCTGTATTACTGTAGCTGTTTTGAACATTGCTCAACACCCCATCGAGTGTGGATGCACTCAAAATAAATGTCAGATTTTCACTATCTCCAAACCTCTAGCGTGGTAAGTTTTTTTGCTAACAGAATTGCTGAAACTTTGTATGTGACTGATGTGTCCATACATTATAAAACACAATAACTGGGAATTGGTGGTTAACCATGAATGCAATCAGCTCTTGCAGTTACCATGACAACCGTAAACATCTCATGCTGCACTCTCAATGTTTACTTGGTTGTCCTGGCAACCACTTGAGCTGATTACATCGTGGTTAACCACTGATTCCCAGTCATTATCCTCTATATCTCACTGTCAGGGGAAGCAGAAGAAATTTCCCTGATGAGCAGGTTAAAACAGAAGAGGGATTTTTCATTGTCATCAAAGAAACAGTTGTAATGAAAATTATAAACAATACTTAATGTTTCTGATTTATTTATGTGTGTAAGGAGAGTGTGGTGATCAGGGAAACATTTAATTAATTTGTTTTATTTTTTATTTCGAGTAGTTTTATTTTTAGGGCCCAGTTGAAGGTTTTTACTACGTAATGGCATTTCACACTTGTGTATTCTACTGGGACAGTGATTTTGTTTGAGTAATGCTGTCCTGTTTTAAGGAACTTGTTATTACCTGTACATGAAACAGATTTCATGCACAGGTAATAACCAATCAGAAAGCAGGATTGTCTCTTCCCATTTTATAATACTACAAGAAACATTAATTTCCTATTTTAAGTAACTAGTTCTCAATAAAGTTTGGAAAACATTCTATAAATCTTATTGTTAAAATGCAAACAATGAACAATAACAATAAAAAAGGAAAAAAGCACTATTTAATATTGTTAGTGACATTATTCAAACACATTAAGATATAATTATATCATTTTTACAATGTCAAGGGCTTTTTAGGTGTAAGAAGGGAGACCCTATTCTTTCATAAGCTGACATGTTATCCAATAATAAGTAGTTCTCTCACTGTTCGTTACACACCCCTTTTAACTCAACCATTTTGCATCATGGGCAGGTGGGTGGATTTCCAATTTTATAGTATGATTTGTTTAAAACCTGAAGCAGCTAAAGCTATCCATGTTTTTTTAGACGTATCTAGGCTAAGGGGTACACTAAAAATGCCAAGAATAAATATCAAACGAGAGAAAAGAATGCTCATCCCAGTAACCTTTTCACAGATTGTTTTAATATTTACCCACATTTGTGATATCTTGAGACAAGACCATAATGAATGGACTAAGCTTGCTTCTTCTTTTTTACATCTTCAGTATCTATTATCCTCTCTGTAACCCATATTTTCAAGTTTCTTTGGTGACATATAAAACGGTTGCAAAATGTTGTGCTATATGACCCAGCCTTCTATTTCTCTGAATTTTGTACTGTATGACCCCACTAGCTCTCTGCTGCAGTGGTAGGCCATGGTCCAGGTGGAAGCCCTTTCATCTTGAGTGACTATGCCATGGAATTCAGATTCACATTTTTCTTTAGTTTTGGAAGTGAGAGATAGAGGGGAAGAACTATCAGTTAGGAATTTATACAGTAAGCTTACACCCATCTTGAGAGCCCCTATTTTTAGGTGTCAAATGAAATTTGGTGCCTATTGTCAAAACCCAAACTTTTTCATCAGTTTGATGTGTGGAAGACACAAACCCCATTGAGATCTCAGAGATGATTCAGCTTTGTTAGCTAGTATCCAAATTTTGTGTAGTGACATTTTTAGGTTTGCTCATTATAGCCTCCAGAATCTGTTTTCTCTTCATTTTACAGATAGCACTGAATATCAATGCCAGGAAAAGTCATTGTCAGCATCAGTTACTGTAAGGCAAAATATATTGTGCTAATTTTACAAAAGATGATACAAAGGAGTTATGTCATTAAGTGTTTTTGAGGCACAAGAAAGAGACAGTTAGAGGGACAAGGGTCCAGTCCTCCTCAACTTTGTAGCCCCCCATTCATGTCCCTCTCAACCTTTCAGGCCTTCTGATTCTGATGCATGCCCCAACCATAGTTGCAGCACAACCCTGCTGCTGTGCTGCTCATCTGGCATTTCATTAGATGAGTTAGTTAGTAGAAAAGTGATTTGGTAGCATGAGTGACTCAGGAAAGGTATAGTTTACGTTGCCGCACCATGCCACAGCATTGCTAAAGATCAATGAAAAATATCAATATTTCTGGGAAGCTACTATTGCCCTGATTTGTTTTTAGTCTTTTTAATAAAACGTACACCTGACATCAAATGTGCAGGCCTGTGTGGGGTGGGGGGGAGTTTGAACAGCTGATCCAAAAATAGGTAGTTTAACTTAAAAACAATGGGAGCTGCAATCAAACTACAGAGCAGCTGCTGTCAAAGACATAGCCTTGTGTAAGGGGAACAGGGCTGGATTTCAAACAGCTGATGTTAAAAAAAAGTTTTCAAAAATAGACACTCTGTAATCGCATTTGAGAACTGTCCCCATAAAAATGCTGACTTGTATAAGTCAAACAAGGAACACCTTCAAACAGCTGCAAGAAAAAAAAAACTGGTCAGAGCCAACAAGGTTGCATAAAGCCATTGGTTGACCTCTGATCTGGAGCTGGAGAACATGGTACAGATTCCCAGTGAGGCAATGGATATTACTGCAAACAATGCTACTTAATAAATGCTTCATGTTTTAAATATTTTGACCCAAACCTTCAACATAGTCTTCTTATGACCCCACCTCATAAACCCCATAGGTGAAAATGTTCAAATCCATGCCAAAATGCCATTCCATGCCACAGGTGTGAAAACATGTTTTGGACAGGATTTGAAAAATGACAGCTGTACTGTTCATGAAGTGATATGAAAAAACAGCTGTGTTGAAAATTTGGAGCCCAGATATAGAAAATTACCAAAGTTATGTGCGTGTGTAGAAAGATTTCAATGTGCGCACATAACTGGACCATTTTTAGGAATTATTTTCAACAAGTTTTCAACATGGCTTTTTTGGGACCCTGCCTCATGAACACTGGTGGTGAAGTTTTGTTCTTCAATCCTGAAAGATGATTTCATGCAGCGACCATGAAATCACCTTCCGGGCCTGATTAACGAAATGACAGTTGCAGTGTTCATGAGGTGAGATCCCAAAAAGGCGATGTTAAAAGTCGGTGGAAAAATTCAAAAAAATGGCAGTTATGCGCAGAAATTCAAAACTCCATTAAAATAGAAGAGTTATACTTCAGACCCATACAGCTCACAGCAGAAATGTTGCTATTTTATCTTCTGCCCTGAGGGTTAAGAGATGCTAACTCTAGGTATCTTATGGGAATTTTACTACTAGCAGCAAAGAAAATGATCACCAGGGCATGGTTGACTAGTTGGGTTCCTACCACTGAGGGATGGAGAACAACGGTTAACCAGATTTATAGAATGTAAAGTCTTACCCGTAAAACAAATGATAAATCAGAGATCTGCTCATCTAGGTGAAACCAATGGATCCTCCATGTAATGCTCAGGGACCCAGAGTTTGTGCTATAAAAATGTGATTTGTTACTCAGCATTACAAATAGCCCACTAATGCCTACCATTACATATCAGTGAATGTATTTTAGTATATTTTGACTAGATATAATCACATTGATCTTTTTTATACCATGTTATATGTAACCATATAAATATGAATGATTAGACCCAATTGTACATAGTTCTGATGATTTTTAGTATTTGTGATGCATGTTTTTTGTCTTGTTCCTTTTAAAAATTCACTAAAAATATTATGCAAAAAAAAAATAGCCCACTTGCAAAGTTTGTTATTTGTTATTACATACAGTAAGGGTAAAACGCATAAATAAACTAGTAATAGTCATCTGTGGATACTTTTTGAACATTATAGCACTGGTTGGGGATTCATGCTCCCCCTTCCAAGGGAGCTGGCCTCCCCCAAAAACCACAGAATATGAATTTAAAGGGGGAACACATGGAATAGGAGAAAACTGTCTAGACTGATCAATTTACTTGCACCCTGCTCCCTTCTCTCTACACTGTTATCAAGGAGAGGACAGACTAACCTACAGAGCACCTACCCTTGGCCTTCCCCCTTGTATCAGAATGTCTAAAGTGTAATGAAGAATTGCACAGCACTGGATATTTCAAAAATGTGCTGCATAGAAAATGCTGACTTGAAAAGTTTGTTTAATAAACATCATAATTAAAAAAAAAAAAAGAAATACATTATATTGCACTTACCTGTATTCCTTAGTTCACAGTTCAGCTTTGAAAAGTGCAGGCGTGTCTCAGTCCACAGGAGATGACAGCATAGGACCTTCAGAGGTAAGTATAGGGTAAGGAGGGGGTGTTGGGTGGTGGGGCTCATTGGGGGTCGGGATGGGGAGGGAGATGGCAGGGACAAAGAGGAACCTTTTTTTTTTTCAGGTTAAAACAAAAATACATTGAGGGACCTTTTGTTTCCAGGACATTTACTGAAACTATTTTTGGACACTGGGGGTGGGCTTCCCAGTGCCCCACACTGTGGGGGGATGACTTGTGATTGCCAACATGGGGATTGGGCCCCCAATATCAGCACCTGATAGGAAAATGATGGGCTTGGGGGGGATATCTGATACCGGGGGTGGGCATCCTGGTGTCAGATTATAGAAAAATGTATATTGAAACTATTTCAGGACACTGGGGGTGGTCTCCCTAGTGCCCCACACTGCTGGAGGAGAAGTCAGCATGGGAATTGGGTCCCCCCAATGTTAGCAATATTAACAGAGCTGGAGCACACAGCACAGATGCACACCATGTCCAATATGGCCACTGTGCTCTGTGCATGCATACTGCTTCATGAATGTGCACTAAAGCACAGTGGCCATCTTGGGCATGGTGAGTGTTTCTTCAAATAACTCTGTGCGCATGTGCATAACTTAATGTGGAAGTACCACATTAAAGTAGTCCGCCGAAGGGGGAGTAATCGCATCATGGAGGGGAGCTCTATCCATGGAGGACAGGGAAGTTGCTGACACCACACAGCACCAATGACTGCAGCAGTGTGTACAGCAGCCACATCACTGCAGGAGAAGACTGAGATGAATTCCACCCACGGTCCCATCTCTCTCTTGCAGTGATGTGATCCCAAAACACCTTCCCCACCCATGCAGCCGTAAAAAAGTATGTCAGGCAAATCTACTTTCCATACTTGCAGAATCAATGTTTTGCTGCCTGACATAACACCTGACTATAAGATCACTGTCAGTCACATAAAGAAATTACACATTTTGCATAAAGATCAATGACAACTATCACTATTGCTGGGCTAGCAAGTACTGAAAGTAAACTAGCCTGTTGTGTGTTTTTATCAGCTTTTTATAACATCTCCACCACCCCTTTCACTAGTCTGTGTCTGTCAGCTGCAGATTTGTAGGTTGACTGCTGCTATTGTCATTTTGAGCTGCTGTTTCTTTTTTTTAATTGACAGTGACCAGCTATTTTTAATTCACCTGCCACAATTTCAAAAAGTGTGGATGTCTACTCTGTCTTTTATTAAAGTCAGATTTTATTTCGTCTTGTTACATGCCACATTCTTATGGGTTGCCTTCAAAATGGTGTATTATGTTGCCCTGTAATATTTAATTTGCTGACTCTGGTAGCAGCTTTCAATTAAAAATATTTGTTTGCATTTATTATTATGTTTTTATTGTTTGTGTGATGTTATGATAGAGTTACTTATTTCAGAACTGGTTCCAGCAAGGACAGGAGGGTGCCCCATTTGTTACTCCAAGTATTTAGTCTCCCACCCAGCATGGTTTGGTCTCCCACCCAGCATGGTTTGTGGGGGTCTGTAAATATATCAACTTAAGTATTTGTACTGAGTGCTATTTTTAATTTTTTAATTTTTTTTTTGGTCTCTATTTTTCTTGATGGCCAATTTTCCACTCTGCTGCAGGAGACTGGTCACAGGCAGCTGAGTGGCAATAAGCATGTTGGGCTAGCAGGTGCAACTGCAGTACACCTTTGAATACAAGAATGTGAACTGCAGTGCCTCTGGATTTTGTATTTTGTGATTTTGTGATGACACTGGGTTAGTTAACCTGTGGGATCATCTCTGGCCCCAGTCTGAAAATGAAGTCCTTGAATGGCTGTAAGTTGGAGCCAATATGTTTGAGATTGACCCTCTGCTTGTGGCAAGGCATTGCATGGTAAAGAGGAGTAACCTGGTGAAACAGGAAGGTGCTGTGGAGCCAGACTTTGCTGCTAGAGACTGTAGCTCCATGTAGTGCCATATAACTCCCAATGCTGAAAATGTCTTTGCTGCACTGGCATGTTAGAATGAGTCACTCTTCTCAGTTCTGCTCCTTTCAGTGAGCACTGCAACTTACTACTGACAGTAGAAGTTATATAAGTTATGTAACTTCTTTGCAATTTATTTACCCAGGATAACGCAGCTGAGAGCCAACTGCGGGATCCTGCTTCTACCAACTGAGGGCCACATTGAACATTTAACTCTAGTGTGTTTTACACAAGCAATCTCTACTAGGAATGAGTTGGACTGGGGATGAGCCTGCAGCATCTATGAGTGCTTTGCATAAGATGGTATTGAAGGGGGGCACTTGACACGCCGGAGTGATATGCACAGGACTGGTGGCACTATAGTGTTCTTACAGTAGTACTTATGGGATGTGGTGGTGGTGTTGGCCACTAGACATCAGGAAGTACCTGACATGGACTGGGCGGGTTCATGGGACACCAGGGTGTGCTGGGCAGTAGATAGGCTGGGGGTGGAACTGGACACCAGGGAATGCTTGGGATAGGGTGATGGTGTGGGGTGTCACTGGGCAAAAGGGGTTTCTTGGTGTGGAGGATAACAGGGACACAGAATTCCAGGGAGTCCTTGGCATGGCATAGGGTGTGTTAGAGGGTAAGGTGCCATTGGACACCAGTGAGTGCTGGGGAGAGGGGGTCCTGTTTTAACCTTGAAGCACTGAAATAAGTCTAAGGGGAGGCACCCAAGTAGGATAACCACACAAGGGGAGCATCATAACACCAGCAGGATACTTAGATAATGGAAGTGAAAATACTTCATGCCCCCTTTCCCCATGGTTTGGCCCTCAAGGTTCAGTGTTCTCCTGCAGGGCAAGCTAATAACAGTAGAAAGGGTGTGTGGTTAGTTCAGTGAGGCCTCAGAGTGCTGGTGATATACTGTTCACTTTGTTTGGTTACCATCATTGGTTGTTTCCCTGTTTGGTCTCCAATAGTGAGGGCTTCATGGTGGGCACACATGCCCGAGCTCCAGAGACAGCTGGCATTCCTACCACCACCATGAGCAGCTCTGACTGCACTATTGACTGCACTGTCCAGCCTTGGCAGCTAACATTCACAATTTATTCCCAGTCAGCTCATTCCCTTCCCTCTGACATGCACAATTCCTCTCACTGCTGAGTGAGAGCCCTGCTGAGGGGAGATCAGCTACAATGAGGTACTCTGGGTGAGTGGGACCACAGGAGGAGGACCATCTGGAATGTCAGAACAGATGATGGTAAAATCAAGACTAGACAGATTCCTTAGGGACCAAGGGTTGCACAATATGAGTAGCAGTAGCATTCTAGCCGATACTGTAAGGTTGGATGTGCATTCATAATGAACCTGATTATCATTGCCCTACATTGCCTTAAGAGGCACAGATAAGATGGGCCCAATCCACAGACTCTTACCAGCCCATCCGTACATACAGAGGGCTGAGAAAAGCTGCTGAGTGCCCCCTATATGCAGGATGTGTACCATCATGGCACTCCACAGCTTCCACAATGTTGATATTTTCCCCTTGCTCCTGACTCCAGACCCATATGCATGGTAATGTTGGCAGATGGGATAGGGTGGCCAGGGGGCATGCACAACTATTCATCAAATCCTAGGTGAAATCTGCATGGTGCAGAGGACCAACAGATGGGGCAGCCTACCTAGTAGCAACAGTTGTGGTTACACACCCCTCCATCCAGCCATACACAATGATTTAGGTTCTGATCAACCCACTCTCCTACAGTCTCTAGCCATAGGAGCTACTTTAGTGGGCTGGGAGTACCCCAAGAACTGTCCAGTGTTCATTTACAAATGATATATCTTTTGGTGGGGACATGGCAGTCCTGGAGGGCTACCATATCCCAATGTGCTCTGCTCCCTTTGCAGGCAGGGGATCCACTTGTGGACTGGCATGGGCATCTGATCTGATCTGATACCTGTGATCTGACCCCACTCCACCCACCCCTACCTCTTCTGCCTCATCGCATAACTCTGCAATAGCAGATCATGGAGGGTGGGGGGCTGAAGATGCCATCCAGTGTGTACAGGCATAGTGGTACAGTGCCATAACCAGGACACTCTCAGTTTGAGTGTATCCTGGCCACATTTGCAGATCAGCCTTAACATTTTTTCCATATGTATGTGTGTGTGTGTGTGTGTGTGTGTGTGTGTGTGTCCAGAACTAACAACTGCTTCTTCTGCATTAACTTGATATTTAAGTTGTTCTTTTTTTATTCTATTATTTTTATGTAAATGTGGAATTTTTACATTATATTAATACAATTAAAGTACAGCCAACCCATTCATTCTATAATTCTATACCCTTCTCAGGATACTGCATTACATCCATCTTGGCTCTGACCAGAGTTTGTTTTGTTCTGGCTCTGGGACCCTCCTAACAGTCCTGATCACCAGAGCCATGACTAGTTGTGTAAAACCCATGGAGAACCAAACAGATTTGTTTTTACAGCTATGTGGGTGGAGCCCTGAAGACGTCTTGCTGTTACTTGGGGAAAAAAGGTACTTCAGACTCCTTCCAAAGCACATGTTGGACATAATGTACAATCCTTCCACTATCTGAAATCACTACGCTGAAGGGAGAGAGAAAGAGTTCCTTTCCTACATGTAGCATTCTCATGCCAGCTCAAATTACAATCAGTGGATATGCTTAGTGTAAACAGCACTTAAACAATAAAGTCTTAAATGACACATAACCCCTCTTTTTACATATTTTTATTTAAACAATGCCCTGTAGGCAAGGGTGTATATTTTTTATGTAGTTCTCCAGGCAGCAGTGTTAAATCAGCAACTTAACAGTCTTTAAAGCAGAGGTGTAAAGGTGTTTGATAGCTTCTCTGCTGATTTGCTTCACAGACTTTACTGGAGCACAAGATGATTTGTTTCAGCTTGTTGCAGTGGGGTCACTGGGCTGGGACAGGCAGACAGTGATTGTGATTATTCTATAATTAAGTAAAACAGGCAGTTTCATTTTTTTAATAAATCAGTTTGTTTGCTAAGTTAAAGTTACTTTCCCTATTAAGTAAGTAAAGATTATGTAACCATCTGTCCAGTTTTCGTACTGACAATCCTATTGAAAAATTTGGGTGGTTACACTTTTTTTGATTCTTAAGCAGTTTATTTGAAAATACTGCTTAACTGATTATAAAGTGACAGTTTTATTGGTGCATGAGTCCAGTGGTTATCTTCCCTTCCTGATATGCATGAATTGACTTGACTGGTCAAGTCAGAGAATGATGAATAAAACACAGTACAACTCAGAAACAAAGTGTTTACTGAAAATAAAATGCTGACAAAAATGCACCTCCAGGTTATGACTAATTCAACATTTTTAGGAATGGATGAGCATCAAATTCCTGGCCTTGTAGGGACTGGGTATAATGAAGTGCTGCAAGAGCTGTGCCTTGTGTAGAAAATGACCTGTAACATTCTTAAGGCCAAAACAAAACAAAAATTTAAAAAAAAATACATGAAAGCTGAAATAGCATTTATCCTGCAGTGCAATATTACTTGATTTATAGATAAAAACAGTGTGACAGGCAGACTTCATACACCCTTGATTTCTCTCTGCCTCTTTCAGTGTGCCATGGTGAAATGGAGCAGTGCAATTTAAAGTAGTTATCATTTTTTATGCATTGTTGTCACAACCTGGATCAGTTTTGAACATGTGACCTAGAGGTGAAACACTACTGCTATCCAGTTTTATCCAGTGGTGGGAATGGGGAAAAAAATCTCTCGAGGCCTTGAACTTTTGTGCAGAAAATAAAATCTAGAGCACAGGTTTTAGAACAAGGAGCCCACAGTTCAAGTTGTACCAGAACTACTTACTTGCTGCGTGACCCTGAGTAAGTCACTTAACCTCTCATTGCTTCAGTTCACTAAGCTATAACGATGGACAAATCTAGGGCCCCACTGAAAATGAGATATTGTATCTCAGCTTGGCTATCCTAGCTAAACAAATTACATTTAAAAATCACTAGCGGTTATGAGGTCACGCTAATAATAGTTTGCCTTTTTACATCAACAGAAATGTGCGATATACTGTAATTGTATCTTATACTACTTTTGTAAATATCTCATTTTGTCATTAATATCATTACAGATATAAATTGTATAGTATAATAGTGGTTACTTAAATTGCAGGATTGTAATTCTATCAAGTAAAATTTATTTTCTAAAACACATGAGCATATCAGTCCCCCTCTGACCTCTGTGACCTCCCAGTGTGAGGAGACTGCAAGGTTGAGAATTATGCAGCTCATATTAACACACAGCACTACAAACTGTAGAGGTAGAGATCAGAAAGAATGAATGATGGGCTATGTCAGTCCATGGTAGCAAAGCAGGCTAAAACACAACACTGTGTGTGTGTGTGTGTGTGTGTGTGTGCGTGTGTGTGTGACATTTAAAACCTAGGAGGAAACCACATGGCAGTGATTGACTGAGCACAGCACTTTTAACCTTTACTGCCTACACACGGAACTGGGATGTCATGTAAAGGAATTCTTGACTACAGTTTTTTTTATGCTCTCATTAAAGGACTCCTGGAGGAACCTGGAGACATTGGTTTGAATCCCACTGCCACCATTTGTATATTGTGTGACCCTGAGCAAGTCATTTAACTTCATTCTGCTCCCAGGATGACCTGAAAATGAGATTCAGTTTAATGTGTCTTTCCTGGCCCAGAACATTGTAAAATAAAGGTAAAATAAATAAATAAGGAATTGGAACCTGACTCCTGCAGCTGAGTCCTTATTTATCTGAGTTCTGGAGTGAGGGCTTGATCTGGGGGGGGGTTCTGATTTAAATAAGAACTGACTCCACACCCCTACTCAGGTTCCTGCACCCTCAATCAATCGTCCTGTAGCTCTCTTGAATATTCCTGGTAGTCTAATGCCCCCCCATAAAGACATCTGATCCTCTGTCAACCCACCTACTCAGGACCCTCCTCCCCACATCCCCCCCCCCACTTAGGTCACCTAAGCTGAAGTACAGAAATAGTGACAGCAACCTGCACAGCCCTCTGCTCACCAGCTTGGCTTGCCACCATTTGAATGTCAGTGAGTGATCATGAGTACAGTAGAAGCAGGTATTTGCACAATACTTGCGATTGCTCAGAAACCGTCAGATGGAAACCAGTTGAGGTGGTGAGTATAGGGCTTTGCCAGTTGTCGCTATTGCTGTAGTTTGCGTTATGTGGCCAGGGCTGCTGAGGTGCCTGAGAGGATGAGTTGGGAGGGGGTCATATGCCATTTATTGGAGGGACCACTAGACCACCAAAAATATACCAGACAGATACAAGATGGGTGTCCTGGATGCTTTTACAATGCATTTCTCCTGGCAAGATCAGCTTACATGCAACATCGGCTTTTCAGTAGGGTTCTGCTGTAGGGCCCTACAGGCAGTATAGCATAATGGTTAAGGGCACTGAGCTGCAAACCTGGAGACCTGGGTTTGAATCCCATCTGCCCACACTTGCATACTGTGTAACCCTGAACAAGTCACTTAACTTTCTTGTGTTCCCAGGTCGCACTTGAAAATGAGCTCTGGCTTAGTGTGCCTTTCCTGGTTAAACAACTCCCCTCCCTTACAGTTTTACACTAAATCTACACAGGATAGCCCAGTTGAATTGTGATATCTTGTTTGCAGTGGGGTTCTGTTTGACCAAGTGTTTACACTGTATTTACCCAGGATAGTACAGCGGAGATGCAAGATCTTTTTTTCAGTGGGGTCCTCCTTTTACCCATTTTTATAATGCATTTGCCCAGGACAGCCCAAGTGAGAGGCAATTTTTTTATTTTCAGTGGAGTCTAGCTTTTACTATGTATTTTTCCATGATAGAGCAGAATAATGTACTTATTTATTTAATTAACTTATTTAATGTGGCAAAGCGGTAGTGCATGTTTAAATGTCTTCTCCATTAAGAATTGGTAACTTAATAACCTGGCAGTGACAGCTTTGTTCTTGTCTTGAAGTTCAAACTTTTTTACTTGTGAAAGATAGATCTGCAGTCTAGAGAATGTCCTGCAGAAATCCTGTAACCCAGGGGGTGGCTAGCTGTACCTGTGTGACTGGAGGTGCTGCCTCTGGTACTATGCGGAGTGGAGAGCAGCTGACTAGTCATGCAGTGTGCACCTGTGAGGGACTAATTCTCACAAGTCGGAAGTCAGGACTTGGCCAGGACCGAGTGAGTTAGATGATCGGTACCAACACAACAATATGAATTAATAATCAGCCTGGCTGTATGATGATCCAAGACAAAGTTCAGTATTTGGATTAAACTACAAGAACCCTAGGTACAATCTTAGAGGGCATAAGCGACAACTTATGGAAATATCCTACAAAACTGAACTCAGGAAACATTTGTTCTTTCCTAGAGCCATTAGACTGCGGAATCAGCTCCCCGAGGAATTAGTCAATGCAACTAATTTGGAGGTATTCAAGTATAAACTTCATATACTCATTAATAACAATAATAGAGTCATTCCCATTGTGTAGTGGAGGGCAACCATATGGACCCAGGCCTTCTGTTGCCCTGATATGAAGTATTATCTGAAGTATTATAAAAGGAGCAGTGAGGTAAGTGTGCTATTTTGTATTAATAATTTTTTTTGTATTGAATGGCCTTATCTGATGGTGACAGGCTGGGCTGTGTCCAATGACTCGAGTGATCTCTCTTCCCATAGCTTGTCCTTTGCCGCCAGCCTTGTATCCCCCCGCTGTGAGCGAGCATGGAACCCATGAAGTGAAGTCCACGTGCATCTGATGGTGGAAGGCAATTCTTCAGCATTGAAGCCTATGCTGCATTCGGATGAAGCTTTAGGTAATTGTTTTTTGGTTTTGGTGCCTAGGATGACTTCTGAATGGGTGTTTAGGGTGGGATGAGCCTACCACTGGCATTGCCCTTGCCCTTGCCATGTGACTGAGCTGTCTACATGCCGCAGGATGTGCTTGGCATTAAGTTATCATCTGTTACAGTTGGCTGTGCACCCTTGCAGGTTGGCTGTCATGTGTGGGTTGTGCTGGAGTGCTTGATGGTGTTGTGGTTCCAGTGTATGACATATGGGGATTTGGGGGTTGGCTGCCATGTACTGAATATGAATGGGAAACATAATTCTGCTGTAGAGCAGTGACAGTTATGGTCATGCCATTGTCTGAGGTCTCACACAGGTTGCGGAACCCTTGCTGTATGTCAAGTCTGTGGGCTGCGATGTCACTGTACATGCTCTGTATTTCATGCAGCTATCCTTGCTGAGTCTTACCCTCCCTGCTTCAATTGTCTCAGTTCAGGGTACATGCAGATAAAGCAATCATGAACTGGTATACATCCTGTGTCAATGTTGGGCCTTGAGGAACCCTCCAGTGGGTCCTGTGTATCAGTTCCATTCTCTGGCATGGATGGTCTGTGTAAGTTTCTGCTGTGTGACAGACACATGCTCATCCACGCTGGTGTTTTGGGTGCCCTTCTCACTGCCTTGTATGTCTGACTGTGTGGTGCGCTGTTAGGGAGGGGGACAGAGCCTTCTGTTCTGGTTGCAAGGTAACAAGTGCAATGCCTGCTGCAGTGATAGCTGACTGTACTAAAGAGAAGTGATATATAGTTCGGTGTTTGAAGGGTAGCTGAAATGTTTTGTTTTGCTTTAGTTTTGACATTTTTTTTTAAAGAAAATAAAAAGTAGTTATTTTGATTGTGATATTGTTTGGTTATAACAAGTCAAAGAAGGCTTTAAAGAGCACCAATACAGGTTGGTTGTTAATGAATGCATTTTAAAGACATCGGATGCCAAAGCATTACTGTGCACTTACTTTTGTGAAATCTTCCTCTTTGTTCTTTTATTTTAAGTTTAAAATCCATGGTGTCAGGCTCCTGTGCTGCAGAGTGCACTCCCACTTCCAGATTTAGCATGCCATGTAGTTTGACATCAGAGTAGGTCGTGCCCGCAGTTCCCTCAGTGCAATGACTCAGCAATTTGTTATGGATCAGTATGGCTGCAGTTCTCAGTCTTCTGTACCTAGAACTTCTGCTAGGTACAGAGCTTCCAGAGACTGGTTTTCTGATCCCTCAGAGTCCGAGGAGGATGTACCCTCGGCAATGTTTAGCCAGTTAGGGATTAATTCCTATCAGTTTGAGCCAGAGGCAGATGATAATGAAGTGAGGGCAGTGTGGAGAATGTGCCTTCCTCTCAGCAGTCATATCAGGGAGACTCCACAAGGCTGACTGATCTGTCCTGGTATGTTCAGTTTCAGTATGTGATGGCAAACAGTTATATTTTTGCTGGAGTACTGATTTCAGTCTTGAAAGCCCCCCACCCTTGCTGGTCATCATTATGGTGCTCTTGTCTGTTCAGCTACTTAGCATGTTTCTGGTGTTTAGTTGCATTTGAAAATATTATTTGCCTGGATTTCATCGGTCCTTGCCTGCAACCAACTCTTGTGTTGCTATAATTAGTAGCCCTCTCTAATGGCTAGTGGCTGGATACTCCCCCCCATTCTTCAAGCTCATATGTTCCAGTCTCAAAAGTTTCCCCACAGGTAGCTTCCATTCACACAGTCCCTATATGGATATGCCCTCCCTGGTGGCTAGCGACACCCCTCCATTGCCATCCAATGCACCTTGTAGGTTTTATAAAATGTCAGGCATGCTAATAATAAATGGAGGCCGCAGGGATCACTGTTCTGTAAGCCTTTGCTCCCCCTTACACCATTTTCCCTGTTGGTGCTACTGGTCCCTCCACCCTCCTGCTTGCACACCCCCCCATCATGTTACTTTACTTGTTGGTGGACAGTGAGTGAAACAACCCTCCACACTCCGCCTCATCCGCCCACCTTCTTACTGATGCTATGTGCATGCAGCTTTTTTATAGGGCAGTGTACCCAATAAATAAGCTGCGCGCTCCTAGTATTAGTTGGATGGCAGGCAGTCCAGGTGGGGGGAGTGTGGAGGGTTGTGTTGCTCACCCTGTCTGAGCTATTGTAACAGCAGAGGAAGGGTAGGGGGCTTATGTGTGCAGCAGGAGGGTGGTGGGACCAGTAGCACCAACAGGGACAATGGGGGAGGGGTTAAAGGCTTACAGAACAGTGATCTCTGCAGCCTCTGTTTATAATCAGCATGCATGACACTGTGTGCTGGACAGCAATGGGAGGTGGGGTGCAGCAGGAAAAAAGGGGGACCACTAGCACCTATGTGGATGGTGTGGTGGGGAGGGAAGTCTATCAAAGATGTAATCCCCAACCCCTACTGTTATATCCATGGGTGACATTTTTTTCATTTTCTAAATGCCAAACTAAGGTCTGTGCTGGACAAGAATGGGTGGGGTGGTAGTGGTTGTGTGCACATCAGGAGGAAGGGTGATTATTAGCAGTAATGTAGCATGTAGAAGGATGGGTAAAGGCTTTGAAAGCTGTGATTCCTGTGTTCTGCTGTTATTATCAGCATAGATCACATCTTTTTCAGTTTTTCAGTGAAAAGCTAACGTGTCTGTTGGATGGGAATGGTGTGGGGATGGGGGGTGGGGTTCTGTGTGCAGTAGGAGTGAGCAGATCACTAGCACCAACATGGAGATGAGGCTGGTAGTCTTGCAAAGCTGTTATCCCTGCATTCTGCTATTATCAGCATCCTTCATTTTTTTTGTGTTGTTCTCAAGGGAAACATGCAATGTTTGTTGTGTGGGATGGGGGGGGGTTGAAGCTAGCCACCAGGAGCAATTATGTCTCTTACGGGCATGTCGACATTTGGGGGGGACTGGCATGAGTTAACAGGAAGGGATTCTGCTTCTCAGGGTATGGGTGTTGGTTGGGGAAGGATAGGTGGACAAGAGGGCTGTTCATTCTGGTTTAGTGTTGGGGGTCGGGTCCGTGTAGGTTCCTCTAGTGACCTGTGGTTTTCCTGTATTGTACAGGTTTGTGTATTGTGTTTAGTGGGGGACTGGTGGCCAGTAGGGCAACAGTGTTAGCCATGGACATGATTGCTGACAGTCCTCACAAGTGGTAAACTAACACTGCCAGTACCACTTTCATTCTGCTTGCATGCCTTCCACGGAGGATACTATGAGAGCAGTAGTTTGTACACTGCTTCAGCGAAGTGCCTCCCACTTGTATGCAGCCACTTATATTTTATATGTAGTCTGTGCTGGGGTGACACCACACTTTATTGTGTGTATATGATTCTGCTGCAGCTCACAATAAAACATAAGGTGCTTAGCAAATAACAACCTCAGTCCACTATGGAAATACTCAACACAGGGGAATACCACCTTGATCAAATCCCTGTAAAGTACATGCTGCATATGTATGCTAGGTATAACCTCTGTTTTAGGGAACAAGGAAATGGCAATCGAGTTAAAAATTAGGCTGGAGCACTACAGGAGCATGGCAAAAATAGAAATGCTCTGTTACAAAAGTCACTGTGAATACAGTACAGCAGTGGGGAGCACATGGAACTACAGTCAGGGAACACACAGTGCTGGACCTATAGAGATATAGAAGGAGCGCTCTCCCACTGCAGAACTTCCTCAGTCAGCATGAAGGACTGCACGCCATGGGACCTGTAAAACCAAATCAATTAAGGCTTTTTACTAATCGACTTACAACTTTGGCACCTAACATCAGTCTCACATGCAGGAGAGGGTCTGAATCATGTTAAAAAATGGGGCAATGCAAATTGTGAGGATTGGTGCTCTTTAAAAGCAGCCAAATAGTGTCAAAATGATCCTCAAAATGCACCAGAATGCATCTAAAACTTGATAGCTTCTGGGGGCCTACACAGCCCCAGACCTCTGGCCTATGGGGGGTTGGGAAAATTGTAATTCATGGAGACCCCACACTTCTAAATTTAGCACTACATCACTGCCTGTTTATCAAAACTGAGTTTGTAATGAGACTGCATTGGTCCAGCAGAGATTCAAATTACACTTCTCTCTCTCTCTCTGTTCCGTGTGTGTGTGTGTGTGTGTGTGTGTGTGTGTGTGTGTGTGTCACTGTACATAGAAAATACTTGATGGGCAACAATGCTCCACCATTCCTCTTCTCTCTCTCTCTCTCTCTCTCTCTCTGTCTCTCTGTCTCTCTGTCTCTCTCGGAACCAGACTTATACAGGGAAATGCTGAAAAGTGAAGCTGACCAAATGTGATAACTTACTTGACCTTTTAGTCAACTTAAACTTTTAAATTATTTCCCAACATTTTACAAATAGAGCTTACTATGTGCAATGAATGGAGGCTGATGGCTTGGATAAAAAAAATTGTATTTCTGAAAACACGGACTGTGACCTACAGAATATGTATGTAATTTTCATCACTGCTGAGCTTGATGGAGTGCATAGTATTGTCACTTACAGGATCCCTTTTCCTCACTGGTGCTGGATGAAAACAACAGGTTAATGCACATTAAACAGTTCCTTTCAATAACAGAATGTCCACACAGAACTTGAAGAAACAACAGGGATCCCAGATTCATTAAATATATTCACACATAGCTCTGGGGAGCATCAGTTAATTAGTAGGAAATACATTCAGCTTTCACGTGGCTATTATGATCATAACAGCAGCTTTTACCTGGACCAAGGAGGCTGCACAGTCTTTAGGGCAGCATTAAACTCGGGACCGCTATCATCACAAAAGTTTAAAGGCAGCACAAGTCCTAGTATAGTTTACAGTGCCTAACAGCCATTATTCTTCACAGGCACCCAAACTCTCAAAAATTCCCATTTCTTACTCTCTGTCTCTACGTACTGACTCAGCAGGTCTGCCTCGGAACATGCACTCCTTGCTGCTTGGGGATTTGTGGGTTCCCTCATAACCCCTGCATCCTTTCCAAGGACTGGCAGCAATTGTCCCCAAATTGAGATGGAGGACATATCCTGTGGAGCTCCAAATCAGCTCTCTGTCTGGACACTATACTCCCTGCCACATTCTTGCCCACAGAATACCTGCATGAATCAGCACAGGCTGCTAGGGCACTCTGTGACTTGCAGCTGCTGGCTCCCCTCTTGACTTTAGCTGCCCTCCAAGATACTATGCAGCTTGTGGCTACTGGCTCTAACTTCCTCCTCTGTGTCCCCCCAAGAGCCACTGGCTGGGGTGGAGTGGGCAATCAACCTAGCCAGCCCTGACTCATTCTCACTCCCTCGCTGCTTACTCCCCCTCCCGCTTAAACTAAGGCACCTATGGTGACCTCCCAACCCATGGGAGGCTCCACTTGAGTGCTGAGAAGAATTAACTCTTTTTTTTCTACTGGGCCACATTATGCCACAAAAACCCAGGGAGGGTTGACTAGAACTAGTAATCTCCCAAAGGGGGAGTTACATAAACATAGAAATTGACAGCAGATAATGACCATTTGGCCCATCTAGTCTGCCCAATTTTAATTATGACCACTTTTGCTGCAGACCCAACTTGCCCTACACCACTATCTCTTCCACCCAACTCCTTCCTCCTAGGATTCCTTTGTGCCTGTCACAGACATTTTCAAATCCCACCACTGGTTTCACCCCCATTGCCTCCCATGGAAAGCTGTTCCAGGAATCCACCACCCTTTCTGTGAAGAAGTACGTCCTCATATCTCTCCTGAATCTACTTCCTTCCAGCTTCATATCAAGACCCCCTTGTTCTACAGCACCTTTTTCTCTGAAACATATCTCCCTCCTTCACCTTATTAACCATCAAGAGGTATTTTGAAGGTCTCCATAATAGCCCCACTCTCCCTCCTCTCCTCCAGGGTGTACATATTGAACTTTTTCAGTCTCTCCTCATAGGGCTTCTGATGCAGACCTTGCACCATTTTGACAGCTCTCACCTCTCTTCTTGCTGCTTTCTCCTTTTTCCCACTGTTCCCCCTTTCACACCTTTCTCCTTTGACTGCTCTTTTCTCCCTTCTTCCTTTGCTAACCCCCTACTTCCTTGCATAACTTGCATCCTGGTGGGACTCTCTCTCCCCTTGGAATCTCCCTGCTCTCTATCTCAGCTTGTGGTGGCCTACTTTCTGCCTCCCATATTTCTTCCATCACCCCCCCGCTCCATTAAATGTCCATAGAAGTAACATTTGAATTGTTCACTGAGGATTGTGGTTGCCTCCTGGATGAAAGCAGGCCATCACCTTGGCATAGGTTCTTATCCTTCCAGGTTGGCCCACAGTCCCCAGTGTAGACATACCTCTCCCTCCTGCACCATATCCTTCTACCATTACTTGAAGGCCTTGGTGCGGCGCTCCCTCTCCTTCCACATATAATATAACACACACTCACCACTCGCATTTTAAACACATGGGAAACACAGGATCAACCAGATAAATGATCTACCTTTAGCAAACAATATAATTTATATTTACACATGGAGATGACTATGACAATTCATCTTTATGTTTAAGGCCATGAAACACCAAAATCAAGTTAATGTATTAGCAGCAGTAGTGGCTCTGACCAGAGTTTGTCTCATTCTGAAGCTTCTTCTATGAGAATGGTACTAGTGCTATAAAATGGAGGTTAGATGTAAGAAAGAAAGAAAAGACACCATGAATTTAACAAAACATAGTCTGACTGCCTTTTAATGTGTCCGTAATGGTGTTGTTTGATCTCAGGTACGCAGTTGAGATATCAGGACACTAAGTACATGCAGCCTGTTCTGTAACTTGAAATGAACATGATTGTTTTCCTGGACTGTTCTGTAACTGCAGACTACATGGTTTGGTACCTTTCAGTACCTTTGGCACTTGGATTATAAGCTGGTCCCATTCTGGACATTTTGGTAAAAAAATGATCTGATGCTAGTATTGTCCTGTTGATGAAATCTCTAAGTTGAACATAGTAATAAATTTAAATTTTTGTGGTTTATATTTTTCCTTTATGTCCTTAAAAGAGAGAGCAGTTCTGGAATCTTTATTAATAACACCCCTAATATTTCTGATACCCATTTTTTTGTCCATTCATGACTACTCAGCTGTGTACCCTCAAAGTAATCAAGAGGTTTGACCATATGGGCATGAAGTTTTAGAGTATTTTGTTTGGATTAAGAAACTTATCAATTCTTTTAAGAACCTTTAGATTCCTGTATGCAAGAATTGTATTGAAGTCTTAACAATGATATACTGTGTGTATATATATATATATATATATATATATATATATATGAAGTGTGTCAGTTTGTTGGGTTTCAATAGAAATGTTTTTTTTATGGGGGTATTATTTTCTCACCTCCAGAGCTCCAGCTACGACCCCCACCCTCCGTTGTTCCCCAAGCGCCATCCCGGACATCAGACCCCTCCCTTATGCACCCGTGACTTACCCGCTGGGCGGGGTGGTGGGGGTGACTCAGCCCACCAGCGGATCCATGCCAGGAGGCACCCTTCCAGGAATGGCGCCACGGGGGAACAACTTCATGCTGCCGGGCTTGCTTTTTCACTGTTTTTCCTCCTGGCAGGTCATGGCGTGTGATGACACCAGCGACGGGGTGCACACATGCTCCCGTGCGTGTCCCAATCAAGCGTCTGCCACGACCCACCCCCCCAAGCTTGCAACTACATGCTGTCAACCCCCCAGCCTCCGCTAGGGGTCAGGCAAGCCCCAGCTGCCCAAATCCCTCCTCCCCGGAGATGGAGAGCAGTCCCTTGGTCGCTCAATCCATCTCCTCCCTGCTGACCCACGACAACCCATGCCCGTTCCCGAACATGGGTCGCCGGCGTGGCGCAAGATGTGGCGACCAGCGCCTCAACCCTCAGCGCCACCAGGCCGGCTCATAGAAATGTTTTGATAGGGACCCATAATGGATGTTTGTCAATATTTTCCTTATCTTCTTGCATATGCCATATGTTAGTTTTCAAAATAAAAGCCTCATATTTCTCCCACCATGGTAGGATAAAGCCTCAGATCTTGTGGGGAGCTAAAAAGGCCCATTTATACTGTCTGATCTGTGCCATTGTGAGAGGTACAGATGAATTGCTTTGGTGCAGGTCAAACAGTGTAAACTTGATGGGGAGTATTGCCGGCAGCTACAATGCACTCAGAAGCAGTGCAGAGTGATTCTGTGTTTTCATGGGTTCATGTACTGATGCAGGCATTTTTTTGCTGGCATGAAAACACGCAACTCTACCTGCATTGGTACAGCTCCATAACACACCATAGTGTGCTGAGCTGTCCTTCTTCCTAGTTCCTATTGTGCATATGAAAATCTGTGGTGCTGCATGTATTATTATTGACATAAACCTTCTGTCACAAATGTGGGTCCCTGTCACTGCACCTCCCAGGGTTCTGTCACCCAAATGTGGTTCCTTGATACAATGCCCCCTTTCCATGTAGTCTGCTATCCCTTGAGTGACTGGTAAAGTGATGTTCTCCACACTGGATTCCCAGACTAGAAGTCAGGTCTGTGGAGATTATTTTAATAACTACATTTATTTACAGTGCCTCTCCTTTTGAAATGCTTCTGATCCTGAAATTATCTACAGGCAGCTGTGTGTAAATGCCAGTTGGCAGCGTTTCAAGAGGAGCAGCAGGTATGTGGTGGAGATTAGAACACAGCAAGATCTGCTATGTAAACATGCCTCAAGTTTAAGATTTAGCCTAGGTGGTTTACTCCCCTACAGAACATTCCTGATAGTTCTATCTTGCTCTGTGAAGTGTTTCTTATCAATAAGGATGTAAATGTTTTAAAGAACATAAAATAATTTAGAGACTATTATAGCATTAATCTTTTCCCAAAGAGAAAGGTTTATTTTCTTCCATCTTTCTAATTCCATCTCTGTCTATTTTAGTAGTGGTATGAGGGTCAAGTGTAAAAGTCTGTTTAATTTATTGGAGAATTCTAATCCTAGATAAGTTTCTTTTTCCTTTATCCAATCTTCATTTAGCATTTTTTTTTTTGCTGATTTTCTTTTATAGAGCTGCTGGGTATTTAAATAGCCCCATCCTATGTAACCTTTACTTAACTTCATTGAAACATCTTCTTTTCTCTACATTTTCACTAAAGAAATCTTGAAACAACAGTAGTTTCTTCCCTTTCCACCTCAACACCCTTCGTTCCCTTGAGATTCTCATTATTTCTTCCTTAACTCATTTTTACCTGGATGGCCATTTTGTTTCAGTTTGAGCAATGGTTGGTTCAGACTTCATATGGAGCTATTGGAAGTAATGGATAGAGAATTTCAAATATACTGGCAATTATTAGTCTCTGTTTAGGTCCCAGGGATCTCTCAGCCCTCTCTTTTTCAAGGGGCTAGGGCCACTGGTATCTTACACCACCAAACAGGTGCTGCGAATATTGGTGCAGAGTGGTGCTGCAATTAAGGCAGCTAGCCTAGTAATTCAAAAAGTCTAAGGATAGCGCACAAACCAAGAAGTCATGGACTGAAATGCTTGAAGCTAAAACAAATTTTATTCCCAAAGTTGTATATCAGAAGCCTCACAGACAAAACTGACATTTGACAAAATGGTAAAATCTACAAACAGTCTGCAAACCCTGTGAACCAACTATACCCCAGGGCTTCATCTCATGAATGAGCCTTCATTGGGGAGTGTGGTCAGAGGATGGCAGCTCCACATTAAATCCATTCAGTGAAGTGACGTCTATGGGAGGGGGGAAGGGGGGAACAGGAGTAGGTACAAGCAAGGGCTGCAGGCACTGTGGGCACTGTAAATACTGTCACTAACCCCTACAATGTAGAGATCATAAACATAGAACAGTTTATCAGTTGTGACACCCTGTGAGTGGTCTACTTTTCAGAGTGCAAATATGGGCATACTACATAGGCCACACAAAAAGAAAACTAAAAGAACGTGTTGGATAACACGTAAGGGCCATAAAAAATGGCGACCTGGATTATGTGTGGGCCACCCACATGATCAGTGCACAAAATGAAGGGGAACATGAGGACTCATTCAGGGGTTTGGAGCAAGTGTGTCTTAGCCCAAGGAGAGGAGACAGGGAATTAGCCTTGAGTAAATGAAAACACTTTTAGATTTACAATATGGGTGCATGTATAACTGCCGTAGGATTAAATGACCAGACTGAACTTAAGCCATTTTTGATTAAATAAGATATCATGGAGGGAACAGACAGAGAATGTATTTGCTCTATTTCTTTTAGTCCAATTGTTTATTACTGGACTTATGTTCTATTATATTTTGTTTTCTGTGTTCAACATGTTCACTGTGTATTGGAAGAGAATGTGAACAAGTCACACTTCCAGCAGCAGGGTGTTTAGAACTCTGTATAGAGTGAGAGTAGCTATATGAAGAATTTGCTCTTTTAGGGCCTAGAATTTATGTTTTTAGTTTTGCTGCTGTGCATGTCTGCTCCCTAACCTTTTTGTATCTACTCCTGTTTCCCCCTCCCCCCTCCCATTTTCCTTCCACCTTCCCCTCTGCACTTCTTTCTTCTTATCAGCAGTCTCCTAGAGGACTCCTTTCTTCGATTTCATTTTGTACTAGTAAATATGCTCACACGTCAGTGCTTGCCATCAATTCTAGTATGACATAAGGTTCTATTTATTTAAAGTTTTTACAATTATATTTTTTGGATTAGTTCAGAACCTATACAGAAGTACAGAGTTAAGCAACATATGTGTTTTTATGTAGTTTTTGTACATTCTTACTGTTGCACTTTATTACTTGTACCAATTGTATAATTTGGGTACAAAAAATATACCAGCACTGTCACTTTCAATGTTTAAAAGCAGTCACGTTTGTTTTAAGTGTATAAATACAGAGTAACACTAGAGGGAGTATACTTTGATAAAGCCAACCAGGTGAAACATCAGTCTTTGTTCCTGTCCTCCACTGAGGTGTTTTTTTCCCCATTTTTCAATAAACTGCAACAGTCTACTTGGACATTATTGTCTGGACTTCAGTTTGTGTAATGCTGGGGGTGAGTTCGGTGACTTCTTACCTTATGCTGATTTCCTTGTACTATTATTAAGGAGGTCCATTGCACCGGCTTGGTGGCGCTGAGGGTTGAGGCGCTGGATGCCACACCTCTCGCCACACCGGCGACAGGGGTTTGGAAGCAGACTCTGTTTGTCTGGGGTCAGCAGGGGCTAGAGAGGATTGAGCATCTGGAGGACTGCTCTCCTTCCCTGGGGTGGGCCAGTGGGGACGCATCACTCTGTGGTAGCTCCCAGGGAATACCGGGGATACCACAAGGGAGCATGCTGCTACGGGGGGTGAGGCACCAGTGGACTTCAGCGAAGGTGCGTCCTTCACGCAAATGACATTGCATGTCCAATGTCTGGGGGGGGAAACAAGGAGGAAAAACCCCAGCAGGTGGGGAGACGACAACGGATACTCCAGGGCCAGTCCCACATGCCCAATGCTGGCCCCAACCCTGACTTGACTCTCTGTCGTCCCCGCCTCCTCCTGTATGGGGTCTGTGGGAGAGGGGGGACCCAGCACCCTATTCCTCAGTTGAGGGAGGGGTTCTGGCAGGTGGTAGAGGTGCAGCTGAGTGGGCCCCACCAGAGAGATGCCCTGTCACCGGTGACCTGAGGGAAATAAAGTAAAAAAAAAAAAAAGGAGGTCCATTGCTAGGTATCATGTCAAGATCACACTGCCGATGCAGCAGTCAAGAACCACACTGTCATCCAAGTGCACAGAGAAACCACAAAGGTTTATCTATATCTGCATGGTTTTGGATCATGCTTGTTTAGACTGCATGGATGGCACACTTTTTCCCTGCGTGGAGATTGCAATCGCTATCTTGACATGGAACCCTATTGCTATTTCTTCATATTGTTCCCACTTCATTACAACAATGCTTCCCCCTTTATCCACAGGTTTGATAATTATATTTTTGTCATCTCCTAATTTCTTCAATGCTGTCTTCTCACCTGCTGTTAAATTCTGCCATTTTGACACCACCATGCCAGTGAAATAATGCCTCCACATCTCCCTCCTGAACCTGCCCCTCCTCCAATCTTAACCTATGCCCCCTCGTGTCCCTTCCCTTCCTCGGCTTAAATAGTCCCTCTGTGCTCGAATTGTTGATCCCCCTCAAGTATTTGAAAGTTTCGATTATGTCCCCCATCCCTTCTCTCCTCCAGGGTGAACAAACTTGAGTGACTCAGCCTTTCTTCGTAGGTGCTGCCTTCCATCCCCCTATATCATCTGGGGCTGGAGGTGGATCCCTGTACAGAAGTTGTGTCTGATGTAGGGCCTGTCAATTGGGACATTGATACCCTGTCATTGTGGCAGGCACTGTGTGGACTATATCATTCACAGTTGTGGTCATGTCTGTGTTTGAGTTATATACACATAGGACGCTGAGAGAATAAATGGCATGCACTGCACTATGCTGTGTCTGTGTGGTTTGTAGAGAGGTCATTGCACAGGGTGCATGTGTGCTGGGTTGCTGCTGGGCATTGCTGGCCTCGCCTGAGAGGTGGAGGCCATGCTCTTGCTACAGTTGGCTGGCAGGTCCCATTCGAGATAACAGGGCTCCCTCCATGCCCACAGCGAGGCTGACCTCCTCCACTGCCCAACGCAACCTACGGCCACTTCAGGACACCAGATTATCAGGTACGAACCCGCAGTCAAGCCGGTAACTTTAATTTTCAGCGCCTTCCAACAGCTGCTCCCTGATTAGTCGGCTCCTTGGCTGGAGATTCCCGATTGGTGCGCCTTTTAAGCCCTTGTCCCCACGGCTTTTTTGGCTACCTGCCTGCTAATCTCTGCAAGTTTTGGCAACTTTTTCAATCAGCTCTGTATATTTTATCCCCCCACCTCGGCCCCGACCTCTATTAAATACACCTAAGCCCCACCCCTAAAGCACCATCCTCTACTAATTGGACAATCACCAAGCACAAGAAATCTCTTGCTGCATTAACCCTTGCTTGCTGTACTATCATCTCTCCTACTCTACCCTCACTAAATAGTGTTAAGACTCAGCTCTACAAGTCCTTCCTCCCAGGCTATTTTCGTCTCATCTCACACTGATACAATGATCCCCATTTCTACCTCTCCTATACGCCTTTGCCTCTTGCTTCTTACCCCGCTCTCCCTGCCATCTCTCCACCTGCTCAATCCTCTACATACTTCCTAAGCTTGCCCGTGTCACCAACATACCTCCTGCTACAACCAAGTAGCAACTCCAGCGCCTCCTATTCAGACTTGGTCACACTGTTCTATACATCCCTCTGATTCACTTAGGACCATGCCTCATTCCTTTACCTACTTTGCCTCCTTAAGTTCTACCTCTCTACTTCTGATCTCCCTCCTCAATCCTCTAAATCTCATAACCAACCCTGGTACAAAAATACCAACCTGCATTTCATTATTATCACTCTCTTGCTTCTCTCTGCAGGAGACATAAAACCCAGCCCTGGTCCTGTCCCCAGCAATGCTCCCTCTACAGTCACCTCTCATTCCCCTGCTTCTGATCCTACCCATGTTTCATTGCCCTGGGGTCTAAAGATCCTACACCTTAACATTCGTAACCTTCTACCCAAACTTGACTTCCTACTTCCACTCGTATGCACGCTGTCTCCTGACGTCCTCATCTTATCTGAAACCTGGTTAACTAACAAAATCCCTGATGCTTCTATCACCATTCCTGGCTATGCCATCACTCACCAGGACCTCTCTGGGTGAGGTGGAGGTGTGGTCATCTACTCATCCTCCTCTCTGCAAATCACCACTGTCCTATCGACAACCGACCCTACTGCCTATGAAGCCCTGGTTATTAGGATCTCTTTACCTTTCTCAGTACCTATATTTGTCACTGGTGTTTATTGCCGTCCTGGCCTACACCACAGTGTAGGCACAGATCTTATTACCACCATTGGTTCCCTCTCTTCCTCTGGTGAGCTATATCTGCTAGGTGACCTTAATCTGAACTGGTTGTCACCTACCCTAGGTACGACTCATTCTACTGTAGCTGCCCTCAACCTCTCCCAGCTAATCACTGAACCAACTAGGTTAAACCTGAAATCCCATAATCATACCCTCCTAGACTGGGCGCTAACCTCCCACCCCCACAGGGTTATACAGTCTGGTCTATTACCAGATGCCCTTAGTGACTATCACATGATTTACCTGGTCAGGAAAGTTCACTGACCCAAGGCCCCACACAAACTTCTTACTATCCGCTCATACAAAACACTCAACCTTGCCCCTCTTTACCAGGCCCTCACTCAGACTGACTGGACCCCAGTAGCCTCTACAAATACTATTGACAATGCACCTTGAATACTTCAGAGCCAGTTTCCTCACTATCTGGAATAAACATGCTCCCCTGAAGAAAGTCAGGGTGCAAGGTAGTCACCTCCCCTGGGTAACCCCCAAACTCCAAGCCTGCCAACAAGCATGCAACACAGCATGGAAAATCCATAAATCCTCCAACCTCCCTCGTGACCACTCCACTTACAGAATGCTCGATAATGCCTATACTAAGGCCATTTGACTGGCTAAAGCAGAATACCTCCGGTCTATTTTAACACAAACCTCAGCAACCCGTCTAAATTTTGGAAAGTGGTACATTCCCCTTTCTCCCCCCCCAAACTAAACAACCATCCCCTCTACTCAATATAAATAACCAACTGATTGCTGACCATCCTACAGTCACTGTGAAATTTAACTCATACTTTACTTCCTGTGCAGCCACCCTACTATCCTCCTTCCCAGCCCATCTCCCCCCTTTACCCAAGCCCACCATTTCCCCCCAACAGCACCTAATGGTGGAGTGTTTTTCCTTTGCTCCTGTCTCTCCCATTAGCATCTTAAAGACACTCCTCTCTATCAACCCTACCAGAGGTAGCTCACCTGATGACCTAGACCCTAAGGTTCTTTACCTATCTGCTTCTGCTATCTCCCTCCCTCTAACTTATCTCCACAACATATCCTTCTCCACTGCTACTATCCTTAAAGTTTGGAAGCATGCTACTGTGCTTCCATTACCTAAGTCCGGTGATCTCTCTTTTCCTGGGAATTACCACCCCATCTCATTTCTACCAACCTTGGCTAAACTACAGGAGCACCTTGTCCTCTCTCAACTCTCTTCCTTTCTTAATGGCTCCTTCTTCACTCCCTTCCAATCTGGCTTCTGGAAGAACCACTCCACAACCACTTCCTTCTTCCGACTCACTGACTCTATTCATACAGCCATGGATAAAGGCCTCATCACCTCTGCCATCTTTGTCGACCTTGCTAAGGCCTTTGACACTGTCTCCCACTCCCTCCTCCTTGAAACACTGCCATCAGTTGGCCTGTCTCGGACTGCCTGCGATTGGTTCCAAGTCTATCTGGTAGGCTGAACTCAATCTGTCAAAACTGCTGATTCTACCTCCACACCACTAACAATCTCTACTGCTGTGCCTCAAGGCTCTCTACTTGGCCCAGTCTTATTCTGTATCTTTATCAACGACTTACCATTAGTTTGCTCCTCATCCTCAATTCACATGTATGCTGACAATACAGTCTTGTACACATCAGGCCACTCCACATCTGATGTGATCACCATATTACAGCTTGACTTCACCACTGTTCAACACTGGCTAAACTCACATCAACTCTTCATCAATGCCAAGAAGACAGTCTTCATGACCTTTGGCACATGGCAGAGACTCTCTAGGCTACTTTCCCTCCCCTCCTTCCACATCCTAGACGGGACACTACTTGAGGACACCTCCTCATTTAAATACCTAGGTGTCTGGCTTGACCAACATCTTACTTTTTATGAACATATTGACACCATCCTGAAAACAATGCACCCCAAGCTTGGTGCCCTTTACAGGAACCACAGTGCCCTTCCATTTCCAGTTAGACGTGATCTAGTTCAGAAAATGATACTCCCTATTTTCGACTATTGTGACATAGTCTGCAGTGCTGCTCCCAAGTCTTCCCTTGCCAGGTTGGATACCCTTTTCAATGCTTTTTGTTGCTTTGCTCTAGACTCTTCACCTCGCACACATCATTGTACCTTATACCACTCTCGAGCCTTCCCCTCCCTCGAGGGCAGACGTCTCTCCCACTGCACCAAGTTCACTTTTAAATTCTGGCTTGGGGCTCTCCCCTCCTCTCCTACATCTCCCCTTCACTCTCTACCTCTCCACTCACCTCCCACCCTCTCCATTCCACTGACGCGTGCACCCTAGCCATCCCTCATTGTACTGCCTCCATAGTCCAGGCTGCTTTCTCCTACCATTTCCCTAAGCTCTGGAACTCTCTTCCTGCACCTATCAGACTTTCCTCTACTCCATCCTCTATCTCCCAGGCCCTGAACAACTACTTTTTCACCAAATGTACTTGCATCCAGCCCTCTCTTCTCTACCCCGTTCTCTATCCTATACCCTCCCCTCCTCAACCCTCTCTTCCATCTCCCTACCTACGCAACTACTTCCCCCTACTGCTGTCTCCATCCCCACTCCTAACCCTTCATTAAACCTACCCCCCCCTTCTCATCTTTCTCCTGGTAATTTAGCACTTTGCCTAACTGTTTTCCCCTGACCCTTCCCCATTCTAATAAACTATTCCCTCCCTTCCCCTCCACCCTCCAGCCTCAGTTTCAATATGTTGCTTTCCTCCCCCCACTTACCCCTCCCTGAATCCCTTCTTCCCACTCCCTGATCCCTTGTCTCTCCTGCCCCATATTTTCTCTCCTTATCCTCCCTGCTTATTTTTTTCCTTCCACTCACCTTCTCCTACTCCCCCTCCCACCAATCCCTTCCACCCCCTTCCCTCTCCATTCTTTTGCCTTATTCTCCCCCTCCTCGCTGGGCCTCAGTATCCTGATGGGTTCATTTTGGGTCTTGACTCCTTCTCCCCCCTTTCTCCTCATCCCTCATCTCCCTTGCTGGGTTCTATACATCCAGAAGGGCTCAGATTCTTGGTTTCATCTGTCATCTATACCCTTGTCTGCCTTATGCTCTTCTTACTCATTTCTCAACCCTCAACACCACTTCGCTTTCACATACTAGCCTCCTTTTGCTCACTCTGGCACTTAATCAGCTTGCCTGCATCCAACCTCTAGCACTTCACAAATGTTATGGGAACTACTTACTGTGTATACCATGCTATGTTATGTTATCATTAGCTGTATTAGTCATTGTACTTTTATCACCTTGTACATGTTTTCTGTATGCTCTCCCAATCTTCTATAGCCCCCATCCCCCAGGACGCTTCTGGAAATGAGCTGCTTGTTCAGCTCATGTTGTCTTTTCTGGATGAAACATTTTGGAAATAAATAAAATAAATAAGATGCCTGTGCATACCTGCACGTTACATTGTACTGCATGGGCACCTCTATTGTGAATACTTGGAGGTAGGGCTGTCGTATGGGCTTGTCTTCCTTATTGTGACTGGGTACCTGTGGTCTCCTACATGATGTGATCCCAGTGCATACAGCTCAGAACTGCCCCTGCTGTCTGGCATGGAGTGTTGCTATGTGTTCTGCATTCAGCTGATACACAGGTAGGGCCCTCAAGAGACTAATTCTGTGTTTATGGCCCACTCAGAGGCATGAAGGAGCAGAGTGCCTGGTATACTTAGGGGCACACTGTATCTCAGCGGTGTTAGGATGCAAATGCAGCTACAGGGGTGCACAAGGTTTGGCAACAGCTGGGGGCTTATATCTCATGGGTGGCCAGCTGGCCAGCAGGATCACATCTCCTCCATCTGGGGCACATCATACTATGACTTGATCCCTGTTTCAGACACTGTTACATCATATCCCCATCTAGGCATTCCCATGGGGCCATCATCTGTGGCACCACCCCTAGGACCCAGGTCCAGTATGCATGATGATACACATCCCTCCACAACTGGGGCTTGTGTGACACATAGTTAGGTGTATGGGCCTGGCTGCAATGCATGTTTGAGACTATCCCTCAGTGGTGGGGTTGATGGGTGCATATTCTGTGTTTATGGCATGGGTCTGCCATGCGTAACTGTGCCATGGACTGTGCATATTCTTTTTTGACATAAACAGCATTGTACATATGCATTACAGCACATATGCAGCATGTGACCATCTGAAACATGACTGTGCAGAACTCTTCTGGGGTGTGCGCATGCCATGCTTATGCATGGTATGTGGCTCAACTGTGCATCCTGCTTAGGCAAAATATGCATATGATTCATCTGCGGTGTAGTTAAATGGTGCATAGCATGCTATGCATGTTACTGAATAGAGGCCTATATGAATAATCCAGATGAAAATATGGATTTGGCATTAGAATTTATACAACTGAAGCAACTTGTGGTAAATAATATGTCTGATCTTGTAGCAGTCCCCCCCCCCCATGGGTGGAGACAGATTTGTTACACCTATTTACTGAACAAAAGGAAATACATGTTTTTGAACACACTAACTTCAAAATGAGATCCACTTTTACGTCACCCTCTCAGATGTCTGCCTCAATCCAGGTATTTCAGCAATTAGTTTCTATCGTCAAAGCACAGGTCAGGAAGCATTAGAAGACCAGGAGTAGTTGTAAAATTCGCAGGTAGTGTTTTATTATCATCAATAGCAAAATAGAAAAACAAAATTCTTTCAGCACAACTGTTTACAAAGGCAGCACAAACAGAGAAAACAAAGTCCCTCATCCAAGGGTATCTCTAATTCCAAGTTTCAGTCTCTCTCTCTCTCTCTCTAGCAAACGTATTGCTGCTCTTTTCATAAGTCTTTGCCTGGGACCTCGTTAAGGAGACATCCTGTTTCCTCACAAAATATTCTTGTCAGTTTCTTTGTAGGTGTAACAAACCGAACAGGGTCCCGAGCTGGCCTCCTGCTGACAGCTCTAGAGGAGCTCAAACTGCATCTCAGGTTAACCCCCTAAATTCCAAATATATATTTTATAACTGCAGATATGCAAGGGAAGGAAAAGACAGAAACAGCAAGTGAAGGCAGAGAGATAACGAAAGGCGGAGATCTCAAGACCATCAGAGTGATCAGTTCCTAGGTTTCACAAGAACATTTGATTGCACAACCAGACAGACAAGAGACAGAAAAGAAGAGGATGCAACATATGCTTGCATTTAACTCTTCCTGCATAACAAATGGGACAGGGGCCTATGCAACCCTGTCACATACCCCACACTTGAAGAGAGAACCTGTTTTAAAAAAAAAAAGGTTTCCAAAACTTTCTATTAAGTCTCTTCTGACATTATCTTATAACCTTTACAGGTCATAGGAATTCTACAGAGCTGGGTAGACTTTCATCCATTATGCTCGCTTAGAAGATGCCAGTACAAATGCAGTATAGCAAATTAAACTCACACATTTTGTTTTTCTAACCTTCGGAATTCTCAATTCCTGATCCATATCTTGATTGAAAATCAGCATTGACATTCTCTTTCCCAGATTTTTGCATCACTGTAAATTTAAATGGTTGTAGTGCCAGGTACCACCATGTGTTTCTGGAATTTTTATCCTTCACTCGATTAAGCCAACAGAGAGGATTGTGGTCTATTATAAGTACAAAGTCAGCTCCTAGCAAATAAAATATAAGGGTCTCCATGGTCCACTTTGCCACAAGGCATTCCTTTTCAATGGTGGAGTACCTCTTCTCTCTGTCATGCAACTTCCTACTGATATATAAAATAGGATGTTCTTTCCCATCTGTACTGTATGCTGACTCAAGACTGCACCTATGCCTACCTCTGTTGCATCTGTCTATAACAAAAATTGTTTCTAAAGTCTGGGCTTCTTAAAACAGGGCTGGACATAATGCAGCCTTGATGGCCCGAAAAGCTTCATCACTCTCTGGGGTCCATTTGACATTATTCAGGAACCATTTCTTCATGAACTCAGCGAGGGGAGTAATTAATTGCACAAAGTTGGGAACAAATCTCAGATAGTAACCAGTCAGCCCTAAAAATGACCTGACATTTCTTTGTTTTAGGGACAGGGCTGTTAGCTATAGCTTCTATCTTAGAAATCTCTGGCTTGACTTCTCCATTTCCCAAAACATAGCCCAAATATCTGGTTTCCTGCATGCTCAATGCACATTTGGTAGGATTAATTGTCAGACCTGCCTTTTTGATAGGTTGGATAACTGCTCGTAGGTGTTCCAGGTGGCTTTTCCAGTGTGGACTGTACACCATGACATCATGCAGGTATGCAGAACAATGACCAGTGTGGGGAGTAAAATTATATCCATGTACCACTGGAATGTAGTGGATGCACCATGTAAACCAAATGGCATAGTGGTGAACTGAGCGAATCCAATAGGAGAGGCAAATGCAGTTTTGTTCCTGGATTCTTTAGCTATGGGGATTTGCCAGTAACTCTTGGTGAGATCGAGGGTACTGATGTACTTGGCACTCCCCAATCTATCTATCAAATCATCTATCCTGGGCATAGGATAACTGTCAAATTCTGACACTTGATTAAGTTTCCTAAAATCAAGGCAGATTCGTACACCCCCCTTCTTTTTTATTGACAATCAGCATTGGCGATAACCAAGCACTTCTCAACTCTTCTATGATACCCAATTCTTTCATTTTTTGTATTTCCTTAACCACATCTGCTCTTAACCACTCTGGTAATCTGTATGTCTTTTGTGTGATAGGGCGAGTATTCCCTGTCACTATTACATGCTCGACACCTTTAGCTCGGCCTGGCACTGTGGCAAAAAGTACTGTTAAATGTCTTTAGCAAGATACAAATTTCTGCCGTTTGTTCAGAAGTTAAACAAACATTCACCTTTACAGCATCAGCAGTTACAGTTTGTTCCAGTCTGTCATAAGCTATATCAATATCTTCTTTATCAGTTTCTGGTAAAACTAGCAAAGCAGCCTTTGGTGTTTTTCAAACCATTTCTTCAGGAGGTTAACGTAGTATATCTTGGTAGGATTTTTCCAATCAGGGTCTCAATTTCATAGTTAACTGTGCCAGTATATCTAAGCACCTTATAAGACCTTTGCCACTTCATTAACAGTTTATTTACATAGATACATAGACAGTGTCGGCAGATAAGGGCCTATGGCCCACCCAGTCTGCCCATTTGAGCTTGTAAGTTCAGTTTATGTTTTCCAAGAAGTCTGTTGCCCCTTACCCCTGACCTCCAGAATTCCTTTATGTCTATCCCATGCATTCTTAAATCCCGTGATTGTTTCAGCCCCCACCACTTCCTCTGGCAGGGTGTTCCACTTGTCTCTGTTTCTGTAGAGGTTAACAGTAGCAAGACGTTGTCACCAGACTCAAAGACTTTTTCTTTTACTCCATGGCTGTATTACGCCTTGTACTGGTTTTGGGCCTCTTCCTGATTACTATGGGCAATTTCAACATATTTTGCCAGTTTCTTTCTCAGGGCACACATATAAGATGTAATAGATTTTTTCTGAGTGGAGTTATCTTCCCAGGTTTCTTTTATTACATCTAGTAGCCCTCTAGGTTGTCTACCATACAGCATTTCAAATGGTGAAAAATCTGTTAAGGCTTGTGGCACTTCTCTGTAAGCAAAAAGCAGGTAAAGTCAGTATTGGTCCCAGTCTTTCCCTTCCCCTTTTACAAACCCTTTTAACATTCATTTTAGGGTTTGATTAAAATGCTCAACAAGACTTTCTGTCTGAGGGTGGTAAGGGGAGGTTCTTATGGCACTGATACCTAGCAATCAGTATAGCTCCTTCAGCAATGTAGCACCAAAATTACTACCCTGATCAATAATAATCTCTTTAGGTATGCCCACACTGCTGAAAATTTTGGTAAGCTCTGCTGCTACTTTTGGGGCTGTGACGGTATGCATAGGAACTGCCTCTGGGTATAGAGTAGCATAGTCACATACTACCAAAATGAATCTATTACCCTTTTTACTTTTGTCTAAGGGGTCAACCACATCCACTGCAATTCTCTCAAAAGGCACATCTATCAGGGTAGGGGCACCAGGGGCACATTGTCTTTTTTTAGTCACTGGGGCTACTTTCTGACACTCAGCACAGGAACTGCAATAAGTAGCAACATCTTCATGAATTCTAGGCCAGTAAAATCTGTACAGTAATCTGGCAAGGATGCAATCCCTCCCCGAGTGACCAGCCATAGGACTATCATGTGCTATCTGTAACAACTCAGATCTATACTTTTGTGGTATAACCAATTTTTCTGTCTGTTCCTGTGTCTGAGGTTTAACCCAAACTCTGTACAGTAACCCATTACATTTTTTAAACATTGGTTCATCCTGTTTTGGTTTCACCCCCAACTGCTTAAAATAACCCTGGACAGAAACATTGTTAGCTTGCTCTGAAACAAAATCACAATCAGTTATCAATTTAGTGTCAGTATTTTTATATATTAACCCCTTATGTCCATCAGTCTTTTGTTGCCACAGTTTCTTCAGGCATCTTCTTTCTTTTCTGGACTTCTGGATTTTGGTGCTATGCTCAAACAAGTCCAAATCAAAATCACTGAAAGGAAAAGAGTCCCCACCATCTGAGATTTTCTTTGCCTGAGTTCTTGCCTCACAGCTGCTGAAACATAAGGATTTACTCCCTCTGTGATTAACTCAGTAAATCCTGGAAAGTCATTTCCAATAATCAGAGGTACAGGTAACTTAGGTACTACCCCCACTTTCATTAGATGCGACAAACCCTTAATATTCAGAGTCACTTGGGTGGTGGGATAGTACTGAGTGTCCCCATGGATGCAGATGACACTAGTACCTGGTGCTTTGCAGTGTTTTCCTAGCACTTCAACATGCACTAGAGTCTGTCTGCTTCCCGAATCTATAAGTCTTTTCACAGTCTTATCTCCCACTTTGACATCTGTTAAGTACTTGCCCCAATTTGCCCAGTTCTAACAAGAAAAATGTAGCAAATAATAGCTTGACTGACCTTATACTTTTGAAAAAAACTCACCTCTATACTCATTCGGGAGTATTCTTTAATGACCTCAGTGAACACTGCACCATAGCATGCATCAGGTCTTCACCTAAAGCAGCTTCCACCTCTAGCTATATCTTTAAAAGATCCCGCTGCAACTTTGACCATCACACCTTTCTTTCAGCTCTCCAGTACTTGCACTGGCAAGACTTCTACTTGGCCCCCCACTGTGCATGAGGCATATGAAGTTTTCCAGAACATTGTTCTGGGTACTATAAATCATCATGCACCACTAATGAAAGTTCACACAAAGAAAAATCAAACCCCTGGTTCATGGCCAGTCTGAAGGCTGCTCTACTTAATAGGGATATCCTTTGGAAGAAAGCCGAGAAAACCAAGCTTCCTGCTGATTGGCTAGCATTTAGGGTAGCTAGGAACCACTGCACAAAGCTTATCAGATCATAAAAAGTCAGATATTTTCACATTGAATTGGACTCTACTACCAAGTGTTCAGTCAAATTTTGGAAGACCTTAAGGGATCTTGAGGGCCACACCTCGGCAAACTCCCTCTCTGCTAAAATCTCTTCCAGAGGTTCCTCCACCACAGATAAACAGATTATTCTTGACCTCCTCAACAACCATTTTGCTACCACTGGGCTAGCATTTGACTCCTCCCCTGCTAACAACCTCGGCTCCCAGCTCTGTGCCCAGGACCCAGTTTGTTTAGCCTTTGACACCCCCACCCGTGATGTAGTTTTCACCTTCCACCCAGTCACACTGAAACAAGTGGAAGATCTATTACTTGAACTGGACACCAGAAAGAGTGCAGATGCCGATCTGATAGAACCATATTTCTTTAAACTTAGTTTCCATGTTTTGTCTGCCCCAATCACCCACCTCTTTAATTTGTCTTTGGCCCAGAGTATTCTCCCTTCAGTCTGGAAAACAGCCCATATCATCCTTCTGTTTAAGCCTGGTGACCCCAGTGATCTAAACAATAATAGGCTGATATCCCTGCTACACATCCTCTCTAAATTGCTCAAGAAATTGGTCAACATCCAGCTTAGAGAACACCTGGAGTCCTTCAATTTGCTAAATCCAGTACAATCAGGTTTTAGACCATGCCATAGTACAATATCTGCACTAGCAAAGGTCTCTAATGACTGGCAGAAAGCCTTAGATGCAAAAAATTATGTGTGTGCCTTATTTATTGACCTGACTAAATGATTTGATATGGTGGATCATGACCTGCTCTTGGCCAATCTTAGAAACATCTGTCTGGACTCCCTAACAATAAAATGGTTCGTGGGTTATCTTCCTGGTAGATGCCAGCAGGTCAAAGCTGATGGGGACCTCTCTCCAATGGAAGCTATTCAGAAAGGTGTGCCACAAAGTTCCATCCTGGGGCCTCTACTTTACTCTTTGCGCTTTATATTAATAATATTGACTCAGATATCAAATCTGCCAACATTTACCTTTTTGCAGACAATGCAGTTCTTTATATTGATAGGTCTACCCAGGAACTGGCCAGTAATGAGCTCCAATTAGAATTCAGTCATTTGCAGCTAATCCTCCTGAATCAAAAACTTTTATTAAATGCAAAAAAAACTAAGGCTATGTTTTTATCACCAGTAGTAAATGCACCGAACCCATGTACCCTAGGATTAGTTCCCCAAATTACCACACTCTTACTTGAATCCTTAGACTTTGTGGCTAAATTGAAATACCTGGGGGTCTGGATTGACCATAAACTATCCCTTGTTGACCACATAGAGGAACTTTCAAAAAACCTTAAGCAGAGACTTGGTCTCTTTTACCAGATTAAGCACCTTCTCACTCAGGATGTGAAAAAAACAGGCTGGTCCAAACCATTTTTATTCCTCTCTTGGATTACGCTGACTCCCTTTATGGTCAAAGTCCTAGCTCTGCATTATCTAAACATGCCACCCTCTATCACTGGGTAAAAATGTTTATCACCAGTGTGCCATACTTCACTCATCAATTCTCCCTTTACTCCTTGGTAGGTTGGACATCTCTTAAACTTAGAAGGCAAAGAAATGCTGCCCTTTGGACCTTCAGAGCTCTTACCAAGAAATGCCCTCAAGATATTTGTGCCGTAGGTAGTTACTCCCTTAAAAGCCTTTCATATACCTCTCTCATTATCCCCAAAGTTAATTCATGCTTTGGTCAAGCGTTCATAAGCCACGCAATCACATTGTTGTGGAACAAATCAAAAAACCTTGAAGTTAATAATCCCTATAAAACTGTCCAATTTCAAACTGTTATTCGTACATTCTTTCAAGGAGACCTGTACTTGCTTCCCTGATAGCCATTAACCAAGGTGGGTCCCCTACCTAGTGGGACACTCTGACCGTTCTTCTCTAATTCTTCTTCACATATATTGGCTCCTAACCCCTGTACACACTTTCTATAGGATTGTCCTTGTATATTTTGTACATAGTTGCTGTGCACTTTATGTATGTATATTTTGTATATATTTGCTGTGTGTAGCATGTACTAGTTAATGACTACTATTGTACTGTATTCTGATATATTATTGTATATCTTCTCCATGATGTACCATTATACTCTGCTGTACTGTTTTTTTTTGTTTGTTTGTTTTTTGTACTATGTCCAGGTTGACTTTGAGAATGAGTTCATCTCAATGGTGTTTCACCTGGTAAAATAAAGATTGATTGATTGATTGTTTTAATTTGCTAAGGACAAATCTGTTCCAATGTCACTCTCCTTACTACAGCAGTGTTTTGCAATATGGCCTAGCTTATTACAGTTATAGCAAATTAAGTCTTTGGGTGCAGATTTGTTACCCCCACCAGAGTTCTTGTCTAACTTGGAGTTAAATTGGGAAAAAAAAGGGTCTTACCGTTGCTGCTGTGGCATCTGTCTGGCCATCTGATAGTCTTCAGCCAAAGAAATGGCCTTTTCCCACTTTCTGGTCAGTGTTCTTTTACCTAAAACTGCATGTCTGTAGGCAGAATGTTGATGAACTGCTCCACTGCAAGTGTGTTGATGATCTGTGGGACTGTTTTACCCTCTGGTTGGAGCCATTTAATAAGGAGTTCTCTGAGACAGGTGAAAGCTTCTCGAGGACTGTCGACTGAGTTGAACTTCAGAAACCAGATTCTCTGCCTATACATCTCTTCTGAGATATCATACCTTTTCAGGATTTCTCTTTTCACCAGGTCATAGTTTTCTGACTGTGCAGTGTCCATATTGCTGTAGGCAAGTTGAGCATTACCTGTCAGGTGAGGTACCAGCTTGATTGCTCATTGCTGCTTTGGCCATTGGCAGGCTGTGGCAACCATTTCAAAAGTTATCAAGTATGCTTCAATATCATCTGAGGGACACAACTTTGTAAGTTTAATGTCTTTTAAGTTGTTTGTGTGTTGTTGCTCTGCTGGACCTGTGCCAGATTCTCCAGCTTTGATAGCTTGCAAGGCACCCAGTCATCACTGTTGCTATATCTCTTCTTTTCTCTGTGCGTCTAAAGATTGAGGGCTGGATATTCAAAAGGGTTGTGCCATGCACAATAGGGTTGCGCCATGCACAATAGGGTTGTGCCTGCGCAAGTCTGAAATTGCACCATTCTGCCATATTCAGCAGGAGGCAGTTGCGCCCTCCAAGGCAAGCTGAGCAACAGTGCAATGCAAATGAATGCATGCTGAACTGGAGGGAGGAACCATGCATAAACTGCACAGCCCGATATTCAGCGGGCTGTACAGGTGTCTGAGTGCAACCCCCAACCTGCGCCTGCACAACTTTGAGCAAAAAAAAAAGGAGTAAGTCGAGGCCACCACTGGTGATCTGCCACATTGCAGGGCTACACAGCAGCTGCCACCTGTGGCTGGCCTCAACCTACTCCCTGTGCCCCCTGCAGCCCGATCGCAGGCAAAGTGTAGAAATCCCCCACCCCCGACTGGTCCGATCGTGGGCAAAAGCATAAAATCCCCCTCCCCGACTGGCCTGATTGCGGGCAAAAGCTGAAATAACCCCCCACCAGCCCGATCGTGGGCAGCAAAGTGTCCCCAGAAGATATCCCTGGTGGTCCAGTGGACACAAAAGCCCGATCGTGGGCTGCAAAGTTTAAACCCCACCCCAAAAACATATCCCTGGTGGTCAGTGGACTGCTAAGCCCGATCGCAGGCTGCATAATGTGGTGACACCCCAAGACCATATCCTGGTGATCTAGTGTCCCCACCCCACCCACCCACCCATGAGGCGCACACCCTCCCCGGCAGCCAGCGGGCGGCAGCATCCCACCGCCTGCCGCCCGCCGCCCACCGACTGACTGCCGGTGAGACTGCATGCCCATTGGTGCAGAGCAAGAGCCAATGGGCATGCAGCCACTACTAACTAAAGGCAGTCCAGATATGTGAATGATATCTGGACTGCCTTGTGCATGTCTGCTACCTGCCATTGGCTCTGCTCTGCACCATGGGCATGCAGCCCTACTGGGCAGTCAGTCAGCGGGTGGCGGAGTGGCAGGCGGGTGGGATGCTGCCGCCGCCCGGCTACCGGGGAGCAGGGTGGTGGGTCTTCATGGTGGGTGGGGTGGGGGACATGGGGTGGGGACACTAGATCACCAGGGATATGGTCTTGGGGTGTCACCAATTATGCAGCCCATAATCGGGCTTAGCGGTCCACTGACCACCAGGGATATGTTTTTGGGGGTGGAGGTTTAAACCTTTGCAGCCCGCGATCGGGCTTAGCGGTCCACTGGACCACCAGGGATATGTTCTTGGGGGTGGGGTTTAAACTTTTGCAGCCCACGATCGGGCTTAGTGGTCCACTGGACCACCAGGGATATGTTCTGGGGAACACTTTGCTGCCCACATCGGGCTGGTGGGGTTATTTAAGCTTTGCCCGTGATCGGGCCAGTCGGGTGGAGGGTGGATTTTATGCTTTGCCGCGATCGGGCCAGTCGGGGTGGGGGATTTTTTACACTTTTGCCCATGATCGGGCTGCAGGGGGCGTCGGTCCCTGATGGCTGCTGCCTGGCAGGGCGCTAGGTGCAAGTCCTCAGGGATCGGCACACCTGCATGCTAATGGCATGCAAATGGGGCCATAAATAGATGCAAATGGCCCCCCGCGCCTTGCATGAATTATGGCCCCATTTGCATTTCACCTTTTGAATATTGGAAATTTGCGTATGGCGCAATGGTACTTGCGCCACCACAACTGAATGCTCCACTCTGACCACTGCGGTGGCGCAAGTTCCACTGCGTCATGCACAGTATGTGGCCAGGATGATAGTCAAAGAGCGCTCAATAGCGCAACTCCTTTGAATATCGCCTCGGCCACACCCCTGCGCAACTATTTTGTGCAGCGCAAGGGCTTGTGCCACAAAATAGCGCAGTTTGAATATCCAGCCCTGAATCTCTTTTTCTCTCTGCTGCATCTCCTCTCCTCTCTGTTCCTCTGTCTCTTTTTGTTTTATAGCCCACCATTTAAAAAAGACAGTCAGGCTTTCAGGTTCTATCACTGCCTGTTCTTTTTCTTCAATAACATGTGCTTGTTGTACAGTCTCAGCTTGGACTTCTGTCTCTGCTAGTTTGGCTGACATGCATCTGGTAATCAGTCTTGGACATGCTGCTGCAGAATCCATACCTTTTGTCTATGCTTTCCTGGTAGCAGGCCTAGTACCCCCGCACAAAACTCCTGTCTTAGAGTATGCACGGCATAAATCCCATTTAGTCTGACACCATCTGTTATCAAGGCACAGGTCAGGAAGCATAGGAAGACCAGGAGTAGTTGTAAAATTCACAACACCAAGAACAGCAAAATAAAAAAATTAAAAAATTGTTCAGCACAACTATTTACAAAGGCAGCACAAACAGAGAAAACAAAGTCCCTCATCTGAGGGTATCTCTAATTCCAAGTTTCAGTCTCTCTCTAGCAAAAGTATTGCTGCTCTTTTTATAAGTCTTTGCTGGGAACTCATTAAGGAGACATCCTGTTTCTCACAAACTGTTCTTGTCAGTTTCTTTGCTGTTTCAACAAATAGAACAGGGTCCCTAGCTGGCCTCCTGCTGACAGCTCTGCAAAAGAGCTGCAAACAAGCCTGTGAGTAGCTCAAACTGCATCTTAAGTAACCCTTTAAATCCCAAATACCTTTTTGCAATCATTTCAACAGTATAACTATATACATTTCAAACCAAGGGATCCCAGTATCACTTATAGTTTCATACTATATACAGTTTCAAACAAAGAGATCCCAATATCACTTACAGTTTCACACAAAGATTCACAAAATTTTTATAACTGCAGATATGCAAGGGGGAAGAAAAGACAGAAACAGCAAGCAAAGGCAGAGAGATAATGAGAGGTGGAGAATCGCAAGACCATCAGAGTAATCAGTTCCTAGGTCTCACAAGAACATTTGGTTGTGCAACCAGACAGACATGAGACAGAAAAGGAGAAGATAGAACTGATCCTTGCATTTAAATCTTTCTGCATAACAAATGGGATAGGGGCTTATTCAACCCTGTCAGAGTTACCCATGATGTAGAGTTGTTGTTTCAAAGTGATGATACTTCTGGGCATTACCACAACATTTCCACCCAAGAAAAAAATGAGCATTGAAAGAATTAAGTCAGATGGTATACATCATTATTAAAAATACAGATGCGACCCAGCTTCGGGAACAGACTCGGGCACCGGGGGTCAGCAGGGGAAGGGGTAGGATTGAGCATCCATAGGCCTGCTCTCCTCCCCTGGGGAAGGTTAGGGATGCATGATAGCTCTGCAGCGGCCCCTGGTGGAGACCAGGGGCACAACAGAGGGATCGCATGAAGAGGAACACCAGAAAAATGGAAATACCGCTTGGTGGCTGCCGGGTGACGGCTCCCTGTCCCCAGTTGCCTCCAGTGCCTTCCTGGGGCCTCCTTCTCCATGGCAGCATCCCTGGGCCATAAGAAGAGTGTGCTGGGGTCATCCCTCTCCCTGGTGCCTTCCCCCTCTGAGGAGAGGGGCCCACCCAGCGAAGGGATACGTCAGGATATCCCAGGTATCAGCTGTGATACAAGGAGTAAGAGGAGGGCTGGGTTAGGACAGGAGGGGCTATCAGGAGACATGCAGAGCCTGAAGGAGTGGGGGCCTGCAAGCATGAGGAGGGTAAAAAAAAATAAGAATATACCAAAAAAAAATACAGATAAGAGTGGGAATGTTGTGGTGAGCAATATAAACATGAGGCATGTAGACAGTTAAATGATGTAGCTTGTTATACATGTTTAAAAAGCAATCTAACAATGCTTTTTAAGAACAAGCTGGATAGTCTTGTAAATGAGGCTTTGTGATCCAGGCAGATTACAGTAGATGAGGCAAATTTTATTAGAAATAATAATTCTGGTTGCCTAAATTTTTATCTAGTGCCAAAATCCATGAAAGCCTCAACAATCCTCCTATCTGGACCATAATTTCAGGGATAGGCTCATTGCTTGAGAACCTCTCCCGATACATCATTTTTTTTCTTAAAAGAAATTTTGTTCCAGACAACAGCCTATCTCCAAGACTGTATGGACATTTTCAGTCAGATGAGAAGTATTACCTGGCATGAAGATTATGTGATCCTGACAACAGGAGTAACTACATTATATACTAGCCTTCTGCATGCACTGGGCCTAAAGCTGTTAAAGGTTTTTTGGTTAAACAGCAGGGTATGATGCCAGCGGTGCCATCTGACTTTTTCCTCCAGGCCGTGGATTTTCTTCTACATCCCAATTATTTCTTGCTTAATGGATACTACTACCTCCAGGTCTGGGGTATGGCAATTGGGGCCACTATGGCCCATCTTATGGCAACTTATACCTAGCCTGGTAGGAAAAGCAAATGATGTTCTAACAGTAGATACAATCCACACCTTGTCAGATGGCACCACTTTATCGATAGCATTTTTTGTGTATGGGTCAATGCTAAAGGCACAGTGGAAAATGTTCTAACATGGTTGAATACCAATGATTATAATCTAAAGTTCGCACACATTGTGGGTAGCAATGTCAATGATTTTTCTTTTAGATATCAGATTTTTCATTAATGAGTATAACACTGTCCAGTCAGATACCTTCAGAAAACCAACAGCTGGGAATGCACTTTAATGGGCAGATAGTGCCCTCCCAGCTGGCCTGATAAGAAGCATATCTCTGGGGCAGTGCCTAAGGATACATCGGAAATGTTTGAGTTTGAAGAGTTTGAAAAATCGGGCCCTGGCTTTAAATAGAGATTCGCCTTAAGGGAGTCCTCTAAGAAAATTCTCCAGAAAGCCCATAATAAGACTATCTCCAGGGAAACCTGCTAGTTCCAAAAACAAGGAGTAATGACATCAATCAACTAGTCATGTTTGTGGTACAGTACAGCTATTTAGCTATGGAAATACAGAACATTGTCTAGACATTGGCAAATTTTGACAGGGGATACTACACTAAAAGAGCTAGTTGGACCAGCACCACAGGTGTCCTGTTCTTGGGCACCAAATATTGCTGACAAAACTGTAAGTAGCCATTATGTGGAGCCAAAAAATGGATATTACAGAGTAGACCATCTGGTTTTCATCTATGCAAGAAATGTCCTTGTAAATATTCAAAGGCTCTCGAAATGTCAGATCCCTGGTTCTGGCCAGCCCAGTGGTGCAAAGGGTTGATGCGTTGGATGCCACACCTCACACCACACTGACGACCTGGGGTTGGGAGCAGACTCGGGTTGCCAGGGGTCAGCCAGGGAGGAGAGGATTGAGCATCCAGAGGACAGCTCTCCTCTGCTTGGCAGGGTGAAGGACAAGAGCCACTGCTCTGCTGCACTGGCTCCTGGGGGTGGTCAGGAGGTGGTACATGGGGACGGCAGGACAGATGTCAGATCTGTAGTGTGGGGGAGCATGTGCTGCAACATTCTAGATGCATTGCATGCCCCTGCCAGCAAGAAGGGAAACAGAAGAAAATGAATCCTCCAGCGCTCATGAGGCCTTGGCCTACCGGTGCCACACCGGACACACTAGGATTCTCCCTCCCAACCCAGCTCACCAGGAACTCCTCAGTGTGTAGGGTATGAACCCACTGGGTCGAGACCTGGGTTGGTGTAGGGGGAAGGAAGAGAATGGGAACTGTGGTCAGTGGTGCGCCAGAGGCTGCAAGGCTGAAGGGGAACCAAAGGCAACACCCCAGCCAAGGAGGTAGTACTATGAAAGAATAAATAAAAAAAAAAAAAAAGGATCCCTAGTTCTGAAAAGACAATTTAAAGGTCCACTGATGCCTCAAGAAGAACTTTGAAAAATACAATATTTAAACTCAAAGTAGCTTATATTTATAATTAGCTCTGTATTTCTTATCCTCATTATTTATTACTGAGGTCATATGCATGAAAACAGGAGAGTTGTTCCTTAAGGGTTCATCAGCCCCTATTATATCTACCCAACTTGATGTCATAATACTGTGCTTGTGACATCATAGTTATTCCCATGGCAACAAACTGTAATGCCACAACAAAGCATTATAATTTCAAGTAGGGAATAAGCTACAGAGGCAGATAAACTCTGAAAGATAAAAACTTGTTTTTGTGGAAATTTCTTCAGTAATAAGAAATGGAGGACACAAATCTATAAAATATGTATATAGCCATGTATATGAAACACAAGCTAAATTGTGTCTAAATATTATGTTTTACAAAGTTTTTCCAAAGGCGTCAGCTGCTCTTTAGATGAGGCAATCTGTAAGTTGTTACTCGGACCCAGTTGTATAAGCTGCCAGGTGTTGCTACCCAAAAATGTATGTGTTCAGGACCACCAGGCAGCTTAAGAAGTGTTGCTTGTTGATGCTGTTAAAAATGGCACTGAAACAAATGTTTTGGGTAATCATTTTAAAAATACACATTAAAAAAATCTTAATCTTTTGGATATGTTGCCTTGGAGTATGTTACCCTGGATCAGCATGGGGAAGACAGGCTGAATAAGTTATTTAAATGACAACCCTGGTGAATTCATAATTGGAACATCTTGTTCCCACAGGGGTTGAATGCAGTTTTAGATTACATACCCTTCTGAAAAGATAACATTAGAATTCCACCTTTGCCTGTTTTGTATCATCTTCTTATTTGTTATGGTTCCCTTTTACAGTGGTGGATTTTCAGTTTCATAATTAAGGGAGCTTGAGACTGTGAAACAATATATCCAACTCATAAGTCGGGGATCTGGTGGCCGCCTAGGGCTCCATAAAAGTTTTTGGTTTTACATGCTCTGAGATGCAATCTGAGCATTTTTATTAAATAAACATGATGTGTAGCAAGTTGCTGCCCATCCAAATTTTTGGCAAACTTAATGGCCAAGTCAATGTGTGACAGTCCTCTTAAAATGAAACAGTCCCTGGCGTCCAGTGGTGCCCCCTCATCTGATCCCAGTCCTGTTGAATACAGTTACATGCCTGGTGCCAGTGGTGCCCCCTCCCTCTGATCCCAGTCTCATTAAATACAGATACATCCCTGGAGTCCAGTGGTGTCCCCCTCCCTCTGATCTGAGTTACAGTATAAATATACATTTTCCCCAGTGTCCAGTAGTCCCTCTCCACACATGATCCTCATCCTGGTATGCTTATCATGTATCCCTGGTGTCCAACAATCTCTCACCCCATCTGATCCCCATCATGGGAACACCCCCTAGTTTGCCAATGCCCCCCCACTGCCACATTGCTCTTGGCATGGCAATAGCAAAGAAGTCCAGCCCTCACAAAAAGCCTCATCCCAAACCATGAGCAGTGTCCCCCAGTCCATACCCAGTTGGTGGCTAGTGGCCCCCCTCCCACCCATGGCTCCGACACCCATCCTCCAGTCCCCTTTCCTGTCTGTTGGTGCCATGGTTTAACGACAGTGAGCAGCACAGCCCACCTTGGCCCCACGGTGTCTATCTATAGCAGGGAGTGCAAACTCATTTATAGGGCACTGGTGATGTGCCTTTCCCTATAAATAGGTCATGCTTCCTTCTACAGATAGATGCCAGGTGGCTGAGATGGTGTGGGGTGGGCTGTGCTGCTCACCATCATTGAACCATGGCACCAATGGACAGGTAGGGGGACCAGGGGTGGTTGTCAGTGCCATGGGTGGAAGGGGGGCCACTAACCACCAACTAGGTTTGAGCTGGGTGGGGTGCTACTCACGGTTTAGAATGGGGCTTTGTGGGGGAGGCTGGACTTCTTTGCTACTGCCATGCCAAGGGCAGTGCGGCTGCTGGGGAGCATTGGTAAACTGGGAGAGTTCCCTGGAGGGGAACTGGGGGGGCCAGTGGACACCAGGGATATGTGATAAGCATACCAGGATGGGGATCAGGTGTGGAGAGGGACCACTGGACACCAGGGAAAACAATGTTCTTACTGGATAGGGATTAGGTGGAGGGAGGGACCACTGAACACAAGGGAAATTGTATATACCATGATTGGGATCAGAGAGAGGGGGCAGCACTGGACACCAGGGATATATCTTTATTCAATGAAACTGGGATTGGAGGGAGGGGCACCACTTGCCACCAATGAGTGCTGGGTTGGAAGGGCACTAACACACTACATCTGGCAATCACTAAGGTTGTGTTGGATTAAGATGAGGGTTGGATAGGTGGCATTTTCTCTGTGCAAGGGGACTGTGCAAAGCATCCTTGCATGTAGCAAATAATCTGAATATCAGACTGCACCGATATTCAGTTCCCCACCCTCAAAGTTGCATAATTTTGCCTTGCACACCCTTTACTGTTTGTCCTGATGCAAACCCTGTTTGCCTCTGCAAACCAGGCTTTTGAATATGGGACTTCCATGCAAAACCCGGTTTGTGCACACAAACTGGGATTTGCGCAGGGGCAAACTTTTGAATATAGGGCCCCTGATGTGATGCAAGATTTTGAAGCTTCTGTACTCTACATACCAGCTGTGATTCTGAAATGAGAAGATCTGGATTGATATCAGGGTATGTATATGAAACGTCTGCAGCAGCAGCTTTTATTTCTTCAACTGTGGAACTACAGTAGTAAATTATTTTGGTGTAAAAATGGATTGCGCTTTAATAATGGGGGCTTCAGAAAACCTATCCTCAAGGGCACTGATAATGATATTAATCATGTTGTAACAAAAGTCAGTTTCTTAATTGTTCTTTATTGTTTTGACTGTGTACTACACTCTTTTGTACTGTATGTGTAGGCAATAATAAGCAATATATGGGTTAATGTCTAGTTTAAATTCACTGTTAAAGGGACACTGTCAACCCCCATGGGCCTCAAAGTGTCCCAAGTTTAAAAAACAAATTTTATGATTGTTCACATTCTGTAGAGACTGCTAATGTCGCAGGTAGTTTGATTCTGGTTCTTTTTTTCTTTTAAAAAATGAAAAATAGACTGCCCATCATACTGGTGTTACCACACAAAAACATGTTTGTTTACATTTCCTGATCAACTCTCAATGCATCTTTCCTGGACTTAGGAACACCCCCAACATAGCCTAGCCACTCATGATGCAGTGAGAGGTGAGGAGACTATTGCATCATGAGTGGATACATTGTCTAGGGGTGTTTCTAATTTTCAGGAAGTATGCAATAAGAGTAGATCAATGATCTGAAACAAAACAAGGCTGGGTATAACAATACATTAGCATGCATTTCAGTTCTGCTAAGCAGGGCGGCAGATAAAACAACCAGCAACATTAATGAATTTTAGAGAAGGTACACAATCATAAAATGTGGGGTTTTAACCAGAAATAACATGATGCAAAAAACGATTGACAGTGTCCCTTTTAGTGTATCTGCAAATGTCACAGAAGTGGAGTAGATGTTTTCAAATTTTTCATTTGACCTCATTTCTGACAGGTTATTTTTCAGTATTTCTACTTGATCAAGAGCTTGGCAATATGGACAGATGGAGACTGCAGGCTGACAAAGTCAAGATGGCGGCCACTCTGATCAAATGAGAGGAGGCTCAACTGCTGCTCTCCAAGAAATGACAGACAGGAATGCTAACCTGATGCCGACTGTTTATCTGAGCAACATATGGCATGTTTGCTTTGTTTTCTCCGTCTTGCCAATGTAGTCAGATCAAAACAGGAGATGTTGGGCACCGACGGTGAAGTGCACTGAGTGGGAACATTGCAGATAAGTTAAAGTCTATTCTTGTCAGTGCTTTTAAGAAGTGACTAAATGCTAAATGAAGTACTACAGCTAATGTTATAACAATGCTGTAGAGGTGACTGGAGTTGTTACATAATTTAGTGCATATCTGCATTGGCTAAATGTTAAACAAGGGAAGAGAGACAAAACAAGGAGCACACATGAAAGATATCTATGTAAACAAATCAACTCCTGTCTATATAAATGGCTGTCTCCTCCACTCTTACCACTTTCCTGCTCTGGATGTAGTCCAAATTAAACCTTCCCGCAATAATTTTCCCATTTACTGTGACTTGCTATAGAAAAAAAACTTGCAATTAATTTCTCTGTTTAAATTCTCAGGCATAACTATTAAAGAACATAGACACAACAGGCATGGATATATGTAGGTATAACAGAGTATTATGCATTTGAAAAGGACATGAACTAAAATTTAAGAAACCTGAATAATACTAGAAGGGAAAAAATAAAGGCGCTAAAAATCTGAAAAAAAGAGGGCAAAGGGTAACATTACAGGGGAACTGAAGATACTGTCTCATTGCCAACAGCTAATTGCTAATTGTCTTCACGGGTTTCTCAGCTAGCATATTGGATAGCATAATGATTGCCTATTGATCATTTGGGTACTTGAATAGTAAAAATCTTAATGGCTAACTGAATTTAAATTGAACATAGTTGCTGTTCTGATCAGTGGAGAAATATTTGGCTGAAAAGAGGTGTGAAATGTGAAAAAAAGAAATGCATTATACTTTAACTTACCTTTTTCCTCTGCTGTTCCTCTCTCCCTCCCTTCTCCCTTAGTCTCAGATAATTTTTTTTCAGCATCTCTTGTACCGTAGCTAGCAACTTCCAACCTGATAATTAGCAACTGAGGGTAAAGCTAATAAAGGGCCTGAGGGCTGAAATAAGATTCGATACTGCAAAATGCTGTACAGAATACTCTTTAAATGGAATTAAAATCAGCCCTTTTGACTAAGGCTGTAAGTTAGTCTCAGTTGTAAGTATTTGAGCCTAATGATTTATTGTCTTTGGAGAATGTTGGATATTGACAATTTTCTGAACAAATCCCTTTAATACCAGATGGACAACAGTCAGAAGAAAACATACTGAGATATATGCTTGAACTATATGATTGTCTTGTGTCTACTTATACAAAACACTTCTTGAACTTTTTTATCCCCTCCTTCTTTCTCTTTTTTATGATGCCATATGAGACACTGGGAACCTGTTGCTGAAGCTAATTCTTAATGGACTGTGATTCAGCATCAGAGAAATTAACAGAACACAGGTCTTATAAAAGTGGTAAGGTTGATGAACAAAGACAACAAGAGTAATGCCCGTACATAATATAAATATGCCTGATGATGCTTTAATAGTGTACAGCATCATTTTCTGATCTTTGTTTTCCACTTATTGTGGGGCAATACAAAGCTGCTAATCACACACAACTTTAGAATAATAACTTTTATTTATTTAAATCTAGGATTAGAAAATGCCTTTGAGCATAGTGGAGCTCATTTACAAAGGTTCCATGGCAATAATGAGGAGGTGTTACAAAACAGACAGAGTATAAAGCACAATAATATGTACAGATGATCTCAAATACAGCAAACAGTAGAACAACACAATACATAGTAAACATAGGTGATTGCAATTAGATACATAGTTGGCATTCTAGGACTTTATAGGTGAAAACATGGGCGGGTAATCCCATTTGGAAATTGAGAAGTGTGAGTCAGGGGATGAAAAGTAGCAGCAGGACAGAAAACAAGTTGGGGGGTATGCAGCCGGCCGGCATTGTCAAACATGTTGAGCGAGGCAGGAAGGGGTAGAACGGGTGGGAGCAGGGGCAAGCACAGAAGGAGAAGGTGACTGGAGGGAGGGGATGGTGAGGTGTGGGGGAGGGAGGGAAGAGTAGGGGAGGAAGAAAGGTGTAGAAAAGAGTCAGTCAGGGGTCATAGTGGGCGAGTTAGTGGGACAGAGTAGGAGGGTCAGGACATAACAGGTAAGGGGGAGAGTGAGATAAAACTTGATAAAACTGGAGGTGTAGAAGAGCAGGGTGATGTCAAAAAATGTTAACCTTACCAAAGAAGTTCCAGGTTGGATACAATTAGGAAAACCAAATAAATCAGAAGGCAAAAATACAACAATAGTGTAAAATTACAAACTATACACTGAGGAATTGTATAGATATTAAAACAATAGCTACAGAAAGCACAGATTCTGAAGAAGAATCAGGAAAAAGTGGAAGAAACATGACTGATCAGAAAGGAAACCAAATCAGATACAAAGACTCTAACAAAAAGCAAAATGCAGAAGAAAAAAAAACTGGGTACGACTTCTGGGGGAGAGAGAGAATAGTGAAAATGAACATCAAGAGATTAAGTTAGAGCATAGTAATATTTTACTAAAAGAAATGAGAGGTGGATTTGACACAATGGAAAACATTGGATTAACTCAAAATGTGTCAGCTATTGCAAAACAACTAGAGTCACTGAACACAAGGACAGTGAGTTAGAGGTTTGAGTAAGCAAGACAGAGGATGAAAAAGCACCACTTCAGATATCTACACAAGAACATAGGAAAGAATTGAGAGCCCTTCAGGATAAAACCAAAGAGATGGAAACAAGATCACACAGATGTAATATAAAACTAGTGGGACTCCTAGGGGGTGCAGAAGGTGGAATTCCAATAACATACTTCAAGTCTTTATTGACAGAAGCTCTAGGAAAAGAATATCCAGCTAATAAAGTGACAGTAGATACAGCCCAATTACATTAAAAGTACTAACTATAAAGGAAATTTTCTAAGCTTTGTCTTCGTAAAACCATTAAAATATCAGGGTAAAGAAGAACTGTTAAGAAAGGCAAGAATTGAGAAGGGTCTGCCTTGTTAGAAACATGAATATTCAAGTGTTCCCAGGCCTACCACCAGAAGAAAAAGAAAATTCACAATGTTGCCCCCAGCCAACCTTAAAGTAACCCTACATGGCAAAACTGATTTTTACTTCACCAACAGAAGTTGAATCTATGATAAAAATGACACTATATGAAGATGAAAAGATGCTTACAGAAAGCCTAAATCAGTCAATGTGTACCATCCAGAGAAAGAGAATATAAGTCAGCAAAATTGTTTATCTCTTTCACCTTTAAAAGCAGGCCCTAGTCAAGAGTATAAAAATGTGACTGTGGCAAAAAATACAGATTACCTACAAGCACAAGAATATACAGAAACCAATGACACAGATACTACACTAACAATATTTGAGAACCAAGACAATCAAGAAATGCATGATAAATTACAAGAAGAAAGCATGATGCTGTGTACAATAGGTAGATAATGAATAAACACAAAAGAGGAAAGGGGTAGCTGGGTGGGGGACACAAGGAAGAGCAGTGAAGAAATGGGATGGGGTTAAGAATGGGGAATAAGAGGCATTATGGAGAGAAGTGGGAAGGAGAATAATGGAAAAAAGGCAAAAAAGAAGGGAAGAAAGATATACAATAGCAGGGTTAGCAATTTAGAATAATCCTCTTTTTTATTAGAAAGGAGACTGAGCAGGTCTGGGAGCTTTCAGATGCTCATTTACTGGGCATCTATGTGCCCATGCCTCTGTCTTGAGGATAATAGGGGAAGGGGGCTGCAAAGCTAAGGGGTTAATTGTAGAGGGGAGGGTAGAGACAACATATTGATTATTTACATTTCAATTTCTTTTTCCTCATCTTGTACAATATTGTTGTTTGGATTTTCAAGTTTGGAGGAAGAATGGTCAAATAAATATATATATATATATATATATGTATATATATATATAATGGTCAAATATATGGCAGCTCAGATTCAATGAAAAGAACTGCAAGGTAATGCATCTGGGAAACGAAAACCAGGGGAAGAGTACACAATAGGGGGGTGAGATAATAACAACATCAAAAATCGAAAGAGACCTAGGAGTAATTATGTCAGATGACCTAAAGGTGGGCAAGCAATGTGAGAAGGCAGTAAGGAGGGCTGGGGGGATACTGGGATGCATAGGGAGAGGCATCAACAGCAGAAAACAGGAAGTTGTTATCCCTCTGTACAGACAGTTGGTGAGACTCCATCTGGAGTACTGCATGGAATTCTGGAGACCCCATCTCCGCAAAGACATAGACAGAGTGGAGGCTGTTCAGAGGAGGGCAACCAAAATGGTGCAGGGTCTGCACCAGAAGACACATGAGGAGAGACTAAAGCAGCTTAATATGTATATCCTTGAGGAAAGAAGGGATGGTGGGACATGATAGAAACTTTCAAGTATCTCAAGGGAATTAACAACAGTACAAGAGGGTAGCATCTTTCATAAAAAGTGATGTGCAAGAACAAGGGGGCACAGTTTGAAGATAGAGGGTTGACAGCTCAGAGGTAATGTTAGAAAGTATTTTTTCACAGAGAGGGTTGTGGATGCATGGAACACCCTTCCTGAGTCCTGAGGAGGTTGTGGAGTCAGGAACAGTAGGAGAATTCAAGAATGCATGGGACAGACATAAAACAATTCTAGTGGCGGGTAGGAGGAAGTAAGCTGTTGATTAATTAGAATCTACAGCTTATCCATCAGGTAGGTAAATAGGCAGACTAGGTGGGCCAAGCGGTCCTTATCTGCCATCAAATTCTATGTTTCTATGTTTAATATAAGATAGGGATGGAGGAGGTAGTAGGAATGGTAGTGGGGAAGAATCTCTTTTTCAATTAGTCCACCCTTCACATTTTATAATTTGCACACACGCGCATATATATATATATATATATATATATCTATATCTATATATAGATATAGATATAGATAGATATAGATAGATATATATATGGAGAAGAGGATGGAATAGACAAAATATTGGGAGTAAATTGACTGACTTTGTAAAAGTAAAATATTACAGAAATTAAAAAATATGGCTTAAGGTAAGACTTACAAAAACGAATGACAAAAGTGTCCATCCAACTTAGCTAGTTATGCCACTCATGAGTAATTTAAGTCAACAATACTGCTGTAGATTTGTCTTGTGGACTATAAAGGTATAATGAAAACATGTTAAAATGAGAAGTGTGATACATTTCTGTAACTCTAAATGAACAGACATATTAATACTACAGGAAACACACTTTATGATACATGACACTAAATATTGTGCAAACCTTTTTCAAGCAAACAGGTACTATACTATGTACAATTCACATTCAGGGAGTAGCTGTTTTAATAAAGAAAACTTAATTGCTACGTTGTACAAATTCTATTATAAATGCAGATGTTTGCTATGCCATTTAGCAGTTACAATTCAAAAATTAAAGTTTTACATTGGTAGGACTATATGCACCTAATGAGGATTCGCCCTTATTTTTACAAACCTTTTTCTTAGCTCTTTCTCAGTTCAAAGTTCACTACATAGTAGCAGGAGATTATTACTTAACATTGAGTAATGTAGACAGATCATTAGGTAGTACTGAAACAAGAAAAAGAGCAGTAAAAATTATAAATGAATATGTTAAATACCTCAGTTTCATGGACCCATATAGACATACATTTCCAGACATGGAAATGTATTATTTTTTCTCAGGTACACCACGTACACTCTAGGATAGCTTTTGTTCTAGTCTCAGCAAGCATATTAGAAAATATCCAAGATTTTGATTATGGTCCAACCATAATCTTGGATCATGCCCCTATGACATGGAGTGTAGTGTTGAAGGGGGAATGCAAAGGGACAAAATATAAAGACTGGACCAAACTCTACTTAATGGTCCATATTTTTTACATTTCATGAAAGTATAGTTAACTATTTCAAAGAAATGTCAGTATGTACAATATGGGAAGCACTACAACCTACAATAAGAGCACATATTGATTCCTGCAAAGCCTACAGTGACAAAAAAGAGCACACACACACACTGAACAATTCAAGCTAGTGGAAGAACAATTAAAAAAAGAACAGACATACTGTATATTCAAACTTCATCTGAGACAAACTTGAAAAAATTACAGGTAAACAAAAGCAAGTATAACTTCTTGACAGAACTTAAATCCAGATCAGCGTTAATTAGATCCAAAGCAAAATATTATTATTTAGGTGAGACCCTGGATAGAATGCTATCATGGCAACTAAAATGTGAAGAGGCTAGTAAATTAATACCATATATACAAGGAAGAGATGGTATTATTTACACAGAACAAAAAATACAGTAAAAGTAGAATATTGTTAGACCTTATATACATGTGAATAAAAATTTACAAAACAGCAGATAAATAAATTTTTGGACAAGATAACCCTTGTATCAGTAACAGAACACAAAACAAAACTTGGAGGGGAAAATAACTCAAGAATAAATAATCAATGTAATAAGAGATCTCCTAACAAACACATCTGTAGGTATAGATGGTATAATAATAGAATTTTATAAAAAAAAAAATGAAGACATTTTAATACCTGAATTAGCAAAAATACATAGTATGATAAAAGACACACAAATAATTCTCCCTCCTTTTATGAGGCACATATAATACTGATTTTGAAGCCTAACAAACCTTCAGAAAAACCTGCTTCGTGTAGGCTGCTTTCCCTACTAAATGCAGTTTACAAAATCTACTTGAAAATTTTAGTGACAAGCCTGTATAAAATAATTCCAGTCCAAGTAAGTATCAACCAGGTAGGTTTTGTAGAAGGCAGAGGACTAAATGCGGTTAGGAAAACTTTGACTATAATGGAACAGGCTGGAAGTTCTGATGCTGCTTTGGTTGCTCTGGATGCAGAGAAGGCCCTCAACAGGGTGGACTGAAATTTTTTGGAGTCCACCCTGTCGAAAGCAGGATTAAGCCTAAATATGCTGGAATGGATAAGAGCAATTTATAGATCACCCCCAAACTAAAGCACATGCTAACTCTATACTGTCAAAATCATTTAAAATACATAGAGGAACATGGCAGGGCTGTCCACTGTCACCAGCTCTGTTTGCCCTATATATAGAACCATTTGCATAATATATTCGAGAAAATCTGTGAAGAATTAAAATTGCTGGAAAACATTACAGTAAAACAGGTGATATATTAATATACTTAGATAATTTTGACACCTCATGTAAAACCCTGTCAGAGCTGCTGGATGAGTTTGCAAAAGTACAGTGGCGTGAAAAAGTATTTGCCCCCTTCCTGATTTTCTCTATTATTGCATATTTGTCACACTGGATGTTTTCAGGTCTTTAGACAAAATATAATATTAGATAAAGGGAACCTGAGTGAACAAATAACACTTTTTTTTTTTACTTATTTCATTTATTTAATGAAAAAGTTAACCAACACCAACTGGCACTGTGTGAAAAGTAATTGCCCCTAGTTAAATCAACCCAATTAAGGGATAATTAGAGTCAGCTGATTGAACACAGCCAGGCTTGATTACAGCCAGCCCTGCTCAATATAAACCTCACTTATTTTGACCCTTACCATCAGAGTCACGCTCAGCACAAAGATTCAACAAGTACATTATGCCATGATCAAAGGAAGTTCCTGAAAAGATCAGAAAAATTTGTTGCCCTCCATCAGTCTGGAAAGGATTACAAAGCTATTTCTGAGGCTCTGGGACTCCATCGAACCACAGTGAGAGCCATAATCTCCAAATGGAGAACACTTGGAACAGTAGTGAATCTTCCCAGGAGTGGGCGGCCTGCCAAAATTACTCCAAGGGCGAGCGTAAATCATCCAGAAAGTCTCAAAGGATCCTAAAACAACATCCAAAGAACTGCAGGCTTCTCTTGCCTCAGCTAACGCCAGTGTTCATGACTCCACAATCAGAAAGAGACTGGGCAAAATGGGCTTCATGTGAGAGTAGCAAGGCGAAACCACTGCTAACCAAGAAGAACATAAACGCCGCTCTCATTTGCCAAGAAGCACCTGGATGATCCACAAGCCTTTGGGAAAATGTTCTATGGACAGATGAGTCCAAAGTGGAACTTTTGGACGACATGGATCCCATAATGTCTCGCAAAGCAAACACAGCATTCCACAGTAAGAACACCATACCAACAGTCAAACATGGTGGTGGTAGTGTGATGGTGTGGGATGCTTGCTGCCTAAGGACCTGGATGACTTGCCATAATTAAAGGAACCATGAATTCTGCTCTGTACCAGAAAATTCTTAAGGAGAATGTCTGGTCATCCTTCCATCAGCTGAAGCTGAAGCGTAGTTGGGTCATGCAGCAAGACAATGATCCAAAACACAAAAGCAAGTCCACATCAGAATGGCTAAAAAGAAGTAAAATTAAAGTTTTGGAGTGGCTTAGTCAAAGTCCAGACTTAAACCCAATAGAGATGCTGTGGTAGGACCTGAAACGAGCAGTTCATGTCAAAACCTACCAAATGTTACTGAATTAAAGCAGTTCTGTGAGGAAGAGTGGGTTAAAATTCTCCACAGCGATGTGAAAGACTGATATTGAATTATAGGAAGTGTTTGGTTGTAGTCATTGCAGCTAAATGTGGCATAACCAGTTATTAAGTGTAAGGGGCAATTACTTTTTCACACAGTGCCAGTTGGTGTTGGTTAACTTTTTTTCATTAAATAAGTGAAATTAAAAAAAAAAACAAGTGTTATTTGTTCACTCAGGTTCCCTTTATCTAATATTACTTTTTCTCTAAAGACCTGAAAACATCCAGTGTGACAAATATGCAATAATAGAGAAAATCAGGAAGGGGGCAAATACTTTTTCACGCCACTGTAGCTGGTTATAAACCAAACTGGCACAAAACAGAGGTAATGCTATTAAAGGAAAACTGCATGTTAAAATCAGGAAAATATATTTTTTACCATCCATTGGGTGTTCTTAGTTCATCCCAGTGTTATTTTTCAGCTCAGGCTGTGTGATGTGTTTTTTCTAACTTTCTCTTGCAATTTTATGGCCCTTGGGGGCTGCCATTTACCTTTCTTTTATTGCTTCTTGTCCCAGATAGTCTTCCCAGGGTGCCCTCTGCTCTGAGGTCTAATAGCCCATGCATCTAACCAGTGGCTTGTCACAGTGACTCTCAGTCACAGCACAGAAGCAACACCACAGCCAGGATTCACGCCGTTTGTCATTGTGTAAGTACATGTTTCCTAAATATTAGTACCTTGTCCAGCTGTTTTCTGCTTGGTGAAGTGAGAGAGAGAGAGATAGATAGATACGTGTGTGTGTGTATATATATATATATATATATATATATATATATATATAAGCTGTTCACTTTTTAGAAATACTTGTCTGCATTGATTTGATCTTAGTCCCTTTCTGGTTTTGCATCAGTGGCAAGTAGCAGAAATGGAACAGCACCTTATTATTGTTTATAGTAGCCACAAGATGAAAGAATACATGGAGCATTGGAATGGTTTCATGGTTTCTATGGTTTGCAAACATCATAGAGAACAACTAACAAGTCTGTCTGCTTCAACAATGCTAATTTACCCCACACACACACACACACACACACACCCAGGGCATAGCAGAGGAGAGAGGTTATATCAGTAGCACTCACTGCTGAATGCAACCTGTATATAAACTGTTACTTTGCTTAGACTCGTGCTCTCCCTCTCCCTTTTATTAGACATATTCTGTACTTTTGATTCAGTTGCTTGTGTCCTGTGTAGAAGATTCATGCTTGTAGACCAATGTAATCATTTTAAAGCAGTTGTCATCCACTGGCTAAGCAGCCTTCAGTATTTTTGTGTTCATGGGATCTGCACCAGAAGCCCTCTGCATGATTTCGTCCTGTTTTGTTATTTATACCAGCTTGTATCATTGCCTTCAACTTTAAATATTTAAAGAGCAGCTTGCTTGCTAGTGGCATCTTCTTCCCTTGTGTGCAAGTGCTGCCAGATGCTGCATGGTTTCTACTTGTGTTGGTGTGTGGTGGGGGAGGGGATAACAGGTGTTTGGTTCATCTGCAGACAACCTGTGTGAGATTTTCAGTCAACTGGTTTGAGACACTGCATAGCTGTTGCATTCCCCTGCCGGTCCAGTCCTCAGTATTTTGTGATTTTATTTAGGTCTCCTTCATGGATTCTAGCCTTTGCTATTTTATGCCATGTCATTTTATATTGTACAGGATCCAGATGTTGAGGACTGGAATGCAATGAGACAGGCTGAGATGTCAGTTTGGCCTCCCCCCAAACAATAAACACACACACACACACTCCTATATCCCCAACACCTGCTAAATAAGCTGCAGTCAAACCGCTACTGCATTTCTTACATTTGTGTGTGTCTGGTTCACAATGATTGCATGTGTAGGTAGCACACCACTCAATTAATCATACTGCATACATTTAGAACTGCCAAAACATGGGCTAATGTTACTGCAAGCTACACGGACGTTTGGCAACTGTAAGCAATGTGTACGGTCCTGTCCCACTGAGTTTGTACCCATCATGGCTCCACCTCAATTCCCTTGACATCTTCTTACCCCCCACCCCACATGCTATGATGGCACTATTATGCAACAGTTCAACAGTGAAGCACCCCCACCCATGACCAGTCATGGCAGAACACGCTTCAGTACAGTACATGAAATATAGGTCTTCTGTTTGTATCATTCGCCACACAGCAATAACCCTTACTGCGTACTATGCAATATACCCGGCCCCCTATGCCCGAATAAGCACTGGTGACACCATAAAACCCTGGGCATCTAGTGGCCCATCATCACCAACTGGCATTTAGTGACCACCACCTATTCCCCCAGTTCTGTACCATGATTACTGGCACATCCTCCTCACCAACAAGGCAAACCACCAAGATAACGTATTGTATAATTTTGCATGGTGACAGTTCCATTGAGCGCCTTGCTATGGGAGTTACGGAGTGTTGTGCCATTAACACCATCTGTTCATGGACTGTGGGTTAACAAGGGTAATGTCAACTACCTGCCGTGTTAGTGCCACTATACCAGGCAGTGCTGGTGTCTTCAGAGCTTATTTTACATAATGGGCATGTGTATGAGACCTTAGGTCACTGTGACAAACTGGTATATTGTGCTGCACTCTTAAGATGGTGATTGTTGGGTACGTCTGATAGTAGGATACCAGGGAATGGTATATACTAGACATTTATGTATACTGCAGACTGTGGCATACTATTTATTGTTGTCTTATGTGGTAGTGGCAGTGTGCTGTCTGCCAGTGCCCTGCCAGTTTGTATGAACGGCTAATGCCCCGCCACCCTTCAGCCTGTGTGTCACACATCTTGGCTGAGCCAGTAGGGTCTGGACTCTGACCTGTAGAAAATAGGCCAGAGTCCAGTATGTCACTTACTCATCTTGTGGCATGTGTTATTCTAATGTCATAAATACTTTAGTGGTATGACAGCTTCTATGTTTGAAATCAGCTTGCCTGTCCCACAGATGTCAATTCAATGTCCTATGAACACTGTTTGCAACCCGATATGTTAAACTGTGATAATCAACTAAACATGTGCCACATGCCCAAAAATAGACTCTGCGACTGTCCCTGTGCCAACCTTTGTTCAGTACTCTACCTCTTTTCTGACTGTTGCCTTTTCTTACTTGCCATACTATTTCTGTCTCATCCCTCAGTGGTTGCACCTTGTTGTGCACAAACTGATCCTTGGTTACTGATAATGTGGTGTTAGCAGAGTGTTGTACTGGTACCTAATGGTACCCAACTGTTCTACGGGAACCCTGCAACACCCTACAGTACCCACTATCAAGTTGAGTTCCCTAGGTTAAAAAAGTGTAAGATATTCTGTGTTTATAACATGGTTTTCTCAACATGGGATATGAAATACCTTGTCTGTCCATTGCTTATGTGAGTGGCTGTGGTATGCGACATGCATTGTAGTTTTTCTTCTTGATGACTGGTTAATATTTTGTTTCTGTGTCTCTGTTGACATGCTGACTTGTAATGTGCTTCTATGAACTTTACACAGAATCACTGGGTCGTCCTTCGGCATGCCACACTGTCTTGCATTTGGTTGTGGGACACACACTGGGAGACTACCAAAAGGAGTGTCCGTATGTCTTTTCCCTAAAGATACAAAGTTGGCAGAAATTTGGGTAAGAAGATGTCCTGATGTGGGCAACATAAAAACGTTTGTCAGTAAGCAGCTGAAAGAACACCGCAAGAAGTTCAGTATTTGCTCTCTTCACTTTGAAGACAGCATGTTTGAACACGACTTCTAACTTCAGCTGTTACCACCAGAATTTCACCCTAGACGAGTCACCCTTCATCTCAAACCAGAAACTGTGCCTACCATTTTTGCGACCTCGAACCACAGTGAACAACAATCTTCATTGCATCGCACTGCTCGCCAGGACCAGAAAAGGGTAAGTAAAACAATCATACTTTCCGTGACTGTTGCCTCTGGTGATGTTATTTTACAGTTCTATTTTGACAGTAATTGCATCTTTTACAGCTTGCAGAGGAGTTACTGCAGTGCACGACTCCAAGAAAAGCAACACCAGGGAAAGAGAATCATTGTTCGATCCCGGTAAGCAGTCTTCTACATGCCCTAGCTGACACCATCTAGCTTTTAGCAAATTTGGATGCACCATTTTATTCTGCGTATCTGCTTCTGACTAACATTGTTCCTTGACCCTCCACCCTGTAGGTTTGTGCATTTCTGTGCAATATTAATGTCTTCTAGTGGCCTGTTCTCACATCAATGTGCCACTTAATGCACAGTAGTACTGTATGCAGTATCTGTGGAGGAAGCATGTGTTATGTAAAACACAAGAAAACCCAGGAAAAAGGCATTATTCCGTTTAAACCTGAACAAAGCAATTGCATCCTGCCACCCTGTGTTATAGTCCCTTCCAAAATGAACATGCCTGCTCTTATGTACATTGGAATGTCACACATACACTACAGACATGATCTGTGACATTTCTTGTGCATAATATGATGTGGTACTAAAGGTAGGATATTTTCCTCCCACCAAACCAACACATCTGTCACCCATTGTGGATGCTACTGCTGTGGGTCACACAGCATGGGCCATGGCATTTATCCTGTCAAATGTACAAAAATTGGATGCACTACTTGTTCATTGTGATTACTGTGCCGCACAATCTCATTCTATGGCAACAGCATGCTGTCCACCTGTGACCAGACTGCTGTTCATCAAGTCCGCTCACTGGCATTGTGGTGCATTGGTCACATTGTAGCCATACATATTGGGGTGATGGGTGTGCCTGGACATTTTGTTGTCTACAGAAAGTCTGATATAGATCAGCAAGGGGACATTAGACAGCAGGATCGTGACTGTGAAACAGCAGTTCTCTGGAAAGGAATGACAACAGAACATCGTGCGCTCTGTGACAGGATGTCTATGTGGTGTGCGAGTTGGGAGAGACTTGAGGACTGCAACATAGATGCTTGTACCATGCACTGGGAGGCTTCCCAGACAACAGTGCTGGGTTAGTTTAGAAGTCTTGGGGGGTGGAGAGAGGAAAGAACATTAAATGCGATTGGGAGTGATGTGGTGCATAGAGAAAGAGTTTGGGGGTGGTGAGGTCTTGTTGTGGTGGGAAATGGAGCTTCAGGGTGAAATGGCAGAGCTACAAAGGTGGCAGACTCAAGATGGTTACCTTGGTAGGAGGGTGTGGGTGGGAACAACAAAGGATTAATTTGGGGGTTGGGGGAGGGGGAGTACTCCTGGTGGATCCCGTGCTAAAAATGGATAAGATGGGGCAGTAAGGGGGAAAGGCACAGTCTTATATGAGTAGTGTCCATACCTGGGTAATAGGTGGGCTGGGCAAGGCAGTCACTTCAGAAGTGCGCAGAAAAGGTCCGGAAGAAAAAATTACTCACCTTAGTAATTGTATTTCTTCTAATGGAGTCTTGCTGTATTCTATGTGCAGTTAGCCCCAGCACCTGAACTGCACCAGAGAGGAAAGAGTTAACTCTAGAAGACTTGGTTTGCTGGCCAAGGCACCTAGCTTCACCTGAGCTCTTTCCTTCTAAGACTGCTTGAAAGGCAGAGTAGAGAAACTTACCAGAGCAAGGGAAAAGGATTAAGACTTAGTTTGGCTAAGCAGATTTACTGTGTGGTGGTGTTTTAATTTTTTACTCACAGGGACTGCTACTGTTTGTTGCTAACATTTCATTGCTTTATTTTTTCTCTGATTCAAATTGTTGTGCTGGGATACCTTCTTCTGCATTATTACAAGATGTGCCTACAGTTGTGTGCTAACAGATTACTCCTGTAATCTTCTGATTCAAATTGTCTTTTGCAAGGTGTATCTTCTGTTACTGCTTTATTTTTCTCTGGGCAAAGTGTTTCTTACAGCGTATATCTTCTGAAATTATTACAGGTGGTGCTTTACAGGTTTTACAGTTTTATCTAACATTAGGATAAGCTTTCAGGTTACTGCATTTGTTGTTGACTGATTGTTTCTGCCTTACCTCCTTGTTCTTTCGTCTGTGGTTCTTCTTTTAGGCAGGGGAAGGGCCCAGCCACTCACCCCCATCCCCAACCACCCCACACTACACCTTTTATAGGGTACCACAGTTGTGACATTTCCTGTGGCAGAGCAGGAAGGGGCGGATCAGTGGGCCTCCACAAGGTGATCTCATTTACAGGGGCACTAGTAATTTAACTTGTTATAACAAGTTAAACAAAGCACAATTCAGCATTACTTGCATTTTTTTCCTTTTTTTCCTTCTAATTACTCTGACTAGGTTACAAACCCAGCAACTTATTTGGAATGGATTCATTAACTGCAGGTACTGTGGAACAATTTCAGAAGGACAGTCTTACAGGATTTAGGACACTGTCCCACATGCTGGGCCTTTGAGATCTTAGGGCTCAGTCCCGGCAGCATGGGCAGAGATTGCACGCCTCAAATTTCATATTGAAGAGGAAATACATTATAAGAACCACCAGCCATTTCCCAGCATCCAACAGAAAACCTCGACCGCAGAGGGTAGTTGGTCCAGGAGGTTGGCAGGTGGTTAGAGGAGCAAATCAGGTGCCCCATCACTCTCTGCTCTCCAACACATTACTCCAAAACCATATAAACACTACAAACAGGTATCTGCCTCTATCTCTGAAATCAAATAAAGAGGCAGAAGACACTGCAGAGCAGGACACTGTGGCACAGGAGCTAGCACAACAAAACTCACCCAAATCAGGAACCAAAACAAAACAAGCACAAAGGAAATCCAAAAACTCTGATCATAGGAGACTCCATGATTCGGGGAGTTGATACCCATCTCCAGCCAGGGTGATGGTCAGATGTCTCCCAGGTACATCAGCATGGAGAGACACTGACCGCGATTGCTAAAATTGTTCACAAAGCAGGAGAAAACATTGATGTCACTGCACATAGGGGCTAATGATCTCGCCAGCCGGTCAGTTGTGGAGACCAAGGAACACCTGACTGGGTGGGTGACAAACTATCATCTATTTCGTCTGCATCTCCTTCTCTGAGATCCTGCCAGTCTGGGAGAGGGAGCAGATGGTCGAATGTCAGAGAAGGGAGATAGGGAGCTAAACACGTGGCTCAAGGGCTGGTGCCAGGAAAAGGACACAGATTTGTAGGAACTGGCAACAGTTCTGGGAGCAAAAGTTCTTTAATTTGATGGACTGCATCTGACTAAAGAGGGAGTCAGTGCATTGGGGCAGAAGTTTGACGTCTTTGCAGAATATTTAAACTAGCAAATGGGAGAGGGTGCAGCACCCCATGCGTCGAATCGGGAAGAACACCCCTCCCCTCAGCTAGTGGTCAAACAGGAATTCAGCATGTTTACGTTCATTTGCATCACCTGAGTAAGAAAAAGGTTTGTCTCCCCACACACACAGGGTAAGGCCAAACTTCACCCAACAACTAACACACCAAAATCTGGCCAATGGAAAATCATGTACATAAATGCTCACAGCCTGGGAAATAAGATCCCAGACCTGCAGGCAATAATGTCAGAGGCTAAACTGGACATAGTAGCACTAGTGAGACGTGGTTTACCAGTAACCACACTTGGGAGACTTCAGTACCTGGCTATGTATTGTTCAGAAGAGACCGAGGTGTAAGGGGGAGGAGTGGCCCTGTATGTTAATGAAAATATCAAAGCTACAGAAATTCAGAATACACATAAGGAGCCAGAAGAACTGTGGGTCACCCTGAAACAGGAAATGGGACAGCTATAAGAACTGGGGTTGTCTACAGGCCCCAGACCAGAGGGAAGACATAGACACATTACTGTTAGAAGATATACAAAACATGACAGCTAAAGGGAGGTTCTGATAATGGGAGACTTCAACATGCCGGATACAGATTGGTCAATACCAGCAGGAACATCTGCCAGAACTAGACTCATAGTGGATTCCTGCAGGGAGGGCCTCAAACAACTGGTACAGCAACCCACAAGAGACAGGGCTATCCTAGATCTAGTACTGACTAACAAAGAAGGGATCACAGATCTCCAGGTAGAAGGTTACTGGGAGCCAGTGACCATCACATGGTATGGTTCAATTTGCTATTACATCTAAATCATCCCATTCCAAGGCAAAAATATGGGACTTCAGAGGAGCTGACTTTGATAAGATGGCCAACAGAGTTAAGCTAGCCCTGGCAAAAAGAAACACAGGTGAGGGGTACAGGCAAAGTGGGAAGCATTAAGGATGCAATACTGAAGCAACATCCCATTGTGTTAGACAGAAAAGGAAGTGCAAAAGAAGAAGGAAACCACTTTGGTTCTCAAATACAGTAGCAGAAAAGGTCAGAGCCAAAAGGCTGGCCTTCAGGAAATATAAGGGAACATATAGCGGATGAAGATAAGGAGGCACCAAACTGCCCTAAGGGAAGCAGGTAAGGCAGTAAGGCAGGCAAAGTCCCAAACTGAGGAAACACTAGCATGAACAGTAAAAGAAGGTGACAAGACTTTATAGATACATTAGTGAAAGGAGAAAGTCCAGAGGGGTATTGCTAAGCTAATGGAGAAAGGAGCATGGAGGAGGAGGACCCTGTAAAGGCATCTATCCTAAATAGATACTTTTGCTCAGTATTTACTGAAGAGAAGGTAGGGCAGGGCCCAAGCTCAGCATCATGGACACACGGGGAGGGAGGTGAGCACTACTCCTCACAAAGAAAGGGTCCTACAAGAGCTTGCTAAGCTCAGGGTGATAAGGCAATGGGACCTGATGGCATACATCCCAGGGTACTTAAGGAGCTAAAGGAGGAACTAGCAGAGCCATTAGCAGAATTGTTTAGTGAGTCTCTGAGCACAGGAGAGGTCCCAGAAGACTGGAGAAGGGCTCATGTGATCCCGCCCACAAGAGTGTAACAGGGAGGAGGGGGAACTACAGACCGTCAGTCTTACTTCAGTAGTGGGCAAGATTATGGAGGCACTCCTTAAGGAAAGGATAGTGCAACACCTGGAATCCATAGGGGCACAGGATCCAAGACAGCATGGGTTTATCAAAGGAAGGTCCTGTCAAACTAATCTCATAGATTTCTTTGACTGGGTAACCAGAGTGGTGGACCAAGGGGAGACAGTTGATGTCGCCTACCTTGACTTCAGCAAAGCTTTTGACACTGTTCCACATAGAAGATTGATAAATAAGCTGGGTAGGCTCGTGGGTGGGCTGAAGTTGGTCAGTTGGGTGGCAAACTGGTTGACGGGCAGAAAACAGAGAGTGGTGGTAAATGGTATACAATCAGAAGAGATGCAAGTCACAAGTGGGTACCTAGGGATCAGTCCTGGGGCCAGTCCTCTTCAACATCTTCATTAGTGACCTTGCAGATGGACTAGAGGGTAAGGCTTGTCTGTTTGCAGATGACACCAAGATCTGCAACAGAGTAGATGATCCAGATGGGGTGGGCAGAATGAGAAGAGATCTGGATAAACTAGCAGAATGGTCAGAAGAGTGGCAACTGGGATTTAATGCAAAGAAGTGCAAAATCATGCACATAGGGAAGAGAAACCCTGAAGCCACCTATAGGCTGGGAGGGAGTTGCTAGCAGTCACAAAGGAAGAAGAGACTTGGGCATCATCATCACTGATGACCTAAAATCATCCAACAGACCTCTAAAGCAGTAGAGTGAGGCTAGGGGGTGTTAGAGGTATTAGAGGGGTATCACAAGTCATAAGAGGGAGGTATTAATCCCTTTGTACAAGACACTGGTTAGGCCTCATCTGGAGTACTCATGGCAGTATTGGAGGCCACACCTCACAAGGACATTAACCAAATTGAGGCAGTCCAGAGAAGGGCAACCAAAATGGTGCAGGGACTGCATCAGAAGACATATGAGGACAGATTAATGGAGCTCAATATGTATACCCTTGAGCAAAGGAGGAGAGAGGTGATATGATCGAGGCATTCAAACACCTTATGGGCATAAACAAGGTGAAAGAGTCTAACATGTTTAAATATAAGAAAATAGCAGGACAAGAGGACACAGCATGAGATTAGAGGGAGGCCCGATTAAAGGGGATGTGAGGAAATTCTTTTTCACAGAAAGGGTGGTGGATGCATGAATGGCTTACCACAAGTGGTGGCTATGAATACAGTGCAGGGCTTCAAACAGGCATGGGATAGGCATAAGGGAGCAATACAAATGACTATGAATAGATAGGCCACTGACAGAGCAAAGGCCGATGGCACATTTATAAGGTAGAAAAAGAAATGGGCAGACTGGATGGGCCTTGCGGTCCTTATCTGCCGTCAACTTCTATGTTTCTATGTTTCTATACCAAGGCATAGAACATTGAGCTCAAGCTCGGTTTTCAAACTTCTGTCACATGTACTCACCAGTGTCATCTATTGCCTCGCTCACATTAAAAACTTTACCCTGCAGAAATCTTATACACCTCTCACCCTTGCCTCATCACTCCTTCCATCTCCCAAGCCACTCTACCCCTTGCTCCGACTCTGATCACCAAGTGCCAATGACCCCACTGAGCTCCCAGCATAGTCACCACAGGAACCATGGTCATCAGCAGTCGGTGCCCCCGAAGCCGCCACCTGAGACCCCTCGATCAGATTATGCTCCCCAAGGAATGAGAACCCCCCCCAGGGTCCCAGCTTTGATACAGCATGCACCCACAGTCTCCGGGTGGCCAGCGCTACTGAAGCTGCTGCCCGTATTCCTTGACCATACTCCACTCCCTGAAACTGTGAACCCTTTAGGGTGCCCAGCTCAGCCACCTCAGGAAACTAGGGCTCACAGGCAGTTGGTGACCCTGAAGCCTTCAACCATAAACTATTAGCCCTAAGCCATCAGCGGGTATTCCACTCTGTACCTCCGAATAGGACTCTTGCCACTGCCACCCCTTACCCCTCGCAATCTACAACTATGTGAGGTTCCACTTAAATCTCCTTTCTTCCCACCCTTTCCTTAACCATGTTGCATACCTAGTTAGATACATTACAATGTGTGCCTAAATGGACTGCTGGTGTCACTGTTATTCAGCTTAATTATTTACTCCTATCTTCTACCCTAATGCCTGTATTTTATGTGTGTTTATGTGTATTGTACCTGACCTTGTGTGATGCAGGTCCACCTTGTAAATGAGCTTGCTCAATGGTGTCCACCTAGATAAATAAAGATTTGATTGATTGATTGATTGTAACAGTCAGATTCTTACAAGCCCTATACTAAGCAACTAACAACCCAGAAATTGTTTTTAAAACTTTTCCTCCAAAGGGCAGAAGACATCAATTTTAGGGTACAAAGAATCACGTCGAGACCCCCAAAAAGAATCTAAGTAGGTAATAAAACAAAGGAACAAGAAACAATCTTCAATTAAGAAGAGTCACCCAGGTATACCCCTGGGGTGCAACACTGCGCCTACTCACCCACATCCCAAAACAGCTAGGTTCCAGGAGGGGAGGCAGGGAGGGAGGTCAGAATACAGCAAGACTCCATTAGAAGAAACACAATTACTAAGGTGATTATTTTTTTTCTTCAAACATGAAGTCTTGCTGTATTTTGACTATGTGCAGAGTACCAAGCAGTACCCCTGAGGAGGAGGGAACTACAGAACCTATTTTGAGAACAGGCTGTGCAGTACTGCAGTACCAAACCTAGCATTACTTCTAGCCTGAATGCCCAGGGAGCAATGCTAGGTAAATGTGTGAACAGTCTTCCCGGTGGCTGCTTTATATATTTTCACTAAGGGTATGTCTCTAGCTGCTGCTGCGACCGAGGCAGCTGTACCTCTGGTGGAATGAGCCCTCAGGCTTGAGGGTGGCTTTTTTCCCAATTTTGAGTAGCAAAGCTGTATGCAAGAGACAATCCACCTAGCAATAGTTCTCTTGGTTGCAGGTTTGCCTTTACCCACCTCCCCATAAGTGAGAAACAGCTGGGAGCAGTCATTTCTATGGGGCTTAGTAGATTCTAAGTAGTAACTCAGAACCCTGTTTACATAGAGACTGTAATCTCCTCTCTCCAGAGGAGGATTGATCAGTGAAAAATATAGGCAATGTCAGATTGGTTCAGATGGAAGTCTGATAACGCTTTAGGCAGGAATTTCCTATTTGTACAAAGGACCACCTTATCTTTATGGAATGAGATGAAATCACGCTCCACTGATAGAGCCTGTAATTCACTGTTTCTCCTGGCAGAGGTAATAGCAACCAGGAATACAGTTTTCCAATTCCGATACTTGAGCTCAGCAGAGCAAAGGGGTTCAAAGGGAGGCTGTATCAGCTGTGCAATACCGATATTCAGGTCCCACAAAGGAGTTTGATACCCTGAAGGTAGGATTGATGTGAACAAACCTTTAAATAATTTCTTGAAAACTGGGTGGGAAGCTAGAGAAGAGCCCTTCCCAGCCGAAATAGCTGCCAAATGCACCTTGAGAGTGGTAGGCTGAAGGCCTAAACTGTTAAGATATACCAACTAATCTAAGGTAGTGGCAATATCAGCTGAATGTGCCTCTGGGAACACCAAAACCTCTTCCATTTAGAATTATAATTTTTCCTAGTAGAAGGTTTCCTACTGGCCTTAAGGATATCCAGAGCTGATTGTGAGAGATGCAGGTCTGCGTATTCTAGCTCCTCAAGAACCCAGCCTTGAGCAGGAGTGTGTGAAGGTCGGGGTACAATATCCTCCCCTGAGCAGAGGTGAGACGGTTGAACTGTCTGGGAAGGCACAGGGGGATTGTCGCTGAATAGTGACAAAAGTAGAGTATACCAAGACTGTCTGGCACAATCTGGTGCTATCAGAATCACAGTGCAAGGTTGTGACCTGATCTTGACTAGAACCCTGAATATCAGAGAAAAGGGAGTATAAGCATTGAGATACCAGTTGGTCCAATCCAACAGGAGTGCATCTAGAGCAAGAGACCCCCACAGAGGGGACCTGCAGTAGAATAGAGGGAGTGGATGGTTGTCTGGGGCTGCAAAGAGATCTATCTCTAGAGTGCCCCATCTCTTGAAAAAGGTCTGAAGGAAGAGAGGATTCAGGGCCCATTCGTGGTGACCTTTAGAGATCCTGCTGACAGCTTCTGCAAGCACATTGTCCTTTCCTGGAAGATGCACAGCAATCAGGGAAGCCTGCAGGGAATAAGCCTTGGTGCACAAGGCCGAGGACCGAGTGCCCCCCTTCTTGTTGCTGCACCACATGGTTGTGGTGTTGTCTGTCCTGATCTGCACTACTTTCCCCTGAATTAAAGGTCAGTGGGCACTCCTCAGGTTTGGACAGAACCAAACCGGGCTGGCCATCCGGGTCCGCGGATTTTTCGGCCTCCCTTTCCATCAGCCTACTTAAACATTTTCAACAGTGGCCTTAGGAAAGTTTCTGCAGATTTGGCAGTCTTCTTTGAGGTGTTCAACCCCCAAATAATACACAGAGATGAGGTGGGGATCAGCCTTGGCAAAAGCCTCCCCACACTCGGTGCACTGTTGAAACCCAGTGTGCCCAGTTTTCTTTCTGGGTTTCTCAGACATGCCTTTGAACACAAAGTCACATTTTACCAGCGTTCAAGCCAGGTGACTACCAAATCTATCGGTTCCAACCGTGTCATGGGTCGGATAAAAGAACCGGAGAAATCAACGTTTTTTTTCAGGAACCAATAGATACCAGGAAACCACACTAAAACACCTGTAAAAAAACAGAACAACAAATAGCTTCAGTTTCCAACCGGACCGACCGGAATGAAACCGAAAACAAAAACAATTTCTTTACACACCACACTACTACCTACTAATACACTGTGGGTGGGATATTCAAACAGGGTGCGCATGGCGCAACATAGTTGCACCATACGGAACGCACTGATGCGCCCCAGCGTAATATTCAATGGGGGGAATATGCGCAGCACAAATCCCGATTTGCTGGGGTGCATTGGTAATATATGCGGTGCAGGTAAGGGGGGCCTGCCCATGCATAATCTGCACATCCACATATTCAGCCTGGGATGTGCTGAGAATATGCTGGTGCAACCCTTACATGCGCTGCATACAGTTAAGCCACAAAATAAAGGAGCAACAGTTGGCCACCCACAGGTGAGCTTCCGTAAAGCAGGGCACAACACGCAGCTGCCTGCTGTGGGGGGCCACCCAAGCTCTGGCAGCACTGTCTGGTGGTGTAGCACCCCCCATGCCCAAATGCAGGCTGTTTTAAATAATAAACTCCCTGGTGGTCCAGTGGACCCATGTCCCGGCCCGACTGCAGGCATGCAGTACTTTAATTATCCCTGGTGGTCCAGTGTTACCCATACCCCCCTCCCAACCTGCCTCCTCATTCCCACCACCCCGTTCTCCCCCCGGTCAGCAGCGGGTGGCAGCACCACACCCGCAAGCCACCCGGCTGCCCGCCGACTGACAGCGTGCAGTACAGCTGTATGCACATTGGTCCACAGCATGGGAAAAATGGGTGTACAGACCGTGCTGTACTACACAGTCCCCATATGTGAATGCCTTGGTTAGGCCGCGCCTTTAGTATTGCATGCAGTTCTGGAGGCCACACCTTAAGAAGGACATATCACTGTTGGAGAGGGTCCAGAGGAGGGCAACCAGGATGATCCAGGGCATGAGTGATAGGACCTATGAGGACAGGCTGAAAGCCCTTGGGCTGTATTCACTGGAGGAGAGGAGAGATGGGGGGACATGCTTGAGGTTTTCAAGTACGTGAAAGGGATTAACCAAAGAAATGTTCAGGCTAAAGCAAAGGGGCACAACCAGAGAGCATAAATGGAAACTGGAGGGAGGAACCTATAGTGGAGAATGCAGAAGGCATTACTTCACAGAGAGGGTGGTGGAGCCATGGAATGCCTTGCCTGGGAGTCTAGTCGAGCAGGGCACTGTGGAGGGCTTCAAGAGGGGAGTGGGGCTAACTGCATATAGTCAGAATACAGCAAGACTCCATTAGAAGAAACACAATTACTAAGGTGAGTAATTTTTTCTTCCGGCCCTTTTCTGCGCAATTCTGAAGTGACTGCCTTGCCCAGCCCACCAATAACCCAGGTATGGACGCTACCCATATAAGACTGTACCTTTCCCCCTTACTGCCCCATCTTATCCATTTTTAGCATGGAATCCACCAGGAATACTCCCCCTCCCCCAACCCCCAAATTAATCCTTCGTTGTTCCCACCCACACCCTCCTACTAAGGTAACCATCTTGAGTCTGCCACCTTTGTAGCTCTGTCATTTCACCCTGAAGCTCCATTTCCCACCCCAACAAGACCTCACCACCCCAAACTCTTTCTCTATGCACCACATCACTCCCAATCGCATTTAATGTTCTTTCTTCTCTCCACCCCCCCAAGACTTCTAAACTAACCCAGCACTGTTGTCTGGGAAGCCTCCCGATGCATGGCACAAGCATCTATGTAGCAACCTGCAGTCTCTCCCAACTCGCACACCACGTAGACATCCTGTCACAGATGCACGCTGTTCTGTTGTCATTCCTTTCCAGAGAACTGCTGTTTCACAGTCACAATCCTGCTGTCTAATGTCCCCTTGCTGAGCTATATCAGACTTTTTGTAGACAACAAAATGTCCAGGCACACCCACCATGCCAATATGTATGGCCACAACATGACCAATGCACCACAATGCCAGTGAGCAGACTTGATGAACAGCAGACTGGTCACGCGTGGACAGGATGCTGTTGGCACAGAATGAGATTGTGTGGCACAGTAATCACAATGAACAAGCGGTGCATCCAATTTTTGTACAGTTGACAGGATAAATGTCACGGCCCATGCTGTGTGACCCACAGCAGTAGCATCCACAGTGGGTGACAGATGTGTTGGTTCAGTGGGAGGAAAATATCCTACCCTTAGTACCACACCATATTATGCACAAGAAATGTCACAGATCATGTCTGTAGTGTATGTGTGACATTCCAATGTACATAAGAGCAGGCATGTTCATTTTGGAAGGGACTATAACACAGGGTGGCAGGATGCAATCGCTTTGTTCAGGTTTAAACGGAATAATGCCTTTTTCCTGGGTTTTCTCGTGTTTTACATAACACATGCTTCCTCCACAGATACTGCATGCAGTACTACTGTGCATTAAGTGGCACATTGATGTGAGAACAGGCCACTAGAAGACATTAATATTGTACAGAAATGCACAAACCTGCAGGGTGGAGGGTCTAGGAAAAATGACAGTCAGAAGCAGATATGCAGAATAAAATGGTGCATCCAAATTTGCTAAAAGTTAGATGGTGTCAACTAGGGCATGTAGAAGACTGCTTACCGGGATCGAACAATGATTCTCTTTCCATGGTGTTGCTTTTCTTGGAGTCGTGCACTGCAGTAACTCCTTTGCAAGCTGTAAAAGATGCAACTACTGTCAAAATAGAACTGTAAAATAACATCACCAGAGGCAACCGTTACGGAAAGTATGATTGTTTTACATACCCTTTTCCAGTCCTGGCAAGCAATGCGATGCAATGAAGATTGTCGTTCACTGTGGTTCGAGGTCGCAAAAATGGTAGGCATAGCTTCTGGTTTGAGACGACGGGTGACTCGTCTAGGGTGAAATTCTGGTGGTAACAGCTGAAGTTGGAAGTCATGTTCAATCATGCTGTCTTCAAAGTGAAGAGAGCAAATACTGAACTTCTTGCGGTGTTCTTTCAGCTGCTTACTGACAAACGTTTTTATGTTGCCCACATCAGGACATCTTCTTACCCAAATTTCTGCCAACTTTGTATCTTTAGGGAAAGGATACACAGACACTCCTTTCGGTAGTCTCCCAGTGTGTGTCCCACAACCAAATGCAAGACAGTGTGGCATGCTGAAGGACGACCCAGTGATTCTGTGTAAAGTTCATAGAAGCACATTACAAGTCAGCATGTCAGTGCCGTAGGAAGGGTGGGGAGGGTGGTGCACCAGCCCCGGGCGCATGCCTCCTAGGGGCACACTTTTGATTCATTCTGAGCTGTGCCATAGCATTTACATTTTTTTTCTGTCATTACTAATGGCTGTCAGCAGGTGGCGCATCCGCGGAAGGACCAGTAAATCCGGGGGCCTTACATGATCGCGCTGTCTGCAGGCAGAAAAAAATCATGTGGATGGGCAGACTCGTGGAGCACGTGACGTGGTTGTTGAGAGAGGCGGTTTAGTGAACAGTTGGAGATGGAGGGAGAGCACAGTTGATAGCGAGAGGCAGAGAAAAAATAGCAAAGCAAAAGGCGATAGAGTACATGAGGAGGTCAGAGAGTGATCCGAGAAGTCAGGAGAGATTCATTTATTTATTTGTGTAAGTTGCAAGCAAAGCACTCTTCCGTCTTCCTTTATCTAGTAGCTTGACTGATTGAACTATTGATGACTTGCTCATGAGCTGAGAGAATGATCCACAATCCAGTTGGACTGGGGGGTTGAAACTCAGTTTCATTTCTGTGATGGAGTGGCTGCTTTAATTTTAGTAACTGTACCATGTGTGTGCCAGTGCCGGATCATGGATGTCCTCTGGTTTGTGATCTCGTCCCTTAGTTCGTTCAGCTCGGTATGGCTGTGACATTGGAGGGGAGCCCCATCCATCCATACGTGCTTATTGTGACTCTAGTGGCAGCATCCCCTCACCGGCATCCATCCCCGACTCCTGGGAACAACAGTCTGCTGCTCTGCTCCGCCGTGGCTCCAGCCTCACTCCTCACCACAAGTTCGTGATGATCCCGGCCCGTGAGCGCTGCAGCTGCTGATGGATGTGGCAAATACAGTCAGCAGTGGTAAGGAAGAAGCCCGTGTCTTGCCCATCTGGTAACTGGATGAGATCAGACTCTCTGTCTCCCTCGCTCTGTTATCATACCATGTGGTGCTATTGAAGGGGGGAGGAGAAAAGCAGCAGCCAGCGTGTAACCTGGCCGTGAATCAGTAGTACCACCGTTCTCTTTGTAAATATATTGAGAACTGCAGTGCGCACACTGCACTGACTCGAGCAGACTAGCTAGACTGTATAGCATATATCTGCTGGGCTCACTGGTATGCTGGAAGTAGAGTCACTCGTGGAATTTTGCCGCACTAGTGTGTGTGTACTGCATACCTCACTGGTGACACACTGCGAGTGTCGTGACCGCCGCATTTATTCTACCCCTTAGAAATCAATAGTATCTTCCACATGGGAGATGAGATGGTTGGGTCCCCAGGAGTAGCTGTGCTCATCAAAACGAGAGAGTGAGAGAGAGGGGAACCTAAAAAACAACATCATAGTATTTTACTGTCCTTGTTTTAAAAGACATTTTAATTCTCAGGATTTTAGGAGTGAGGTTAAAAAATAGCAAGGCACACTTGGAAATGCTTTGTTAATCTTAGAACTTTTAATGAAGTGAGACTGGGTTCTCAGACTTACTTGACAGCATAGAGATGTGATGACTTTCAAGTAAAAAGTCACATTTTATTTGTGATACTACTACTCAGTTGTAAACTTCAAGGAGCTCATTTCCATGATTTGCAAAGGTGTCTTAAGCACAATTTTGAGGACCACTGCCCTGGGTAGCATTGGCTTTATATGTGTATATTTTTGTACGAATATCCTTGCCATAATATATTTGTGCCATAATATATTTGTGTCATATGGTACGTTGGAAAAATTTTAAAAACTAATTACACCAGTTTTAAAAACCTACATTTAATAATAGAGTTTTGTTGGGCTTTAATGGAGTGGTAGAGCAAACCCTGACACATTAAGGGTTGAGAAGGGTGTGTTGTGTGCCTGACTATAAAACCTGGATCTTGTACTGTTTCTGTGTGTATCTTGGATGATGTGTGGGGTTCTCTGCCACACACTGCATAGTCATTTATCTAAGTCTGTGTGATTATGAGTGGTGTGGGTTTACCTTGCATGCATGTTAATTTCACTGATGTTGCGGGGTTAAACATGGGTTGACTTGAACCCACTGATCTCTAGCTCTTGTTGTATAAATAATAGAATGCGATGGCGAGCGCCCTCACATTCTATTATTTATACAAAAGTACTGTACTGTTTGTTTTCTCTGTGGGGAACTTGGGGAAGCAGCTGCAGCTACAGGAAGATGAGTTGAAGTAAAGTTAGCTGTTGACTGCCTGTTGGTATATCTGTGTTGGAATCCAAACTGCCAGCTGCTGCTCCTGCTGGCAGCCAGACCCACCTGACTTGGTTCAGTGTTACTTTGCTTTGCTCTTCACTTCTGTGCTCTCTGATTGACTGCTCTGGCTCCCTCACACAAGCTTCATGGCCGGGCCGCCAATCGCTCTGCTTTCTTAAAGTTAATGTGGGAGTGTGATGCCTGGCAGCAGGCCTTCCATCGCATAGAGCCAGCCAGCCAGTCCAATACTCACTTGTCTTCAGTCTAGTGTCACCGACTGAGCAACCTGACTCCAGTTAGTTATTCACTCCCTTCCCCAAACAAATTTGGGAGGGACCCGACCTACCGCTGGTGCTGCTACCCTGATGATAAACATAAACAGATTGATAATAACTTATTAACTTAATCATCATGCAGGCCTGAGGCCACTTATAATTAATAAAGGAAAGGCCAGCCTCACAGCTGGCCACTGCCAGCAGGCAGCAGCCAGCAGGCCAGACTCAGAGTTAGCCAGCCTCCAGGCACTGGGTAAAACACAGGCAGCACTACTGGCACAATGACTGCAATCACTCCAGGTCAATTAAAATGAGAAGCATATGAGAAAATGTATTTGACTGTATACATATAATAATAATATGTATACAGTCAAAAATACATTCTTCTTCTCACTCAACTATTATGAGGGGGAAGCACTAGGTATGAGCTAGACTAATAAATTATTAGCTTCTCCCTCTGCCATCTTAGCAGGCATCAGTGAAGGAAGACAGGAACTGTAACAGTAGACTACTAGTATTTTTGTTGTTCATCAGCAAAAAGCTTAATTTTTCCCTAAAGGAAGCTGTATAAGAAAATATATTTTACACTACAATAACTCTAAACACATACATACAGCCAGGCTGTATGTATGTGTATATTAGTCATGTTATTATATTGTAAAATATGTTCTTAGCACTGCTTTTCACGCAATTCAGCAGTACATGAATGACTGTAATGTACTTTTCTCTTCCCATCCTGATTCCAGCTTATATTATGTCAATCAATTTATAATTATAATATAATGCATATATAACAGTAGTCTGTTGTCATGTGGTGGAGTCTGGAAAGGCTAGAAGCAAGATGGTTCAAATAAATGATTATGACACATGCTCAGCACAGCATGCAGTATTGAACTTAAGATATTGTAATTATTATGATTTAATTTAATTGAAACCATCTTGCTTCTTCCTTCTGGCCTATCCAGAAGAATCCATCCACACCAGACTATTAAACTTCTCTTCTGTTTATTCTACCCAAGAAGTTCAGCATAAATAAAACGGTATAGTATGGCATGGATAATATTTTTCAAAGCATGTAACAAGCAGTGCTCTCTTATCTATGATGGTTTAATTTATATGTGTAATACATACAAATTAAATCACAAGACTAAGAACATGGGCACTGCAGCTGTGAGCATCCATAATCAAATTAAGTAGTAAGGCACGACCAGGGGTTACATTAACAATATGTTAATCATCCTAAGGGTGCAATGTGGCACGAGGTGCAGCAGAGTGATGATGTTGCCCCTAGGATGTGATTAACTGATGTAATGTAAATCCCGATAGTGCCTTATTGATATCATTTATAAAAAAAATGTTTCAAAAAAGGGTGTTAAAACTTAAATAATACTTTCTGCATGTTTTCCTCATGTAGAGGGAGACTTTTTAATAAAATAGTTACACTAACAGTTAAAGAATGTTGGTTCTAAATATGAATGTAGCATTCCAGTCATTCAGCATCAGCAGTGCTAGACGATGGATGGAATACTGACAGGAAGAGTTCATGTCCCTCCCACCATTGTGAGTGATTTAGGCAATAATGCACAATTGATTGTGGGTTATTAGGATTTACCAATTGCCAACGCCTTGTGTGGTGTGCACCTGAGCCTTCCCCCCTCTATCTTAAAATTGTGCCCCCTTGTTCTTGCAGATCTCTTTTTCTGAAATATACTACCCTCTTGGACATTGTTGATTCCCTTGAGGTACTTGAAGGTATCTATCATGTTCCCCCTTTCCCTCCTTTTCTCTAGGGTATATATATATATTAAGCTCTTTTAGTCTCTTCTCGTATGGCTTATGGTGCAGACCTCGTACCATTTTAGTTGCCCTTCTCTGGACTGCCTCCATCCTGTCTATGTCCTTGTGGAGATGGGGTCTCCAGAAATGGACACAGTACTCAAGATGTGGTCTCACCAACTGTCTGTACAGAGGGATAACAACCTCTTGTTTTCTAGTGATGCCTCTCCCTATGCATCCCAGTGTCCCCAAGCCCTCATTACTGCTTTCTCACATTGCTTGCATATTTTTAGGTCATCTGATATGACTACCCCCCAGGTCCCTTTCCATTTTAGTTAGTATCACACCCCCATTGTGTGGTCTTCCCCTGGGTCTTTGTTTCCCAGATGCATTACTTTGCACTCCTATGCATTGAATCTAAGCTGCCATACTTTTGACCAGTCCTCCAACCTTGTCAAGTCCTGTTTCATCCCTTCCACTCCCTCTTGTGTATGAACCCTGTTGCAGACCTTTGTATCATCTGCAAAGAGGCTTACTTTCCTTCCAGTCCCTCTGAAATGTCACTTATAAAGTCATTAAAGAGACCAGTCCCAGTACTGAATCATGCAGTACCCACTAGTAATCCTCCTTTCTTCAGAGCCTCCATATTTCAGATTCCATGGGAGTAAAATATTCCTTGAAATCAGGGGTACAGAACATGTATCAAAAGTATGTTTTTTCTTCAAGAAAAGCCCCCAAACTCACCACACATCATGTAAACCCCACCGGCATTTTTTCTACGGGGGGTGGGGCGCAAACCTAGTCTCTTGCCCAGGGCACCAAAATGCCTTCCTACGGCTCTGCAGCATGTCAACAGAGACACAGACACAAAACATTAACCAGTCATCAAGAAGAAAAACTACAATGCATGTCGCATACCACAGCCACTCACACAAGCAATGGACAGACATGGTATCTCATATCCCATGTTGAGAAAACCATGTTATAAACACAGAATATCTTACACTTTTTTAACCTAGGGAACTCAACTTGATAGTGGGCACTGTAGTGTGTTGCAGGGTTCCCGTAGAACAGTCAGGTACCATTAGGTACCAGTACAACACTCTGCTAACACCACATTATCAGTAACCAAGGATCAGTTTGTGCACAAGAAGGTGCAACCACCGAGGGATGAGACAGAAATAGTATGGCAAGTAAGAAAAGGCAACAGTCAGAAAAGAGGTAGAGTACTGAACAAAGGTTGGCACAGGGACAGTCGCAGAGTCTGTTTTTGGGCATGTGGCACATGTTTAGTTGATTATCACAGTTTAACATATCGGGTTGCAAACAGTGTTCATAGAACATTGAATTGACATCTGTGGGACAGGCAAGCTGATTTTGAACATAGAAGCTGTCGTACCACTAAAATAGTTATGACATTAGAATAACACATGCCACAAGATGAGTAAGTGACATACTGGACTCTGGCCTATTTTCTACAGGACAGAGTCCAGACCCTACTGGCTCAGCCAAGATGTGTGACACACAGGCTGAAGGGTGGTGGGGCATTAGCCGTTCACACAAACTGGCAGGGCACTGGCAGACAGCACACTGCCACTACCACATAAGACAACAATAAATAGTATGCCACAGTCTGCAATATACATACATTTCTAGTATGTGCCATTCCCTGGTATTCTACTACCAGACGGCCCACCCAACAATTACCATCTTAAGAGTGCAGCACAATATACCAGTTTGTCACAGTGACCTAAGGTCCCATACACATGCCCATTATGTACAAATAAGCTCTAAAGACACCAGCACTGCCTGGTATAGTGGCACCCAACACTAGGCAGGTAGTTGACATTACCTTTGTTAACCCACAGTCCCATGAACAGATGGTGTTAATGGCACAGCACTCCTGTAACTCCCATAGCAAGACGCACAACAGAACTGTCACCATGCAAAATATATACAGTACATTATCTTGGTGGTTTGCCTTGTTGGTGTGAGGAGGGATGTGCCAGTAAATCATGGTACAGAACTGGGGGGGAATAGGGTGGTGGTCACTAAATGCCAGTTGGTGGTGATGGGCCACTAGATGCCCAGGGTTTTATGGTGTCACCAGTGTTATTCGGGCATAGGGGGGCCGTGTATTGCATAGCACGAGTAAGGGTTATTGCTGTGGCTTAATGACACAAAGGGAAGACCTATATTTCATGTACTGTACTGAAGATGTTCTGCCATGACTGGTCATGGGTGGGGTGCTTCACTGTTGAACTGTTGCATAATAGTGCCATCATAGCATGTGGGTGGGGGGTAAAAGATGTCAAGGGAATTGAGGTGGAGCCATGGTGGTACAAACTCAGTGAACGTGACCGTACACATTGCTTAGATTTGCCAAACATCCATGTACCTCGAAGTAACATTAGCCCATGTTTTGGCAGTTCTAAATGTATGCAGTATGATTAATTGAGTGGTGTGCTACCTACGCATGCAGTCATTGTGAACCAGACACACACAAATGTAAGAAATGCAGTAGTGGTTTGACTGCAGCTTATTTAGCAGGTGTTGGGGATGTAGGAGTGTGTGTGTGTGTGTGTGTGTGTGTGTGTTTATGGTTTGGGGTGGAGGCCAAACCGACATCTCAGCCTGTCTCATTGCATTCCATTCCTCAACATCTGGATCCTGTACAATATAAAATGACATGGCATAAAATAGCAAAGGCTAGAATCCGTGAAGGAGACCTAAATAAAATCACAAAATACTGAGGACTGGACTGGCAGGGGAATGCAACAGCTATGCAGTGTCTCAAACCAGGTGACTGAAAATCTCACACAGGTTGTCTGCAGATGAACCAAACACCTGTTATCCCTTCCCCCACCACACACCAACACAAGTAGAAACCATGCAGTATCTGGCAGCACTTGCACACATGGGAAGTTGAAGGCAATGATACGAGCTGGTATAAATAACAAAACTGGACGAAATCATGCAGAAGGCTTCTGGTGCAGATCCCATGAACACAAAAGTACTGAAGGCTGCTTAGCCAGTGGATGACAACTGCTTTAAAAGGATTACTTTGGTCTACAAGGATGAATCTTCTACACAGAACACAAGCAACTGAATCAAAAGTACAGAATATGTCGAATAAAAGGGAGAGGGAGAGCACGACTCTAAGCAAAGTAACAGTTTATATACAGGTTGCATTCAGCAGTGAGTGCTACTGATATAACCTCTCTCCTCTGCTATGCCCGGGAAGGGGGAGTAAATTAGCATTGTTGGAGCAGACAGACTTGTTAGTTGTGCTCCATGATGTTTGCAAACCATAGAAACCATTCCAATGCTCCATATATTCTTTCATCTTGTGGCTACTATAAACAATAATAAGGTGCTGTTCCATTTCTGCTACTTGCCACTGGTGCAAAACCAGAAAGGGACTAAGATAGCAAATCAATGCAGACAAGTATTTCTAAAAAGTGAACAGCATATATCTATATATATATATATATGTATATATATATATATATATATATATATATACACACACACACACACACACACATATATATATATACACACATACACACGTATCTATCTATCTATCTCTCTCTCCACCAAGCAGAAAACAGCTGGATAAGGTATTAATATTTAGGAAACGTGTACTTACACAATGACAAATGGCGTGAATCCTGGCTGTGGTGTTGCTTCTGTGCTGTGACTGAGAGACACTGTAACAAGACACTGGTCAGATGCACGGGCTACTAGACCTCAAAGCAGAGGGCACTCTGGGAAGACTATCTGGGACTAGAAGCAATAACAGAAAGGTAAATGGCAGCCCCCAAGGGCCATAAAATAGCAAGAGAAAGTTAGAAAAAACACCTCACACAGCCTGAGCTGAAAAATAATACTGGGATGAACTAAGAACACACACAATGGATGGTATAAAATACATTTTCCTGATTTTAACATGCGTTTTTCCTTTAAATAGAGATAAAACAGAAAACTACTACTTTGTAGTAAAACCTAAGGAAATTTTCCACTATTTAGGAATGATATTAAAAAAAATATTAATGACGTTCAAAGCAAATTATGGCTCATTAATGAAAAAACATTATAACTCATTTGGATCATTGGACTTATTTGCCTTCGACACTGATGGAAAGGGAAAACCTAATAAAGATGAATGTCCTACCAAAGCTGCTATTTGTGTTTCAGGTTCTTCCAATCAGTGTTCCTTGTTCCTTCTTTCTAGAATAGAAAGACAAATAAAAATGTTTCTATGGCAAAATAAAAAAAAAAATAAAAGGTTAAAAATAGAGGAAATGTACTCTTCAGAAAATGCAGCTGGTATTAATCTTCCAAACTTCAGATGGTACTTTATGGTAGCACAGACTGAAGGATTCTTTGACATTTTTATTAATGAAACTTCAAGTACACAATGGATGGAAACTGAGTTTAAGTACTACTATTTTCCGAATGTAAGTGCAGCAATGACTATGCCACTACATAACAATATACAATATGAGAGAGTATCCACATTTCTAAAAAAAACTCTATTAAAATATGAGATGAAGTAAATAAAATATTAGGTCAAAAGACTAAGATTTCCAAATACTTACCAATTTACAACAATGTTATTTAAAAAAACTAAATTCAAATTTCACATGGAAAATATGGTACTCTTAAGGGATATGGGGCCCAGTTCCAAAATTCATGGCGCAACTCACAGATGTATGTGAGTTGCACCATGTCCCACTACACTGGGGACCCTGTGCCCTATTCCAAGACAGGCAGGGTCCCTGGCACCTATGCCCATGGCTTGCGGCAGCCGCAGGCTAGCGCCAAGAGAATGTCACACTGCACCTGTGTGCCGCAAGCCGCAGCACGCAATGAACTGCCCCCAGAGCCCTCCACCCCAAAACACACCTGAACACTCCTGGGGGCATTGGAGGGGCTGACTGGTTGGTACTGGTGATCGGGGGGCATGACAGAAAACAGACCCAGGGTCCCTGAATTCCGGGGGAGGGTAGGGGCATGAATGTGCAGTGGGGGGGCACACTGGGCACAGACATGTCAATTCTTCGGCACTGTGGGGAGCATCCATCAGTGTGCCAGGATGGATGATCCTTAGACCATCTCCAGGATGGTGTAACCCCACTGCGCCAAACCAGGTCTTGGAATGGCACAGGTGGGTTACAGCAGCCGCCCTTCTGAAATAGGGCGCAGTTGCTGCCATAACCCTTCCTTGCCCCATGCCGCTGCAGGTTGCGGGTGTAGTTGGTGGTGTAACCCACCTTTGGGGCAACCCACATATGGCATGGTGCAAGCCATGACTTGCATTATGCCTGGCGCAAGGTGCAATTTGCACCATTAGATTTGGCATAAGTTGACTTGTGCCAGGTGTAACACCTTCTGGAATTGGGCCCCCTGGAGTATAAGTGATCTATATAGCACAGGTTCGGTGAGGAGCTTTGAAGAAATTTATGTATGTATGTATTTATTTAGTGGATGTTGTTAACCAGGTAGGCCAACTGAGACTAAAAGTTCCTTTTTCAGGGGTGACCCAGAATTATTTAACAGGTAATAAAGTTATATATGACAGCAACTCAGCATCAGAAAATGTCTAGACAGTACACAACAATAATTGGTAATTGTGCCATTTTGAGGGTGTGGCTAAGTGCCATCTTGGCTGTTGTCATAACCAAAATCATAATCTCCAGATGATGTAAGGTCAATGGATGTGTAGTGAAACCCGTCCATTGCCTATATCTGACCAGCTAACACCTCTTGCTGATGACGCAGTTTTGCCATCTTAGCACTGCACTGTTTATAACTAACTTTTGCAATGTTCTGCTGAACACCTTTTGCAACCTCTTTCTGTTACACTCTATATGTGGTGCTCAATTCTCAGTTGTCCCTAAGTTCCATATCCAACTCATCACTTACTCGTTTCAGGTCATCTCTCATCAAGTTTCTCACGTAAAATCTCATTTGTATCACTCAACAAATCATTCATTTGCAACACCTGTCTCTTATCCTGCTTCAACCTATCACATTCCTCTCTCAAAATGCATAACGTACATTCCTCTCTCAACATGCACAACTCTTGATCATTATTCTGTACAGTACAGTGCAAAAGAGTCTCGTTCTTACTATGCAGCGACGTAATTTCTTCTTCCAGTCTCTACTTTTTCCTTAAACATTCAGATGCCTGCAAGCCCATCTCTTTCTTAAGAGATGAGTTTTGCAGTTCGAGGAAATGAATCCTCAATTTGGAGGCTTCTAGAGCAGCATAAAGAGCCACAACCAGCAGTCCTTTAGCATCATGCTTTTTGGCTGTTTGTCTCACCTTTGAGTACTGGGTTGAGATCCCTAGTACGGAGTTACTGGAGTGTTACGCATCCAGTGCGAAGTAGCTCTAGCCTCCATGGGAGGTGAGAAAGTTAGAGACGTTGAGTCTCAGATCTGCACAGATATTGGACATGATAGTAACAAAAGAAAAAGGTTGGGAAACCCAAAATTTACCTGTCAGTGGTTACCCTGCTGTGTATTGATCCACAGAGGTTGAACCAGACAGACAATCGGGCATAAGCACTCTCACAATCCTGCAATTCAAAACTGCCATTGAACAAGGTGAGATGACATCAACCTCGCCCAGTAAGCAGCCAGACTTTACAAGATGCTATGGAGTGAAAAACACGGGTGAGATGATATGGGTGTGTACACCTACTTACTACCCGCAAGGGGAGAGCCAGAAAATAGTGAATCTTTGCTAATTTAGACCACCTGCACATGGTCACCAATAATGTCAGGGTGCTCAGCCCTGCTCAATTTCTTGGTGGTAATAAACCAGCAAAAGAAGCAACAGACAAGTGGCATATGCGGTAATAAACTTGTTTATTACACAAAAGAGACAGATGCCCTAAAAACAGGTCTTACCAATAGACACTGAGAGCCAAGAGTTTCCCAATACCCCCAGGGATGAAGAAGGTCTCAGGGGGAAAACGTAATGTAGTTACTTATATACTTAGATAACAACCATGGTAACTATTACATTTGTAACATGTTAAATATACAAAACAAGCCCTATTGGTTAAAAGTTAGGTGGCTCCACAGTGTTATCTAGCAATATACAAAATGCGTAAAATCAGCTAAAATGAGAACAAAGAATCATACGTAAAACAGGAAATAAATGTGGTGTTACATAAATCCACATGATGCTAGTGTAGGCTATACAATGACTTCTCAAGAATACACAGAGAGCACATAAGGTATTCTCGGCACAGTACTTGCAATGCATTACTAGCAGTGATAATAGAGGCAATAATCATGAATATGTCACTAGTTACTTACTGTTGTATGGTAAGTACCATTGCCCTATACGTTAGTAATAATTATACATAGCATATAACATATATTGTCAGCAGTGTATGGTGGATATTCAATAAGGGTGTGGGGCCCAAGTGTAACAATAGCACAACAATGAGTTAACTTATCACATTATTGGTAGCAGTTGCATTGGTCCCTCCTCATGTAAAGAGTTTTAACACTATTTTTGAAGCTGGATAAAGTCATACAGTTTCAAACAAGAAGGACAGCTCCAGTAAAGATGTGCCCAAGCCAAATGTTTATAAGCAGTAGCAAAATAAAAGCCATGGCACCATCTGCTAAAATGAACACCAAAAGAGCCGTTTATTAACTTACATTGAGAGCAGTGTAGAAAAAACAGCTAAAGTGCCACATAGGGGAAGAACAACCAACTCAACAGGCCCGACCAGTTTTGTGCATGTGCACTTCCTCAGGGATGGCCTGACTTGCACGCGAGCACACACACACACTCACATATAAATAGTGTCAATAATTAAAGTGACAGTGCACCATAAAATTCACAGTGATACAAGATAAAAAAAAGATATCTCTAACTAATGGATTTTAGCATATTAAACTGCAAGGAATGCATGTAAAAATACAATATTAAAATACCCAATCCATTAACAGGATTCAATTCATGAACCATCTATCATAAAAACAATAAAGTAAATACTGCAAATAGCAATATAAATATTACTTATAAAAGTATTTCTAGTGGTCCAGTTGTTAACATTTGAGACCTAGCAGCAAAAGAGAACCATACCCCTCTGCCAGTGTACAGGGCATCATTCTACAGTTGTAGTCGGTATTCAAAGCTGCAAGATGAAGGAAAGAACAGAGCTGAAAAATCCATGCCTAATGCAAATAACAAATAAACGTATATGTACCAGTGCCACATTGTATCTATTACTTGGACCAATCACAGGAAAAACAAGAGGAAGGAAGAATAAAAAAAGACAGGATGGGGGAGGGTTAGAAAAAGGTAGGGGAAAGAGGTGAAAGTGGAAGAGGAACGTGGAGGGTGAAATTGTGAGGTCCATAAAAAACTAGAAATAGAAACAATTTAATTATTTTCTAATAAATGTTGAAATGTCAAAACTATCATTAAGTCCTGGAGCAGTTAGGTCTCCCAACTTCATCTTGCAGCTTTGAATACCGACTGCCACCACAGAATGTGGTATTTACAGTATTTGCGGTATTTACTTTATTGTCTTTATGATAGATGGTTCATGATTTGCATCCTGCTAATGGATTGGGTGTTTTAATATTGTATTTTTAAATGCATTCTTTGCAGTTTAATATGCTGAAATCCATTAGTTAGATATCTCTCTTTTTATCTTGTATCACTGTGAATTTTATGGTGCACTGTCACTTTAATTATTGACACTATTTATGTGTGCATGTGCATGCGAGCAAGTAAGGCCATCCCTGAGGAAGCATGCATGCATGAAACCAATCAGGCCTGTTGAGTTGGTTGTTCTTCCCCTATGTGGCACTTTAGCTGTTTTTTTCTACACTGCACTGAATGTAAGTTAATAAACTGCTGTTTTGGCATTCATTTTGACGGATGGTGCTATGTTTGTTTTTTTTTGTTTTTTTTTTGCTGCTGCTTCCTAAAGTCTTACAGTCCCAAGTTTCAGAAGGAAGCTTGTTCATATTCTATGAGCAAAGCAAGCAGTGGATCTACTACCAGACCTTGATGTAGGAACATCCAGCAGGGTATTGGATGAAGAGTGAAGGGTTCTCAGTGGCTTACATTTTAGAATGACTTTCAGGCTAGGAGGACGGGTGCCAAACACTAGCTTGTGCATTAGACACAGGGAGGGAAATAAAACATAACTTAAACAGTGACTGTCTTATTTACAATTAAGAGACTATATTAAGAAGTATTGGAATGTAAAAGATGAAATACCACCATCCCCTTTGGGGGAGTACTTTCAAATGCTGATAATTAAAAAAAAAAGAAAAAGAAAAAATGTATAATGCCATATTAAGAAAAACAATAAATCTCCCCTACAGCACTTAATAAATCTTGGGATAGGGAGACAGGCATTCAGATTGAGTCAACTAAATTGTCAAGAGGTCCAAAACTAGTATCAAAATCCCTTAAATTCAAACATATACAGTTTAATCTGTTACATAGAATTTACTACAGCCCCTCTAGGCTGCATAAATTTGGTGCATTGGTGTCTGAATATTGCCTGTATATCTCTGTACCACTATATTTTTCTGTATTTATATTATTCTTTATATTTACCTTTGTAACCTCCTGGGTCGTACCTGCATTCTGGAAAAAGATACATGACATAATTAGTAAAACCTTTCAAACAGAATTTCCATTTGACCCAGGTGGAATTTTACTGGGAAGATATCCTGACGCTATTAATATCTCTAATCCATATGATTGTTCTTTTATCAAAATAGCTATAATGGCAAACAAAAAATTAATACTACAAAAATGGAAAAATCCTATCCCACTTACATATAAGGAATGATTCAGTCTCATGGATAGACATTTCAAAATCAGAGAGAATTTTTTACAACTTGGAAAGCAATAGTAGACAATTTTATGGGATTTGGAAACCATTTTTGGATAGTTTTGTAGCTAAAAATAAAACACATAGATAATTCTCCATGAGACAATATTTAATGTTACAAAAGCTGGAAAACTAATAGAAGAGGGACAACAGTTTTTTGTTTTTTTTAGCTGAAATGATGATGGGCACTAAATACCAGATAATAAACTAAGACTGAGGCTTAATGTTCAGTCTGTTTATAGATGATGGTATACCCGGATCTGATCAAATTAAAAAAAAAAAGCAAGCATTTGTCAATGCCAAAGGTTCGCTGTTGGTATTGCTGTTGTACATGCTTTCCATATTGTTCTGTGTATATTCCTCTGCCTTGCATTTAAAGGCATTACTATCAACACAAATTTCTTAAGTTCTTCCAGCACTGGTTCACTTCATTAGAAAAACAAACATTTGTCAATGCCGAATGTTTGCTTGCTGGTATTGGCATTGGTAGTTCAGGAGTTAGAAAGATGCATAATATGAATGGCAGTGAAGTATTGAAGTAACACTAACCTCCACCCCCACCATGTAGAGACTGACAGGAGTTGGGGTTGTGCCTTAGGGTTGTCAGCCATAACTCTCATGCCATTCCACCTCACCCAACCCTGCAGACACCAACCAGTGTTGCAGTGTGCCTTGCGGTCTTCTGCCCTTACGCTCACCCTATTCCATAAGGAAATAAGCTGAGATGGGTGTAGTATAGGAGAATGGGGTAAATGTTAGGGCTGAAGACCCCATGGCACACCTCAATGCCTGTCAGTGGCTGCAGGGTGGGTGTGGGGGTGGAATGGGGTGAGCATTACAGCTGAAGACCCCAAGTCACACCCCCAACACCTGTCAGTCTGTATTGGGTGGGTGCTATGGTTCAAAACCCTAACATCCCTGGCGTTTGTTGGTATTTTTGCTCCAAATTTTCAACATGGGCTTTTTGGGACACCACCTCATGAACAGTGGCAGTATCATTTCGTTACTCAATCCCAAAAGGTGATTTCACACAGTGAGTGTGCCATTTGGTGCCACAGGTGCGAAAGTACATTTTGGACAGGATGTGAAAAATGACAGCTGTACCGTTCATGAGGAGATGTGAAGAAATGGCAATGTTGAAAATCTGGAGTGAAAATATGAAAAAGTGGTGATGTTATGAGTGTGTGTAGAAACTATGCAACGCATGCTTGTAACGCAGTCATTTTTTGGAATGTTTTCACCAAATTTTCAACATGACCTTTTGGGACCTCCCTTCATGAACAGTGACACTGGGACTTCGTTAATCTGTCCTGAAAGTTGATTTTGCACAGCGACCATGCCATTCTGTGCCACAGGTGCAAAAACAATTTTGGGAAGGATGCAAAAAATGACAGCTGTACTGTTCATAAGGGGCATGAAAAAATGGCAATGTTGAAAATTTGGAGTGAATATATTAAAAACCGATGAAGTTATGAGCATGCATAGAAACTGCGCAATGGACACTCATAGCGCAGTCATTTTGGGAATTTTTTTCACCAGATTTGCAACAAGGGCTTTTTGGGACCCCACCTCATGAACAATGGCACTGTCGTTTCATTAATTGGTCCCAAAAGGTGAATCCACACAGCGACTGTGAAATCACCTTTCAGGACCGAGAAATGAAATGAAATGACAGTGACAGTGTTCACGTGGTGGAGTCCCAAGAAGCCAATATTGAAAATCTGAGAACAAAACTCCAAAAAGTGGCTGAGATATCAATCTAAGTTGAAACCCCCCATTGATTGCCATTATAGGGCTTACCGTGATTTTCTTCAGTTTGCGGTTGGCTTTTGAAGAGTGCAGATGTGTTCCTGGTCCAGAGAAGATCGCTGCTCCCAATGATTGGAGGTAAGTATGGATGAGGGGGGTGCGTGGAAGTGGAGTGCACAGAGGGAGGGTGCAGGGTGGGGGAGGAGGGCCGGCGGGAATGACAAGGGACTGTTTTCTTTTTTTTCAGGTTAAAAAAAAAAGACCTCCTGCAACTGTTTTCTTTTTTATGGGTAAAATATTATTAACATGGATTTTGGCACACTGGGGTGGACTCCCAGTGTGCCAGAGTACTGAAGGGGATCAATGCTGACCCAGGGATTGGGTACCCCGAGTTCGACTGAGAATATAGGGGCATGGTGGGGCCAGCACATCCGACACTGGGAGTGGGCATCCCGGTGTCAGAAACATCAGAGGTAGTTTTTTGGCACACTGGGGTGGGCTCCCAGTGTGCCACATTAAAGGGGAAGGGGGATACATGCTGACACGGGGATTGAGCACCCCGATGTTGGCAGATGGGGGGATCTGCTAGCGCGATCGCACTTAAAGTGAAAGTGCCTTTTGGTAATGTATACTCCCAGCCTATATGGAGCTTTGGCTGTGGCCTACTCCACATGGGTGGGAGAAGAGGAGCAAAAGGAGTCAGCAGGAAGTGGAGGAGGCAGGGGAGGAAAGCACCTCCTCCGACCTTTCAGGAAGGAACCGGTGGGGTGGCAAGGGTGGGCAGAGACATCAGCCAGGCTGATCGGGATGCAAACAGCTGTTTGCCATGTGGTGACCTGCAGATGAAAGGAAAAAGTCACCACATGATTGGTGCAGCTTTTTCTTTTCAAATGCAGACCACTTTAGGCAAAACAGCATCACGGTCAGCCTGGCTGATGACTGGAGTGATACTGTCAAGCCCCTTGCAGAGCATTCTGCACTGGACAGTGTCACACCCCTCAAAAGTCACTCATCCCAAGAAGTTCAACGCGCATGGGTGAACTTAATGAGGGACAAAAAGAGCAAAAAAGATGGAGACTGCAGGCACATACAGACTGTATTTATTTTAGAAAATATGTTTTAAGAGAGCGAAAAGGCAAATGATGAAATTAATCTTTTTCATTTTCAGAATCACAGCTTTTACCTGCAGTTTCAAGGCAGCTGATAAAGCAGCAGGGCACTGTCTCAATTCCTCCAGGGTATGCAAAAGGAGAACATATGAATTTTTAATGGCTTCCAGGTTATACACATGCGTATGCCACTGTGATGTGCAGAGAATAGCTGATGATGACCTCTGACATCAGCCTCCAAGTTCATTGCTTGTCTCACTTCTTTTAGATGCTCAGTTCTTTTTGAACTATTAGAAAAAGCTGCAAACAATATCTGAAGTTGTGCAAACTTGTCACTAGTTATTCTGCAGTGTGTTGATGTGTCAGTTAAACTTAGAGACAGTTCATGGGCCAGGCAGTGAACATATAAAGTTGCAGATGAAATCTCTTTAAAGTGAGTGTGCACACCCCTGAATTGTCCTGACATGTTTGCTGCCCCGTCACACCCTTGTCTGTATATTTTTTTAAATCAAGATGGTAGAAGTCTTTTTTTTTTTTCAATTGTTTAACCAGGAGTGGCACACTAAGCTGAAAGCTTGTTTACAGGTGCGACCTGGGAGCACAGGGAAGTTAAATGACTTGCTCAGGGTCACACAGTATGCAAGTGAGGGCTGTGTGATTCAAACCCAAGTCTCCAGATTTGCAGCTCAGAGCCTTAAACCACTGTGCTATACAGTAGTGTTTGTCAATGGGTAGAAACCAATGAAACATTCTTCAAGTGGGAAATCTGGCCAAAAGTATCTGACAACAAGAGATAACTACTCTTGAAGAGAAACATCACTTGTTTAATCAACTGTGATAGAGTAAACCAGTCATGCATCACCTAAGATTTTATTTATTAGATTACTGGTTTCATGCAAGATATTGTTTTGTATTGTTGGTGAAAGACATTGCTTTCTTGTCATTATACAGTACCTTCCTGTCTTAGCTCGGAGAGTGTGTGCAAATGTGGAGTGAAGGCTCCTATTCAGAAATTAGTTTAACTAAGTTCAAAAATTTACCACCAAAATATGCATCAATATTTTCTCTATGGCCCTTCAGGGTATCCCCATGAGATGCAAGATACCATATTGTCTTTGCTATTGGACCAAGAATCTTTCTGTTCTTTTCCTTTTTGGGATCCCCTTACTTCAAAAGTAACTTGACCAAATGAATACTATCATTTTGGAAGAGTGTCCACTCCAGTACATTTTCTCTATGTACAGGTGATTTTTCATGTGCCACAATAAACTCTATTGTTTTACACAAATTTGGTACACCCCCTTGATTCCACTGTGATGTTGTCTTTCCAAAAAGCATGCATGGAAAGCATAACATAGAATTTTTTGATATACTGTACTCTAACTAGTCTTGTTTATCACGTGTGCCTGTTATTTCTTTGATGGTACACTAACAATGATTTTGAAATGTTCTAAATTGTTTACCAGCAACATCATATGTCATGGAATACTTAGCGCCCGTTGAATGGGCCCTGCATTTACGAAACTAGATGCCATTAAAGGAAGAATTACTGGGGGCTGATCACTAGGATCAACCACCTCCTGAAAACTTGAATCAGCTTGGAACCCCACAGCAAACTGTTGCACTACTTCAACATTTTCACTATAAATATGAATAGACAGTGGCAGCTCATCTGAACAATCAACATTCATATTTGGTTCACTGTCAACATTCATGCTGGGCTCATGCTGGACATTAACAAATGAAGAGTTGTTGCTGTTAAGATCCCATTCCCTTCTTCTATTAACAGCGTGCCCAACATCCTGACTATCATCAGGTTTTTCAGCACTACTTTGATCACTGATTTCATTACAACCTGCAGAACATGCTGAAGTAGTCATAGCAATTTCTGTTGAATCAACAGTTGTCACACTCAGTGACAGACCAGGTATTTCAGTACTGCAGTGTATTTCAGAATCTGTTGATTTAGCTGGCCCACTAGCACAGTGGTAGAACTACCGCTCACGACACCGGCGACCAGGGTTCAGGAATGGACCGGTGTTGCTAGAGGGCTGGCTGGAGGAGGTGAACTGAGTAGCCTTCACACACTCTCCACCTCTGCGGGAGGGTGTGTGTGTGTATCCCCAGTGCAGGGTTGCTGGGTGACCACAGGACATCCTGCCACTGGCGACCCAGCTAGAGCTTCCAGCACGGAGGCGTGCCAGGCACCTGGTGTGTTGCACGCCACAGTGCCATTGCACACCATGCCTCCCACAGATCCAGAAAAAACACTGCCAAATGAGCTTGATGCCACCCACCTCGTGCCGCTGCCTCCCTGTAGCTGGCCCGGGGTTGCCTGCCCAGACACCAGACACAACATCTGAAGGGGTATGGGGGAACCCCTGAGGCCCTGCCCTGGGGGGGTAAGCCAGGAAGGAACACCAGGTTGGGTGGACCTTGGTGTCACAGTGAATGGTGGATGCACATATGATGGTAGGGCTGATGAGGGTGCCATCCTATCCATAAACACAAAGTAAGTAAAAAAAAAAGAATCTGTTGACTATTAGAATTTATGTTCTGGTTTTTCTCACCATCTGCTTGTGTTGTAGATGTAGTCCCACTTGCACTTGGACCACTAAAGAAACTAGCAGTCTCTAGCTGTGATATATGAAGTTTGTAGTGAATCACTGTCCTTGATTTCAGGAGCTCACCATGCAGTTTTAAATTATGCTTGTTCCTATAGTTATTGTCAAATATTGAACCACAATACAGACAAGTTCCAGACAAGTCACTTTTCTTCTTTTTATTTATTTAATTAAAATTTTAACCAGGAAATACATACTGAGCTTATAACAACTAATTTCCAGATGTGTCGGCTGTGTTTTAGGCATTGTTGCATAAGTTAGGTCTTAGACAAGTAAGTGGTGTGACATGAACTGAGAAGCAGAATTAGGTAATGGCTGTCTCATGACCGACAATAACCAATAGTTTGTATGATCACTTAGTACTTCAGCAAAGGAAGGAATGCATTTAGTCAGGGTAGGACAGCAATGTTTGTCACTGTACTCTGTTTATTCTAGTGTTACACTGAAATCTGTATGTTGTATTGGTATGAATTTTATTGAGAAGAATAAAAAGAGAGGAGTTAAAAGAACTGTCTTCACCCTCAAACAGTTGTCTTTTAATATGAATGAACAGAAACAGTCAGAAGACTTCATGTATTGTTGTGTCAGCACTATCTCACTGGGCAGTGCACTATAAACTGTACTGGCTTTACTTTCCATCAAACCTCTCTGAGAAACAGAAAGATTGCATGTTTTTCTGTAAATGGCAAACAGCCACTCACTAGTCAGCACACAGCTGAGAGCAATTTATCCTACATCAGACTGGACTTGATATGCTATGCTGGCACTCTCACACTAAACTGGGAAATACCCTGATACTGTATGGTCATCAGACCTCAGTGAGAAACAGAAATCTATCTTAAAGCACTGTGGTTGGAAAGAAACACTTAAGTCAGTGCACCAGGCTTTATCACTGTGCAGAAATTATTTTTTTCCATATTTTAAGTACAGGCTGACCACTGATGAAACTCTCTACTTTCACCACTCTCTCAGTCCTTCAAAACCTGTGACAGAAATCAATCTGAATGCTGCACATTGCAGGCTGAGGCAGTCAGGCAGGCTCTCTCCTTCCCTCTTTATCTCTGTTTCTCTCCTGTAGTCCTGACTCTTGCCAAAACTGGTAGTAGCAATCAATTATTCACTTCAGCCTTCTGTGAGACTTCTTCACAGGCTGGGTTGAGGCAGGCTCCCTCCCTCAGTCAGCATCTCTCAGACTAGTCTAGAACTCTGTGTCCAGCAGCTGTTACACCAATTTAATTTGACTCAGTGTGATATCAGACACAGTAGTCTCACTGCAGCCTACTATTTAACCTAATCTAGAAGTAGTCTTTTTTTATAAGACTATATATATATATATATATATATATATTCATGGCAAAAACTCAATTTAATGCATCAGTTAGGGTTGTTCCACAGCGACAAAAGCAAGGAAATTCGGTGTTAGGGTTGAAAACCCTAACTCCAAATTCACCCCCCCAGCACCACACACACACACACATACACACATGCAAGTAGGAGGGAGGACCAAGGCAACATGACCAATGACAGACAACCAGCAGCAGGTGACAGAAAAAAAAACAATTGTCTAAATGTACTACAAGACATCCCCACCCACCTAACCAGGTACTGCATGCTCAGTGGAGATCAACAGCAAAACTGAGGCCATGTACACCAAATGCACACATCCCTGATTGCAGGTGCACACAATGTACCACACTTAGTAGTTGCATGACCTTACCTAGCGATGCCCCACACCCCACCACACCTGGTACTGCACCTCAGCTATAGAGCACAGGAAAACTAAGTCATTGTACAGGTATAATATGTGTGGTTGATTTCATGTAAACACAGCCTCCCACTGTTAGGCACTGGAGTACCTTCACAAGGCAGTGCCCCACCCACTCAGACCAGATACTGCATAGTTACTGGAGAACCCCAGTTAAAATTAACCCATGAAGATCAACACTGTAACTTGATGATTGCAGCCATGCAAAGTTAGTACAATTATGACTCACAGACTCTGTGGTAGAGTATGCCCCCTCCCATCCTACAACACTTATCTCATTGTGACTAAAAGCTATAGTAAAAGAAATTCTGTTTATATCTATGGTATACCTACTTGATTGCTGGTGTACAACAATTTACATAGTTATCACTTCGATGGTGTCAGTGACAGAATGGTCTGCCAATCCCAAAGACTAGGTACTACAACCTGAGTGTAGACCAACTACAAAAAAAGTGAGTCTGTGGGCATAAATAGTACAGATCACTCATTGCAACGATACTCAACTTACCACAATTTCAATAACTGAGGCATCAGGGAGGCAATGCCTTTATCTTTACCAGGTAGTACATCCTCAGTAGACAACTACAGCAAAATTGAGCCTATAGACATCTGTGATACACCTACGTCATTGTGGGTACAGTAATGTTAGGACATTTAGAAGTTGCTTGCCCTCAGCCAGCTAATTCCACTCTTTGTTAGACAGAACAGTTACTGCATTCTAAGTATACGAACACACTGAAGGTACATATATGTACACCAACAGTACACCTACATCACTGAAAACTGTCTATCTGATGCTGACATTAGGAGTTGCACAGCCTTGTACAGGCAATAGTTTTCCCGTACCTTGAGATCACCCTTTGTGTCTTGAGTGGACAGATGCAGTAAATTTAGTACAACGTAAATTACATATGTAAATGAAACAGTTCTTGTATCTTGATGATGGATATGTCTTGTAGTAAATTTATGTTGTTGTCTTTATTTCTGTTTACTCATAAGTGTACAAACCTTTGTACAGCTGCAATCAGAGACTTGCATCGTTGATGTCCAGTCATGGTGCAGTACCAGGTGTGGTGGGGTGTGGAGCATCGCTAGGTGAGGCCATGCAACTACTAAGTGTGGTACGTTGTGTGCACCTGCAATCAAAGATGTGTATGTTTGGTGTACATGGTCTCAGTTTTGGTGTTGATCTCCACTGAGCATTCAGTACCTGTTCAGGTGGGTGGGGATGTCTTGTAGTACATTTAGACAATTGTTTTATATTTCTGTCACCTGCTGCTGGTTGTCTGTCATTGGTTGTGTTACCTTGGTCCTCCCCCCTACTTGCATATATGTGTGTGTGTGTGTGTCTGTGTGTGTGTGGTGCTGGGGGGGTTAATTCGGAGTTAGGGTTTTCAACCCTAACACCGAATTTTCTTGCTTTTGTCACTGTGGAACAACCCTAACTGATGCATTAAATGGAGTTTTTTGCCATGAATATCCTGTCTTTTTGAGAATGATAAGTACCAATAGTGCCTGAAAATCTTGTCTTGCTGTGGCAGCACCACACATACATAGGCAAATGCACAAAAATGAAGAAGACAGTAAGTCATCTAACATGATTTTCTGTTATTAAGAGTAAGACAACATGCATCTCAACTATATAACTCTTAATATTTATCTATTTCCTTTTGCTTACCACTCTTATGTCAATACTAATTTATTGTGTTGCAGTATTTTACTCACTATCTTTTTGGAGCCAATGAGACTACTCTTGTGGGACATAAATAATGTGGTACTCTATTTCTCAGCACCACTGTTAAATATTTAGATATCTTACATGATCCTCTTCTGTACCTTTACTAGACAAAAATTTTGAACATAACTCATACTTATTAATGTACCTACAAAAATGTTGTCATAACACTGCAACATATGTAACACAACAATAATTTAAATGCGTTATCTGTTTAAACCTCAAATGTTGTGTATAATACCCTTCTTTACCAAACTAAGTAAACCGAATACTTTCTTATAGAATATTTAACCAATAAGGCATGACCAACGGTTGTGCTAATGGTCTGTTAATCACCTGCTAGTGGTGTAGTGTGACACAAGGTGTAGCTGACTGCCAGATGCACTTAGAGGGTGATTAACTGAACATTAACATAATTCCTGGGAGTGCCTTACTGCTATAATAATGAAACATGGTTTTAAACAGTGTTAAACCTTGTTCAGCATATGGTTAAGCTCTACATGTATGTTAATAATAAATTAACATGAGGCTGTAGAATGTTTGCAAGCAATCAGAAAGCTGCATTTCTCAGACCCTTTTTTATAAATATTGATGACAAAGATCCCCACAACTGAATAATACCACAAGCAAAATGTTATATTCCCAAAATATTTATTTTATATAGCTATAAAAGTAAAAAAAATATTTTTAAAATGTTACATGAAAAAGTCACTCCTGACAAACAAAATTTGTAAATAAATTCAATGTCATCAAATGCAAAACTAAAAGAAAAACATTAAAACATATTGATTTTTGTCTATTATCTCAAAAAATAAATAGTATATAAAATACATATATATTCATTTATAAAACTTTAAAAAAATATTATGTAAAAACATATATACAAAAATATTTGAAAAACTATTTACAAAATTTGCAGCAGCTGTTAACGAGAGGTGTGCGCAGCTTGAGGCAGTCCAACCCATAAGTTGGACTCAATGTGGAGGCGCAACGGAAGTGGAAGCTGTTGAGCCTTCCAGAGGAGATACCGGACAGCTATGGAGACTGGTCACTGTGCCCCAGGGAAGCTGGATGCCACTGGTGGAGGTGGAGGCAAAGAGCTGGAACTGGCCACGGTGTCCCCAGCAGCTGTCACCATAGGCTCAAGCACAAGGTTGACAGTCTGCTGTTGCGCTTCCATGAAGGACAGCAATCTCTCCTGTCCTTCATGGAGCGCAACATTGTCTTTGATCAGACTGTCAACCTTGCGCTCCAGTCTGAGGTAACAGCGGCAGTGGCCAGTGCACCGCTTCAAGCGAGGGCGTCCTGCAAAGTGACAAAAAGCATGAATCAATATATCAGCCTCAAAATGGTGATTACCTATCTGTCTTTCATCTTACAATATTGATATCTAATTCAATAATTGTTATACATTTTGTTGCCACTCTTAACACTATTTAGGGAGTGTGATGCAAATCAGAACTCCTGTCTTGCCAGTTCAGTTATTATATTTTTTTCTACCATATTATGTTCTTTGTTGACAACTTAAAAAAGATTTATAAGAACAGTATACTTTCTACACTATTCTTGTATTTTACTTACTATATGGCAACACTCAGTACCTAAATGTGTTGCCATAATAAACAACACAGTCTGATACACAGTGATACTAGCTCTTCAATTGTGTATGAACAAGTAAACTTTAGCATCTGTACCTATATTATTTCTTCACACCTGCATGAGAATAATAGATAACCTGTACACCAGCAGTACTATTTCCATTATCTAATGTTCATATAATCATCTGTATAATAACTGCTACAAAAGAGACACACATGTCATATAGTTATTTACTCTGTGTACATATTTCCATTGATACAAATCATCTTTTACTGCTGTTACATTAATTAAACAATAAGGCATGACCAAGTGTTATGTAAATGTTCTGTTAATCACCTGTATGGCTGTAGTGTGGCACAAAGTGTAACCAAATACCACAATGTCCTAGATGGTGATTAACCGACCACTGACACAATCTCTGGGAGTACCTTATTTGTATTATAATAAAACAACTTTTTTAACACTCTTAAAACTTGTTCACCATAAGTTCAATTTGTACATGTATGTTAGTAAAAGATTAACATAAGCTGTTAGAATGTTTCCAGAGAAACAGAAAGCTCTATTTGTCAGACTGTTTTTATAATACTTGAAATAATCTTACACATTTAGTAGCCAACAGCTCACTTACTTTTGCAACTACTTTATGTAATACATTCTTTGCACATCATGTAAAGAAACAGTGGGTGACATATTCAGTAGTGTTGTGCAACACGCACAACAGTGTCACCATACATAACCCACTGATGTGTGCCAGTGTGATATTCAAAAGTGCAATGTGCCTGGTACAAATGCTGATGAGTCAAAACACAAAAGTAATGTATGCAGCACGAATAGGAGGTTCATTCCCATCCATGTTGCATACATCCTGATGTTCAGCCCAGGATGTAGTAACACATATAGTCACAACCCCTACTTGTACTGCACACAGTAGATCCCCTCATTAAAATAGTCAACAGCTGCCACTCACAGATGAGCTGCCATATCACAGCTTGCAACATGGTGGCTGACAGCTCTGAGTGACCACCCAAGCTACAGTAGCACCTTCATCCTGGCATCCCCCCATGCTGACTGTGGGTATTACTATAGTAATAATGGTCCTATATCCCTGGTGTTCCAGTGCACCACTCGCAGGCCGATTGCAGGCATCTCTATATTATGTCAAAGCAATCCATCCCTGGTGGTCCAGTGCTACACCCTCCCTCCCACCCACTAAGCCGCACCACACCCACTCAATCCCCTGTCAGTAGCAGTCAGCAGCTCCTTGCCAACTTGCAACCCTGATGCCCGATGACTGACTCTGTGCAGTAGGGCTGTACACCCATTAGGCCACAACATAAGCCAATGAGCATGCACCTCGTACCGTACTACAAAACCCAGATATATGACTAGATCCATTCACATTTCTGTACAGTGTAGTACAATACAACCTTCACAACCATTGTTCAGACTGTGCAACAATGGCTGTACACTCCTACTGTATGAAGTCAGTCAGCGCACTCAGCAGGGTAGCAAGCAGATGATGTACAGAACAGACATTCTGGGTACAGGGTACTGTGACACTATATCTTGTATGAATATCTTTTGTGATGGTACTTACGCTGAGAGCTGGTGCCTGGCTCCTGCTTCACCTCCACAGGTGTTACAGCTTGGGCACTATAAAACATACAAGTAAAAAATATTATTACATATGCCACAATATATTAATCTAGCACTATACTTTTATTGTGAGATCCATTTTTTTATACTGTCTCATTGTGTAATGAAACCATATGAGCACATTTCACTTTGTAATGACACTTCTGTGTTTCTATGGATGTTGTGTCATTCAGCAACAGTGACATCCACACATCAGCCGAGCTCGTGGGTACAGCAACAAACTCACTTACATGAACAGTAACAGCAGCATCACAACTGATCTTACAGAGAAGTTCCTACACCTTGCCAGCCACATCATCACTGCACACCCCACTGTAATTCAGAAACTCTCTCTGTGCAGTACTGCACATGCCCATTGAGCTGTTCAGTGATGCCCACCCCATTTTCATTTAGTATGCCAGTGTTACCATAGACATAGAATACTGTCCATTCAGTACTGTACAGATTCTGGCAATATGTATCGAGGACATAACAGGCTCAATATTATAATCTGTTACATATACATGGGTCAACTCCCCCAACCTCATTAACAAATATTACTATTCTTACCTTCTCATATCACTATGTGCACAACAGAAAATTCTCTTGTGTATATTGTGTCTGGTGACATCAGTATGTCTCACATAAGTGAGTAGTATATCAATATGCAATAACACTTTTCATATACCACCCAAGATCTAGATAACAGATATGTTGGGCTGGGTACCTGTTATTACTCATTTCTAACATGAGATGAAACAAAAATACAATTCAAATCTGTACAAATATCTTCTTACAGTGGAATGAACACAACATTCACTTATTAAATGGCTGAAAAGAAATTCATAGGACTACAATACTTCACATGTCATTGTTGTCTAGAAATGTCATGACCAGTTGTGGATCATAGTCAGTTAAACCAAACTGAGATGTATACAACTAACGTACATCTGTCTATAATATCTGTTCCTTTTGAATCACCATTTATATAATGAAATACCATGCCTTTGTTTTTAGAATTTAATAATATACCCCAACAAGTGTGTTGGTTTACAGGAGGCATACCATGGCTGCTGTAGTTCGAGTCACAAGTGCAGCTGAGAGACTTAACCATGCCAAATGTGGCAGATCCTCCAGTATACCCACTCCCTGTAGCAGTATATTTCAATCATACAAAGTGTTTAATTTTTTTTTTACAAAAAAAATATTTAATACATCCATTTGATTTAAAACTTGCTTCTCATTTCTGTGACATCCATCCATTAGCTTTGCAGTGCTGTTTTTGCAATGAACATATGCATTTGCCACAGAGTTCCTGATGTGGCTGAGTGGTGGCTGGCGCCTTTCACAACGAGTACAAAGTACTATCTACAACGCTGAAAAGGTACCAGGTAGACAATCAAAATTCATAATTCTATAAATTTTGTTACTGTACATTGTATTAATACAAATATTACATAGGTGCTTCAAGTCATATTAACTTACTAAAGAGTATTTCCTAAAAAGAAGTGAGTTAAGTAGTCCAGGTTACACCTACATGATAGCCCCTATACCACCCCAATTACATATTACAATTATTTCTATCAGTATCTTACCATCTGACTCAACAACGACACTGTCAGTGTCAGAGTGACCAGCCTCCACAGCTTCGGACTGCATTGGTACTACCTCGGCTGCAGCTGGGGGAGCCCTGTGCTGGTCTGTGAAAGAAGATAATAAATAGATCCACTAAGTCTTGCATGTAAATGTCATCAGATTTTAACAGCACTTTCTTTAAGCATTAAACATGTTTTAGGCACCTAACATTGCCTGTCATCAGGTACAGCAGAGGCATTGCAGGCACATATCAAATCACAATTACTGCAAATATCAAGGATGATGGCTGAAGAGCAGGTGACAACAATGCTGTAATCACCTCGAGTGGTTGCTTGGGTAACATGGTAAACCTTGAGAGCGCAACTCGAGAGGTTTACTGTACCCTAGCAACCACAAAGGTGATTTTAGCGTGTTTCTCACCGGATACCCAGCCATCATCTTTCATAGTGCATGGTCAAAAAAACACTGTTTGCATTCTATGTGTAAAAATTATGCAACTCTGGCACATTCTGTTTTGTTATGCCACTATTTGGAAGTTCCAAACTGTGTTTAACAACTTTTTAAATTCCAAACAGTACATAACAAAGTTGTGTGACTGCTGATTATGGTGGTTAATAGGCACTTGCCATGCATTATAAATATTTCATAAATAAAAGATCGTAAACTGACTATTAACACAATAGTTAATACTTAGTACTCCACATGAAGTACAATTCTGCTTAGATTAAATGGATACTGGATACTAACCCCAACACTATCATTTGGTGATTCATTCAAAAGCATCATAAAATACATGTAATACAGTGGATTATGAAAACTCAGTAACCTCATTGGTTAAAACACTTCACATAACAGTGATAAATCCTCCAGTATACCCACTGTTAAAGTTTCATATCACTATAAACACAACAAAACAATTTCAGCATTGTATCATAGCAAAATACCATGACAGGGACTGGGTATATATGGGTGTGTTTACCGCGTGTGGTGTTGTTAAGTCACTCAGCTGCACCTCATGCCCGAACCACACCAGGTATGGCAAATCACCAATATATACATATATATATGTAATAACAAAAAAAATGCGTCATTACTTAGTAACTGTTACAAATACTTTTTCACTGAACACAAAAAAACAAAACAAAAGACTAAAAAAAATGACATCTCCTGTGACGTACGAACTATTCATTTGTTTGAAAGTACAGCAGCTTGACTTGTAAGATCTTATTGTGACACTAACATAGCTACAACAACAAAGACTTCGATAAGAAAAAGGCTTTTTTTTGTACTCGATTCTGTACCTGTACTTTAATATCATAGAATGTGAGGAATTCTGTTGAGTAACTTATGATGAGTGAGGCGCTCCCCCGCAGCTGGCTTTCCTGCAGCCTCCCACAATTCATATGTGAGGTAGTACCAGCACCTATCACTGTCCAGGATCTCCTCCCTCTGCTTCAACACGTAGAAGTGCTAGCGCAACAGCTTCCACTTCCTCTTCAGTTGTATGACAGTTTTGTTCTTTACTTTTAAGATGACATGAAGAAAACTGTTTATGCTCCTCCACATTGAGTCCAACTTATGGTTCGTGCTCCGCATTAAAATGCGGGCGCTCCCCCTGGGTTGGACTGCCTCAAGCAGCAAGCACACCTATCGCAAGGTCCACTGCCTCATTGTGATGTATCGATTCTGTAATAAAAACATACAAAAACATTCCATTACTGTCATGTCTCAGAGTCTATATATTTCTATGTATTGTATGAAGTATTATGATTAGAACATGGCAAGAACAGCATTTCACAACCCTACCAAAGCCCTTCACACAGAAATAATTTTTCACATGGGTTGTTTTGTGGTACAGTAACACTGCTATGCACACTTAAGACATCCTGGTATTGATCCTGTAATAACATGAGCATCTGCAACCACAACCCGTACTTCTGCTGCACACTGTTGAAGCTCCCCAAACAAAAAAAGTTTTAAAAAATGAGAACCACAGTGTACCTGCAGTATTGCACATCACAATATGCAGCCAACAGCTGTGCATTGACACCCAAAGTCCACAGTACCGTGTGTTGTCATTAGCCCTGCCTCACCAACTATGATTTTGCTATGGAAAATATATCCATGGGAATCCACTGCACCCTACCCCCTCACTCAATTGTGGACTTTCTATTTAAAAGTAACCATTGTGCTGTACTGCAGCTACCACTCCAGCTCAATTTAATAGCAAAGTAGAGCTAACAAGGCCACAAAGGATACATTTTAAAAACTTAACCCATTATAATGTGAAAGGGAACACTCCAGTGTACTACCAGCAGTATTTTGTTTTCCGAAAAACCAAGATCTAGTTTAGAAATACATTATCACCAAGCTACGGGGGGGGGGCGCATCACTAGATAACAGGTGCTGACTCACACAATACCAGCAACAAGTTACTCATAAAGAGGACACCTGCATACTAATGATGCCATGATAATATAAAAATAGCTATGTTGACGCCTTGCATGCATTATGGCTCCATTTGCATGTATAGTACTAAACAGTGTAATACTTAAACCTACCACCACTGCACTTCAGTGTTGTATCCCCCCCCACTCCTCTCTGCCCACTTACACTCATGCAGTGCCGCAGTAATATGCACAATGCAGCTTATCAGACTGGAATATTTCACAATGCTAACCATGCCACAGCACTGTAAAATATTGCCCTGACAACAACTTGCTGCATTGCTGTTGCACTTTGCCCAGTGTTGTTCCACAGCCTGGCACAGTCTGAATATTCCCAACCCATGGCAAGATGTTGTCAACGTACAGAAGGTAAAGCTTGCTCTTAGTTATTTAAAGAGTAACAATCCCTTTTATACAGACCTTGACATAGATCACATGACTAGTCTCTCTGTCCAACATGATCTCCTAGAAACAACTAAACCAATGATTGAGGAGGTCAGTGGACAGATAAGTGACAATGTGTATGAACAGTACACAATTCACCCACTACATGGCAGAGATCCAGTAGGAGACAACATTGATCTCTATCAAATGAAACAGGTGGAAGGTGAGCCTGTCAGCATTTGGGAGGCAACACTAGAAGCACACTGTTTCCCAGACTTATTCCCAAAATGGTCAGGTGGACGTCTAGATGAAAGAGAAGTGCATGTACAGGGTGCTGAGTACAGCACTAGCTGTGTGCTCAGTAAAGATGGCAAATTCAGACGTAACATACAGTACCTGTTTCATCTCCTCTGGGGAGAGTGAACTTAGCATTCTGTCTGCGTCTATTGCACATACTAGTCATCTTACAACTCCACTAGATGGAATAACAGCTGCTCAATTTCTAGAGAAATTAAAGCAGAAAGATGAAAATGTGCAAGTGAATCTGTCTTCCATACTTTCAAAGTCTTCGTGGCACCAAAGAATATTGGTATCGCAGACACTCTGAAGTGATGACAATGCTGTGAGAGTATGGTGCAGCCACATGGTTTGTCACACTTAGTTGTGCTGAATATGCCTGGGACGAGCTCATTGAACTGTTGAAGTGGGCAAATTCTGATGTTGACGGCATATCATCAATGACTGTCAGAGAAATGTGTTCACTTGATGCTGTGTCTGTCACAAGACATTTTCACAAGTGGTTCCATGACATTCTGACTTTCATATTGTCAAAGGACAATCCACTTCTTGGTATTGTGGAGCATTACTTTTGGAGGATGGAATATCAAGCACAGGGTGCCCCTCATATCCATATGTTATTGTGTATCAAGGATGCACCACACATAGGTGAACATGAAGCAGCACAAGTGCTAGCATCCATCAAGAAATATATCACTTGTCACATTCCAGACAAATATGATAGTCCTACACTATGGAAGTTGGTTCAAAAGTTCCAGCAACATATTTGTGCAAAATACTGCCAGTGAGTAGTAAAGAACAAATCTAATTGATACACACGATGTCACTTCGGATTTCCTAGATGAGTTTGTCAGGATGGTTCCATGAATGAACTTTTCTCAGCAATGCGACACCACTTGAAGGCAAAATCAACCAAGAGGGTATATGAGTTACCCAGAGATGAGAAAGAGGTGTACATCAATGACTACAGCCCAACTCTTCTCCTAATATGGCTAGCTAACATAGATGTTCAGTTTGTGGCTGACAACTCATTGGCCCTGGTGCAGTACGTGACTTCGTACATAACCAAACATGAGCAGACTAGCTTGCAAGATCTTTGGGAAGATATTGCCAGTTCAAGCAGGAGCCTGACATCTCAGCTGTGGTCATTGGGCTTGAAGACTCTTTCACACAGAGAATGTGGAGCTTATGAAGCCAGTGACCACTTAATGGGTACACATCTGTATGGGAAGTCTGACGCTGCGGATTCTCAGTGTGAACTACAAAGAGAAATGCAAACGTGTACTGATTTCCCATGCCGAAATTGATGAACTCGCTGCCAATAGACCTTCTTCAAAACATATCTTGAAGAATAACCTGATAGACACATACTACCCCCATAGACACGACGACATGGATGACATGTGTCTCTTTCAGGTGGCTAAGTGGTATTACTACAAGGCAGATATATCACCTGACTCAACACACCAGATTTACAAGGCGAACAGAGTGGATGGCTGTCTCATAAAGAGACACAAGTCTTGGCTCATAGACCACTGTAAATTACATCTAGGCACATCGGAGAGCAGAGAACATTACTACTTTGCTCTCCTATTCCTATTTAGACCCTGGAGGAATGATTCTGAATTAAAAGGTGACTGTGATACATTCGAGGAAGAATTCAATCTCAGTTATGAGACTTTCAAAACTGAATACTCAGACACATACATACAGAGACTAGAGGCTGAGAAAGAACAGCTTGAGAAGGCAGAGAAGCAGCTTCAGGAAGACACTGATGTTAGTTCACAAGACAACCTTAATCCAGAAGGACAAGCTGTTCTAGGTGAACTTCTGCCTTTTAAATGCCCCAGAAGTGTTAATCTCAGAAATTGAGACAGCCATGAAACATGGAACACATTCCACTGTCAACCCAGCTGACTTGAGAGAAAGATTAAATCAGCAGCAGCATGTAGTTCACTCTCAAGTAGTTGACGCTGTTTGGCATGGCCTACTACATGAAACAAAAAAAATGTGACTGTCGTGACTATAAACCACTACTGATCTTTGTTAGTGGTTCAGCTGGCACAGGAAAGAGTTTCCTTATTGAAGCCATCACTGCTGAAATACGGAGCCTGACAGGGTCATCAATGTCTGTTGCTGTTACTGCTCCCACAGGACTAGCTGCATACAACATTGGTGGAGTTACATTACACCATCTCTTTATGTTGCCAGTGGAACATGATAAAACTGGAGAGTATCGTAAACTGTCATTTGAGGTTGCATCTCAGCTCCATTCCATGTTTACAAAGAAGAAGTTACTCATCATTGATGAAATCAGCATGGTCTCCAATGTCATGCTTGCCTGTATTCATCTACGTCTACAGGAGAGCTTAGGTACTGACGATGGAGTACCATTTGGTGGCAAAAGTATTGTTGTATTGGGAGACGTTTTACAGCTTGCACCAGTTAATGCAGAGCATGTGTTTGCAACTCTAACTGCCAAGCAAGCTAAGAACATTCTCAGCTGCATTGCAGGTTATAACATTTGGGAGTTATTTACCTATGTTGAGTTGTATGAGAACATGGACCAAAGTGGTGATCTGGCTTACAAATCACTTTTAGATGAAGCTTGTACAGGTTCTCTATCACCAGAACATGTTGCTATGTTAAACGATCAGAGAATCACAGTAGATACTGCATCCATAGAAACAGCATGTAATGTTTAAAGTGATGTGTACTCTACAGGGACACGCATAGTGTGTCTTGTGCCACGACTAAAGAAATGCACTGAGTTCAACAATGTAATGCTGCAGAGAGAAAACCAAGAAATTCTAACTCTGCATGCTGTTGATACAGTTGATGGTGTCATTTTTAGTCACAACCTAGTAGCAAAGATGACTGAATGACTCAGTGAACTCAAGTCAGATGTTTCACGCACAGCTGGCCTAGAAGCTTTTCTTACACTTTGTAGGAATGCACGTATCATGCTATGACGTAATCTTGATGTTGAACGAGGCATGGTAAACGGTGCCATGGGAAACATCACTGACCTTATCTACAATGTCCAGAAGACATATATCAAGACACTTATAGTTCACTTTGACAACATGGAACAGCCTGTACACATAGAACGTACCTGCGTAAAATTCCAGGTATTTAAGGATATCTATGTAAACAGGAAACAGTTTCCACTATGTGTTGCATATGCTGTTTCTATTCACAAATCTCAGGGCTTGAGTTTGGATTCAGCAATGGTGGACATAGGTACAGACATTGTCAAGGATGGCATGAGCTACATGGCAATTTCACGTGTCTGCAGTCTTTCTGGGTTGCACATTATAACTCTTGCACCTCAGAAGATACGAGCTGACAAGCGATGTGTTCTTGAGTACAACAGGTTATGTACTCTCCATCAGCCACAAATGTCTTTAATACCACTGCCTACATATCTGGCTGTCTCACATTGTACAATCAAATCTACAGGTGTCACCAAACAGGCACGAGCTTCCACAAGTGATTCAACTTGAAAGAGTTCAACAAAGGTCTCAATTTCAACTAAACATTCAGAGCCAGCAATTCATCAGAAATCAGTTGGTGTAGCTGCTGTACCAGTCTTTGACAACAGCACTAGAGTGAACTGCTATGCTAACTCAGCTATGCAAGTTTTTCTACACATGCCACACTTTGTGCAAGCAATATCTGCTTCACAAGACAATCCACTATCAAATGCATTGAAGCAGATTGTCAACATGACTTCTGACCAGTCTAACAATGTGCAGTCACTAACACCACTCCGCCAGGTGTTAGGTACATATGACGGATGTAGTACATTTGCTGCTGACATACAGCAATACACTAGTGAGTTTATGATGGCTATCATAAACAACTTGGATGAAGATGGCACTCCAATGCACCACTACTTCACAGTGTCATATGTAACCAAATATGTATGTGTTTCATGTGGTCATTCACAGCGTGAAACCACAGAAGACATGCTGTGGATTACTCTTTTTATCCCTCAAGCCAAAAGTGTCAAATTTCGACAGCTATTTACCAATGCTCAATGTGGTCACTCCTGTAAAAGGTGTGGAGGCAGATGCACTCAGTCCATACGTCTCAGGAGTTCATCTCAATATCTGTTGCTTATGTTGCACAGATTTGACTCCAATGGGCTCAGAGTTGACACTCCTATCACAGATTACACAGCTGGTAGAATAGTTTTTAACCAATCAGTGTTTGACACTCACAGTGTAGTCTATCACCATGGTCAATCCATGCATTCTGGCCATTACACCTGTTTACTAAGGTACAGAAGTGGATGGGTAGAATGTGATGACTCTACAAGCAGTTTTAAACAGAGACCGCCACAAGACTTAAAAAATGCATATCTTCTAATATTGAAGAATTATGATGACCTTCATATTTCAGAAGAATAGCAGACATGTGGCATTTTTTAAATGACTACTTTGTGACAGAATCAGTCGTAGGTCAATACAATTGTTTCCAATCTACGACTCTCAATAAACCGTAGCATATCAACAAAATTATATACTGGCAGAGACTTTTCATGCACTATGACATCTAAGATCTTGTGTGGATCAGTGACAACATGGAAATTGTTGTAGTGGCTTCAATCAGTGCCAACAGTATTCACAGTCACTAGAGAAACCATGCTTACATGTCTATCGAAGATTGTACATGTCAAAACAGAGGCCTTCCTGGCTCTCCTGTTCTGTACATATCTTTTCTTGTAGCTGTATCATACCCATATATAACAAGAAGTTGTTGGCCAGTTCCTAACTTTTTTCCTCTGCAGAGACACAAAAGTTGTCCTTTATCATCTTAAATAACTGTGCAACACATGTCTCATTCACCAAAGGGCACAGTCTGTCACAAGTTTTCTATCACCATTTTTTTTTTTGTCTATTAGCTGTTGACATGTAAACAACAGCATCATTCATTCACCATGCAACAGTGTTGAACTATGCCTGCTTTATTTGTTACACTGAAACTGTACATATGTAAAAATAACACTCTTTAGTCATAATGCAGCAAGTGAAATGAAGCAAGTGTTAATACTGAACTATTGCATCTTATTATCAAATGACTTTTACATACCTTTGTAATGACATGTAAATAATATTTACATTCTTATTCCATCTCACCATTGTTGTTAACTAGTTTTATTGTTCTAGTGAAAGTATTACTATAAGAGTCAAGTAACAATAAATCTTTAACATATAATACAATACTATACTGGTTAAGTTCAGTGACCCATATCTTTGATAAAAACAGCGTACCACACATATTTTTTTATTTACTAGTTCAGAGCTAACATAGTAACTAATGTAACAATTGAAAGAAATGTATATGTACCTGTAATAATATGAAATCTTTTGTACTTGTCATACAAGTAATTGTAACCTATGGTAAAAATACTGAAAATTGTAAATCAGACACTGTTACTGATCATAACGCACTTCATACCTGTTCCTGACAATATTTATGATCGCCTCTATTGAGGGGTCGGGTGGGAATTTTCCATATGCACCTACTCAGTGATATATCTTGAAATATTTAACTAAACATACCAGTTATCTAACATCACTGAAAACACAATTTTTTTGTATTTTATTACTTGAACACTTAACATCTGTTTTTTCACCCACCCCAGGAACATACACATTAACAGTCACACAATAACAACAAAACATTACTGTTTCATGTGTGTAATCACTGCTTAGAAGCTCCTGACATACCTTCATTAATATAGGACAGAACTAATGGAGGACACATGATTGGAACATTCAACTACTTAAAACGTATAAATAATATTCTTAACCAAAGTCTCTTCAAGCTGAGTAGCAAACATATAATGAAGACCCATGGGTTCAGCTTGAGGGTCGGAAGTTCAGGAGGAATGTCAGAAAGCACTTCTTCTCACAAAGAGTAGTGAACACTTACACTTCACTGCTAAAACAGGTCACCTCATTAAAGACAGTGACCAGCTATAAAAGAGCCAGGTATATGCATACCAGGGAGATAACAAGCATGCCTGGAGAAGATGACAGAACACTGCAGGGATAGCTGAGACATTAGCTCAAGATGTGAACCCTGCAACACAAGCAGACTTAATAGACCAAATTGCCTTCTTATGCTGCCTTATTTCTGTGCTATATTACCATATGTACATACTTATTCCAATTCATATCATCTACTTGCTATAAATGACACACATTTAGATATACTCCAAGCAATGATTACATACATGCAAGGATTGTATTGTGAGACTGATTTTGTAAAAAAAATAAAATCTTAATTGGCCTTTTTCAGTTTCACCAATTGGCAATAAATCTTTTTTAAATGTAACCACCTGTGTTGAGTCTTTACTGAACCATAGCATTATGACATTAGAATGTAACTGTTGTTTCTATTAAGCATGCAAATCAACTGAAACAAATACTACCACAACTACGTGTCCATGGGCTTATTTTTTGCTATGGCTCTCCACTCAGTATCCACCACATAGGCTACGGTGTAGTACATTACATATCACACTTCCTGTAATTCCTAAGAGTGTTAAGAAGTCTGTACCACATTTAGTTTTCCTGTGCCTCTCCAGTCAGCGGGTAGTAGCTGCTGTAGCAAGGTGTCGGACATCGCTATCTAACGCTATGCAGCTGTGGCTATGAACTTAGGATGCAGTAACTGCTATGTCTACTGCAATTCCATGGTTGAGCTCATGCAACTCCTAACTGTGCTAACTTCACTGTACCTACAATTACAGAGGTGTGCCATTGATCTCCAGTCCCTTATTGTTCCTGTGGATCACCACTCATGATGCAGTACACATTTTTTTTTGGGGGGGTAGCAGCTCTAGCTGCCTAAATCCATGCAAATCCTAACTGAGATAACTTCAGTATGCCTGCAATCAATGATATCTACTATTGATGTCCATACAATCACCTGTGTTGTGTATCTCCACTGAGATGTCCATTCCCTCACCTGTGTTGTGTATCTCCACTGACAATGCAGTACCTGCTGTCACATTTGAAGACACATTGCCTGCCTGAATCCACTCAAGTGGCAACTGTGCTAACTGGACTGTTCCTATAATCAGAGAGTTGTACAACTGATGTACATTGCCTATCTTTTCCTGTGGCTGTTCACTCAGGATGCAGTAAGTGGTCTGCAAGTGCAGTTCCCCCATGACACTGTTCATCTCCATGTTTTTTTTTTGTTCTGTACTCTCCACTCAGTATGCAGTATGTGGGCTAGGGGTTCGGACATTGCCTGACAAACCTGCTGTAATTCCTAACTAAATTAACTAGTATGAACCATCCTTACTTTTCATCTGAGTCTACAGTCAGACTGCAGTAGCTGTCCTATAGAAATATGCGACATTGCTAACTAAATCCATGAAGCAGTGGCTGTACAGTCACAATCACTAACTGGTATGAATTAAAGAATTCCCTGGGTGAGCCCATACAAATCCTAACTGTGCAAACTTGTGTCAACCAACAAATACAGAGGCATAACATTGATGTCCATTGCCTCAGTCTTTTTCTACATCAGTACTCATGATGCAGTACAAATTGTTTTCAGTAAGCAATACCTCTCTAACACAGCTCCACAAACACTAACTCTGCTTACTTGAGTGTCTCTGCAATCACTGACAACTACCATTGATGTCCATACCCTCAGCTGTGCTATGGGTCTTTACTAAGGATGCAGTACTTGGTGTCGCAGTTGGGAAAGCATTACCTGGCTGAGGTAATGTAAGTGATAATTGTGCTAACTGCTGTATACTGTACCTATAATCATAGAACTCTGCAAGTGATCTGCATCACCCTACTTTGCCTGTTCCTCTTCACTTAACATGCAGCTACTGGTCTGAAGGTGTAGTCCCTACCCCATCAAACTATGCAACTCCTAACCATACTAACTTCTGTACAGCCGCAATAATACTCCTAAGTGTGCTAAGTTCTCCACAGCTGCAATGACAAAGCTACACCATTCATGTCCATAGACATATTTTTTGCTGTGGCTCTCCACTCAGTATGCAATATGTAGACTAGTTCTATATTATCGCTGACACCTCCTGCTGATTTTTTGTGATTGTTCCTGTTGCCTTGGTTCTCCCCCTACTTCCATGTGTGTCTGTGTCTCTGTGTGCCAGTGTTGCTCAGGGGGGTGGGGGCCATGTGATGTCTTCACACATACTAACACAGTGCCAGCAAGTGCAAATGTTAATGTGCATGGTAGCACAAATCGAAACACAAAGAGAAACAGTACTGGAAAATACTGAATGTAATACAGTGACAGGAGCGCGGGGCCTTTTGGGACCCACGCTCCCGGCACATGATGTCTTCACACATACTAACACAGTGCCAGCAAACGCAAATAATAATGCAGATAGTAGCACAAATCAAAACACAAAGATAAACAATAGTGAAAAATACTGAATGTAATACAGTGACAGAAGGGCCCCGCGCTCCCCCCCCGCAAAACCAAAACATTAACAGTACTGAAAAATACTGAATGTAATACAGCGATGAGAGCCAGGGCCCTTTGGGCCACATCCTCCAGCCACGCAAAACACAAACATTAACAGTACTGAAAAAAACTGAATGTAATACAGCGGCGAGAGCGTGGGGCCCAAAGGGCCCCACATTCCCACCACGTGATATCTTCAAACATACTAACACAGTGCCAGCAAACGCAAATGTTAATGCGCATGGCAGCACAAATCAAAACACAAAGATAAACAACAGTGAAAAACACTGAATGTAATACAGTGACGGGGGGCCCCGAGCTCCCGCCACGCAAAACACAAACATAAACAATATTGAAAAATACTTATTGTGATACAGCGGTGGGAGTGCGAACACAGTGCCAGCAAATGCAAATGTTAATGCACATGGTAGCACAAATCAAAACACAAAGATAAACAGTACTGTAGACACAAATGGATAAAATTACATAAACATATGCGCAAATGAAAATGCAAATGGCAACACACAAGATGACATAGGCACAAAAAGTAACTGAAACAGGTACAGAGCCACAAGCAGAAGCACTAAGGCTAACACTTATAGAAACACACACAATAGGTTTCCCCAAAATCTGCATATAGAAATACAGGGAGTACAAAGAATGTATGCATAATAGTGGCTCTCGGAGCAGAAAATTAGGAGCTGGAATACTAAATTGCTTATATCTTAGGAACTGTACAACATAGAAAAAAAATGTAAAAGTCATATTAATTATAACTTTCTTGGCTAAGCATTTTTCCAACAAAAAGTCCGTATCTCACACCGTTTCCAAGAAGTGGACCCTGAAAGGCACAACGAATGCCGTAATGTTATCCTATGGGGAAAAAAAAGAGAAGTTCGGAGTGCCATAACTTTGGCTCCTTGTAATATTTTTTCACCAAACCACTGAAAGACACATCTGTGGGATGTTGGCTTTCTTCCCTCCAAATTTCAGCCCAAAAGACCAAGCCGTTATTTTGCAGCAGAGCGCCAAACGATTCCTGTAATGCGACGGACACCGTAATGTTATCCAATGGGAAAAAGCATAAACTTTGGAGTGCCATCACTTTGCCGCCGTGTAATATTTTTTCACCGAAGCACTAAAAGGCACATCTGTGACATGTTGGCTGCGTTCCCTCCAAAGTTCAGCCCAAAAGACCAAACCGCTCTTTTGCAGCAGAGTGCCAAAGAATTGCTGTCATTTTCAGACACCCTGGAAAAGTACTGTCAAACTTTGCGAAAGCTTTCGCAAAGTCATTCGACAGTGTCACACGTTCAACACTACTTTGTGAAAGTACGTTTTCCAGAAATGTGAAAAACATATTTCTGGGGTGTTTTACCCCCAAAATAAAGACATGCATAGCATCCTCAGGGTCCGACTAGGCGAATACAAAAAGAATTCGGTTGCTAGAGGGTCCCAAATTTAAATGCCAAGCATTTTTCTGATCGCTAACTGAAAACAAAATGGAAGATTTGTAACAGTAAAAGGGCCATTTGTGAAAAGTAAAAACTGCATTTGCGACACTGTCAAACTTTTTGTTAACTTTTCCCATTGTCTTATAATGGGAACTTGATTTTTGAATAACTTTTGAACCGTTTAATATTTTTTCCTAAAATCTTCAAAAGACACATCGGGGACCCCGGCCACACGTTCCCTGAAGATTTTGTACCAGTCGCACAAACCGTGCGACCTGTAAAGACAACCAATAAATTGCAAAAAAACATAAACGTGCACACAGATCACGCTTAATAACTCCGCAGCCGTATATCCGAACATTTGGCAGATCCCAAGATGTATGGTTCTTGATTGTGTATTCCAAATTTCAGGCAAATCCGTTGAATGGTTGCAAAGTTATTAAGGTGCAAAATTTTAGGTTTAACATGTAAATGGCTCCTCAACCCTAACTATGGTAGCACTACCATGCTACCATAATATATATATATATATACACACACACACAATATATACAAAATCGCACATACCCCCATAATGCAAAGCATCTTGGGCTGTATATGCAAATCACCACAAAATGTTATCCTGGTTCAATTTTAAGCAGGAATGCATGGTGCCGAAAGACCTCTCACATAGTCTGCAAAGGGTACCAACAGAAGACACAAATATAAATATAAATATAAATATATATATATATATATATATATATTTTTTTTATATATATATATAAAATGGGTAGAAAACATTCTCTCTGCTGGTTGGTTGAAACACATCACATGACCGTGCATATATCAGAGCACGACTGCACACCTACACTTTCACCCTCCTCCAAAACAATTTTACCATTTTATAAGATATATAACCCACTCTAGGGTGCAGTCATGCTCCAATATACGCATGACTTGGGTGGCTGACGAATGAGACCACACACCAAGGCATGCGTTTATCAGAGCATGACCGCACACCTTACAGTGGGTTATCCATTATATATAGTGTGTGTGTGTGTGTGTGTGTGTGTGTGTGTGTGTGTATGTATATATATATATATATATATATATATATTATATATGTATATCTATAGTGTGTGTGTGTGTATATATATATATATATATATATATATATATATATATATACACAAGTATGTATATCTATGCAAAAAACATCATTAATGCATCAATTAGGGTTGTTCTACAGTGATAACAGTGAGGAAATTTGATATTAGGGTTGCCACCCCCGGCACCCCACCCTCACCCCGTCGCCACCAACAGGCACCGGGGTGTGTGTTGGGGTCGTCGGCCCTAACTCTCACCCCATCCCATGTGTAAACAAGCTGAGATGGTGCAGTGTAGGAGAATGGGGTGAGAGTTAGGGCCAATGACCCCAATGCATACCCCGATGCCTGTTGGTGGGGGTAGGTTGGGGGTAGGGTGCAAGGGGTGGCAACCCTAATATCGAATTTCCTCACTTTTGTCACTGTAGAACAACCCTAACTGATGCATAAACAAAGTTTTTTGCATAGAATTTCCTTACTTTTTAAGAAAGAATAGAAAAGTAGAAAGTTGTGCAAGTTGGTGGGAGTGCGGGGCCCTTCACCCCATTCCATCTGAAATTACATTCACAAGCCACAGTAAATAAGAATGGGGGGACATTTAGGCCTCACAACCCCAATGACACACCCCATCAGCTGTCAATCTTGGGATGATGGGCGGGTCCAGGGGGAGAGGGGCAACCCTAAAGATTTTTCATTTCCTGACTTTTTGTGTTTTAACCCTAAATGATGCATTAATGCAGTTTTTTGCATAGAATTTCCTTACTTTTGGAAAAAGAATAAAAAAACGAAGAACTTGTGCAAGCTGGTGGGTGCGTGGGCCCCAAGTATCACTATAAAACTGTTGAGTGAAAAGTCAGAAATGCTTTTCTAGAAATTTTGCAATGGGTTATTTACTACTACAATTCTGGATGTTACATGTGGAGAAAAAAAACACATATATATATCATCATTCACCTAATAAGTCCACTTAGCTAGCTGAAGTTCACTTCAGTTCTCAGATTTTCAAATTCCTTTGCAGAAATATTCACCCTCAGTTTTTATGATGGAGTCCATGCCAGGTTCTGTTGTGAATTTTTGGAGGCTGTCAGGTCAAGAACTTTTTAATTCTTACAAGCTTTATTTGTCACAGTTCCTGTAATGATCACCAACAGATTCCACAATCCCCTCTGCATCCAAATAGCAAGTATCCAAATAACAGAGCCCTGCTCTGCAGCTTCTCTCCAACAGTAATCGTCCACTAAAAATAAATGATAAATTCTGATAATTGTGCAAGTAGTATAAGGATGTTGTCAAAAACTAGGTTTAACAAATCTACCTTTAAACTGCACTCCTTTTTAAAATTTAAAATTTAAGAATTAATTTAGAATGTTAATTGCTTAAAGTATCATCCAAAAAACATAATCAAGCCACAACTGTACAGCACATATGAGATAAACATTGTTAAGAATACTCCCGAAGCCTATCTAAAATCACAAAAGGTTTTTTAAATTAAAATAGATTTTAAGCTTGAATGTGTATAAAGGGTGACCCTTACTCTTAATTCAGCATTATGTGCTTCTAAAGCAGCTTTTGCTCTGATAAAGTGCTTCGGACAGACAGGCAGGACCACACTTGGTCAAAGCTAACACCGCTCATTGTTCAACTGCCCTACGATTGCCCCGCAACTCCAAAGCCTGCTAAATTTTAGCTCAAGAATTTTGTAACGAGGCACTGAACCAAACATTTAAATTATACTCACTGCTTGAACTTCAGTAGCTCGCAAATGGTTCTTGGTCGGTACTTTGCGATTGTGATCCCTGTCCATGTCTCAGGGCTATTATTTCTCTTCAGCATTTGGTTAGTATCTGACATTCCTACAGAGGAACCCTTTTTCAAACTACTAGCACAAAGGCTATAGCTAATTAATACTAGTACTAGGCAAGATTAGTAATTTAAATCAGGTGGTCCTCTAGTTAATCTAAATTGCCACGAGACAGCATGGAACAGCAAGGTATGCAGGTATGCAGGGAGAATTACTTATGCTCATTAACACACTGCAGTGTGTTTGAAGCCTTTTAAGTAATACATTAATTAACAGTTTGATGGGAAACAGTTACTAAGTAATAAAGAATATATATATATATATATATATATATATATAAAATAAAGGTCAGCCATAAACTTTGGGAGATCGTTGAGAACTGTTATAAGCTACTAATAGGGCTAACATTGATAAGGCCAGCACCAGGCAAATTAAATGATTACAGCTACTTCTGTGTCTAATCAGTTTGTAAAACTCTAATCAAATGACTCCCCGATTACGTAGCTAGACCACAGATAAGCGAAAAATACATAATTCTTCAAAAAAGTTTGACAAAGCAAGAAATGTCTACAAAAACAATAAAATAATGTGCTGACTAAAAAGAAGAAAGAACTTTTTTTTGTTAAAATATGTCATAGATAACAGAACATTTTTATTTTTATTTTATGCAGTTAATACATTTGGGGGCCCCATAGAACTTTCAGCATTCATCGAGGGAGAGCTGTAAATTCTGTAGAATGAGAGTTTGAAGTGTAGAGCGAATAAACAGATTTCAATAATGAAAAGTATTTTTAGTTTCCAAATTAAATTTTTTTTACAGCAGGATGCCACAGCCAATAGCCTCCCACAAGGCTCTCTGCCCTCAGTCCAGGGGTAGGGTGGGCTACACCACCACCTGTACTCCTGGCGTCCTCAGAAGGGGAGCAGTGGTTGTGAAACCCAAAACTGAATTAAAACCAGCCGCACAAGCTTTGCTGGAAAGGGTCACACACACTCTGATCTAAGGCAATGGGTGCATACCTGTTATTGACCGGGTAAAAGCGTTGTGTGTCCTCTGCTTTTCTTGGCTACTCCTCAGCCAGGCAGCATGAAGTGACTGGCTCTAAAATCAACTCTTACACCAGCTCTTGCTTTCTCCGTCTCCGTTTGCTGTATTAGGGTATATTTAACACAGGGGGCTTTAACTAAGGTACTTATCATTGCAGAGATCCACACTTACAGAGTTCTCTCTCGGCGCTCATCCACTGTACTGGCATCTTAATTATGTCAATGCTATGTTTCCCATTTCTGTGCCATGGTGACATAACCCTCACATCATGTAATGTTAGAGGGCTTAATTCCCCCACAAAGCAGAAACAAGTCTTAGCACACTTGAAGAAATTACAAACTAAAGTCACCTTCCTTCAAGAGACAAAACTCTCTAATCACAAAGCTTGTAAACTTAAAGAAGAATGAGTGAGAGTAGAGTGGCACATCACTCACACCCCATCAAAGAGAATGGTATTAATCCTAATGCATAAATCCTTTCAATGGAAACCTATTCTGATGCAGAGAATAAAAAATGCTGTAATTAAAAAAATACAAAGAATTGCAGTAAACCACCACCATGGTTCATCAGAACAAAGCCCCCTGAGCAAAACCCACCCTCATTTGTCTTCCTAGGACACCCCTGGGCTGAGAAATTAGAATTTTTAATCTGCCCATCTCGTCCCTCACTTGAGATGCACGATCGCGTTCAAAGAATCTCGCGATCAAAGGATGTGCAGGCTCATGATCAAAGAAATTGCATGCTCATGATCAAAGACTTTAAAATGCTGAAACGTGACTTGTTCACCGATTTGAACCAAACCAACGGCATGCTTCGATAAAACGACGAAGCCCCCTGATCAAAACCCACCCTCATTTGTGTCCCTAGCCCACCCCTGAGCTGAGATATTTGTGTATTTCGGTCGCAATGCAAGATCGCGATCAAAGAATGTCATGATCAAAGAATTTGCAGGCTCGCGATCAAAGGTCGTTAGTGAGCCACGATCAAAGATTTTAAAAGCTTATAAATCTATTTTTTGACTGATTTGGATGAAACCAAAGGCATGGCTTGATAGATCGGAGCCCCCTGAGTAAAACCCATCCAAGTTTTACTTCAGGAGTGACCCCTGAGCAGAGATATTTGTATTTTTCCAATCGGAAAACTAAAAACAAGATGGCGGACCTCGTGATCAAAGAATTCTCAGGGACAAAGGTTCTTGAACCACGAGGCTGCAAATTCTTTGATCACCAGGTGGGATGAGATGGCCAGAACCCCATTCTTTGTTCGCAATACATATAAATGTTCCCATTGACTTATAATAAGAACTTCAAAGTGGCATCAATTTTGAATGCCTTAATATTTTTTCAACAAACGAAAAGCGCCATGTTTGGCCACCAAAGCTCTTTCAAACGAGCCATCTTGCAGAGCAGCACACCACATGATGTCTGTGCAGGGCCACATCCAAAATCCCAAAAGCTGCCTCCAAAAACAGATAATTTTGCATTTTTCAGCGTTTTCATACGCAAAGAGCGTAAGTCCGACCAAAACTAAATTTGGCAGATAACCGCGCATACCAAGTTTCAAGCAAATCTGTTGAACGGGTCTACAGTTATTAACATGCAAAAGTTTGACTTTAACATAGAAGTGACATATGAACCCTAACTATAGTGACACGACCACGCCACTATAAAAAGAGCTCCTGGTTCCTTACACCCGTTTGCGACAGCTCCACTTGGCTGACAAGGGGTTGCTGGAGATTCCAAGGGTTAGTTTAAAGTTATCTGGTGCTCGCACCTTTGGGTTTGTTGCCCTTACCCTCTGAAATTCTCTGCCCCATCAGCTACGTGAGTGCAGGACATTGGGGTGCTTTAAGCAGGCACTGAAGACCTTTTTGTGGGGTAAAGCTTACCCCGAACTTCTGTGATTATATCGGTATTTATTGTATTTTTGATTTTATCTGATTGTGCAGTGCCTTGATTTGTGAAAGGCACTATATTAAATAAAATTTATTATTATTATTTATTATATTATGGTAGAGTACTCCTTTTAAGGTTAAAGGGTGAAACTTTGCACCTTAATAACTTTGCCACCATTGAACGGATTAGCCTGAAATTTGGCAGGCACAGGGCGTAATCATAGATCTTGGGATATGCCAACTTTCATACTGGTCGGATATATGACTGTGGAATTAAGCAACATTCGTACGTGCAATTATGTTTTTTTGCACATTCTTTGCTTGCGCCTACAGGTTGCATGGTTTGCATGACTGGTCCAAAAACTTCAGGGGATATGTGGCCAGGGCCCTCAATGTGCCTTTTGAAGATTTCGTGAAAAAATATTAAACATTTCAAAAGTTATTCAAAAAACAAGTTCCCATTATAAGTCAATGGGAAAAGTTAACAAAAAGTTCTAAACCGTGACAAATGCACTTTTTAGTGTTGCAAATGACCCTAATAGTGTCACAAATCCACCATTTTGTTTTCAGTTACTGATCACAGAAATGCTTGGCATTTGAAATTGGGGCCATTTAGGGACATAATTATTTTTGTGTTTACCTATTCGAGCCCTGAGGATGCTAGCCATGTCTTTATTTTGGGGTTAAACACCCCAGAAATATGTTTTTCAAATTTCTGGAAAAAGTAGTGTCACAAAGTAGTGTCGCACTTGTGATACTTTCACAAATTTTCGCGAAAGGTGTCGCAAATCACGACACTACTTTTCTAGACTATGGCCAAAATGACAGGAATTCTTTGCCACCCTGCTGCAAAAAAACAGTTTGGTCTTTTGGACTGAAATTTGGAAGGAAGGCAGCCAACATCTCACAGATGTGCCTTTCGGTGGTTTGGTAACAAAATATTGCATGGATGCAAAGTTAAGCTACTCTGAAGTTGACATTTTTTTCCCATAGACTAACATGGTGGCATCCACCGCGCCTTTCGGGGCTCGTATCTCAGAAAAGGTGCAAGATACGGATGTTTTGTTGCGACAATGCATAGCCTTATGGGCTATGCATTCAATGAAAACCTAGCCAGGAAACTCATGAATCATGTGAAATTTTTATTTTTTTTTCAACGTCGTACGGTTACTGAGATATTACCATTTTAGTACTACAACTGCTCGTTTTCTGCTCCGAGGCCCATTATTATGCATACATTCTTTGTTTTCACTGTGTTTCTCAATGGAGCTTTTGGGGAAAAATATGATGTGTGCTCCAGTTATTGTTACACGTAGGCTTTACAGTTGTGTTACCGTGCCCATTTGCATTAGCGTTCCCGTGTACACCACTGTGTGTGTTACCCTTTGCATTTCCATTTGCGTTTGCGTTACTGTTACCATTTGTGTCTCCACTACTGTTTGTCTTTGTCTTTTGCTTAGCGTCACCGTGCGCATTACCATTTCTGTTGGAGGCCGCCCTTCCATTTTCATTTGCGTTTGTCTTTCATTTTGCATCATCGTTGTTCTTACCATTACCATTTGCATTTCCAATTGTGTTCCCATGCTCGTGTGCATTACGGTTTGTGTTTCCATACGCGCTTATGTTTGTGTTTTGCATTTCTGTTTTCATTGGCATTATTGTTGCTGTTACCGTTACCATTTGCATTTACAATTATGGTACCGTCACCGTGCGCGTTACGGTTTGCATTTCCGTTTCTGTTTTCCTTTCATGTTACTGTTGCTTTTACAGTTATCATTTGCATTTACAGTAGCAGTACCGTGACTGTGCGCATTCCCACTTGCATGCCCGTATGTGCTTGCGTCTCCTATTGCATCACTGTTCGCTTTGGCGTCACTTTGCACCTGCATTTTTCTATTAACGCTTGCTTTACAATTTACGTTTGTGTCACCATGTACGTAACTGTTACTACTTGCATTTGCATTGCTGTTACTGTTACTATGTCACAAACAATCATGTGGTGGGAGCATTCCAGTCACTTTTTATAGTCCTCATTCTCAAAAAGAAGGGAAATTAGAGGCAAAAAACTCAGTTTAATGCATCAGTTAGGGTTGTTCCACAGCAACAAAAGTGAGGAAATTTGGTGTTAGGGTTGAAAATCCCCCTTGCATCCCCTCAGCCCACCCCCCGCAACTGGCATCGGGGTGTGCATTGGCGTCATCGGTCCTAACTTTCACCCCATTCTCCTATGCCTCAGCTTGTTCACACATGATGGGGTGAGAGTTAGGGGCCACGACCCAATGCACACCCCGATGCTGGTTGGGGGTGGGCTGAGTGCTGGGGGTTCAAACCTAACACCAAATTTTTCTCTTTTGTCGCTGTGGAACGACCATAACTGATGCATTAAATGGAGTTTTTTTTCTAATATATATATATATATATATATATACACACACACACACATATACATACATATATAGTGTGTGTGTGATGTATGTATATATTATATTGCTAGCTGCACCACTATAGTTAGGTTGAGATGTCACTTCTATGTTAAAGTCAAAATTTTGTGCGTTAATAACTTTGGAACCGTTCAACGGATTTGCCTGAAATTTGGTATGCGCGGTGGGGAATGTTCAGTCTCTTGATCTGCCAAATTCCATTTTAGTCAAACTTACGGGCTTTGCGTACAAAAACACTGAAAAATGCAAAATTATCCAGTTTTGGAGGCAGTTTTTGGGATATTGTCCATGGTGCTGCATGGCCGTTGTGTAGTGTGCTGCTCTGTGACATGGCTCATTTGAAAGAGCTTCACTGGCTGAACATGCCGCTTTTCATTTGGTGAAAAAATATTGAGGCATTCAAAAGTTATAGCACTTTTAAGTTCCCATTATAAGTCAATGGGAAAATTTATATGGTTATTTTGTGAACAAAGAATGGGGTTTCAGCCATCTGGTCCCTCCTCATGATCAAAGAATTTGCAGGCTCACAATCAAAGATTCTCTGATCCTGAGGGAGGGACTAGATGGCCAGATTTGGAGGGACCAGATAGCACAATTTTAACAACTTTTAAAAGTAAATATCTCAGAAACGGTTTGGTCTTTTAACTTGAAATTTGGAGGGTGTTGACAGGATGTCCTGCAGATGTGAATTATGGTGCTTAAGTGTCAGAAAATACATTTGTTGTGGAGATATGGCGTGGCGCAGTTTACATTTTGCGGACAGAGTTTTGCATTGTGGTAGTGGCTTGAAATTTATAGGGTAGCTAGCCTTACTGCCATGGATGTGCTTTTCAGTCATTAGATGTGTAAAATGTAAACAGGTGTGGAATTCTGCCACTCTGACCAATGAAAATCTCAAACTTTAAAATGTTATATCTCGAGCACGGTTTGGTCTTTTAAATTAAAATATGCAGGGTGTTGAGGGGATGTCCTGTAAATGTAAATTATGGTATTTAGGTGTTGGAAAATTAGGTTGCTACAGAGATATTGCATGACGAACTTTACATTTTGCGTATAGCATTTTGCATTGTGGTAGGCACTTTTAATGTTAACCTCACATTTTGCACGTTAATAACTTTGCAACCATTCAACGGATTTGCACAAAATGTGGAATGCACAGTCTGGTGCGGTAGATCTCTTGATTTACTAAATTTCATTTCAGTCAGACATACATGTTTTCCGCAGCGAAGTGCCAAAAAATGCACTTTTCTCCACTTTTGTGCATTTGTTGTCCGTGGCACTGCGCGGACACCATGTGGGCTATTGGTCTGAAACTTGGGATGTAGAAAGAGCTTGGACCACGGAACATGCCACTTTTTGTTTGGTGAAAAAATATTAGAAACATAGAAACATAGACTTTGATGGCAGATAAGGACCGCTTGGCCCACCTAGTCTGCCCATTTCCCTACCTAGAGGACAAGATGCAGATCCTATTTAACGAACAGCCTATTTCTTCCTACCCCCCACAAAAATTGCCTTATGTCTGTCCCATGCATTCTTGAATTCTCCCACAGTTTTAGACCCCACAACCTCCTCAGAAAGGCTGTTCAATGTGTCCACCACCCTCTCTGTGAAAAAACACTTCCTCACATTGCCCCTGAGCCGACCCTCATCTTCAAATTGTGTCCCCTTGTTCTTGCAGATCTCTTTTTCTGAAAGATGATACCCTCTTGGACTTTTTTAATTCCACTGAGGTACTTAAATGTTTCTATTATGTTCAATTGGTCAATACCAGCAGGAACATCTGCCAGAACTAGACTCATAGTGGATTCCCTGCAGGGGGAGGGCCTCAAACAACTGGTACAGCAACCCACAAGAGACAGGGCTATCCTAGATCTAGTACTGACTAACAAAGAAGGTATCACAGATCTCCAGGTAGAAGGTCACCTGGGGGCCAGTGACCATCACATGGTATGGTTCAGTTTGGCTACTACATCTAAATCATCCCATTCCAAGGCAAAATATGGGACTTCAGAGGAGCTGACTTTGATAAGATGGCCAACAGAGTTAAGCTAGCCCTGGCAAAAAGAAACACAGGTGAGGAGGTACAGGCAAAGTGGGCAAGCATTAAGGATACAATACTTGAAGCAACATCCCATTGTGTTAGACAGAAAGGAAAGTACAAAAGAAGGAAACCACTTTGGTTCTCAAATACAGTAGCAGAAAGGTCAGAGCCAAAAGGCTGGCCTTCAGAAAATATAAGGGAACACAGCGGGATGAAGATAGGAGGCATACCAAACTGCCTAAGGAAGCAGGTAAGGCAGTAAGGCAGGCAAAGTCCCAAACTGAGGAAACACTAGCAAAAACAGTAAAGAAGGTGACAAGACTTTCTATAGATACATTAGTGAAAGGAGAAAGTCCAGAGGGTGTGCTAAGCTTAATGGAGAAAAGGGGCATGTGAGGAGGAGGACCCTGTAAGGCATCTATCCTAAATAGATACTTTTGCTCAGTATTTACTGAAGAGAAGGTAGGGCAGGGCCCACAGCTCAGCATCATGGACACAGGGGGAGGGAGGTGAGCACTACTCCCTTCACAAAGAAAGGGTCCTACAAGGCTTGCTAAGCTCAGGGTGGATAAGGCAATGGGACCTGATGGCATACATCCCAGGGTACTTAAGGAACTAAAGGAGGAACTAGCAGAGCCATTAGCAGAATTGTTTAGTGAGTCTCTGAGCACAGGAGAGGTCCCAGAAGACTGGAGAAGGGCTCATGTGATCCCGCTCCACAAGAGTGGTATAGGGGAGGCGGGGAACTACAGACCGGTCAGTCTTACCTCAGTAGTGGGCAAGATTATGAAGGCACTCCTTAAGGAAAGGATAGTGCAACACCTGGAATCCATAGGGGCACAGGATCCAAGACAGCATGGGTTTACAATGGAAGGTCCTGTCAAACTAATCTCATAGATTTCTTTGACTGGGTAACCAGGTGGTGGACCAAGGGGAGCAGTTGATGTCGCCTACCTTGACTTCAGCAAAGCTTTTGACACTGTTCCACATAGAAGATTGATAAATAAGCTAGGTAGGCTCGGGTGGGTCAGAAGTTGGTCAACTGGGTGGCAAACTGGTTGACTGGCAGAAAACAGAGAGTGGTGGTAAATGGTATACAGTCAGAAGAGATGCAAGTCACAAGTGGGGTACCTCAGGATCAGTCCTGGGGCCAGTCCTATTCAACATCTTCATTAGTGACCTCGCAGATGGACTAGAGGGTAAGGCTTGTCTGTTTGCAGATGACACCAAGATCTGCAACAGAGTAGATGATCCAGATGGGGTGGGCAGAGAAGAGAAGATCTGGATAAACTAGCAGAATGGTCAGAAGAGTGGCAACTGGTATTTAATGCAAAGAAGTGCAAAATCATGCACATAGGAAGAGAAACCCTGAAGCCACTTATAGGCTGGGAGGGAGTTGCTAGCAGTCACAAAGGAAGAAAGAGACTTGGGCATCATCATCACTGATGACCTAAAATCATCAAACAGACCTCTAAAGCAGTAGGTAAGGCTAGGGGTGTTAGGGTGTGTTGTAAGGTATCCAAGTGAAGAGGAGGTAATAATCCCTCTGTACAAGACATTGGTTAGCCCCCATCTGAGTACTGCAGTATTGGAGGCCACACCTTCACAAGGACATTAACCAAATTGAGGCAGTCCAGAGAAGGGCAACCAAAATGGTGCAGGGACTGCATCAGAAGACATATGAGGACAGATTAGCAGAGCTCAATATGTATACCCTTGAGCAAAGGAGGAGAGAGGTGATATGATCGAGACATTTAAACACCTTAAGGGCATAAACAAGGTGAAAGAGTCTAACATGTTTAAATATAAGAAAATAGCAGGACAAGAGGACACAGCATGAGACTAGAGGAGGCCGATTAAGGGAATGTGAGGAAATTCTTTTTTCACAGAAAGGGTGGTAGATGCATGAATGGCTTACCACAAGAAGTGGTGGCTATGAATACAGTGCAGGGCTTCAAACAGGCATGGGATAGGCATAAGGGAGCAATACAAATGACTATGAATAGATAGGTCACTGACAGAGCAAAGGCCGATGGCACATTTATAAGGTAGAAAAAGAAATGGGCAGACTGGATGGGCCTTGCAGTCCTTATCTGCCGTCAACTTCTATGTTTCTATGTTTCTATGTTTCCCCCTCTCTCTCCTTTCCCCAAGGGTATACATATTAAGCTCCTTTAGTCTCTCCTCATATGGCTTCTCTTGCAGACCCTGCACCATTTTAGTTGCCCTCCTCTGAACTGCCTCCATCCTGTCTATGTCCTTGCGGGGATGGGGTCTCCAGAACTGGACGCAGTACTCCAGATGGGGTCTCACGCACTGTCTGTACAGGGGGATAACAACTTCCTGTTTTCTGCTGGTGATGCCTCTCCCTATACATCCCAGTATCCCCCATCCCTCCCTACCGCCTTCTCACATTGCTTGCCAATCTTAAGGTCATCTGATATGATTATCCCCAGGTCCCTTTCCATTTTTGTTGTTGCTACTACCTCCCTCCCATTGCCATTGTGTAATCTTCCCCAGGGTTTTCGTTTCCCAGCTGCATTTGCACTTCTTTGCATTGAATCCAGGCTGCCATACCTCTGACCATTCCTCCAACCTTGCCAAGTCCCTTCTCATCCTTTCCACACCTCCTTGTGTATCAACCCTGTTGCAGATCTTTGTGTCATCTGCAATCTGTTCAACCGTTATTACAAGTTGAAATTCCCATTATATCCTATGGGAAAATGTATATGTATTTTTGGAATGTTAATGAGAAAGACCAGATGGCCCAAATTGAGATGACCATATCTCAATAACAGTTTGATCTTTTTACTCGAAATTTGTAGGGCATTGAGGGGATGTCATAGAGATGTGAACTATGCTATTTAGGTGTTGGGTAAATAATTTGATGCAGAAATATTCAATGACGTAATTGACATTTTTCCCATAGGATTACATTGCAGTCTGTGTCATGACTTTTGGCGCCGTTATCTCAGAAACAAAGCGAGATACAGACTTTTCACTACAGGAAAAAGATCTGACATTGTAGAGTGAGTCTGCATTGGAATTTTGTTTGTACATTGTACCATTCATGAGATGTTGAGAAAGTACTGTCACAAGGGTTGAAAGAGTGCCTTTCCAGTGCTTTTTGGTGCCCATAGCTCGGAAACGATGTGAGATATGGGTACAGTCTTTTAATGTTGCATGAAGTACTTACTGTCACAATTACAATGATGCTCAAATTTTTTTTCTAGCTCTTACGATTCCCAAGATATGCGCAAATTACTGTTACAAGGGTTTGGTGCCCTATAGCGCTGCTGCATGGCTCTGTAGCTTTGCATAAGTTGGAGCGTGGGCCCAGATGCATATTGTTATGCAAAAATTTGCAAGTTGGTTTGAACTGGGCTCCTCACTCCCACCAATATGTGTTTTTTACCACTTATATTACATTTTTTCAAAAAGTAAGGAAATTCTATGTGAAAAACTGTGTTAATGCTTCATTTAAGGTAAAAGCAAAAAAAGTCAGGAAATGAGACATTAGGGTTCGACAAATCCTATAGCCCAATGTCCCAGGCTACCAGATCACAGTCAGGGACAAGCAGATGGCACGGGGTACTTGTCCGCGGACAAGTAGTGCTTTAAAAACATTTTTTTGCTGCACTGCCATGTTCTTCCACTAGGGAGCTTGCTGGCAACGGCACTCATCCAGCCAGCCATCATGTGATTGACAGGGAGCTCAGCCACATGATCTTCAGTGCCAGGAGCGAGCGCTGTGTGTCGGGAGCGAGCCACAGCTACGGGGGGGACCGAGGAGGAGCCACTCATCAGACTGGCAGGTGTGCCATCCATTCAGGCATTGACAGATCTGGGCTGCTGTGGTAAGAACGCCATTGCATTGGTCAATGACTTGGCGCTGGTATCGTCAGAGTCACGCCGCACTCACTCACGCTCACTCACTTTTCTCAGCTCATTTGGGAGAAAGGACATGGCATGTGCTTAGCTACTGAGTTGAGTTTGTAATTTGTTGTGTGGTGAGGAGTTGGACTTGGGACTCTGTCTCCCATTGCTGTTGTGCCCGACTGTTGCAAAAAGCAGGATCAGATTGGAGGGAGTTTTAGGGACTGACTGGATGGGAGTTTGTCAGCCGGGGGAAGGGAAGGGCGGAAAGCAAGACCAACGACCACAAATCGAGTTGGTGCTGCTGCTTGTGTGTGAGGCGTGGGACTAAATAAATCAGAAGGGATTTCCTGGCTCTTTCCTTTCTGAGGGTGATCTACCACTACTAAGGGTGGTGAGAGAGAGAGAGAGACAGACCTGTAATAGCCAGAAGGAGAGGAAAAAACTAACTGCTGCAGTAAGGGGGGGAGAAGACTAACAGCATATAGGTGAATTTATTACCACCAGAACAGATCTGTAGAAGTGAGAAGAAAGGGGTTGGGCTTTGTGTTGCCAGAGACTAGAGTAGCAAGTAACTCTTCTTCTTACAAGGAGAAGACAGCAGAGAGTGAACAATTAAAACATCCTAGGAGAAGTCAGTCAAGAGACCAAACAGAGCAGGGCTTGGACTGTTTTGCTTCACTTCCTTGCCCTAAGAAAAGGGGAAAAAACTGTGTTTGCACTTAGTTTGCAGTACAGCTGAGCTTTAGAGGTACAGCATACTAGCTGATTCCAACAACTAGTACAAACTACACTGTCAAGTCTGTCATTAAAGGAACCTAGGCTCTAACAAGAGAGGTTTGGTTGGACAGGAATTTAGCACCAGAAGAAGTGGTGATAAAACTTAGTTGGCCAAAAACAGGCTGGACATAGATAGACTGAGTCTGCTAGTGAAGTAGACATTAAAAATATCCAAAAAGGGCACTGATTGAATGACCTGAACCAAATGAGAGACCATCCCTTCCCATTTAAAACTTAAGGAGAAAGAGAGGAGAGAGCAAGTGTTTTTGCACAGAGAGTTAAGGGGACTGTGGGTTGTGCTTTGTGTGTGTTTGTGCTTTGTGTGTGTTTGTGTTGCATCCTGATTCCACCAGCCAGCCAGAACAGAAAGTAAAGGGCAAGGGCACTAGGTAGGGACTCGGGAGGGCAGTAAAGTCTGTCTAAAGGAGGAAGGGTTTGCTTGCTGGGCTCTGTGTTGTTGCCCTGAGAAAAGTAAAGGGAAAGTGAAGTGTACGAAAAAAACAGAACTGACTGACTGAGAGAGGACAGAGGAGGGAGGACATAAAAATAATAGTGTTGTCTGTCTGTGCTGTGTGTTGGACGAGCGCAGGGACAGTCACTGGGACTGGGATGGACATTGTGTGTGTTGTCTATGTGGTTGCTTGGCAAGTGTGTGCAGCAGTGTGAGAAAAAGGTAAAAAAATATAAACAAAAAAAGTAATCATCAAAGCAAGCAACAGCAATAACATCATTCCATGATTCCTCCCCTTAGTATTGCTGTTGCTATTTCTTCCCATTCTTGACGTCCACTGCCTGACTGCCTTGATTCTGTAGTTTACGCAGCCTTAACCTGTAAAGGTTAAGAAATATATAAGTGACTGTCTGCTGCTGGCTGCCAGCTCCACCTTCCCCATCCCATTCTAATCTAACAAACACCAGTGGAAAACACACGCACCACACTTTAACAGAATAAATTTTATTAGCATCACAAAACAATAAGTAAGCACTGTGTAAGCAGAGCCAGACATTGAGGCATTCAAAATGCAGAAGACTAGTACTAAGCATAGTAAACAGCAAAGTTTATTATCCCTCTGGTCAGCTGACTCAGCAGCACCAACAGCATCCTCAAGTTCTTCTAATATAAATACACCAACTACTACCTTCATGATGAAAGTAATAAGGAGTCTGCATCTGTGGCACTAGATAGAACAGGTGATCATCAGGCATTTGATTTAAGCAGTGAGCTGCCTAGTGAGGCCTTAGCTGAAGCCCCTGTGTCACTTCAAAGAGAGCAGTTTTGTACCTGCTGATGATGACTTGCAAGAGAAGCCGAAGTAAAGACAAGAAATATGACCAAGAAAAAAGGGCCAGGCTGTTTCAGCCTCATTGGCTGACAACTTATAAATGGTTGAGATACAATGAAAAAAAGGGATTGATGTATTGCAAAGTGTGTGAAAAGTATCCCACTATTGCAACACCAGCCTTTTCAAAAAAACCAAATGTGTTTGCCACAGGCTCTAACAATTTTAGAATTGAGTCAATACATGCACACGAAAAGTCCAGTCCACATGTGCTATGCCAGAACCAACATATTCTGGAAAGTGGCCAGCGTGCAGTTCATTGTGATATCAGTGAGTCACCACTCTATCAAGCCTTTGTACAGTTGGAAGAGGCCACAAAGGTGAAGATGAGACGCCTGTTTAACACAGCGTACTCCATTGCAAAAAATCTGCGCCCTTTTTCTGACATGGATTGGGTTTGTGAATTGCAAGAGAAAATGGAATTAAGTGTGATACAAATTACACCAATGATAAGCGAGCCAGGGACTTTGCAGAGCTTCATCTGCTGTTCTATGCAACACACAGATGCAGACTATTAAAATGCAAAATATGTTACAGTTCTTGCTGACGGCAGCACTGATGCGGCTATAATTGAATGAGAAAATATCTTCCTCCGTTTTGTAAATCCTAACACAAAAGATATATGTACATATCTGATCCAGGCCGTACCTTTGGAATCCTCAAATGCTGAAGTTGTCTTTAATGCAATAAGTACTGCATTAGATTCTTTACATCTTCCTATCACTGACCTATTGAATGTGAGCAATCCAGGGCCACTTCTGATTTCTTCCAATTTTGATGGGGCAAGTGTAATGCTGGGTGAAAGGGGTGGAACCATCGCAAAGTTACGAGAGCACTGTCCTCACATCATTGCCATGCACTGTGTTGCCCATAACCTGGAGCTGGCAGTTCTTGATATGATGAAAACAAACCCTTTCATATCAAACCTTGAAAATACTCTAAAGGGCATCTTTAAATTCTACCACTATAGTCCCCAAAAATGAGGGAGCTTCAAGAAATTGCACAAGTGATAGATAGTGATCTGGCACACTTTAGTGCAATTAAACAGGTGAGATGGCTTGACAGCAGATCTCGTTCAGTACATGCAGTTCAGGTGACCCTACCTATGGTTGCTCAGCACTTGCAACAAACTGCAGCTGGTACTGATGGTTCAAAAGCAAAGGTGCTGTTAAGAGATACAGTCTGTGCACTTTGTCAAATCTCTTTATGTCCTGCAAGATTTTTTGCCCATTCTTAAAAATCTGTCACTGCAGTTTCAAAGAGATGACTTAATAATTCTTGAAGTATTACACCTCATCGAGACCTGCCTCCTCCGGCTGATGGAACTGAAATCAAAGCCAGGGAAATACATGACAGCTTTCCTAGCTAATTACAAACCTCAGGACAGATGCATGGACTTTGTAATTCCAAAGAAGGGAGTTGAGAAGACTGTTCCCTTCACATTTAGAGGCAACTGTCCTGAAATAAATTTCAGGACAGATACACAACTGCATACTTTAGTAGATGCAGCAATATCTTACATCGATGTAAGATTTAAAAATGTCTTAGAGGTGCCTCTGAAATGGTTCAGCTGCCTGGATTTCAAGCAATTTGATCTACCAAGAGAACAACTTGCGGAGTTTGGGACCAATGAAGTGGCTAATTTAGCAGCATACTTAATTTTTTTTACAGAAGAGCAGCAGGAAACTATTGGATCAGAATATGCTGCATTTAAGGCTCTGCTGAAATCTGCAGTTGACAAACCCTATCTGCAGGTGTATACAATATTGCTGAAAGAAAAACCGCTCCAGATTGCTCATATGCTAGAGTTAGTGGAAATATTACTGGCAATGAGTGTGTCAACTGCAAAGTGCGACCGAGTGTTCTCCATTCAAAACCTGATAAAGACAAAAATAAGGACACATCTGGCAGATGACACACTACAGTCACTTCTTCAAATAGCAGTAGAGGGTCCCGAACTATGTGACTTCAATCCAGATCTAGCAATAAACCACTGGCTGCTGTCTGGTCCAGGCACTCGACATGTTTATGGGCATGCTACTACTGCTGGTTCAACTGAATCTGATGCTTCTGTATCTCATACTGCTAGCACTGTTGCTGCTGCTCCATCATCATCCTGTCCTAGCACCACTAGTACACTTGATGTTGGTGACAATTCTGAATCTGAGGAGTTCTGATTATGTTTGCCCTAATTATTTTCTGCTTCATTCTGGCTTATGTGGGACTGAATGCAGTGAGTGGAGTCTCTGGGGCACCATGTGACTTGACTCAGACTTCAAATCACACAATCTGTATTAAGAAACATTTAAAGATATTTACATATTTGTTTTTACTGTTTTCTATAGCTTATATCTATGCAGCATTAATAATAGAATGACACACAGCCATTTACTTTGCTGCTACATAATTTTTTATATGTTTTCCTTAAAATATGGCAATCCGACCATCGGACTACCACTTGTGACAGTGGGACTACCATTTTTGGATGGGCCACTTGTCTTGGACTACCACATATATTTGAAATTTGTCGATCTCTGCCCTTACCCCCCTCACACACACACACACCCCAATCCTCCACAGTCTGACAGATGCCTTGGCATGTCATTGAGGCCCTGAGGCCTAAATCTCCCCCCATTCTCCTTTATTGTAGCATGTCAGCATGCTCGGTCATGAAATATATTATAGGTGCGCGGTCATGCCCCTATATTTACCGTTATGAAGCCTCTTCCATGTTAAACTCAAAATTTTGCTTGTTAATAACTTTGGACCCTTTCAATGGATTTGCATGAAATTCGGCATGCGTGGTGGTGCATGGTAGATCTCTTGATGTGCCAAATTCCACTTCAGTTGGACTTACAGTTTTTGCACACCAAAATGCTGAAAATGCACTTTTTGCCAGTTATGTGGGCAACTTTTTGATTTTGTCTGTGGCGTTGCGCAGCCGTCGTGTGGCATGCTGCTCTGCAACTTTGCTCAGCTAAAAGAGCTTGGGTCAATGAACATGCCACTTTTCATTTGGTGAAAAAATATTAATCCATTCAAAAGTTATTAAAGTTTTAATTTCCCATTATAAGTCAATGGGGAAATTTATATGGTTATGTTGTGAAAGAAGAGTGGGGTTTTGGCCATCTAGTCCCACCTCACAATCAAAGAATTTGCAGGCTCATGATCAAAGAATCTTAGATCATGAGGAATTCTTTGATCATGACAGCCGCCATCTTGTTTTTAGTTTGCGGTCAGAAACATTCAAATATCTCTGCCCGGGGGGGGACTTCTGAGGTGAAACTATGGTGGGTTTTGCTCAGGGGTCTTGCCTCTATCGAGCCATGCCTGTGGTTTCTTTCAAAATGGTCAAAGAGTAGAGTTTTTAACTTTTTTATTCTTTGATCGTGGCTTGCTAACGATCTTTAATAGCGAGCCTGCAAATTCTTTGATCGCGAGATTCTTTGACCGTGATCTTTGATCTAGAAGGCATGACTAGATGGCCACTTGAAAAAAATATATTTTTCAGGTGAGGGGTGGCTTATTAAGCCAAATGAGGGTGGGTTTTGCTCAGGAGGCTTCTCTCAGTCGAGGCATGGCTGTGGTTTCATGTATTTCTGCCTAAAAATTGACTTTTAAAATTTTGTTTTGTTTGATCGTGGCCTGCAAATTCTTTGATTGCAAGCCGCAAAATCTTTAATACCGAGATTCTTTGACCGCGATCTTTGATTGCGAGGGTGTGACTAGATGGCCACTTGAAAAAAATCTATTTTCTCAGATCAGGGTTGGCTTATTAAGCCAAATGAGGGTGAGTTTTGCTCAGGGGGCTTTGTTCTATTGAGGCATGGCTGTGGTTTCATGCATTTCTGCCTAAGAATTGACTTTTAACATTTTTTATTGTTTGATCATAACCCTGCAAATTCTTTGATCTCAAGCCTGCAAATTCTTTGATCTCGAGATTCTTTGACCACAAGGGCGCAACTAGAAGGCCACATGAAAAATGTAATTTTCTCAGCACAGGGGTCACTTCTAAAGGCAAATTAGGGTGGGATCTGCTCAGGGGCCTTTGTTCTGTCGAGTCATGGCTGTGGTTTCATGTATTTTTCTCTAAAAATTGTTTTAACATTTTTATTCTTTGATCGTGAGCCTGCAAATTCTTTGATAGCGAGCCTGCAAATTCTTTGATCATGAGATTCTTTGATTGCAAGGGAGGGACTAGATGGCCAGATTGGGAGGGACCAGATAGCACAATTTTAACAATTTTTCAAATTAAATATCTCACAAATGGTTTGGTCTTTTAACTTGAAATTTGGATGGTGTTGACGGCATGTCCTGTAGATGTGAATTGCAGTACTTAGGTGTCAGACAATACATTTTTTGTGGAAATATTGCATAAGGCAGTTTACATTTTGCAGACAGCATTTTCCATGGTAGTAGTGGCTTTAAATTACTGGGGTAGCTAGCCTTACTGCCATAGATGTACTTTTCAGTCATTAGGTGTGTAAAATGTTAATAGGTGTAGAATCCTGCCAGTGTGATGAATGAAAACCTGAAACTTTCACATTTTATATCTCAGAAACAGTTTGGTCTTTTACATTGAAATTTGGAGCGTGTTGAGGGGATGTGCTGTCCAAGTAAATTATGGTATTTAGGTGTTGGAAAATTCATTTGCTGCACCCATATTGTGTGACACACTTTATGTTTTGCATATGGCATTTTGCATTGTGGTACTGGCTTCACATTTATAGGGTGCCTAGCATTGCTGCCATGGAAGTAATTTGTAGAGGTTAGATGTCTGACATGTAAACAGGTGTTGAATTATGCCACTCTGATGACTGACACTGCTTTCTTTCAAGGTGGTGGGCCCCACACTCCCAACCATATGCGCTGCCAGCAATACATATGATATTCAGTACTTGAACTCTTATCTTAGGCAGGAATTTGCAAGTTGGTGGGAGCACGGGGCCCAAAGGGCTGCAATCCCACTAACTTGTGCAACTTTCTGCTTTTCTATTCTTTCTCAAAAAGTAAGGAAATTCTATGCAAAAAACTTTGTTAATGCATCATTTAGAATTAAAACACAAAAAGTAAGGAAATGAGATCTTTAGGGTTGCCCCATCCTCCCTCGGGGACCCGCCCATCATCCCGAGATTGACAGCTGACGGGGTGTGTCATTGGGGTTGTGAGGCCTAAATGTCACCCCATTCTTCTTTACTGTGGCTTGTGAATATGATTACAGATGATGGAAGGGGTGACATTTAGGCCTCACAACCCCAATGACACACCCTGTCAGCTGTCAATCTCGGATGATGGGGTGTCCACAAATGGTGGGGCAACGAAAAGGTCTCATTTCCTGACTTTTTGTGTTTTAACCCTAAATGATGCATTAATAAAGTTTTTGCATGGACTATATATATATTTATTTATTATAGTGGCACGGTAGTGCCACTATAGTTAGGGTTGAGTACCCCATTTAAGGTTAAACTCTGAAATTTGGCAGCTTAATAACTTTGCCACTGTATGACAGATTTGCCTGAAATTTGGCATGCACAGAGCAGTGCCATAGATCTGTGGATCTGCCAAGTTTCATAATGGTCGGATATACGGTTTTGGCTCTACATAGCACCAGAGAATGTGGTAATTATGCATTTTTGCGCATTCTTTGCTCGCACTTACAGGTCGCACGGTCTGCGTGATAGGCCCAAAATCTTCCAGGAACATGCAGCCGGGTTCCCCAATGTGCCTTTCAAATATTTCGTGAAAAAATACTAAACGGTTCAAAAGTTATTCAAAAAACAAATTTCCCATTGTAGTCAATGGGAAAAGTTAACAAAAAGTTCAACAGTGTCGCAAATGCAATTTTCAGTGTCGCAAATGACCCCAGTAGTGTCGCAAATCTGCCATCTGGTTTTCAGTTGGTGGTCACAGAAATGCTTGGCATTTAAATTTGGGACCCTCTAGGGACACAATTCTTGCTGCGTTCACCTAGTCGAGTTCTGAGGATGCTAGCCATGTCTTTTCTGGGGGGTTAAACACCCCAGAAATATGTTTTTGAAATTTTTATAAACAGTAGTGTTGCAAAGTAGTGTTGCACATTCAGCACTTTCGTGATTTTTTATGCGAAAGTGTCACAAATCACTACACTACTTTGTGACACTCTGCCCAAAAGAATAGGAAATCTTTGCCACCCTGCTGCAAAAGAATGGTTTCGTCTTTTGGGCTGAAATTTGAAGGAAAAAAAGCCAAGATTCCACAGATGTGCCTTTTGTGGTTTTGTGACAAAATATTAGAGGACTGCAAAGTTACGTTACTCTGAATTTGACAATTTTTCCCATGGGCCAACATTACAGCGTCCGTCGTGCCTTTCAGGGCCCGTATCTCGAAAACGCTTCGAGATATGGACTTTTCGTCAGAAAATTGCTTAGTCCCCCACTAGGGGGCTAAGCACAAAACTAGCCAGGAAAGTCATAAATAATATGACATTTTAATTTTTTTTCTACGTTGTACGGTTCCTGAGATATAAACAATTTAGTATTCCAAGTGTTCATATTCTGCTCCGAGGTCCATTATTATGTATACATTCTTTGTATTCTCTGTGCCTCTGAATGCACCTTTTGGGGAAAAACAGGGCGTGCGTTTCACTTACTGTTACAGTTAGCATTTCTGCTTATATTTCCGTTACCATTTGCGTTAGCATTTCCATTTATGTCACCATGTGCGTTACCCTTTACATTTGTGCTTGCGTTTGCATTACTGTAACCATTTACGTTTCCATTACTGTTTTTATTTGCGTTTCCTTTTGCATCACCATGTGCATTACCATTTGTGTTTGTGTATGTGCTTCCATTTGCGTTTCCATTTGCGTTTGTTTCCTTTGGCATTGTCGTTGGTGTTACCGTAAGTGTTAGTGTTTCCAATTGCATTACCGTGACCGTTCTTGTTACGATTTGCATTGGAGTATGCACTTGCATTTGCACTTCTGTTTCTGTTACTGTTCCCTTTGCCATCATCGTTGGTGTTACCTTAACCATTTCCATTTCCAGTTGTGTTACTGTTACTGTTTACATGTTCATTACCGTTTGTGTTTCTCTTAGCCTTAGCATTTGCATTTTCGGTAGTGTCGTTGTCGATTGCGTTACTGTTTCCTTCTGCGTCGCCGTTGCCATTACCATTTGCATTTCTGTTTGTGTACTCGATTTTCATTTTACTCGGTCATACAGTTTTTGCACAGCGAAGTGACAAAAAATCAAATGGTGGGCTCCACGCTCCCACCACTACATTCCATTCACTATTTATAGTGAACATTCTCAAAAAGAAGGGAAATTCATGGCAAAACACTCCATTTAATGCATCAGTTAGGGTTGTTCCACAGCAGCAAAAGCGAGGACATTCAGTGTTAGGGTAGAAAACCCTAACTGCGCATTCCCCCACCACCACCACCACCACACACACATACATGCAAGTAGGGGAAGGACTTGCAGAGTGCCTTGTGCAGGGCTTGTGCTGTACTCACTCAGTAAATCAATGTAAAGTCTTGCTTACTCTGAATAAAACACAAAGGGAGTCAAGGGATTACATTGCATAAATGTGTTTTATTGTGAGCAGGCAAGATTTTACGTTGAGTTATGCATTTGCCACTTTTTTTTTTGATTGCTCAGCCAAGCTATGCCAATATTATTTGCAGTCCAGCATGCAGCAGTCGCTGTTCATTCAGTCTCATTCTGGGATCTGTTGGAGCTTCTCAGCCAAGCACTACAGCCAACAGGGAAGGGATGGGGGACAGGTCAGGACTGCTCACATCACAAAGTTGGTAAAACTATTACTCACAGCCAAGTTGGGAATGCAGTGGCAGCCAGTGCATATAAAAAAAGTGAAATTTAGGAAATTGCTGCTGCTGCTGCTGCTGCTGCAAACCTTGACTAATGACAGTGTCTGACAGCTGGATTTACAAATGGGGGCTTCAGTCCCTTAACCCCCCCAGTGTGACCATTGCATGGCACTATGAACAAAATGGTACTTCCTAGTAATGTGTCTCTAATACAGGTTTCCCAAGACACTGCTGTGTACATGGCTGATGTGGCCCTCTACTTCCTTGATCAGGAATTACACCAGGGAAAAGTTGAGCTAGTTGACATTTTAAAGGGATACAAACTTACCCTAGATGAGGATTTGGATTACCTATTGCACATACCATTGAAATGACTGTTAGTTCTGCCAGACTAGCCATACCAAACCAAAATTTTGGAACCCAAGATCTGCTGAAAACTGACTTCCTGCAGTACCTCTCCATAGGCTTAGCTATGTCAACATAACTGGTCTCGGCTCTATATCTCTTAAGAAGAATTACTCTTCTGGAACACCATGTGAATGTTAAACCAATTCCTCTTGGTTCAGTCTAAGGCTGTGAGCTGATGTGAATATGTCTTACTACTTATCTTCTGAAGCAGTTAGAGTAATCAGCATGTTTTGTTTTAGATGTCTTTCCCCCATGTCTCACCTCTGATCATCCACAGCCATGCAGCTAGGGAGGCTACTCCTAATGGCTACACAATCTGAGGACTCTCCCACAAGAAATAGCTATATTCAGGACAGAAAAACACTTGCTAAAGAATTGCCTGTGGTACTTGCTAAAAGACTTTGATTCTGGTTTCCATGTTCCTGACTTTCAGTAATCAGAGTAGAACCACTTTTGCAAGGATATTTTCCAAACCATAGGCAAATTATAGAATAGTCTTCAGAGCTGAAAAAATTACCATTAGATGGCACATATCGGTGAAGTTTGGGAGGCCAGTTCAGGTTGTTTCTATTTGATTCTTATAACCTTGTTCAGTTTTCTAATCAATGGGAGCATCCTTTACAAATTACAAAGGTTACAGGAAATAAGATTCACATCCTTAACCTGCACGGTAGAAAGATGACATTGTTAATTTAATGATTGGAAGAGGCTAAAAAAAATAGTTATCCGATGCTTGCATTATAGTATTTGATTACTATGTAGCCACTCTGTGTAACTAAATCAACTTGTGATCATTGCTGTCTATTATACCATATGTAACCACTGTGTCAAAAATGTTATTTTCTATAATCAGTGTGGTGTTAAGTGAATTTTGGCCACCTCTGGGGAGTAGGAATAGTCTCCAATGTAGAGCAAAAGATGTGAGGGCACTTCAAAAAATAATATCTGTAGACAGTCTTTTTTGCGTTCTCAAATTTCTCTTTTTTATTTATTTGAAATGTGGCAATCCTCAACGTTTCACCAAGAATTTGGCGAACATTTAAAAGATTGTCAAGACTTAATAGGTGGATCCACTGATGCCTTGTTTTTGTATTTGCTTCACTTTATAGGAGGTTTAGGTAGTTTAACTAAAATATATCTAGAATGGATGTATTTAATGAAATAGGAGTAGGAGCCAATGCCAAATACCATTTTGTTATGTTCACCGATGCAGAGAAAGAGAAATTACTAGATCAAATTAGGGGAGATAGGGATCTTTCCACTAGTACAACAGATAATGCAGGGCAGACTGCTCGAAGGGTTAAGAATCAGGCATTTACAGACTGTCATTTAGATTGGCATGCCATTACCTTGGGACAATATTTAACTCATAACCTAATACCAAGAGGACTTAGAGTCTATGTGGAACATAACATAGGAATTAAATCTGCTAAGTTAGACATGAAATGGGATGGAATTAGAATGAGTTGTTCAGTCGATTTTATGTATGCATTGATTGAGGCTATAATAGAAGAGAGGGGCAAGATAACAGAGCAGGTCAATTTGGATAAGGAAGCTTTAAAACTCAAATTACAATTAGAGGAATTTAATAAGGCAATGGAACAAATAAAACAGAAGATTGATTCTTATGAAAAGAATTTGAGACAACAAAAGTTAAAGAAATTTAATCGGGACACGAATAATTATAAAGAGAATAGAATATATACACATACTAGGAGTGATATGAGAACTAACTGGATCAGTCGGAATAGACAAGAAGAAAGTGGGTCAGATAGTGATAATAGCTACAGTAGGGCAAATAATAACATAACTTCGACTATGAAAACACAAGATTTGGAAAGGCCATCCAATAGGATGACATATAGGATAGATACATGCGTAAGACAAGCTCCAGAAACACACACAAGAGAACATTTTTCTGCACAGGAGATAGAAAACAGAGATTCATCAGGCCAGATGAGGATGGAAGAGCAAAGAAAACTGAGGTATACAATGAGGAACAGAACTGGAACAGAAGAGGGTGCAGAGCTGGGAAGAACAGGTGTAGGAGGAGGAACAGGCTTAGGCAGAGGGTGAGGAGACACCCGCCCCAAACAGAGGTATTACCAGAAATAATCCCCATTTTCAATTTGAGTAAGAGACACTTAAATGATATTGAGATGAAAGTGTTAGCTAAGGGCCTCTCATTTGCACCAACTGTAGCGGTTAATATGTTTGATCTAGAATGTGATTTGCAATTATTTTTTAGGTCTCTGAGTCTCAAAGCACAATATAGTAATTTTATACAAATAGCTGATTACAAGCAAGATATTAGAACTGCCTTGGGTACGAGATTTACTTACAATCCAGCAATAGGTAACTGTCCTGCAGTGGAGGCTTATGCGGAGATAGTCAGGAAAGAAATTTACCAGCTATTTAAAACAGACAAGGAAAGGCTATCACCGTATGATAACTTAACACATATAGAAAGACATACTTTAAATATTCTAAAAAGCGATGAAAGTATAATAATCAAGCCAGCAGATAAGGGGGGAGGTATTGTGAGTCTAGATTATGAACATTACAAAAGGATATGTATTAGGTTGCTTGAGAACTCAATGAATTATATGGAACTTGACTCAGATCCTTTGGATATAATACAGAGAGAGACCTTATGGGATTAATAGAAGAATTGACACTGTGCAATTTTTTAAAAGACTGGGAAGGAGAACTCCTAATACAGAAATTCCCAAGAACCCCTGTTTTTTACACTCTGCCAAAAGTACATAAAGACCAAATAGACCCACCAGGACATCCGATAGTATCAGGAATTTCTAGTATATTTGAACCTATTTCTGATTATTTGAATTATCATTTGCAACCCTTAGTAGAGAAGATTCCCACATATATAAGAGATACCTCTCATTTCATAAAAATTTTGAGAGAAGTGGATCTAACAGAGAGAGAAAAAAGATCTATTCTATTAGTCACATTGGATGTATCTGATTTATACACCTCTATACCTCACCAAGAGGGGATTCTGGCTATGGGGAAATTATTAGATCAAAGAGAAGGGGGAACACATCTGAGAACGGGAACATTATTAATGCTGGCAGAGTTTATTCTCATGAATAGTTACTTCAGATTTGAGAAGACCTTTTTCAAACAGACGAGAGGAACAGCCATGGGGACCACCATGGCGCCGGGGTATGCAAATGCATATATGTCAGAATTTGAAAATACTTATATACTAGACGAATGGAATAATCATTTTTCTCAATGTATCAAATTATACAAGAGATACATAGATGATTTATTTTTATTATGGTTGGGCATAGACTATGATCTTTTGTCATTTTTGGAATATTTAAACTCCTGTTATGTAAATTTGAAATTTACTATGGACTATAGTGCAATTTCAATACCTTATTTAGATGTAAGGGTTGTAAAAGGAGAAGGGGGCCTTACTACGACATTATACAGGAAAGACACAGCACGTAACACTGTACTACATGCAAGTAGTTTTCATGTGGAACGACTGGTTGAAAGTATTCCTTTCTTATAGTTTCTGCGCATTCGCAGAAATTGTGGGGAAGAACAGGATTTTACTAATGAACTCAAGGCAGCTTCTAATAGATTTAAGGAACGTGGTTATAGTGGAAAGACTCTATATCGGGCTAGAAAAAGGGTGATGGATGTCACACAGATGGAAGCGCTAAATGGAAACAGAAATACTCAATCAGATAGACCCATAGTCCTTAGTATAAAACACAATCACAAAATGAGAGAGATAAGAGGGATAATAAATAAACATTGGTCTATTTTGAAAGACTATCCGATGAAAAACAATGTTTTCCAAATATCTCCAAGGATAGCCAAAAGAAGAGTATCTACATTAAAGGACAGGCTGGTGCACACTGACCACATACAGGGGAAGGCCCTGGAGAACAGACAGTTATTATTGGGTCCTTTGCAACCCGGGATGGTACCTTGTGGTAGGTGCTCAATCTGTGGACATACTAGCAAAAAACAATGATATAAGCACCAGTATAATAACAAGGAATATGAGATCAAACAATCTATTACATGTGACTCTCAAGGGGTAGTATATGTGCTGCAATGTCCATGTGACAAGATTTATATTGGCAAGACGATTAGACCTCTCAAGCAACGCATACAGGAACACAAATTGAATATTAGGAATAAGAAGTCTACCCCAGTAGTAGACCACTTTTTGGAAGCAGGATATACAGGGGCATCCCTAAGATTTTGGGGATTAGAGAAGATCAAACCCTCTGATGGGGGTGATTACAATAAAACAGTAGAGAGGGTTGAGACAAAATGGATATTTGAAAAGAAAGTGTTGGACCCAAAAATTGGTCTGAATAAGGACATCAATTGGAACTGTTGTCATAGGTAAGGAAGTAGGGATTATCCTTCCTCCCCATCTCCCCCTTCCCCCTTTCTTTTCTTCCCCCTTTTTTCCTTTCCCTTCTTTCTTCGTCCCCCTTTTCCCTTCATTTTCTTTTTCTTCCTTCTTTCCCTCCCTCCTCCCCCAAATTTGAAGGAAATATGTTTTAAGTATCCAAAACAAGAATCATAAATGTTAAAAATGAGTTCACACATCGGAATATATTACAAGAAAGTATAAATCTACCTGTCAGGATTATGGGATTTATTTTATAGAAGAGGACCTCTAAGCGAATGAGATGCAAATAGAGACTACAGCTGTTGTTACTGGTTTACTCACATTTAAACGAGAACCATAAATGTTAAAAATGAGTTTGCACATTGGAATATATTACAAGAAAGTATAAATCTACCTGTCAGGATCATGGGAATTATTTCATAGAGAGGACCTCTAAGTGAATGAGATGCAAATAGAGACTGCAGTTGTTGTTACTGGTTTGCTCACATTTACAAGGGGCCTTAAGTTGAGAGTGGGTATATGTAGGCATTTATCTACCTATAAGAACCATGAAAGATGTTAAATAAAGGCGATAAGGGAGCGCTTGAAACGTAAATCGAGATGGGAGCTGCAGCACTTGTAATGACTCAAATAATCCAGCCTTGTTTAGTCACATTTATAAAAGTTAGGACACAGAGAGGATACTGGAGTGAATGAGATACAAACTATGGCGGAAACTGTTGCGACTATTATGGCTCATGATTTTAAAGGAGGTGTCTTCAGAATTATGAATAAAGCAATAATATTTATTAAGAAAGAGAAAGTTAACAATCGGGAGACTATTAACATTAGAATGTGTGACGAACTTGGCTTTAATGGTAATTTGTCTTTAAGGGCAGAATCACATGACATCATTAGAGGAGCGATTTTAAGTCATGCTAAAGCGATGGGTAAAAAAATTCTAAGGGAGACTCGATGCAGCATTTTCGCGCAGAAAGGAGGTCCGCTGAATAAAGAGTTAGAATCCTTTGAAAATTAAAGTTGTGGCTGGACATTTGAGATTAGCAGGTAAAGACTTAACTGAATGCCTGGCGTCCGGGGGAAGAAAAGCATTTTGGCATGATTGCAGAAACAGTTTTTTTAGAACTCATAGAGAGGCTAGCATAACTATAACGAGGATTGCGATTACAGATAGATTAGAAATAACAAAGCTCAATTGAAATAACTTGAAAGCTTTGGTAGTTCTGTATTGCTAGCTTATGTTTCAAACAGTGACTGTTTTCCAGAAGCTTGCAGAGAGGCGATCATAAGTACGACAATGCGGTCATAGCCTTTAAAGTTTCTGAGATGCAGGAATGTAGTGTTTCCATGATAAATTTAAAACTTAGATCGTTGTGGTTCATAACCTTAGATTAAGAAGGGATGGGTGATAATATACAAATAAACCTGTAGATAGGAAGTGAAATATTAGTTGACTTGAACAGATACATCTGTGTTAATAAAATAAGAAGTTTGTAGAAAAGACATATGACAAAATTAAAGATTTTGGTGGGGGGGGGGGAGTTGTAACATTTCTAATATAGTGCCAATGAGGAAATATTAGATGTCTAAGTTCTGGGCATCTTAATTGTCGATTGTCATTATAGATCTGTTTGAATTCATGAATTTAGAGAAACTTTTTAATTTTTTGGTGTATTACTGTCCTTGATTTATTCACATGTCTGAACTGAGAATATATGTTTTGTCAAAAGAAATAGGACTTGTATAGGTTCTTCTGGTAAAAAAAATGCTTGAGAGATTTGAGGAAAACAACTGGGATAAGATAGTAACTGGAGTATGAAATGTGTTTTAATCAAGCTGAGAAAAATGTTTTTTTTGTTTATATTCTAGCCTGGAAAGATATGTGAAGAAACACATGGTGGAGTTTTAGAAATTGAATGAGGTCATATTTAAATGGCACACATTAGTTTTTACAACATTTTGAGATGTGTAGGTATTGATTAGTACCTATTGGAAAAGTTATAATACTGCCTATCACGATTTGGTGTTTTGGTGTTGGGTTCCATCTCTAATTATTAGTATATAATAGATATGTTGTATCAAGTGAAGATTCACACATCACGTATATATACATTTTTTCTATAGGATCGTGAATTTGTGTAAATGTGAAAGAAAGAGATGTTGTATGAATAAGATTTTATGAAGTAAGTGGCATCAGTGGACATTTGCTTACATGCATTGAAAGACTGTATTTGTGTGGTTGTAGACAGTCCTTTTAATTTTATGTATTTATATATCTTTTATAAGGGCATCTCTTGATAAAGCCAAGACACCTGGTGAAACGTTGAGGATTGCCACATTTCAAATAAATAAAAAAGAGAAATTTGAGAATGCAAAAAAGACTGTCTACAGATATTATTTTTTGAAGCGCCCTCACATCTTTTGCTCTACATTGGAGACTATTCCTACATTATCTACACATCTGGAGAGGTAGCTTTTGTGTGTGAAAACGTTATCCATTTCCTGTGGGATTGCCCTTTTTCTTGATACATCTCTGAGGTGGCCATACCCCACGTAAGGGGGGGGATAAAAGGAGAATTGCTGAAATATTGGTTTGCATGCCATATGTATTAACAAATATAAAATGTACACTCTGCACATTGTACTATGCATACAAGCCCAGTCATGACTAGGCCCAAGAAATTCAGGTTAAGACTGAATATTAGCTTGAAATGGAAATTTGCAAGTAGAACGATATAATGAGCAAAAATCAGTAGCCTTCACACTTACAGATAAGTGAGATAATCTCTTCCTTGAATGAAGTGGATTTTATTAGGGTTTGAACCTGACAAATTTAAGGAGTTGCTTTCTTAGTGCGATATATGAACACCTGCATGTCTTTTACCAATTCGAGTGATGTGATCTACTGTTGTGTTTTTGAACTGTTGAAATTAACAGTCTGGCATTATGTCTTCCGATGAAGGCCATTCATGGATAGGTTGAAGGGAAGAGGTCTGAGGTGCTGCTCTCCAGCCTAACGAACTTAAGAAAACAAGACACTCAACAAAGTTTTCTGTGAGATTCAATCAAAAAAGAAAGTGAACCAGGGACCATCTAGGTCTCTTGAAGGGCTCTTGAACTGTGGTGAAGAAGGGACTTGTAAATCAGTCCTGAGAAGTCCTTTTGATGCAGTAGTAGTAGTAAAAGCTTCATTTTTATACAGGAAATTAGAGATTTACACCATTAGGACCATACCTGTAGGTCCTGTTTTCAAAGTGATCCTGTTTAGCTTTGTATAGCATTACAATCATAAAAGTTATACAAAATGCATAATCACATGTAGCAAAAAAAACATACTCTCACAAACAGTGTAAGACAAATATCGTAATTAATATCAGATTATATACACATAAAATTTTTACAGGGATCCAAGCTTATCTATACACAAACATTACTATAACATTTATTTACAAACATCTCTTGATCACTTGAGTAAAGTAATGTGTCTAACATATCTAAGTTCTAAAAAGCAATTGGTTAGTTTTACCTTGCCTATTCTATCAGTCACACATACAGTACATATTACTTTAAGATCTCTTTTGAGGTGGGATTGGAAAAGTTTAGGATTTTTCTTTAGCTCGTTTTCTTTGTTTTTCAAGATGTCCCAGTATTTTGTAACTTTATATGAAAAGGTCATGGTTCTATATTTATTAATAATCCTTTGAAAGGAGAATTTTTGCACATTACTGTTCCTTAGGCTATATTTATCACCTTTTTTATGTAATTTCTGTATTAAATAACTAAGGTTACCAGAATGGATGGTTTTATGTATTTGACCAGTCCACTTTAGTCTCCTTTTACTGTCTAAATTTAGCCATCCCAATCTATAGTATATTATGCAGTGATGTGTGAAAAAATCACATTATACAATGGCAAGAAAGAATCTTGGACTGTGATTGGTCAGTTTGGGGCTAGACCCATGGCGTTATCCCAGCATGTTGCCACAGGTCTAGTCTCAGCACTGTGAACCTGTAGATGAGCATATGCTTGATTGTTTTACTGAGCCTTTGATTGATTGTTTTATTGAGCTTCAGCTTGATTGTTTCATCTTCTCTTAAAAACAAAAAATATATTTCCACACAAAAACATCTTTAAAATTATTTTTTTTATTCTGTATAACAACGAGCCATTGTATAATAGGAATAATGCACTCCAGGGTGTGTGTCATTTGGGATAACGCCACGCCTGGGGCATTGGACACACTCGGCCTGCGGCCTTGTGCCCAACCCCCCCAGGAGTGGCATTATCCAGGCACGACACACACCCTGTTGTGCATTATTCCTTTATTTTAATATGAATCTTGCCATCCTATTATAGAGTTTTTCAACTTTTATTAAAGAGGTCTTACTTGCAAAACCATAAATATGATCTCCATAGTCTATGTCATCGAGGCACAGGTCAGAAAGCATAGGAAAACCAGGAGTAGTTTCAACCTTCGCAAATAGCGTTTAATTTTTCTCAATAACAGCAAAATAAAAAATAGAAATTGTTCAGTATAACTATGTACAAAGGCAGCAGAAACACAGAAAACGAAGTCCTTCTTCTGAGGGTATCTCTTAATTCCAAGTTTCAGTCTCTCAGTAGCTCACTCTCCTTGTCTTTCTAGCAAGATCATTACTGTTCTTTATATAAGTCTTTGGGAACTCGTTAAGAGAGCCTGCTTCTAACAGAATGTTCTTGTAAGTTTTGATGCAGGTGCAGCAAAAAGAACATAGTGACCCAGAACTGACGTCTTATTTACAGCTCTGCAAAAAAGCTTAAAAGCTACATCTTGGGGTAACCCCTTGAGTTCCAAATAGCTTTTTGCAATCATTTCAACAGTACAACATAACTATATGCATTTTTAAACAAAGGGATCCCAGTATCAGTGACATTTCCACAAAAAGATTTATATATTTTTTTATACCTGCAGATATGCAAGGGGGAAGAAAAGACAGAACAGCAAAGGATGGTAGAGAGATAACGAGAGGTGGAGAACTGTGAAACCGTCAGAGTGATCAGCTCCTAGGTCTCACTAGAAAATCTGATTGCACAACCAGACAGAGAAAAGACAGAAACAGAGCAGAAAGAACAGATCCTGGCATGTAAACTCTTTCTGCATAACAAATGGGGCAGGGCCTTATTCAACCCTGTCACAGTCTATTATTGGAATTAATAATTGGTTTACAATAGATTCCCACATCCTATAATTTAAGCAATAACTGGTTCTCCTAAAGGCTCCCAGCCTGTTATCTACCCTCCTAATCATCTCGTTTATATGATATTCAAATTTTAGACTGATATCTATCAGTTTGTTGTTGTAACAGTGATCGCCGAAGGGCAATCACCGTTTGGGCGAGCGTACATTGCTGAAAAAAAATAACGTCGATGTACACTCACAGCGACTACAAAACCAGTGACAGTTTTCTATGTTATGGAGTGGTGTCCCCACCCCTCACATCCTCTACTTGAAGATTCTCAACTCTAGGGGATGCATGTTGGCCGGGGGTGTTAAACTTAAAAAAATGTAAAAACTGGCCCCGACACAAAAAGTGATTGCACCCCAGAACCAAACCCATCACCCTCCCAACCCATGCCTGCCACCCTACCCACCATGCCACATGGCCTGCTCAGCAGCCGACCGCTGCACTACACCCCACATACCCTCCTTCCCCTTCCACCCATTGTGCAGCATGGTCCCTTCCCACAGCGTGCGTATATATATATATATATATATATATATATATATATATATATATATATATATAAATATATATACACACACACACACACACGCATCCTGTCGCTTAGTCACAACCCAGTATCCTGTTGTTACCCTGCCAGGTAGCCCAGAATACAGGCACTGTGATTGAGTTACCCTTTTTGCAGTTGCTCAATCATGGTCACTGTGTTCACTGGATACCATATCTATCCGTACCCATAATTTTTTACAGTGAAGCTTGCCAGGATGAAACCCAATTCTGCAGTATTTTGTAGCACTCTGCAGCATGCTGCAGCAGAGTTACTGTGGAAAACAATGTAATTTTAATTTCAGTTAGTCCCTTTTGTCATGCAGGAAACTATGACATTCACTTCATCCTGGCAGTGTCACATGTCCCATTGACATTACATTGTTTACTGCAGCAACTCTTCTGCTGCATACTACAGAATGCCTTAAAAGTGGGTTTTATCCTGGTGAGCTTCTCTGTATATTCATTTACCTGAGACAGTTTTTCCCCTTTCTTTGATTTAATACAGATTTCCTTTCCCTTTTTGTTTACAAGTGCTGAGCTGAAAACCATGATTTTAGATTTTTTACCATTCAAGGAGAACTACGGGGTTACCTGAAGCTCCAACTGATGCATAGGTCAGGGCTTCAGTACCCAAATTCCCCCTACAGGCACAATATAAAATCAACTACCTGCTCAAGACTAATTGTCTGCTTAACCAATGTATGCTTACCTCTCAATCTTATCTGAATAACTGTAATAACCTGTCAATACCAAACCTGTAACACTGTTATTGTAAACAAAGTAATTACTGTATATATCTGCCTAAACTGTTGACCGCTATGATGTAAAAAGCTGTTATCTACAATGATGTAACTAAATGTTGTACTGTGTTTTGTCCTCTTCATGACGAGGTACCTTTGGAAACGAGCCTCTGGCTCAAAGGTTGTAAACTGATGTATAAATAAATAAATAAATAAATAAATAAATAAATAAATAAACTATTTCCCTGCCATATCGCTCATAACATTTCCCCATAGCTCCACACCAGCTGACATATTATATCTCCCGTGGTGCCCACCGGGTGCCCACCTCCCCGAGATCTCACTGATGACAATGCGAGATGATGACGCATTTTTGCCTCTATCTATAATACGCCCTTATGTACGGAGCTTTAGTAAACTCTGTATGTGCCATGCCCTGCTTTATTTTTACATACTTTGACTATATGCCATATACATGGAGTTATGGGGAAATGTTATGAGTGATATGGTAGGGAAATTGCTGATTTTATATTGTGCCTGCAGGGAGAATTGGGGTACTGAATTCCTGATCTGTGCATCAGTCAGGGCTTCAGATAACCCCATAGTTCTCCATTAAGAACTCATTTGGAATTTTTGAACCACGTACATAAGACATCGAAGTCAGTTTGAAGGTTTTTCTCCATCTCTTTTAAGTTTCCACCAGGTGCCACAAGAACCGTATCATCTGCACAGAATCTTATGCTTGTTTTATTTATATATTGTGAAACCTGATTTACATATATTAGAAATAGGGTAGGCCCCAAAACTGACCCTTGTGGGACTCAGCTATATGTCATTTCTCTTTTTGACAAAATGTTTCTAATTTGGACCTGCTGAAATCTGTTTCTCAAGTAGGAATCAAACCACTGAAATGTGTCTTCTGCAATTCCAATATCCAAGAGTCTCTCACCCAAAATCGTATTATCTACTGTATCAAAGGCTTTTGATAAGTCCACAAACATCGCACCCACCTCCCAACCATCATTTAAATATGTTGTAATCAGATCGACCAGGTCAGTGAATGCAGTGTCCGTGGAGTATCCTCTTCTGAAACCAGATTTGTATTTAAACATTAGGGAGTATTGCTCCAAGTAGTCCCTTAGCTGTTCCTGCACTATTCCCTCTAAAATGTTAGAAATTATTGGCAAGAGGGCTATTGGACAGTAGTTCGCAGGGTAAGTCTTTGTACCTCCCTTAACAATTGGAATTATTTTAGCCAATTTCCAACTACTTGGAAATTTTTGTTCAGTCAGACTCCAATTTAGTAACTTGGTCAGAATTGAAGAGATAATGTCAGTAGACTCTTTCGGAAATTGACTCGTTATTCCATCTAAACCATGAGCTTTTTTTGCATTTAATCTTCTAATGTATTTTTTAACTTGACTACAATTTACTACCTTAATAAATGTGGGGCTTTCTTTTATTTTATCTTTTTCTGGGGATATGTTATTTATCTTTTGTGAGGTTGTTGGGATATTTACATCAGGCAAAGTAACAAAATAAGTATTAAATATGTCAGCTGAAGATTTAGTACTTTGCATTAGTCAATTTTTGTCATCTGAATCAAGGGCCTGTCATTTGCAGGAGATTCAAATGATTTAATCAATGTTCTATACTGATGTGGATCAGTTGTTTCATTTATTTTATTTTTATAGAATTTCTGTTTAGGGTATTTCTTAAATTTTGTTTTAATCTATTCCTAGCATTTTTTTATTTGTTCCAAATATCTGAATCTAATGTCTTATTTGTTCATTTTCATAAGCAATTTTTAATCCTAATTTCTTTTTTCAATTTTTCTGTAATCTATGGAGCCTGTTCTTTTTTTGCACTTTTTTAGTAAATGGTGCTACTTTATTACACACCTCCATGAAGTTTTGGGTAATGTCTTCTATGGCTAAGTCCAAATAAGGTATTTGAAGTGTTCTGTTCCAATTTACTTTTGCCAATTCAGCCACCATTGATGGCCTCCAGTTTATGATAGCCAGGGTAAGCTGAAGCAAAAAACAGCTTGATCCCAAGGATATAGTGTCTCTGAAGCTATCTATAGTCTAGGCTGTGCATCACAGCTGCGTCTGGGGCAGGTTTTGTAAAACCAACTGAACTTTCCACCAATAAGATCCACATGCAGTAGCAGTGAAAAGACTCTTTACTTGCCAGTCAGTGGTTGAAACCTGATCTGGGATCCTGCTTGCCAGTGGGAGTGACTGTTCATGGGGACAATCTACAACAAGGCATAATTAAGAGGGTGGTCAAGATTCAAACGTGGAGATGAAAACAGTGCTCTCAGTAAATCTTGGTGCTATCCAAAAAGATGCTCAGAAAAAACAGGAACAATAGCTTTCTCAGCCCATGAAGATGAGTCGATGCAAATTTTATTTCTGTGCCATTTTCCAGTATTCACTGAACAACATCATCATGTGGCTATGGATGTTGGAACTGGGACAAAACTGCCCCATTGCTTCAAGGCTCAACCAGCCTCTTCGTCAAGGGGAAGATTCAAACTCTGAACTTTGGATATAAATTTGGAACTTTTTCAACTGTGTAAGTGCCTGGATCCTGAGACTAATTTTCACATGCCAACCCAGGAGAAGAGAAGAAGATGGAGAGAAAATACCCAAATTAAGCTTCAAGACAGTGGTGGCTGGAACAGTGCTTTTGGACTCTCTTTCCTTCTGTCTGGGATCATGTCAACAGATGGAAGGGTATGATGCCAGGACTCATCTGTGTTTTACAATGCTATGATCTCTCTCTCTCGCTCTCTCTCTCTCTCTCTCTATGTTATGTTGTACATTTATTCTAAACAGGTTTGCTTAATTGAGAGGTGCATGGCTCAGTGTCTTACTTTATATTCATTGTATGTTATGAGTTGATAGTTGTTTGCGACTATTACCTTAAAAGCCTATGTTTAACCACATGGGGGTAATTGTCATGTCTTTGTGAATCTCTGCCATAAAAGCTAACCAAACAACTGAAAAGGGGGCAATTATCCCTACAGCAATACACAACAGTATACAGAGCAGGTACACTGTGAATTATGCAATAGACATTATAGAGATAACATAGATAAAATGTACAATAAACTCAGGAAAAGACAACTAAGCTGTAATCATGGTATGCTCCAGAAAACTGAAAGTCCTGAATAAGCCAATTATCTTCTCTTGAAGGTGTTGACAGGCAGTATCAATAACAGATACATGTCTATCACACATACATTGCTTGAATTTGATGAAGCATGAACCTAAACTTGATGAGTCAAACGTGAGAGACTGAGTTAAATATCAATCTCACCCTAGCGGAAGAACATTTAAAATGCTGAAATGCTCACAAGGTGTCAAATTCAAATAACTTACATAATTCACCTGGGAAATTAAAAAGAAATATCTCTAGTTTGGGCACAGATTTGAAAGATGTAAAAGTTCTCATATCCCTAGATGCTTTACTGTGCAGCAGATGCATGCTTTTCCTTCTTTCTTTCCTTACTATTATCATTATTTCGCTGTTGCCTTGCCAACTACAAGTAAAAGGAACTCCACAGAATACTTGTACTGTGATGCTGGAAAATCTCAGCTGATAATGTTGGTAATGTATTTTGGGTGGAAGTTAAGGCTGTTTATCTCTCTTTTTTTTTAAATCGGTACTTTGTTCCCTCCTTGCCATCCTCAACACCCAGCTCCTTCAGGAACTCCAAGGTACCCCCTGGACCTTATGCTCCTACCTATCTGACACTGGTGGCTCTCCATGAAACCTTGGTTTGCCCCACCCCCAAGCTAGGGTCAGGGTGGGGGATATACCCCGACAGCAGTTACTCATCAGGAGGTGGTGTGATGTAAGCAGACCTGGATATTATGCCCATTACTGAGTCATGGTGCATAAAACCATGAGAGGGACATGGCCATACCAGGCTATACTCAGTTCAGGAAAGTCTGGGTGGGTGGTGTGTGGGTGGGAAGAAAGGGATGAGGGGTGGTCCCGTGTATAAGTAAGAGAATCAAAGCAATGTACACACAAGGAATCAAGGAGGAACGGAGGAGGTTGAAGGCACTGTGGGTTACCATGGAGAAGGGAAACAGAACCACTATTCACACTGCTGTGAGCCACAGACTTCCAACACAGGTGGAGAATTTAGATAAGGCACTGGTGGAAGTCAGGATGCAATGGCTGAAAAAGGGAATGTGCTGCTGGTGGGGACTTCAATCTGCCAGATATAGACTGAAGCCTCCCAGTCACAGTTTCATCTAGAAGCAGGGACATCCTGGACTCCATGTGGGGGGGGTCTCAGACAACTAGTCAGGGAGCCCACTCATGATGGGCCAATTGGACCTGGTTCTCACTAACAGGGACAGTGTTGCAGACATCAAGGGCCACCTGAAGACCAGTGATCAACATACAGTGTGGTTCAACATAAAGATGGACGTGAAAGTGAACCAAACAAGGACAAGGGTCCTGGACTTCAGGAGGGCAGATTAAAAAAAAATAGGTGAGTGCCTCAGAGATTACCTAGTAGGGAGGGATGACCTTGTTTAGGTGGAGGAACAGTGGGTTAAGCTAAGGGAAGGCATAGTGAAGGTAGCAAACCTCTGCGTAAAGGACGTGAGCAAAAACAAGGGGAAAAAGAGATCACTATGGTTCTCAAAGGAAGTGGCTGAAAAGGTAAAGGCTAAAAGGGTTGCCTTCAGGAAGTACTGTATAAAGAGATGCAGAGGGAAGAGGACAGGGAGGTGTATTAGGAGAAGCAGAGGGAGGCAAGGATGCGGTGAGGAGCTCAAATGGTGCATGCTGAAGAAAGAATAGCTCCAGGCTTAGCAAAAGGGGACAAGACATTTTTAGGCATATAAATAAAAAGAGGAATACTAGAGGAGGAATTGTGAGGTTAAGAAGTGCTGGTGGGGACTGTGCAGAGGGGTCAGGAAAAAGCAGATATCATGAACAAATACTTTTGTTCGGTCTTCATGGAGGAAAGGGTGGACCACATAAAAGCAACAGGGGCCCTGAAAGGGGGGTAGACATAAGTTCTTTTACAGAGGAGAGAGTCCTGAAGGAATTTACAAATCTGAAAGTGGACAAAACCTTGGGCCAGATAGGATACACCCAAGTGTATTAAAGGAGCTCAGGGAGATACTGGAAGTCCTTTATATCAACTCACTGGAAACGTGTGGTTCCAGAGGAATGGAGGTGTGCAGATGTAGTCCCATTTCACAAACGTGATAGCAGGGAGGAGGCTGGCAACTATAGGCCAGTCAACCTGATGTCAGTGGTGGGGAAGCTAATGGAGTCATTGCTAAAAGAAAAGATTGTGGAGTATCTTGAAACCAGTGGGTTACAAGACCAGAGTCAACACAGATTCACAGAGGTAGGTGGTGGGGAGGTAACGTCAGACAAATCTGATAGATTTCTTTGTCTGGGTGACCAGTGAAATAGATCAGGGTGGGCAGTGGACATGGCCTACTTAGATTTCAGTAAGACTTTCAACACTGTTCCATACAGGAGGCTCATACGGAAACTGGACAGCTTATGAGTGGGTCCAAAAGTGGTAAATTGGGTAGCAAATTGGTTAAGGGATAAGCAACAAAGGGTGGTGGTAAACAGAGTTCAGTACATGTAAAGGAGCATTACCAGCAAGGTGCCAGAGGGCTCATTACTGGGACCAGTTCTCTTTATTGTCTGTATAAGTGACATTATAGATGAGCTGGAAAGGAAAGTCTGCCTTTTTGTGGATGACACCAATATCTGCTATAGGGTGGACACTCCACAGGGAGTGGAAAGAACGTGCAGAGACCTGAGAAAACTTGAGGAGTGGTCAATGGTATGGCAGTTGGGTTTCAGTGCAACAAAGTGCAAAATCATGTACTTAGGGCAAATAAACCCAGAGGTGGAATATCAAATGCTAGAAGAGGTGTTGACAGTCACTAAACAGGAAAGGAACCTTGGGGAAATCATCTGATAACCTTAACGTGGTGAGGCAGTGCAACATGGCAGTGGGTAGGACCAGTGGGATGCTGGGGTCCACAGGGAGGGGTATCACCAGCAGAAGGAGGGAGATGGTGTTGCCACAGTGTTGATCATTGATGAGACCCCACCTGGAGTACTGTGTCCAGTTCTAGAAACCACATCTCAGGAAGGACATAGACATAATGGAGGCAATTCAGAGGTTGGCAACTAAAATGGTCCAGGGTCTGCATCAGAAGTCCGCACAAAGAAAAAGGGTCACCCCAAGCTAAGCAGTGCATACAGTAGCCAACAAAAAGGATACAGAACTAAAAAACACCTTGCACCTGCATCGCTAAACCAGCTGCAAAACACATAATCACTACTATATTTTAGTATTAAAATATTCAGCTTTACTGATGAAAAATAAAAATACGTAACAAGATAAAAGTGCAAATATACAGAGCAGGATACGAACCCCCAAGAAAGCAACCACTAAGCTTCTTGATGCCATTGCACACCCCTAAGGGTGCATTATCAAGGGCAAAGTTTACAAGGAGGGAGCCTCATATATAATCCCATAAGTATGGCATCATCACAGGACGTCACCAAATGCAACCCAACCAGAACCCCCCCCATTTAATATAATTATAAGTCATAAAGACTTAAAGTGCATGCTATTCCACAGCTTAAGTAAAGAAGTCATATGCTGTGTAACATAATATCTTGTATAACAATACAGCAAAACCATTAGTGTATTGTGAAGAAATTGTCCACATAACCTTGGTGCTATAGTCGACCTTCTAATATCAAGGAGACGTAAACAAATGCCCCCCCCCCCCGAAAAATTGGTTCTCATTTATTAAATCAGCACACCATGTCCATTTGAATAAAGAATAATAATATCCCCAAATCTGCTGGATAAACAGTCTTTATATGGCTGCAGAACTGGAAGTCCCAAGCATCTTTGGTGTTGAATTCTACTGCACTCATTAGTCAGAAAAGGAATGCAGTACAGACCCACATACACTAGTCAAAAAAGAAAAAAAAAACAATAAAAAATATAAAATGTAAACTCTATAAAATGATACTGATAGAAAATCCTATATACAGAACACCATTGTAATAGCCAAAGACCAAAATCTATCATAACAACACAGTTTCTTCAGAAAAATATTGCAGCAAACCTTTACAGGAAGGATTGAATTTCAAACCATCCATTTGAGCCAAGTGTTTTTAAAGCCCCAAAGATGCACATCAATTTAGTAGAAAAGTTTATTTTCAGACAGGTAGTAATAGTAATACATCATTGGGAAAGAATCCCATTTTCAAGATGGACCTGTATCAACTTTCATTCCAAAATTTAAATACAATGACATAAAACTTACATCACATAAAGTAAAGAAACATCTATGTCTGTCCTAACAAGAACAAAATACAATTTAATGCTCTCATACTTTAAAATAATAAAAACAAAAATTCTAACCATTACATATACACTTCATTTTCAAATCATATCCAATCACATCCTTAAATTGCTTGAAGTTTTGTATTTTCCACTTTTTTGCCTCAGTAGGAGCCCAATAATGAGCCACTTTAAAGCCAAAAGTTATTTTTTCCATATTCATTAATTTAGGTGTTACAAAAGACTTCCCCTCAGTTCTTCTAAGTTTATATTGGTATCTATGGGTAACATGTAACAGGTTTTGTGCTAAATATCCAGGGGATTGTATAGGGGAATTTAGCTTCTTGTTGTGAAAGTAATTAGTCCAAATCACCTCCCCTCTTGCCAAGATACACTTTTTCAGTTCCCATATATGACCAAGGGTGTTCGATATTGGGGTTGGCAAATTTCACATTGGTGACCAAGATATTGGTTACATCTTCATTGGCTATATCCCATACATGCTAGCCAATTCTGTGTTTAAATTGTCTTATCATTTTACTAATGTAAAGGGCACCCAGTGTATAGGATGCCATATATATAATTGCCAGTGTGTCACAAAGAATCAAGCTTTTTATCTCAAATATCCTATCTCCTGTTGGATATACAAAGGTTTTACCCCTCTTCATGTAGTTGCAAAATTTACACTGTCCATAATATTACAGCCAGCAGGGGGTGGTAAACCCAAAACAGTAAGGGCTTGATTTTCAAAGGTCGACACAAACCCTGTGCTCCCCAAACACATTGCCGCACCACGTGCCCAATTCACAAAGGTACTGCGCATTTGCAGCACTTTACCCTCTTTATAGTGGCTTGCGCCAAATATGTGGCGCAAACCCCGTAAAAAGGTCCATGAAGTTACATCAACAAAAGCTGGTCTAACTCGTGCTATGCGGCGCACAAGATCAAGTATCCTGATTGCAAGCCAGGGAATGCTGCACATCCCAAGCGCCATGTGTTTGGTGCACCTAGCGCTTGCAGCATTCCAAATCATTTGAGAACTGGGCCCCAAGACTACTTTTTCTCTTTGATGGCTATAATGAATGAACCAATTTATCCTGCAGATTTTGTGCTCTCTCTCTCGTATACAACTGTGGGGGTCTAGTCTTGAAAATCTGACCTAATACTGGGTCTGCTTCAATAATACCCCAATCGCAGAGAATAATATCCCTCGTCTGTTTGCTCTGAAGCTGTATGAAGACTGTACTAACATACTAAAATGCCAGCAGAATAGGCCTAACGGTCTTTTGAGTCTACTCAATTGGTCAGCCCCCAACCTGGGTGCTGACCTTGCTGCCCCCCTTGCCTTCTCTGGCTTCTCCCTTTCCAGTTCTGGATATTCTTGCTGCATTGGATTTTGCTTCCAGAACCCTTCCCCTGTACCTGTCCCAGCCCCTCTTGAACCCCTCCACCATCTCTGCCTCCACTGCCCCTAGGCAGTGCATTCCATGGCTCCACCACCCTCTCAGTGAAGTAGCACCTCCTCCTTTCTCCCTGAATCTTCCCCTCCAGCTTCCACCCATGCCTCTAGTGGCCCCTCCTCTTTCCTTCGAAGCACCCTGACTGTTCCTCCCTATTTACCCTCTTCATGCTTAAAGACCTCTATCATGTCCCCGGTCCTTCTCTCTTCCAATGTGTACATATTTAGCTCTTTGAGCCTCTCCTCATAGGTCCTGTCCCCAAGCCCCAAATCATTTTGGTTGCCCTCCTCTGGACCCTCTCCAGGAGTTTAATGTACCTCTTTAAGTGTGGCCTCCAAAACTGCATGCAGTACTCAAGGTGTGGCCTCACCAAGCAGTTATACAGAGGGAGCATCACTTCCCTCCTTCTGGAGGTGATCCTCCTAGCGATGCATCCCAGCATCCTGTTGGCCTTGGCTACTGCCCTCCTACAAGTCTCCGAGTTGTTCATTTTGACATCCACCACCACCCCCAGGTCCCTCTCAGCCATCGAGACTTGTAGTACCAAACACATGGAGCTTGGGATGCTCAACATTCCCTGGCAGCAATTTGTGTACATTACTGTTCTTTATACAAATGGACATGGTATGCTGATTTGATAAAAGAGAACCTTTTTCTTGGGGGGAGGCAGTTGTTCATCACTCCTTGATATTAGAAGATTGACTGTAACACCAAGGTTATGTGGACAATTTCTTTACAGTACATTAATGGTTTTGCTGTTTGTTATGCAACATATTATGTTATATAGCATGTGATATAATGATATTAAATGGGGGGGTCATATTGTGTTGTATTTTGTGACATCCTATGATGATGTCATACTCATGGGACTATATATGAGGGTCCCTCATTGTAAGCTTTACCCTTGATAAAGCACCCGTGGGAGTGTAAAATAGCATCCGGAGGCTTAGTGCCCGCTTTCATGGGGGTCCGTAACCCTCTGTGTATATTTGCACTTTTATCTTGCTACATACTTTTGTTTTTGTTAATAAAACCAAATATTTTAACACTGAAATATGCTAATGACTATACTGTATGTTTTGTAGCTGGTTTATGGATGCAGGTGCCAGGTATTTTTAGTTCTGCAACAGAAGCCCTACTAGCAGATACTGAGAGACTTCAATATGTACACCCTAGAAGAGAGAAGAGAGAGGAGGCTATGATAGGTGAGCAATAAGGCATGACAGGGTGTGTCTTAAACAGTCCTAACACACAGCCAGGGGTGTAGTGATGCATGAGGCCACAGATTGAGTACCTTCAGACCCTGGCTGTGCGTTAGAACTGTCTGATGCATTTCCCGATAGTGTCTTAATGCACTTATAAAATGTGTCTTCCTATTTTACATCCATGAAAAAATTTGAATTAAGATGTTTAAGTTGTAAATATGTTAAATCTGGGTCAGTGTTTGTGGACCTGACAAAGGCATTTGACCTGGTGTATCACCCACTTCTGAAATTAAAACTTAGTAGGTTGGGAATGTTTAAGCCTATAGTTGATTGGTTTGCAAGTTATTTAACTAACAGAGAACAAGTAGTTAGAGTGAATGAGGTTTTATCAGATATACAAACACTGTCTCATGGTGTACCACAGGGGTCCATTCTTGGACCTCTTTTGTTGTCCTTGTTCATCAATGACCTGCCTCAGCAACTTACATGGTCTAATATTATTTTTTATGTAGATGATGTGGTTTTGTACTTGGCAGATAATGATTTGAAAGCTTTGAATGTTAAACTGGAAAATGAGTTTTGTATCTTGACTAGATGTTTTTTATAAAACAGGTTGTTAATGAACAAAAGGAAAAAAGATAATGACGTTTTGTACAGCACAAAAGGCTAGTAGAATAAATCAATCAAAAGCTAAATGATAAATAAACTAACTTTAAAATCTGAGGATGGAAGTTATTTGGAGAAAGTGAGTAATTTTAAATACTGAGGCGTAACATTGGAGTGCCAGTTAACGTTTGATGCACACGTTGATCAAACCTGTGACATATTCCCCATTCTCATTGTGAATGGGGGGAGATTTGGCCAGAACAGCAGGGAAATTCCCCTACTCTTTTTGATAAGTGCCATGTGATCTTTAACATCCACCTGAACAGGCAGATGGGACCTCGGTTTAACTTCTCATCCGAAATACGGCACCTCAGGAGTGCAGCACCCCCCTCATGCTACACTACAGTGTCAGTATTGGGATACTAATCCAAGTGCCTAGTGTAGGAATTTAACCCACAGCCCTCTGACAACCCAAGTGTCAGGTGTAGGAACTGAGCCCACAGCCCTCTGGCAACCCTCTGATCTCCCGGCCTCAGAGGTGAGTGTGCTACCTGCTGAGCTACTGACACTGCACTAAAAATACCTCCAACAGCTTAATCTGGTTCAAGATCAGTCGACATTCATCTGTGCTGGAGGGGGAAGAGGCAGCTGCAGAACGTGGGGTGCTAGCTGCACACTCACGCAGACTTGATAGACCGTGTGACCTGTTTCTGCTGGCAAGTAGTAAGTAAGTACTGAAGGAAATATTACATACAATTGAGTGCCCTATATAGGTTCCAGGGATTGCTCATGGATAGTACAAGAAAAATGTTATCTCAAGCCTGTCTTCTTCCCTCATTAGATTATGGAAGTGTGGTATGGGGTGGTGTGGGGTGTCAGATAGGCTTTTTTCAGAAAGAATGTCAGTGTATAATGCGATTAGTAGATTTGCTCTATGTGCAAAGTATAGGGAACATCATTGTACTCTATATAAAAATTGTAATTGGTTACCCCTTTATAGTAGAGATTATTTCTGTATGAACTGTATGATCTACAAAGCTTTGGGAATGGGGAATATGGGACCATTGACAGGCATTATTATCCAAAAAAACAAGCGGTCGTGCTTGCATTCAGATGACACTTTAACTATCCCACATCTTAAAACCTCAACAGGTCAGAGATCTTTTGCTTATGTTGCTGCGAAAAACTGGAATTCATTACATCCAGAAATCTGGACTGCAAATAGTTTTTATTGTTTGAAAAATTTGCATAAAGCACATTTAATGTCTATTTTGTATTGTAAATGTTATCAATAATTGTTATACATTGTATTGTATGTTTTGTATTTTGTTATTTTGTTGTATGTTCCAGGTAGTGCCTGTGTAACCCCCCCCCTACAAATTGAGGTTTACTATAATGTCTCACTGGGCTCCTTAATGCCCACTGTCAGGCTGGTGTCCTGTCTTAAGTAGTTCTGCACATTTATGTGAGAGTGCCATATTAAGCTTCCACACCTGTCCCTTCAAGAAAATAGCTAAACTGCGTTAAGTGAATGGTCTGGGCTGGATACGAGTGATTTAGAGCTTGTGGCCAGCCAGACAGTGTGTTAATTTTCTCCAATTTACAGTCGCTGCTTGCGCAGAGGTAGCCTACGTAGGAACTGTGCTTATTTACTGTTTATCTGTTGTTGTATTAGAAACAGAGATGTTTGTCTACCTGCTTTAATTGCAGCTCGATCTTCTGGATGGAAGTCACCATGTTACGTCCGAGACTTCCAGTGATTGTTCCAGCAGAACCAGTGAGGACCTAAAATGAATCCTGTCCCCAGGGGTTTTGTGGGAAGGAAAACTGTAGTTTTTGTAGTTTTACTGTTGGCACCTAAATGGATCTGGAGGGGGAGCCCTTACTGTGACTGACAGCTTGTTCAGCCAACCGAACCTTTGGATTATGAAGGGAAACGCCCTGTGTGCCAACATCCAGGGGATCAGTTAGAGTTGGAGGCTGAATTGTGAACAGCTCAAGTTGTGAAGCAGCTGCTCCCAGAAGGAGCATAGGGGAATCAGCGGGAAGAGGCGCAACTTGCCTCCTGCCACTTTCTCCTGCATTGAACTGCCTAACTACAGAAGTCAGACCTATCCGATTCCAGCTTGGAACTGCAGCACGAGAGAAGAAGAAGTTTGTTAGTGCAACTTGCGATTTGGACCAAAGACTTGCTGCCAAAGTGATCGGCCCAGCTTGTGTGTGAAATAATACTCGGATTGAAAGGTTTGCACAGTGAAACTGTTAATTTGCAACCGGACTGTATCCAAACTGTTTTTCTGAAGTAGTCATTCATTTAAATGTGCTAAATTTGTTTCGTGGGTTGGGATTTGGTTCCCCACGAACAAACCTGTTATGCCAGCCGGCAGCTTCATCAGCAGAAGATCATGAACTTTGCCAGACTACTCATCCTGCATGAGCCCTGTCATTTCGGCTTAGGCCACTACTCCACCACCAGAGACTGTCACGGCGAGAGACCGGCTCAGGGAGCCGGCCCCTGCACAGCAACAACATGCAGGTTGTAGCCACCTGGAGGAAAGGCCATGAAGAAGAGGTGTGTTGTGTCAGTATTTTTTCCCCCAGGCTTCCCTTTCATCACCACAAGGTCTCCATATCGCCTGCTGTACTGCAGCTTCCTGGCATGAGTACAAATCAGGGTAGCTCCCTGCAACAAAAGTTTAAATCATTGTTGTACCATCTAATTGTCTTCATTTATTAGGTTTTGCAAATGACAGAGCCAACTGGCTCAGATTACAAATAATCAGTTTGTCTTGCATGTTTAACTGCCTTTCTTTCCACCAAGGGCCCCAACACCAGCTGCAATGCCGGCCACCCCCAGGGCAAAGCTTCAGGCTAACCTGCATAACATTCTGCATATCCAGTGTTGTTGAACTGTATATCTGGGACTTAAAGTGCATGCCAGAAAAGCTTGATTCAAATCAGATTACTAATCATTTGACTAGATTCATGCCCTTCCCTTGTTCACTGCCCCTAAATAAGTCAGATTTTGTTTTTTCATGTTTAATCTGGCTAGTGTATATATTTATTTTTTAGTTGTTTATATTATTATCTGGGTTACAGTGCTAAGCGTGTATTGTTGTACTGCTAACCTTGTTTTACAGGGGGTCTTCAGGGGAACAGCTGCAGATCTAACCCTGGTGGTAAGTGTGAAGGGTGTGAGCATATTACTACTATTTGTTACTGACTGTGAACTTACTACTGTGTTAGATACTAGGCCACTAGGAGGGTTGGTGGGTGGTTATAGCTTCACAGAGGGCTATACCAGTGTAGATAAGCAACCCCAATACCATTTCTCTGGGTGGAGGCACCTTGTTAGAAAACTCAGGCCTCTCAACCTGTGTACAGCCATACAGGCTGGTGTAGTAGCCCTTAGAATAGCGCTGCCTAGGGGTAACACCTGTAAAAAGATCATGAGGTCCAGTGTGCTTACCCGGTTAACAAAATAAAAATAAAAATAAATAAATAAATAAATTGTTGGGTAAAATTGGTCTAAAAGTAGTTCTGCCTAATGGCTTTTTTTTTCTTTTGCTTTAGACTTTTTGTTCCCAATAGGCTTCCGTACTTTTGTTTTGTTTTTTTAACTTGAGTAGCATTCAGTGAATGTTGCCGGTTCAGCAGAGGAAGAGAAACCCGAATAAATCATAAATAAAGGAGTTGAAGTTTTGTTTGTTGCTTTTTTTTAAATGCATTCATTGCTTTTTTTACTGCTACCTTATGTTGGATTAGAACTGCAATGCAGATGGGCAGCTGGCAACTACAGCTCAAGCAAGGAAAACACTAGGGCCCTGATATTCAAAAGGGTTGTGCATGGCGCAACAGTGTTGCACCATGCACAACCCACTGATGCTCCCCAGCACAATATTCAAAAGGGAAAAGTGCGCCACACAAATCCCGATGTGCCAGAGCGCATCAGTAATGTATGCAGGCACAGGTAGGGGGCGTGCCCATGCATAATCTGCACAGCCCGACATTCAGCCCGGGATGTGCAGAGTCATGCATGCGTAACCCTACCTGCAATTTCCACAAAGTTAAGCCAAAAAAAAAAGGAAATAATGATGGCTACCTTACAGGTGAGCTGTCGCATTGCAGGGCGCAACACGGCAGTTGCCACCTGTGGGTGGCCACCCGAGTTCCTGCCACATCTGGCGGCACCCCCCCATGCCCCATCGTGGGTATCCATGTCAATAAATCCCCCCTCCAATATCCCTGGTGGTCCAGTGGACCGCTATGCGCCCGATCGCGGGCATTGGTATAATTCCCCCCTGTCCAATATCCCTGGTGGTCCAGTGGACCACACTCTGCCCGATCGCGGGCATCTGTAAAACATAACAAAGTCCTATTACCCTTCATTCACATATCTGGACTGTGTAGTACGGTATGGGCTGCACGCCCATTGGCTCACGCTGTGAACCAATGGCGTGCAACTTCAACTAATCAGTCAGCGGTGGCGGGCGGCAGGTGGGTGGGGTGCTGCTGCCTGCTGGCTGACTGCGGGGAGCAGGATGGTGGGGCTCAGTGGGTGGGTGCGGAGGGGTACACCAGATCACCAGGGTAATAGGACTTTGTTATGTTTTACAGATGCCCGCGATCGGGCAGAGTGCGGTCCACTGGACCACCAGGGATATTGGTGGGGGGTGTTTAAAAAGATGCCCGTGATTGGGCAGCGATCGGTCCACTGGACCACTAGGGATATTGGACGGGGGGGTATTATATCGATGCCCATGATCGGGCACATAGCGGTCCACTGGACCACAAGGGATATTGGACGGGGATGTGTTTTGGAGACAAATGCCTGCAATCGGGCTGCAGGGGGCATCGGTCCCCAACGGCTGCTACCTGGCAGGGCGCCAGGCGCAAGTTGTCGGGGATCGGCGCACCTGCATGCTAATGGGATGCAAATGGGGCCATAATGACATGCAAATGGCCCCATGTGCGCCTTGCATAAATTATATCACATTTGCATGTCCCCTTTTGAATATTGCAGGTGCTGTGCATGGCGCAATGGCACTTGCGCTAGCGCATCTCCATGCTCCACTCTGGCCCCTTTCGCTGACGCAGTGCCACTGCGCCATGCACAGTGGGGGTGGCTAGGGTGCGATATTCAAAGCTGCTGCACCATAGCGCAGCTCCGTTGAATATCGTCCAGGCCACACCCCTGCACAACCAAGTTGAGCTGCGCCCAGGCTTGCGCCACAGCCTGGCGTAGTTTGAATATCCAGGCCAATATGAACACTATAGTTGCAGGTTTTTTTATTATGGTACTGCAGTCTTGAGCACCCCCCACACACACACACACAGATACACAGTAGCATGTCTTAATTGATTTTATTTTAAATTGCTATCATTTCTTTTTTACAGCAGAAAAACAGGAGTGTAAGCACCTGCATGGCACCAGCTGGTAAGGAGCAAACACGTGAGCGGGTGTATTTCAGCTGTGAGGCCATAGGGTGGAACTGCATTTGTGAAAAAAAAAAAAAAAAAGAATGGTGGCAAGTGTTTTTTGGTTTGTTTGTTTTAGAAATGCTGTTTAGGTAAAGATGAAAGGCAGGTGAGTGCTGTGGGGGAGGAGAAATTGGAAGGTTGTGTACGAGTGCACAAGTTTGAAGTGGTGACAAGTGTAAAATAAAAAAAAAAGATTTCTGTATACCAACAGGAAAACAAAAATAGAGTGACTGTGCACAGTTAAGGCTGTAACTCCTATAGCTTTTTGTACTTGAGGTACTGGTTTGCTAATGATTGGGAAAGTGGTGAGCCAGGTATATAGGAAATTAACATTAAAAAATGGCTAGGACAGTGATAGAATAATTTACAGAGCAAGCAGGCGGGTGGGTTGGAAGGTAGTTTCAGTTATAAATGTAATATAGAACTAACTACTTTTTTTTTATTATTGTTAAAACAGTGAACAACTAAAATATTGAACCTTTTTCTTAATGGGGGAACTGTTTAAAAGTGGCAAATGTAAACAGTTTTTTTCCCTCTCGGTATCTATGTCCCCCCCCCCACTCCCTCTCTTTGTCTTCCCTAACCCGTGACCGTGGCCTGGGGAGTTGTTGCCTAGCTTGTTCCTAAGGATTATCAGCCTCTGCTTGAAATGTTCTCCTTGTATATTCTTCTGCTGTAATAAAGTGTGGTAAGGTAGTGTATACACTGTATTTTACCTCTCCGTTCTATACAATGTTTTAACCTATTTTTGTACTCTGTATTATTCACAACCTATTGACCTTTATGTTTTTGTACAGTGTATTCCCTTTTGTTAATTTATTCTGTACAACTGGACATTTGTGAAAATGGGCATTATTGCTCACATACCTTCCAGTATAAAATAAAGATTGATTGATTGGGGGGTGGCTGTTTGAGTTTTCAAACTTCTACTGTCACGAGGATTTCAAACAGGTGCTGACTCCTGTTTGGCAGGACTAGGTTTTACCCATGCATTAGACATTTCTAATGCATGGGTCATAGCCAGTCAGATTGCTTGAAATCCTTCACCCATTTTATAAAGACCTATAAATACCTCACGAGGGGTAAATAAAGTACAGGAGGGGAGTATTTCTCAGAGGAAAAGATGCACTTGAACAAGGAGACCTGCAATGAAGCTGGAAGGAAACAAATTCAAGAGAAATTTGAGAAAGTACTTCTTCACTGAAAGAGTGGTGGATGCCTGGAACAGTCTTCCAGTGGAGGTGATGGGGGCAAAAACAGTGGTGGGCTTCAAGCATGGATTGGATAAGCACAAGGGAATCTAATTGGGAAGGGGGGAAGCCAAAGACTAAGTAGGGCCTGCGGTGACAGTATAGGCTAGGGAAAATGTGAAAACTGACTGGGCCAAGTGGTCCTTATCTGCTGTCAGCTTCAATGTTTCTATGTGGCAGCAAGGCATGGGCTCAGATGTGTCAGGGCCCATCATCTATGGAGTAGGGGCAGAGCCATTAAGATGGCCAGCTGAGCGTAGGAGCTGCGTGAGCTGAGTACTTTGTGAAATTCCTGCCTAATGGTGGATTAATGAGTCTACCTCTTTCTTCCCCTTAACTGGTGAAGTTGGTACCCGATGTTGTCTCTGGGTTTCAGTGTCGGGTATGTCCAAGCGTTTTCAGCATGTACACGAAGTTTTGCGACACAGCTCTGAGCAAGAATCAACTACTAGAAGACGCCGACTGGTGCAAGCGGAGAAGGATCTGAGAAATTCCCGATTGTTGAATGACAAAAAACTAAAGGAGCAGGTAAAAATGCCTAGTGCTAATTCGGATCAAGTAACAGGTACGTCTGCAAGCTTTTCTTTTTCTCTGGGAGCTATTGGGTTTGAGGCAATAAACGGCCCACTCTGGAGGGTCAGCATTGGTGAACCATGAGGGAAGCCAAGGATTTTGGGAGTAAACCAACAATTATTTGCATCGGGAATTCAAGCGGGGAATGAATTATCTGCCACAGTATTATCTGAGGAAGGCGATGAACAGCTTTTGGTGGATTTCGACACAAGGCAAGCTGGTTTGTCTTTGGACTGGGAAAAGGCTAAAGAGTGTGGAATTGAAAGCTCTTTGTTATCAGAGTCGTCAGTTAATAAGTATTCCTCTGAGGAGGTATATGGTGTTACTATAGAAAGTGAAGTCTCTGCGTGTATGAGTGATCAGAGAGATGGTAAACAGGATTTAAACAGGGTAACAACAGTTTCAGGTGTTCCTGAGAGAAACACTAATAAGACCCCTCGTTCATTATTTCAGCAGTCTATAGTGATTTTTCTCAAATCTCCTGTGTGTCAAAGAAACTGATACTCAAATTTTTAAATGGCCTCTTCAGTGAAAGTGAAAACAAGACAAGCAAAACAAATGGAGAAACAAAATAAGGGGGTGGATGGGAAGCTGGGAGATGAGGGTAAAAAACATATGGTGGAGTTCCTGCTAAACCAGACTCCCCTTACAACGGTAGCAAATACCTCAAAGGCCTCAAGTTCAGAGTCAAATGAAGCTTCGGGAACACCACATAATTCTAAAAGTACAAAGTCTACACAAAGTTCTCTGTTGGAAGAACTCAGAACAGGCTTTGCAAACATAAATTTGGCAATAGCATCATTAGACAAAACATTTACAAGTATAGCGGAGAAGATAAATGAGGTTGTTCTAAGAATGGATCAGGTTAAGCAGAGGGTGTCCAGTGTGTAATATGTGCTCTCTAAGACGTCTACAGATCTGAAAGTCACTAACAGAGAACTAGATATGCTGAAAATAAAAGTTGAAGATCTTGAGGCTAGATCTAGAAGAGCGAATATTAAAATTGGTAATTTATCTGAAGGAGTGGAGGGGGATAGCCCTCTGATTTACTGTGAATGGATGTTGACCTCAATATTGGGCCCCAAGTATCCAAAAGAAAAAATCAAGCTGGACAGAGCTCATAGAGCCTTTGGTCAGTGAAGAGAGGATAGCAGGCCTAGATTTATGTATGTCAAAGCACAGAGATTTCAGGACACAGAAAAATACTTGCTAAAGCTAGGAAAGAGAAAGGCCTAGTTTATAAGGGAATGAAACTACAAGTATTTCCTGATCTTCCTCTCTCCATTTTGACCAAGCACAAATCCTTTGATGGAATAAGGGATCAGTTGCAAAAGCAAGGTATCCCATTTGCCTTGTTACATCCAGCAAGACTTCGAGTTATTTTGGAAGGGAAGGAACATTTTTTTCTCTACGCCTCAAGAGGCAAGAGCTTTTTTACACAACAAGGGGTTTACAGAATGTGCTTCTTCTTCAGCCCTAAATACATAAATAAACATTTGTTTCATCTAAAATAAAGTGTAAATACGTAGAGGGGTGGGAGAAGGGGATAAAAGGGGGGAGGAAATAATTTTGGCACTGTTTATTGAAAGAATGGGTTGAGAGATGGAGGGGGGTACACCCATGAGGGATGTAAAGGGGACTTTTAGGTATGTCTTTTTAATAAATAGTTAAGAAACAAAGGGAATAGAAGAAGTTGGCTCAAGAATTATCACCTTAACACATAGCCTAAAGCAAGCTATCTTTAGAGTTAAGGGGTAGGGGGATGGCTTTTTGGAATAAAGAAAAGCCTATGGGGTTGGATTTTGTAACATGGATGGAACAGAGAAGGAAGATGGGGGGATGGGGCATAAAAGTTGTCATGATTGTGAGCATTAGAAGAAAGGTGGACCTGGAAATAAGAAGAAGTTTGGATCATGAGAGTTTTGATGGGATAAGCGAGAGTACGTTTGAGGGTGTCTCTCTGCTGCCTGTGTTAGAGGTTAAAATAGTTTGGTGGGTAGTTTTCTTATGTCTTATGTTGTTTAATAGTAATGATACAGACATTTAGAACACTGACTTGGAATGTGAAGCGAGCCAGGAATAGGATTAAGCTCAGACAAATTGTTAATTATTTAAATAAAAAGAAATTTGATTGCATTTTATTGCAGGAAACTCATTTTAGGAAAAAATATGTGGCATTCTTCTCTAACCTCTTCAAGGCAATAGGTGTTTCCACATCTTTTTCAGGCAATGCAAGAGGAGCTGCCATCTTTATTAAAAAATGTCTAAACCCTAAAACTGAGCAATCAGAAGTGGATACAGAGGGGCGTTGGGTGAACGTAAAAGTCACCCTGAGACAAAGTCAGCTCTCCTTGATTAATATTTATTCTCCAAATGAGGAGGACTTATACTTCTTTACTAACATCTTTTTGCAGGTTGCAGCCTCTGATGTCCCAGTAATATTAGGGGGTGACTTTAATGTCGCTTTGGGCCATATGGACAGGGCTCTCTCAGCGTTGGAGCGTAAAGTAAAATTGGTGGAGCTTATAACAAATCATGCCAAGGAATTGGCTATGTTAGATCCATTTCTGGTTTTGTATAAAAACTTAAAGAAATGTTCCTTCTTCTCGAAAGTCTACAACTATCTATCAAGTATTGACTATTGTTTTAATTTCTGGTTCCCTTATGCAATCAGTAGTGTTTATAAGATACAATGCTATTTTGATTTTGGATCATGCTTCATGTTACATGGAGACTGATTTTTCAAAAAACAGGCATTCGGGGTCAAAGAGATGGAGATTTAATAATATTTTACTACAGGATTCTCAGTTTGTGACTTTCCTGAAGAAGGAAATTGTTTTTTTTTGGAGCATAATTCCCCTGAAAGTTTTTCCTGGATTATTATCTGAGAGGATCTGAAGGTATATTTAAGAGGCTACATTATACATTATAAATCTATGGTTAGGAAAAAGAATAGTTGATACTTGGAGCAATTGGAGCAGGAGTTAATGACAGTAGAGGAAACTTATGCAGAATTCAGTAGGGATGAACATAAAGTAAAAATGCTGTTTCTAAAGGAAAAACTGGACAAAATTAGTCAGGAGAAGGAGGAAAAACAAATGTATAGAACTAGGGCAAAATATTATTTCCGTGCAGATATGACCTCTAAATTACTGGCTTATCAGTTAAAATTACAAGATAATCAAAACAGGATTGATTTTGTTACCTCATTAGAGGAAAAAAAGAAAATATTTTATCTGATACAAATTAATGTAGAAGTTCAAAAATCTATGAGGTTTTGTACAGAAAAGAAGGTCCAGTAAACAGCATAGAACTCAGGGACTTTATAAATACTATTGACTTGCCCCAGATTGGAGAGTCAGATAGGGTTAATCTTAACTCAGAGATAACAAGGGTGGAAATAAATAATGTAATAGCCAATATGGCAAATAATAAAACCCCAGTCCCAGATGGATACTCCTCAGAGTTTTATAAAGTTTTCAGGGAAGAAATGGTTCCTTTATTAGCCCAGCTGTTTAAAAATTTCCAGGCACATAAAGATTTTCCATCAACATTCAATGAAGCCTCCATAATTTTACTCTTAAATAAAGATAAACCTCCAGGTCTATTTGGCTCTTATAGGCCTATCTCACTGCTAAACAATGATTACAAGATTTCTGCTAAAATCTTAGCTAATAGAATAGCGTATATTATTCCTAATATTATCCACCTAGGCCAGCCCTGTGGTGCTGAGGGTTGAGGCGCTGGACGCCGCACCTCATGCTACGCTGGTGACCTGGGTTCGGGAACAGACTCTGACCGCCGTGGGTTGGCTGGGTAGGAAAGGGATTGACCATCCATTGGACTGCTCTCCCTCTCCTGGGAAGGGGGGTTTCCAGTGTCGGTATGTTGCTGGCTCTTTGCAGAGGCTGGGGGGGTGGTACACCACCACTGCACATAAGGGGAGAGTGAGAGAGCAGGTGCCAGAGGGAGTGTTTGCGGACACGTGCACACTCCCCCCATGGGCATCATTGCATGTCCCTCTCTATAGGGGGGAGAAAATGGAAAATGGTGGTGTCCCAGGTAATGACGGCTTGATGGCCATTTGATGGGTGCCCTGGCTTCAGGGACATCGCCGGAGCTGCATCCAGTCTTGGTGGTGAGTGAAGGGGGACTCCCACCACTCTGCCACAGGGGGAAAGCCACAGGGGATTACCGGCGAAGGGTCCTAAGCAAGCCAGGGTTACGGACGGTGGCTGGAGCCAGAGAGATGCATGGATGGGGTAGCCGACTGGGACACCAGGTAGGAGAAAGTGAATAACTGTAAAAATATATATATATATATATATATATATATGTATAGTATATTATTCACCTAGATCAAAATGGGTTTGTAATAGGTAGAAGACTGAACCACAGTGTGAGAAAGGCAGTCAATTTTTTAGATCCAGTACTGGGCATAAAGTTGGCAGTGCTTTCCCTTGATGCCAAAAAAGCCTTCGACAGAGTTAGGTGGGAATTTTTATTTTGTTTGTCGGAGGCTTTCGGCATCAAGGGGAAATTCTTATAATGGATAAAGTTAATTTACTATTCACATTTGGCCTCACTTAGGACAAATCAAAGCTCTTCACCCTGTTTTGAGTTGCAACAAGATACAAGGCAGAGATGTCCTCTAACCCCTCTGCCCTTTGCGTTATTTATACAGCCATTGGCTATACTGGTAAGGAATGATACTGGGGTTAAAGGGCTTATAGCAAGACTCATAAAATATCACTATATGCAGATGATATTTTGTTATTTTTGAGTGATCCAGACAAGGACTTTGAGCATTTACTACAGATATTTACAAGTTACAGTAAGTATTCAGGGTATAAAATTAACTGGGGTAAGACAGAAGCTGTAGTAACTTTACAAGAGAGGGACTTATCTTGGGATCATTTATTATATAATTATCATAAATCGTATATGAAATATCTGGGTATTTATATATCCCCAGATATAAATATATTATATGAGAAGAATTTCTTACCAGTTCTTAAAAAAATTGAGCAAGATCTTTCAAGATGGCAAAAATCTCCCCTTGGTACTCATTGGGAGGGTTAACATTATTAAAATGGATATTTTGCCACGGGTGTTGTTCTTATTTCAAACACTTCCTATTATAATCCCCAAAGTATTCTTTGATGCCCTAAATAGGGCAGTTAATACATTTTTGTGGAAACAAAAGACTTCAAGAATTGCTTTTAAGAAGTTGCAATCATTAAATGAAAAGGGGTGACTAGCTCTTCCTAATTTTGAATATTATTATCTGGCTGATCAAATGAAGTGTTTGGGGTATTGGTTTCAGGAGAAAGAAGAGCTGCTGACATGTTTCCAAATAGAAGCTGAGAGAGAGACCCACTTCCAGTTTTAAAATATAGTCTAGGGGTGAACACAAATAGCCCCAAATCCAGTCTTTATTCCAATTCCTTACACTCAACCAAATCCATGAATTGGGCCTGGAATTTAGTGAGGAAATTGGTAGGGGAAGGTAATTTATTGTACACCTATTATTAATAACCTTCATTTTCCCCCATCTATTGGAGGAGGGATGATTCAGAAAGAACTGGGAGAGAAAGGATTGCATACATTGGGGAACTTTTTATAAGAATAATGAAAATTCATTAATAGTTATCAAGGGGGGGATTTGAACTTTTTTTTTAATCTGTATTCCTTAAAACATCTAATTGGAGAATTTTATCAGTGTTTAAATAAGAACTGTTGACCAGTCTTTTTGGTTAAACTTAAACAGAGCTGGGGAAAAAGAGAAGTCTCAATCTATACAGGATATTAGGTGGCAATCCTTAGTTAATTTAGCTGAGTTATAGTTTAAGAATAACAAACTAAAACAAATCTATATAAATATCCTACATAGACCCTATCTGACACCAGCAAGGCTTCATAAAATGAATGACAGTATTTCAGAATTGTGTTCAAGGTGTGGAGAGGCTAGAGGTACGTTAGACCACATGCTAGTTTCCTGTCATAAGCTGGAATAATTTTGGCACAAGATATTTTCAGTCTTTGGAAAACTCATTGGTCGGGATTTTCCTTTTGACCCAGGGATTGCTCTATTTGATCCCGGGGGGGATGGACTTGGGGGACGTAGCTGAATTATATTCAATGGATTTACTAATGGCAAAAAAACTTATCTTACTACATTGGAAGGATGCATCTCAACCATTTTTTTAGAATGAGTCCAAGGAATGATTGATTTGCATAGGGTAGAAGAAGCACATTACAAAATGGAAAATCAGTCTGAGCTTTGCTTGTGGATCTGACTCCCATTCATGAGTTTCAAATTTAATTTAAATTAAATTAGGTTAATTTATAAATAGGCACATGGGCGGCAGGGTGGGTGCTTGATAGGGGTGAGTCGGAGAGCTGTTGAACGTCAAGATGGTGACTTGAGCAACCCTATATTCTGAATCATCCACCTGAAAAAAAAAAAAGAAAAATAGGGCCCAACATCTATGGATGTGAATGCTAATATTTTAATTAACTGTAACTGAAATTAGCTTTTTGGGGAAAAACATTTTACCTTGCAATGAATTATTATTTTTTTTTTAACCAGGGGAGACACACTAAGCTGAAAGCTTGTTTACAGATAAAATCTGGGAGCACAAGAAAGTTAAATGACTTGCTTAGGGTCACACAGTATGCAAGCAGGGGCTGTGGGATTCAAACCCATGTTTTCAGGTTTGCAGCTCAGAGCCTTAAACCACTGCACTATATTGCCTCCCCAAAGCCAGTTTCAGTTACAATTAAAAATATTAGCATACCTGTCATTTCTACATGTCTGGCTACATCCTATGCCGTGTACCATGGGCCTTTTTTTATTTTTTTTATCCTAACCCTTGCTAGGTCTACAGTGCTAGTTCAATGCAAAATGTGAAGGTCATCTTTTTTCTTGAGCTTTTCATGTGGAATTTGAAAGTTGCCACTTATATGATTGTTAGGGAGGGTGGTAGCTTGACCATTAGTAAAATGTTGGTGTAAAATATTAGAAAATGTTACAGGTTATGGGGTAAAGAAAACTAAGACAGAAAAAAACCTACTGTAAGTCTGTGCATGCTCAATCTGTATTTTTGAAAAAATGTAGGAAATGTTGGGGGGCCCTTTGAAGTAAACACTCTTCGCTCAAGTTATTGTTCTTCAATCTTTCTTTTTATTTCTTTTCCGCCTACGTTTCGCTCGACTTGGAGCTTGTTCACGGGGTTTATTCTTTGTTACACATCTGTAAATACATTTATTTTATGTCATTGATCAGCATTTTTTTAATATGATATTGTTACATTTTTAATTCTTTGGTGTATACACATACCATTCAATAAAGATTATTGCTTGTGCACCCTTGTATATATTCTTAATTTTTCACAGGGTTAATTTATTTGTACTTGTTTAGATCCTAAGTTGCATCCTAAAAAAACATACACAGTATGTTAGTGAACACAGCGCTGCTAATAACTTGGAACAAGGTTTAACTACTGCCTGTAAGGCTTGTTCCCCATATTTCTTGGTTTGCAGCATACCTTATATATATATTACTTAAAACTTCTTGTCTTTCTTGTAAGCATAATTTTGTGCCTGTAATGACATAAACATAATTTGTTGTAAAGCTTTGCTGTTATTATGTTCTTTAATGGTATAATGTGGCCACATTGTGGCTTCTATTTGCTTATTTTGTTAACAGCATACCTTAAAGGAGGCTGTGAGCTTCTTAGAGTGGAATTAGTGATCTTTGTAGTCTGTGAAAATATAATCATAGTATTCCCCTATTGGTCTCATAGCCATCATTTTACTTTTATAATTAAAGTTTCTAATACCAACTTTTAAATATTCTTTAATATTTTAACTGCTACCCTCACTCCTTCTGGCTCAAGTTTCTCCTTTTTGATTAAGTTCCTCTGCATGTAAGCACTGAAGCCCAACAAATTTTAATGGTAGCTACCTCCTGATAACCTCTCACCCGTTTTTGTGAGATCCCATGGTGTGACTAACCATGTCATCACACCTAGTTGATCGCACCTGAGCGATCTATTTGCTAAGCAACCAAACACTACTGCACTGATCAGTGCAGTTGGGTGCTCACAGAAACGGGCTATTTGTTCCTAGTTGCTGCAGCTATGGACTAGTTTACTTTTTTATTTATTTTTTAACTTTCTTGTGAGGTTATTAAAATGAAAACACATTATTCTTATACCATGTTTTCTTTTCACAGGGAGGTCAAGTAGTAATTGACCCAAAGGTGATAAAAATAACATTGTTGTAGTAAGTGTACTATGAGAAGTCAAAACACATGGATATTCTAAATAACAGTACAATCACTATCTAAAAGGGTAAAGATGATGTTTTACCTCCAGGACAACTTACAGTATTGACAGAGAGGTTGAGCTGCATTTAACCCCTGTATTTGATTTTTTTTAAACAGTATTATGGTGTTTAAAGTTTAGTTTGATGTCAGCTAGAGAACTGATCTATGAAGATAATTTTAAACCATGGAGTGATTGTGAAGGAGAAGGTCAAATAGCAACTGACCCCTCAGCATAATAAATAAGCAGTAAGTTCAGTATTTTTAACAGGGACGTCAAGTTGCATTTGACCCCAGTGGTATCTAAATACTTATAGTTTAAACAGTACTATGGTATTTACAAGTTTGGTAGAATGTGAGGTAGAGAATTGATCTGTGAAGATAGTTTTAAGTCATGGCGTGACTGACAAGTACCTAAGGAAGGGGAAGGTCAAATTGCAACTGACCCCTCAGAAAATAATAAATGTTTGTATTTTATTATATGCTAGAGAAATGATCTGTGAAGAAAATCTTAAACCATGAAGTGAGTGCCAAGTATTTAATGAAGGGGAGGCCAAATAGCAACTGGCCCCTCAGCAAAATAAATAAGCAGTGATCGATCCCAGAGAGATAACAAATAATGCTGTTATAGCAAATGTACTAAGAGAAGTTAAAATATAGGGACATTATAAATAGCATAGTACAATCACTATCTAAAACAGTAGAGATGATGTTTTACCTCCAGATCAACTTTCAGTATTTATGACAGGGAGGTCAAGTTGCATTTGACCCCAGTGTTATCTGAATAATGATTGTTTAAACAACACTATGGTGTTTAACAAGCTTGGTATAATGTGAGCTAGAGAACTGATCTGAGAAGAGAATTTTAAGCCACTGAGTGATTGATAAGTATTTAATGACTAGGAAGGCCAAATTGCAATTGACCCCTCAGCAAGTAAACAATAATGACTGTTTGTATTACATTATGAATTTCACAGTTTGGGTTGCAGAAAGCAGTAATGTAAGGTGATATAATAACAAATAATACTTCTGAGAAACCTGCAATTTATTTGCAGCATTTTTAATCAAGGCAAGAGAACTGTTGAGAGTAGCAAAAAATCATCTTTATTCTTATGTCACCCTGTGAAAAGAAAACATGGTATGAGAATAATGTGTTTTCATTTTAATAACCTCACAAGAAAGTTAAAAAATAAATAAAAAAGTAAACTAGCACATAGCTGCAGCAACTAGGAACAAATAGCCCGTTTTTGTGAGCACCCAACTGCACTGATCAGTGCAGTAGTGTTTGGTTGCTTAGCAAATGAGATCGCTCAGGTGCGATCAACTGGTGTGATGACATGGCTAGTCACACCATGGGATCTCACAAAAAACGGGTGAGAGGTTATCAGGAGGTAGCTACCATTAAAATTTGTTGGGCTTCAGTGCTTACATGCAGAGGAACTTAACCAAAAAAGAGAAACTTGAGCCAGAAGGAGTGAGGGTAAGCAGTAAAAATATTAAAGAATATTTAGACGTTGGTATTAGAAACTTTAATTATAAAAGTAAAATGATGGCTATGAGACCAATAGGGGAATACTATGATTATGTTTTCACAGACTACAAAGATCACTAATTCCACTCTAAGAAGCTCACAGCCTCCTTTAAGGTATGCTGTTAACAAAATAAGTAAATAGAAGTCACAATGTGGCCACATTATAATATTAAAGAACATAATCACAGCAAAGCTTTACAAAAAATTATGTTTATGTCATTACAGGCCCAAAATTATTCTTTACAAGAAAGACAAGAAGTTTTAAGTAATATATACTGTATAAGGTATGCTGCAAACCAAGAAATATGGGGAACAAGCCTTACAGGCAGTAGTTAAACCTTGTTCCAAGTTGTTAGCAGCGCTGTGTTCACTAACATACTGTGTATGTCTTTTTAGTATGCAACTTAGGATCTAAACAAGTACAAATAAATTAACCCTGTGAAAAATTAAAAATATATACAAGGGTGCACAAGTAATAATTTTTATTGAATGGTATGTGTATACACCAAAGAATTAAAAACGTAACAATATCATATTAAAAAAATGCTGATCAATGACATAAAATAAAAGTATTTAAAGATGTGTAACAAAGAATAAACCCCGTGAACAAGCTCCAAGTCGAGCGAAACGTAGGAGGAAGAGAAATAAAAAGAAAGATTGAAGAACAATAACTTGAGCAAAGAGTGTTTACTTCAAAGGGCCCCCCAACATTTCCTATATTTTTCTTGAATTTAAAAGCCTAGATTGGGGTCAAGAACCTAGCGAGAACCATTACCCACTAAACAATGTTTACATCAATCTGTATTTTTCCTGTTTTTTTTGGAGAGGAAGAGACAAAAACTAAATCCAAAAATCGGATTGTGCATACCACAGCCTTAGTTTCTTTCCAGCCTCAATTTGACGCAAGCAGAAGGTCTGCGGCACTATGCTTATGGTTGCAGGACAACACACAAAGCAAGCTACAGGTGTGGCTTACGAGTTACAGTCTGCACTTATTTGTCTGCAGCCATAGGTGACTAGATATCTTAAAAAGACAGAAAATTAATTGTAAGAAAACAACATTAATGCACGGCCATGTCTGCAGCACACACATTCATATCTTTCAACTGTCCCTGATTTTCAGGGATATCTCTGATTTTGCCTCAAAATATTCCTCTGTCCCTTGTAAAATTTGTATTTTTGTGACTAAACAGTGAGGATTGTAAGCACAAAATAATGCCAAACATTAAAGTTACAGACTTGTTTTTTCTTCAAAAAATACGTCTTATACTAATCCCCTTATTCTGTCAGCTTTTTGAGTTTAATTTACTAATTTGTAAGAAGTGTCCTTGATTCCGGTCTTTGTCCCTGATTTCTTTAAGTCATGTCTTTCTTGAAGCTGGAGGGGGATAGACTCAAGGGCAATGTAAGGAAGCAGTTTACACAGAAAGGATGGTGGATGCCTGGACTAGCCTCCCTGAGGAGGTGGTAGGAGCAAAAAATGTAATGGGATCTAAGAAGGCATGTGATAAGTATAAGGGAACCTTAGTGGTAAGGAGGAAGGGGGGTTGTGGTAAAGCTGGACATAAAGTAGGGTCTGTGGTGTGACTGTAAGTAGGGTAAATGGGCAGACTAGGTATGCCAAGTGGTCCTTATCTGCTGTCAATTTCTATGTTTCCATGTCCCTGAGTTTTGAGAGGTGTGCACACAATGCAGCATTGTTGTTGTCCTAACTTTGCCACTGGCTGTCCAGGCAGAGAAACAACAGTCACACACCAATGCTAGGAGATCTGGTGCCGTAGTTAGGACAACACCAGCACTGTGTTGCAAGATTGTTCAAACCCTGAGGAAGGTGACACCACTGATTCCACCACTCGGTGTACTTTTTAGTATAACGCTGTATTTCCCTACTTTTTACATGGTTCTACTTCTACCCTAACTTATGCATTAACATTGTGTTTTTTTTTATTAATCTTGAAAAAGGTAAGAAACAGACTTTAGATGAAACAGAGTCACATAGCCCATTGTTTGTGACATCATAATCATGTCCGCAGCAGCTGCACTATTACAATGGGGACAGGACTGCAGAAATCCAGGTAGATGGTCACCTAGGGTCCAGTGACCACTGTACAGTGTGGTTCAAGATAGAGACAGCATCACAGATGAGCCACACAAAGGCAAGGGTCCTAGATTTCAGGAGGGTGGATTTTGTAAGGATGATGAGGGGGGGTCAAAGAAGCCCTGCTGAGCAAGGAGCCAGGAGGAGTGGTTGAGGAGCAGTGGGCACACCTAAAAGGAACCATAGGACAGGGGACAAATCAGTGCATTACGCTGAGAAAGAAGGGGAAAATAGAAGGAGTAAATCACTATGATTCTCAAGGGAGGTGGCAGGGAAAGTAAAGGACAAAAAGGAAGCTTTCAGAAATACAAGGAGTCACAAAGGGATGAGGATAGGGCGATGTACCTAGAGAGGCAGAAGGAAGCAGGAAAGGTAGTAAGGAGCATGAAGGTGAAGACAGAAGAAAGATTAGCACAGATGATAAAGAAAGAGGACAAGACTTTCTATAGGTACATCAGTGAATGAAGAAAGGCCAAGAAAGGAACTGTGAGACTCAGAGGGGAAGAAGTGGTGAGTGTGGAGGAGACCTAGATAAAGCATCTACACTATACTGAATTAATGCTTCTACTTGGTATTCACTGAGGCGGGGGAAGGACAGGGACCACAACTGGACATCAGAGAAACTGGGGGGAAAGAGGTCAACACCAGCCCATTTATAGAAGAGAGAGAGTCCTAGAGGAACTCACAAAACTGAGGGTGGACAAAGTGATGGGACCAGATGGAATACACCCCAGGATACTAAGGGAGCTCCGGAAGGAGCTAGTAGCACCACTGGCAGCCCTGTTTAGTGAGTCACTCAATACAGGGGTGGTTCCAAAGGACTTGAAAAGGGCACATGTAGTCCCTATTCACAAGAGTGGGAGCAGGGAGGAAGCAGGTAACAATAGGCTGGTCAGCCTCACCTCAGTAGTGGGCAAGATTATGGAAGCGCTACTTAAGGAAAGGTTTGTGGAACAGCTGGAATCCAGCGGAGCACAAGATCCAAGGCAACATCGAGTCACTGCAGGAAGGTCATGCCAAACAAACCTGATAGATTCTTTTGAATGGGTGACTGAGGTGGTGGATCAGACAGGGGGGGTGGTGGATATCGCTTACCTTGAATTCAGTGAGGCCTTCAACACTGTTCTGCACAGAAGACTGGTTAACAAGTTGGGTAGCCTGGGGGTGGGCCACAAAGTGGAGAACTGGGTTAAAAACTGGTTGAGGGACAGGAAGCAGAGGGTGGTGGTAAATGGAATCCAATCTGAGGAAAGAGGGGTGACCAGTGGGGTGCCTCAAGGATCAGTCTTGGGACCAGTCATTTTTAATGTCTTTATAACAGACATTGTTGAAGGGCTGGAGGGGAAGGTTTGCCAATTTGGAGTTGACACCAAGATCTGCAACAAAGTAGACACTCCAGAGGGGGTTGAGAAAATGAGAAGGGACCTAGGAAAGTCAGGAGAATGGTCCAAAGTGGGGCAATTTAAATTTAATGACAAGAAATGCAAAAGCATGCACATAGGACACAAAAAGCCTGCGGAGAGCAACATGATGGGGGTTGGGGGAGTTGCTGACAGTTACCAGAGAAGAAAGGGATCTAGGGATAATCATCTTGGATGACTTAAAGGAGGCCAGACAGTGTAATATGGCAGTGGGGAGGGTCAGTGGCATGTTGGGGTGCATAGGAAGGGGTATCACTAGCAGAAGAAGGGAGGTGATGATGCCACTGCACAAAATGCTGGTAAGGCCTCATCTGGAGTACGGAGTACAGTTCTGGAGGCCGCATCTCTGCAAAGCCTTGGACAGGGTGGAAGCGGTCCAGAGAAGGACAACTAAGATGGTAAAGTGCTTGTACCAGAAAAAGTATGAGGAGAGACTAAGTAAGCATTAATCACCGACAGAGGGAGGGCTCTGCCGGTGGATTAATGCCCACTGGGGGTTGGTGCACAAGGGCGAAGCCCGAGGGTTCCAACCATCCAGCAGGCATTAATCATCGGCAGAGCCCGACTCTGAGGAGTGATACTCGCGCTGTAACATGGAAGCGCAAGGACCGTTTTGTGCAGATCGCAGTGTTACCCGGAACACCACGGAAACTGACGCGATCTTTAGTGGCGCTGCACAGCTGATGCTACGGGGTTGTGGTGTCCAGTCACCGAACATGTATCCGAGGGCACATAGAGCTAGGTACTACAGTCACAGGAGAAAGGGAGTAGTGGTACTCTTTACGACTAGTGGGCGCAGATGTAAAACTGTGTTCCACAGAATTAAAACATTATTTCGCCGACTGCACAGAGCCAGAGGGAAGTGGAGGGGAATGAAAGACACGATGGTCAACCAGTACGCTGTTACGTCCACCGGGACTGTTCACTCTACAGATTCTAGTGATACAGCATGATACAGTTACACTACATTTCTTGGCTACATCTAGAACAGCAAAACAAAAAAAAACCTTCAGTGAAGAGGATACTCCTGCCTTTTACCCGAGAGGAAGGTGGCAGAGTATGCCGACTGACACGCGCTCCCGGTACTGCACTTGCTTCACTCTTCACAGTGCTCACTGCCGTCCCAGTGCTGCACCCTCGGCCTGATGGACAGTTTAGGTACTACCCCAGCGGGCGTTAATCAGCGATTTCCCTGTGCACACTTGAGGTAGTGAGCTAGCGGGCGGTACTGCTGGGTTAATCACCACTCCCGATAGGTCAGATGACGCGTTTGCCGTAATCACTGAGCTCCATTTGACGACTGTCTCCAGAGCCATGTTACAAAAGACCTCAAAATGTATACACTGGAGGAGAGGCGGGCGCAGGGAGACATGGTTGAAACCTTCAAGTGTCTTAAGGGCTTGAACAAAATCCAAGTGGGTGATATATTTCAGTACAAGAGATGTACAAGGACAGGGGACATGATATGACTGAGATTAGAAGGGGGCAGGATAAGGGGGAATGTGACAAATGTTTTTCTTCCCAGAAAGGGTGCTGGAGGTTTTGAATAACCTACCCCAGGAGGCGCTGACAGCCAGCACAGTGGTGGGTTTCAAACATGAATGGGATAGGCATGAGGGAACCCAGTTGGTGGGAAGGAGAAGAGAAAGCCAGTGACCAAGCAGGGTCAGCGGCCACTGTTGCAGGAAGGGATTATGGACAGATTAGGTGGGCCTTAGCGGTCCTTATCTGCCGTCAGTTACTATGTTAGAAGAGTATAACTTCAGCAAAGACTGGAATGGGAGAAGATGATAAACTCTAGGCGGTATAAGGATTCTGTTTCCATTCAAACTATTCTAGTGATAAAGCGTAAACGTAACATAAATGCAAACACCATAAAATATAAGTAAATGTTTTTTAATGTTTTCTCAAAAGCTTGAATGGATGCTGTTAAGGAGAGAAACTGAAACTGTTGCGGACGGGAAACTGCTGTCCCTTTAAGAGATGACAGGATTACATCATGACTCGGCAGAGGGAATTGTGGGGAGAAAGGACACGCCATTTTCATCGGGAAGAAGGGAGTCTGTTTCTATGGGGGGGAATTGCCCGGAAGATGCGCTTTAAATACCACCTCTCTTAGAAACGGGTTTGATGGAATTCAGCGCCGAGCAGGATGTAAATGTTGGAAAATACTATCAGATTAATCAGCAGACCCGAACTCTGTGTGACTATCCAGTATCTCTGTTATTGTTTTAGTGAATGAACTGAAGTGGGCGATAGAGCAGGCTTTGAACGGGCTGTGCCGGTTCGGCCTTGACATCCTCTGAGTCGCTGTGACAGGGGGGTGGGGACCGCGATAAAAACCGGAGACTGGCAAGGAAATCGCTACTGACGTGACAGGGAAGAGGCACCGCCAGCGGCAGAGTTCCCCCTGGACTGGCCATTTGGAAGAGAACGGTACGTGTATGTTTCCTGAATTGGTAGTGTTGTGGGGTCGCTCGTCTGGGTGGGTTTGTTTATGACTTGTCAGTAACTATTACTGCGTTCATTAAAGACTCAGCCCAGTGGTTTAGGAAAGCTGCGCTGGTTTGTACTTTTTTTTTTTTAATTGAGATTTGATAAGATTGCATTGACATTCCCATATTTACAGATCATCTTCTACAGTGATGTAGCTAGGTGACAAAATAGTAAACCAGAACATATTTGCTGCCTCTTTGCCAACCCCGCCTTCCATTGTAGACATGCTTGCATTTGTTACCCGGAACCCTTGTACACCCCCACATTGTACTTCTGGAACTACGTTATAATGGGATAAATACAACAGTACTTATGCATTTAACATTATGTTTAATTCAAACAGAGCACAGCAGTCATGTTATGACACCAGTAGGGGTGGATAGCGGACAGAGTTACCAAAACCAGTGGTCAGGGTGCAGAATGCCACCTCCCTATCCAAATTGTAAGCCATGGTTTGCTTGGCATATATGCTGCTACACTCATGATCTTGGAGATTTCATAACTGAATAAGTAGAACTTCCTTAAATCATAATACTGGATATGCTTCCGACTGTTTTTATATACGGTACCTCATGTACAAGAAGGCACGCTTTTAAAAAATGTGGGTATAATGATTCCACATTTTGTACAAGAATTATAGAAGAAATCCATGATTGTAATACTGGAAATTTTCAGAGGAGGACTGACGCAGTATAAAAGACACTTTACCACAGCTGTATACTTGAGTGTTCTTGGTTTAACTTGTACCAAGCTGTAGCACCATGTTTTTTGTTTGTTTTTTTTTTTGGTTATAGTTTTGTTGTTGCAGTAATGGTGTTGAGTGCAGGAAAGGTATGTTGCATCTTTAGCTCTGTCGGGGCTGGAATCGACACCTTAAACTGATCTGGCACACCCAGCTGTGAGGCACCATGCAAGCAGTGGGTGGAACAGATGCAGCTTGGTCATTATTTTCAAACGCCTTTTTTTTAATTTCCTGTTTTCCATTTTACCTCTGACTCTGCTCATCTCTTTCTTATTTATTTATTTATTTTATTTTATTTAGTTGTTGTTGACCGGGTAAGTGCACTAGACAAATTCTGCCTATTTTCAGGGGCGACCCGGGGGAGGGGGTTACAGGTGAATGCCAACTGACCTTGACAGATTAAGCTGTTGGTGGTATTTTTAGTGAATGGGAGGAAATTTGGCGAGAGCACCGGGGAAATTGAGTTAGGATTTAACCCAAGTGCCTGGTGTGGGGATAGAACCCACAGCGCTTCTGATCTCCTGGCCTCAGAGGCAAGTGTGCTCCCTGCTGAGCCACTTACTTCTCATCACCCCGCTGTCCCTGCATTGCATCTTCCCCAGTTCTGTCACCTCTTGTCTCTGGGACTTGCATCCTGCTGCCACTCAGTGCCCCACAGATCTCTCCCCCAGGTGGGGCCTCCTATAGTCCCCAGGCCCGGGAGGAAGCTAGGTAATGGATGTGTGGCAGCAGGCAGACCAATGGATGGTGCAGAGCTTGTAAAAGAGTGCAGTGTCATTCCGCACAACCTCTTCATTTTCGACCCTCCCTTGGGCGTCGACTGAGCAGATGCACATAAGTGCGAGTGTCCTGGTCAGGAGACACTCCCCCTCCTTGTATGGCTCCGTGTGCACCACCACCTGTGGCCACCCAGGTGGCAGTGTCACAGCGGTGTCCATCGTCTTTCCTCCCTGGAGGAGGACAGCATCCCTCGGTACACTCAGTCCCCCCCCCCAAAAAAAGTGATCCTGGTCCATTCCTGAACCCAGGTTGCCAGTGTGTGGTGGCAGGTGAAGTGCCAGTACCTCAGCCCTCTGTGCCACTGAGCCAGGGCTTCTTTCTTCTGATCAGTTCTTCTGACCTCCCCGTTAGCAGTTCTGTTGACCCCCTAGGGACACCAGGCCAGATCCTTATGAACTTAGGTAGCTCGATACTGTAGTGAAGCACTTTCAACTTGGATGTGGTTTTTCGCAAAGTCTGGGAATCGTATGTATTAAGTCATCCGAGAGCAGGAGAAAGGTCCTTGGGGGCAGTCGCATGCCCTCAGGGTGAGTGAGGTGGCCGTGGATGTATGTGTGTCATGCCCATTTTTAGACCCTTTCAACCCAGGGCTGTAGGTAGGACTTTTTGTTTGGGGGTCCTGGACTTTCTGGGAAAAAATTAGGGTCCTCAGCTAAAATCTGGGAAGCCCAGTTAAAATTTTGGGGGTGTCCCCATTGAAATATATGTGAGCCATGCTCACATGTTTCACAGTGTAAGAGTCTAGAGAGTGCAGGAGCGCGCTCCGTTGGCTTCTATGGGGCTATTTTTTTTAACCATGATTTTTTTATGTTTTAGAGGGCCAAGTCAAACAAATGAAGGCCACCTCTCAACTAGCAAGGGCCTTAATTTGTTTGTATTGGCCCACTAAAGCTTTAAAGATTGTAGTGTTAAAAACAAAAAAACAAAAACCGGCCCGTAGAAACCAATGGAGCACACTCCCGCACTCTCCAGACTCTGTCATGAAACTTGAGTGCACAGGGCGTGGCTCTGTATAGGGAAGTAGATGGGCTCCCTGGGCCTTGTATGTAAGCATCTTGGGGACTTTCTGGGGGAAAAAATCCAAGTGTCCTGAAGCCCAAAATGTGCATAAAAGATGCAGGCACCTGCATCCCCAAGAGCCCTAAACCCCTCCCCCCTTTGATTGGTGGTCAACCATGGCATCGCTCCTTTTGGAAGGAGTCTGACATCATGTGGTCACCCATGGTATCAACACCCTCTCCAACTCCCACTGCAGGAGATGTTTTAAGAGTGGCAAGCATGCTTCCATTCGTCAGGGTCAAAGCACAATGTCTCTATGTCACATCCTAGATGCCACCAGACCTGAGCAGGTGAATCAGTATCAAGAAATGAACCTGAGTCTCCTACATGGTATACTTCCAACCACTGGTGATCAGTGACAGCGCTGGGCGGTTTAAAACATGGGTTGAACTGGACCCACTGGCTTAAAAAATGTGTTTCTAAAGAGGAGCCTAGTGAGTCAAAACATAATCAGTGTCAGATTTTGAGCTGTTCATGTTCCGATCCTTTAGATATTGTTATAGAGGATATGCATCAATTTGGACCCACTGGTAAAGGAAAGGAGGGTAATTTCTGGGCAGGATGTAACCTTTGCCCTTTTGATGTATGTTAGGGTTGTCCTTGCTAGCGATAATTTCTTTGTTTTATATAATATATTCTCGATTCCAACCATGTTCCTCCAACCACGACTTCTGTTCAAGCAGCTCCTCCTCTCTGGCTATCTCTGTGATAGGCTTATTAAGTTTTCCACCACTAAACTAGATACTGTGCCATTCTTGCTAGTGCTTCCCGCAGAGGGGCCCATCTGACCAGTAGTGTGCTGCTAGTCCCAGAGAACAGTCTTAGGTGGTGTGGCCGAGAGGTGGAGTGGGTGTGAACCATTTGGTGGCTTTGAGGTGGAGGGTGGTGTTGATGTCTCATGCATGAGGTGTTTTTGTCCACTTTTTAGTCCCTCCCACCCAGGGCTCCAGATAAGATCTTTTGGGATGAGTACTGTACTCCTCATTTTGACAGTGAGGTGAGTAAAACCAAATTCTGATGCATACAAACGTCTGGATGGAGTGGCGTGATAAGTACATTTTTAAAAACAATGTAGTTTTTTTTTTCCTACAAAAGACTAGATCAGGTGCCAACAGTGCTTCCGATAATGTTGGCAGGTAGGAGTACTTTACTCCACAGTTTTAAAATGTAGTGCGTAAAACAAAATTGGGATGCATGTAAGTGCTGGAAAACTGCTCATTTTGAATCACTAGTTATGTTATGGAGCACTGTTCTGTGGAGTGTGGCGCATTTACAAATGTTGGGTGAGTATTGGTACTCATTAAAAAAACATTTCTGAAGAGTAGTTCATAAAATGAGGTGAGTAAAATAGACCGTTATTCGCCTTATCTGGAGCCCTGTTCCCCCACCTCTGTCCCAGTGTGGTCCATGCACACAGTGCTATACTGTAGGTGGATGGGAGATGTCTTGTAGTCATCCCTGCCATCAAATACCATCATACTTCTGCTGTAGGAAGGGCTATTACAGTGGACAGGCTAGGTCCATTCCTGCAGGGTCAGTACCACCAGCCAGTGTCACCAAGTTGAATATTTTAATTTAATGCTAACAGCTGTTGCCATAGGTAAGGAACGTGTACTTACAAGTTGTGTACTTTATTTATTTATTTTTGTTCTGAGGCCTCCCATGCCCAGGCTTATTCCCCTGGGCAGGGCTGCTGGAGTGGCCCTCCTCAATGGAAACTATAGGTGAGCCCCAGCTTACCCCCCGGGGTCAGGGCCATGTCGGATGTCAGAAAGGCAGTGGAGACGGCGGCAGGGCAGGTTGTCATGCCAGGGGGCTGGAATTTTTTGATGCTTGTGGATCCTGGGGGCAGGAATGTGCAGTGATGTCCAGCGTCCACCCCACCTCCCTAAGGTGACTGAACCAGCTGCAAATGGTACCCCCAGCTTCTGCCATGGGTCTGGAAAGTGCCGGACACTCTCTCCCCTCCCCCCCCGAAGAAGGAAGGCAGTCAACAGGATGCTTGATCCTTCTACCCTGGCTGGTCCTCCGACTCCCGGGTCTGTTCCCAAACCCGGGTTGTCAGCGTCGCAAGCGGAAATCCAACTGCTGTGCCAGTGGGCTGGCTAAGTTGTGTGCTTTAAATAAAATGACCACCCCCCCCCAAAAAAAGTGTCCTAATATTTGATATACTTATTGAATGTATTTAAGGATCAGAGAATTTGCAAATACTTAAAAGATAAAACTGTGGCACAGCTAATATGGGTATACTCACAGATGGTCTGAACTGTGGTTTCCTTGTAGGACTTCGCTGGATGGCACCATCTGATAGCTCTATAATGATGAAAAGTTCCTCTCTCTCTCTCAATGTGATCACAGTGTTGCGTTAATGCTGGTATTTTCAGTGTCACAGTAGAATGTGGAAACCAGATAGAATGCAGAATCTGTCCAACATTACTGTATGTGTGGTGCATTTGAAGTGTTTTTTTTTCCCCTTTCTTTGGGGGGGGGGAGTAAACATCTGAGTTCCAGAGTAGGTGGTGAGCATTTTAGGTTCAAATGTCCACTTAGTTCAGTTTCTAAAATTTAAGTTCTTCTGGATAACAGAGTTAGTTAATGAGGAAATTGCAATGTGAAATGCAAGATTTTCCCCTTCATAATAAATTGTAGTTATCAGGATGGCAGCGGAAAGGGATGAGATGGTAACGGGGACTTTAGTTTGCCTGAGGTGGATTGGAGTGACCCATTAAAGAGCAGCTGACGCCTTCAGAAGAAGTTCAACAAAACATAATATTTAAACACAGCTCAGCTTTGTTATTTCATATTAGTTCTGTATTCCTCCTCCCCGTTATTTATTACTGGCGTAACCTGCATGAAAACAAGATCTTTGCTTCTGAAGAGTTCAGCTAGTCCTGTTGCTTTCTCCCTACTTGAGGTCATAATGCACTGTTTGTGACATCACAGTTACTGCCATGGCAACAGCTGGTGATGTCACAACAGAGGATTATGACTTGAAGAGGCAGATGAACTCTAGGGTATAATGATCATCATGTATTCATGCAAATTTTCTCAATAATAAATGATGTGAATGAGAAAGCTATAGAATATATATGGAATGCAAGCTGAATTGCATCTAAATATCATGTTTTCAAAGTTTTCTTTGAGGCGTCAGCACTCTTTAACAGCCTGTGCCAAGAACAAGGTGTCCTGGACTACTGACACAAGGGAGAGCCATCTTGGACCTGTTTAATAACAAATGGGGAGCAAATTGGGGACATCAGGGTGGAGGAGCCCCTGGAAAGCAGTGACCACTGAATGGTGTGTCCCTAATTTTATGTGGGAAGGGAAACATCAAGCACAAAGATCAAAGTGCTGGATTTCAGGAAGGCCGCCTACTGTAAATGAGTGAGATATTGAAAGGAGACTTAGCTAGACTTAAAGAGCTGGTGACATGGTCAGGTGAACTTTAACAAAACATAATAGTTAGACACAATTCAACTTGTATTTCCAATTAGTTGTGTATTTCTCCTCCCCATAATTTATTACTGAGGTCATTTGTATGAAAACAGGGTTTCTGCTCCTGAAGAGTTCATCTATTCCTGCTGCTTTCTCTCTACTTGAAGTCATAGAGCACTGCTGGTAACTCCACAGTTGCCCCATGGCAACAGACTATGATGTCACAACAGAGGATTATGACTTGGAGTAGGGAGTAAGCCATAGAGGCAGATGAACTCAAAATAAACTCTAAGGGACAGCAATCACATATTCATACACATTCCTTAGTAATAAGTTATGTAAAGAAGAAATATATAAAATAAAAATTGAATGCAGGCAGAATTGTACCTAATTATTATGTTTTTCTTTGAGGCGTCAGTAGCTCTTTAAGGAAGACATGGAGTGGCCCAAAAGTGGTCTGTGATCAAAGAAGGGATTGCAGCAGCCACACACACCTGCTTAAGCAGAAGGGGGAACTCTAAAGCCAGGAGACCATTCAGTAAGGAGGTGAGCTAGGCAGTGTGAGACAAGAGGGCCATGTACAGGAATTATAGGAAGTCCCAAAACAATGAGGAGAGAGGGTCTACTTGGAGAAAGATAAAGGAGACCGATAGGGTGTTCAGACAATCTAAAGCTAGGAAGGAGCTGCAAATTGCATAAGGGATTAAGGAGGGAGAGAAGGCCTCCTTAAAGGTGACCTGTAAATTGAATGCTGCAGCCTGCTGCCATCCCACATACCTTTCTGTGTTGTGGCAGGAGTCTGTGGCTGCAAGGAGGATAATTTTTTTAGTAAAGTCCATATTTTAAATCACTGCTGGAAACTTTTCTGCAAAGCAGTGCAAGCGCAGCTGGTACTGATCGAAGCGGCGCAAATTTTCATGGTATTCTACCCATTTAGTGACATTGCAAACACCACTGGTACTAATCGAGCAGTAGCTGGTGATTGCTATTCTTTTTTTATTGCTTCCACGGGAGTCTTGAGGCTTAAAATAATACGGACAGCAACGCCTGGACAGGCCATTACTGTATTATTTTAAGCCTCAAGACCCCATGGAAGCAATAAAGTAAGAATAGTAATCACCAGCTACTGTTACTACAATAATACCAGTCGTGTTTGCAGTGTCACTAAATGGGTAGAATACCCATGAAAACTTGCGCCCACTCGATCGGGACCCGCACTGCACTTCTGCGTTCCCTGAAAAGTTTGGGCAGTGATTTAAAATATGGACTTTATTCAAAAAATTATCCTACTTGCAGCCACGGACTCCCGCCACAACACAGAAAGGTATGTGGGGTGGGATGGGAGCGGGCTGCAGCATTTGATTTGCAGGTCACCTTTAATATACTTCAGGGATTAAGAAGGCTACGAAGGTAGGCATAGTGATGGGGGTGGTGGGTGAAAGGTGAGGTGTTGAGCGACTACTGCTGCTTAGTATTTACTAAGGAAAAGGATTAACCAGTGCTGCAGTGGAAGATGGGGAGGGGGGCAAAGCTGATGACGGGGTGTGGAAGGGGCTCATGTCCCTTAAGGTGAACAAGTCCTCAGGTCCGACTCCTTGTAGCATTAGAAAATTTCAAACCTTTTCTAAGATCACTGCATTAGCTTGGCAACAAATCAACATATTATTAGGCTGCAGTAATTATCTAACCTGTCTCCAGTTTTCTACAATCCACCCTTCCCTGTCACAGTAATTCACAGAGCTGGCTACAACAGAAACTTTTTGCCATTGATTTATGAATTTATTTTGAGTTGCTCAGAAATCTGCTGGGTCTTCCTGCAGGACGTTTTATTCCTTCATCTTAGTGAGATTGTTAGACTCTCGAGTCGAAATTTAGATCCCCTTTACAGATCCCTCTCAACAACTTTTTTTGTTTTGTTTTTATGATTAATTCTTTGGACAAATTAATTGGGAAGGTTTATGCTCTAGTAAGGGATGGTATGGCCATAGAGTTAATTAACCTCATTAAAAAATGCCTGGGAAGAAGACCTAGGTATCAGTTTCTCGTAACAGCAGTGGAGGGATATAATAAGCTAAAGCTAAAACATAAAATTGAGACAGATTTAATTTAGTGTTACGCACAGCAAAAGACGAAACAAATTTAATGAATCAGTATCAGAATTATGCCCCAGATGTCTCAATGCCAGAGGTACTGTACTTCATATGTTTGCAACATGTTCATCATTTTCTCAGTATTGGGATTCACTACCCAAAATACTTCAAAGGAATTTTCCATTTGACCCAAGAATTATTACTGTATGTTGGGTTTCATAGGTAATACTGATTTAAAAGAACAGCTATGCAAACCTTTTCTCACTATAGTAAATGCAAAAAAAAGTAATTTTGCAACACTGTAAAGAGCCTAACGCACCTACTTTCGAGAAATTTCTGAATAAGATAATTGATGTTTCAAAGCTAGAGTGTACACATTATTTCAATTTTTTCTTTATCTCGATCATAGAATAATGTGGCAACCTTTTTAGAGGCATTAAAGTAGGAATAAAAAGTAGTTGTTTTTATGGTAGCTTCTCTTTTTTTTATATTATCTAATTCTTACATCACATTGTTTGTCTTGGCCTGTTCTTGTTTGGTAGACCACCCTTTTTTGTTGTTTTTGTCCACAATGATGAATGTGTCTGGTTGGTTATATGGAAGGTCTTTTTTTTTTTATTATTTTGGGAGGGGTTTCCCTCCTAGAGGACTGGCCTGATATATGATGACTACACTTCTGACCCAAAACAAAAAATGAAGAAAAAAAAAAAACAGACACTGCCTTGGGAGATGGATCAGTACTGTCCTTGTGTTTAGAGTGTAAGACAAAGTGAAGTGTTTCAGATTTTTTTCTTGCTTTCCCTTTACAGATTTTCAAGGGTTTTATGTCCAGTTTTAAGAATCCCACTCTGGCAGAATATCTTGTTAGTATAGGAATGATGGCAAGGAAAGTATGTTCATTAAAACATGGGATTCCTTAGTTATCTGTTTAGGCCCTTTGTTGTCTGTCCCGTTAATAATTTGCCTAACGTTCACAAACGCTCAAAAATAGTTATGTGCTGATTAATAAGTGATTTTTTCCTTTTGCTAAAAGTGTTTCCAGTTTAAACTCTGGGTTTAGATTTTGTAAGTCTTTAGGTACTTAACAAGAGGAAGACCAACGCAGTAAGGGTTCCCCACTTCCTAGGAATATAGGGTGGTGGCTGCGGTGATCAGGGCCAAAAGGTGCATTATTCCTTGGACCTCCTGTAGTTGCAGTATATGTGCATAAATGGCTTTTAAGTAAGGTAGACAGCCCTGGTATCAAAACAAGGGTAGTAGTGCAATAAAGGCTGGTGGTTAAAGATGCCTTTTGAGTATTTTATTAAAAAAACAATTAGGATGATGGTCAAAAAAAATAGGGCAGTTGCCAGTCCATTGGTGCAGCAGTAAGGCTTCCATCTGCGACGCTGATATCTCGGGTTTGGAAAGGGATCCAAGGGTCAGAGGGCTGGTCGGGGGGGGGAGAGAAGGATTGAGCATCCGGGAGACTGCTGTCCTTCTCCATGGGAGGGACCAAGTGTCCGTGGGTGATTGACCTCTGGGGATGCCGGGGAGTAGCAACTGGCACCTGCACTGTGCTGGGAGACGTGACAGATGTTGGTGTATGCACCCTTGACGTCATTGGCATGTCCCGCCTCTGAAGGTGAACTGGTGGAAAACCAGCCTGTGCAGGATGCCACCTGCCTCGCGCCACAGGTCCTGCACCGCTGTCCGTGGCACCACCGGGGATGAATATAGGTGTCTGATGGGAGTGTGAGGGTAAGCCAGTATGCTACCCCAAGACCGAAGCGTCCCGGGGCCGTATACTGGCATCCAGTGGGTGGTGGGACTCCCTTCCTCGACCCTGCTGGGGGGGGTAAGCCAGAGCATATCCCCTGTTGGATACATCCACGGAGGGTGGGTGATGGGGGTTAGACACGGGACTGGGTTGATGGTGGCCAGTCCTAGGGGTTGGAAAAGTATGGCAAATTTAAAAAAGTGTAATATACATACATATATAGGGCAGTGGCAAAAACATATAGGGTGGTGGTAAATTTGGGAGTGGGGGGAGCAAAGGGTAGTGGCCCTTGGCACTAAAATAATGAATGAGGAAACGCTGGCAGAGTTCATTTGTTTTTTTATGTGAATGTGTGAAATGGTTCAAGGCTTGAGTGATGGTATACTTTAAATACATAGGAATGTACATTGATTGTAATTAACATTTTAAAGCACATCTATAATATGTAACTAAAATCCACCAGAAAATAGGAACTTTGCACAGGATAATTATCTAACAGTAGAGGACAGGAATGCTGTTGTTCAGAACTTCACAGTAGCCTGTTCCCTGCACTGAACTACTGCTCTTATTGTCAAGGCCTCTGGAAGTCTGCGGTTCTGCGGTTGCGGAATTTGCCGCAGAATTTGCTTCATGCCGCAGAATATATATAGTGCCACAGAATTAATTGTTTTTGGTGAATTTTCATATAAATATACTGTTTTTCCATAGTGTCAGGCTTTCTTTCCCCATCTCGTTTATCCTGTATGCTCAGCATATGATGTCATCGATGACATCACATCATATTTAGCCAATGACAGGACTGCATTCTGCCAGAGAAGTGAATAAATCATGCCGCAGAAATCAGAAAATGCTGCCGCAGATGCCAAGAAGCCCTGCCGCAGAAATCTGAAAATGCTGCTGCAGAACACCAGGGGCCCTGTCTATTGTTTGAGACAGCCCATCACTAATGAGTCAGCACCAGAGGCAGTTTTTTCACAGTCTTCAAGCTCGCTTTGATTTGCTTGCAAGGTGCCAACAGCACCATTGTTTGTTCTACCAAAAACTCAATTGACTTTCACCGAGTGATAGTTTTAAACGGAGGATTGGGTAATTAGTTTAGAAACCCATAGCAGGTAAAATAACAAACCCGTTGTCTGATTTGGTAAAATTACATGAGATAAATGGGTTCCAGTGATCTTCCGATAAGATCTTCTGGCAGTCCCATTAACTTGGTACAAAACTTGGCCAAATATCTTATTTTGTGGCAGTGCAGCAATTAAATTTGGAATGTTATTCCATTAGCAATTAGGTCTTCTTCTTGAGTATCTTTCAAAAAACGATTTAAAGAAACATTTTTAGCAAATTTGACGTGTGTGTATATTTTTAAATTGTATGATTGACAAACTTGGAATTGTTTAATTTTTATTGTGTATTCTGAGTGTAATTTCTATGTACATTATCACATGTCTCACCTTTGAATTGAATATTTGTTGCAGTGTACTGGTAAACCTTCAAACAAAACTAAACAAAAAAGTCGCATTTGGACCCCTGCTCCTCTGATGATGAGTCTTAAGCAAAGCTATGTCATATGGAATCCTTAACAGGGGAGTTGCTGGGCTGTAGCCTGAAGACCTGGACCTTCACTTGGATTTAAAATGTTGACAGACTCTGGCTTAACTCAGCAGGCCACGATCGTCACCTGCTCCCATGCTTGGATTTTTCAGTATATGAAGTCCTGCTGTCTTTTCCCTGTATACTTCGGGGTGAACAGACGATCAGCTGATGCCACCTGGCAATCTTGATCATCATCCTAGTGCTGCTCCCTCACACCCTATGGTTTCCCTACCTCCCTCAACAGGGTTGTACCTCCAACATTCTCCAGCATGTGGGTGGGGTCAATGACTTCCACGGTATTAAGATTCCTACACTAAAGCTTGGGGGAGGCAGCCTCATTCAGATCAATGCATATTGATCTGGAAAGCTCTGTCTTCTGTGCCACTCCACACCAGCTCATTGGCAGACCTTATTAACTAGGTACTGTCTCTTAAGTATTCGTTTATAAAATATAGATAATGCAGGCCACCATAGGCCTACAGAATACCAAATGTCTGTGGGGTTATCAGTTCTGTAATCTGTTCTTCATGGCTAATAAAAGAACAGTGCATAGATCCTGTGTTTTGACTGGCTGCTATGTCATCAGCCTTCTCCAGACAAGACTCACTAGCAGTCTTGCACCATGGAGACTTGAGTTTTCCTGATTTAACAACTGTAAACACTCTGAGAAGTGCATTCCTGAAAGCTTTTGAGAACTCTTGAATATAAAGACACAATATTACACTTCCAGCATCATAATGAGAAGAATGGGATAGAGCAGGAGTGTGTTCGCTGCTTTGTCACCTACATCACATCACTGCATCTGTGGTGGTGGTATGGGAGATGCTTATTGTCTTGCTGCCAGTGTTTATATTTTAAACAATATTCTGCTAGTCCTGGCATAATTTGGGTAGCAACATTTGACAAGGTGTGCGTTCATTGGCAGATACTGGCACTTCTCCTGTGTGTGTTGAGGTACAGGGCTGAAGCCTGACTGCTCATCAGCACACAGCAGCGTGCCTATATCTCCCAGTGAATGCAGTGCCCTGGAGTTTATTACTGCTTTTCTAAAATGGCAGGTATTAACACTTTTGGCTTAGAAAATACATCACCATGGGTTCATGTAGTAGAGCCACTAATTTTCCATTGTCAAAATGGCAATTCTGTTTGGCAAAATCTTAAAGTACATCTCCCCAAACTGAGGCCAAATCAGCATGTTCTGTACAATAATTTGGCTCAGAATGGAGGTTTGTCCAAAAAGCTGTGGCAAAGTGGTGTTTTTCATACAAAATTGACTCTAAAGTGTTGGTATTGAAATGACAAATGCCTTTTCTTTACCGGTGTTTTCTGTTAAAAATGGAAAATCATTGGCCCTAGTATAGGTACAGCAGGTGGCCTGGTTTGTCCAATCAGATAGCAGCATTTGTGTGCTCATCTGGGCCCATTTAATAAGCAGCTGCAGTCCCAAACTATAACCATTCTGCTCTGATGTGACTGGCTAGTGCATGCTAGCTTTGTTTGCCCCAGTGGGTCTGCCATGCATCCCTAATAGGTATCCTCCCTAAACTGTGACATCATCCTAGAACCCCTACTCGTCTTCCTTCACAGTGACAGCGTGGTACCTTCAGTTGTTCGACGTTTCAAAAGGGTTAACTTTTGTCATTTTTTTCCACTGCGGTCTTAGCAGAGAATCCAGTTTTGTTTCTAACAGCAGGATTTTAAATTTAAAGCATGCCTATTGTTTTTACTAAGTTGCCTTTTTTTTTTTTTGCTTGGCTCCAACTCCCCCAGTAACTCTCTCCAGTGGATGTCTGAGTGTCATATAATTATACTATAATTGCTTTTGATGGTCTTTCCGGTAGCCTAGTGACTTTGGTGAGTTTTGAAACCTTTTTTTTCTCGCTTTCAGAATAGTTCTTTTTCATGTTATCGATTCAGTTTTTGTTCTCTAGTTAAGTGGCTCTAAACTGACTTCTTAGCCAGAGTGTTCTGAGGGGTTTGCCGACAGACTGGTAACCTGTTTTTAATGTGTGTGTGTGTGTATATATATCTATATATATACGTGGTTAGAGTTATTTATAAAATGTTTTGACTTGTTTCTGTTGCCACTGCATTTTGTTGCAAATTGCTTAATTTGTTTGCCAAAGTTGCTTCATTTTCAGTGATTTTTGTGCAACAACTAACAAAATTGTGAGAACAGATTGACGCAATTGCTCAGTTTGACGTCAGTTGTATAAAGAATGCTGCTGTTGTGGTAATAAAATTGACACAAGTATGCACATTGTTGGATTCTGAGCAAAAATTGCAAGTGCATAAAAATGGTGCAGATTGCTCAAATGAATGCAAGTGCAAGAAGTGTGCAAAAGTGAAGCAAGTGTGCAGAATTTTGATGCTGGCTCCTATGACTGATACAGACTTTTAAGGCTGTTTCTAAGGCATTTCTGTGATGCAGCAGCTGAGATGTTTTTGGATGTGCTTATTATTTCTGCCTACTGGTTTGAGAGAGAAAATAGCACTATGGTGTTTGCAGGCATTTTGTTTTTCAATAAGAAATGCAAGGTCTGTCATGAAAGTGTGAGGCTGTTTCTGTATGGTGTGTTCTGTTCATTTTGTACTAACCAGATCTGCTAGCTTTTTTTTTTTTTTTTTTTGACTTTGTAGTTTTGCACCCTTACTGCCTCTTCCCTCCACTCTTTCAGACTTCCCCATGCATACACATCTCATCTTCGGAGTCTGCCCCTAGAGTACCTGGTCACACTGCCCTTTGACCTTTGATGCATGGTTAACCCCGGTGGGGTGAGGAGAGTACTCTCCATAAACCTCCCCAACTGTTCTGCAGTGGAGCCTGCTGTGAGTCTGCCCGGCCAGACATGAGTGTGTGCCAGGAGCCGTCACCTAGGAGCGACAGGGGTTGTTTCCTTTGTTCCACCCCAGAAGGTGGCATGCAGTGAGGGCCCTAGGAGCAGGGAGGCACGCTGAGATGTACCTCACTGCCGCCCCTCTGCCGACGTCTGTCCATCCCCTTCTACTGCTATCTCCCCCATACTGCACCTTCCACCAGGCACCCCCCAGGTGGCGGTATCGCAGCCAAGGAGCTTACAGGTACCCCCGGAGAAGGAGAGCAGCTGTCGGGCGCGCCATCCTTCTCCTGGCTAACCCCTCACATCCGTGCTCGCTTCCCGAACACGTGGTCATGTGGAACGAGGTGTAAGGTGTTTGGTGTGTAGATCTGCTAGCTTTATGGCTTCTGATTCCTAAGACTGTTGGTGGCCTAGAAGAAGATGCATCTGTTTGCAGTTTTGACAGTGGCAGTACAGAGTTACATAGTTGCCTTGTCTGCTATCTCCAGGAACTCTTCACAGAGTTGAGCTGTCATCAGAACTCAAAGGCTGCCCAGCAAAAACACCTGAATCATCCATGAGCCCTTCCTTAATTTGGGGGGGGGGGTCAGGACAGGTACGTCTAGATGTAGTGGGCCATCTATTACATGACATGGGAGAGAAGGACGCCCTTCCTGACTTGTGATCATTCCAGGTAAGTCAGGGCAAGGTAACACTAAGCCGCCAGACAAGCTGGAAGTCACCCAAAACAGTGATAATCCCATTAACCCTCAGTCCAGGTAGCCCTGATGATTTTGAAGGTTGAGAGATGAGGAATGGTAGAAGAGTTACATGCTTCCTCAGTTCTATCTCATCGATGGTAAACATTTAATTTATTCATTTTTTTTTTTCTTTTTAACCAGGAAGTGAACTAGGCACAGCTCTTTTTCAGTTGTGCCTGACAGTAAGTAACAATACTAGACAATACACTGTTAGTACATAGCACAATAAACAACGAACAATACTAAACAAAATCAGTGAACATTACAAGAACATCAGTTAATATTCTCATAACATTTTTTTCAGCAACATTTTAAAATGCTTAATTTGTTTGCAGATTAAACTAATGCTGCCATACTGTTCGTAATGGAAGGAACATGCCAAGTGAAAGACCTTTTACATTCAGCTTTGGAGTGTAAAGAGAGTATCAGTTGTGTTCCTTGTCTGATAAGAACATAAATTTTGTGTACATTTTTTTTGCAAAGAGAATACGGAGTTGAACTTTGAAAAACCCTAAATGCAAAACCAGCAGTACAGTATTCTGTTCTGAACTGTGGAGGTAGAATTTTCATCCTTTTGTATATTAAACAGTGATGAGTCCTTTGGGGAGTTGTTAGTGCAAACAAACATATTTAACATTGTTTAGATTTTTTAAATAAATGAAGTACTCTGGTTCACACATAGAACAACACTATTGTCTAAGAGACCCAATTTTTGATTTATTTTTTGCCAATTTTATCCGTGTCCATGTAAACTCGGAGTAGAGTCTAGATAGACACCTAAATATTTAAAAGAATGCATTCTAGAGAGCTCCTTCCCATTACTGCCCAGAATGCACAAGTCCTCTCCAACCCAGGCTGGTCTCTGTGATGTGCCAAACAGCATCACTTTTGTCATATTTTCATTTCGTTTTAATTAGTTTTGATTCAGCCACCCAATTAATTTAGTGTAATCTTCCTCGAACTAATAGACTTTATGTCAGGTTGTAGAGTCTCTTAGTATTTTTACATCTGCTGGAGACTGTCTTCTTGTCTTCTGAACATGAACTCAATTTTTTCTATCCGAGAACTCCTAAATGTTTTATCCAGTTTGAGTATTTTCACAGAAAACTGTTAAAACAAAAATGGGATGATTTTGTCAAGGACAACTTGGGCAAAGTGTTTGCCTTTTCAGGACTCACTAATGAAGAAATGGGAGGCTCCACCTGTTCAGATGCAGCCGTATCTTCAAATGATGTTGTGAGATTGGTATTATGCATTTAGACGTACAGTGATAGGAGGTCTATGTCGCGAAAATTCCTGTGCTGTACATTTATGTTGTAATTTCACTCCTGTATGAAAATAGGAGCAATTGTAATTTAGCCTCAGGAAGGTAGCCAGGTGATCCCTTCAATTCCCAGTTGCTGAGATCTGCCCCTGTGGTTAGGCACGTAATAATGTGTGACCAGGGGGGCATGCCCCATCTAAGTCAGTGGGGAGAACTTCTACGTTCGTTTCCTTTTTTTTTTTTTTTCTTCACATAACAGTGGCCAGTTTGAAATTAAAGAAGGCACTGCTTGACTAACAATGGCTGTCTTACTCGAGCCTGTCCTGTCCTGTTTGCCTTCTGGAAGGATACACCCCTCCATTCTGCTTGTCCGTCCACCTTCATCAAAATACACTTCTGTCAGTCGCACACTGCTTGGCAGATTGTCTGCAGCCCCTAACAAATTACTGGTCCTAGAAGAAAAGTATTCTCTTGATCATCTGCTCTCTTTGAGAGAGCAGACACCTTCACTAATACGCTTCCTTTCCTGGCTGGCACTATCAAATGATGCGCATGCTTGTGATTCAGCCGGCAAAGAAAGCATGTTGGTGAGGGAATGTGCCCTCTCATAGAGAGCAGTTAATCAAGAGAATGCCTTTCTTTGTGGGACCAGTAATTGGTTAGTGGCAGCAGACACAGTTAGCTAAACAGTGTGTGACTGACTGGAGGATTTTGCCAATATGACTGGCAATAGATTCTCTCCATTTACCTTTCCAGTTTTGCCGTTTGGAAAGTGAGCGAGGCTGTTTATCCACAATGTAAATGATTGTGCTGATGTAATAGCAGGGGATGAACTGGTGCGCTCTCATATATCGGAGCTGTTGTGTGAAGGCAAGAAGGAAAACTGCACATCAATAGCTGATTAGCAGTGCTTGAATATTGGGGGGGGGTGGACACAGATGTATTGAAACGGCAGGTTGTTTTTTTTTTTTTATGCAGTCACTTACTGTAGTGATTTCCCCCAGCTGCCACCATGTCCAACCAACCCGAGAGGACACCAGCCAAAAGAAGAGCTAAGATGCCTGCAGACATCCGTGCAAAAGAACACATTGTGAAAATAGTACAATCCCTGGTAGTAGTTGCTTGTTGATTCGGTAGCACCTCGATGTAAATTTTGACAGCCAGAGGTCCGGGCTGCTTCAGGCAATCATGTTTTTCTGTGACAGGGTTACTGCTGCTGCTTCTCTGCACACTCTGGATGAGACGCCCGTTCTCTGTGGTGATTTAAAAAAAAAAAATGCAGGAAAAAAGAAACGTAAATGAGGTCTGTGGAGGGCAGGGGTCGAAATAACCACCAGTCTGCCTGTTCCAGACATCCAGTATTCCCCAGGGACAGCTGGTTTCATTTCTCTGCCTGTCCCTGGGACAGGTTCGAAGTGAAAAAGCGTTAAGCCCTAGGACCCAGAAAATGCTAACACCTGTAAGGTTTGGGTATGCATGTCCCAACATCATGGTGTCACATGTGGAGAGATGTCCATTCAACCCAGTGATGGGCTCTTCTGTGTGGTCGGCAGTTTCACCAAGCTGCAGAATGAAAACAGCGCCACAGTAGGCCTAGACTGTCCGTGTACTCCTTGTCATTGTGCATGTGCAGTTACCGGTTTTTCTTTTGCTTTCTGTACTGTCATCTCATTTCTCTGTGTGCTGTAGTGGCAGTAGTAGCCTGAGACTAGCTCTTGTTCACAGGCAGCAGAATTATGGGAATGCAAATTAAAAACCTTTTCAAGGGCCATCTACTAACCAAGAGAGGTCTGGGTAAGGCTAATTAAAAGCCATTGTAAGGAACAGAAAACCATATCTGAAAGCCCTTTTTAGGGCTGACAGTCAAGGCAGAAACGGGGAGATTCAGCGCAAAGAAGTGCAACGTAATGCACCTGGGAAGAGTACACAGAGGGGGTGAGATACTAACAGCAACAAAAATGGAAAGGGCCCTGGGGGTAGTCATGTCAGGTGACCTAAAGGTAAGCAAGCAATGTAAGAAGGCAGTAAGGAGGGCTGGCGGGATACTGGGATGGGGAGAGGCATCACCAGTAGAAAACAGGAATTTGTTATCCCTTTGTACAGATAGTTGGTGAGACCCTGTGTAGAGTACTACGTGCAGTTCTGGAGACCCTGTCTCCACAAGGACATAGACAGAATGGAGGCTGTTCAGAGGAGGGCAACTAAAATGGTGCAGAGTCTGCACCAGAAGACATACGAAGAGAGATTAAAGGAGCTTAATATGTGCACCCTCGAGGAGGGACATGATAGAAACTTTCAAGTACCTCAAGGGAATCAACAAAGTCCAAGAGGGGAGCATCTTTCAGAAAAGAAATGTACAAGAACAAGAGGGCACAATTTGAAGATGGGAAACAGCTCAGAGGTAATGTGGAGAAGTATTCTTTCACAGAGAGTTGTGGATACTTGGAACAGCCTTCCTGAGGAGGTAGTGGAGTCAAAAACAGTGGGGGAATTCAAGAATGCATGGGACAGACATAAGGCAATTCTAGTGGGGGGTAGGAGGAAGTTGGCTGTTGGTTAACTAGGATCTGCAGCTTATCCATTAGATAGGGAAATAGGCAGACCACGAGGGCCAGCGGTCCTTATCTTCTGTCAAATTCTGTGTTTCTCTCGGAGACTTGGTATTTAGAGATTAGGGGACCTTAGAGGACTGAGACAACCGCTTTAATCAGGGCAGGAATGGCTCCAGAGAAAAAAGACATGGGGAAAGCTGTTTAAAAGCCCCTATCAGGGTTTCTAAGTAGGGGAAAGACTTTTTGTGACTGGGCTATACACACAAATAGAAGACGCTGATCTATGTGTCAGGGCAAAACAGAAGGGAGTTAATTAAGGGCCCTCGTCAGAGCTATTACTGAGCAGTGATACTTTAGGTAGGGAAAAAATTATCAGACTGGGTGGGCCAAGGTGTCTTTATCTGCCGTCCAATTCTAGTATTTATGCTTGAGTAGGAGAGGGAAGTAAATTAAAAGCCCTTGTCAGAGCAGTGAACTGGGAGCACACATTTTAAGTCCTTTTCAGGGCCATGTACCAGCTGGGGGTAAATATTTAGAAGCACTTTTTAGGGCATCTTACAATGTGCACGGTCAGTTAAAGTACTTTTCAGGGCACACTACTTGTTATTAGTTCATATTCGGAAATCGAAATGTAAAATTAAATAAAAATCAACAGGATAGGTTCAAATTCTGTGTGACAGTTGAAATGAATATTACACCTGTCCCTTGGACAGCCATCCACAGAAAATTATTTCTAGCCCTGGTTGGGGGGGGGGGTAAACAGCAGCTTGCGTGTGTGACGGTTTAGATACTTGCACCCTCTAACAAACTGTAGTTATGAAAATAACTCTCTGCAATCCCATGGAAAGTGTTGGACTAAAACGTGCTTGAAGTAAGATTGCTCAGCTCTGCTTCAAAACACTGAGAGGTTTAAAATGCAATTGCAGCATGCCCGAGTGATGCCCCTTGAGGAATGATTTGTTTGGACCAAAAGCGATGGGGCAGTGTGGTCAGTGACCATGGGCTGGTTTCTCACTTGCTTCACGTTTATTTGTTAAGGAGTTTTTTGTACCCCATACCTCGGGCTTGCTGCAGTTTCATTTGGACTGTATCCGTGTTTTGAATGGGAGCTGAACACTCTTTCTTCAAGTAAGTTTTATTGCAACACTTTTCACGGGAGTGCAGAGAGTTGTTTTCGCAACTAGGGTTAATTAGTGGGTGTGAGTGTCTAAACCATCTCACACACACACACACGCTGCTGTAACTCCCTCCCCGTACAGACCTCATTTACATTACTTTTCTCTTCTGTTTTTTTTTTTTTTAACCACCATGGAGAACCACCACCTCATCCAGAGTGTGCGGAGGGATAGTCTGAGGGGGAGCAGAGAAGCAGCAGCAGCAACCCCATCACAAAGGGCATCAGCATAAAGGCTTAGTATCACAATGGATAGCAGGCAGTGTTAGTAGTCAGAGGTAGACAACAATGGCTCCTATTTAGATCATTGGTGGGTGGCACTGCAAGTTGAAAGCTGTAAGAATTAAAACAAAAAAAAAAATGCTATTTCAATCTGACATATGTGCCCCCCCTGTTCTTTCATTCAAACACTGCATCGGCTATATACCGATGCATGTCTTTCCTTGCACACTCCCTCTGACAACATCTTGCTCTTGCAAGAACGCACATGCGCCTCCCCTGCTAAAAATGTTGTCTCTTGTAATTCGGTGAGCGTGAGCAGAATGTTGTGTTTTGGCAGACCAGTGAAGGATGGGTAAAAACACAATATACAAAAGGATGAGAGACAAAAATAGACTTTTAGATTTGTTTATTAGTCAGATTCGCTGTTTGTGTCTGTTGGTAACCTTCTTAACCCGTTCCTGTCCGCTTTAAGGCATGCAGGACATTTTATTTAAATTATAGACAAAAAATACTACTTCACTTTGGATTTTGCAGTGTACTATGGAGAAAGGGAGAACGCCACTAGAGTACCAGGTATTTTACAGGTTTTGTACTGTAGTACATGTAAAGGGATTTGGGAAAAGACAGGGGCTTACAGCATAGCATGATTTCAGCAGTTTAAGCTAATCAAAAGGTCAAAATCATAGCCTGACGTGTATTTAGAAAAGTAATACACATGTCATGTCATGATTTTGATCATTTTAGGAAAAATGCTAAACTAAGGGCGTAAGAAACAAGCACTGGTTAGCACTGTACAGAGCAGTGCAGCTCTGCCCCTCCCTCGCTCCCATTACATAATCACATAGCACATTCAGCAGTCATCTTGGGGAGCTGGCAGAGTAGGTTTTTTGAAAAGGAAAGGCTAGTGTTTACATTTTTCAAATGCTTAAGAAACTGCATTTATGTTAATCATGTAAATGAAGTTTGAGCATCAATGTAAACTGTAACATTTCCTTTTCCTCTCTATAAAGCCAGATTTCTGAAGTGTTTATTGTACTAGAAGCTTGTTTTGGTGTCCTTTAATAAGTTCTTCTAGCTAGTGTTTATAAAAAAAAAAAAAAAAGTAAAATCTTATGTGTGTTGTTGCACAGTTCAATCAGCATTCAAGTTTTCAGCAACATCAGACAGCAGCACTGTCATCGGGGCCAAATTGGCATGGGGTCCCTCCAGAAAAGTAATGGAGGTGGCAGGTATGCCCCACTCAGTAACATTCCATTTTAATTTTGTGCACTGGCCCTGCATTTGTGTCTTGCATTTATCTGGGTGATCAGAAAATCCCATTAAATAGATTACATGTGCAAGGATTTACAGAGTTTTTGAAAGATGAGGAGGAGTCCAAGTGAGGGGACCCAACTGGAAATTTCCAGGTATCTAGGTGGGCCAGTCCAACACTGACTGTCATTTAAAGCATCCTGATGGCTCTTTTAGATAGACAGGCTGACTGCAAAGTTCCTCATTTGCCATAGAGAGGAAGCTCTGTAAAGCAGAACCGGAAGTGGACAATAAATGACCCGAAAGGAAATGGAATGAGCAGGCATCTGAACCTGACTTTCTGTTTATTCATGACATGTCAGCAGGTTTGAAAAGCTGCAGTATCTGCATTACTTGCAGTAAAGATAAGGAGCAGACTTGGCATTGTTTTTTTTTTTTTCCAAAGGAAGGATCCCATTTATAAAATAAGCCATGATCTTGATTACCACCGCGAATCTGTGCAGGCTCTCAGAAATAACGTGCATAGTTTTGAGGTTTAATAAAATGGAGTCCGTAACTGAATGACTAACATACTTTTTTTCTGGACATAAAGACATTGAGTAGTCCCAACTCCAATTAAGTCCATAGTATTTAGGGGAGTTTCAGTGCCGTCATTTTCTACAGTGCAGCCCCCAAGGAACTGATGATTAGATGGTCTGTTATTTGGTGTCTCTGTGTCATTATTTTCAGCAGTGCAGCCCCCAGCTAGCTGGTAATTGCAAAAAGTGGTTTAACAATGGCACACTAGTATGACGGTCTCCAGTCTGGTTCAGTACTTGATTTTTATTCATTCTGAAACAGTATGCCATTTCTGTTAGGGACTGCGGTTTAACAGCAGCAGTTTTCAAAACTGGATTTCTTTTTACACATAGTATCTTTTTGTTACTGTCTTAAAGGAGCACTACACCCTCATATCTTGTAAATTTTGTTTTCTTGCTATAGGATTGCTGTGGCTTATTTTCACTGTTCTTACTAGTCGCTTCTAACCATCCTGGGAAACTCCATTTTCTGGTTGTTGAAGTCTCATTCTCCCTGAGATTTGCATTAACGTATGAGAACATAGTGTGTCAGCAACCTTTAGACTGCACAGAATGCCTGTCTGCTTAGAGTTAAACAGAACAAGTTGCAGCAAAGTGTGAAATGCCACATTTACCTTCACTTAGCTTTGCAATGTGAGTTGTTAATGCAGGGGTTTTCCCCATTAAACTGCATTCAATTTGTGTATTTCCAGAGAGGTTTTTTTTTTTTCCCTGAGAATATTTGTACTTTTTGAGATAACATGGTACCAGTGGGTGCTGTGATATCATGTTATCATATGCTAATGCATCTCCCATGGACATTGAGATTTTAGTGACCATAAAATGGAGACCCCAGGATAGATATCAAGGACTTGCATGAACAGTGAAAACAAACTAAAGCAAATACATATATCTCCAACAGCTACATGAAAAGAGTTGTCTGGCATGAAAACAAGTAAAATTTACAAAGATTATGAAGGTGTAGTGTTCCATTAATTTCATTTTGACTGCACAGGCTTATTCAAGGCCCCATGGGACACAGTTGTAACTCACTGAAGATCAGACACCTGCAGTAGAACTAGTAGACTTACTGCATTGTGCAGCACCTTATTAACATACTTACATATTAAAAAGCCAGCAGAATAGGCCAAATGATCTGTCTTGTCTGCTCGAAAGCCAGCAGCCTAATGGCTGCTCGCCTCATATTGTCTTTTACACCTGTGTAACCCCCCTACAAATGGGGGTTCCCGAAAAGTCTTCTTTGGGTGTGCCTAAATGCCCACTGCCAGGCTGGTATCCTGTGTCTTCGCGCTTTAAAAGCGTTTGTGTGAGAGTGCCTTAATGCCTCTGTGTTCTGTCCCTTTAAGAGCTGCCAGTAACGTGGTGCTTATTTAATCTGGGAGGGGGCTGAGTGTTTCTGTGCTTGAGTCCCTCCCAGGTTACCAGATAATCGCTTCATTCGCTGGTTGCGCAGAGGGAGCTCTGTTAGAAGCTGTACTTATTTGCTAATTATCTATTGGAATAGTAGCAATATTGTAGTTTGTCTAACCTGCCTTCTTTGCAGCATGGACAGTTCTGTTTTTCACCACCATCTTGGTCCTGGACTGCCAGAATGGGCCAGTCAGTACTTTTGGGGACTCTAAAATGGAGCCTGTCCCCAGGGGGTCTTGTGGGAGAAAAACTCTGTAGGAATTGTAGTTCTGGGCTTTGGCGCCCCAAATAGACCTGGAGGGGGAGCCCTTGAACTGACTGACTGACTGACAGACAGATCAGCCAACCGAACCTTTTGGATCCTGGGGAAAGTCCCAGGCTGCTTGCAGCTGCAGTCAGTCTGAGTTAGGAAGAGTTGGAGTCAACAACTCAAAATAGTCGAGCAGCAGTGTCCGTGCGGGAGAACTGCGGAAGGATTGAGTTTGGCCTGCCTGCTGTCCCGGAGAGTGGGATCTTGGGGATATCTTGGACTGAATCTGAATTGAGAGAGAGAGAGAGATATTAAAGCCACTGAACTGTGACCAGGCTTAAACCCTGAAGAAGACCGAAGATTTGCTGAATGCGATCGGCCTGTCAGGACCTCAGTGATTGCTGGAATCCTGGTTTGGCACAGAGACTCTGTGATTGCTACCGGACTGCCATCCGCCTGGTACAATGGAATTTCCTTACTATAAATGTGCTGTGTGCAGCTAGTGGGTCACGATTTGGTTCCCCATTGTGTGCTGAACTGTGTTCTGCTTGCTGGAGGCTGCATCCAGCCCCACTGGACTGAATCCGCTTTCATCTCCCCTTGGCCTGGGCCTTGTCACACTGGCCCAGCCAGATTACCCGCTATACAGAGAAAGCCATCGACGAGAGACTAGCCTGGGGATCAGCCCCCTGCTCAACGCCTTGAACAGGAACGACGCCTCGGTGATTCGTGTGGGCCCTGTTTCTCCTGGCACTCCAGCTCATCAACCTGTAGTCTCAATTTCGTCCTGCCTGTGTCCTGTATTGGGTATTATGAGTAAATATCAGGGTAGCTCCCTGCAACAACAGCTAAATCTAAAGTAAGTAAAAATTTATTTTTAAGCGCTTTTCAATATCAAAGCGCTGTACAGATAAAACAATTAAAATACATACAAAATACATACATATGACACAACAGCAAAAATAACAATATAATTACAATGAAATACAGTAAATCACTCCCCATATGCCATTTGAAATAAGTAAGTTTTTAATTCTGACTTAAAGCTCTCAACGGTCAGGCAGCTTCATATCCGACGAGGTAGAGAATTCCACAGGGTAGGGGCAGCATAAGAAAATGCCCGTACTCCCGATGTTTTTAAACGAACCTGGGAACCTCTAGCAATCCCTTGCCGGCCGGGCCGGAGGAGCCGAGAGGGACAGTAGGGAACAAGCAGATCTTGAAGATACCACGGTCCCTGTTCATGTAGGGCCTTATAGGTCAGTAACCCGACCTTAAAGGTGATCCGCCACTGAACCGGCAGCCAGTGCAGTTCGCGCAGCACAGGCATAATGTGACTCCTCATAGATGTCTCAGTCAAAAGCCTGGCTGCTGCGTTCTGCACTAGCTGCAAGCGGCGGATATCAACCCCCGGCAGCCCTAGGTACAGGGCATTGCAGTAATCCAGGCGAGAGGTAACAAAGGCATGGACCAATGTCGGAAGGTCGGCTGGAGGAACAAGGTGTTTCGCCTGAGCAATATTCCTCAGATGGTAAAAGGAAGATTTGACAGCAGAAGACACCTGAAATTTCAGGGTCAGACTGTCGTCAATAATAACGCCCAGGTTACACACCCGGTCTGAGGTCGAGAGCTGGGCACCATTGATCCATACGCCCGATGGGAGACCAGCCCTACAACCCGCCTCAAGGCGACCTGGGTCCACCACCAACACCTCAGTCTTATCCGGGTTTAACCTTAGCCAGCTGGCACTCATCCAATCATTGATCTCGGATAGACAGTTGTTAAGTATAGAGACTGCATCTTCTTGTCCAGGACTAAAGGACAAATATAGCTGGGTATCATCTGCGTAGCAGTGAAAACCCAAGCCATATTGCCTAATAATGTCTCCCAATGGCAGCATATAGACAGCGAACAACATGGGTGCCAAAATGGAACCCCACGGAACCCCACAAGGCAAAGAGACAGCATCAGAGGAATAAATTCCAGTGATAACCCTCTGTCTCGCCCTGTGAGAAAAGATTGAAACCATTGCAGAACCATACCAGACAGTCCGCAATAAGACCGCAGGCGTTCCAAAAGCACATCATGATCCACAGTGTCAAATGCTGCAGAGAGATCAAGAAGGACTAAAATAGTACAAGCCTTTCGATCTCTCGCTATCAGGAGATCATTTAGAACCCGGACAAGAGCAGTCTCAGTACTATGTCTTTTCCTAAATCCCGATTGAAGAGTATCATAGACATTATGATTTGTAAGATGGTCATCCAGTTGCAGTGCAACCACCTTTTCAATAACCTTGCCCAAAAAGGGCAGGTTAGAGACAGGTCTGTAGTTAGCTGGACAGTCCGGATTCAATGAAGGTTTTTAGGAGTGGTCTAACGACGCTCCTTTAAGGGTTCAGGAAAGATCCCTGCTCCAAAGATTTCCAGACAATTTCAGCAATGGTCGGACAGATAATATCTACGCAACCCAATAATAGAGGCGAGGGCCTGGATCCAAACTACAACTGGTTGGACGACAGTCTGGACAATCCTCATAATGTCCGTGAATTCGCCTACCAAAGTCAGACCAGGTGACACAGGTGTTTGTTTCCTCGCCGATCACTGCAAACCCTTGAAGAGTGAGCTTGCTGATATCCGACCTAATGCTGGCAATCTTATCAGCGAAAAATCGAGCAAGCTCATCACACTTTATTTGTGAAAAATCTTCCAGACTGTAGACAGAGTGGATTGCACAATCTGTCAACAGTCCAAAGAGTTGAGCCGGTCGGTTTCACGGCAGCAGCAATCTCCTGGACAGGAATTCTGCCTTCTTACGGGATATTGCCGATTGATAGATAACATAATGATCCATCAATCTAAGTTTGTCAGCATCCAGGCAAGATTTCCGCCATGCCCTCTCTAGCCTTTGCCCCACTCTCCTCAGCTCCTTCAAAGACTCATCAAACCAAGGAGTCTTTGGGCGCTGAGTGAGTGGGCGAACGCGAACAGGAGCAATTTGGTCCAGGGCCCTGCTCACTGCCTTGTTATAGGCAATAACCAGGTCCCCTGGACCCATGCTCGTCCGAAACACCCGATAGGTCCAGTACCGCCAGTAGGCCCTCTGGGTTTACTCCCCTTAAAGAGCGATACTGGACCATCTCCGTAAGGGCAGACCTATTAGGGGGTGCCCCAAAACTGAATCTTATGGTGTGATGGTCTGTCCACACATTTGGTTCCACCTCCAAATGTGAAACATTCAAATCCAGTAGGAATACCAGGTCCAAAGAGTGTCCACCTATATGGGTAGCAGAGGTAACTACCTGTGACAGGCCCAACATAGACATAAGTTGGAGGAAGTTCTTTCCAAAGTGCGAGAGTTCATCGTTGACCCAGGCATTGAAGTCACCCAGTATTAACCATTAGGCGACTCCAATGCCATGTCGACGATGAAGTCCGCGAACTCCTTCAGGAATTCACCACCATCACTGGGTGGACGGTAGATGAGGAGAATCCTGAACCCTGCACCTGCTGCCAGGATACACTCAAAGGATCTGGTGTTACCCACTGGCACCTCCACAAGACTCAGATCTGATCTAAAAAAGATGGCCACTCCCCCACCCCTACGATCCAGTCTCGGATGGTGCATTACCGAGAACCCAGCCGGAGCAGCAGAGTCTAAAATAGGACTTGCATTCTCATCCAGCCAGGTCTCGGTAATACATGCCAGGTCAGATGTTGCAACAAGATCTGCACTAATAGCAGTCTTGTTCGTAATCGACCTGGCATTACATAACACCGCCCAAGTTGGATGGGTTTTCAGAGAGGATCGCAGTACCTGCCCACAGTCTGTGGAGCCCTTGGGTATGGGAATCAGGCAAGGAGGGCCCCTCTCCTGAACCCATTTCGCCCCAGGGCGTCTCCTTGACCCAACTATCCCTATCTGCCCACCCCGTCCACTCTCCCACTCTGTCTAGCCCATCCATCCCCTAAACGTCTTCTCACTATCCCTGCTTTACGACAGTTGTTAAAAACGTCATCAGATAACCGAGGACAGTGAAAGGGACGGAGATCCCGGAGCAGAGTGGGAGAATAGCGCCTGACCGTCTTAAGCCCTATCAAACACATCATTGATGGCAAATATCAATAACTCTCAACTAAAACAACCTATCTTAATTAACAAATAATATTATTAACCAAAGAAAACCTAAAAAAATAAAAAAGAATCATGTAATCAAAAATCAAAACCCATACAAAAACCACATAAAATAAGTAAATAAAATAATAAACAAGACAAAGCAAAATAAAACAAAACAAATAAAATAAAAACTCTCACTACCCCAACACAAGAATTCCCCCCCCTTCAGCTCTCTCACAGCAAAGGTAAGGGGGAAAACAATCTTAGCACTCTCACTGCAAGAAAAAATAAAAATCACATACAAACAAATAAAACAGACAGCATGGGTCTGAAGCTGTCGCACAATTAAAAACTACCCAGCTAAAAGTCCTTAAGCTTAATAAAATTAATCATAAGCCCCACATAACAAAATTTCATAACGTCTCGGAGTCAGTATACTTTCTTCATATTCCTGGCATTCAGCCACCTGGAAGGAAGCACTCTCCACCCAGTGAACCGCAGGAGGGCGTGGATATGCAGACTGTCCCCCCTATATGGGATGCCAGATACAGCCCGGCCTCTGCCAGGTTATTCCAGCATCACCCGGAGGCCCCGAGAACACCAACCCACCGGCAGGTACTCCCAGCCCTCCCAGGTACAGACACCAGCACCCCGCACCCACCTCCGGGACAGTTAGGCTAATTTCCCAGATCTTTCTTCCTCTTTCTTCCTTCCCAACACAATTTCACGGCCAAAATCCCCAGCCAGGAGTTCAGCTTTAAATCCTGGGTCCACTGTATCAAACAGGGAGCAGACATAATAACAATAAATAGAATACTCCTTTCCAGTCCACAGCGTCACAGTTCATATACTCAGTATGCAAAAGTTTCAATTCCTCCTTCAGTCTTTCTCGTCTCCACAGTCTTCGCGCTGTGACCAAAAAACTCTCAAGTCAAAAAACAGTACAGTGTCATTAGGGACAGTCACAAATTCAGTGCTCCAGTATTCCAAAATAAGATCTTCTCCACAATTTCTCCCACTCCTCAATGCCACAGCTTCCCACGTCGCAAGTCCAGGCACAATTCGTCATAAAGAGTCATGCAAACTCACCGGGGCAAAAACTTTCAACAAAGTCCTTGCTTTCCTTGCTTCCAGACTACTGCCAACAGCCCCCGACTCCACAGCCTCTCACGGTAAAGTCGGGAAAAACAGGAGACAGCGAGGGACTCTAAGAAGCCGACAACAAAATGCCACAAGGCCAAATAACAAAAATAGATGCAGGACTCCAGATAATAGCCATCGAGACTCAGAAGGCCCAGCTGAAAGCAGGGCTCGAGACTTGCAACGGCGCCAGTCAGAAACCGACAAAAGCGCTCCAACCTCACGACTACAGTCCAACTGAGAAGACATACATATAAACTCAAAAAGAGCTTAGAATTGACTAAAACAAATTAAAAATATAAATCAAAATAATGAACAATAAAAATCAATGTTCTGGCTGGCTCAGCTCAGCCGCCATCTTTTGCTCTTCTCAGAGAAACAGAGGGCCTCTACATCTTACAGGTGTTGTCATCTGATTGCCTTGCTGTCTTTTCTTTCACGAACTGAGCCTCTGGCACCGGATTACAAATAGTGTGTGTTATGCATGTTGCTTTCTTCCATCACAGGGCCCCAACCAGCTGCGACGCCGGCTTACCCTGGGCAATGTTCCTGGCTAGCCCACCTTTTTCCTACCTGGGTACCCAGCGTGTATGACTGTGTTGAGGGACTAATAAGTGCATGCACAATTGCCTGACTAGATCAGTTATAGAATCAGTCAACCTGATTATGCCCTTCCCTTGTTCAAGTCCTCCGAATAAATCGTGCACCAACCCCCCCAGCAGGGCATTAATCCACCGGTAGAGCCCTCCGCTGTCGGTGATTAATGCCTACTTGTTAACTTGCATCAATTGATCGTGTTACGGGTATGTTTTTGTTGCCTGGATCTGGTAGCACTAAACTCCCAGGGTATCTAAATGGGATCTTGACTCCTGCTGTGATGTCTCCTGTTTCCACAGATCAGAATCTGGGAAATAGGTTCTAGACCTCTTCGCTGCGAATGTGTCGCAGGCCAAGCCTCCATTCATTATAGATTCCTCTACTTGTGGAATGATCTACCCATTACCCTGTCCATTTGCCTGAGCTTTTGGTCTGCCAGGGCTGGTTCAAGGAGTATCCTAGGGCCCCTCGGTCCCGCGGCAACTGCCACTCTCCGACCTATCGCATGAATGTGCTGCTCGCTGCTTATGCTGATCTGGCTACTCTGGTTGTCTAAGATACATCCTGCTTATTCTTCATGCTGTTGATCGTGCATATGGATTTCATATTCTTTATGCTGCTTTTTGGTGTCTGAGAATATTATTGTAACTTGAAAACCTTGTAAATGTTGTGACTTTGATTCTTTTTTTGTTTTGCCTTTTTGTACATTCTGTTTCTGCTCCGGACTCTGGGGCGTGGGGGGGGGGAGACTCTCTCCAGCTACCCTACACAACAGTGGTTATACCTCCTGTCCGAAGCTCTCTCCTACCAGGTCTGCCCCAGTCTGGCGGATCCCCCGTCTCTGAACCCCCACCAAGGTGGGGCCACCTTCGCCCTGGCACTCTGTCTACCATCTGATGTACCGGGCTGGAGTTGGAGAGGACTCCTGGTGAAGCGAGCCAAACTGGGGGAGTGTGGCCGTGGCACTGGAGGAGCCTTCGCCTATCCCCGAGGCTGGGGATTTTTGTTTTGTGTGGTTCCCCTAGGAGCACGGACATGCAGTGACACCAGTATGGCAGTTGCCGTAGACATCTGCCACTCTCCTCCCCTAAGCTGCTCCGCATGCTAGCTGTGCCTCTGTTTTCCACTGAGGGTCACTACTTCATCGAAGATGCCCTGGATCCCTCCCCAGGGAGAGGAGAGCAGTCCATCGGATGCATGATCCTCTCCCTCCCCTGCCGACCCCCGGTGCCTGAGCTGATTCCCAAACTCTGGTCACTGAAATGGCGCGGCGTCCAGTGCCTCAACCCTCGGCACCACAGGGCCGGCATATGACTCTGATTCTTGTACAGTGTTATTTGTACATGTAGTTGTTTTATATGGTAACTTGTTTCCTATGCTGTGATAATTGCTTTTTGAATGTACTCCTGGAAATTGCTCTATACCAACCCCCCACCGCTGCTCAGAACTGGAAATTAGCTTTTCAGGGCTGCTCGCTAACCTGGCAAAATACGTTTAAATAAATACATAGATAAATATTTTATTTATTTATTGATTCTAGAAATTAACACCTTTGAGCTAAAAGCTCATTTACAAAGGCTCCGCTTCAGGGTTCACAGGTAAAGGATATACAAAACAAACGGGCATTGAGAAACAACAAAGAGGCATAATATACAGTTAATTACAATGAGGTTACGTGGTCAGAAAGTTTGGTTCAGAAACATAATTGAGGTACAGTAAGAACAAATGTCAAGACAAAAAGAATCATGATCCGATAATGGAGTGGAAAAAGAGGAAAGAAAGTATAGGATAAGGAATTGGGGGGTGGAAGGAGGGGAGGAGGTAGAAGGGAGCTGGAGTGGAATGGACAAGGGGGCAGAAAGCAGCTTGAGGAAGCCTTGGGGGGTTGGTGAGGGAGGGAGGAGGAACGGAGCGGGGAAGAGTAGGGAGTGGGAAATAAGTGCTAACTACCACAGTCACATTTAGTGCTGTTGGCCGCAAGATGAGTCCTAAGGTTCATTTTAAAGTAGCCAGTTCTCATACTGGACAGGAGGTCAGAGCTCAGGGAGTTGAACCATGAGGAGGCCCTATATTCGAAGGATCATTGTCCTTGGGAGATTCGGCGAAAGGGCATTTTTAGGGACTGGTAGCACAGGCTTTGGGTATTCCTGATGCTGTTGTTAGGTAGGAGGAGGCCAAGCACCCTGGGTGTAGAGAGGCCAAGAGTGGCTTTCTTAGTGAGAAGGTAAACTTGGTAACGGATTCTATTATCTAAGTTAAGCCAGCCAGCGTGGGAGTATAGCTCGCAGGTATGCACCATGGGGTGGTTTTGCAGGATGAGTCTACAAGATTTGTTGAGAGCTACCCTGATTCTGTGTGGGGCTGTATCGGTGGCTGTGAAATTATTATTAAATATTAAGGGACTACAGTGCAGAAATGTGGAACTGAAAATGGCATTACGCCAATGACATGCTGATGGTGCTCTCTCCAGAGGACTTCCCTCTAGCTTTAACTCTTTGTGGAACATTTTAAATAGATGTTCAACTTTAACATTAACTGTATAAAATGTGACATGTTGCCCCTCATGAAGGTGATTTTCCCTGAGATCAGGTAACATTTTCTCTTTCAATTGTGAATGATGCATTTTAGATACCTGGGTATAATCCTAAGGAATTTGAAACTCATGTACAGGGTTGTCCTAGTGCTGCAGTGCTGTCATGTGCGAGACCAGGATGAACATGTGTGCCCCTGAATCCCACACTCCGTCTGGTTAATTAGGGAGTGCAGCACAGAGGTGAAGTGCTCTGCTCCTATGGAGGGAGCAGGTGGGCTATCCTGCATTGGTGCACCTCCTACAGACTGACCAAGTAATGGCATTGACAGCCGCTCATCCACACTCATCTGGAGGAAGAGGGTAGTCGTAGCAACCCTGAACCTCAGGGTGGAGAATGGGGGGACAAAATGTGGAAAACAGAAAAAATCATGATGAAAATTACATACTAACTTATTTGTAATTTGGTAGCCAGGAAAGGCACACTGAGCCATGACACATTTCCTGGTGCGACCCTGGGGAAAGGGGAAGGTGAGTAGAAGGGGAGTAAAAAAAAAAGCAGCATACACAGCGGCAATCATATGGTACATATGCGGTACAAAGTAAAGTGCGGAGTTAACCTGGCAAAAGTGCAAATAAACAAAAATGCATTAAAAATTGATGTTACATTGAATAGCAGTGATATGCAAAATAACATGAACAGAACATGTAACAAAAGTGCAGTAGTTGTTGGGAGGAGACAGATTCAGGCAGAAGCCCACCAGTTGAAAGGTATGGGTCTCACTGGTGAGGTTGGGTGAGGTAGAGAGATGGCAGAAGCGGGGTGGTGCATGGTGATGTTTTAGCTGTGTCTAAGGGAGAAATGGAGAGTAGGGGGAGCAGGTTCTGGAGGGAGGGAGATTGGTAGGAGAAGGCAGACTGCCCAGCAGAGGAACATAGGTGGGGAAAGGAGAAGGTGTGAGGGTCCCTGGAGCAGAGTGAATAGGAGAGGGGAGGGAGGAGAGGCATAAAGTGAGGGACCCAAACCAGTACTTGGAGATGAAGAAGATGCAGTGGAACTGGCGACATGATAGTAAGGGGGGGGGGTGGACAGGGAGAGGTAGAGGAAGCAGTGGTGGGTCTGGGGAGGGTTAATGAGTTAATGGCCAGTGGACAGAAGGCATTAGAGGGTATCTAGTCTGGAGAGAGAAAAGGAGCAAGCAGTGCCACAGACTACATCTGCCTGGTTGAAAACCATGACCGTCCTTTTGGAGACCAGCTCCCGGCAGATCGGTACTAGGCACCAAGTTTGGGCAGAGCTTCGGAGTGGATGGCATCAATATGGGCACTGGAGCAGCACTGTTTGTGCAGCAGAAGTGTACCATATCATTTGCAGCTGAGAAGCCAGTGTGTGCCTCTGATGGTTCAGATTTCCCTGCCTAGGTTTGTTTGGCCTGACTCGGGCCTCCCCATCCCTTCCTGCTTTACTCAACACCCACAGTACCACTAACTTCAAGGCTTAGTTCCTTTTTATGTTCATTGTGCGCACACGCTCGGGGAACATTTTGTTAGAGTAGCTTTTGAGTGGTGTGGCACTGTCAGTCCAGCGCAGAGTGATCTGCAGGGTGCTTGTCAGTGTTATACCGATCATCAGCCAGGCTGATCATGACACAGTTCTGGCTTTCTGGGTGGAAACATCATGTAGTTCAAAGCAGAGATGACCCAGTCATAGGTTGACTCTTTCTTCTGAGCTACTTAACTCTACCCAGCAAGCACAGCTTATCTGTCATGGTCAGTCTGCTGAGGTTGAAGTACACCCTGCAAAAAAGAAAACAGTCCATCAGTGTCTATTAGCGTCGCCACCGTTACTGTTCCCGCACCCGTCCCTCCCACGCGGCACCCACTAACCCCAAAGATATAACTTTGACACTGGGGGAGCCCAATCTCCAGTGTCACCACCTGAGATAAAGAAAACTGCCCTTCATAGTTTTTTTTTTTTTTTATATGCCCTGTAACAAAGAAAACCATCCATCGATGTCTGTTGCTGCCTCTACTGTTCCTGTTCCCTCACCCAACCCTCTCACTCGGCACCCACCACACCACATTCCCCTCCCACACACATAACACCAACACTGGAGGTGCCCAATCCCCCCAATGTCACCATGTGAAATAAAGGAAACTGGCCCTAGTAGTGTGTGTGTGTGTGTGTGTGTGTGTGTGTTGTTTGTTTGTTTGTTTGTTTTTAATATACCCTGTTACAAAAAAAAAAAACACATTACTGCCCCCACCCGGCCTTACCATCAGCACCCCCAAAACTTAACACTGACATTGGGGGGTGCCCAATCCCCCAGTGTCGCCACCTGACATAAACACCGACACTGGGGGTGCCTTGTCGCCCAGTGGTACCACCTGAAATAAACATCAACACTGGGGGTGTCCAGTCTCCAGTGTTGCCACCTGAAATAAAGAAAACCGTCCCACATATTTTTTGATTTTCAATGTATCCTGCAAAAATGAAAAACTTCCATCGATGTCTGTTGCTGCTACTGCTGTTAATCCCCCCCCACCCGACTCTACCATTCAGCACCCACCCCCCAAGCCCTTACTTACCCACTGGGGGTCCAACACCGTAATCCTCTGGACTGCAGACACATCTTCACTCTTCAGCACTGGACCGCGAACTGAGGAAATCAGGTATGCAGTTCAGTGTGTTTCAATGGGATTTTGAATTTAGTAGCATAACTTGGTAATTTTTTAATATTTTTGCCCCAGATTTTCAACATACCATTTTTGGGACCCCACCTCATGAACAATGGCAGTAAAATTGGGCACATCTGTCCCAAAAGGTGATTCAAACAACATGAAGTCTTGCTATATCATGACATATGCAGTGAGTCCCAATCTTCGAACTGCTCCGGAGGTGAAAGAGTTAACTTTCCATGCCAAGCATGGAACTTTGAGCGCGAGCTCGGTTGAAAACTCTGTCTGTTGTTAATCAAACTCAAACTGTCAGATTATTTACTCCGCCTCACTGAACAGTCGCTCTGGAGATTTCTTCTTCTGCTCGGTTCGTTTGTCGGTTAAAAAGTATTATTTTTCGTTGTTTTGACCGAAATTAAACCGCAACCGGTCGGTTCAAGCTCTGTCTGTGGCATTGTGAGTAATAGATAGGCTTACATTTATTTTATTCTGTGTGGAACTTGTAAACACTTTTCGGTTCGGTTTGAACCGATTAGGTTACTCTCAAACTTTACTAGTCCTTATTTAGAGTGCGGTTCCCGGTTCTTATCAGTTCTAAAAAAGACGGATTTCATTACGTTTTTTTCCACGACCAGTGACACGGTTGGGAACCGATAAGAGAGTCTTGCTTGGCGGATTGCCATAAACGGGCAAGTTTGGTTAGGCTGGCACTATGTCTGAGAAACCCAAAAGAAAAACCGGGCCCACTGGGTTTCAGCACTGTAGTGTTTGTGGAGAAGCCTTTGCTAAGGCTAACCCACACACCACCTGTGTGTATTGTCTGGGGTTTGACCACCTCAATGCAGACTGCCAGATTTGTAAGAATTTTCCTGCTGCCACCATAGAAAAGAGAGTTGGTAGGCTCAGGGAAAGGGAGGCCAAAAAGTCCGCTGACCCGGATGGCCAGCCCGGTTCGGTTCCAGCCGAACCGGATGGAGTACCCTCTGACCAGGGCGACACTTCCTCGGGCAAACGAAGAGCCAGCTCCGAGGAGCCGGTTCCAACTAAAAGGACTAGAAAGTCAGCTAGTTTGGTTCTTTCTCCAACCTCTGAGGAAATAGCTAAAGCAATTCAAATTGTCCAGTCACTTTCCCCGGTTCCGACCGAACTGACACCATCAGGGAAGCGCTCGGTTCGGCCGGTTCCACCGGTTCAAGATTATGATTTTGAGGATTTTTATGAACCGGAGGAGGGGGAAGAGGACTATGAGGAGAGTGAATGTGGTTTTGAAGGTCTGGATGTGCCCATTGAACCGGACATCTCTCCAGACAGACCATCAGGGGTTTCTCCCCCCCAGGCTTTCTGAGTCCCCTTCTCATTTTATGTTCTATAAGAAAGTTGCTGAAACTCTCCAACTCCCTGTTGAGGAAGCTGTTGATGATCAAGAGGTATACATTATCAGGCTCTGATACGGAGTTCCTCACACAGCAATGCAGCCATGTGGGGGTAGTGCAGGCTGCAGCCTGTGACAAGGCAAATATTCCCCTAGCTTCGCACCCCCCTGAAAAGGACTCCAGGAGGATCGATGCCATGGCAAAGAAACAGTACATGGCAGTATCTTTGGGACTCAGACAGGCAAATTATATGGCTTATGCTGCTAGGTACCAGAAATCCAGATGGGATACTGTGCTGGCCCTGGCAAAACAGGTCCCTGACCAGCTTGCCAGGGAGCTGGAACAGGTGGCTGCGGATGGTATTGAGGTATCTAAGGTGCAATTTCATGCTGCAGTAGACTGTAATGATGTGTCATCAAGGGTCATGGCTACATCTGTGGCACTTCGCAGAATGGCTTGGCTCAGATGTACTGCCCTGTCACAGGATACCCAGTCTAAGGCCATGGATTTTCCTGTTGTGGGCAATTCTCTGTTTGGGGAACAGACAGAGAATTACATGAAGAAAATGGATGAATATAGGACTACCTATAGGAGTGCACAGGCCAAGGAAAGGCAGGCCACTCCTCAAAGGCAGCACCCAGGGGCAGGGGCAGGCCTTTTCATATGCCTTTTTACCAAGTCCAGGCCTCCTCTTCTGCTTATGCCCAGAGGGGGTTCTTTAGAGGGAGAGGCAGACGGGGTACAAACAAGCCTGCTTCTACCCCTCAGCCCAAAGCCCCTACCAAGCAGGCACCCTGATGGGGTGGCCAGGGCCGATTCTCCACTACCTGTAGGGGGCAGGCTGGCTTACTTTGTTCAGGACTCAAAGTCTTTAACATCAGACAAGTGGGTCCTGGAAGTAGTAAGCCAGGGACTGGTTCTCAGCTTCAAAAATTTCCAAGATGAGAGCCAGGTCCTTTCCACCTGCAAATCCATCAGAGGCACTTGCCCTAGAAACAGAAGTTTCTACCCTCCTGGCTCTCAGAGCTGTGGAAAGGGTTCCACCCCTACACCAGGGCAAAGGGTTGTACTCCAGGTACTTCCTTACCCCAAAAAAAAGACAGGAGAATGGCGGCCCATCCTGGATCTCGGATACGTAAACAAGCACCTTTTAAAACCAAAATTCAAAATGGTGACTCTGGGAATTATTTTACCCTCCCTAAGGCCAGGAGACTGGGTAGCGTCCCTGGACCTCAAGGATGCCTACTTCCATGTTCTTATCAGAAGCTCCCATCGAAAGTACCTCAGATTCGAACTGCCCTCAGGCCATTACCAGTTCAGAGCAATGCCCTTCGGCCTCACCTCTACCCCGAGGGTATTCACAAAATGCTTGGCAGTAGCAGTGGCCCACTTAAGAAGGCAAAAGATTGCCATCTTTCCTTACCTGGACGACTGGCTCATAGTAGACCAGTCTCCAGACCAAGTCAAACTACACCTTCAGGTAACTCAGCAACTGCTCACATCTCTAGGTTTCCTTCTCAATCTCCCAAAGTCAGTTCTAGAGCCTGTCCAGCTTCTCACCTTCATAGGTGCAGAACTGAACACAAAGAGGCCAGAGCCTTCCTTCCTTTGAAAGGGCAAGGACCTTGGTTTCTCTGGCCTCCTCTTTTCACCCTGCAGGTCTCTCACCAGCAAGGCATTTTCTGCAACTCCTGGGGCACATGGCTGCTTCTACAGCAGTTGTGCAGGGAGCAAGATTTCAGATGAGGGACATCCAGTTCCATTTTGAGAGTCTTTTGGTCTCAAAGGAGAGACCCTCTAACCAAATTGATCCTAGTGACTCGAACCCTGATCCAAGCCCTTCAGTGGTGGCAGGACCAGAGCAATCTGAGACAGGGGGTCCCCTTCACCCCTCAGTCTCACTCCTTAATCCTTACTACAGATGCATCCCTCTTGGGGTGGGGAGCTCACATGGGCGATCTCACTACTCAGGGATTGTGGTCCCCTCAGGAATCTCTGCTCCACATCAATCTGTTGGAACTCAGAGCAGTTTTTCTAGCACTTCAAGCTTTTTCCACCTCTGTTCATAACAAAGTTGTACAGATCAGAACAGACAACACCACTACAATGTGGTACATCAACAAGCAAGGAGGCACTCGGTCTCGGCCTTGTGCACTGAAACAATGAAGTTGTGGTCTCTGGTGTACTCCTGAACACCTCCTCACGGCAGTTCACCTCCCAGGCAAGGACAATGTCCTGGCAGATGCTTTCAGCAGGATTTCAGGGCCATCACGAATGGTCACTGGATCCCTAGTATTGGAGGTAGTATTTGCCAGATGGGGCACCCCGCAGATAGATCTTTTTGCAGCCCCAGACAATCACCAACTTCCCCTTTTTTGCTGCAGGCCCCCAGTGTTGGGCTCAGTCCCTCTGGATGCCTTCTTTCTTAGTTGGGAAGGGAAATTTCTCTATGCTTCCCCCCCCTTCCCTCTTCTGTTCAAGGTGCTAGTCAAAATCAGATCTCAACCCCGCAAGATGATCCTGATTTTTTGGGATGTGGGTGGGCAGTGCAGTGTTGGCACTTAGTAGATGCCCACCTTATTTTTTCACCCCTCCTTTTTGGGGTGTTTGGGTGTTATGTTTTTAATTTTTTGGCTCCCCTGACTTGAGTCTTTGTTTTGGGACCAAGAAAAATGTGTTCTTATATTTAGTAGCCAGTTGGCTAGTGTAGGTTTACGGCTTCCACATAGAACCTTAGTGAGTTTTGCTCGGAAAGATCTGACAGTTTGAGTTTGATTAACAACAGACAGAGTTTTCAACCGAGCTCGCGCTCAAAGTTCCATGCCTGGCATGGAAAGTTAACTCTTTCACCTCTGGAGCAGTTTGAAGGTTGGGACTCACTGCATATGTCATAATATAGCAAGACTCCATTAGAAGGAACAACATTACTAAGGTGAGTAATTTTTTCTTTCATGGTCCCTGCACGAAATCTCCTTTTGGGCAGGAGTTGAAAATTTTCTCCACCTTTGTTCATGAGATGGGGTCATAAGAAGGCTATGTTGAAAATTTGACGTAAAAATATTAAAACAGCAACAAAGTTATGAGCCTACATTGAAATTTATGAACGCAGGCTTGTAACTTTGATAAGTTTCAGTATTCTGACCCCAAATGTTTAACATAGCCATTTCTTCAAAGCACCTCATGAAAAGCTCTCATTTTCCAAATCCTGTCCAAAATCTTTTTTTTATTATTGAAATCTTGGAAGACACTATTGAGCTAAAAGCTCATTCCATAGGTTCCTGGCAGCTAGCAGCATTTATAATGAATTTATTTATTTATTTATTTTTGAAAGTCGAATTTACAACCTTTGAGTCAGGGACTCATTTACCAAGGCACCTTGTCGCAGGGAGGGTCGACATGGTTACAGTGTGAGATACAACAGTGGTAACATACAGGTGCAATACAGATAACAAAAGAACGCAATATAACAGTGGTTTATGGAATAAAGTTACATGCAGTAAATGGCAATCATATAAAGTATAACAATAGTAGAAGTCACAGCCCTGGTCGTACCGGGGAGATACCTATGTGGAAGGGTGGGGGGGGGAAGCGGGTGAGAAAAAGAAGAAGAAAGCAGTCCAGTGGACATTGTCAAGGCTATGGGCCAGAAATGGGGAGGGATCCCAACATTAGGCTGATTAAGGGCAACTACAGCTTTGGGCGCCAAAGAGGTGTTTACGGAGAGCGACTTTAAAGGGACCAGTTTTGGTAGACTTAGTGACAGAGGGTGGGAGGGAGTTGAACCATGTGGGGGCGCGGTAGTGGAAGGACCTTTGGGCTAGGGAGGTCTTGGTATGGGGCACCAGAAAGGGAAAGGTGGCCTTAACTGAGCTACGGGCGGCAACAGATGGGGATGCAAGCCACAGGGACGCGGTGACCCTTGGGGGGGGAGTCCTAGCAGGAATTTTTTGGCAAGAAGGCAGGTTTGGTAGCATAGGCGTTCCTCCAAGGTGAGCAGGTTGGCAGTGGAGTAGAGCAGGCAAGTATGGGTGCGGAGGGATGCGCCGGTGAGGAGCCTGCAGGCCTTGTTTATCGAGGTCTGGATTCTGGTGAGGGCGGTATTGTCAGCCACAGCGTAGATAGGTGGGCCGTAGTCCACTAGGGACAGGACGGAGGAGTTGATGGCCAGTCGGAGAGCGGTTTGGGGGAGGCAGTCTCTGTGGCGATAGAGAAGGCCAATCTGAGAGTTTATCGCTGAGGACAGGGTATTGATGTGGGTGTGGAATGTAAGAGCCGAATCGAAAGTGATGCCCAGGTACTTAAGGACGACACCTGCTCGAGAGGGTGAGCATTACTGGGGAGAATGCAGAGGGGGGGCATTTTTGGCCTTATTCTGGTGATGCGAAAAAAGCATAGATTTGTTTTTTTTTTTTTTTAGATTAATGACCAGCCGGTGGTTAAGGAACCACTTTTTGGCTTGGTTGAATGCGTGCTGCAGGGATTCCTGTAGAGATGCAGGGTCAGGGTGGGAGGCAAGGAGAACCGCGTCATCAGCATAGAGTACCATATTGCCCGAGCAGGAGCTGGGGAGGGTGTTGAGAAACAGGCTGAACAGAACAGGGCCCAGGATGGAACCCTGGGAGACCCCCGAGCTAACGGGCAGGGTATTGGACAGGGTGCCATTTACTTTCACGTGCTGTGATCTGGTAGAGAGGTAACTGGTGAACCAAGCCAGTGGGCCAGGGGAGAAGCCAAGTTGATGGAGGGAGTCAAGTAGGAGAGGGTGACAGACAGTGTCAAAGGCCTTGGAGAGGTGACATTAAAGTGATAAGGTGATAAAGTTAAACAGTGGCATCAGCAGTAGAACAACGATACAGTGAACAACCAATTGCAGAGAACTGGGGTAAACTGGGGAGAGGTATAGAGAGCACTTAGAAACAAGACTACATGGGGGGGGGGCTTAAGCCCAAGGGCCCAGTTGAGATGATGAGAGTTAGGTTTAGGCATCGCCTGGGAGAACCTGGTCTTGGTGCAGGACAAAAAAGGGCAGGGAGAATCGGGCAGGGGCCTTGTCGGCAAGGTATAGGGGGTGGGGAAGAAGAAAGGGGTGTCTGGGGAGGGGTGGAAGGTGGGGTAACAAGGGGAGATGAGAGGAGACCAGGGTAGTGGGAAGGTCCAGATAAGACAAGATGGGGTGACTAGGGGTGGGGGTGAGAGAAAGGGAAGGAGGACAGGAGGGAGGGGAGGTGGAGGGGTGAGTGAGCGGGATGGAGGTGGATAGAGTATAGACAAAGAATCAAGGAGGAGAGTGTAAAAAGGGTGAGGGGAAGTGTGAAGGAGTGAGGGGGAAGGGAGTGGGGGCTTGGGAAGGAAGAAGTGCTACCGGTCGGATATGTGGTGAGGTGGGGAGGAGGGGGGAGGTTAAGTGCTAGGTTCTGGGTATAAGCAGGTTAGTGGAAGCGATCCCAGTTGGCGTTTGCTACTAGTTGTTGCTGCAGCTTCCTCTTAAATGAGCCCAAGGTAACAGTTGCAGATACATCTTTACTGAGGGAGTTAAACCAGAGTGGGGCTCAGTGGGCAAAAGACCTTTGATTTTGGGAGGTACGACAATGAGGGATCCTAAAGAACTGACTCTCTGCAGTTCTGGTGTGACACTGATTTGGGGGGAGGGGTTACTTGTGGCGTGAAATCACCATTTGGGCAGGATTTGAACATCTTCTCTGCCCTTATTTGTGAGGTGGGCTCATAAGAAGGCTATGCGGGGTCATAAGAAGGCTATGTTGAAAATTTGGGCCCGGATATTCAAACTGCGCCAGGCTGTGGCGCAAGCCTGGGCGCAGCTCAACTTGGCTGCGCACGGGTGTGGCCTGGGCAATATTCAACGGAGCTGCGCTATGGCTCAGCAGCTTTGAATATCGCACCATGGCCACCCCCACTGTGCATGGCGCAGTGGCACTGCACCAGCGCAAGTGGCCAGAGTGGAGCATGGAGATGCGCTAGCGCAAGTGCCATTGCGCCATTCACAGCACCTACGATATTCAAAAGGGGACATGCAAATGGGGCCATAATTTATGCAAGGCACACATGGGGCCAATTGCATGTAGTTATGGCCCCATTTGCATCCCATTAGCATGCAGGTGTGCCGATCCCTGACGACTTGCGCCTGGCACCCTGCCAGGCAGCAGCCGTCAGGGACCAACACCCCCTGCAGCCCGATTGCGGGCATTTGTCTAAAAAAAGACTTCCACGTCCAATATCCCTGGTGGTCCAGTGGACTGCTATGTGCCCGATCGCGGGCATGTGTTGTTATAATAAAAAAGAAATCCTTGTCCAATAGCCCTGGTGGTCCAGAGGACCATTTGTTCCTTTTTTTTTTTGGCTTAACTTTGTGCAGGCGCAAGTAGGGGTTGCGCATGCATGGCTCTGCACATCCCAGGCTGAATATTGGGCTGTGCAGGTTATGCATGGGCATGCCCCCACCTGTGCTGCAGACAATTACTGATGCGCCTGGCGATCAGGATTTGTGCAGCGCACTTTTCCCTTTGAATATCGCAAGACTGGGTAACACTGCGCCGCGCCTACGCGCAACCCTTTGAATATCTGGGCCATGGGATATAAATATGAAAAACAAAGTAATGAAGTTCTGCTTGCAGTTTTTCAACACATGCTCGTAAATGTGGTAATTTTCAATATTTTGACCCCAACTTTTCAACATTACCGTTTTTTCTCACCGCCTCATGAGTATAACAGCTATCACGTCTCAACTACTACCCAAAATGTGTTTTAACACTTGTGGTGCAAAATTACGCTGCAGTCATTGTTTTATAAATTTGTCATGCCCAGAAGGAGTGGTCATAAAAAAATTATTTTGAAACTTTGGGGTAAAAATTTGAAAAATCAGCTAAGTTGTGAGGAAGTGAATTGTTTCAACATATACTGATACTTATTTTTTGCAGATTTTGGCCCCTAATGTTCAGCATATCCCTTGTGTTACCCCACCTCCTGAACATGGCAGGTGTCATTTTTCAAATTCCCTCCGAAACGTGTTTCCATAGTCACACAGCGAAATCACTTTTCAGATGGGATTTTAAAAATTCCACCTGTCTTGATCATAGCATCTGGTCAGAAAAAGACATTTGGGGTCAAAATGTGGGAGCCTCCTTAAAAGTAGAAATATTGCCTCCCAGCTGTCCTGTCCTGGATAAATACATATAGAATAATACATGGGGGGGGGTGCATAACGAGAATTTAATGCTCACTCTAGGTGTGGGATGCTACATAAACCCCAGGGGTGAAGTCTGAGGGGTTTATCATCAAAGCATCCCACACCTCGGGTGTGCATTAAATTCGAGTTATGCACCCCCCCATGAATTGTTTTATGTAATTGCTGGGGGATGTTTTTTCTCCATCCAGATATATAGGAATGAATGCTGTTTTTAGTAAAGTCTCGTGTCCGCTATTTGTTGTAATAGAAACTTTTACACAAGAGCAAAAAATACTGAGCTGTTATCTTTTGGGAGGGGGGATTAAAACATTGTGAAAAGAAGCTTTAAAACTTTGCTGTCATGTGCTTTAACTTGACATTATAAATATTTGGTTTAGGTGGTTGTTGTCACGGTGATATGCAAATATGGTGGAGTTCATTTGCATATCTCCATGACAACGAGGAACCGGACCTGGAAAAAAAAATGCTGAGAAATGTAAGTAAACAGACATTGGAGCTGCGTTTTTTTTTTTTGTTTGTTTGTTTTTTTTCAGTAATGATTTGTCTGGGAGTCCGGGAAATGCCAACAACTGACTGCTGGTTTTGTGAGACCAGCGCAGTTGAAAGTGCGAGCAGAAGCTGGGTCTCTGTACTAGGAGATCGTAATCTGCCCGACAGAGGTCCGGAGTTAGAGATTTTTTATTTTCTTCATTTTTTATATATCATTTGCTCTATCTTTGGTAAATATATAGCAAAAATGTGTACAAGCAAGATCTGTTACAACCGCAATACTAGCGGCGAACACTCAGCAGTGACAAATGCTTGTTATTTTCTGGGACTGCAGCATGACACTCCTTGACTTTCTGCTTCATCTGTGCTGTTTCACAAATCCGGCAGCTGTTGAGGATTGTGCATTGTCTCTGCTCTGTGGCTCTGCTGTCTGTCGGAGACTGCTCTTATGTGGCTTACTTTCATAGCAGTACCTATAGTACAGCCTCAAAAAAAAAAACTCCAGTAGTGGGTAGGCTCTTTGCTTCCAGCATAATGGCTGTCTCCTTCACTTCCGTAATGTCTGCTCCTGATTACCTGCTCTCATTCCCTTCTGTCACTGCATATACATACATGCCTAATGAAGCCTGTGAGTTATAGGGTTTCTCTGTCATTTGAAAGGTTCTTTTTCATTGGCATGTGTATGTAGTGTAAATGGTTACTTGAAATCTGGTGAGGGTTAATCTTGGAAACAGGGAATGTTGGCAGCCACTGCCAGTGCAGTGACAAAGAGGCCCCCAAGATAGACTGGTTACCAGAAACCCCAGTACAATGGAAAGTGGGACTGCAGATTGCTGGTGTAGTGGGGCCCTTGTCATGTAGCAGGAATTCCCTGTCAGTGTAACACTTTCAAACAGTCTGTTTAGCATCTTTAAGCAAGTCCCTTAAGAAACCCAAACACTGGTGCCAAGGCTGTATAACAGTCATTGAATGGATACAGATGAAGAAAAGCTGAAGGGAACACAGTTACCTCTTTTGCAGCCTTATAGTGCTTTTACACTACTGATACCTGAATCAGTGGTTCCATTACGGACAAGCTCCGTTCCATCTTGCAGCACTCACAGCGTTTGTTTACACACACACAGCATGTTTTGCTGTGTATACCCTTCCTGCACAGCAACAACACAATTAGGGAGATAGGGAAAACGTATTGCAGTGACAGGCACAGCATGAACACACGGACCTGTTAAAACGCAACAGAAGCCTGCGAAACCTGGAAAGCAGGAAATGCATTTTAAGGGAGCACACACTTTGGTTGCGGCAGGTAAGGCGTTCACACGGCAAAACCTGTAACGTTACAGTGTGTATGTACCAGTCGTTCTGATACAGACCACTGTGTATAAAAGGGCTACTAGACACCAGCCGCTCACATTGGACAGCAAGCTGTGGAATGTGCTACAGATGGGGCAGTGCGCGTGAAGGATTCACATTGCTACCAACACAGGAATATTTTTACAGATTATCTTACTGCAGAGTGAAGTCAGCATGTAAATTAAGGACAGTGTCATGACTTAAAATACAACTATGATATGATTGTTTTTCATGGAGTTGCTCAGTTTGATTCCAAAAAGCAATTATGTACAAAACTCATTATTTTTAAATCCATAAATAAAGTTGCCTGAAATGTTATTTGCTCACCTCATTTTGAGCACTGTAGAGAAGGACATTATGTATAAATAGTTCTCCATACAGCTTTTCTTCACAAACCAACAGTGAAAAACTGCTGAAATGCAAGGCAAATTTTATTTTTAGGGTGCCCAATCAATCCCAGAGGCTCTGGGTGCCTTATATACATATGAACAGATAAATAAGAAACTACAATGAAACAATGAAATACTAAAAAATGTCACCAGACCCATAACAGAGATTAAAAAGATGCCTCCTTAAATGAGATTTAAATATATTTGCTGACGGGGCCCTTCTGATCTCCAGGGATAGTGCGTTCCATAGCACTGGGCCAGCAATCTCAAATGCATGATTTCCCCCAAGGAGTTGACGTGATCTCTGGGTGTAATATGCTTTGACCAGGAGGTGCCAGCAATCAGCCGGGCTGGCCCATTCTGCACTAGCTGCAGGCAATGCACAAGTTCCATGAGGAGCCATAGGTAGAGGGCACTGCAGTACTTCCAGTCTAGGAGTGACGAGGGCATTCACCAGTGTCAACAGGTCAGTGGGTGCTTGAAAGGGCTTGATCTGGGCAAGAGTTTGAAAATTGAAAAAGCCTCTGGACAACAGCTGACTCTTGATGTTCAAGAGTCAGCTTGCAGTCCACAGTGACCCCCAGATTTCCTAACCCTGTCCACAGCTCCAAGCAAGATGCCATTTGGAAATGGTAACATGACAACAATGCCATTCATTGCTGACCCACACCAGCCTGGTTCTACAGGTAGCATCTGTCTTTGTGGAATTTAGGCTAAGACAGCTGACTACCATCCAGTCATTTATTTTTATTTATTTACTGAATATTTGGATATACCTTTGAGTCAGAGACTCCTTTACAAAGGTTCCACGTCGCAGAAAACATAACATACATTAGTAATTCAACAAGGTACATAGTCCAGCATATTTACAAAACAGTGAAGGCTAACAGATGGTTATTAGTAGTAAATTATACAAGTCATTAGGAACGCATTTATAGTTAGACGAATAACAGTTGTCAACTCAAGCAAGGTCAAAGGGGTAAGCAGGCCGGAGGCCATAGTCAGGGGAGAAAGGACGGGGGGGGGGAGAGGCAGGGCAAGAAATCGGGTGGCAGATGTGGGGGGATACAGGCAAGGAATCATTGGCAGTCACAGGTATTTGAGGACGCCCTGAGGTATGTTTTGAAGGGGGCAAATTCTGTTTTTGTTCACTAGAGAAGAAGGTAGGCAGTTCATCCAAGAAGGGACCCTGTAGCTCAAGGACCTTTGGAACTGGGAGGTTCGGCAGAGGGGAACCGACATGAGCGGCTTGCCAGATTGAATCTCGTTTGGGCACTCATTCAGGCCTGAGACCACTGCACCCATGTTGGGAACATAAGACTGGTATAATTAAGTATCATCAGCATAGCTAGGAAAACCAAACCTGTACTGTCTAATAATCTCCCCAATGGCAGCGTGTACACAGTGAGCAACATAGGGGCCAGGACTGAGTCTTGAGGCACTCCACAGCAAATTGCAGCACTATCCGAGATGTAAGAACCCAGTGCCAACTGCTCCGCTCTGCCAGACAACTAGGACTCAAACCATCTCAACAGTCTGTCAGCTCTGCCCACTCTTTCTAACCACTCCAAGATGGTGGCTTACTTGTGTCACTGTACCTCTATGCAGCAGACCCACAAAACAGTGTATTATAAGGAGATGTCCCTGTACTTCCATTTACGGGCTGGGGACAAATCATTCTGGTATCAGATTTTTCAGCTATGGTCAGGGAAGAGAATAACATGACTAGGGGATTTTCCAGGGCGGAATCCTCAGATCTTTTCAGCAACTGCATGAGCAGCAGGTGGGACTCGGTAGCTTTGAGTCTTAACTGGGTACTTTGATAGCATCCAAAGCTTTGGCCATTGAGTGCGTCTTACATGCTGGGCAGACTGAAGGGAAAAGGCATCACAACTCCACCATGTTCTGACTTCAGGCTCTCGGTATTCAGTGGAATACATAACTCCTGGAAAATGGGCAGTTATAGGGATGGAGGAGATATGTAAGAGAGCTCATACCTCCCTCCTTCTGTTGTGCAAAATCAGAATGAACCCAGTACTTACTCCTGCACTACACTGTGCTTATCAACCCCATCCAAGCTATGATGCATTTTCCCAGACCAGTCAGGAGAGTGCATGAGGTGCATGCATAAGCGTATTACTGTGGATGCATGAGGTATGGTACTGCCCAGAACTGTTTGCCTAGCTTATGCGGTGCTAACCTTTATAGTAAAGGGTCCCAGAACCCCTGATTCTTTGCCCGAGACTCTTGGTCAGGCAGGAAGGGGGTCTAAAAATGCACCATTATTTTCTCCTCAACCATCTAAGTCATATTTTCTGTGCAAGATTTTCATACAGATAAGGTAGTTTGTTCAAGTCAGACCCCAGAAAACTAGAGGGACTCTTGAAAATATACAAAGGACAATCTAGCAGAAGTTCTGTGTTTGTATGCTTGACTGACAGAAAAGACATTCTGTCCTTGTGGTTTGGGGAGGACAACTCTTATTTTGAATATGGCTGTATTAGAAGATAGCATGGTAAAATGCACAGCGACCAGACAGATTCTGCACTTTTCCTTGGCATTGGCAAGAAGATGCTTATCCAGTCACTGTATCTTACACACTTTAATGACCCATGTTTTTGTAAATGAATCATAAGAGTATGTCATTCTGTTATGTTAAGTGTGATTCTGTAAGTTCTGAACTCCTGGTGTGACTGAAAACACGCCCTCGTGACCCAGCCCACCTCCTGGTCAAACAAACAAACAACAAATGAGTAAATACATTGTCGGGTTATGCTGTTCTGCAAGTGCATATGGACAGACTGCAGTAGAGTTATAAATAAGTTATAAGTAGCAAAAGATTGAATCATTCTTTAGTAGTAGTGACATGATGCATTACGTATAATTTTATTTAATCCAGAAATAGATGGGAAATGTCAGAATAGTAGATGTCATTTAATTTAAGGTGGCATAGTTAAAGATATATAAAATTATTTCTTAGGCCTGCCCACTGGGTCAGCAGTTGGATTTCTGCTTGTGACGTCGACTATATGGGTTCGGAAATGAACCTGGGAGTCTGAGGGCTGGCTGGTGGAGAAGGCTTGAGCGTCCCACGACTGCTCGCTTTCTCCAGGGAGGGAGGGGGCTCTGAGCCCTTGGCGTTTGCTGGCCCCTGGTGAAAGCTGGATGCACAGCAATACGCTGGGCTCCACTGTGGGAGGGAGAGTGATGGACGCCGGCTTCAGCCTTGACGTTGCGTGGCATATCACGCTTCCATGAGGAAACCAGAAAAACAGCTATCTGGCCGACTGGATGACCGTTGCCGGGTCCTCCTCCACCACAAGTGCCCAGCAGGCTGCCTTTCGGGCTGCTCCCGTAGCCCCCGTGCTTTCAAAAATTGGAATCCCAGTCTCTCCTCCCCGCAAGCCCCCACAGGGAGGCCCCCCCGATGAAGGAATACGTCTGGGCTGAGCAGGGATATGGAGCAGTGGGTTGGCGGTGGCAGGGAATGAGTCTGGCTGAGTCTGGGGCCATTGGCAGTCTGAAGGAGTGGCTGGCCAGATGGCTAGGGAAGCGCAAAAACAAATATTTTTTGAAATGCATAACATTAGACTGCTAAACATTTTTTACCTGTTTCATTGTGGGAGCACAGTAATTGTGCCCTATTATAATTTATTTATTTTACTTTATTTGAATGTTGATGACCGGGTAGACCCGCTGAGACAAGACTGTCCCTTTTTCCATGACGACTCGGGGAATCTAAGCATTCCACAAATGATGGACATTAAACATAGTACCAACAGTGGTACAGACAGTAGTAACATTAACAAGTAGAAATAGTCAACAGTTTGATGCAGTAGGTACATAAGATGGAGAAACATCTTACACTGTAGGGCGTAAACAACGTTCAGACTCATTGGTTACTCAGGGTTCAGAGAAATCTTGCGAGCATGACATAGGCAGGGGAATATAAAGTTACACATGCCAGTAGCAAGGAATAGGTCCTTGTACTGTTTTTTTTTTTTTTTTTAATTGCGAGAGGGATGTGACTTGGAGGGAGATCTACAAAGCACTGCACAGGTGCAAAGGGTAGGCCAGGCTATGTGGGGCCTGTTCAGTAGAATGGAGGCCTTCATGCATCTACAACAGAAATTCTGCATGCTGTGAACAGTGGCTTGACTTCTGTCCATAGAGCTACATGATGATGGGTCACAGTCCGCTGGGGGGTGACTGCACTCGGGGAGGGCATACTCACAGAGTGTGCACTCCTTAGGTTTCAGACGGCACAGACTGTGTGAGTGGGACCTCTTCCTTAAGGCTTGTGTATCCCCTTAGCCATTGATAGCCTCAGACGCTCCCTCTCAGCTTTTGCTGCAGCTCTCTGACATGGCATGGAGCAAAGTTGTTTTATTTTAATTTTTTAGAACAATTTAGTTTAAGGGGATACGGCAGTCCAGGTGGACTGCAGTATCCCACAACTCCTGCTTGAGTGAGCAGGGGCTCAACGCAGATGACAACCTCAGCATCTTGTTTTTTCCACTGAACCAACCCCTGCTCCCAAGCAGTGCTCCGCAGTGGTGGAGAGGGGCTGCCAGAGGCTCTGAAAACAGTTTGATATGGGAAACAGGCGGACAACGTGTATGCCAGTTCAGCTGTGGATTGGGCCCTTGGGGCTTTGTACTGCTAGTCAGCACTGAGAGGGTTAAAGGATACCCATGCCATGGGAGCTATATCAGGAAATTTCAGTATATACTTTCCACACTTAATTTGGTAAGTCATTCTTGACAGCTGCTATGTGTTTTGGAATAGATTAGCAGTGTACTGCTTATGCTGAACCTTATTCCAAATGACCATCGTGGGCTGTATGAGTTAAGCAAGTTTTTTTTTCAAGCTGTTTTTCACCCTACAGTGCAGCGGATTGCTGTTTTCTGATCTCTGCATGAAAATTTTCTTTTAAAAAAAAAAATAAATAAATAATAAACTTCTGAGTTTAAAGGGAATTCAGATCCCATACTATACCATTTTTCCTTTGTCTTAATTCTGCTTCGTTGACACACCCTTGTCCCACTGTGGTATTCTAAACTGTTTAGGGTGGTGCTTAGTTTCCAGGATGCCTGAGTAGCACTTCTCTGATGGGAAAACTGTGTGGCAACTGACAGATGGTAGGACAGAGAAAGATGAACAAGGGAAGAAGTAGCCTTTTCCTAATAAAAAGCTGTAAACTAATTTTTTCACAGATTTTTTTTTTTGTTTTGTTTCATTCTTACTAACTGGATCTGGTTCTTCTGTAACCTGTCCATAAACCCTTGATCACATAACTATTGGAGAAGTCACCACTGTCCTCTAGAGAACCACTGCCTGTCCCCTCACGTACTGTCCTGGTCTTGACCCCATGGCGGGGTGGGGGAAGAGGTCCAGGTACTGCAAGTTAGCAGAGAGACAGTGGCAACTTCACCTGATTGACATTGCTTCTTTTTCTTTATGCCCCCTTCTTATTGGTGCAAGCCCTATTCCCCCCCCTTGTCCTCAGCACTTAACCTGCCTTCTTGCCCTGACTTACCCCCGAAGCAGGGTCTGGCCACAGCCAGGCAGCATTACCAGACCCATCCTGACTACAGGGGGTAGGTGAAGCCTTGGTGGAGCAGGCTGGTGATGGGAAGTGGGGCCTGAGCATGCCATAGCTATCTAGCGTGCACAGGGTTTTTCCTGCTTTTTGGATCACCAGCCTCGGGATGCCTGGTACACATGGGGCTCCAAGCATGCATACACCACTGAGTACTTATCCGACACCCAGCCAGCATCCCCCCTTCCTTGCAGTACGATCACGTGTGGTCACCTGGGGCAGTGTTGCAGCAGAGGCAGGGCCCCTCCCCGGAGGATGACTGCTTTGTCCTCTTCCTGTTGGGTCACCAGAGCCTTGAGCAGTAGCTCTACCACAGCACTTGTGAACTAGCCCACCACGGTTTCTACCTAAAGTATTTCTTCCTTTTTTTTTTTTTTTTTTGTTTTGCCTTTGGGGAGGTTTTGTCCTCCACACCCTTTTTACGTACCAAACTGGGGGAGTGTGGCGAGGTCCCCCCCCCCAAAAAAGGGGGGTTTGGCCCAGTAGCATGGAGGGTTGAGGCGATGCCTTACTCCCTGCCTTGCTGGTGGCCCAAGTTCAGAAGTGATCTCAGGTCGCCAGGGGTCTGCTGGGCAGGAGATGATTGAACATCCAGAGGACTGCTCTCCTTCCCGAGGAGGGGGATCCAGCTTTGCTTCTCCTAGGCTGCCACCATGTGGAGACATGGTGGCAGGGCATCAGGTGCAGCTTAGCAGGGGAACATCTGGTGATAGATGCTGGTGGACATGTGCCTCTTCAGACAGACAGACATACATATACACACATGCGCACATGCGTGCACACACATACACATACTTATTTACATTATGGCCTGCTGCCAGGGGAAACTAAGAATATGGAAAAATCTTGGCATGTCGGAGTACGATGCCTGACCCACGCTGTCTCCTGGGATGCCTTCTTGTGTGGATTGTGCTCGGGGAGGAGAAGGACAGGCCCCCTTCTTGATGCTGCCATGGGGGGAAATCCATGGGGGAACCTGGAGGTAAGTCTCAGGGGAGGCAGACACCAGTTGGTTGTGGGTATGGTCCTTCGACATCAAAGCCATTAGGAACAACTTGATTTAAAAAAAAAAAAAGTTATTCGCTCATACAAACTGGAAAGTCTCTGGTATGTTCGTGAGCCATGCCCACTTCATCATAACTCTGCCCATTTCTTCTTCTTTCACATTAGAACTCTTATCTGGATTATTTCACTCTCTGTAGAAGGTCTTTAGTCCTCCACTAATGCAGAAATGTTTTACGGTGTAACAAAACAAAACAAAACAAAAAAAAATGCAAGAAAAGTGTTACTTTAAAACTATCTTCAGCTCTAGAATGGTAACAGTGAAGAATGTATGAACAGTGCAAAGATGGCAGCGTGAAAAAAAAACAACACCCTTGACCAAGCAGGATGATGCCTGCCTCACACTGCTGAGTGAGGTGCTGTCCCAACATCAGCCTCTAACTCTGCTGATTGTCTTCTCCCCACCCCTGGACGCCGGGGTGGGGTGGTGTCAGGGAAGAATACGAACAAGTAAGTCCCGGAGAACCGCCAGACGCGGACAACCTGGGTTCAGGAGTGAACCTGGATCATCGGAGGGCTGGCTGTGGGAGGTTTGAGTGTTCCAGAAGGATGCTCTCCACCTTGGGGAGGGATTTTCTGGTCTCTGCCGCAGTACGCCCAGCTGAGTGACCAGAGGTGGTGGTACAGGCAGAAGCCAAGGATCAGGGAGGGTGGATGCCTATGTACTCCCAAGTGCGTGGCATGCATCAGCATGTGCATGCATGGAAGTGCACTCCATGGGTATTGTGGCAGAAAAAGCACCCCTGATTGAGCAGGATGATGCCACTTCGCACTGCTAACCGAGGTGCTTTCCTAACACCAGACTATGCTGGGGGTTGAGTTCCCCTCTGGCAGCCCCTACTGGTGGGGGAGGGGTAGTAAGGCAGGGAATAACACAAGTGAGTGAAGTCCTGGAGAAGGCGGGGGCAGGGCTGGGTGTGTGGACGGGTCAATGATGGGCAAGTCCGGATGATGGGGGGAAAAATACAGTAAAAAAAAATAAATAAATAAAACGTGAGGGCCATATTTAATCAGTTCTGAAAACTATTGTTGCCTCGCAGCAAACCACAGCTGTCAACAAACTTTATGGAAAAATAGACACTGCCTCACCACGCTGACTTTCCTAGACTCCAGTGAAGACCAAGTCGACTTGGCTCAACATAAACTGCATTATTATTAAGTGTCTGCATACTGCAGGTGAAAATATACTTGAGCCTGGACATTTATTTCTCCTGGTCTCTTAAACTTTCTCAGAGATAAAATGAATAAAAATGAATACTTCAGTGTTGTGCAAGAAGCTTGAAGCTCTTATAAATATAGACAACTTAACTTCTCAAAATGTAAGACACGTGCACAGTGATGAACTGGAGGAACATACAACTAAAACAAAAGGAATACTGGAATAAAACACTTTGAAATTATGGAGAGTAAAAGACTGAACAGAATTTTAAAGTCCTGTGAAAGAAAAGTTGTTTATACAGTAAGTGGTAATAGTGACACCAGCAAAGAAGTAAAAAAAAAAAAATAGCAATAGTATCAGAAACTTTCTTGCCTAGTGCAGTCTCAGTTGAAATTTGCAAAAAAAAAAAAATTAAAAAACGTCAAGGGAATTGACAAAAACTGGCAACTAAAGGCCAACACCAAAATGACAAAAAAAAAGATATTTAAAGCAGTGGAGGACTAACAATCACACATAAAAAGCTGGGAATAATATTGAAAAAGATAATGAACAAAATAAAGAAGTTCAAGAATCTGAAGATCTTACTTCAAGAGGGCTCTTGCAGTAGCATACAATGGGACTGAAGCCGCAGCGCCAGGACCCCTACTGGAAAAATTTCTACTTAGCAGTCTCTCATGGGACTTAATCTATCAGGTGACCGGTTGTATAAGGGGCGGTCCTCATGCCCGCTTACCAGTTCTTTCCCGCTGTTAGCTTGTGCAGCGCCATGGTTAAGTTCGCTGTTTCACAGGTCAATCATCGGTAGTTTTACCGCCTTTTTTTTTAACTTTTTCTTCAGTGTTTGTCAGCCTTACCTCTAGCTGCCGTGGCATGTCATCCCTGACTTCTCCAAGCACAAAACAGGCGATTCTTAAGGCGCCCAGCTCCCGCGAGACAAGGAAAGACATTCCTGTGTGCCTTTTTGTCTAGGCCCCATCATCCTGCCGAGAAGTGCCAGCTCTGCCAGCAGTTTAACGCGGCCACCCGAAAGCGGAGGCAGCAGTCCCTGGAGGCCCACATTCTTAAACTCAAAATAACCTCCATGGAAAAGGAGCTGAAAAAACTCAGGCGGGCTTCTGCTTCTCCAGAGGGCCACCACAGGAAGAAGCATCGGGACCAGGACTCCTCTTCAGTGGTCGCCGTGGCCTCGGCTGGGGTCGCAGTGCTTCAGGTAACGCCTCTCCTGGGAGGCAGTTCCATGGCGGCCGTCTTGGAGGCTTCCAAGGCAGCGTCAACCCTCCCGTCGGGCTAGCACTCAGGCCCCTCGGGAGCCTCCAGGTCTGATGAGGCAGTCGCTCCCAGTAAGGCCACCGCCATGTGGCCTCTGGTCCGAACCGCCCCTGTAAGTTGGACGTCGGCTCTCGGCGCCTCGCCCAGTAAGGCCATTAAGACGCCCGACCTCCGGGCAGCGCAGACGCCCCCAAAGCCCGCCAAGGCCACCCTCCTTTGCTGCCTTCATCGAGCGCTCGGTCCGATAAGTCAGACGCCGGCTCCTCTGATGTCCGCCCGGATCCTGCCGATAAGCCAGTCGTCTCTTCTGACGTCTGCTCAGCATTAGAGCCGACGCCGTACCCTTCGGGCCTCTCTATCGTCCAGAGCTTGGCACAACGCTCGTTGCATTCCGAGGTACCAGCATCTCCTTTGCTGGACCCTGGGGATAGTAACCCTTCTTCCCCGCGCAACACGGAGGAGGTGGGCACGCTGCAGTCGGGTCTCCCTCCCACTGGGCCGGATGACCCGACGGCGGATCCTCAAAAGCTGGCGCCGACCTATCCGCCCAACAACATCCCCTTGCCAGACTACGCCGGCCGGGCCTCCCATTCCAGATCCGCCCATTGGGCCATTTCCGGGGTCCTGTGCTCCTGCAGAACCCCCGGTACCTGGGTATCTGACCCCGTCGTATCCGACGCTGTCCTACCCAGGCCCACAGTATCTGCTACCCCAGTACCCGATGCCACAGTACACGGTGCCCCAGTATCCGACGCCGGGCTTACCGTCGTCAGGATGCGGATACGTGCCGTACGGATACCCTCAGTATCCATAACCCCCCCTCCTCCTCCACCGCCCTCTCAGCCTCCGGTGGACTTGAAGGAGACTCTGGCTTCCTGGTTGTCTGAGGCCAAGGCTCAGCTCACCAGGGAGGTAGACAGCCATCTTTCGACGCCGGTCCCGGTTGTTCCGGACCCCCTACGTCTGAGGCGAGAGACCCCCTCCCCTCCCTCCAGATACCAGAGGCGATCTCTCCTGTTCCAGGGCAGGGCAGGATATGCTTCCCCGAGGGCTTCCCAAGGGGTCCATTCCTCCTCGCGCCGGGAGGAGGGGTCTTCTTCATCCTCCTCGAAGACCTCGGATGACTCCAATGGTCGTTCCGATCCAGATGACGAGCCACGCACTCCAGACAAGCCCAGGCCAAGGACTCCTCCGAAGTCTCCTCTGGAGGATCCTTCTTTTACGGAGTTGCTGCGTAAAATCCAGGCAGTTCATCAGTGGCATTCCTTGGAGCAAGATCCACAGCATAAGAAACACGCTGCGCACCTGGATCTGCCCTAGACCGCTCCTACCCTGGTGCCACCCTGGATTGAGCCTCTTGCCGACCTTGTCTTCACTATTTGGAAGCAACCATCGGCATTAGCCCCCTTCCTAGGAAGTCGGACAGGCTTTATCAGGCTCCGGAGAGTGCAGGAGAAGGGTACTGCACTTAAGTCTGTCGACTCCTTGTACACATCCACTCAGGCTCAGCGTCGTCCCTTTCGCAGACGCTCTTGGCCCAAGGCGAAACCTCAGGGAAAGCGGGCCAGCAAACATCGGGCCCCTCCGGCTGCCAAGCCCCCCCGCCCAAAAAAGCGGTGGGAGCTTCAGCCGCGACGCTGCCCCACACCTCCTGACTCCTTCTCCTCTCCCACAGCCTCTGGGCTTTCCAGAGGAACCGGTAGGAGGGAGATTCTCCTTCCATCTACCGGGTTGGGAGAGGATCACTTCAGACACTTGGGTGCTCCAGCTGATCGCAGAAGGACACTCGATAGAGTTTCTTCAGAAACATCCTCGAAATCCCCAACCCCCAGGTTGTCTTACTCCCTAGAACACCTTCTTTTGGTCCAGGAAGAAATATCCTCTCTTCTTCAGAAGGAGGCGATAGAGCCTGTCCCTTCCATCTTCAGGGGACGGGTTACTACTCCCATTTCTTCCTGGTCCCGAAGAAGTCGGGAGATGTGAGGCCGATTCTCGACCTCGGCTCCCTGAACTTGTTCGTGGAGTACAAAAAGTTCAGGATGCTCTTTCTGCAGAGTCTTCTGCCCCTTCTTTGGCCGGGACAGTAGCTGTGCGCTCTGGACATGCAGGATGCTTACCTGCATATCCCTGTTCACCCTTCCCACCGCAAATACCTCAGTTTTTCGTTCCAGGGAGACCACTACCAGTTCAAGACCCTCCCATTTGGTCTTTCCTCGGCGTCCCAAGTGTTCACCAAATTCCTTTCGGTGGTAGCGGCCTACCTGCATACCCAATGGGGTTCAGGTTTTTCCATACCTGGACGACTGGCTCCTGATGGCCTCGTCCAGGGAGGAGGTCCTGCGCTTCCTTTCCCTTACCCTGCAGGTTTTCACCAGCCCGGGTATTATCGTCAACCAGGCCAAGTCCCATCTGATCCCATCCCAGAGGCTCCAGTTTATCGGGGTGATCCTGGACACGACTTCCGGCATGGCATTCCTGCCACTGGACAGGGTGGCCACATTAACAGGCTCAGGTCAGCCTGTTGTCCAGCCGCAGTCGGGTCAGCGCCAAGTCGGTCCTTCGCCTCCTCAGGCTCATGGCGGCTGCTATTCCGACAGTCCCTCACGCTCGGCTCCACATGAGAATCTCTCAGTGAATGCTTTGGTCTCAGTGGGATCAGTTGGTGGACGACCCAGATCAACTAGTTCTGGTCTCCAATCCCATAGCTCAGGACTTGCAATGGTGGATGGTTCAGGAGAATCTTTGCCGGGGAGTTCCCTTCTGCCTTGCTCCCCCCTCCCAGACGCTGACTACAGATGCCTCGGGCGAGGGTTGGGGGAGCCCATTTTGGGGTTTCACAGGACCCAGGACTCCTGGTACAGACTCAAGAAAACATTCCACATCAGTGTGCTCGAACTCCAGGCCATGCTGTATGCTCTTCAGGCTCTGCATCTGTATCTGCTCCCCGAGCATCTGGCTGTTCAGATGGACAACGTGTGTGGTCTGATACATCAACAAACAGGGAGGAACTCGTTCCTACCCTCTGTGCAGGGAGCTGATGCGAGTTTGGGATTGGGCAGTGCAGCACAACCTTCACCTCATGGCAGTTCGCGTCCCGGGGGTGGAGAATACATTGGCAGACCACCTCAGTCGGTCATCTGCTTATGCTCATGAGTGAGAAACTGAATCAGGGGGTAGCAGACGATATCTTCCTACGTTGGGGAACACCACAGGTAGACCTGTTCGCATCTCCTCACAGCGCAAAACTTCCCGACTTCTGCTCGCTCGCTCCAGGGCGCGGCATTTTTTGGAGAGACACTTTGTCTCTAGACTGAAAGGGCAGATTCGTTTATGCCTTCCCCCCAATCCCCTTGATTCGAAGTGTCTTACAGAAACTCCGCTCAGAAGGAGCTCGTATGATCCTAATCACTCCTTTCTGGCCCAGGCAAGTTTGGTTCTCTGTTCTGCAGCAGTGTTCAGAGGAACCTCTGCTTCCTCTTCCTCTGTCACATCTTTTGCTGACCCAGGACCAGGGAACCCTGATCCATCCAGGCCTCCAGTCCCTTCTGTTGCACGCATGGCTCCTGCAGATATTGCTCGAGCCCGATTCGGGGTTTCCCTACTGGTGGCTGAGATTCTGGTGGAGGCCAGAAAGCCCTCCACTAGATCTGCCTATGCCATGAAATGGAAACGGTTCTCTATTTGGGCCCCCTTCCAAAGATTTGGAGCCATTCTCTTGCTCTGTTGGGCGACTTTTGGATTACTTGCGACACCTCATTGATCTGGGTCTCGGTCATTCCTCTCTGAAGGTTCACATGGCGGCCATCTCTGCTTACCATGTTCCTTTTGGGGACTGGACCTTTGCCCAGCTGGAAGTCTCCAAGACTTTCTTAGAGGGGTCCTCCACTTGAGACCCCCAATTCAGGTTCCTGCCCCTCCTTGGGATTTGAATTTTATCCTTGAGACACTTACTCTGCCTCCTTTTGAGCTGTTAACCTCAGCAGACCTAAAGTTCCTTTCATGGAAGACTCTCTTCCTTGTGGCCATTACTTCTGCTCGAGGGATTTCCAAACTCCAGGCCCTCATGTGCAAAATCCCATATTTGATTTTTCACAAGGAATGTGTGGCTCTGTGTACCAAGTTTCTCCCCAAGGTGGTAGTGGAATCTATGCTGAATCAATCCATGGAGCTGCCTGCTTTTTTTACGCAGCACTCCAGTCAAGGGGAGTACCTCTTGCATACTTTGGATGTTCACCGAATTCTGAGATACTACACCACCAGGACGAAGGATCTCAGAAAGACTGATCAACTGTTCGTCTCTTTTGCTTCTAAGAGAAGGCAATGCTGTTTCTAAGCAATGCCTGTCTAAATGGTTGGCTCATTGTATCACTTTCTGTTATGACAAGTACAAGAAGACCCTGCTGGGTCAAGTCAGAGGCCACTCCACCAGAGGGGTCACTGCCTCTGCTGCTTGTTTCAAGAATGTGTCCGCGGCAGACATCTGTGCAGCCGCAACTTGGACTTCTGCCCATACCTTTACGAAACATTACAGTTTGGACATTGCCTCTCGCCGTAGAGCGGGCTTCGGGTTGGCTGTTCTGCAAGGTCTTTTTTCCTAAGGCCTTCACAGCCAGAGGGTCTACTTTTGGGTAGTTTCCTTCTCCCGTTTCCTTCTTCTTGTTCCAGACTGCTTGGGACTCAGTCCTATTGGTAATTACCTACTGCAAGAGCCCTCTCGAAGTAAGATAGTACAGTTACGTAAGAACTTACTTAACAGTAGATCTTCGAGAGAGGCTCTTGCAGTAGGTAATGCCTTCCTGCCCTCCATCCCCCTAAGCTTTTTCAGCTCTTTTTCCAGGGAAGGAAACATCCGCTTCTCTCTGCCTCCCCTTTGGTGGAAAGAACGAAGGGTGATGGGGACCGGCCCTTTATACTGATGTTGCCTGAAGTCGGTCACCTGACATGGGGCAGTCCCCCACCAGAGACTGCTAGCTACAACTTTTTCCGTGGGGTCCTGATGCCTGCCGGCTTCAGTCCTATTGGTAATTCCCTACTGCAAGAGCCTCTCTCGAAGATCTACTGTGACGGTAAGTTCTTACGTAACTGTACTTTTTCCAGACTGATGAAATACATGTACCAAGTACTGACGATGACAAACAAACAAGGAACTAGCCAGGACACATATGATAATGAACAGCACAGTTTAGGCCGGGGTGGGGGCCTCGGGAGAGAACTGGGCGGAGCCTATTCTTTGTGAGCTTTAATGAACATCCCCCTGTATGGACTACGTTTATTACTAGCCAGAATAAAAGATGACCCTACCGACATCCAAGAAATAAAGAGCAACATTTATAAATTAGAGCAAAATGTAGATTTTGAATCCAGAAATATCACAGAATTGGAAGAAAGGCAGTCCGCCATTGTGGACATGCTTGATTCCATAGCCCAAGACATTTTGTTACTCAAAAAAACAGCAAGGACGGTTTAAGCAGAAATAGGATGTTAAAAGAGAATCAAACACAGCGAAAAATATGACTCTCTTGAGTTTTACAAGAATGTGTAAAAGATGCTTCCTTGGTATCATTAATGACCGACCTAATTTAAATTTACTGTGGAAGAGCAAGTTAGAGGAGTCTGTTATTGCAGGAGTGCATGGACAGGACAGTGCTCAACTTTTAAAGTAATGATACCAGTAATTTTGAAATTTCTTTAAGAGTGAAGACAAATTCAAAACGGTAAGAGCAGTTCCACAAACTAGAGACTTTTCATACAGAGGCCAAAAGATCTATATGAGACTTCTCCCAGGAGCTACGGAGGTTAAGAAAACATATGCACCAATCCAACAAATACTGTGAAAACAAGGAATAAAATCTACAACGTGGCTTCTTGCCAAACTAAAAGTGACATTAAATAATCAGACGTTACTGTACGAGAACCAAGAAGAAGCTTACAGAGATCTGAAAATTCGCCTGCCAGATTTGTTCAACACCTAACTAGGTGTATACAGCGGACAACCAGCATTCAGTTTTTCAGTAACTGTATATGTAAATGTCAGTGCTTTTCAAGGATAAAGAAGTACTAGAGGGGTATGAGGGAATCGAGCTGACAGAAGACCAGAGCACTAGTATCACACAAGCTGAATCAGTGCTATTACTAATGTACAATTTTAAGTAATATAAGAGGCATTAGAGGAAATACAGTCAAGTTCACGTTAAACTTCATTGCAGTGAGTTCATAACTCATTGTTCAATGAGTTGGTTCTTTGGTTGTTTTGTTTAAAATGATGTATCTTTAAGAGCTGGATTTGCATATGAATGTGATGTATAAAATTTAAAATATGTAAACTTTGAACAAAAGAATGATATACAAAATGAGTGACAATACACTGGTATCTACTAAGCTGTCGCATCTTCAGACTTCATGCTTTAAACTCGCTGCTACTTAGCTTGGACACCAGGCGCTCGATTTTCAAAGGGGCTGGGAGTCCAGCACAGGTGGCAGCTATGGCTGGGGACAGTGCATGGGGCCGTTACACCAGCTCTAGCTGGTCTAACTGTGGGCAAGGCTTGTGAACAGTGCAGGGCTTTCAGAATGTCGTGGTTGGGAATAATGCAGCTGAGTTTTGGTGCATACCTCCTCAGCATGGCACAGCCTGCGGATCACTGCAAGGCTGTCTGGTGCAGGGGGTCCCACTGGTGCCACAAACAGCATTTGAAAATCGGGAATGATGCAAGCTGTGATGAGTGTGCCCCTTGTGTCATTTGTGTGTTACGCAAGCACCTTGTGTCATTCCTGAACCTTTAAAAATTGAGCCCTGGTTGTCAACTAAATAGTGATGAAGTTGCTTTAATGTTTAATGCTAACTATACTGTAGCCTGCATATTTGCAGGTGTGCCAAGTGGTTTCACTTTTGGAGTGCCAGGATATGTCCTTTGGCATGCACTGTGGAGGGCAGGGGTAGTTTTTTTTTTTTTTTTTAAACTATGGTGGTGGGTTTCACAGAGGTGGTACCTTCACCCCCAAAAATGAAAGGGTTTGCTGTTTCGTTCTTTTACATATATATACAGTACTCTTTATTGGGGAGGGTTTGCAAGTTTTGAAATAAGTAATCTAATTATGATAGAGAAGCAAATAGACATCCCTGATGAGGCAGGAATTTAAGTGTATATAACGTGGAATATCAATGGCATTAATTCAGCAGCTAAAAGATACAGAGTATTAAATTATTTGAAGAAGAAGAATATAGACCTAGCTTTCCAACAGGAATTATACTTAAATAAGGAATATGCCATGGAACTGGAAAAAAAACTGGGTTAAACAGTTGTTTTTTTCCCCCCAGAAAGTAAGGCTAGGAAGAGCAAGGGAGTAATCATTTTAGTAAGCAAGAAATTCAAAGGAAAAACCATAGTTACAATAACAGATATAGATACAAGTTGTTTAAGCAAAATCTAGAAGATGATATTTTTGCTGCAAGATCGCTTTATGATCCATTTCAGAGCATCATTTCTTATACTGCTGAATTAACATGATATTCTGTTCTGTTGCTGCTAAGGATATTATTTGGCTGGTGACATGAACTGTCTCAGTGATGTTGAACTCTAAATCTTCCCCTGCTAAAGGGTGGGACATGCACAAGTTAAAATTTTTTTCCTTTTTTGTCGCCCACGGACAGCCCCCAGCCCCATCACCCGAATTACTGGGCTTACCCTCACGCACGCCCGGAGCGGAGCCTCGAGAGTTGGTCGCCATCCTGCCGCCAGCTTTTCCTCCTGCTTTTACCCCCAGGGCCCAGGGAGGGGTACGCATGCGTGTGGAAGCATGCATTAGTCCCACGGCCTGGTAACTGCCCCTTCCCTCCCACCCCAGGCTTAGCTCCTGTTTCCTCCTGGCCCTTGCTGCCCCCAGCCTCTACCAGGTGGCAGCCATCTGCTGGAGGAAGCCCCTTGCACCTCCCTGGGGAGGAGAGCTTGCCTGTTGGCAGCTCCATCCAGCTCCACCCTCCTCCCCCCCCCCGCCGACCTCCGACGGCACCGGGCTTGTTCCCGAACCCAGGTCGCCAGTGTGCCTCGAGGTAGGCGGCCCAGTGCCTCAGCACCACAGGGCTGGCACACAGGTTAAGAATTTTTAAGAACTTTGAAAAAGTAACCAACTAATAGATTATTAGAGAGAACTCCGTGAAGGAAAAAAAGATCAATAGAGCCTCGGCACATTTCAGATCACAACCCTGTGTCTTTTGGTCTTATTTGGGATTTTCAACAGCAAATATGTTTACAATGGAAATGTAATAACTTGTTATTAAAATATACTATTTTTGTTATTAAAAGATACTATTTTTGTGTCCAGGACTGAGGAAGCAGTCCAACATTTTTGAGAATACAGTGAATGTGGAGTAATGATGATGTAAAAAATTTGGATACCTTCAAATTTACTACTAGAGGCCATGTTATATCCTATGCTTCCTGGGAAAGCAAATTAAGAGAACAGAAATTATCAGAAATAAAGGCTACTTTAAGAACTTGAAAAAAGGTTAAGAGACGGAGATGACAGTTTAAAGGAAGTATATGAAAACTCAGACATTATAAATACTGAAATACATCAAATTAAAACAGCTGGCTAAAAATGAGGGGGGAAGGCATTTACAACAACAGGAAAATTACTGGCCAGAAGAATAACAGTCAGAAAAACTAAAAGTAGTTATTGCTGTATATGACAATAATACCATATAGCAGTTACATGATTTAGAATGTACACTGCCTAGGTCTCACTAAGGATACTCTGATAAACACTGTCCTCTTCTGATCTTCTCTCAAGAAGATGTCGAAAAACTCACTGCTCCCATTACTCAAAAGAAGTATGAGACACTGTTAATGGCATGGCAAAGGAAAAGTGCCCAGGAGACGATGGGTACACATTTGGGTTTTAGATTTCCTTTGTATTTTATTTCATTTGGTTCTTATTAACCGGGTAGGTATGCTAAACAGTTGAATGTCTATTTCTAGGGACATGGATATGTTGTTCATCCACACTATCTGGCAGGTTCCTTGCCGCTTTAAATCTTGCTGGAAGGTCTTCAAGCTGGCTCCTCCCACCCACCCGGTTGGTAAAACTCTCGGCTCCGCCCCATGACGCCAGATCTTCCTTACCGCTTGGAAGCTCAGGTTCCCTCCTTAGCACTCTGCGTTTTCGACTGGTTCCTGTTTTTTCAAACAACATGAAGTCTTGCTATATTATGACTAATGCAGTTTGTCCCACCATTAGAACTGCTCCGGAGGTGAAAGAGTTAACTTCCATGCAGGGCATGGAACTTAGAGCGCGCGCTCGGTTAGAGAAGCTCTGTCAGGGATATTTCAAACCGAAACTGTCAGATTCTTTACTCCGCCTCACTGAACAGTCGCTCTGGAGATTCCTCCTGCTGCTCGGTTCATTTTCTCGGTTTAAAGAGTTTTTTCTCTGTTAAATTCAACCGCGATTATCATTATTTTAACCGCAAACCGATCGGTTCAAGCTCTGTCTATGGTATTGTAAGTAATAGATAGGTTTTCTGTGTGGAACATGTAAATGTTTATCGGTTCGGTTTGAACCAATCAGATTGTATTTAAACTTCATTCTGAAGCATTTTAAGGCTTGTTAGAGTGCGGTTCCAGTTCTTATCGGTTCTAAAACAAACGGATTTCATTACGGTTTTTTCCACGACCCGTGACACGGTTGGGAACCGATAAGGGTGTCTTGCCTGGCACTGCTGAAAAAAAGGGCAAGTTTTTGGGTAGGCTGGTATTATGTCTGAGAAACCCAAAAGAAAAACCAGGCCCACTGGGTTTCAACACTGTAGTGTCTGTGGGGAAGCCTTTGCCAAGGCTGACCCACACACCATATGTGTTTATTGTCTGGGGTTTGACCACCTCAATGCAGACTGCCAGATTTGCAAGAATTTCCCTGCAACTACCCTAGATAAGAGAGTTGGTAGGCTCAGGGAACTAGAGGCCAAAAAGTCCACTGACCCGGATGGCCAGCCCGGTTCGGTGCCAACCGAACCGGAGGGAGTGCCCTCTGACCAGGGCCAGACTTCCTCGGGCAAACGTAAAGCTGACTCTGAGGAGCCAGTTCCAGAGAACTAGAAAGTCAGCAGGTGTGGAGTCAAAAATCCCTTCTCCAGCTGCTGCAGAGATAGCCAGGGCAATACAAATTGTCCAGTCACTTTCGCCAGTTCCATCCGAACCGCCACTATCTGGCAAAAGGTCGGTTCGGTCGGTTCCACCGGTTCAAGAATATGATATAGAGGAGTTTTATGAACCAGAGGAGAGGGAGGATGATTATGAACAGTGTGAATGTGACTTTGAAAGTCTGGATGTGCCCATTGAACCGGACATCTTCCCAGACAGACCTTTAGGAGAATCTCCCCTAGGCTTGCTGAGTCCCCTTCTCATTTTCTGTTTTATAAAAAAGTTGCTGAAACCCTCCAGCTTCCTTTAGAGGAGGCTGTGGATGAGCAAGAGGAGCCTGACTTTGTAGAGATGATGGATATCCCAGAGTCCAGGAGATTGTCTATTCCTTACATAAATCTTTTAGGAAACAAACAATAAAATTTTAAAAGCTCTCTAATTCTGTGCCTCCTGTGGATAAAAAGATGGACAGGAGGTACACTTTGTCAGGTCCTGATACAGAATTTCTTTCACAGCAATGCAGCCATGTTGGGGTAGTTCAGGCTGCAGCCTGTGATAAAGCTAATATTCCCTGGTCACATCCTCCTGACAAGGACTCCAGGAAGATTGATGCCATGGCTAAAAACAATACATGGCAGCGTCTTTGGGACTCAGACAAGCAAACTATATGGCTTATGTTCTGAGATACCAAAAATCTAGATGGGATACTGTCATGGCTTTAGGCAACAGGCCCCTGGCCAGCTTGCTTAGGAGCTGGAGCAGGTGGCTGCTGATGGTATTGAGGCATCTAAGGTGCAATTTCATGCTGCAGTGGATTCTAATGATGTATCCTCTAGAGTCATGGCTACATCTGTGGCTTTTCGTAGATTGGCTTGGCTCGGGTGTACTACTTTGTCACAGGATACCCAGTCTAAGGCTATGGATATTCCTGTGGTGGGAAATTCTCTGTTTGGGGAGCAGACAGAGAATTATATGAAGAAAATGGATGAATATAGAACCACTTATAGGAGTGCACAAGCCAAGGAACGGCAAGCCACTCCTCAGAGGCAGCCCAGGGTAGAGGCAGGCCTTTTCACAGGCCTTTTACCAGATCCAGGCCTCCTTCTTCAGCTTATGTTCAGAGGGGGTTCTTCAGAGGAGAGCAGACGGGTACAAGCAGGCCTGCTCCCACCCCTCAGCCTAAAGCCCCTGCCAAACAGGCACCCTGATGGGATGCCCAGGGCCGTTCTCCATTACCTGTAGGGGCAGGCTGGCTTACTCTCGTCCAGGACTGGGAGTCTTTAACATCAGACAAGTGGGTCCTGGAAGTAGTAAGCCAGGGTCTGGTTCTCAGCTTCAAAAAATTTCCAAAGCTGAGAATCAGATCTTTTCCACCTGCAAACCCTCTAGAGACTCTTGCCTTGGAAGCAGAAGTCTCAACCCTCCTGGCTCTCAGAGCTGTAGAAAGGGTTTCTCCTCACACCAGGGCAAGGGTCTGTACTCCAGGTACTTCCTCACCTGCCAAAAAGACAGGAGAGTGGCGCCCATCGTGGACTTAAGATATCTGAACAAGCACCTTTAAAACCAAAATTCAAAATGGTGACTCTGGGAATGATTTTACCCTCCCTAAGGCCAGGGGACTGGCTAGCTTCCCTGGACCTCAAGGATGCCTACTTCCATGTTCTTATCAGAAGCTCCCACCAGAAGTACCTCAGATTCGAACTGCCCTCAGGCCATTATCAGTTCAGAGCAATGCCTTCGGCCTTACCTCTGCCCCAAGGGTATTCACAAAATGTCTGGCAGTAGCAGTTGCTCATTTAAGAAGGCAAAGATTGCCATCTTTCCCTACCTGGACGACTGGCTCATTGTGGGTCAGTCTTCAGACCAGTCAAATCACACCTGCAAGTTACCCAGCAGCTGTTTACCTCTCTGGGCTTTCTTCTTAATCTTCCAAAGTCAGTTCTGGAACCTGTCCAGGTACTCACCTTTATAGGTGCAGAACTGGACACAAAGCAGGCTAGAGCCTTCCTTCCCCTAGAAAGGGTAAGGACCCTGTGCCCTGGCCTCGTCCTTCACTCTGTCATCTCGCCAGCAAGGCATTTCCTGCAGCTCCTAGGACACATGGCTGCTTCCACAGCTGTAGTGCAAGGAGCAGGATTTCAGATGAGGTACAATCAGTTCCATTTGAGAGCCTTCTGGTCTCAAAGAAGAGATTCCCTATCCAAGTTGATCCCAGTGACTCGAACCCTGATCCAGGCCCTTCAGTGGTGGCAAGATCAGAGCAATCTGAGACAAGGGGTGCCCTTCATCCCTCTATGTCACTCCTTGACCCTTACTACAGATGCGTCCCTCTTGGGATGGGGAGCTCACATGAGCGACCTCTCCACCCAGGGGTTGTGGTCCCCTCAGGAATCTCTGCTCCACATCAATCTGTTGGAACTCAGAGCTGTTTTTCTAGCACTTCAGGTTTTTTCTGCATCTGTTCAGAACAAGGTGGTACAGGTCAGAACAGACAACACCACTACAATGTGGTACATCAACAAACAAGGGGGCACTCGGTCTTCGGCCTTGTGCACCGAGGCGATGAAGTTGTGGTCTCTGGCTTATTCCCTGAACACTTCCTCATAGCAGTTCACCTCCCAGGCAAGGACAATGTCCTGGCAGATGCTCTCAGCAGGATTTCCCAGGGCCATCACGAATGGTCACTGGATCCCCTAGTACTGGGATAGTTTTTGCCAGATGGGGCACCCTCAGATAGATCTTTTGCAGCCCCAGACAATCATCAGCTTCCACTTTTTGTTGCAGACCCCAGTGTTGGGCTCAGTCCCCTGGATGCCTTTCTCCTCGATTGGGAAGGGAAGTTTCATGCCTTCCCCCTTCCCTCTCCTGTTCAAGGTGCTAGTCAAAATCAGATCTCAGCCCTGCAAGATGATCCTGATTGCTCCAGACTGGGCCAGGCAGCCCTGGTACCCACTCCTTCTGTCCTTAGCAGTCCATCTTCCCCTGTGTCTCCCCAGGAACCACAATCTGTTAACCTGTGCCCAGGGGAGAGTCTGGTATCCGAATCTCAAACCCCTCAACCTCAAGGCCTGGCTCTTGAGGAGTTAGAGTTTGCTGATCTACAACTTCTCAGGGTGTTCTCGAAATCTTGAAAGCTTCTAGAAGCCTTCCACCAGGGCTACCTATAACTCCAAGTGGAAAAGGTTTTCCATATGGTGTTCTGGGAAGCATACTTCCCGGAATCTGCTGATTTGCCCACTGTTTTGGACTATATGGTCCATCTTAATTCTTTGGGACTGAGACCAGCTACCCTGAAAGTGCATTTGGCAGCTGTCTCTGCTTTTATTTCAGCAGGAAGCCCTCTCTCTTTCTGCTCACCCTGTATTTTCCAAGTTTTTAAGGGATTGCTTCATACTCAATCCACCATTCAGGGACCCTGCCCCTGCCTGGGATCTTAATGTTTGCATTACTCAGCTGATGCAACCCCTCTTTGAACCTCTGTCTTCGGCAGAGCTGAAGTATTTGACTTGGAAAACTGTATTTCTAGTAGCCATCACTTCTGCCAGGCGCATAAGTGAGTTACAGGCTTTATCAGTGGAGACTTACTTTATTTCCTTTCACAGGGATTAGGTAGTCCTTAGGACTAACAGGAAGTTTTTGCCTAAGGTGGTTTCAGATTTCCACCTTAACCAATCTATTTCACTTCCAGTGTTCTTCACTGACCATTCCTCCTCTGGTGAGAGGAGGCTGCACAGCTTAGATGTTAAGAGGGCCCTAAGTTACTACATAGAGCGTACCAAGGGTCACAGGTTTGACTCCCTCCAACTATTTCTCACTTATGGTGAGGCTGAGAAAGGGAAACCTGCCACTAAGAGATCCATTGCAAGGTGGATTGTCTCTTGTATCCAATTTTGCTATCAGAAACTGGGTAAGGTTCCCCCTTCAGGCCTGAGGGCTCACTCTACCAGAGGTACAGCTGCATCTCTAGCTGCTGCCGAGACATCCCTATCTTAGAGATATGTCAAGCAGCTACTTGGAAAAAGTACACACTTTCACCAAGCATTACTCCCTGGATATCCAGGCCAGGAGGGATGCTCGGTTTGGCACAGCTGTGCTTCAGAGCCTATTCCCTAAGTAGGTTCTGTCCCTCCTCCATGGAGGTACTGCTGTGTAGTCTGCATTAGTCATAATATAGCAAGACTTCATGTTGTTTGAAGAAAAAATTACTCACCTTAGTAATGTTGTTTCTTCTAATGGAGTCTTGCTATATTATGACCTCCCCCCCAGCCTGCCCCTCTCAGAACTTCTACTTTGGGTATGGGGTGGGCAGTCCACTGTTGGCACTTATTGATGCCCCCTTTTATGTTTTTCACCCCTTCTTGTTGGGGTGTTTGGGTGTTGTGTTTTATTTTATCTTAATTTTTCTGGTCCCCTGACTTGAGTCTTGGTGTTGGGACCAGGAAAATGTGTTAATATTTTAGTAGCCAGTTGGCTAGTGTAGCTTACAGCTTCCACACAGAGCCTTAGTGAGTTTTGCTCGTAAAGATCTGACAGTTTCGGTTTGAAATATCCCTGACAGAGCTTCTCTAATGAGCTCGCGCTCTAAGTTCCATGCCCTGCATGGAAGTTAACTCTTTCACCTCCGGAGCAGTTCTAATGGTGGGACAAACTGCATTAATCATAATATAGCAAGACTCCATTAGAAGAAACAACATTACTAAGGTGAGTAATTTTTTCTTTCGGTTTCTCCGAATTTAGTTTGGAAGTTTTCTAAAACTTCAGTCTACTTCCCTCGCTGCTGCGATGGATATTTCGTTTCCCGGCTCTCGGAGGTGCCCGGGGAATACCTCCAGGAAGGACCCGCACTCCACTTGTGTTTACTGCCTCGACTTGGATCATGATCCGCAAGTCTGCGAATTTTGCTGTGCCCTTTCGACCGGCGTCCTGGAGGATTGCGCAGCCCGTTTGGGGCTCGGGCGACCTGTAATTTTTTCCGCGTCGGAAAAATCTTTAGAGGTTCACTGGCGGTAGTCCATGGGCTGTTGTCTCGGCTGAGCAGCTCGATCTCTCTTCCTCCATGGAGGAGGCGGTGACCAAGGCTGTCCCCTCCTCCTCGGTCGTGGCGCTTATCCTGCTTTCTTTGAGTTCCTCCCATTCAGCTTCATTTCAAGGAGCTTCGTCAGTCCCTTTCCTCGAAGGGAGAGGGACCTTCGGGACCTGCCTCTCGGCCCAGGTCAAAGGAGTCGCAGGGTAAGTCCCATCATCAGCGCTGGCGGGAACGGGAGAGGTCCCCTTCCCCTGTCTGCCGACTTTCGACTTCGGTCGAGGTTGCGGCTCAGGCCGCTGGCTTCACGGTGTCCCCGTCAGGTCAGCCAGCCATGACTCTCGTCGACGTTGTCAAGTCTTCTCTCGACCCGTCACCCGGGCGGTCTACTGCAGGAGCCGTTAACCCTTCACCGGTTTCCCCGGTGGAGGCCGAGGTTCTGCCTGCACCTTCGGGGCGACAGGCCTCGGTCTTTTGTCCAAGCCGAAGGAAGGCGGGTGTCCCTCGCTCCTTCGCACCGACCTCTGGTTTCCCGAGGATCTGGTCTCGGTCTCGGTCCTCTTCTCGGTCAAGCTGCTCCTGCCGACTTCGGCGGTCCTGGTTGGGGCACCGAGTTAAGTGGCATTACCATTCCTCCTCGTCTCCCTCCTCGGATGAGGAGTGGCTTCGATGCAGATGGCGTTGATGTTACGAGGAGTTCATGTGGCAGCAGTTGCTATTGTCCGGGAATCAATCGACTCCGATTCATTCCCCGTCCAGCAAGCAGCTGCCGCCCGAACGGTCGATGCAACCGCTCGCTGCAGTCGAGGTGTCCACTTCAGGGCCGGTTGTTCGTCCGAACCTTGCTGCCCCACCGACTTCGGTGGAACCTCGGTCGGGTCACGACCTGTCCCGCAGGTTGTCTGTCACCCTCACTCCCGCCTGCCCTCGGCGGGTGAAGAGTGGCTGAGGCCTGAGGCAGCTCTTTGCAGACCCTTCGGAGTCTGACGACGACTCCTCCATGTTCCCCAGTCGGGAGGGCCCGGGGTCCTCTCCAGACTGCTCTGTGGACGACAGCCCATCGTCCTTTCTGGGTCTGCTTCAGCTCATCTCGGAGTTCACCGGGATGCAGCTCGAACCTGTGTCCAAACGAGTCCCTTATCCCCTGACGGAGATTCTAGACCGAGGCGGTTCACCCTCGGAGGCCTTCCCGGTGGCCGAGGCCATTGTCGACCCGGACTTGGAGCTCTGGCAGCGGCCTACTTCCTGTCCTGCGCCCTCGGCCAGGATGGCAAGGAAGTACTCTGTCCCTGTCAGTTCTTTGCCCGGTTTTTCGGAGCACCCCTCCGCTGAGGGGTTAGTTACCGATTAATATCTTCCAGTGTTCGGTGAACGCTCGGGATGTGGATAGGCCCCCCGACATAGAGTCCAAAAGGATGGCCTGTGTCGGGCGCAAGTTTTATGCCGCGTCCTGCCTAGGCCTCCGACAGGCCAGCTCGGCCGCACTGATGGCACATTTTTCCCATGCCCTTTTGGGCTCCCTGGATGAGGTGCTCCCTCATCTCCCGGCTGACCTGTGGACCACGGTCCGGTGGGTGCGGGACCAGGGTAGGGCGGTGGCGAAGCAGCAGCTTCAGACTGCTCTGGACTTAGGTGATTCCTGTGCCAGGTCGGTAGCAGCCGTGGTGGCCATGCGCGCGCAGGCGTGGCTGAGGTTATCCTCTTTCTCAACGGATATCCAGCATGTTGGCGGATATCTCCTCTGGGGACTGACCTCTTCGGCCCTGGTAGAGGGACACCTCCAGGGACCGCGAAGTCCATTGCCACTCTGGACTCTGTCACCCCGCCCAGAGGGACAAGGGCCGCCGGCAGCCTTCGCGTAAGCCCCTTTGTCCCTCGGCCCCTGCGGCTCGACCGGCCCATCAACACCAGCATGAGGGCCAGCAGGCTTGTGCTGGTCATCCTGACCCCAAGCCAGCAGCTTCCTCCAAAGGAAAGCAGGGAGGTAAAGGCCCAGGAGCTCCCTTGGCCAGTCCCTCCTCCAAGCCTGCTCAGTGACGGGCTGAGGGGCGCCGTTCTCGGCCTCGTCACCCCTACCCGGTTCCCCCCGTGGGGAGACGTCTCCACCCCTCCTCCGCCTGGTCCGCTTTCACGGACCGCTGGGTGTCGGAGGTGCTAGGGGAAGGTCCTGCCTCTGGATTGCGAGCAGGCCCCACCCTTTTGAATTGTTGCCCCTCGGGGGGCCATGGGGTCTGCAGCCTCGCTGTCGGCCCGCCGAGCCGATCTGCCCTGCCCCTCGAGATAGAGGTAATCAGGAAGGTGATGGATCCTCCTCCAGACCCTGGGTTTGTGTCCAGGTATTCCTGGTCCCCAAACGGACGGGGGGATTGCGCCCCATCCTTGACCTGCACGACGAGATGGTCACTCTGACTCAGATATCCCATCCTCAGAACGAGGCGTGTGGCTCTATTTCCTGGACCTCCAGGATGTTCTTACACTTTGATCAGTCCGTTTCTTGGGAGACTCCTCCGTTTCTAAAGCGGGGGATCTCTTTACGAGTTCCAGGCCATGCCCTTCGGTCTCTTATCAGCGGCATTCCTGCGGCACCAAAGGGTCCGGGCGTAACCCCACCCAGATGGCGGCCTGACTGCAACCCCTCCAGGGCGGAGGGGGACGGTCCAGAGTTCTGGCCCTCTAGGTTGCTCTCAGACTGGTCTCCTCTCTAATGGAGCCATGTTGGAACTCGTGTCTAAGTGGGTGATCCTTTCTTCGGGACGAAGCTTGACTCTTGAGTCTGAGCTCGGCTCCCGGCGGACAGGGCCGAGGTTCTTCCTCCCTTTCCTAGTCATGTCTGACTGGACAGTTGCGCCCTGCCTGGGACTTCCTGCACCTCCTGGGCCTTGCGGCGGCCTGCACCAGCGTGGTCTGTTTGGACCCGCCGGTCCATGCGTCCCCTTAATGGGGGCTGGCCAGCCAGCGGTCACAACGCTGCGATCCTTTGGACCAGTCCGTGACAACAGCCCAGGGGTTGGGGAACGCTCTCCTTCGGACCATTCCAGCTCATCTGCAGGAGAACATCCCGTTCGTCCACCCCGAGTCGACGGTCTTCTCCGACCGATGCATCTCTGATGGGTGGGGGTGCCCATCAAGGGGAATACAGAGTGCACCGCCTCTGGTCCTCTCGGGAGTCCCGATGTCATTCCAACCTGCTGGAGCTCCAGGCGGTCCACTTAGCTCGCACCGTTCGCTCCGTCTGTGCGGGGTCTAGTGGTTTAGGTTCAGGCGGACAATACCACGACCATGTGCTACCTAACCCGCCAGGGTCGGATGAGCCCCTTGCCATTGCGTAAGGAGGTTCTCCGCGATTGGGTCTTGACGCAGCTGGGAGGCAGTTTCCTAGCCATTTCGATGGCAGGAGCCTCCAGCACCCTGGCTGATGCCCTAAGCCGGATAAGGGCTGCGCCTCACGAGTGGTCTCCCTGCCGGAGGTAGCACAAGATCTTTCTCCCTCTAGGTCACGCCTCGGGCGGAACTTTGTTTTTCCTCCAGGGAGAATACGAGGCCGAGACTGTCTCAAGCTCCGCCTCAGCAAGGTTCGCGAGGATGCCTTGAGGCCGCGGACCCCGGGCTCCTCTTCTACGCCCTCCCCATTTCCCTTGACCCACAGGCAAGGCGAGGAGGGACTAGGCGCAGGTGATTCTGGTAGCCCCAGACTGGTTTTGCCAGCTCTGGTGTCCAGCTCTCCTCAGTCTCAGCCCCAGGCTCCGGGCGGCTTTCTGCCCGCCCAGTCCTGATCTCTGTTATTAGGGGAAGGTATTCCATCCGGACCTTCAATCCTTGCACCTAGTGGCTTGGTCCCTGTGCGGCTAGTGGCCAGGCCTTGGGTCTTCCGGCAAGGTCCTCGACGTTGTTGAGGCGTCCTGCCAGGAGTCGACCAGATATGCTACGCCTTCAAATGGAAGAGTTCTCCATTTGGTGTTAGGATAGGGCCTGGTTCCCTCTCCTGTTCCTCGGCGAGCATTCCGGACTACCTGTGGTCCGTTCTTCCTCTTGAGCAAGGGCTTCGGTCGACGATCCTTAAGGTGCTCCTGATAGCCACTCCTGTCTTCCGGGCGCGGGCTGGAAGGTAGTCGGTGGCGCAGGAAAGGTGGTCTGGCGCTTTCCAAGGCCTTGATCACACCTCCCCTCCGGGGAGAGTATCCCCATCTCTGTGGGATCTTATGCTGGTATGGGCTTAGCTCACGGGCAAGCCATTTGAACCTTTGCACAGGTGCGATTTTCCCCCACCTGTTGTGGAAGAACACCTTCTTGGGGGCTACCACGCCAACCAGAAGGCTGGGAGAGCTCCAGGCGCTTCTTTGAGTCTCCCTATCTGGTCTTCCACAGGGACAAGGTTATCCTGCGCCCCACCCGAAGTTCCTTCCATAGGCGATGGCGGAGTTTTTCCCTAACTGGGTATTGTCTCTGCCGGGGTTCAACCCCATTCACCCCTCGGAGGCCGCATATAGGATCCGTTGGGACCCTAATTTAGCGCCCGCCTTCCCAGGGAGCGTAGGGCTGAAGTTTGGGAGAGGTTCGCCAGCTGTTTGTCATCTACGCTGAAGCCGCACCTGGCATACCTGCAGCCAAGCGGACGACAAGTGGGTGGGTCACCTCCTGCATAGATCTCCGCTATAGGTGGGTGGGTGGGCATGGAGCCTCCCAGAGGGATAAGTGCTCATTTTACCCGCCCTTCCGCTGCATCAGTGGCTGCTTCCGAGGATACCCCTGTCCAGGATATCCGTAGGGCTCCTACCTGGAAGCTGGCATATACCGTTTTAACCCCCTTCCACATCGACCTTGGTCGGGGCCTCAGTTCTCCAGTCCTTATTCTCTAAGTAGGGGGTGTGCGCCTTGCCTCCCTCCTCCCGGAGAACTGCTAGGAGTCTGCCAGATAGTGTGGATGAACAACATATCCATGTCCTTAGAAATACAGGTTACTCACTTGTAACAGGAGTTCTAGGAATGGTATATGTTGTTCATCCTACGACCACGACACTCCCGGCCGACGCACAACCTGCCTTCCAGCGGGCTAGATCTGGCATCATGGGGCGGAGCTGAGAGTTTTACCACCCGGATGGGTGGGAGGAGCCAGCTTGAAGACCTTCCGGCAAGATTTAAAGCGGCAAGGAACCTGCCAGATAGTGTGGATGAACAACATATACCATTCCTAGAACTCCTGTTACAGGTGAGTAACCTGTATTTTCAGGTATTACCCGGGAGAGTACAAAACTGGCAGAAAACAAGAGGACAGTTCCATATGATGCACATTTCAAAAAAATACAAAGATCAATTAAGATACAAAAAAGGTGATTCAACAATAAGAAACAAAAATATAATAGTGAACTGTGACTATATGTAGTAAACAGAGTTAACTTAAACTTTGTTGGCTAACAACATTGCATAAAAAGTTGTTGGCAGGCCAGAGGAAGGAGGGCAGAGGTTGTAAACCAACATGGGGGAAAATGGTTACACCTTCTGGGGTAGGATGAGTTTGGTGCATTTACAGCTGTTAATTATGAGGATTGTAGTTGGTTAGGTTATATCTGTTTGTTATGGAGTATAAGTTGTCTTATTCATTTATTTATTATATTGCTCTTTTTATCTGCCTGTGTTTCCTGTATGGTGCCCTGAGCCTTTGGGGGAAGGGCACCTTATAAATAAAGTACTGTAACTACTGCTACTTTCACTATAGGCTGTGGTAAGAGGAGATGTGCCTTCACTGCAGTTTTGAAGGTAGCCAGGGTAGGAGAATTGTATAACATTAGGGGGAGGGAGCTCCATAGCTTGGGGGTGAACAAGGAGAATTTTGGTTGAACAGTTTTGAAGAACCAAGGATGAGGAGTCTGTAGATAAGCAAATAAGGTCAGGCACTTCGTAACAGAAAGATGGTGGTAGCCGGGGGGAGGCAGATCTGAGTAACTAGAAGAGAAAACAATCCAACACATAGGATTGTGAGGCAGAGGTGGGGAATCAATCCAATGAAGAGTAGTGTGCATAATGGTTAGAGTGCAGAGTGCATAGATTACCATCTGGAGTACTGCGTGCAGTTCTGGAGACCCCATCTCCACAAGGCCATGGACAGAATGGAGGCAGTCCAGCAGAGGGCAACTAAAATGTTGCAGGGTCTGCACCAGAAGCCATACGAAGACAGACTAAAAGATCTTAATATGTATACCCCTGAGGAAAGGAGGGAGGGGGGGACGTGATAGAAACTTTCAAGTACCTCAAGGGAATCGACAAAGTCTAAGAGGGGAGCATCTTTCAGAAAAAGAGATGTGCAAGAACAAGGGGGCTCAATTTGAAGATGAAGGGGGGGACAGCTCAGGGGCAACATGAGGAAGTATTTTTTTACGGAGAGGGTGGTGGACACATGGAATGGCCTTCCTGAGGAGGTTGTGGGGTCAAAAACAGTGGGGAAATTCAAGAATACATGGGACAGACATAAGGCAATTCTAGTGGGGGGGTAGGAGGAAGTATGCTGTTGGTTAACTAGGATCTACAGCTTATCCAATAGGTAGGCCCACCTTGTCTGCCCATTTTCCTATCGATCCTTATCTCCAGTCAAAGTCCATGTTCTGTGTTTCTATAGTGATGAGTTAGATGAGGGGAGGACAAAGCAAACTGGAATAAATTGTTCTAAGTCTCATTCCATTTATGGCGAGAAGATGTTGGGGGCATTTTGTATAATGAGTGAGCAGTATCTGGGCAGGGAGAAGAACTCGAGAAATGTCTATCTGTGCCTTCGGAGTAACAAAGTGGCAGAAGCGGTAGGCCAGACCAAGCCTGGAATTAGGTAGTGGAGAAGATGAGTGTGGTGAAATCCAGGGCAGGGTCTAAAGTGACGCCCAATTACTTAAATTAGTCCATTGGGGGAGGGAAGAGCTGACAGAGGATTGGGGTAGGATGCTGTATGCTCCTTAGACTCAAAAAGCATTGTTGGGGTTTCAGAGGCTTTGGGAACTAGATCATAGAAAGTTTGCTTCCATTTCTGGAGACTCTATTCAGGCAAATCCAACAGAAAGGGTACCATTTTCACTAAAAACTGCTTATGTCACACTAATTAAAATCTGGAAGAGTTAAAAATATGTGGAAAATTATAGACCAGTAGCCATTTTAAATAATGCATATAAATGTCCAAAATCATAAACAATGAAATTCTCCCCTATTTAGAAAAATGGATTCATCCATATCAAAGAGATTTTATACCGAAGAGAACTTTTCACACAGGCCTTCACAGTTTGCATTTTCTAATGAAACATATTGATCATAATAACAGTGAAGCCATATTTCTTTCACTGGATAAATGCAAAGCCTTTGACATGGTCAAATGGACATATTTATTTCACATACTGTCTAAATGGGGATTACCTGGAGAAACTTTATATTGGATAAAAGCCTCATACAACTTAACAATCAATAAATAAATAACATAGGAACATAGAAATGTGACGGCAGAAAAGGACCGCCAGGCCCATCTAGTCTGCCTAGATATCCACTAGGCCTTTCCTGTAGTCCCCTCCCCAGCACCAACAGCCCCTGTGCTTATCCCAAGCTGTCTTGAACCCTCGCACCGTCCCTCTCCTACGCTTCCCTAGCAACCCATTCAAGTTGTCCATCACCCTTTCAGTGAAAACGTATTTCCTAATGTTTCTCTGAATCTTCCTCGATTTGAAGTCATGTCCCCTTATCCTAGGTCACCCTTTAACTGGAAAAGGCTCCACACTGGCACTTTATTAATACCTTTTAAGTATTTGAATGTCTCGATCATGTCACCCTCTCCCTCCTCTGCTCCAGTGAGTACATGCTAAGGTCCATCAGTCTCTCCTGATATGGTAAGTGGTCGAGCCCCCTTACCATCTTTGTCACCCTCCTCTGAACTCGCTCCACTGTCTCCATGTCCTTCTTGAGGTACGGCCTCCAGAACTGGACCCTATACTCCAGGTGTGCCCCAACTAGCTGGGTGTACAAGGGAATTACGACCTCTCTCCTCCTGCTGGTGATCCCCCTCCCTATGCAACCCAACATCCTGCTGGCCCTTGCCACTGCCCTTCCACACTGCTTTGCCATCTTCTGGTCCTGCGAAGTGGTGATGCCAAGGTCTCTTTCTTCTTCTGCTACCTTAAGAGACCTACCCTCCATCCAGTACTCCGCTTGTCCGTTTTTTCTGCCTAAACACATGATCCTACACTTTGCTGTATTGAACAACAGTTGCCACTCTCTGGACCACTCCTTCAACTTTCTCAGATCCCTATGCATCATCTCAGCCCCCTCCTGCATGTCCACTCTACTGCAGACTTTTGTGTCATCTGCAAATAGACTCCCCTCTCTTCCAGACCCTCTGCTGTGTCACCTGTAAATACATTAAATAGTAGTGGTCCTAACACCGACCCTTGGGGGAACTCCGCTGATGACCACGGTCTCCCCGAGGGTACCCTGTTGACCAATACCCTCTGTGTTCTGCTCACCAACCATTTCTGCACCCACCTTAATACTGCCTTCCCCAGCCCCAGGCAACCCATTTTGTGCAGTAGCCTCCTGTGCGGCACTGAGCCAAATGCCTTCCTGAAATCAAGGTAGGCTACATCCCCTGCCCCCCGATCCACCACCTTGGTGATCTAGTCAAAGAACTCTATCACGTTTGTACAGAGAAGGCGGCTACCAACAAAAAAAACTGGAGCCGAACAACAAAGGCATCACAGAAAAAACAGAATGGCTGCCCAGTAATCGACTTAAAACAAACAAATCCTACGATAGGAGGTAGGATAAAACAGCTTTTAATGAGATAGCTGAAGCAAGCAGCAATACAAAAGCCACAGACGCACGTTTCGCGTCCAAAGGCGGCTTTTGGAAGTGAAGCGTGCGTCTGTAGCTTTTATGCTGTTGCTCAGCTATCGTCACTGTTCTATCGTGAGATGTTCAAAATCGTTAAACTGAATATTTTCTAATATTCTATCACGTTCGTTTGACAGGATCTGCCCTCAGTGAACCGTGTTGCCTTAGATCCGAAGGCCATTTGCCTCAGGTAGCCGCTGATTCTGTTCTTGAGCAGTTTTTCGTGACCTTGCCAACCACAGATGTCAAGTTCACTGGTCTGTAGTTGCTCACCCTCCCGTGAAGGGGTACCACATCTGCTAGTTTCCAATCATTAGGTATCACTCCAGATCTTAAGGAATTGTTGAATAGAGCGGTCAATAAATAAGTTAATAACATTTTACAGAAGCTTGAACTGTTCCAAGGAGTAAAACAGGGATGCCCCTGTCCTCTACCTGTTTTATACTAGCTCTATTGGAGACCCTGCTTTAATGCAATAAGTCAAAATGTGAAAGTTGCTGGGGTAGAGATTTGAAAACATGAAGTAACACTTATAGAGCAGGTGTTTACTTCTTTTTGTTTAACTTTCTTTTTGTTGATTTTCAAAGAGCTAGTTGCATCCAGTAATAACCACCAAGAAAAGGCCAAGCATTAAGAACGGTTAATCATACGTTAAAGTAGACAGTCTTGTGACACTTTTCTTCTTTAACCACTTTGGGAACAGCACCAGCTATTTATCATTTATATCACAGTGTGGCCAAAACTGCAGCCAGTGCCTATTAGGACAAATACTCCAAATATTAAAAGTTGAGTTATAGCATACACCGCCAAATGGCTTATGAGTCTTGGTGTCCTGCTTCCAGAAATGTTATAATAGAAAAAAGGAAAATTAGCGCTTAGGAGCGAAGTCGGTCTCCAATCCTCTATAAACTTCCATGATAGCATTTTAAACTCTGCATAAAGAATTATTAAATATAGAAACATGAACCCATGAGCCCTTAACAAGAGGACAAAATAGGAGTAAGCATTCTAAAGCAAACAACTCAATGTTAGACACAGCCATTTTAACCTTCTTGCAACAGTTGCTTTACTTAAACCCATCCTACACTGTCTGTAATAATCTTCCCAACCTTGCAATGACCTACATTCCCTCACATAACAGTTTTAAACACTTTACAGAGATATATCACCAAGGTAATAATAGGGTAGTGAGTAAAAGGGGGGGACCGTCACAAATTGTTCATCAGAGAGCAACAAAAAGCTCTTATATGACCATGTTGGCAGTCTTAAAACGGTCAGTTCTTTAACCATCAGTTTTTGGTTTTTTGTGCGGATGCCCCCCCATCTTCGAACACGCTCCGCCCCACTGCCTCCATGCCCAGGCTTGCGCCCCGGTGGGACCACCGGGGGCCCTCCCAATGGACAATGTTGGCAAGCCCGGCTTACTCCCCCGGGTAGGGGCCACAGGAGTAAGTCCACCTGGCAGACGCCAAAGGCAGTGGGCGGAGGAAGAGCAAGATTTTCATGCTGGGCTGCCAGCTTTTTTTGCTCCCTGCAGTGATGTCCAGCGTCCACCCGCCCTCCTAATGCAGCGGTGCCGGTCGCAGCGTACCCCAGACCTCCGCTAGGGGTCCATAAAGTGCCGGACATTCTTCCTCCTTCCTGGAGAAGGAGAGCAGTCTCTGGGGCGCTTGATCCTTTCTCCCGGCTGGTTCTTCCCACTCCTGGGTCCATTCCCCAACCCTGGTCGCCAGTGTCGCAAGTGGAATCCATCAGTTTTTTTCTGATCCAACAGTTTACTCACTGTCCAAGTGATCTTCATGAATTGCACTTCAGTCTTTGCCACACATTTTGCTGCAGATTCTCCAGCTGCCTGAGGATCCATGTAGCTCATATTTTTTGCCCTCAGAGGTCATGTCTGTCTGTAAACTAGGCCCATTTAAATATATGCTCAGACAGCATCTCCTTACCGCCAGTTGATGTGACTGTTCCTAGCGACCTCTATCTCAGTCAGTCAATATCTTTATTTAGCCAGGAGGAACATCATTGAGCAGGGCTCATTTACAGGATGGACCTGGGATAAATGCACAACAATGAGTAACAAAACAATGGTTTGGAATAGACGAGGTACATTGGCAGACAGTATACAGTAGTTACAAATAACATGACATGGCAGCATCATGGTAGACATTAAAGGAGCACAAAACGTATAGGATACAGGCATGGTGTACAGGTAGACAGTAAACAGTTGTATGCAAAATCTATGCAAGGCAAGTACATGTAGGACAATAGAGTACAATTTTCATAATAACAAGAGATTTAATCTAGTAAGCATTACATAGCCTTTGTGATGTCTATGTAGTAGGACAGTGTAAGCACAGGGTGTGCAATAGTTAGGGAAGGTAGGCAAAGGTTAGAAAGGGAAGTGGTGCAAGGGACAGGGAGGGGGAGAGGTGTGGTACCTGCAAGCAGGCATGTTTTTTTTTACTGAACAGGCGCGTAAGTCTGAGGGGTGAGGAGGGAGGGTATAGATGCCGATTAGGCAGGTGGAGGCAGGCAGGGAAAAAGTAGAGTCAAAGATGGGCGGTGTCAATGCCTGAAACAGTTGCAGGTCTCCAGAAAGGATTGTTGAACAAGGTTTTTGAAAGCAGTCAGTGGCAATGGTACAACGAGTTGTAGTATTTTTTGAGCAGTATTCTAAAGGACAGGAAGGGCATGGCTTAACGCCGTGCTACCAAAGCACATCCTGACTTTGGGGATGTAAAAGAGATCCAGACTGGCTTCTAGCAGGTAGCTGCCAGGGTTACAGATGGGTAGGCAATCCTTATTATATTGAGGCAGCTTATTAGAGATGGCCTGTAGATCCAGAGCACAGCATTTTATGCTGCCTGAGGCTAAGTGAGCCCCAGCCTATGCTCTGTATAAGCTACAGTGGTGTGTTGAGTAGGGGCACCAGTGATGAACCTAAGTGCCCGATGATACAGGGTATCAATTTTGGCGAGGGCCGTGCTAGAGCTGTGCCTGTACAGAAAGTCTGCATAGTCAGGGAGGGGCAGGAATGTTGTTTGTACCAACCTTAATTTCCCCTCTATCATCAAGAGATACCTTATTCTGAAAAAAATCCCAAGCCTCTGTTTAAGCTTTTTGGAGATTTCTTCTATGTGGACTTTGAAGGAAAGTATCTCACCATGTAACTCATCAGTCCCCAAACTTCCACTAAGTTAAGACAGTGTCTCCTCTGACTGCTGCTCCCTCTGTTTCTTCCCCCCTTTATTCTCTTTCCTCCCCTCCTTTGTCCACCCTCCTTTCCTTCTGTCTTTTTTTTTTTAACTTTCTATTTTGCCCTCCTCCCAACGCCGAGTGTGCTTCTGGAGACAAATGGTGCCACCCGCAACTTGCCTACCTGATTCCCTGGAGGTTCCCCGTGGAGCCATGGATACCTACCAGGCAGGTAGGTGGGTGGGCCCTTACACCCCGATGTCTCTTGAATTTCGGCTGGTCCCCCGGTGGTCAGACAGGCAGTCGCAATCAGGGTCGCACTGGTGTCTGCTCACCCATTGCTCCGGCGGTGTTTTTTCCTGCTTTTTTTCTTCCTGCATGGTGTTGACCTCGGGGCCAAGGCACTAGGGCGCAGATGTCCACCACCAGCTCCTCCGGCCCCGCCCGGCTAGCTGCAGGATTTGCTGTACTCGGCCTCCACCTGGGATCAGGAAGCTACGGGCCTTGAACCCCCCCCCCCGGAGAAGGTGAGCAGTCCCCGGGATGCTCAAGCCTTTTCCAGCGACCCGAGTCCACTCTTGAACCTGGGTCACCGGCGTCGTGAGCGGAAATCCAACTGTTGCACCAATGGGCCGGCCCTCCCTTCCCTCTCTTGTTCTCTGCTCTGTCCCCTATCCCCCCACCAAATTCCTCTCAATCTTGTACCAGTTGCCTACTAGTCTAGTTCTACTCTTCTTGTTTTCAGCCTTTACTGTACAGTTGTCTACACATTGAGTCTGTATTTTATGTTTATAAGCTGTATATACCCATCATTAACACTGTGCCTCTATGTTTTATGTAAATTGCTGCTTCATTTAATTTGTACTCTGGTTGCACCCTGATTGTATCTTATTTATGTACTTCCTGACATGGAGTCTTTGTAAATGAGTCTTTGACTCAAAGGTTTGTAGTTCCGATATTTTCAATAAATAGATAAATTTTATCATGTTAGGTAAACTGCAGATGAGCCTGAAACAGAATTTAGTATGAAACTCCTGCAGCTTTCAGTTTAGCAGCCACCCCTTCAGATGCTTTACGGTGATGCCGTGTGGCATAAGAGTAGTCCGGGAAAAATAACAATTTAGCCTCTCTCATCATGACTGGTGACTTTCTTGCTGCTTTAAGGATCTGATCTCGGAGTGTAAAGGTAGTTGTAAATAAGAGTGTCCTTGGGCCGCCCGGGAGTCCATAGCCCATTTGAGATTGATGCGTAAGCTCTCAAATAGGAACAGCAAACCCAAGACAAAGAGCTTCGGTTAGCTACCTCCCCAGAAAAGTAGTCAGATCCCAGTCTTCTGTACCTTCTGTCATGCCGAGAATGTGGATGTTTGCTGATCTGGCTAAATTCTCAAGCTGCTCCAGACGGGACCGTATAACCTCTGTTCCTTGATCAAGGCGGCTGAGGCTCCAATTCTTTCCTGCAGTTTTCTGCTTCTGCCATGAACCCTGCCATAGAGTCCACCCTCTGCTCCAACACAACAATCTTTTGTTTTGTAAATACATTTTTATCAGTCTGTTGAATCGTAGCAGTAAACACATGAAGTGCTCTCTGTAAGGACTCTAGTGTTGCAGGTTGATCTCCTGTAGTTCCCCAGCTGCTGTTCCTTCTGTGTTTTGATGGGCCTGCTTTGACTCCTGCATCATCTCCTTTCCGTATATTTCGGTTCCCCATCACCAACCGTCACTATAATCTGGTTTCTGTCGATGGACGTTATCAAATGCTGCAAGACTAGTTTGAAATTTATATCGGAATTTTGCAGAAAAAGTGTTTAAAATTGTGATGCCCACAGAGCTCTAAAAAGCGTGTGTATCTCGCTAGGCTGCTGGCCACACCCCCCACAGGTGTTTACGTCTAATAAATAGACAACTGATTATTTATTGTATTTTGATGTGTTAGTAATTCATTATATTTTGATGTGTTGGTAATTACTTTCTACCTTTTATAATAAAATATTTGTTGATACAGTGAAACAAGTGGATTTTCACCTTAGCTTTTCACACTGCTAGTTAAAAGAGTTCAGTAGAATTCTGGTATTCTGATGTCAGATACTGCCAACTACTTATGAGCCCAGTGAAAAACAAAATATATTGTTCTGTCTTCTTCAAAAGAAATGGATACTTCTTTCAGTAACAGACTTTGCCATTTATGTGTTTGCATAGCTGTGGTACATCTATATGATTTTACAATGTAAACAGTAATTGGCCTCTCTTTTCTTCTTCCCAAGTGAAATCTGGTTATGAAGAAAGTGTCACCTGATAAATTATAACAAAAGATCACAGATTCTCAAGAATCACATTTTTCTATTAAATATAAACATTTTTGTGGTAGAAAGTGTTATTTCTGTATAAAAATCTGTAAACTCTGCCAGCCTTGCCGGTAAAACTTATCCGACAGCATAATACAAGAATTCCGTTACATTCCTTTTTTACTAGTAGCTGGCAGAATACAAGTAAAATGATAGAAATGTAATTAAAGAAACAAATAAAAGCAAACAGATGATTACAGAGGCATCTAATGGTCCCAAACCTTCGTTCTTGAAGACATACATCCTTACTAAGCACTTGCTCTTTAAAGCATGTGTGGATGTGGTCTTAATACTCCATGAACGTGAAGATAGCCTAAAGGAGGTGCACAACATCCTTCAAAGATTTGTTTCAGTATCAGGCCACAAAAATCATCCACCGTTAAATAACACTTGTGGTATTTAATGCCAAGCCTAAGCCAGAGGGAGTGGATTATTTTGGCATCAAAATATTGAATAATCTGGACGAAATGTACTCTGTAAAAACAGCTTCCAACCCTTGCTAGAGAAGTTAACATGCAAACATCAAATTCTGCTGTCCATTTAGGGAAAAAATCCAAACACTTACTAAAATGTTGGCAGTCCCATTTTGTCATTCGCCTATCAAGCTATATTGACTACAGTTCTAGACCAATGGTTTAAAACGTGACAAAATATTTCAGAACCATTATTTAGAACTATAAATAACCTCACATTGCATGGTCAAAAAGTGTATTTCCAGAGAAAATGGTGGTCTTCATGCCCTGACCCTAAAATGCATTGTAGAACATACAAAATGAACAGTTACAGGTTGGGCATACAGTAATGATACAGTAATATTGGTGATGCCTTTGCAAATATTTAGATAGCAGCTTGTCAATAAAGAACCTCTGGTTTGCTCCATTATCATATACCAAGGAAAGAAATAAGATCATAAGAAACTTGAGCCTGGCTACAAGGTGTTTTTTTTTTTTTATTAATAAAATAAAATGGGATAGAAAAAATCATAAATGGGAATATTTGGTGCAATCCCAACTGTAAATTGAATGGGAAATCTTTTTTTTTTCTTTCCTTTTTTCTGCTAAAACATGAGGAGATAAAACAGAGTTAGTAGATGGTCCCACATAATACTGAATAAGAATTTTATGGAGTGGGATATCTGTAAACAAAAAAAAAATCATTTTCAGCAGAATTAACTACTTGGATATGTAAAACTTAAAAGTTGTGTGCATATGTGTGTGTGTGTGTATATGCATGTATATATGTGTGTGCATACATATATTCCATTCAGAATTAGAAATTACTTTGATTAGGCCATTTCAATGGCAGTAAAACAGCTTATTTATTTTTACTTAGTTTTTGTTGACCGGATAAGTGCACTAGACAAATCCTGCCTGTTTTCAGGCACGACCCGGGGGAGGGGGATACAGATGAATGCCAACTGACCTTGAACCAGATTAAGCTGTTGGTGGTATTTTTAGTGAATGAGGGAAACTTGGCCAGGACACTGAGGAAATTTCCCTACTCTTTTCGATAAGTGCCATGGGATCTTTAACATCCACCTGAACTACCACCAATCCAGGCAGATAGGACCTAGGTTTAACGTCTCATCCCAACGACGGCACCTCAGAAGTGCAGCACCCCTCTCATGCTGCACTACAGTGTCAGTACTGGGATATTAACCCATGTGCCAGATGTGGGAACTGAACCCACAGCCCTCTGATTTCCTGGCCTCAGAGGCGAGTGTGCTACCTACTGAGCCACTAATAGTTTAATACTGGAAGAAAGACAACCCCCTCAAAACCTTTTCCATGATTAGGATGTAAGCAACTCTAGAGTATTTTTAAATCTGATGATTAATTCTGGGTGCTTTTTAATCATCCAATTAAGCAATAATGCCCGACAGGGTGTGTCGTGCTGGGATAATGTCATGCTTCAGGTGGTTGGAGCAGGAGCCAGCAGGCCGAGTGCATCTAACAACTGAGGCGTGACGTTCTCCCAAACGACACACACCCTGGAGGTCATTATTGCTATTATACAATGGCTCGTTGTTATATATAAAATGAAAAAATAATTTTAAAGAATGTTTGTTTTTTAGTGTGGAAGAAAAAATTACTCACCTTAGTAATGTTTCTTCTAATGGAGTCTTGCTATATTATAGACATTAGCAGTTTGTTCCAGCTCTAGAACTGCCCCGGAGTGAAATGGTTAAAACCATTCCAAAATAGAATTTTGGCACGAGAGCAGCTCTATCTGTGTCATTTCAAACTTGAACTGTCAGATCTTTACGAGCCAAACTCACTAAGGTCTGTGTGGAAGCTTAACCTACACTAGCCAAATGGCTACCTAAATAATAACAACCATTGATGGTCCCAACACCCAAGACTCAAGTCAGGGGACCAGAAATACTAACACCATTCTAATAATATGAAAATGGAACATAAGTATAATAAAACACACACACGCGTACATACACACACCCCCAAAGTCCCAAAGGGGACAGAATGCTAACAGGACATAAGTAGTGCCCACACTAAGTTGCCCGCACCCCACCAAGTAGAGGTTCTGAGAGGGGCAGGTTGGGAGGTCTATAATATAGCAAGACTCCATTAGAAGAAACAACATTACTAAGGTGAGTAATTTTTTCTTCAAACAACATGAAGTCTTGCTATATTATAAGACATTAGCAGAATACACAGCAGTACCTCCATGGAGGAGGGGCAGAACCTACTTAGGGAATAGGCTGTGAAGAACAGCTGTGCCAAACCGAGCATCTCTCCTGGCCTGGACATCCAGGAGTAATGCTTGGTAAAAGTGTGTACCGTTTTCAAGTAGCAGCCTGGCAAATCTCTAATAAAGGGATATCTCTGGCAGCAGCTAGAGAGCACAGCTGTACCCTGGTAGAATGAGCCCTCAAACTTGCGGGGGCTCTGCCCACTTTCTGATAACAAATTGGATACAAGAGACAATCCACCTGGCTATTGATCTCTTAGTGGCAGGTTTGCCTTTCCCAACTTCACCATAGGTAGGAAAAGTTGGAGGATTCAACTCAGACCTTTGGTCATTTATATAATAACTAAGAGCTCTCTTAACATCCAGGTTGTGCAACCTCCTCTCACCGAAGAGGAGTGATCAGTGAAAAATACTGAAGGGAGATAGATTGATTAAGATGGAAATCTGAAACCACCTTAGGCAAAACTTCCTATTAGTCCTAAGGACTACCTTATCCCTGTGGAAAGAAATAAAGTCAGTCTCCACTGACAAGGCTTGCAATCCACTTATGCGTCTGGCAGAAGTGATAGCCACTAGAAAAACAGTTTTCCAAGTTAGGTACTTAAGCTCTGCAGAAGACAGAGGTTCAAAAGGGGGTTGCATTAATTGGGCAATGCAAACATTAAGATCCCAAGCAGGGGCCAGTTCCCGAAAGGGAGGATTAGTATGGAGTAATCCCTTAAAAAACTTGGAAAACACAGGATGAGAGGAAAGAGGGGATGACTTTCCTGCTGACACAAAAGCAGACACAGCTGCCAAATGAACTCTCAGGGTAGCTGGTCTGAGACCCAAGGAATTAAGATGTACCATGTAATCTAAAAAATGGGCAATTCAGCAGATTCTGGGGAAATATTTCTCCCAGCACACCAAATGGAAAACCTTTTCCATTTAGAACTATAAGTAGCCCTAGTGGAAGGCTTTCTGGAAGCCTTTAGGATCTCAAGAACACCCTGAGAGAGGTGTAAATCAGCAAACTCTAACTCCTCAAGAGCCAGGCCTTGAGGTTGAGGGATTTGAGGTCCGGATATCAAACCCTTCCCTGGGCACAAGTCAACAGATTGTGATTCCTGGGAGGCACAGGGAAGATGGACTGTCAGAGACAGAAGGAGTGGTACCAGGGCTGCCTGGCTCAATCCGGGCAATCAGAATCACCCTGCAAGGCTGAGATCTGATTTTGACTAGTACTTTGAATAGGAGAGGAAAGGGGGGGGAAGCATAGAGGAACTTCCCCTCCCAATCCAGAAGAAGGGCATCCAGGGGAACTGAGCCCAGCAGTGGAGGCCTGCAACAGAACAGAGGAAGTTTGTGATTGTCTGGGGCTGCAAAAAGATCTATCTGAGGGATGCCCCACCTGGCAAAAACTATCCCCAGCACTTGAGGATCCAGGGTCCATTCGTGATGGCCCTGGGAAATCCTGCTGAGGGCATCCGCTAGGACATTGTCCTTCCTTGGAAGATGAACTGCTATGAGGGAAGTGTTCAGGGAATAGGCCAGAGACCACAACTTCATTGCCTTGGTGCACAAGGCCGAAGACCAGTGCCCCCTGTTTGTTGATGTACCACATTGTTGTGGTGTTGTCTGTTCTGACTTGTATCACCTTGTCGTGGACAGATGCAGAAAAGCTTGAAGAGCTAAAAGACAGCTCTGAGTTCCAGCAAATTGATGTGGAGCAGAGATTCGGGGACCAAACTCCCTGAGGGAAGGTCGCCCATGTGGGCTCCCCAACCCAGAAGGGAAGCATCTGTAGTGAGAGTCAAGTCGTGAGAAGGGAAATGAAGGGACCCCGCTCTTAATTGCTCTGATCCTGCCACCACTGGAGAGCTAGGATCAAGGTTAGGGTCACTGGGACCAACTTGGAAAGGGGCTCTTCTCTGAGACCAAAAGGTTCTCAAGTGAAACTGAATGTCTCTCATCTGAAATCTGACTCCTGCACAACAGCTGTGGATGCAGCCATGTGCCCCAGGAGCTGCAGAAAGTGTCTTGCTGGTCGAGAGACCTGCAGAGTGAAGGAAGAGGCCAGAGCCACTAAATTCCTTACCCTTTCTGGGGAAGAAAGGCTCTGGCTAGCTTTGTGTCCAATTCTGCCCCTATAAAGGTGAGTACCTGGACTGGTTCCAGAACCGACTTTGGTAGGTTTAGCAGAAAACCCAGGGAGGTGAGAAGCTGCTGGGTGACCTGCAGGTGAGATTTTACCTGTTCTGGGACTGGCCTACAATGAGCCAGTCGTCTAGATAGGGAAAACAGCAATCCTCTGCCTCCTTAAGTGGGCCACTGCCACTGCTAGACACTTTGTGAATACCCTTGGAGCAGAGGTAAGGTCAAGGGCATTGCTCTGAACTGGTAATGACCTGAGGCAGTTCGATCTGAGGTACTTTCGATGGGATCTTCTGATTAGGACATGGAAATAGGCATCCTTGAGGTCTGGGAGGCTAGCCAGTCCCCTGGCCTTAGGGAAGGTAAAATCATTGCCAGAGTTACCATTTTGAACTTTGGTTTCAAAGATGCTTGTTCAGATATCTGAGATCTAAAATGGGCTGCCATTCTCCTGCCTTTTTGGGGTAAGGAAGTATCTGGAATACAGACCCTGCCCTGATGCAGGGGAGGAACCCTTTACTGCTCTGAGAGCTAACAGGATGAGACCTCTGTTTCCAGAGCGAGGGTCTCTGAAGCACTTGCAGGTAGAAAAATCTGCTTCTCAACTTGGGAAACTTTTTGAAGCTGAGAACCAGACCCTGGCTTACTACTTCCAGAACCCACTTGTCTGAGGTTAAAAAAGCCCAATTCTGACTGAAGTAAGCCAGCCTGCCCCCCACTGGTACAGGAGAATCGGCCCTGGGCACCCCATCAGGGTGCCTGTTTCACAGGAGCTTTAGGCTGGGGGGTGGGAGCAGGTCTGCCCCTGTCTCTGAAGAAGCCCCTCTGAGCATAGGCAGAGGAGGCCTGAGTCTGGTAGAAAGGCCTGTGAAAAGGCCTACCCCTACCCCTGGGGGCATGCTTTTGAGGAGTGGCTTGCCGCTCCTTAGCCTGGGCACTCTTGTAAGTAGTCCTATATTCATCCATCTTCTTCATGTAATTCTCTGTCTGCTCTCCAAACAGAGAATTTCCCACCACAGGAAAATCCATAGCCTTAGTCTGGGTATCCTGTGACAAACTAGTACACCTGAGCCAGGCTAACCTATAAAAGCTACAGATGGCCATGACCCTAGAGGAAACATCATTAACATCCACAGCAGCATGAAACTGAACCTTAGAGGGCTTCAATGCCATCAGCAGCCACCTGTTCTAGTTCACTAGCCAGCTGGCCATGGGCCTGCTTGGCCAATTGCATAACAGTATCCCATCTAGATTTGATACCTAGCTACATAAGCCATATAATTTGCTTGCCTGAGTCCCAGAGAGGCTGCCATATCTGTTTTTTGCCATGTCATCAATCTTCCTGGAATCCTTGTCAGGAGTGTGAAGCCAAGGAATATTAGCTTTATCACAGGCAGCAGCCTGAACTACCAACATGACTGCATTGCTGAGAAAGGAATTCTGTATCAGGCCTGACAATATATACCTTCTGTCCATCTTTTTATCTACAGGAGACACAGAATTAGGAGCTTTTAAAATTTTAATTGTTTGTCTCTAAAAGACTTATGTAAAGGAATAGACAATCTCTAGACTCTGGAATATCCATCATTTCTACAAAATCAGGCTCCTCTGCTCATCCACAGCCTCTTCTAAAGGAAGCTGAGGTTTCAGCAACTTTTTTATAAAATATAAAATGAGATGGGGCTCAGACAGCATAGGGGAGATTCTAAAGGTCTGTCTGGGGAGATGTCCGTTCAATGGGCACACCCAGACTTTCCCAGCCACATTCATACTGTTCATAATCCTCCTCCCCTCCTCTGGTTCATAAAATTCCTCAATATCATATTCTGAACCACTGGGACCAGACGAACCGACCTTTTACCAGATAGTGGTGGTTCGGACGGACCCCTGAGCAGTGACTGGACAATTTGTATGGCTTTTTGTTATCTCTGCAGCAGTTGGAGAAGAATTTTGGACTCAGACCTGCTGATTTTCTTGTTTTTTACTGGAATTGGTTCCTCAGAACCAGCTTTTCTTTGCCCGAGGAAGTCTGGCCCTGGTCAGAGGGTACTCCCTCTGGTTCGGTTGGCACCGAACCGGGCTGGCCATCCGGGTCAGCGGACTTTTTGGCCTCTCGTTCCCTGAGCCTGCCCAATCTTTTTTCCAGGGTGGCTGCAGGGAAATTCTTACATACCTGGCAGTCTGACTGGAGGTGGTCAAACCCCAGACAATAAACACATGTGTTGTGTGGGTCAGCCTTGGCAAAGACTTCCCCACAAACATCACAGTGTTGAAGCCAGTGGAGCCCGGTTTTTTCTTTGGGTTTTCTCAGACATAATGCCAGCCTAACCAAAACGTGTTCTTTTAACGGCAGTGCCAGTGAAGACACCCTTATTGGTTCCTAACTGCAGTCATAGGTATTGGAAAAACCGAATAAATCCGCTTTTTTTTTTTAGAACCGATAAGAACCGGAACCGACTCTAAAATAGTAACTTTAGTTTTAAATGAGTTTTAAACTCACTGATCGGTTCAAAACCGAACCGATAACTTACAAGTTCCACACAGACAAAACCTTCATTTACTTACGGTTACCACAGATAGAGCTTGAACGAACGGTTTTATGGTTAAATAAAACTATTCTCTGTTAAATCCAACCGAAAACACTTTTAAACAGAGAAATGAACCGAGCAGAAGGAGAAATCTCCGGAGCGACTGTTCACTGAGGCGAGTAAAGAATCTGACAGTTCAAGTTTGAAATGACACAGCTAGAGCTGCTCTCGTACAAAATTCTATTTTGGAATGGTTTGAACCATTTCACTCCAGGGCAGTTCTAGAGCTGGAACAAACTGCTAATGTCTATAATATAGCAAGACTTCATGTTGTTTGAAAAATATTTCTGTTTCTTAAGGGGAGATGCAAAAAAAGAGGTAATCTAGCTCATCAAATAGCTCATCTACAGGTTCACGGTGAGGCTGAGAATAGACCCGTGATGTTGTACTGGGATAACATCACGGGTCCAGCCCAAGATTGACCAATCAGAGACCAGGAAATTTTCTTGCCATTGTATAATAGAAAATTGAAAAGTAGAGCATTTCAAAAATGACACTAAGGAAAGTAGTTTCTAACTTATTGAATCCTGTTGTGAACATTTTAAATCATGTGTAACTCTTGTAAGCCTTTTTATGTATTTATAACTTGTCAAATTGCATACCCTCAAAATAAAATTTATTTTTTGAAGGAATAAAAGAAGAAAAGGGATTTTTCTGATACACAGATGTTTATTCTTCATTTATGTCTTGCTCTGTATTGGGCCCACTTCCAATGATCTCCTATTCCCGACAGCTACTCACTTGCCAGAGTCCCTACCCCCATAACTTACCCCTTAGTGGGGCCTTCTAGGACATTTCTCCCCTCTGAGGTAAGCACAATCCAGTGCAGCAGGCTTAAGACACAGGACTCAAGAGCATGCAGGTTGTTATCCAAACAGTGACATGTTTTTCTGCAGTTTTCTCCCCATTCTTCCCTTGCCCCACTGGCGCTGCAGCCCCAATCCCACATCAGCCCTGTGTATGAGGAAGGATCTCTTTATCCAAACTCTCCTTGGCCCTGTCACAAATGAGGTGGGCATCGGTAGTTGATTTTCTGAATTCGCTGTAACACCAAAGTTGGAAAGGATTTTGTTGGAGGAAACTGAAAGACAGAGTGACCTAGGTATTGTTGGAAGTGAGTGAAAAAATTGCAGATGAATTTTAATATTGAACAATACAAAGTGATACACTGGGTAAGAAGACTATGAAGAGACAAATACCTAAATATCACAGGGATCACTGAAACTCAGCAGGAAAAGATCTTGGGGATGATCAGCAATCATTTAAAATTGTGACATCAGTGTGTGACTGCAGCTAGCAAAGCAAATAAATTATGACTGCATCAAGATAAACTTTGTGAGCAGTCCAGGAAATATTGTAAATTCCCTTGTACACATCACTGGTCCGATTCATTCTTTAGTACTTTGCACAGTTCAGGTACCATATCTGAATAAAGATATTGACAGAACTGAGAGGGTGCAGAGTAGAACAATTTTAAGTAGATGAAGGCATGGAAATGTGTTCTGAGAATCACCTGACAGGACTGGGACTTATCTCTGTGGAAAAAGAGAACTCCAGGAAGACACGATTACAGTATTGAAACATCTGAAAGGGGTACCACATGCCAAATGCAGCTTTTCAGGATGTACAAGGGTGAAGGGAGCAGGGGACACTCAGTGTCTTTGAATGAAGAAAGATTCAAAGGATATATCAGAAATAACTACTTTATAGAATGAGCAGACCGTGAAAACTTGGAAAACTCAAGAATAGGGTGACTCCAGTGGACACTGTTTCTACCTTTATGTTCAAACTAGAGTAATACTTTGAAGAAACTGGGTGACCAGGTATTCCTACTGAGGTGTTTGGGGGGGGGGCGCTCGATGGGTCAGTAGTCCTCCTTTCCTAAATTTGAACATTTGTGTGTAGCAATAACATCATTACTGGATTCAAAAGTAACGTTTTTCAATTGAAACCACCCATTAAAGGGGAATAGTCAGCACAAAGGACCCCTCACTGAAGTGTGGGGCTGGTCTCAGCGTGCTCTTTGTGGTCAAAAACATTTTGGGTTACTTACTTTTACAGTAGAATAGTATATACATAAGAATAATTTTGCTTAGTTGTAGGCTGACATCAGAGCAGTGGCAGCAGTGGAACATTCAGTAGCCTGCAGAGCATGTTTAAAGCTTTTATAATCTCCTATCAGATGTTTTCGGGGACTGTTTTTCTCCAGGGGCTAAGTACAGTCTGCTGTGACTTTACATAGCTCATGGAGGACAGCAGGGCGAGCAAACAAAAGATCAGAACTTACATAAACTCTAACATGCACTGCAGGATATTGAATCCTCTCACTGCTGCCTACTGCTCTGATGTCTCCTGCAGGCAATTCTGGGATTTGTAGTGACAGAGGATGTCAGCCTACATCCAAGCAAAATTAGTCTGATGCACTCTACTGCATTAAACTGTATGTAAACCAAAATGATTTTGCCCACAAAGTGCTGATTGGAACCAGCCCCACTCTGAGTGCAGGGCCTTGGTGGTGATTGTCCCCCCTTAAGTCTAATCAAAAGCTTGTAATCCCACACAGTGTTTACACTGGAAGTTGAAAACCCTCCAGCATTGTGGGACTGTGGCTATTTGTCACTTGAACTTTTTAACCAGATAAATCTGAGCTATCCAGATGCTGGGCCCTACATTCTTTATGCTCAAACAGCACCTCAGAACACAGGCTGTGTGTGTTTCATCCCTGAGATGCACTGTTGGCAAACTGGGATGCACAGTCCACTGCTGGCTCCCACCCACACTGCAGTAAGCTACAGCACAGGGTGCCAGAGAAACTCTGGGATTTTGGACTTGACCCCTGGAGGTTCCATTCTATTAAAAGCCTGAAATCTTAGCCAAATATTAAAAACATAATTAACAGAATGTGTATCTGTAAGCTGTCCCGCTGGCGCAGCGGTTGGATTTCCACCTGGAATGCTGATACCCTGGGTTTGGGAATGGACCTAGGGAGTTGGAGGACTGACTGAGGGAGGAGGATCAAGCATCCACAGTCTGCTCTCCTCCTCCGGGTGGGGTGGGGGAGAGTGTCTGGTGCATGCTCGACCTCTGGCGGAAGTCGGGGAAGAAGTGCCAGTGTCGGTGAGGGGAGGGTGTGCTCAATGTTGGCGCTTTGGCACCATGCTACATTATTGCACACCACACTCCCATTGAAGCTTAAGCATACGAAAATGCCTGCCGCGTTGATCCTGCTTCACCTGCCGATAGTTCTTGGCTGGCGACCCAGCCTTGTGTTCCTTTGGGGGGACTCACCCCCATGGCCCTGTCATGGCCAGGGTTCACCCAGTCTGAGTTCTGTCGGGGGGGGGCAAGCCTGGGAAGGATTGCCACCTGGTGTAAGTCTGGGGAGGCTGACTGTGGGACTGGTGGAGCAGGGGCTGAACTCATTGGGGATTCTGGCACAAAAGAATGTGCATCAGTAAGCTGGAGGAACTGCAGAAATTTGCCTACTTGAACAGTGTTATTTGTAGCTAAATACAGAAATGTCTGGCAAAATGCTGTTTGGTTATTGGCAGCTTATAAATGCCATACCTACTGGATTCACTAGTGGCACCCAGATGCCCAGTGCCTGTCCTTGCTTATTCTGGTTATGCTCTTCTTGGGGGTGGGGTGCAGAGGACCTAGAGGTCAGGGCCTGGAAAGTGTAGCCACATCGCCTGTCTGATTACCACCATTGTTTCCCTCTGATTTGGCCTCACCTACCTCCCCTTACTGGTGCACAGCTTCAGACAGGGGACCTTATGAGCCACTGTAAAGCTGGATGGGACAACAAAACCACCCATCACTCTTGATTGATGAAACACTGACACAGGGCTAGACCTATGACTACAAGTGCATCCTGTGTTGGAATCTTTCATCCTTGTACCATTAAGTTTCATGCTGCCAGGAATGACATGGCCCCGATGAGTTACAGTCTTGGCTCAAGACTTGAACTTGAGTTATTAGTATAGTAAGCTGTAACCTTTATCAGTAAGCCAAAGTGGACCTTAATTAGTTTTTAACCATTCCTTTCAAAGTTTTTCAACCCTCGTAGCTGTGATTAAAACTGGGTGTAAGCTGGGGTCCATGTTGGGTCTCCGTGGCACTATAGGTAGGAATTTAGGGCAGACTAGGTAGGCCAAATGGTCCTTATCTGCTGACAGCTTCTATGTTTCTGAGACCTCCTTAGGTTTTCTGCAGGCCTATGCCCGTTAGGGTAACTGCTGCATCTGGATACCTGTTACTAGCCACCAGGACTGGATCGGGCTTAACATACCCTCCCTCCACAGGTCCAGCACTTTCCCTGTTTGTACTCAAACCCCCCGACTCTGCTGATTCACCAGCTTGGCTGAGCAAGCTTCATGGACTTGGACCCCCAAGGGAATTACACCCATTCTCACCCAAAGGCACAGGGTAAGCTCCTCCTCAGGGAATTTTGGAAAAGTGAGGATGAACTCCTCCACACCAGGGGGGTGAAAGGTTGAATTGTCATTATTATTGTTGCTGTTGTATCAGACTCCATGCCATCTTCCCAACTCCAACCATTTTTCTCCCATCCTTCCTCCCACTTGTGCCACACACAACCAGTAGATGCTTCCTGTGGTCCATGACAAAGCTTTCTTCATCCTCAAAGCCATACAACAACAGGACCTTTAGGAGGCTCAGAAGTTTTTTTGTATTTTTAGACTTTAGGACCAGGATGGGAACCAGGAAAAGCACACTAAGCCAAGCTCATGTCTGGTTGCTAGACTCGGCGATAGAGAGGTTAACTAAGTGGCTCAGGGTCACCCTTTATGCAGGTGGCGGTTGTGGGATTTAAGCCTGGGTCTCCAGGTTTACTGCTTGGTGCTCTAACCACTAGGCTATACTTACTGCCTGCAATGTCAGTATGTGTCCCCCCTCCCCAGAGCCTGAGAGTGCTGAATCATCAGCACTCCTAGAACTCCACGGGCCCAGAGCCTAGAGTCTGGGCCTGTGACATAAAGCTAATTCCACTACATGGTAGCGCAGTGCAGTACTGCTGATGCCAGCGAGCTAGCTTTATATCTGTGTACTCTGTTGTTTGTATTAGCATATACACAAACCCCATTCGATATGCACAGCTACCAACTGTAAAGGGGTTTCAGCTTGGCAGCATATGAATTTGGCTGTTAGGTACAACATTTGTCTTTTAATGTTAAAAGCCAAATATGCAGTTAAGAAACCACTTTTCTTCATAAGCAAGGGAGTTAAATATATTTCGTACATGGAAAATACAGTCCTTATTGCAGTTTTATACACCCCCAAAAAAAAAAAAACGCCTTTTCCCTGTTTTACCTTACTGCGCCTTGAATCCCCAGCAAGTTAGGTTGTATTCTTTTGGTGGTGCACACAGCAGGTGGTTTAAGTGCTGCACTGATGCAGCTTTGCAGGCGTTCTCATACATGAACTCCTAAAAATGAAAGTTTTGGTTAACTTTGATCTTAACAGTTTAACTTTGTAGCGACTTCTCAAACTGAAATCGTATAAACCAATGCAATGCTGGTTATTGTGGGATAAATACAGCAGTCACTTCACTGAAACACGATTTGGTCAGAGTCAATACAGCTATTATTGCATTAGCTTGATAAGGGATATAGGGCCCCATTTTCAAACGGTTAGCATGGCGCAAACCGGGTTTGTGCCTCAGTAATCTGGAATAGCACTAGCCCATATTCAAAGGGCACAATATTGTCCTGAGCCTATGCAAATGAGGGTACCATTATGCATATACAGTGCAGCACAATATTGAAAGTTTTCAGAAGCACTAAATGGCCGCTAGCAGCGGTGCAGTTTAACACGTCTGAAACCCAGCCCTTAACAGTGCGCAGACCTGTCTGACCACTGTCAAGGGCTGGGTACCCTTGCGGTTCAACATTCCTCCCCTGCCCTAATCCCTTCCCTGGTATGTGTTTCAAAATACCTTGTGGTCTAATGGTCCCTCCCCTGCCCCAGTCCCTTCCCAGGTATGTATTTCAAAATATCTGGTGATCTAGTGGTCCCTGCTCAGCCCCGATATCTTCCCTGGTAATCATTATCCAAGCCCTGGTAGTCCAGTGGTCCTCTCCCGCTTTCCATCGTCTGCCGACCCAAATAAATATAATTTTCCTGGTGGTCTCTTCACCTCCCCCATTATCCGATCGCCGTCCCAACCTAAATAAAGATGTTTTCCTGGTAGTCTGGTGTGGCCCCTCCATCCTGTCAGGTAGTGACCCACCACCGCTCCTTCAACCCAACCCTTGCTGGCGACTGACACAGCCTTTTCCTTACACCATCACAGACAGTTACTGACTGAACTGTCATGTGTGTGTACAGTACGTGTATGTGCTCATTGGTTGACGGTCAACCAGTGAGCACATACTTTGTACTGTAATGCTCATTGACAGTTCAGTTGGCACATGGCGTGTGTAAGGAGGACTGTGCCAGCCACAGGCATGGGTCGGGTTTGAGGGCGGAGCAGAGTGGTGGGTCACTACCAGGTGGGTGGGGGCCACTGACTACCAGAAAAATATATTTGGGCTTGACGCGAATGGGGAGGGGAGTACACCACTGGACCTCCAGGAAAAATTCTTTATTTGGGTTGGGATGGCGATCGGGAACAGGGAAGGGGAGGGACCACTGACCACTGAACTACCAGCTCTTCTGCCGAAATTAACGGGGAAGGGATCGGGCTAGGAAGGGATCCCTACACTACCAGGAAAAAGGTTGGTATGTGTTGTGAGACTGACACGGATCGGGGCTGGGGGGGAACCTGGCCCAACACACTCCACGGCAGTGCTGGCATGCAGATGAGCCCATAATGGTCATGCAAATGACCCACCAGTGCCGTGCATGCCCTATGGGCTCATCTGCATGTTTGGGCTGAATATCCTCCCATAGGGTAGTGGCGCTATCCAGTTTGTGCCCTCTTTACCCCCAAAAGCGGTCATTAGTCTCTGCCATCTGGTAGCTGCCAGCCAAACATGACAATCTGCTTGTTGTGGCTGTGCTACCAGAGTATTTAAAGAATATAGCATGGTCAATTTGGATTGCGTATCTATTTGAATATGGCTTCAGAGCCGGCCGTCCCTATTTTACTGTGACGCACTGTTTATGCATGCTGCTGGCTGGTTCTGAAAATGAGGGCCCCTAAAATGTGTGGCCTATTTTGTAATTTAATAATTGTATTATTGCGATGAAAATTCCCACATGTGCTGGACAACAGGGAAAAAGTTTGAGGCATGAATTCAGCTACTTTCTAGGAAGTACTTGAAATGGGGAGGGGGTCAGGCAGTTGTTATGCTATGGTATATATTCCTACACAATCTGTAACATTGCACTATAAATCTGCTGTGGTTGGCACCCTGCTAACTATTTTTTTCTTAGCGAGATTAAAACAGAAAAGTTCACCTTTTCCTGTTTTGTCTGTGACCAGCAGAACCATAACAAGATGTCTGCTTTCAGTTTTGGAAAAGATTCACTGAGGGAACCTTCACCCGTGATCTAGTATAGAACATATCTGACAGGGGTCTGAGGAAATGTTTCTTCATTATGTGTTGCATTTTTACACTTTAGTTAGTTTTGTGATTTTAGGGTTGTGTATTTTACATAGAAGCAGTCCATCCTTATTTTACTCCTGAAACTATCAGACTTTTAATTTCACTTCAACCGAGTTCTCTGGATTTCCTTCCATTTCCAGTACTGTCTGCTTTATGGTTCACTAAGTAGCCTTAAAAATGTGAAAGAGGGACAGTATTGGGGTCTGATGGTTAGAGCACAGGCTAGGAAACCAACAAGTTCAGGTTCAAATCCCACCAGAGCTGCATATCACTGTTATACTGGGCAAGATGTGGTATGTAAGTGTAAGAACTGGCTCATGAGATGGCAGGAATTAGTATGGTGTTTTGCAACAGGTTAAGTTGGGGTTTTCTCTGCTTCTTTTAAGAAGCAGACGCTGAAGTGCACTTTCCCAACAAAACTATTGCACTCTGTTTTTTTTTTTTTTTTTTTTTTATTCTTTCTTAGCCCGTCCTCCACCATCACTGATTTCTGCAGAAGAATGTGGATCTAGTTTGGTCTGTTCTGATGGAGTAATGTGGCAGCAGTGTTAATCCTGTCTATGATGTAGGGAAAAATAAAAAAAATATGTTGCAGTTGATATTGTATTGGACTAACAAATTGTTTTTGAGACTAGCTTTCAAGAGTTCAACGTCCAATAAAGATATCACCCACCTGTAACATACATTCTTTCTTTCATCTGTTCCAGGGTTTCTCTATGGAGGCCAGCCTCCTGGGAAGCGCTGCAACCTGTTCCAGGGGAGTCTCAAGTCTGAAGAAGTACTGCATATAAATTTTGAGTTTTAGGTCCTCATATTCAAAAGTGGGGGAAATGAATGCATCTTAGATGTATTACCCAAAAGTTGGCGCCTGCACAACACAACAGGATATTCAGACAAGATGTGCTATTCCAACAGATTAGCATTCTGTATGAATATCCAAACTTGGGCGGCAGGGCAAGGTGGGGGGGCTGCCAATGTGCCCAGCGCATCCAGGGTCTGGTCTAACTACCGCCAGTGGGGGATGCGCAGAGCACCCAAAGGAGATATTCAGCCAGTAAGTGCAGATGAGCTCATTGGGCATACATGGAGCAAACGGGCCTCATGCATGCCCATTATGGGCTCATTTGCATGCCTGTGCATGGCAGGATGTGCCGGGCAAGCCTGCCCGTCTGCCCGATCCCCAGCTGTGGAAAATAAATGTATTACCCCCTTTCCACTAGTGTAGGGTCCCCCCCCCACCCCATATCCGATCCGGGATCCATGTTCGAATAAGAATCACCAGTCTTGCCGGCCTGCCGGCACAGAGCAAGGTTTACCACTGTGATCCCGGGTTTGGGAACGGACTTGGGACGCTCGAGGGCCAACGGGGAGGATTGAGGGCTATAGTACACTCTCCACCCCTGAGGGGAGGGGATAGTGTGACCGTCTGGTGCTTCCGGTGACCATGGGATGCACCGTGACTGAGCGCCAGGAGCATTGCTCCATGGGGCGGGTTGGGCGACAGCGAGGTCACGGGCCGTGGTGTCCACATCGACACTTCCTCCCCTACAAAGAAAAAATGCCTCCGACGAGCTGAGTGATGCCTCCCACCCTGTAGCAGACCGTGGGTCTCCCGGCGCATCCGTTAATCAGCACCAATGGAGTCGCACTGGGGAGTTTCCGAAGGCTCCACCATGGGGGGCAATCCAGGGGGCACTATGCTTACTAGGGATCATGTCTGTCGGTGGCAAGGGCGGCTGACAGGGATAAAAGCTGTCGGAAGACAAACAAAAAAAAAAAAGCATAGTAAGTAAGAATCGCCCGTTGTACATTTTCCATAGTGTAGCGGCCCCCCACCCCGGTAGGCATGAACCCCCTGCACCACATATGCCAGCGACTGGAACAGCCCTCCACACCCTGCCACAGCCAGCCACCGACTGACCCATCGACGCAATAGATTGCACATAGTATGAACCCATAGGTGACTGTGTACAGTACGAGTTCTCGAGGGCTGTGCCAGTCACTGGCATGGATGGTGCAGGGAGGGGGTCATATTTTCCAGGTGGGGGGCTGCTACACTATGGACAATATACGGCTGACGATTCTTATTCGAATGGGGATCCTAGATCGGATATGGGGTGTGGGGACCCTACACTATGGAGAGGATACGGGGTGGGATTATTGATCGAATGAGGTACTGGGGTGGGGGGACACTGCACTGTGGAAGAGGGGTTTGGGGCTGCTTATGATACTCGGTCGGGATCGGGCAGGGAGTGGGGTACTACGGAGCAAGGGGTAATGTATATGTTTTGACACAGTTGGTGATTGGGCAGGAGAGGCACCCTACACTATGGAACAGTTGGTTTACTATTATTTTTGGGCATCAGGAACAGGGCTGGGGGTGCCACTGGGCTACGGGGGCTGGCAGGCTGCTGTGCTCCTGTGTGCACTATCACAGCCTGCCTGTGGGTAGCCAGAAGTTTGGCATGCTTTTCCATGCCTAACTTTGTGCCGCTCATCTCCTGCACTTGGGTGGCCCATCTGTTCTGGATATCCCATTTTGCGGGATATTCATTGGCACGTCCCCTCAGCTTGGGCCGCATACGTTAGCTTTGGGCTGTGATCCATCTCGATTTGGGCAGCCCATCTCCGTAGTTTAAATATGGGGTTTTGGAGCAACTTTTGAGATGGGTGGCTTATCTCCGTTTTTCAGAGATGCGCCACCCATCTTCTTTGAAAATATGGGCCAAGATTTCACCAGAGGGCACAGGAGGCAGTGAGGGATAAAAAGGCTGCCTACATACGTTTCAAACATTCTGGGGGGATAAGGAACGAGGGGAGTATGAACTATTGGCCAGGAAGGTCACCAGAGTGGTGAGGGGTGCTAAGGCAGGAATGGAAAAAACCTGACTAGGGTTATCGGGGAGGGGAGGGATTCTAAGATACATAAGAGAGAAGAGAAAGAGAGGACACAGATCAACAGGATTAAGATTGTGGGTAGATGGGCTTAGGAAGCAGGGGAACAGGCAGAGGTGCTAAACGCAGTACTTTGGCCTCAATATTTGCAGTGGGTGACAAGGGATCCCTACAGCCTGATGGGAGAGATGAGAAGTCAGTAAAGTGAGGGGTCAGTCTCAGTCTGAGACCATAGGATGGCATGAGACTAGGGGCACAGGCTAGACCAGACCAAGAAGGTGTAGGAAGGTTGCATGAGGGAGTGGATTTGGGGGGGGGGGAGAAATCACAGTGGATAGGGTGAGGGAGGCCCTTTGGAATCTGAAAACTGATAAAGCGCGGGGCCGGATGGAATACATCCGAGGGTTATGAAGGAATTAGCAGATGTCCTGGCAGCCCCACTGGCTGCACTCTTTAACATCTCTCTGCAGACGGGATGGGTGCCACAGGACTGGAGGGTGGCTTATTTAGTGCCTATGCATAAGGGGGTCTAGGGAGGAGATGGGGAACCTATAGGCCTGCCAGTCTAATGTCTGTAGTGGCAAGAGTAATGGAGGACTTTATCTAGAGAGGCTTGGGAGGCAGTTGGAAAGGTTAGGGCACCAGGATGATAAACAGTATGGCTTTGTCCCGGGAGATTGTGTCAGACCAACCTTGTAGAGTTTTATGATTGGGTGGCGAGGGCCTTGGATAGACATAAGCGGTGGATGTCCTACACCTAGATTTCAGCAAGGCGTTTGATTCAGTACCTCATAATGGACTGATAGCAAAATGGGGAGATGGGGTGGGTGGACAGGAACTAAACTGTGTGAAAATTGGCTTTTGGGGTGTTTACAGAGGGTAATGGTGGTGGGATAACATCCTCCCCAGGAAGGTAATCAGTGGAGTCCCTAGTGTCTCAGTATTGGGGCCACTTTTGTTCAATGCCTATGTCTCGGATATAGGGAGGGGGTTAGGAATAGGTTGAGTCTCTTTGCGGATGATTCAAAATTGGGAGCACTGGTGGATAGTGAGGAAGTGAGGGAGACAGTCCAGGGGAATCTGGATACCCTGGAGGGGTGGTCAAGGAGGTGGGGACTGAAATGTAATGCCGGGAAATGTAAGGTACTTCATTTGGGGGTCAATAACCTGGGCCATGTATACACCCTGGGGGTCACACTGCCAGCAACATTGGGAGAAAGGGATTTAGGGGCGGTGGTAGACGTTAAAATTAATAATTTGAAAACTGTAGAAAAATTGCAGCCAAGACAAGCAGGATATTGGGTTGCATAGCCAGGGAATTACACCAGAAGCAGGGAAGTGATCTCCTCTCTATATAATGTCTTGGTCAGACTGCAGCTTGAGTATTGTGTACAGTTCTGGAGACCTCATCTGAAGAAGGACATAGTGCTGCTGGAGAGGGTCCAGAGGAGAGCGACCAGGATGATTCGGGGTATGGAGGGGAGGCCTTATGAGGAGAGACTGGAAGAGCTTGGGCTTTACTCACTGGAGAGAGGAGGGATAGGGGAGACAAGATAGAGGTTTTCAAGTATGTAAAGAGAATAATTAGGAGTGGAACCAGGGAGTTGTTTAGGCTGAAGGGGGGGGGGTGACCTGAGGCCATGGGTGGAAGTTGGAGGGGGGAACGTAGGAGGCATTTTTTTCACTGAGAGGGTGGTGGAGCCATGGAATGCACTTCCCGGGAGGCTGGTGGAGCCATGGAATGCACTTCCCGGGAGGCTGGTGGAGGGCTTCAAGAAAGGGTGGGATAGGTTCAAGGGGAAACTGAATCTAGAGAAGACAGTCTTGGGGGCTAGGGGGGTGGTGAGGCGGGCAGCCTATAGGTTGCTGGCTTTCGAGCAGACGAGACAGACCATTTGGCCTATTCTGCTGGCTTTTTAGTATGTTAGATATTTTGCGTGAAGGGATGAAGCAAACTGAAAGAGGATAACAGTAGGTGAATTTATTTACAAATCAGTGACCAGAAAAGGCACACAGAGCCAAGGCTTATTCCAGGTATACCTGTGGAAGATAAGGGAGTGAATACAATTCAAAAGGTAACTGCAAAACAGTCAAGCAATACAAAATGAACACTGGTGCAAACAAATAGGAACAGTGAACAAATGAGAGGTAACAACTGACCAAGCAGAACAGCCCAAATACAAGGGTTAAGCGGAGACATACTAGGAGCAAGAGCAGGAGGCAGTACAAGGATACCTCAGCAGTTGTTTAAGAGCAGAGTAAGAGAAGGAGAGGCAGAGGTGGGTAGGAATGGTATTCCAGATAGAGGGGAAACAGACAGAGAAAGCAATCTGATCCATGTGGGTATTGCAACAAGGGGTAACAATAGTTTGAGAGTCAAAATAGTGGAGCAAATAGGTTGGCCTGGGAAGGGGGATTACAGGAGTGTATGGGGGAGGGGGTTACAATTAGCTGAATAAAATGAGAGATAACTACTGAAAGAAATTTCACTATATTTTGGTGTACTGTGCAAAGTATGCTATTTTTCTATAGTGCTGCCCAAGATTATTTCAATATTTGGGTGATGCTCAAGATCTTTTTCCTTGGCCTGGGGAGGCTCACTGTGAAAAGTCTGAGAACTATTCTATTCTGATGTAAAGCAGTGTAATTACTTGTATTATGGTCTTGGTTTGGTACAGTTCCTTGATGACATACTGCAGTCACAATTCTAACTGACCAACAATAGTTGGAAGTGGTAATGTTTCTTTTTTGATCAGATAGGCAGCAGAAGAATCCAGAGCGCAGATTGCTGTTTACATTGCCACTCTCTGCATACCTAATGTAAATTGAGTCATAGACGTAATGAATGGTCTCATTCTGTCTCCACCATTTGTTCTTTGCTACAGTACATACTACGGAGGTGTAAAAAAAAAAAAAAAAAAAAAATCTGTTTCTACTATGCCAGATCTACATTAGTTGATGACTGAATTGTTCTTCAGTCACTGGCACTTGCCCCCTGCTATGTTAAGTATGGTGGGTACTCAGAAGTATTCTTCCACCTGCAGAAATGGCACAGAAAAAGTGTCACAACCATAGATTCATAAAGTAAATCTGGATGGAGTAAGGAGAGGGGATGGGGCACAGACAGACATAGAAGAGCAGGGATTTCATACATGCCAAAGAGATGATGAAATTCCACTATGGAAGTAGAAGATAATATACGTCACTTCCTGTTCCCATCTGCCATGCTCTCCCTCCTCTTTTTAGCAATAGGTTTCATAGCTATTGCTATGCAGCCATGAAAATGCAAATATACCAAATAGCTAGTTGCAGTAAAAAAGTTAAACTTTTATTGCATACTCACAGGTTTCTTGCAGAAGTATCATCACCACTGTCTTCAGCTGTGCTGTTTCGTCCATATGCAATAAAGTTTAACATTTTTACTGCAACTAGCTATTAGGTGAGTGAGTGCTGTGTTTGGTAGATTTTAAATTACCTCTTGTACATTTTAGTACCACTATCTTGGCTGGCCCTTTTGTGTTTGAATAATTGTGAGGTTGCACAATAAATGGGTGTTACCCGAACTAGTGGGGATGTGTATTAGTCTGCTGCAACCCTTAACCAAGTCTGTATTTGCTTGAATTGGAGGCTTACTTGAGAAGGATATGGCCTAGTCTGTAGCTACTGTAAAAAATTGTGTCTGTGTATAATTGGATGTTTCATTAGTGTTATAAACTAAAACAGAATTCAAAATCAGCCACCCAATGCAATACATTTTTATAGCTGTTTTATTTGTTTTGGAAAGACTGCAACACGAAGCAAATGAATGACAGTTAAAAAGCATGAGTAGTTTCTGTGTTGGAGTGCTCCATAAGGCATATTTACATATTCCAGTGACAAGACAACTTTTGTTCCGTCACGATAATATTTTTGGCATCCAGGCTTAAATATTTATTTCAGGAACATAAATGTTGTGTTTTAGGGCTGTTTACTTAGCAGAGCAGTTCCTGTTGTGATCAAAGTCAGGAAGGGTTTTTCAGCTGTGCCACTGCAGTGTGCTGGAACTTGTGATTGAAAATAAGTGTGTGCAGTCATGCAGTATTTGCTGCTACTACTGTATGTCACACTTTCTAAGTACAGTATATTATTGGCTAAACTGTGGACAATGCAGGACTATTCTGTGAGCACGTGGCACACTTCTCCAGAACACAAACCGCTAAGCTGTGCGTAAAGAGGTAAAGTTGTCGAGAGTACATGCTGTGCGAGTGTATGTGTATACAGCTGCTGCAGGAGATGTGGACACTGGTGAGAAACCTAGACCAAGGTGTGCAGGTAGAGTACTGCTCTCCCTGGTCCCCCTTCCTAACCCATTCCTCGTTTTAATTAATTAAAAAAAAAACTTTCCCTGGTGGACTAGTGGCCCCCCTCCATGACCTGTTCCTCATTTTTAATTAATAAAACTCTGTGTGGTAGTCTAGTGGCCCCCTCCCTAACCTCTTCCAGATTTTAATGTAGATAACCCTCCATGGTAGATTAGCGGCCTCCCTCCCTAGCACGTCCCTGTTTTCCTTTACAAAGTCTTCACTGGTAACCTAGTGCCCCCAACCAGTCACCATTTTCATTTACAAAACCCATTCTGGTTGTTTGTGGCCCCTCCTGGTGCTGTTATTTTACAAATCCTCAACCCACTGGCCCAAGATGGAGTCTGGCATGTACCCTTCACTGGTGGCAGCCTTCTGAGTCCTGCAAGTAACTCTGTCAATATTCAGCTTAAGAACAATATGGGGGGGCACTAGATCTCCAGGGAGGTATCATATTGAAACAGGAAAGGGTTAGAAAGGAGGTATTTCACTCACCACCAGAGTGGTCATTTAACAAACACAGGACTGTTTTTATGATTACTGGGACTAGGGAGGGGGATCTGAAGGCCGGGGTTCCCTGTTTAAACAAAGAACTGTATCATTTGTGCACCTTTGAAACGTGGCTCCTGGAAGCATTAACTAGCACTGCACTGGCAGCCAGTCAGTATTTCCAGGAACCATTACAAATACCAGTGAACACTGTATCAGTGCAACACAACACAAATGCACATTAAATCTTTGTAGTAGTGCAGTATAAAAAAATCAAGACCAGCCTTGTTGGCGCCAGCCAAATCTTGTTTCTTGTGAAAATGTAGGCATGTGTAAAATCTGTTCAGCACCACCGTGTATCGTTTATATGTTTGCTTTGAAGTAGATCTATTTTTTTTTCTTTATTTAGGCTCCCTTGTTAATGCTGCCTTTTATTCTGATATTAATTTTTTAATTAGTTATCAGTTACAGAACCAGGTGACATGAGTTGGACGGAAGCCCTATATGGAGAACTTCACTCTAGGCTTCTGCTCAGCTGATGTCACTTGGTGCGTAATAATAAGTCAGTATTGTACATCCCTCTAGCATGTTGTTAGCACCAGGTGGTTACAATGAGTGCCTTTAAACACACTAGAGGAAATTGAGATTGTTGATCATAGTTACATCCCTGAAGTGCCTTAATAACATGTGTTCTACTAGAAAATGTTTAAAAAAAGGCATTTCATGACTTTTAATTGGAAACTATTTTCTGTATGAAATGTAAGCAGAAGACAAAAACATATGTCCAGTTGCCTAACAACAGCTCCAAAGTTGATATAAAAATCAAGGTGCCATTTATTAAAAACAACAGGACAGGTCCCCTATTCATCTGCCTGACATGTTTTGGATCCAACCGATCCTTTATCAAAGGCTGAGTTTCATATGGGAAGGCTCACATTAAACAGTCAATTGATGATCATGTCACACTGACAAGGACAACACATATGTTAAAAGACATATGAACTAGCAGTAGGATACAAAACACTTATGAAGAAAGAAAAAGAAAAATAATACATACAGAATTGCATCATTTACATAATAAATATTCATGAAATAGTTAAAATTGATATATTCGACTGTAAAATAACAAGATTAAAAATCACTGAAAACACAGTCTGTGACTAGGAAAGGGTTGAAAAGGGTCAGTGCCCAAGAGAAAGGAAAGGAGTGGGGGGGGGCAAGAGGTAAGAAACGGTCATCACAGTAGTACTATGTAGCAAAATCCTCATAGGGAAGCATGGATAATAGATGCTGTAGGGTTTTATTTTACCCATAACATGATTGTCTAATACCAAGTTTTTGGCAAAGAGGCTTCCTTACGAGGATTGTGCTATATAGTACTAATGTGATAACTGTATCTTATCTGTGTCAGTCTTCACCATTCATCACAGATGGGGTACTGGCCGGAGATCAGGACCCCGCAGGAGCCTTTTTTTTTTTTTTTAAAGGTAGGCGGAGCCGATGCAGCATTGGCGCCATCCTCGGGGCCGGCGTACTACGTGGTGCTCGAGTTAGCCGTTGGGCTGCATCGACTCCATGCCTACCAGTTCTTCGTCTCCCGCCGTGAAATTACTTTCATGTCGGAAGCCTGAAGAAGCCTTATTCTAAAATTTTAGGCCTTGAAGCCTGCGTCTCTAGTCGTCGGTCTACTAGTTCTGTGTTTGCCTCCACTCGAAACGCCACGGTAGATCTTTCCTTTCTATTACATTTAAAGCGACATCGAGTCTGTTTTTGGTGTTTTTTTCTCCGTAGGTCATGTCGCGATCGGAGGGCAAAATCGCAGAAGGCAGGCCCCCTAGCCATTGGTGCCATGCGGCCGCCAAGTACTCCGTCACCGACCAACATGACCCGGGCGCCTTTGTACCTTGGCCGCTACACGACATGGATTAGGTATGGCGCCTGCTTCTCGATGGACCGCCGGGTTTTGAACAGTGCGTTTAAGGTAAGGCCGAGCTCCGCCCGACTTTCAGGGGTAGGCAGCACTCGTCGGGCCAAGCCGATTCGGCCTCCTTCCGGGTCCCCTCCGGTTCTATCACGGACCCGGAGGAGGAGCCTCGGCCTCTTCTAGCCTAGCCGTGGCGAGGCTCCTTCACGGGCGCAGGAGGCCCGTCCGCGTCCCCGGGAGGCGGGCGGAGGCACCGCTCCGGCAATCACTCGCTTGAGGTGAGAGCTCCCCAGTGTTGCTCCGCAGTCCGCTGAGGCCGAGGTCACGCTATCCTCGGCGCCATCGTTCGGTGCCGTCGGAGCCCTTGATGCCGTTCGCGGTGCCAAAGGGTCCCTGTCGGCGTCGGCGCCGACCCGACTGTCGGCGTCGTGGGGCTGCCGGCGCTATTCGCCAGGCGCCGACACTGCTATGGCCGTCGACGCGCGCTTTGATCGCCGCCAGCCATCTCACCTCGGCACAGCGGTTGAGCCAGCGCCGTGGGAGCCGCCGGTGTCCGTCGGCACCGGCGTGAAGGCGCCCGTTAAGGACTCGGCACTGGCGGTCTCGCGCAGCGCCCGTGGTCGGCTGCGAGATCGCCGAGGTCGTCGGCCGTAGCCTAGTCCTCGCTGCCGCTTAGCGGCGTCAAGCGGCCTGGTAGCGGTGTCAGCTCGAGACTGGGGTGCTGCTGGCGCCGTCTCCGTCCCGGGTGCCTCCCCTGGCACCGGTGGACCTGATGGTGCCGCAGCTGGCCCTGGCCTAGGACTTCTGGCCAAGCTGCCCTGCCACCTTCTGCTGGCACCGCTCGCGGTGCTGTGGACCGGGCGGGGATTGCCTTGGCTCCTGGGCCCCTCGGGAAGGTGTCCCTTCCTCGACCCCCTACTGTTTGGCTTAGGGCCTCGGACTCTTCCTCTTCGGAGTCGGAGTCCAGCTCGGAGTCGAATGGGCAGTCACACCCTTCGGGGTTGTCTGCAAGGGAGGACGAGCTGGTGGTTTCCTCTTGGGTTGGCCAGTCCCCCTCCGAGGTGAGTCGGGTTTCCTCTAGGGCTAGGGTCAGTGGTGCTGACCAGCGGGCTGTGGTGCGTGCCACCATCGCCTTGCAGCCTAGCCTTGGGGGGTTCCTTGACCCCTCTACAGTGGTACCCCCTACTGTGACATCTCTCGGTCGCCCGACTTTGGGGCCTATCGAGAGGGCCATGGGAGGGGAAGGTGCTCCTTCCAGGATTGCCCCTTCGGGAGCAGCCCTGGGTACGGAGCTGCCTAGACTGGCCACTTCGAGGGCTAGGACCCTTTCGGACTCCGAAGGGTCGAGGGGTATAGGTTCGGCGCGCCGGCCCTTCTCTGGGACCTACCCAGGTCCTGGACAGAGCCGGAGTGCGGACTTCCGCCCTTTCCCTTTGGGTTCCTTGAGAGGGTCCCATTCTTTCGAGGCAGGGGACCGTCCTTTTGGACCTTCACGGCCCCGGTTGCCTCACTTGGGGATTCTTTTGAGGCAGTCTGGGCAGTACCAGGCGGTTGTGCGCTGTCGACTTGCGGAGTCTTCAGGACTCCCCGTGGAGTCCGTGGTCCTCCTTAGCCCTGGCAGAGGTCAGCCGACTTCTTCTCTCGGCTCTGTCCACTCCCCTCTGCCGCCTTCTCCTGCGTTCCCAGGTATCTTTGGTCCTACTGGGCCTGTCACCTGGGAACAGTTCAGAGCGGTGGCTGCTCGGTTCCCTGCTTACGTTGGGGCTTTGGACAGCCAGGTTTTTCAACCTCCCCCTGAGCAGCCACCCTCCGAGCCTATGGTGACCTCCAGCTCCTCATCCCCCTCTTCTGGGGGAGAGGAACCTCCTGTCCACATCTCTTCTGCTGCTAATCTCTCTGAGTATCAGCGTTTCCTCGTGAGGATGATGGAGGACCTTCACCTTTCTCCTTCTTCTGTGAGCAATCCGGAGCATGCGGCGCACGCCCTTCTAGGCGATTTTGGGACAGCCACCCTCGTGGTGCCGCCTTGGCCCGCTCCCTTTCGGGAGGCATCCATGCGTTTCTGGCAGAGGCCCTTCTCCGGAGTTCCTGCCCCTAGGGACCTCTGCCAGAGGTATTGCACTCCCCCGGAGTCTCCAGGCTCCTTGCCTCATCCGCAGTCCGGATTGATGCACCTGGACACTCCTGATGGGCTTCGCGCCCTCCACTGTGACCGGCCCCAGATCAGGACTCCTCGGTTTTGTTTCTGGGGAGGAGGACTTTCTACTCGGCGGCTGCTTCTCTCCATTTCTCGCATCAGGCCCACTCGCTGCCTATAACAGGTACTTGTGGTCAGCGCTAGGTCAGTTCCTAGCCACTCTGCCTGACTCTGAGCAAACCAGGCAAGCCATTGCTCTCTCTGCACGTGGCCTGGAGCTAGCAAGGCACCAAGCAAGGGCATCTTACGACGCCAATGAGGTAGCTACCAAGGTCGTAGGGACAGCGATCTGCACCAGAAGATCGACATGGCTTCGCCTTTCCCGGTTGTCACCCTTGGCCCGGTGTAGGGTGATTTGCTCCGCTCACCAGGGAACCTACCTCTTTTCCCGTAGGGCGAGACGGCATTTGTCGGGGCAAATTCCTTCCCCCTCCGGGGGAACCCCGTCTCGCTCTCCCCTCTCTAGGGCCTCCTCAGGCCCAGAAGGTTCCCCCCCTTAGTGTGTCACCCACTGAGGGCTAAGGAACACTGTCCCTTAGTGTGCAATCAGTCAGCCCCCTTCGGGGGGCTTGGTACTCACCCATCTGTGATGAATGGTGAAGATTGACACAGATAAGATATTCAAATTACGAACTTACCGTAATTATGATCTTTCTGTGTATCTTCACCATTCATCACAATCCCTCCCACTATCCCTCTTGGGGCTTCAGTCTCTGGAATCCTCCTCCCTCTGTGCCTTCCCTATCTTCACTGCATAGGTGCCGGAACCTCTGGGGCGAAAGGGGCGGTTGCCCCTCCACTTGTTGTTCCTGTATGGTTAAAACCAGTATAGCAAAGTGCCCTTTCTTCCTTAGCCCCCCTCAACTGTTGCCATCTTCCGCACCCTTGCTTGAGTGAGATTAGTTGAGACACAGGGGAGACAGTCTTCCTAAGGGGTATAGTTTGAGTGGCACTCCTCTCTTCTACATATCTTCTCCCTACGGGTAGGAGCTGGTGGTTGCCCTCCTTCTGTTATCCATCTAATCAAAAAAAAAAAAAAATTTTTCCTTTTTTTTTTTCACCAAATATCTCTTTAGAGAGAGAGTACTGAGTCCCTGTACCGTGTCCTTCTCCAGAATAGCCGACTCTGCTTTGGGGTATTGTCAGTTATTCTGTGCCTTGAATTCTGGCAAAGAGCTTTGCTAACTCCTTGCAGTTCCTATACAGTCTGGTGACGGACAAGGGTCCTGGATCCCTGTTACCTCTCACTCTCCTGAAATTCTCTCCCCTTCCCTCCCTTCTTCCATTTCCAGAGATTGGGGCCCCTACCCAATCCCCTTAGTCTTACTTCTTCTATGCTGTCCTCTCAGTCGTTATTTCTCCTTTTAGTTCAGTTTTCTCTCCTTTTCTGTCCCTTGGACTCTCTTGTCCCACCCTCCATCCCTTCCTCTTACCTCTCGCGACTCAGAACTGGTAGGCAGGCGGGTCGATGCAAGCCTAACAGCTAATCCTCGAGCGCCACGTCCGGTCTTTGAGGATGGCGCCGATGTTGCATCGGCTCCGCCTATCTTTTAAAAAAAAAAAGGCTCCCGGGTCCTGATCTCTGGCCAGTACCCCATCTGTGATGAATGGTGAAGATACAGAAAGATCATAATTTGAGTAAGTACTAATTTGAATTTTTTACCTGTTGAGCCCCTCCCTCCTCTTCTTTCTTTTCTCTGGAGTACTAACTCTTTTCAACCCTTTCCTAGTCACACACACTGTGTTTTCAGTGATTTTCTTTGTTTATTTGTTTCTCAGTCAAATATATCAGTTTTAACAATTTATGAATATATGTGATGTAAATGATGCAATTCTGTATGTACTATTTTTATTTTTTCAAAAGTGTTTTGTATCACACTTCTAGTTTGTATGTCTTTTACGTGTTATCCTTGTCAGTGTGACAGCATCATCAGTTGACTGTTTAATGTGAGCCTTCTCACATGAAACTCGGCCTTTGATAAAGGATCGGATGGATCTGAAACGTGTCAGGCAGGTAACTAGGGGACCTATCCTGTTGTTTTTAATAAATGGCACCTTGATTTTTGTATCAACTTTGGAGCTGGAAGTCTTTATTCTGATGGTGTGTGGTCAACGCCAGTGTTTGTATTAATGACTTTTCAGTTTTGAAGCACCACTAACCTTGTGCTCAGTGTTCCTTTAGAGTGACCGAGCATATTAATATTGTAGCCAAACCTGGTTGCATATTCAAAACAAATACAGGAGTGTAGTTATGGCCAAATAACTCCACTTTTGCTTTTGTCTTCTAGCCAATCAGGTGGCTAAAATGTTCTCACCTGTGTTCTAAATGCACTTATCCTCAACATTTGAGGCTAACCAGCATATAATTACCTGGTGTTATTTTAATGATTTTTGATCTTAAGTGTACAACTGTTGTTTATTTTAAGGAATAACCCTGCTAGGGTGACCTAAACATGTCAGTCCAGTATGCTCTAAATGCCGTTAAAACCAAGATTGGCATAGGACTTTTCCAGCGAGATGAGACAGTTCTATAGATGTTTCATCCCATGGGGCAGCAGAATCTTTGAATAGGATGATCACAGCACAAAATCAAAAACACTATACACTGGGTAACCACTAACAACTCTCCAATTGCTGCTAACTCTTGTTACTGTTCTTTTATAACTTATTTTTAATGTAATCTGTATACATTTCAGGAGGCCATTGCAAATTAGCTTTGCTCAGTTGGCTATATGACAACTATTCCTGTTTTAAATAAAAAATTTGAACCTGGGAGAACCGTGTTTAAATGCTACTTCTGTCTGCCTATCCATAGGTAAATACTCTGTACTCCACTTTGTTATAATTGGTTGTCAATACCATTTCATTAAAATTAGGATGTTTGTGACTTTCATTGACCACACTACTGCAGCTGTGTGAGCTTCAGCCTTCATCTAGATGATGGTTGCCACTGAATGGATTTGATTTCATCCCCTCTATACACACACACACACACACACACACACAGTAATAATGGCAACAAAGCCATTGAAAAAGTTAGTTTATGAACTTAAGCCTTTCTCTGGAAGCTTGCCAAAGAATGGATTTTGTTTGGTCCTCTCCCACCCTGAACTGATGGTAACAAAGCCGTTTGAAAGAGTGAGTGAAGGCAAAACAAAACTTGAACTAGTCATCACTGAACGGCATTAAGTCACTGCCTAATTGAAAACAGCCACCCCACCCACACAACAGCAGTACTCAGAAATGTTTAGCACTCTGCAGTACGATGAAAACAGCAGTTATTGTGGGACTGCAAATCGGGCAGAAATTACCAATATTGTATAGTGATTACATGCAGAGCAGAACCTCCACTTGCATACTCTGTGACTCTGAGCAAATCACTTAACCACCCCAGTGCTGGTCCGGGTCATCCCTGAAAACAGGCACTTGTGCCTAGCGGCCTTGCCCTGTTACCAAAGAATTTAAAAAAAAAAAAAAAAAAAAAGGTACAAGGAAGAAGGGCTGGACGCTGGGGTACTGGTGGTCTAAAATTACGATGACATTGACATGGGCAGGTAGAACTGGACTGTGGGAAGAAGAGGGTGGGAGGACGTTGCAGAAGAAAGTGTGGGCAGAGGGGTTCTGCTGGAGAGCTTTGAAAGACATTGATAAGGAAGAGTATCTGATGGATAAGGAGATTGTTCCAAGGGAGGAGGGAGGGAGATGAAAAGGAGGACTGCCCAGCTGAGGTTTAACAAAGGGAGGACAGAAAAGGAGCAGGCATCGAAGGAGTGGATGGAGTAGTAGTAGTAGATGGGGAGGGATGGAAAAAGGAGAAAAGGTACTGTAGCAAGTATGGGAGCCAAACCAGTATTTGGTGATGGGTGGACGGCTCCAGTGTAGTGGTAACAGGTTCAGATAGAGGTGCAGTGCTGGAGTTCAGGGGCAGTTTAGGGTGAAATGGCAGAAGGAGTTAAAATGAGGTCCAGCCATGCTAGGGTTGATACGAGGCAGCACGGTAGACAACATCCACTTAGTCAGATGGCAGGAGGATCATTTTAAGGACTCTGTCACGGTGGATATAGGATGGAAGACAGGACATGTTGCAGTATAGTACATTATAAGCTTGTTAGGGCCTGTTTATGGATTACATGGATGTGGGTGGAGACATTGAGGTTTTAATCCAACTATACACCAAGCCATTTGAAGTGGAGGATGTTTTCAGGGGAGAACCATCAAGGGTTTTAAAGACAGGTGTATAAATACACTGTGTATACACTGGAGACAAAGAGGGAGAAGTGGTATGGTTGAAACTTTCAGGTTTCTTTATGGGATAAACAAGAGGGACTGTTCACATTGAGCTGAAACACAGGCAAAAGGATAAACTCAGAGAAGCTGGTAGAAGGAGATGGTTGTGGATAAGTGGAACAGGGTGCTACAGGTGGTGGTCTGTGCCAAATCAGTGGAGGTATTCAAGCGATGGTGGGACAGACATATTGAGCTGGTTAGTATATAGAGAATAATATATGGGGTTTTGTGCTTAATGAGAATTTTACACACACCCCTGAGGTGTTTGATGCTACATAAAAGATTGAGGGGGTTTATCAAAGCATCCAACACAGAGGATGTATGTAAAGTTTGAGTTTTACACACAACCCCGTGTTTTATTTTATATAATTGCTGGGTACCGTATTTTCACCACAGCAATTATATAAAATAAAAGCAGTTCCTGTGCAACTGCGGATTGGTCAGGTTTCAGCATGGTCCGCAGTCCCAAGCGCCAACAGAGGAAACATTAACCTTTTTCTTTTTTTTCCTTCTTTTTAAAATGGCCCCATTTAAGGATGTTAGCCAAGTGAATTAAAAAAAAAAAAGTACCACTGAATTACAGTGGTGGTGAAGTCTGTCTCGGTTGGTGGCGGCGTGAAGCAGGGAAGAGCCGATGGCACAGAGAAGAGGAAGATTGCGGGTTGGTACATGCTAGAAATAGGGAAACTGGACACGCTTACAATTACAACCAGGTTTCCTATGGGGAAAAAACGAGACCCAGTAATTATATCAGGGTAATATGAATTGGGAGGAGGGGAGTGAGTTACCACTAGGGCATTTACATCATATTATAGGCAGGGTCTGGCAGACTGGATGGGCCAGTGGACCTTTCCTGCCATCAGTTTCTGTGTTATCTGTTTCTTGTAGCCCAGAGAGTCGCTGTATAATGCAAAGGTCACGGAGACTGTTTTTTGGCATCAAGATTGTTTGGTTTCAGCGTGAACAGTGCTGGACATTGTTGAAGTTGCACTGCACAGATTTAGGGGCCAGGCAGTGGATGCTGTCTCTCTGGGCTTCAGGAAGGCTTTTGACACTGTACCACATGGAAAACGGCCCAGTAGAGAAGCCATAAAGTGTACAGGAATTAGATAATAAATTGGCTGACCATTAGGAGGCAGTGTGTGGTGGTAGATGATCACCATTAAGAGTGTAAGGGGGTATTGAGTGGTGTACCTTTGGGTGAGTGCTGGGTCTGTTGCTATTTAACATATTTATTAATGAGGAGGGGGTCAGCAGCAGGCTGTGGAAGTTTGCTCATGACACTAAATTGACAAAAGAGCAGACACAGCAGAAGAAGAGGATGCACTACAGGGGGACTTGCCGCATTGGGACATAGGCTAGAGAAATGAATCTTAGATTCAGTGGGAAGTGCAGTTTACTACACCTAGGAACAAAGAGTCTGGATCCCACGTGCACCCTATATGGTGCAACATTGGACAGCAGAAATGGTGAAAAGTATCTAGGATAATGAAATATAAAATTATGTCAACAGAAAAAGACCCAGAGATCCATCTAGTCTCCCCATTTTTAGCAATGAGAGTTTTATTAGTGATTTCATACACACTGCATCATCTCAGCCTTGAGTTGTTGTCCCAGATTTAGAGATCCAATAGCCTTAGAGACTGCTCATCACCCTGCTTCCCCAGGTATCCTTTCCCTTCTTCTGCCTGTGTGTCACACTACTCTCTTATGTCTGTCCCACCCAAGTTTAAATATGTTCACTGTCTTGGCTTTACCCATCTCTCTGGGCAGTCTTTTCCATATGTTCATGCTCCATGAAAAAGAGCTTCCTCACCTTCCCCCTGAATCATCCCCCCACCAGTCTCCACCCATGTCCTCTAATCACTGTGCCCTCATGGACAAGTCTTTTCAATCCATCCTGTTTTATTCCTTGCAAGAACTTGTATGTTTCAGTCATATCCCCTTTTGCTCCTGGCCTCCAGTGTATACATGTTAAGATCTGCCAGCCTGTCCTCATACAACCTCTCCTGCTGACTCTTTATCATCTTCATGTCTCTCCTTTGTATGGCCTCTATATGGGTCCCCGTCTTTTCTGAGATGTGGACTCCAGAATTGTGTGCAGTGGTTCAGATGTGTCCTTACCAGGGACCTGTACAAGAGTAGTATCCCCTTCTTTCTGCTACTATCAAATCCCTTCCTCTACATCCCAGAACTTGGTCCCTGACCGGGCGCTCAGTCTGCGTCTGAGTGGTGGCGCCTACTATCTCCCCACCGTCACCTCCGGCTCCCTGGAAGCCAGCTCAGAAGTCGGCACCTGACTGGGTGGTGCGGCACCTGCTATCTCCTGCGACCACACTCTGCTCCCTGGAAGCCAGCTCTGAACTCTGCCTCTGACTGGGCGCTTCAGTCTCGTCTGGCAGTGCTGGCGCTTGCTATCTTCCTGCTGTGCCTCCGCTCCTGGGAAGCCAGCTCAGAACTTGGCCCCATAGGCCAGGCGCTGGTCTCGTCCGCCGGCGTGGTGCCTGCTATCTCTGTGCTGCCCACACTTCACTCCCTGGAAGCCAGCTCAGGTACGGTCCTTGGAAAGCACCCTACCAATTTGATTTTCAGTGCTTTCTTTAGCTCTCTCACCTGAGTGGCTGCTTTCCTGAAGCCACTCTCTCCTGTCGGCTCTCCCCAGAGACACTGCAGCCTAACCCACGCTCCGACCTGCCGCCTCCTTTGACTGCCTGCTGAGCTGTATTTGGGTGCCGTATTTTTTAACAATTTTATGGTACTGCTTTCAGCTTGAATTTTCCTAGCTAATTCAACTGTTAAATGTGTGTGCAAACTAATTGTGTTCTTGGGTGCCGTATCTTAAATTTACTAAGCCTATTTCCTAGAGTACTTGCAATTAGTTACCTCATAAGCATGTCTCCTTTAGTGTACTACGCCATAGCTAAATTTTAAAATTCACTCCTTAGAGTATACATAGTGTTGTATTTAACAATAATCTCCCTCTTTCTTTACTCCTGAAACCGGTAGATTTTTCTTTTTTCTATCCTGTGCTTTCTGCTGCCTCCAGTCTGTCTCCAACCCCCCCCCCCCAAAGCTCGGGCGCTGACCTGCCCTGCCCCGCTTAGCTCATTTTCTGTCTTTTCCTGTTGCTCTCAATCTCCTGTGTAACCTGCCCATAGATCAACCCACTGCCCTGTCGATTTTCGCAGGCCCCACTGCTGTTCTGCTGTCGATGACGATTTCGACTCTACCCAGGATCTGGTAAAAGATATATTTGTCACTGTTTATGAGCTTCCACCTGATAACCCACCATTTGTTGGAAAAGCATTTAGAATCCCCAAGAAAGCTGATTTATATATATTAAAAAAAAAAAGCCCAAAAGACTGATCCGGACGAAGTTAGTATATTTTGTTCGTTAGCTTTTAACTCTGACAGAGACCATTTATTAAAGCTTTCACGCATCAAAGGTTCCATGTTGTACAAGGCTTTAAATTCAGTTTGTTCCCTGAGTTTGCATTTTCACGCAGCGATAAGAAGGAAATTTTGTCATACAGACAAGATATTCTTGAATTGGGGACACAATTTCAGTTATTGGCACCTGCCAAGGTTGAATCAGACGTGAAGCAAAAACTTTTATTTTTTTTGAGATCGACCAGCTGGCAGAGTGGTTAAGGGGACACTGAAGATTCAGAGGGAGAACCAGAATCCTCAATAAATTCGGACTTAGAGAAGTCTGCTGTAGCTGAAGCCGTGGAGGATGTCAAAAATGTGGATTATTAATGGGTTCTCTATTGTTATTTTGATTGCATCTTTTTTGCAGTTTATGCTAAATCCCCATATAGAGTTTATACTGTAAGAAAGTCGTTGAAGGAAGTACATTATGAAACCATATTAGATTTGTAAAGGTATGGTCGAAATATGAAGCTTTGCTTTGTTAAATGCTATCTGCTGAAAGCTTGGTACTCTTTTGAAGTATTCTTTGTTTTTCCTCTTCCTTTTTCTTCCTCAAATGACATAGAATAGAAACATTCCAAAATTGATTTAGTCATTATTTTGTTTTATTATTGTTGTCAGAGTACATTGTATTTTAAAAGGAAAAATCACAATAAAATATTAAATGATAAAAAAAAAAAAAAAAAACAATAATCTTCCTCTTTCTCTACTCCTGAAATCCTGTGGATTGTTTTCTTTTTTTTTTTTGTTCTGTGCCTCTGCTGCCTCCAGTCAGTCTCCATCCAGCCCCCGCCCCCAGCTCGGCACTGACCCGCCCTGCCCCCGCCGCTCATTTTCTGTCTTTCCCTATTGCTCTCACCTCCCCTGTGTAAGCCGCCCACAGATCAACCTTAATTGCCTTGCTGATTTTTGGCAGGCCTCCCTGCTGCTTTGCTGTCTCTTTGACCATGTCTACCATGCCCCCGATTGTCTCACTCTTTATATTAACCCTCTGTCTTTCTTTCCCCCACAGAACTCAGCCCCTGACTGGGTGCTTCAGTCTCGTCTGGTGGTGCGGCACCTGCTATCTCCTGCCGCCTGCAGTCCAGTCCCTGAAAGCCAGCTCAAGTATGGTCCTTGGAAAGCGCCTTACCAATTTGATTTTCAGCGCTTTCTTTCACTGTCTCACCCAGTAGGCTGCTTTCCTGAAACTGCTCTCTCCTATTGGCTCTCCTTGGAGACACTACAGTCTGACCCAAGCTGGACCTGCCACCTCCTTGACTGCCTGCTGAACTGTATTTGGGTGCTGTATTTTTAGCAACTTTTTGGTGCCCCCCCCACCTCGCCACTTTTAAATCCTCTCTCTCCAACATGTAGCCCCTTATCCGTTTCTTAGCTGGCACACTCCCATTCTTAAGGGGCTCATATCAGCTTATACTAAGCTGCAAATATGGGGAGCCAAGTGACCTATCCCCAAGTTTTGTATGTCACAACTTGCCTATTTGCAGGTTCCAGTATCTGCACCAGTACCAACTTCTTTTTTCCCACCCCCTCAGTTAACTTCACTTTTCACCTGCAGCCAGCCTAGTTGTCAACAATATTTACTTCAGCTCTTCCTATACTAATTTTTCTCTCTGCCTATGCCATTATACCCTCTCTCTCTTCCCCCCCACCAATCCAGTTAAACTGCTGTAATCTGGTGTGGTTAGCGCTCACCTGCCCAGCTACACTTGCCTCCCTGGTGTTTTTTCCAAACTTCGATCCTGGCAACTCCGATCCAGGCAACTACCTCGCAAGCTCGATGAATCTCTTGCTCCTCCCCTATTGGCTGTATCCCTCACAGGTACGCTGTTAATAGTGGATTCCTGTGGCCTGATTCTAGCCTGAGATCAGGCTGAAACCAACCATTCCCCATGGCCATACATCTGTCTAAACTGACACTTGTGAAAGAAAGGTGGGAGCAAACACCTTTTGTCCACCTCAGTTATCTCTTTCTCTCCAACCTGGAGCACAGACTGTTAGGTCATTTCTTATACTCCCTCCCTCTTCCCCCACCTGGCCGTCTTGCCCTATAGCCTACTTTCTCATGGCACTCTTGCACGGGGACATTGAGAGGAACCCCGCCCTATTAACACCCATATCACCTCCACGGACAATGGCTGGAATATGCCCTCTGGCTTAAAACTCACTAATATGAACATCTGCAGCCTTCCTGCCAAATACCCTGACCTTAAAGCATGGGTATCCCTCCATAAACCCCACGCTCTCCATCTCTCTGAGACGTGGCTGAAATCGCACCAGACCGACGCCATGCATCACTTGGCTGACTACACCCTGCTATGTTGGAACAGGCCTTGTAAAAAGAAGGCTGGTGGTGTTGCCATTTACATTAGGGAACCCCTATCTGCTATTATCTTACTCCGCTCCGAGCCCGCTTCCCCTTGTGAATGGTTAATCCTTGAGGTTACCCTGGGTTCAGCTAAAAAAACTGTATCTGGGTTGTTGTTATAACCCCACTACAGGGGGTGTAGATGGTCTTTAGGATTTCCTGACTGGCTATGGGTCTCCCCTTCCCCCCACACCATTCTCTTTTGTGACTACAATCTCAGTTGGCTAAGCATCCAAAACCCGATCATGCCAACCTGCTGAAACAATACAACCTGGTGCAAGCTATCACCCTCCCACTTCGCCTAAACACTTGTACCTCTACAACACTCTACTTGACTGGGTGTTAAACTGGGATGACAAGTTACTCAGGCTGGAACCTTTGCCGACTCCATTAGTGACCACTCCCCTAACTGAGCCATATGGTCCTCTAAGACTTCGTCCTCCTCCTCCAAACTACCTCTTTCCGCAGTTTTAACTGCCCTGACACCTCCCTCCTTCTTGATGATGTTAAGGCCATAAACTGGGGACCACTACACCATCACCGATGTATCATCTGCTGTTGCCTTCTTACCATTACCCTCCTTACAATCCAGAGCTGTCATTTCCCAACTACAGCATGGCGAGTTAGAGGCTGGAGTTCCTGATGGATAACCAGAGAGTTACTAGCTCTCATGAAAGCCAGAAACCATAAGTTGACTGCTCACAAATTTCCCCCTCCAGCTGCCTATGGAACGAATATCGGCAACTGCGCAATCAGTGTAAACATAAGACTAGGTCCTTGAAACGGAACTACTGTCTCAACTTTCAGAAGGAGAGTCTCAGAAACCCTAGAAAATTCTGGGACTCCATCAGCTCCCTTCTTCACCTACGCCCACACAGTAACACCATCCTTCTGGACTCTCCTTCTGGGCAGATAACCAAGCCAGCTGAGGTTGCCCAGGCGTTCAATATGAAATTTACCGATCTCTCTCTGCCCTGCTTAGTAAGCTTCTGGCTAATGTAGCAACCAGCACAGGGGCATGCACCACATCCCCTCCCTGCATTCCTAGTACTGTACCCCTCTTCTCCCTCTTTTTCTACTTTAAGGCTATTTCTCAAAAGGAAACCTATAAGCTCCTAAGCGCACTCTCTAACCATGGCAGCTGCAGAATAAGGGTGTTAGCTGCACATTCGAGCAGACCTCTGAGGCCTTTATCTGCTGGAAATTTCATATGTTCAGTATGGCAGCCCAGGCTTGGATGGCCTCTCCGTCATACTAAAACTAGTCTCCCCACTACCTCTAAACCAGTCACTCATCTTCAACCTGGCCCTTTCCACTTCCTCCATGCCTGACCCCTGGAAATCGGCCAATGTGGTACCAATTTTTAAAGCTGGAAGCCCTCTCTCTTCTGATAATTATCGACCCATATTAATACTACCTCACCTTAGTAAGCTTCTCAGGAAGGCTGTCCATCACCAATTGTCTGGACACCTAGGGAAATATAACCCGCTGTGCAACCAGCAGCACGGTTTTTGCAAAAACCATAGCACTGCGACAGCCCTTGCTCTGTTCACCAATCATGCCCTCGCTATCATGGACAGTGGTAATGTGACTGGTGCCATTTTCATCGACCTGCATGTAACTCTGTTTTAAGATAAATTATCGACAGTTAAATGGGAAGAAAATTATAAATGACAATGCAGTATCAGAGTCATTGGGCTGCCGGAGGGGCCCGAAGGTGAGGATCCCCTTTCCTTTGCTTTAACTATGTTGCCACAACTGCTGGGTCTGTCAGAAGACGTCCCCACAGCCCTTGAAAAGGCATACCATATCACCCTAAGGCTGAGGGCCTCATTGTTACGGACCTCGTACCTTCCTAGTGGTATGCACGGGGGTAGGAGTTCGGGATAGGATCCTAGCTGCCGCCAGACGTAAACAACATCTGCAGTATGAGGACACGGATCTGTCGTTATTCTCCGATCTCTCGCATTCAACCAGGCAATGCAGGAAAGCTTTTGACCGGGTGCGAAGCACATTGTGGTCTCTGAAGATACCACATCAACTCCTCCTACCTGCCAAACTTAAAATACAATGGAAGGGACACACGTACCTCTTTAACGACCCATCGGAAGGATGCAGACTACAGGAGAAGATCGAAGCTGAGCTGGCGGAGAACGAGGACAACTCATCGGAGGATGGGGCTCTGTTGGGCGACTGACAAAAGAAAAATTGAGGGATAGTGAGTACTGTGCAGCGATTCCTACAGGGTGCCCATGGAACTCTAATTTAAGGCATTTACATTTGACTTTTGCAGTATTGATACTTGTTACCTAATTGTACACTAGACTCTCCTGATTTGGGTCTCATGGACACCATTTGCTTTTCAATGTTTACAACTTTGTTTCTTTGTGGGTTTGACACTGGTGAGGCTCCCTCAATGTACATATAGGATTTATGAATCTTTTATATATGGTTCATCCTTGGGAACTAATCCTTTCTAGTTAAAAGAATACTAATAATGTGGGATATTGTGGGCAGGTTGCCTAAATGTTAAAAATGGCATTATTTTATGTTTTGTCGTTACATTTATCTCTATCAAATGCTCTATGCTGCTATAGGCTATAGTTATATACATGATTTTCCTACTAAAGCAACTTATGGTATTTCCCCAAATGCTGTAACTAAGGGGAGGATGTCTTGTAATACCTTAGTAAGTGGATGATTTTGGATAATTTAACCCTGTATTCCTCTGCGTAAACTGTAAGTTTTATGCTGAAACTTATAAATAAATAATTTAAAAAAAAAAACCTGCAAACTCCAAAATCTGGCTTCATAGTGAGGTGAAATAAAGGCTGCTGTTTACATTTATGCTAAAACTGCATTTATGTAAATAACATACATGCAGTTTCAAAGCTTTTGAAAAATGTAAACATCAGCCTTTCACTTCCAAAAAAACAGCCTCGTTTGCTCCTTAAAATGTCTGCCAAGTGTGTTAAGTGATGAGTCATGATGACATCATTGGAGCTACAGGCAGAGACCCACATGGTTCCCTATACTGCTAACTAGTTCTTCTTTCCGCCCTTTGTTTTGAGTTGTTTCACCAGAATGTTCAACACCATGTGTTAACACGTGGATTATTTTGATCAGTACACATGTTAAGCTATGGTTTTGTTCATTTTGTTTACTTTAACTTGCTGAGAATGTTTTGTAATCCAGCTGACTTTCTCTTTGGCAAACAGCAGTACAGTAAAACACTTCAAATACCTGATGATCTAGTGGTTATGTGATGCCCTGAAATTTGTAGCGAAGTACTAGTCTGGTCCAGTTCCAAAGCTCATGCTTTCTTGGTAATCCACAAATAAGCTTCTCTTGTAGTCTGTTTCCATGCGACTCCCCTGCACCTAGCCTGCCTTCTGTTGAACACCCTACCATCCATACTCTGTCCTTAGTACTGATTGGGGCTGCAAATGAGCTTGCAGTCTCATGAAGACAATTATCACACCTCAGATTGTAATCCTGTACCTCAGAGAGTTGTGCACACCTATACTGATACGCTTCATCAGCTGGCACTGTTAAAAAATGCCTCCCAAATCACTCTCCAGTCCACTTTCTCAATGTTTGACTTCTGCTCCCACGGTAAACATTGAGTGGATCACCACCATTCTGCACATTACAGACAGTATGTACAGTCCCCCTGTTGTGTTTTTTTCCCGCCTCATTAACCAACAACTAGGTCTTCCTGGAGGGCCAAGCAATACGCATCTGGACACACTAGAAAAACTGTTGTTCATACCCTCGTTAGAGCTGCACTTACTATGGATAACAATATTATTAGCAGGAGAGGCATACTAATGCCTTCAGCAAATCCATCCGACTTCCAGTGTCGGTCTACTTCTTTACCTGTGAACTGCAGAACCCCGCAGGACAGTTCCAGGCAATTCTTCTCTAGTTCTTTTCTGTGCCCTACTCCACAATGCAAGTTGGCTGGCTACCACCCTTCCGAATCTTGAATGAGCTATATACAGCTCCTCGATACTGTCCTAACAGACGTCAACATCCCCCCACCCGAGGGTAATCTCCCTACACTGAATTCAAGTAACAGTTTAGGTGCAGCCCTGCCACTCTGAGTATTTGTCATTCGCTGGCTGCTGTTCATCCACAGTTAGGTAGTGATCACAGTGCTGGCTGCCCACTTCTCAGATTTCACAATGATCTGCTCAATTTCCCCGTTCTGTCTTCCCTAACCTGAATACAGCTGTAGCCTCCTGGAATGGCCTCTTCAGTCCCTATTTGGCATTCATTCTTCTCACCTGCTCCCCACGCAAAAACTGAGTGCGCTCACTACCTTCTGCATCATGAATGCGGTTAGCATACTCTGCTGTGTTATTTTACATATTAATAATAAATGTGATCTTCTGGTAAGCCAGGCTGATAGCAGCAGGGCACAATGGGAAAAAAAGGCTTTTCTACCCATATAGGATCTAAGCCACCTATGATTAGGAAAACCCATCTTTCCTCTTGTTCCCTGCTGCTATCAGCCTGACTTACTGGAAAGATTTGTTTATTTTGATATGTCAAAAAACCAGGAATGTACTACCTGCATTCATGATGCAGAAGGGTGATGAGCTCACCAGTTTTGGTATGAGGAGAAGGAGTGAAGAAACGAATACCAGAGGGGACTGAGAAGGCCACTCCTGCAAGGTACTGCTATATTCAGGGAAGGGGAACACAGAAGGGGAGAAATATGAGCAGATTGTCATAAGCGCACTCAGGCCCGCTGCTCCTACAGTGCCAACTTCAGGATGCAATAATGTGAACCGGTAACAGACAGGGTAACCCTCCTGTCTGCTTTGGGTCTAAATCACCTTTAGCCTCGAGTTCTGGAGGGATTCAAATGGTGAACCTTATGCTAGCATACCCAAATGTACAGGCTCGGATAATATTCTCTTCGGGGGGATGCAATATATCTTTCACCTAAGGGCACCTAACCAGGTATCCAATTAACCCTTTTTAACTCTGTAAGAGACCTAGGTATGTTTTACCTTATTATACAAGCTCAATAACACAATCAAGCTTTTCAACAGCTGTCAGAATTAAATACAGGCACTTCACATGCAAAAAGAAACTGAGAAGACACCCAAGCAGTATTTCAAAGAAAAGGTTTTCACTAAAATATGATAAAAACAGGTAAAATTAAATACAGAACAATATATCATAAATCTTAACAATCATGTAAAGCAAAAAGGAAGTTGCAGAACAAACACTCCTACCATAGATATTTAATTATGTTCTAAGTATTACCTTTTAAGTGCTGTTTAAATTAGAGATCATTCTGTCTCAGAGCCCAATATTCATATGTCACATTTCCCAGATATAATGTTTCATTTTTAACTCTGTCTGGCCCCACCCCCTTTTGATGAGGTCAGCTAGATCCCCCCATAGATTTTAATTTCTAACATAGTTATCCCTGAGGATGTGAGTCATTACTTTGAGAAATCTGTAACTAGCCATTTCCCAAATATGACAGTCTTTAATCAGACATTTTCTCTTTGATGTCCCTTCTCCTTATTTCTTGCTGCTAGTGTGATCTGAGGGTTTTATAACTCTTCACACACTTCTGGCTATGTGCTAACATGAGAGGAACCAGCCCAATTACCTTTCTTCCTGTAACGTCATAA